>JABSTQ010011450.1:0-1281724 GCA_013358835.2 Ixodes persulcatus | reverse complement strand
CATTATCAGAGCCGTTTATGAGAGTTTGGCCATACATTGGTTTGAATAGGCGAGCATCTCGGGCCAACCACAGGCCGCGAAACACCGGCGACTAGAGAGAACTTCAAAATGCTGGAGTAGCTTAATGTGATCATCGGCAGCAGTCATATTGTGGACACACAATTTTTCAAATCAATAACGTATACTACTACCCAAATTAAAATTATGCCATCTTAATCATGCCGGTACAATGCCCTGGTTAACCTCACAAATAAATGACAACGGTTGTACACTAACATGGACGCCTGAAAAAAGACAGCGGTCAACAACTGAACTCAAGCACATTTCATGTTCACATAATGGCATTTCTTATGAGGTTACAATTAAGAAATGAGAGCTGGTAGTCAATCAAACCAGCACAACTTTTTTTTCTTCAAAGACTAGCACGCAAGGAGATGAGATGCTAGATCGAATTGACATAATATAAACTCCTACTTAACGTAACTTCAACGTGCACTATTTTCAGTTTCGTGCGTCGCGTTTTATTGATACGCCAGGTTGCCTCTCTAATCTCCTCAAGAAAGGGGCCGGAGCCCAAGCTAGGGTGACGTGGCGCAACCGCAATGTTCGCTGCGTAATTTCCGCTTGGATATAGCACAACACGCAAACGAAAGTTGTACCTGATGTCTGCACACGAAGCACCTCAAAGAAAGCGACAATTCACTGTCACTGCCCCACCTGCGGCCTCGACAGTCACATGCTTGACTAGCTCCTGCAGACGCTGTAGGTTGCCACAGCAAAGTCCCCTGCAGAGTTATTTAGTACACACGTCCTGTCATGTGATTTTGCGAACGCATTGCGTTATACTGCCCGAATATTGAAATTGATTACACACCTGTTGGGTGCATGCCCCGCTTCTTCTCGGAGTCTGTTTTCTTCCACTTTGGATTTACCGTTGTCCCAACACTCGTGGGCGGACATGCGGCTGGCGGTTATACTTCGTGCAGTCTCTTCTTTGCGTCAACTTTAGCTTCTTTCGGGGAGTTGCTAGTAATAACACGAAGCAGCTCCCCTTCTTCGTGTAAACCACTCACCCCTTCTTGTCACCTTCTTTGAACGAAATCGTTGTAGGGCAAGGCACTCTAGTAGGACTCTGAAGAATCAGGAAGGGTGAAGCATGGCCTCCGAGATCCCGAAGCGCGCGCGCTTCGGGACCTCGGAAGTTATGGGTGAAGAAGATGCTCGTTCTAGGCGGTGACAGCGACGCAGATAGGCGGTGAGACCAATTGATACGGCCAAGAACGGGCGAGACGCGGAGAGGACCGCCCGAGACGGAGAAGCCGATAGCAGCCGATAGCGGCCGCCACCGTTGCCAGACTGGAGAACGCTTGTGGCTGTTTGTCCGAAAACCGGCTGCAACGCAGAAATCATGCGCGCTGCGAAGCAGAAATCTTGCAGATTCTCAATTCAGTGTTAGCAAAATGTGTCCCCTTAAATAAGGTCAACTAATATGTTCGTAATTCACACCACAATAATGTTTTTGACTTCACTTTTTACTACATCCTCGTAACCAGACGCCTGTCACGTCTCCTCGAGTTTCCTCGAGTGGAGGAAGCTTTCTCGAGGAGCTCCTCAGCCGAGGCAACGCCGAGGCGCGTCTTTGAAGCCCTATGGCTCCTCGAGTGGAGGCGAGCGTCTTTCCTCCACTCCAGTGAGTCGAGGTTGAGTGTCGAGTCGAGGCTCGTTTATAAATACGGCCGTAAGATTGTTTCGTCAGGGACGATTTTCTAACTCATCAGTTTGCCTGGCGAGTGTTCCAATTTCGGCGTCGCAACCGCTGACAGAGTGTTCGAGCTTTTCAAGTCTAGTCTCAGTTTCATCAACCCTTTGTAGCTTTCTTTTTCTATTGTCAGTAGTCTGTTCTGCATTTGGAGCATCGTTGCTTCGGACGATGCCTGTTTTGTTTGTATCTCTGAAATCTTAGACAGGATTTCTTTTTGAGTCTGAATCATTTCATTGAACATTTCTTGCGTAATCGGTCCGGGGTTTTCCTCAACATCTCCGGATAGCTTTAGTAAAAGCACTGCTGTTGGAGAACAGTCACGTACACAATAAAGGACTACATGTGGACACGGCAACATTAACTAATAAATAATAAATAAAACTAAGAAATAATTAATACATATAGATCTCGTACTCCTGCGTACAAAATATTTACATAAATAAATAAATATATAATCAAAATTTTTATTTATTTATTTATTTATTTATTTATTTATTTATGTGTGTATTTATATAAATATTGTGTGCGCAGGAGTACGAGGTCTATATTTGTACATATATATATTTTTCCTCAAATTATTTGGCACGATATTTCGCAGAATCAAAGTACCTCAAGAGCTGCGCTTTAATTTCGCATTCCAGAGGTTTGTGAACGTCCATTTTTTTTCCTGCCGGTTTCGTTGCATAAAAGAAAAAAACAAATATGACACATCATCTAAAATGGCGGCCATGGACTTGAACTTCAAGCCTAGATGACCACTTGGCCAGAACAAGGCTGAGTGTTTTGAAATTTACTGGTCATTATACGTAAACCAAAGTTATTATCCAAGAGAGGCGCGTTGTACAAAAAAGTAGTAGCGCGAAGTTACTTTCTCTGTAATAAAACACACTATAGTTTGTAGGGTTCTCGTCCGATTCCCCGGGCCCCTGTCTCCGGATGAACGTGACACAGCAACGCATAGCTCTCGGCAGAAGGGGTTTATTCCACTCACATTCTGCTGAGGGGTTTTGGGATCGGGAAAGGTGATCAAGGAAGCCTGGAGGGGGTGCGCTGCCACTGTTTGCTGCTTGCCGATCGTCCCTGCGGTGCTAGTCCATACCGCATCATGGGGACGTCGCCGTCGAGGGTCGAATCTGGGGTTTAAGTCCAGACCATGTCACCGGGCCGTCGCCCGAGCCGACGTCGCGGTCGCCACCACCGCGAACGTCCGTCGTGGCCCGTTCCCCGCGCAAGAGTCTCCTCCAATCTCCCGTCGTCCCAGCTTTCCTCGTTCTTTCCGCCGTCACCCCGCACCAGACAGGCGGGAGCCTCCTGTCTCCCATCGTAGGCGGTCTCTCGCTGGAGCTCCCCGCCCGGCTCTGCCGCAGCTCGTGCAGGGCCTCGGGCGCCGACGCTGTCCGGGAGGGGGTCCTAGGATGCCCGCCGCCACCGCGCACCAGACAGGCGGGAGCCTCCTGTCTCCCATCGTGGGCGGTCTTTCGCTGGAGCTCCCCGTCTGGCTCTGCCGCAGCACGTGCAGGGCTTCGGGCGCCGACTCTGTCCGGGAGGGGGTCCTAAGATGTCCACCGCCGACACCGCCAATGTCTTCAAGATGGGTCCCGAGGAAGGAGGCACTCGGGAACCAAACTTCAAAGGCGCCGTCCTCGCCACCACGGAGGCGACCGAAAACGAGTCCTCAGGCGCCGGCGTCCGGTTGTCGACCAGAGGGGGGGGGGGGGGGGGGCTGACAGGACCCCACAAGTTTTTGTTTTTTGTTGAATACCATGTTTGCACGTAAACAAATAATTTGGCAAGACAATATCTACACCATAATTTTTACCTTCATGTAGTTGGTATCAAATCTTTTTCTTGACACTGTGTACCTGTTGAAGGCCTGAATCATCGATCTCTATAACGAAAAACCCGACCGCATCGCTATTTGTTTTCTCCTCACACGCGTCATATGCAAAGATCAGAAAGTTGTTAAGATAAACCGGGGTTTCCAACTTGGAATTCCTTCTGACACTAGTGACGGAGTATTAGAAGCCGAGAGTTGGAAGATGATGGAAATATAAATGCTGTAGATGTGCGACAAATGGAATTATCCTCCATTAGGAAAGTGATATGCCTGCGGGTTGCCATTATGGGGCGTCGAGCAAGCGGGGTACTTAGCGCGACGCGGTAGCATTAAAAACGGGGCGTCTTATTGGGAGGGCGGTCATTCCGCATAACTGCATTCCCTTAATGGAGCTGATGATCCCAGCTGATGACAGTATGACTCACGGAAAGCAGATGCTCGGATTCTTAATCTTACCTGTCTTTTTTTTTTTTTTTTCGCGATGCTTGTTTATGTGGCACATACAACAAGCTGTCTGAATTATTCGAGTTTACTTGAAAATTGTGTTTCTAGAATATTGCTTGTTAACACGTTTATATTTTTGTTACTGTATTGGGAACTGTGTTTCAAAACAGAATTTGTTTGTATATTAAAGTTTACGTGTCGTTCGGTGGTTGAATGTGTTTACTCCTTTCAGCTTACTGTAGCGCTCTTCTGAATTAAAGCGCTTATGAATGTGTGCTAACTGCTGCAGGTATCAACTTTCGTACAACACCGGACATATAGAATCTTCCTTAGGCAGAAAAACGAAAATGGCAGAAACTTATGCTTAATTTTATTGTGAGCTTAATGAAATAGAATGCTCCTTGTATTTCGTAAACTGGTGACTATTTTGAGTTTTGCGCGTTCTAATTTAATTGCAGCAGAAACAAACCGAGCAAAGAGTTTGCTCTAATAATCCCATGCATCCGTCATATTCAGATTGTAAATTATGTGCAGACGGCTATAAAACTAGAATTTTAAATGCTTTACAAGAGATTCGTTACTCGTTTCACACTGCGGTTTGCAGCAGAGTAATTTTTTTTTTTAAATCGATATAAAGGAAAGCTAATTTTGATCTCTAGTTCGAAAAAAGCAATTCGGGAACGGTTCAGTCTGATATTATAGGCCGCCAGTGTAATTTCTATTATAGACATAATTATTCAACGAGCTGTCGTTCCGATCTTTAATTTCTAGACATGTAAATGAATATATAATTTAATTTTATCCCGCATTAAGTAATCTTCTCTAGAATAGAAAGAAAAGACTTTAATATATCCAGGCCCGCATAACTTAGCCATTCCTAAACTGAATACAAAGTCTCCAGGATATCGGCGGGTATAAGTCACCAAGGTGTGCCTGAGGTCAGTTTGCGATGCATATTGCCGCCCGCAGGGCCGAGAAAGCAACGCTCGGTCACCGACATCTAGAAGATTCGCGTTCATTCTTGCACCAGACGTAACTTTCCACCTGCATTAGTATTCTCGAAAGTGCCAGTTCATCCTCGCCCCGAGCGCGCGACGCTCAAGCCTTCTTTGCCGAACTTTCGAGATAGTGACGCACGGTAGATAAGCAGCTACCCGCGACCTTGTCGAGTCAGTCTCGCTCGCGCTTTCTGCCTCGCCGCCGCCTGCTTTTCTGCTCCCTCGACACTCTTTCGTTATTTATTTTTGGTTGGCACAAGTTCGACCATTAAACCTTTCTTTTCAGTTCAGTTTTTGCCTTCTCGTCGCCTTAATTCGCTACATTTTCTGGTGGAGGCGTGGGGTAACGCAGCCCATAAAGCGTACCCCTCTGAGGCTTCGCAGCAGAAGTCGAGTCCCCGGCTTAAGAAGACCGTTCGTGTAGACGACCGAGACCCGAGGAAGCCGCCGTGATCAAGTGTTGCCCCCAGAATTCGGTCTACTGCCGAAAAAGACCAACCAGTCGACGAAGCCGACAATGAACCCCCAGTCGTCGTAGACCCCGACCGCCGCCCCCGTCGTCTACCTGCCCGTCGCCCCTCGTACACCGACGTCCTTCCACGGCGAGATCTACGAAGACGTCGAAGATTGGTTGCAGCAATACGAACGGGTGGCGCTGCACAACTAATGGACTCAGGAACAGCGTCTGCAAAACGTCTATTTTTCTCTCGAGGGAACGGCGCGACACTGGTTCGAGAATCGTGAAACCTCGATTACGTCATGGGACCAGCTGAAAGGAGAGCTCCGAGGGACGTTCGCCAGTCAGCACCGAAGGGAGAGAGCCGAAGACCTCCTTCGGACGAGGACGCGAGGCCCCAACGAAAGCGTCACCAGCTTCGTTCAAGACGTCCTGCGTCTGAGCGCGCGTGCCGACCCACACGCCGCCGACGACAAGAAGCTGCGTGTCCTCATGCGCGGAGTGCCCGACGACATCTTTGGAGGCCTTGTCCGCAACCCGCCGGCAACAGTCGAAGCGTTTGTCACGGAGGCAACGAACATGGAGCGCGCCCTCCAAGCACGCGCCTCCTACTACCAACGACATCCCGGCGTCGTTGCCTCCACGCTGCTTAACGACGACATCGGCGCCCGTACCCGGGGCATTCGTGACGTTATCCGGGACGTCGTCCGAGAGGAGCTCCGAAAGGTGCTCCCCACTGCTGAGCGCCCGGCGTCGCTGTCGGTCGCCGAGATTGTACGCGACGAGGTACAGCGGGCCTTGCAGCCTGAACCTCCAGTCGACGTGCCAGCCTCCGAGGAACCGACGCTGACCTACGCAGCCATGGCCAGTCGACCACCGCAAGTTCCCCGCCAAGCTACGGCGCCACCACGACGTGACCCTCCAGCGCCGCAGTACTCCCAACGACGCGAAGAATGGCGGTACATCCGACCAGAGCGACCCTCGCCGAGAAAAACCGACGTGTGGCGAACGGCCGACCGACGCCCGCTTTGTTTCCACTGCGGGGAAGCTGACCACGTGTACCGGCGATGCCCGTACCGGCAGTGGGGCTACGCGGCTTCCACCCCGACGACCCGCGACCACGCTACGGCGAGCGACCGAGGGACATCGACGAATACCTCCGCCGGTCGCCATCCCCGGGACCGTCTCCCCGTCGCGGTTTTCGATCGCCGTCACCCCACCGCCCAGCATCGCCTCTACGCAGATCTCGCCGTGAGAGCCTGTCGCCCCTCGCCCCTCGTCGGGGAAACTAAGCGCGGCAACCCCTGGAGGTGGAGTTGCCGAAGGCGACCGTCGGAAACATCCTCCACAAACGTCGGAGGGCTCCCACACTAGCGACGAGACGCATAGGAACGACGGTTCTGCGACGGTGTCGAATAACCTCGACGTTACCATCGACGGCCACGACGCGAAGGCACTCGTCGACACCGGAGCAGACTATTCCGTTTTAAGTGGGAAGCTCTCTCGCCGCCTTCGGAAAGTGATGACGCCGTGGGATGGCCCTAAAATACGAACCGCCGGCGGTCATCTCATCACACCAGTGGGAAGTTGTACTGCGCGCGTGGAAATTCACGGAGAGACCTGCCCCTTGAAATTCGTCGTCCTCAAAGACTGTTCAAGAGACGTCATCCTTGGCATGGACTTCCTCTGTGAGTACGGTGCGGTGATCGACCTTGGAGCAAACAGGTTGACGCTGCGAAAGCCCGTGCTACCTCCGGAGGGATCCAAAACGACGCCAGCCGCCGTCCGAGTCATTGCGGACCACGTGAACCTGCCGTAGAGGTCGAGTGTTCTTGTGCCCGTCGTGACCGATGCAGTCGCCCGCGGGAAAGTCCTTCTGGAGGGCAATGTCCAACTGCTTCTCGGAAGAGGAATAGGCGTCGCAAGGGGCGTGGCAGAGCTGCAGGATGGACGTTCTGTGGTCCTCGTGACGAACTTTCGACCAGAGGCGCAGCACCTCACGAAAGGTGCCGCTATAGCACACGTCGAGGAACACCGGGCCGACCCCGAAATCGCCGTGATCTCCGACGAGCCCTCGCCATGTCAGCCGTACAGTACACCGCCGCCACAGCTCGACGTTAACCCCAAGCTCAGTGCCATGGAATGACGACAGCTCGGAGACCTCCTCGGCGAATTCAGCGACTGCTTTGCGACGACGTCGAGGGTGCGCCAGACAACAGTTGCTAAACACCGCATCATTACCAACGAGGATGCGCTCCCTGTGCATCGGCCGCCGTACCGGTTCTCCCCAAAGGAACGAGAGGGCATCCATAAACAAGTACAAGAGATGCTGAACGACGACATCATTCAGCCTTCGAGCAGCCCGTGGGCCTCTCCAGTCGTACTGGTGAAGAAGAAGGACGGAACGCTTCGCTTCTGTGTTGACTACCGGCGCCTCAACGCTGTCACCAAGAAAGACGTGTATCCGCTCCCCCGCATCGACGACACGCTGGACCGGCTGCGCCACTCCCAATACTTTTCGTCGATTAACCTTAAGAGTGGCTACTGGCAGATTGAGGTCGACGAACGGGACCGAGAAAAGACTGCCTTCGTCACGCCCGACGGACTGTATGAGTTCAAGGTGATGCCCTTCGGACTGTGCACTGCGCCGGCAACGTTCCAAAGTGTCATGGACACCATCCTGGCAGGCCTCAAGTGGCAGAGCTGTCTCGTTTACCTCGACGACGTCGTGGTATTCTCGGCCAACTTCGACGAGCATTTGCGACGCCTTCGGGCCGTTTTTGAGGCAATCAGGGCCGCAGGACTCACCCTCAAGCCGACGAAGTGCCGGTTTGCCTACGGCGAACTGAAGTTCCTGGGACACGTTGTGAGCAACGAAGGTGTAAGTCCCGACCCTGAGAAAACTCGCGCCGTTGCGGCCTTTCCACCGCCCACCGACTAAAAGGCCGTCCGAAGATTTCTCGGACTTTGCGCATACTACCGGCGATTCGTTCATGATTTCGCCAAGCTTTCTGCGCCGCTAACTCATCTTACGAAAGACGCCGTGAACTTCGAATTTGGTGGAGAACAACAACAGGCATTCGACGAACTAAAGTGACGTCTCCAGTCACCACCGATTCTCGGCCACTTCGACCAATCAGCCGAAACGGAAGTTTACACGGACGCGAGTAATACAGGACTCGGAGCGGTTCTGGTCCAACGCCAAGACGGTGCGGAGCGCGTGATCGCATACGCTAGCCGGACGCTGTCGAACGCGGAACGCAATTACTCGACAACCGAGAAGGAATGTCTGGCCGTCGTCTGGGCCATCACGAAATTCCTCCCGTACTTGTACGGGAGTCCATTTCGGGTGGTCACCGACCACCACGCCCTGTGTTGGTTAGCGAGCCTGAAGGACCCATCGGGACGTCTTGCTCGGTGGAGCCTACGACTGCAAGAGTACGACGTGACCGTGGTCTACAAGTCAGGCCAAAAACACAGCGACGCCGACTGCCTGTCCAGAGCCCCTGTCGAGTCAGCTATCGGATGTGCCAAAGACGACGGCGACGACGACAACCACTTTCTTGGCGCGGTGGGCATTCACGGCATGGCAGCGCTCCAGCGGGACGATCCTGAGTTGCTGCACTGATCGACCACATGGAGGGACGAGGGGGTACGATTCCCCAAGCCTTCTCACGTGACCTGCCAAGATTCGCCGTCCGGAGAGGTATCCTCTATAAAGAGAACTTCGGGGACAACAACTCCACGTGGCTCCTGGTGATTCCTGCTAGTCTTCGAGAAGAGATCTTCCAAGCCTGCCACGACGACCCAACATCTGGTCACCTTGGATACATTAGGACTCTTGCACGGATCCGAGAAAAATACTACTGGCCCAAGCTCCCGAAGACTGTCGACCTCTACGTCCGTTCGTGCCACGAATGCCAACGACGCAAGAAACCACCGACGAAGCCGGCAGGTCTCCTGCAACCGGTCGCGCCCCAGACTGCACCATTCCAGCAGATTGGAATGGATCTTCTCGGACCTTTCCCACCGTCGACGCAGGGAAACCGTTGGATAATCGTGGCAACTGATTATCTCACCAGGTACGCCGAGACAAAAGCACTCCCGTCGGGGACCGCCGTGGAAGTAGCCAAGTTCTTCGTGGAGTATATCGTCCTCCGACACGGCGCTCCCCAAGTCCTGATTAAGGACCGAGGCTCGTCGTTCATGGCGCAACTTACACAAGAGATACTCCGCCTGAGCCACACCGACCACCGCCGGAACGACGGCATACCACCCGCAGACCAACGGGACTGACGGAGCGCCTAAACAAGACCATCGCGATATGATCTCGATGTACGTAGACGTGGAACACAAGACGTGGGATGAAGTGTTGCCCTACGTCACGTTTACGTACAACACGGAGATTCAAGAAACTACCGGCATTACACCTTTTCAGCTGGTGCACGGCAAGAAGGTGACGACGATGCTCGTCGCCATGCTGCCCCACGACCCGACGGACGACGGCACCGACGACACTCAGCTGGTCACCCAACGAGCAGAAGAAGTACGCCAGCTAGCCCGTCTTCGAATAAAGGACCAGCAACCTGTGGACGCTGGCCGGTACAACCTTCGTCGCCGCGACGTGGAGTTCCAGCCCGGAGACAGGGTGTGGGTGTGGACGCCTATTCGCCGCCGCGGCCTCAGCGAGAAACTGTTAAAACTCTACTTCGGGCCCAACAAGGTCATCCGCCGCCTTGGGGACTTGAACTACGAGGTGCTCCCCGACGGAACCCGACCATCAGGACGCCGCCAGCCACGACCCGAAGTCGTACACGTAGTTCGACTCAAGCCGTTCTACGCGCGCTAGGATTGTATTGCTGCATGTTTATTTCGTTTCACCGTACATTTTTTTAGCCATTTCTGTTTTCCTTTCGCGTTACATCGGGACGATGCCTTTTTAAAAGGGGGGGATAATGCTGCCCGCAGGGCCGAGAAAGCAACGCTCGGTCACCGACATCTAGAAGATTCGCGTTCATTCTTGCACCAGACGTAACTTTCCACCTGCTTTGTTATTCTCGAAAGTGCCAGTTCATCCTCGCCCCGAGCGCGCGACGCTCGAGCCTTCCTTGCCGAACTTCCGAGATAGTGACGCACGGTAGATAAGCAGCTACCCGCGACCTTGTCGAGTCAGTCTCGCTCGCGCTTTCTGCCTCGCCGCCGAATCGCCGCCTGCTTTTCTGCTCCCTCGACGTTCTTTTGTTATTTATTTTTGGTTGGCACAAGTTCGCCCATTAAACCTTTCTTTTCAGTTCAATTTTCGCCTTCTCGTCGCCTTAATTCGCGACAATATTTAGCGGCCTATGGGCTAGAATATTATGAAATCAAGACATCCCGCTATATTATTTTAAAGTTTAAGGTGTTGTCGATTCTTTTTTATCAATTTAAAGACTATGCAGGGGGCGGGTTAATTGTCTTAACAACTAGAAATATATTAAAGTGCAGTGGAGTTGGTGATAATGATATTGGATGTAAGCTTTAATGCTAAGAAGAATAACACAGTAGAAAAACAAAGAGAGCGTATGAAGCTACGAAATGCTTTGTCGCCCTTCGTATATAAGTTCTATGAGTCTATTATTGTTCTCCTTTCCACCTTTCTCAAGGTTTATCATAGTATTAAACGCCGTGATTGAAGTATTAACATCGTGTATGACAGCGCACTTAGGACCTTTCACTTGTCTTCTCCACGCCTTAAGTTTTATTATGCTTTTTTTAACATTATTTGCGTGAATCACAAATTTCATTTTTTTTCTGCACTGTCTGATTTGAAAATATAATAATAAACACGTCATTGAGACACCCATAGCTTTTATAAATCGATTCTTTAAAAACATATTCATCAGAACCAAGGAAAAAAATAGCCGCCCGAAATGCGCATGATCTATCGACTCACATTGCCCCAAATAATTAATATGCTTCTTCTGCCACCTCTTGGGCAAAATTGGAGGAACGCAGGTCAGCGAGAGGATTATCAACTCCGATTAGGGTTCCGTAATATATTCAGGCCCGGATGCGTAAGTCCCCGTTTTAATTCACCTTGAAACGGACGCGCGCACACAAGCACGCAGACGTCGTTAGCACGCGCTAACTAATCCTCTTAGATCCTAGATACAATTGATTGCTAATACAGCGCATTCCCTGGGACCTCGGTCCAGTGACTTGATCCCGGTGCGCTTTCTGTGGCTTTAATTACGTATATATACTGGATGGGGAAAGGAAAGAATGTAAAACAAAAAAGAACGAAGAACGAATGACTGCAGTTTACGCCGAAACAGCCGAGTTGTGCCATAAATTATCAACATTGCAAAAGGTTTTCTTCCAACGTGCCAGACGAGGGCCAAGGGGCCTTACTTCATGTGTTCTTTTACGCTGCTTCCTGAATAATTGCCACACATGGCTCAGCCGCAGGAGTGCCGGGAAATGGGCGGCCCTTCTCGCCCTACTCACGTGATGCCGATTCGATTCCTGAAACAATGAAGACGAGTGCGGGGTCCTACCTGAAGAATTCTCCCGCTTTAATTGAAAATAAAAGGCCGGGAGAGGCATAGCAGTTGGCAAAGTAGAAGTGGCCACAGTTCACCTCCTCTCTCTTTTTTGTAATGTCTACGGATCACGTTCTTACCCGCGTGAGTACCAGCACGTGCACACATTGAAGCAAAGGGCATGCACAGCGTCTTTGAGACGGTTCTGACCCAAGCTTAATATCCTTGTGCACCAAGGTGCTTGACAACCGTAATTGCATTTTTTTTTTGTTGGTATATTTTACATGGCTGGTGGGACTGTGCGAGTTATGAAAATTCCCCTTGCCAGGTTTCTATTTTTAAGTGCATAATTTATCTCAATTTGCCTAATTTGTGAATGCGTTAAATAAAGTATAGATTTATTTGATTTCCACTAAAGTGCGTCAAGCACTTCCATTACACAACATTCGGGACTTGCGAACTGGACTTATCTAATTTAAACTATGAGATATGAGCAGTGCAATAAGACCTAGAGATTAAATGCCGTTTATAGATGCGAATTTATGGAGATTAATAATACTTAACTTGGCTTTGATATTAATATTTATAATTAATAATGCTCACGTCATTGCGTTTTACAAGTATTATTAGGTTGAACAAAATCATCTGCATTTAGTTCCGGTAACAAAAAAAATCTAAGAGTTCATTTCTTCGAGCAACGTATGACGAGGTCAGAATTACCTAATAATGAAAATGTAGTTGCCAACGTGATAGAGAGCATTACATTTCAGATGTTTTACGTCTTGGTCAGTTTCACGTCATATGATTTTTCGTGAAAACATATCGGCTTAGTGACTCGTGGTCAACATTAAGAGAACAAAACGTATCGGTCCCCGAAAGCTTCGTGGGAAGTAGGCTCAGTGTGGTGTATTCCAATGCGCTAGTTGCGAGCCCCGCCGTCAGAATACCTGCAATGTCGTAATTTAAATTTTACGACGATGCTTAGAGAATGAGGGGGCTCGGTCAACATTTAAAGACCCAAGCATGCAAGGAGAGATTAAATTCTGTGAAGTCCGGCGTATGAAAACGTTTGCCAACTATCATCCTGCTTTATTTTTTGTGTCTAAGCAGCCTGCTTGCTCCTAGAGACATAAATTAATACTCCGGGCAACCTTCTAATACAAAATACATAAATAAATATATATATATATATAAAGTTTTGTACACTTGAAAGGGCGTGTGAACTGTCAAACCGAAGACAAAGTATGAGATTCATTGGCGGGAGCTAGAGTCGTTTATAGTAGTTATTATTTTCGTTAAAGCGAAACAACTCCTGATGTTTATTGAAAAAATAAAAAAGTGCATAAAATTTGTCCTTACTTCTGCAGTTTCTTGTAATCATATTAAAGAAATATTCAGAGTGCCGTACAGTGTTGAAAAAAGCCGCAGAATTGCAAAGTTTATCTTCTATAAAAAAAAAATATTTTAATAAAATAATTTTATGTCACGTTAATTGAAAGCCTGGTATCGATAATGCGCGATTATTCGCAGCACGGGTTTTTGTCTGAGAATCATCTAGCTCTGTTAAGCAATATCGAAAAAGAAGCTAGGAAAGACACAGTTGCCGCTTCGCAAAAGTTATTTTATTTATCGAGAAATGTCAGGCTGTTTCGCGAGCTCCGTTGTTTCTTGTTAATAAATTGTCAAAAATGTAGTAAAAAGCAGCAGACCAGGTTAATGAAAGATCATGAAACAATTTAAAATTTCGCCCCTTATTTTGAATTTTTTTTTACACACTCCGCAGAATGGTGTTAGTTTGCAATTGCTGTGGTGTCATTAAAAGTGGCTTTCTATAAGACAACAGTTTTTGGCTGGGTCTTAACGCTGCTTCACTTACCCTAATGAGTCTGCGTACTCCCGCTAAAAGAATAAAAGACCAGCGTCTTACTCTTTCACGACGAGTGTCTTGTCATGATTTCCATTAATCTTGTCCTGCTGACACGAACCTCCACATTAAAACACCTAAAACACTTCTGAGAAAAGTATTAAAACTATAGCAAATAACGGGGAAAAAACTGCGCCGTGGTCCTGTAATTTTTTTGTTTAATGAAGTGCATAATATTTGGTATCAGTCTGACATGCGCTTTCTTAAGTATCTGTCGCCTAGATGTAAAAAGAGCGGCGTAATGACGTAAGGAAACCAACCAGCGAAGAGGGTTCTTGATAACACTCTAATGGTTGTTCTGTCGGAAAGAATGGCAGAAAAAATATCGGGCTCTGCATTCTGGTTAGACGAGAATGTGAAACAGCTTGTCTGGTTTAAGTTGAAATACTCGACACCCCAACCCTGCGTTAGAAATAAAAACTTAATAGCAGCGCCTGGTTATATCCTCCACATTAAGTGTAAAAATAAGTAAAATATATCTAATTAATTGGTGTCACATTGCAGCGTTCTGAAAGGTTTGCTCGATTAATTCATTGCACCCTTCGCGCTTTATAAATATAATTATATATTTCTTGCAGGGCATTAAATTATGTAAGCCCGTAATGAAGTTTACCTTTATTTAGATTATTCTATGTTTTGTTCAAATAAGTTACCTGACTGTATACAGGGTGGTTCCTTTTATCTATAACATTTTATTTTCTTAAAGGGTGGGGGGGGGGGGGGGAGGGTGGCTATTTTATGGTTGTTCTCTTCACTCTGTATTTAAAGACATCGCCGAAGTTAGACATTACAATATTCATGACGTTCCATCGGCTAGTTAACTCAAACATGCGTAATTTACTATTTAAGTATTGGTTTTATGAGTTATGTTCAAATTGCAGTTTTAAAGACAAACAGGACTAATGGCTAGATCAATTTATACAATTTGCGAAAAGGCAATTTTCTTTCAGATATTAATTCATAAGTTTCCGCTTGTTTGTCGGCAAACAAAAAAACGTGGGCATAGAAGCGCGTCTGAATATTTACGCTCTAAATATTTCGAAGAGTGGCTGCCACTTTTCCGTCATCTAAGCAGCGTCTGGTCGGCTCTTCCACCAACCACATGCTGTCGAGAAAAAGATGTGGCCATTAAGAGTACGTCACTCTCGTTCCTTGGTAATGAGCCGCTTTTCCTGCGCGATCGTTTGGAATTGTAGAAAAACATTCCAAAAATGATCGCAAAATATATCAAAGGTGATTGCCTTTTCGCGAATTGTATAAACTATTTAACCACTACTGATGATTGACTCTAAAACAGCTGTTGAAGAATGACTCATAAACCCAATATTTAAAATAATCATTACGCTATTTTAATTTATTATTGGACGGATCATGATGAATATTGTCCGTAAAATGTCCGCCGAGCACGTTAAATACACAGTGATGACAGACCCCATGTAAGGGGCACCACCTTTTTTCAAGACCTGTTACATGCAAAAATAAACACACTCCATATATAGCTACACCACAATAGTTTAGTTCGGTAGAAGGAACTTGAGGAGAAACTATCGTGAAGCCCTAGAGCGGTAAAGGATGTTTCACTCAGAGGACGCTTCGAGAGTCTGTTTTCTAAATGTAGGCTGGTAACCTCAAAATTGTTAACGGTTATTTTCAAGCGTTTTAAATGTTTTCAATTAAGGCGAGAGTTATATTACTTATTATGGGAAATTATGCATTATCACTGTTCTCCTTGTTTTGTTGAACGTATAGTTACAGGAACACATGCCTGTTACAGGAACACACGGATGTCCGTTTACAATACAACTTTGAGAAAGTAGAAATGTGCAATTTAGATTATAATTAAAATAACCTTTGCAGGTTGTAAGTGTTGTTCAGGGTGAAGTCAAATAAAGGGCATTTCCCCTATTATTTATTGTGCAGAGTAATTTTATTTATCTTTAAATGCATATTGATTTCTTTATTCATTTAAACATGAAGCAAAACAATTTACCTAAATAAAATAAGCGCAGAATTATTTTTGTGGAGCAATAAATATTAGTAAATAACTATACTTATTGTTAACTAATAACAAAGTGTTTTGCTTTTATTTAGCTAGAAAAGAAGTGTCATTTCTTTTTTAATATTGAAATTTGCTTCGTACATACAAGGATGCCGGCCCTAGTAATCTGGGGCCGGCATTGGGTCTATCAACTTGTATGAAACACTGGGTCTATCAACATGTATGAAAAATTAATCAAAATGTACCTTCTAATATGTGCAACGAAATCAATATGTTAAAATTTATGTATAATAAATTCAACCACTTTTTTATGACTGCTATAATTCTATTCTTTGTAAGTGCCTTCTCTATGCCTTCTCTACCCAGAATTACTGTATGAATATGTTTTATCTTGTTTGTCTTTCTATTCACTGTTTATTGTTTGTGATCCCTGCTTTTTCTTGTTGTGTTAAACATTGTCAACCGGTAAAGGTGCTGCGTCTGGCAGAGTATATCTGCCTTGTGCACTGATATCGGAAGCTGTAAAGTCTGAATAAGTAAAGAAACGAGACAAGCAAAGAATTTTCTTGCTCGCAAACTTATTTTGTTAAAGATATATTATTTTATTTTTATTTTTTCAAACAAATCTGAAGGTGACGGCATATGATGTTATAATACAGCATTTAAATACCTTGATCCTGGATCATGTTTAAATGCGAAAGTTTTGTTTTGTGGGTTGTATATCTTTAGATTGTTTAGAACATATTTCACATAAAAATTTGTAAAAAAAGTGGCGCCGATAGGGGATCCAGAAAATATATTTTAGTTGTGTCTTCAGTTTGATAATGTCTATCCATGGCTCCGCGTTCCGGTTCTATCTTTAATACGAAGCAATATATTTGTCGGTCATTGCGCATTATATATCTGCATAATGAATCTATGATTGAAGAGGTCTCAGATGACAGCATTCTAGTTTGAGTATGTCCGAGAGGTGTGCTTTATGATAAACAATAAAATGAAAAGGGGAGTTTCAACAGAGACATAATATGAAAACTAACATTTTTGGCTGTGCGCCTGCCTCCTGTCTAGGGTACTTGTACTGCTGAGACTGTACGTGAAGACTTCGCCATGTTTCAAGTTTGCTACCTCCTCTGTACAGTTCGGTGTTGCAGAAATGTTCTTCTACAAGCTCTTGCCTGCCGGACAGCCTAAATTTATTTTGGGAAACATTCACTATTCGCACTAGATTGAGGAATATACACTATACATTTATCCTAAACGAAAACGCAAACGGTGGTTTGCTTGTATAATATCTCAGGAAACACACACATTTCCCAGATTAAATGCAGCTTAGAGTTTTGCAAAAGTTGGGGATGAAATCGCGAGTACAGATGTAGGACTGCAGTTTTTAGCAGTGCTTTCTTTCCAAAAACAATTTGCCAATGGAACCGGTTACCTTCTGCCGTAGTGTCAATCTTGTCAAATGATGCCTTTTATTCTGCCCTGGAATCAGTCGAGTTGCAAAAATAAAAGTTATGCAATGTGTGTCGCGGGTTCGAGATCTGCTTTGATGTACATGAATTATCCTGTCGTTATTTGTTCATATAGAGTGACGCTGTGTGTTGCGTAATTGTGATGTGCTTCCACGTATACAAATACTCTTGCCGTCATTTAACCTAGCTGTACTTCACAAGAAGCCTGCTTGTGTGTATTGAAGTAATGTTTGGCGTATGTAACCCCCCCGCTGTAATGCCGAAAGGCGCTGCGGGTATTGGATAAATAAATAAAATAAAAATAAACTGCATCTATAATATTGATAACTGAGCAGTTTTTTTTTAATTACCTGTCGGGCTACGTTGTAGAATACACGAAACCCTCCACTTGAAGTTACGCAAATTTGCACGTTATTTAATATGTTCAAATCAAATCAAATCAAAGTTTATTTAACATCACCAAGTACAAAGTACTAACAAATGATGTATGGAGCTCAGACAAAAAGCCGCAAGGGTGCGGCTTGACTGGGTCTGAGCCCCCTCTGCATATGCATAGTCCCATTGCAATGTAAAAAACAAGCAAACAAGTTGACTTTACTCAAACTGCCAGTATTTATATTTTGTAGCAGGGCTTACGGATCGTTTTTAGAAGTGCAGCTTGTTTTCGGTTTCTATGGTTATTTTTTACGAAATTTACAATCTATTATTTCTTAAGCCAATAGGACTGACGATACATTAATTATCAACCTAATGAGCAATTGATAGAAAAGTTTCGAACAAAAGAATAAAATAGCGCTTAGTACATTGACGGGGAAATATTTCGAAACCAAAGGTTTTAAAAAGTATGGATTAAGTTAAATTACGTAACAAAATATTACAACTACGAATACTATACCATGATATTGGGTATAAGTTTAGATCTTAGTTGTTTATTGTTTTGTGTACTAGTGCATAACAGTTTATTTTTCGTACTTTTAATGCGAGAAAAAATTGGTCTCGGTAAGAATTTCGAAATTCTAACATATATTTATATAAGCTAAAAACATTCTGAATCCGTCTAAAAAAGGGTTTATGCCGGCTTCTGCTACATAAAATAAAACTAGACAACTCTTTAAAAATGAAAGCCAGAGTAAGAAAAAAATCAAACTGAGTTTTGGGCGCATTTCACCGCGTGGAGCTTCCAATTTTATTGTTTCTATAAAGCAGTTACTTTTTAATTATTCAGCGCAGATTTTATTATCCTAAGAGTTGGGCTATCAGATATATATATATATGTCACTAAAATCTAAAGACGTACCTTTGCACTTCAATACATCTGTCCGAAATCGAGTGTAAGCACCCTTTTAGGATATTACTCAAAAAGTATTACTCAACTCTGCGACAGCGCAAGCTTCTAGAACCCATCTTGTGTGACTGTTTTGGCAACATCTCACTGCGTGTTATATTGCCTAGTATATAATGTTCCTTGTTTTTTGTGTACTTGTTCTGAGTGTGGAATGTTATCAATATGTGTGCTTAGGTCAATATTCTTACCTCGCTTTATTAAAATGCTTCAAAGTGTTCGAAATATACTTCTTGTGTCTGCCTGCATTCCATGCAATATTGTTTTATTATGCCCATATTTAATAATAAGAAATTCAACCTGCAAGCTGTTAGACACGACTGTATTCCTCCGTAGTAGATTATCAACAAGAAAAATGTATTATTTGCTTACTTTAAAACTCGCACACCAACAGCGATTACATAATGATTCCCTAGAGCTATAATATTCCACCAAAGATATAGAGTCTCATCAATATCGTTTCGGGACTTCAGCGTACGCAAGGCACGCCACAGTTTGATCCCATACCCGTTGCGACACTGTTTATCGGAGCTAGGTCAGCTATTGTGGCGCGCCTTTGGCAAGTATATCGCGAAAAAAAAACAGCCAGAATCCACGCTCTGTTTCGTTGTCCTGCGATTTTTGCGACAAACACTACAGGATAATGATCAAGATGGTAATAATCTAGACCCCTGGACTCATCTCTACTATATTCAGTTGATGCAAGGTATCCTTCGCAAGGAATATTAGGCCAATTAGCACATATACCATTACAGTTAGTTGAATGGTATAGGAAAGACACTAAAAAACACAAAAACAAGGAAAACTACTCTTATTGCGCTGATGGAAATTTACAACGTAGAAAACAGTTTCTGCATAATACACCACAATTCACTCAACGGTAAGCATATTTGAGGAATGATTGCTTCTAATGTGATATATTTTGCTTGATAGGCCCGGAAAAAGGTTCTTGTTCTTAATAATTTTCATCGCACCGCAATCGTGAGCTCCATGAAAACTAGCCTATCGTTGCCTAACCTCAATTTACGTCGCAAAATAGCTCGCGTATGTCTCTTTCATAAGATATACCATACTAACTCATTAATTCACAACCAACTGCTGAATCATCCGTCAGATATTTCGTCACGCATTGATCATATGTATAAAGTAGACATTCTAAAATGTAACACTAATGCACTCCGAGAGTCATTCATTCCGAAAACTTCAGTGGATTGGAACCACCTTCCCGCATCTATCGCAACAATTGTTCCTGACCACTTATTTAGAACTTCCATAAATAATCTGCACTGATCAGATTAAGCTGCAAAGTGTGTTACTGCCACTAACCCCCACTCCCCTTCGTAATGCCGATGTCCTTGAGGGTATTCTAAATAAATAAATAAAGATTGCGTAAAAGATGACTTCAACAGGAATTGAACTCGTAATAACACGGAACGCAATATAAAAGAAACTTTGACAAGCACACTTAAGTTACATAAAAATAAACCTCGAGAACAAGGAACCCTCGGTATAGCCCAAGGAAATGTTCCATTTACATCTTAATACTTATACACATGCGGGGAACAATACTGAACTTAAACTATCATGCTTATTCCGGAGCCACATTGTTTCCTGCTCTTATTTAAAAGTGACGATGTTCACAACGCTGCATGTCCTACTAAAAGAAAACAAAATTGGCAACCTTGCACACAGAAATACAACCTTTCAATAAGTGTCAGGCATAAAGTTATTATAATTTACGCTAGAGGTTCAAGCGCCGCAGGTATGTTGACGCAAATTGAAGCAGGCAGCAACCAGTCGAAAACTGACTTCCGGTAATGTATTTCTATTAAAAAAAGCGCACGCATTTTCTTTCTGCGCTCAATGTTTTCAGAAAATATTAAGAAGAAATCAAACCTTATAAATAGCTTATTGCATTTCTCAATTGCATATACAAATAAATGTCATTTACAGAGGTTTTTTTCTGTCGATTTCATGGCATAAATCAGTGTGCTAAAGTAGCTAAATATACGTGTATACTACACGATCATGTTTGAGATCGTTGCCGCAGCCTGCGCATTTACCGTGGTAGTTACCCATGAAAACGCAACCAAAAATCGCATACAGTTAAATAAACTTCTTTCAGACCCCCGACCGAAAGCGACGCTAATGTGTGACGTCAGAAGAGCAGACGGCAAAAAACGGGAACAGCTCCAATGGTTCAATGTATCAACTCGGCGAATAAAGTTGTTTTTTTTTTCTTTTTTTCGAATGCTTGAATGCGAAGATCGTCTTGTGGCATCGTTCAATATATGTTCCTATATTCCAAAACATCCAAAAATACCGGGAGGCACCTGCACTGTACACCTCACCTGGTGGCCCGGTGGCTACCTGTGCGCGATACGGCGGGGGTGCTCAAAGGTGGCTGCAACTTATGAAATAATAATATTATTATTAGCGTCTGTTAGCCCACGTACGTTTTCTGTTTTGCCTTTTTTTCTCTTTCACTGATTGCAAACTTTTCCGAGGAGAACATATCAAATAACAATTACGTGAGATCTGATATGTCGTCCGCTTTCTGCTTTCCCGCTCGCGCGGTTAAATTTGATCGAGGCGCAAGCGCTTCACGTCGCTACAATACGGGAATGCCAAGGTTGTGCGCAGCTCTGGATTTCAAGAACCGTGAGGCAAAAACCTCAGGATTATCTTTTCACACGTAAGTAGCAATCACACGTTTATTTAATTACTACATATCACTAAAAATAAAATAATAGCGCGCGACTGCTCGTACATATATGGCCTGCATTGGAGCACTTCGTTTCATATTCCAGGTTCCCTAAAAAAATGACAACCTTCTGCAGAAGTTGGTTAAAAGTATGTTCGGACAACTTTACTCCTGCTGCACATCATGTCCTTTGCTCACGACACTTCGAGCTCCAGTGCTTTAAGGATCGGTTGTATGTGAAAGCAAGACTCAAGGAAGATGCAGCACCCACCGTTAGTTCTGTCATGGTGGGTAGATGTTCACTGAACTCCAAGTAGGTTGAATTCAGTAGTGAACATGATGTATGCATTTCTTATAAAATTTCAGCTTCATGCGTCATTGTGGTAAATGCAAAAATAATGTATAGAAGCAGAGGGGTTTGTAAGTCACTTTTATTTTCAGTCCTTAGATCATATACATCAGAACAAAGTGTTATGCGTTAATGTATACCTACTGGTCTCTTTCTTAAGGCAGCAAGGAAGCATCCAGCACCACGGGTCGCCGATGACGCAGCGCCAAAACCATGCTCTAGTGACCCCACCTACTTCGATGGAGAGTCCCCGAAAAGTAAACGACGTCGTATAAGCAAGAAAAAAGATTCGGCAAAAAAAGAAAATTCACACAATGCAACGGACCCTGCAAAGGAACAAACAAAAAGTTAGAAAATCTCCAATCTCTTTTGGAATGTCTGAAGGAGGAGCATGCACTCACAGATGAGCTGCAACTTAGAATGGAAGCATTTGGAGAAATCCCGCAAACACTACTGAAGTGCTTTGAAAAAAAAACGCCAGCACGAGGATGATCGGCAGAAGGTACAGCAAAAGAACCAAGCAGTTCGCAGCCACCCTGCACTACTACTCACCCCAAGCCTATGCCTACGTTAGCACACTCTTCCCCCTATCTTCTGTGAGCTCCCTCAGGTGTTGGTTGAAAGTTGTTGGGGGGTTGCCTAGATTCATTAAGGAAGCACTGAGAGAGGTGGAGCGACGACATGCAAACTCTTCTGAACAGGAGAAGTCGTGTGTTGTGATGCTGGACGGGATTTCTATAAAAAAAAGAAGTAAGCTTGGATGTCCCAAAGGGTAGGCTCATCGGGTACGTCGATGTCGGCCAAGGACTTGGCCCGGGCAAGACTTACGAAGTGCCCATGGCAACAGAGGCCTTGGTTTTCATGGTCGTAGGTCTTCCTTCACCCTGGAAGATGCCGTTCGGCTATTTCCTGACAAATGGAGTGTCAGGGTTGTTCCTTAAGAGCCTCTTTGAACACAGCATCATCGCCCTTGAAGAGTGCGTTCTCCACGTCAAGGCCGTGGTGTGCGATGGACTGGGTGCAAACGACGCCATGGAAAAGCTGCTGGGCTGCCATGTTCATGAAATACGCTGTGAAGACATGAAGACGACTTTCAAGCACCCGACTCGACCCACCGAGGAGGTGCATTTCATTTTCGATGCCTGCCATGCCCTCAAGCTTCTCCGTAACTCTGCTGGGAGACAAGAAAGTGCTGAAGTCAGCAGCCTATGCGATAAATAGTAGCTAATGGCTTTTTAAAACATACAAGTATTACTAAATCAGAAAACAAAAGACTGGCTATGAACCCCGAGAACTGTAAAAAAACATACACCCACTAAACGGAGTGTAGTTTGGGACTTCATTCCTTATGTTCCAGTCTTGAAGTTCAAAATTCAGTTGTAAAGCAACTATCGTAAAAGACGGAGTAAAACAAGGACCAATTAACCATTTTTTATTGCTTCTGTATCTATTTCGTGCAGTTCTTAATGTGATTCCAACCAAAACACTAATTTCAAATGTGCAAACTCTTTGAGCCTGACATCATAATGTGAAAAAATAAACTTAATGTACAGTCATAAAAAAAGCAATCTGAAACAACCAAGCAGCAACTAAGAAGTACCAGTGCCCTGTTCTGACAAGCTGAACTAGTTCAAAATAATTAGTGGCACATTATAACAGAATATAGGTAGCAATACTAAATACAAATGGTTAAATTCTTGTGCAGTAGGCCATTTTCAAAATTCTAAAATGCTTAGAGGCACGCTGGGAGTCAGGATCCACATGCTCTGTGTGCTAGCCACTTCAAATGTAGTAGAACCTCAAACAACAAACCTAGAAAAAAAAAAGCTTTTTGCAAGCATTGCATTAGTTTACTAAGTGATATAGAATACACATTTCTGAAGATTACGAGAAACCAGATCACTTGACATGTGGGCACCTACTCCGAATGCGCCTCTACACCTTCATGCTAATGTTACCAGATAAAGTACCGGCGGCCATTCTTCCAATGGTTATTAATTTGCAGCAGATCCAGTGGCACTTCATTTAGCAGTTGCACGAGCTGCAAATGTCTGAAGGCCTTCGTGCTGCCAACAAAACTCACACAAGCCCTTATCGACTTCTGCCGATAGAAGATGAAGGTCAAGCTGGCTGCTCAAACCCTCAGCAGTTCCGTCGCCAAGGCCCTTCTGTTTGCCAAACAGCTTGGGCTCCCAGAGTTCAGCAACTGCGAGGGAACATGCAAGTTCATCCAGGACATTGATAGGTAAGATTTGAAGCTCATTATTGGTGTTTATGCGACAGTGAGGCTGCAATTAATGTTCCATGTGTTAACAGTAGGAAATAATGGTTTTTCATGTTATCCAGGTGTTTTGACCTGCTAAACTCACGGAGTCCTGTGGCCCGCACCTACAACCGTCTCTTCAACCAGGCCAACATTCAGGAGAGGAGCCAGACGAAGGGGCGGACGGCCAGAACCTCATGCAGCTGGAGCTACCCGGCGGCCAACCTGCAGTGACGGACGGCAGGGGCATGTCTGTCATTGCGTATGCCTTCACCCTGAAGAGCGTGGCAAGCCTTGCAACTCAACTGCTCACCACTGGTGAAGTCATGTTAGTGCAAGTGCAGAACGGAACTATACTCCATGACATTTATAGTCTGCTGTAGGTTGATGAATGCAGGAAAATTTCATTCCAGAAGCTCTGCGCTCACCGCTATTGCCGGTTTTCTCTTCTTCACTCGCCTTCTCCTCCAACATTATTTTGCTAGGTTGAAAAAAGTGGCGGGCTTTCCTGGAAAAGGCCTGTTCTGCTTTTCTTAACCTGCAACAGACTTTCTGTTTTGAGTGTTTGTGTTTATTAACCACGAGTTGCTCATTCAAAAATTAGAGTTTTATGGTTTTAGGGGACATGCAGCGCTTCTCATTAAGTCGTATTTAGAAAAACGCCGTCAGTATGTTAGTACTCAAGGTCACTTTTCTGATATCAAGCCAATTAAGTCTGGGGTACCACAAGGAAGCGTACTTGGGCCATTGCTCTTCAATATATATATTAATGACATCGTTAACATTGCGCAGCAAGTGAAGTTTATCATTTACGCGGATGACACCAGCCTCTTTTTTCAGGTAAGAATTATAATGAAATTTCGCACCTAGCTAATGACACCATAAAAGCTTTAGACACATGGGCTAAATCAAATAATCTCATAATTAATAAGAAGAAAACTAAGGCGACCTTATTTTGCCCCAAAAATAAGAACCCTGAACTTACGAGTGATATTTTTCTAGACTCTTCGCCTATCGAAGTGGTAAGCACTTTTAAAACTTTGGGGGTGTTTTTCTCTAGGCACATGTCTTGGACTGAACACGTTGACTATATTATTTCTAAGCTCTCTCGTATCACTGGTATGCTGCATAGACATCGTCGTGATCTTCCAAAAGGAGTTAAGTTGCTTTTGTATAACTCATTGTTTTTATCTCATCTGAATTAATGCCATTTAGTTTGGGGGACGACGATAAAAAGCAATCTGCAGAAACTATTTCTACGGCAGAAAAGAGTGTTACGAATTGTGTGTAACGTGCCTTATGATTCTCAAACTGACCAACTCTTTAGAGAGCTGCGTGTATTGAAGATATTTGATCACTATGCTTTCAGACTTACCATAAAGTATAAACAGGAATGTCGCTAGTTAAACAGTATTTTATTGTCATTATCATCACTTCAAAAAAAAACTGCAACATATTCCACCCGTCACTCGGAGGTTTGGGCAGTAGAAACATCACGAGCAGATTATGGCCTCCAAATGATTAAAATAACCTTGCCAACATTACTGAACACTCTTATGGGCTCTAATTTTGATGTCGAATCTTCCAATATGTCTGCGCTTAAGGATTATTTTCTTTCAAATTAAACAATCCTTACTGCTGTTGATTAGCTAGCAGATTATTGCCTTTGCTTTGTCTTGTTAAATTTTTTGTTGTTGTTAAGTATTTTGTATTATATAAATTCTTGTGTATGACTTCCCCAATGCTGTGTACCTGTGGGGGGCTGAGGACCAGTCAAGCTGCTTGCACAGCTTTTTTCCTCAGCTCCCACCATACTTGTATGGTAAATAAAGTCATTATTATTTTGTGTTTATTTTCCTCTCCCGTATTCCTTTCCCAACTTGGCGGCGGGCAAGCAGGCGCACCTGCGTAAGTGTCTGAACCTTTCTGCATAGCCTTGCACGCTGCCGCGTGGGTATCGCAATCTATTCAAATAAAAATTATTATTATTATTGACTACACGATTTATATTTCTAAACAAATTGTCTTCTCTCACGTCTTCCTTTTTTAGCTATCTGTGCTCCTACAGGACAAGCCAGGACCACCTGGAGATATTCTTCAGCTGTGTGCGGCCAAGGGGTGGCTGGAACAATAACCCATCAGCTGCCCAGTTCCGGCAGGCCTACAGGAAGCTGCTGGTACACGCTGGTGTGCAAGCCCCCCACTGCGCCAACGTGGCTGCTGATTTCGAAGGGGAAAGCCTTACGGCCAACCAGGGTACAATCAACCCTGCTCTTGATGCCGTAGACTACCAAGAGGGTGACGATCTGGCCGTGGTGTATAGGTTGGGCGAGGATACCCTGTCAGAGTTCACCTCTGAAGTTGTGAAGTACAGTGCTAATCACACTTGTCTATAACGCGCGAGCGTGCGGCTTCCTCCGGGGAGCGCTAGACTGGTGGCATTCGCGGAAACTAAGCTAGTCACGTGGCGCAACATCGAACGGCCCGCTCGAGGGGTGTCCTGCCCAATCTATCAGCTGGCGGCGAACGCGGAAGGCTGCTCGCACGCTTTTTGCAAACATCATTGCTTGTACAATAAACAAACTAAAGCATGAAGGCGTATGAACGATGTTGTCATCAAAAAACAAAATATATCATAAAGCACTACGGTTTTATCGCTTATCAACTGATAGAGTGGGCAGGACACCCCTCGAGTGGGCCGTTCCATGTTGCGCCACGTGACTAGCTTAGTTTCCGCGAATGCCATCAGTCTAGCGCTCCCCGGAGAAAGCCGCAGGCTCGCGCGTTATAGACAAGTGGGATTAGCACTGTTCATTGGGGGCTTCGTCAGCCGCCGGGTCACCAGACGCTGAGCTTCCCATCCTGTGTGAGTATGCTCCTGGATGATAGCGTGACAGGAGTCCTCATTAGCATCAGGGACAATGGTGGGCTTGTGTACCCCTCCGAGCTCGTTTGCCTGCTCCTGCAAGAAGCCGAAAAAATCTTCAGAATGGCCACTGAAGATGGAGCCGCAAAATTAGAATGCAACTGTTCTGACTGTTCTAGCATATAGGGCATTTTATGACAAACATGCAGAGAGTTTTAAGAACCAGGTGCATGTCAACGACGAGCCAATGCACGCAGTTTCACTTGCCAAGGCAGTCATTAAAAAATGTGTCGCACTGCGGTTGCGACACCTGGCCCGCACCATTGTGGAAAGATCCCGTGGGGCATATGTGCGGCATACCTTGACCAAAGTAGTCCTCTTTTGCCACCAGTATTGCAGCATCCTGAAACCATGCATTCTTTTTTCTTTCTTTTTTGTCAGCTTGTTTGCATTTTCCCCTTGCTTTGTTGTTTGATTCATTTAGTACTAGAACTTGCTGGTGGATGTAAATATATTAGTGAAACAACAATTTCTCTGCAGTGTTTATTACCTGTGTATCTCGCAAGCCTTATTTCTTTCATCGATCGTTATTTATGTTATATGTTTGAACGTATGCAATATGCCAAAATGCGCATATATGCCCAAATTTGTTTCTCCTGTTGTCTTTCGCCGGGGTGTTATTGTGCATTACTGTTTATTCTTTGCGCTGAGCGTCATTAAACGTTATCACAAATTGGACAGGGTGTTACGCCTAGGTACAAGTCATTTCACATGAAAATTCGTAAACAATTAAAAAGAAAAACGGCGTTTACCACCCCATGTACGCCGTTTCTTTCCAATTGTCGTTTACGCAGATCAAGACAGTAAACCGCTCTCATGGAAGATTATGTAGCTTAATTAGCATGACGCCCAGGATTTCAAATAGAGATGCAAATATGAGTCGCCAATCCTTTCCCTAATTGACCCACCTTCGTCGCCTCTGACCGTGTTTAATTTCAAAGTTCCTCCGCACACGCTTCCAGGCTCGCAGTCCGGTCTTGGCTGTTTACTTCGTCTCCAACAACAATAGCAATCCCACACTTTGGTGAAAGTCGATGTTGGCGAACCTTGAACACACTCTACGTTCCATTTGACTATTATTTCTGTTTAGATGCGTCAATCCCCTTGAACAAGCACTGTGGGGCATAGGCATGGGCCAGAAAGATAGTAAAGTTAAACATCGGTCACTGGTCAGAAACATACGATAACTAAAGCAATTGAACTTTTGCAATGGTAATAAAGGTACATACTATTTGGTACGACCCTAATAAGAAAAGTGTTCTATGATATACTCTGGTGAAAAGACAAAATCCACGCGCGTTTTCCCATAGGAATGCACAGGAACACCGCAAAAGGAGACAGGTTGCTGTCTGCTTCAATTTGCGTCACGCAAGTCGCATAGACACTAGCGCCAGTTTAACCTCTAGCGTACATTATAATAACTCTGTGGTGCCAGTTACCACTGAAAATAAAAACCCACTAAATTTCCTACCCCAATAAAACTACGGACCGCACAACGCTCAGTTTTTGCATAAATGTAGCACTGATGGTGCGAACCGGAACCAACATTTCAGAGCTTGCATTTGTTTACTAAAAATGTTCTGAGCACTTTTTTCATATTTTTAACGAGAAATTGTCGTAAGATTGAGTCCGTGAATGCAAAGAGGTAAACGACGTCGGCTACCGCCTACATATTTGGCTTGAACAATTGAGAAAGTATTTTATAACTTTTTAATCATATAACTTGAAGCACTAATATTTTGGCACCTGGCCAAAATCGCCAGCGATGCATTTGAGTGTAGACTGAGTGCTAGGCGTTGAGTAGTTTAGTATTGAAGTAAAACAAAAACAAGCAAAAAAACACTGGAAATTGTTTTGCAGGAACATCCCGCAAACGAATATCCAATTTATTATTGTGCACTACACTCGGCTCAATCATTTGAATTATACCTTTTTTAGGGGTAGTCAGAAGACTTTTAGGAACACCATTTAAATTAAAGAAATACATTACAACACGGGCATAAAACCTTTCTTCCGATAAGGGCCAGTGGCAGTTATCTTTAAATCAGATCGGAAGGAAAGCGACTAGTCAAGGAAGTTTGATTGCTGGGTTTTAGTACAAGATAAAGTATAATGTTTGATGAAGGATCTAGAACCTATTATTTGTATTGGCTTGGAACGGGACAAAATTTGAAGGCCTTCAACAAGAAGCTGGTTTTTCTTGGCTGATATGTACGACACGAGTTCATTTAAAGTATAGTGAAAGGTATCATCAAAAAAACCAGGGAGCTGCAGATGCCACAACTTTGCTCTACATAGAAGAAAGGTCGCAGCCAACTTTTATTTCAAAAAAAAAACAAATATGACAAAAAAAAACTTTTTTGGATTGGATTGTGCCAATCCAATTGAATATTCTCAGGACGAGCTGCAGTCACAAGAAGCAATGAACAAACACAGAAGGGAAAAAAGGAAAGCTGTAACCTCCCTTTTTTGCAAAACTCAAGAGCACCTTTTAGAGCACCTTAGCCGCTGAGCAAGTTGATGGAAACGTATATTTGATTTCAACGCGACTCGCTAGTAAAATTTTAGTTTTGCTGACGTTGAGTTTTTTTTTTCTTCTTTTTATTCAAGTACAACTGCTGCGAGAGAAAGAACCCTCCCAAAAGTTTTGAGGCGTACACAGGCTCAGGCTAGTCGTAGATAAGTAAACATACTTAAAATGGAAGTGCACAAGCGGAACATAAAGCCGAGAGAACACAATCTTCTTGCAATGAGGTTGTCTTGGGAGAGAAACTCCTCGATTGGAGACTCGGAACAAGTCGTTAGCAAGTCATTTCATTTTTGAAGTTTACTTCATCACACGTTTCTTTTTTTTTGTTATTGTGACGTTCTGTTCTTATCGACACTTTGAACTGTATTTTTATGCCTGTTATCTGCGCAAGTGAATAAACCATGTGCTCTAAGGCACAAGAAAATACAATAAAGCAAAAACTAAGCGGATCTTAAGCCACCAGACAAATTTTCAAGGCGGAGTTAATATATCAGGTGTGCTAAGTTAAGTAGCAATAAACAAAATGTTTAAGAAAACATGTAAAAAAAACCTAACACAAAGAGGAATGTACTCGTATATGGTTTCCATGCTTGAAAGCAAGTTATAGTTATCCACTTTAGTTTTGTATTTTTCTGCGAATAACTTTATTGTGGGCACGCAATATCTTTCCTTCTAATTTATTTTAATTTTTTCGCAACGTTTTTAACAGCATTGACGGACATACGTTGGTTTGTTTCCGTGTTATCGTCTGTTAAGAGGCACTGTAGAAAAACAGAATAAAAGTAGGAGATAAAGCTATGACGGAAGGTAGCAATGTCGGAAAACTCATAAAAACGTCGTCCCAAGACTGCGCTCAAGCTTGATTCTTTCATGAATGGAAGAAAACCATGCAGATAAATAAAAAAAATTCAAGCGTAAGGTGTCTCTAAGGAAACGAAAAACCACCAGAAACACTGTTTATGTGCAAATACACCAAAAGTATTTTGTGTCAGTTATTTTTGCAAAAAAAACGGATAAATTAAAAAGACGTAAGAAATCATTTTTATAATATTGTATATGTCTGCTCATAAAACGCGCTATTTTAATTATTTGTGTAAAATGTCACTGCATATTTTACAAGAGCGTTTTCTGAATTGTTATTTTTTTTAATTATTTTTTATGTGAAGAATGCTGTCTTTCATTCTAATCTACCCGAGGGCTCGTCAAACTACATGTAGATAGTTTTTCCCTAATTCCCTACAATAAGGGCGAAACAAAAAAATATTAATTTTGTTTAATGTGCGGCCGGCAGCAAATGGCAAAAACGTGCTCAATGTTTAGCACTCACTGATCTATATAAAATTTTGCTAGATCGCGGTTCCCCGCTCCGTGATTGCGGCCACTGGTAGTTGTGAATCATGCGTGTTGGGCCTGCTTAATATCAGCTGATGAAGCGTTGCAGGGGCTGGGCGGTTTCGTGCTGAAATATATGTTTTCTGCTCGTTCGGCGTAATTCGCTGAATATTTTTTTAAGCCTTGTGTAAACGGCAGTTAATGCATTAGAGAACTCGTGATATTGTTCACAAAAGTGCAGCACCGATAAAAAAAACACAAGGCACAGCTCATCGAACGCCAGTCTCGCAGTCATGTAGCGTGATCAAAGGGCACGGCTTGGCACGCCGAAGTGTTGCGTCTCTGTGACTTCGCACGCTTGGATACCGATCAAGAATCTATGCCACGTGTGAGTGTCAAACCTTTGGGAAAGTTTAGGGAAAGCAACGTGCGTAAAGGTGTGAGTGCCTCTGGAGCAGCGTCTTACTTTACTTGGACGACTGCATTTGAAACTTGCAACACTCGCGGCCCAGAAACAAGCGTGATTAAGTTGCGTTCGAAACCTACCTCCCGTCCAGCGCTGCTCCACTGTGTAGTGCTATTTGTGTTGCCATGTGACGTCAGTAATTTGAAATCATTTGGATAGATAAAAAATGACTAGAAGTGCATGATTCTAACCGCTGTATATTATTTTCTTTACTCATAGCAACCACTCCGCAGGTATAGCAACTCGTCAGAATAGCTGTAAGATCCAGAACTCCGCGATCATTATGTCAGACAAGTACGAGCGACACCGCTTTAATATTTTCCCGAAGGGTTATTACAAGCACACGGTGTAGATATTTGATCGGTATACAAGAGTTTGAAGATACAGAGACGCGGCTCTTCGGCGTGCCAATACATGTCCCTTGATCACGCGTCGCCTGACTGCCAGAATTGCGTTTGACAAGTAGTGCTTTTTTTTACCTGCGGTGCTGCGCTTCGTAATATCGTCCAAGGGCTTCAAAGACCGTTACGACCATTTACACAGGGGTTTCAAAAAACTTCATCGGCGGATTACAGCTAAAAAACAGAAAACGTGCATTTCAGCACGTTTCCTCCAACGAGTCACCCGACTAATTTTATGCAGGCCCAAGAAGGACGATTTTGTGAATTCCGGTGGTCGATCTTGCGCTGCAAACACCAAGCAGGGGTGCACACTTCAGCAGATTATCATAGAGATCAATGTGTTTACTCAAGAAGATATGAATATTATAGGTAAGCCGGGCTGTGCGCATGGCGCTTGAAGCGCGATGGTCAGGCCCGCGATTGCACCAGCGTCGTCGTCGTTTTCGTCACAATAATAATGGAATACTAAAACATGTCTCACTTAAAAGTAAATAAAGCCTGTAAGTGTAAAGTAACTGCTCCAAACAAATCGTTGCAAGGGAGTTACTTTGCAGGAATACATGGGATTGGATTTCGTTTCGAAAGGACAATCGGTAAAAATTCGGTCTCCAGATTTCACGTCCAAAACACATAAATTTGGGAAGCCTATAGTTTAGACATACCATGACAGAAGTATTCCGAGTATTTTTTTTTAATATTTTTAAAAGCCACATCCTGTCCTCGAGATGCTTCGAAATACCTGTAGCAGAAGATAAACTCCCACGGAATGACTGACGTATGTTATCAAAAAAGAGCTTGTATCAATTTTATAATGATACGACTTTGATATTCTATGCACATGGCAGGTTTAAAAATAATCATCAGTTTTATAAAAACGAATGGTTTTCGCGAGCGACAGGATAAACGGTCTGACGAAAAAAGTTACACGTATGGAGATCTACTAAAAATAGGGCGAGGGAAGGATTAAATTAACTGAAGATATCAAAGCAGTGTATGGCTCTCTTTTAAATTTTGCGATTGACATTCTTGGAATGAATGAGCAATTACTTTGCATGTAACATATCCGTTCGTGATTTCACATTTACTTTGCAGGCTAACAGTATGGATGTATGTTCTAACCATCACAATGAGAATGAAATCAAGCTGATTCTTTCGTTTTGAGCAAAACATCATTAGCGAAAGAACTGGTTAAAACGATCAAGTAAGTGTATTGTGTATCTTTTTCGGACAGTTTGTTTAGTCACATAAATATGCACCGAAGCCACTTCTGTGGAGCAATGATTTTTCGAAACGTGCACTTGCCTGCCCTTTGACCTACACTTCATGTCGTCGTCGTTAATTATTCCAATGACGTGATTCGAGTTCAGAACGTTTTTCTCCCTTCTCAAATATTGCGAAAGCCACCAGGGATTGGCGTTCGCCCTCTCTTTCACCTCCCCTCAAACGTCGATCAAAGCTGTGCGTGGGCACTCTTCGCTTCCCAAATGTCACAGAATGTTGACACCGAGAATAGAAGTTTTGTCGGTCGTCACCGACGGAATTCCACTCACGCGCGTTCTGTATCGGAAAGGACCATGGGACTGAGTGGACCCACAAATTTATCGTCATTTCGTCTGCTAGTAATGGAGAACCAGCTGTAAAACTTTACTCTGGATTTTCATCATTATATGGCAATACGACGACCGAAAACGTATTCATGAGTAGATATTGAGAAGGAGCAATGCTTATAACAAATATGTTCTTTGTTTCCTAGACACAATTTCTACTTTTTACTAGACCTCGCTTTCAGCCCCCACGCGCCCCGCCTCCATAAAAACTTCTTTAGCAACGGTTTGTTGGGAGAACAGTTTCATGTTGTGACGTCATCACTGGTGGGCTCAATGCTCCACATGTGAACCGTTGTCCCTCTTGGTGATGAAGTGCAAAGCATCAGGAGCTCATATTGTTTTATACTTACCCTCAGGTTGATACGAGTAGAGCGTAAACAAACTTTACTTTCAAGTGTACAAGGTGGTGTTTTATTCACTGATGAAGATGTTCGAAAGATCTCAGCGGCATTTCTTTAGGCTTAGAATCATTCACGGTTCAAGATAAATCACTCTTTCTAACTTAATACACATATTTTTAATTCTTACCTGCTGCCTTTTTTTTAATAAATGCACCAGGGTTTACAGCTGAAATCTTCATTATCAAGACTATATTCATTGAGAGTAAACAGGAAAATAGTACTCTTTGTTCGTTGTTTCTAGTACGACAATAAGGAAAAGTGTGTAAGGTAGTAACCTCATGTGTTGATTTGCTTGTGTAACACATCAGAATGCACAATACCTCGAAATTGAGCAAACAAACGTGTCATCATTCTTTCAAACAATATTGCAAATACTACGCTTTCACCCTCTTATTTCAGAAATTGAAAGCGTGATCCCATCGTTTCATTAACATAACTCTTTGAGGCGAACTATGTGTATAAACTTCTTTGTCGTGAAATCAAGCAAGTTATAGTTATACACTACGAGAAAAAAAAATTTTAAACAGCGCTAATATTGAATATACGAAACTTCTTTTTTTTAACAATTTATGTCACACGGCAGCATGAAGGCACATATAAGCGAATAAGAGAGACCCTTAATTGCGCTGTGGTCACTACTTCCATAAAAAAATTAAGGTGTAGATACTTGTTTCGGAAAGAAACACAATTTTTAAACTTGAGGAAGAAAACGAGAAGGGACGGACAAACACAAATTGTGTTTGTCCGTCCCTTCTCGTTGTCCGTCCCTTCTCGTTTTCTTACTCAAGTTTAATTATCCCTACCAACCCGCTCCTTCTGTCCCTCCTTCCAAACACAATTTATTTTGCATTCTCATATTTCGAACTATCAGCAACAAAAAAAAACATTTCCCCATCTCGCCAGTCTAAATATGAGTAATTATAAAGCGCTTGACTTAGGAAATATTGAAAAATAATCACATTCACAAGCGTTTTCTGAGGGGTGCGTTGTTTCTTCTGTTGACGATTTACTTGAAGTTTTACTGGACTTTGCAGTAATTTGGATAAAAATTTGAAATGCATGTGCCCTCATTAAGGCAAAATCATTACAATCTGGAATTTGTGTTTTTAAACACTACTACTTTTTTTTTTAATTTATTTTACTTAATATATTTATACGCTTCCGAAATACTGCGAGAGTAAAAAAAATAAAGTTCAAGCAGAGACAATAAAAAAGTCATCGACACGATAAAACATTGTCGAACATAACAAAACAAGCAGTAAGGTCAATAGAAGAAGCGAGGAAGCTCGAAAGTTTGCCGGAGCAATTTCGGCGGGCTCCATCCGTGAACTCATAGAGTCAGCATTGATTCTCGGCTTGCAGCGCTGGCGTCAAAGTCGGCTCACTCAGTTTCTTTTATGACTATTGCCGTCGTCCCTTTTTATTCGATAACACGAAAATCGTATTTATCTTCAAAACCCGTCCGGGCTGCCACTGCAGCGGTCCCAGAACTCGGCTTTGGCTTCGCTTTATACGTGCCTCTTTTTCGAAGTGTTTATATATTTGAGAAGCTAGGATAACGTTTCTCAACTGAGAGAAACAAAATCTTAGGTATAATTCAGCATTGTACCTTTCATCCTTCCTCGCGTTTTGCCGTCTACTTTGAGACGACTAGTACAGGAAGAAAAAATGTTCGGGCTGACTCTGTTCCAATGTCACAAACAGCGTCAGTACAGACTCTCTGTAGCTTTCTTTGGCTTGACTTTATTATCGTCTTTTCCGATATTTTTACTTCTTGAAACTTCTGACACCTCTTTGTGTTGCGGCACGTCTACTGTTTTGGTGCGAAAAGACGCAGGTGTCGCTCAATGTTCAATATTGTTTGGGAGCTCTTGCCTCCTCCATCTTTTCTTTTTCACTTTTTATTTGCCCACGCTGTGACTAAAAACAGGGAAATATATGGCTACGGTACAATGATGGAGAGGGAGAAAAAAAAAGCAGATAATTCCCTGCCTGATAATTAGAACTTCGCCAAATTCGCTTTTGTCCCGACATTTTCGTTCTGCACATAGAACAGTGCAAGCAGCCCTATCTGATGAGACGGTAATATGGTATCGTGCTTTTGCTGGAACCCATTCGCGGCGTTGGTGCTTTGATGATGTTTAGACTCTAAGGACTCATTCAGCGCCGCAGGTCGAAAAGAGATTTCGTAAACTTGGTGAAAGAACGTACCTGAACACGACATATGGGAAAGGTGAGATGTACAAGTATTGTTTTGGGTATCGTTTCCTATTTCCCCGTTTTCTCTCATTATTCAAATAACTTGTCATTGTGTCGAAGTAATTATGACGTCGGTTACCAACGGTGAGAATCACTATGCCTATATGCTTATCTTCGGTGTCAATGATTTGCGCCTATTTATTACGAAGTTACCTTTTCAACATACTTGAGTTTAGTATGAGTGGCCAGCTTCGTTTCTTGCTTGTAGAGTGGCTGCAGTTGTTTGGTTCCATGAACAAAATGCATTTTGCGTTAAAGGAAATATATGTTATTTTGAAGGATGCGGTTCGTGTAAGCAAAATACAACTTCAAGTTGGCTCTCCGCTTTCAAGGTGTATTTTGGTTCAACTGGTAAGACACCAATTTTCAAGTTAACTCTTCACCTATGCAAATACTCGCTGAAAACAAAATAGTTGGTAGAAAATTTAGATGTCAATTGGAGCGGGCCGTTAAATGCTACTTATTCTAGTAATTCAAATTTCAAGTTGGCTCTTCACCTACTCAAATACTTGCAAAAAACAAAAACAAATGCTTGTAGAAAATGCAGGTGTCACTCTTAAGCGGGCTGTTATATGCTACTCATTATGGTAATTCTTCAGATACAATAAACTCAAGAGTTCATTGCGTGCGGCGTAGCCACCTGGATAATGAACAAACAGCGGTCGTGGTTTCTGTACAGTTCTGCACACGTGTTTTTACAAAGCCGTAATTTAGCTGACCGCGGAATGAACACGCACGCTACTTAAGAGAGCGACAACTCCCTTTTATCTGCTTTTAGCTGTATTTTAAAAATGACTGTAAAAATTGCGTAACACAAGTGAAAACAAAAACAATTGGCAAACAAAAAACAAAACATTTTGAGCAGGAAATTTTTTTTTTAAAGTTTTATTACAATACAGCTAGATTCTTTAGTGTCCTCAAATCGCGAATGCGGTCTCGTTGACAGTGCATTTGCACTTTCCCAATGACAAATAGCGAAGCATGTTTCCTCTTTTCAAAGAAAAGTATGAAGCTATTTGGATTTTCATGTCCCAATCTTCATGTAAGTTAAGTACGATTTTTTGTACATACCTTTCACCATTAAATCATGTAGGCAAGATTATACTCAGACACAAAGGCTGCGAACAAACGAAGAAATTAGCCATGAGCACATCGTATTGAACGCAACACAGCACTCACTATTACGCCTCGTGCGGAGTGAACGACACTCTCTGAAATTCCGTTGCTTGTTCACAGTATATTCGCGAACTCAACATCAACAACAATTCAAGACTAGGGTAGGCATCTAGTGCTCGAGAGAAATACGGTTTCGATACAAGTAAATTTGTTATATTTTCACATTCAATAACCGCGCTTCATTACTTTAGAATAATGACTTGGGCCTTTTGCTCACGTTTTGAATTAAGTAATATTTTTCTGTCTACTTTTTTACATGTGCCAGATTTTAAACGGAAACAAATTCCTTTTTTGTTATTCTATATTTATAGTCATAAGTCATTCTACGTGTTGAAACCTTACTAAAAAAATATTAAATTCATGCGTGGCCGATTTCTCACGTAAAATGAGTATCAAATGATTACCACGAAAATATCGTGGCGACCATAGAGCTCTGAGGAAGGGCAGGACTCTGTCCTTCCTCAAAGCCGTAAGTGTAGATGGTTTGGGCACTAATTGGTAAGAATATGGCGAAAATAAGGGCACGTGATTGGTCAAAATTGTTTCAATGACTTTGGGCGCGATGATTGACAACTGATCTGACCAGCCTCTAGCCAAAAATATTCCCCTAACCGAGGCAATGAGCTTAACAAATAACAAATACCTCCCAGTCAAAATTTCGAGGTAAGCATGTATTCAAGTATTTGCGACACTTCGTAACTGAAGGGCAACGCACGTCACTTTGTCGTGTGGGTGACATTCAGAACGCGCTCATTCCTGCTGCCGCGGCCACGGCAGAGTGGACGGTCGAAACCGGAGTGTCGAACCGGAACCGAACCGAACAAAAAACTGGAACCGAACCGTTACTTTTGGGCGAACCAAAACTAAAGCGAACCGAAGTCATCACAGCCATCTCGAAACTGAACCGGAAAAAAAAATATAATGATAACCGGTTCGAAACGGATCGCAGTAATTTGTTTGTTTGTTAATATTACAAACACAATTTTTTGAGAAAAGAATTGGCAGCAGCATTTTTATGCCTTGATCAAATCGGAATATGCAGAATTCCATTGCATAAGAAAATGTTGGTTTTCATGGCGCTTTCGTATTGGCGCTATGATTAATCATGTGCCGTCATGTGTTACGTACCGACGTGATGTCATGGTGTCAAGACATGCTGTTAACGAATTTCACATCGCCTGGCCCTGTAACGTCACGTGACATCACTGACCCACCTGACGTCATAGGGTAGTCGAATACGTCACTGCGTCAAGTCGATTCAAATTAAGAACGTCAATGCATTCATGGGCGTTGTTGACACCGTGACGTCATATGACATCACGGCGCGCTTGAACTTTTAAAGATGAAATCCTGTAGCTTTTTTTCAAGCGCCCTTGTCACAAATGCCTTATTTGTGGCAAAATAAACTGATTTGATTTGACTTCACAATACGAATCACGTGACACGGTGATGTACTTAATCGTCTGAAGGCTGAGTAGAGCACTCGGGTTCATGACAATCAGCTTCTGCAAATATTCGGTTTATGGCTTGTGTTCAGTTAAAGATGGGAATAACCGAAGTCTAACAATGTCTAAAGCTCAACCCATTTTTTTTTTTTTTTTGCCATCTCTAGCGCATGACTGTGACGAACACTGACGGTATATAATTATCGTCAGATCACGTGGAATTCTAATCGTAAATTTAAAAAGGAAAACACATTTTAATGCAGAAGCATTAACAATGTCGTGGAGCGGAGCCGGAAGCGTCTGTAACCGCAACACAATACAAAACGCGAAAAAAAAAGTCCATGGTACGACATTGGCTGAAGAAAATTGTTCTTAAATAGACAGGGCGGCCACTTCACGAAAGCGCGCGCTCGGCCGCGGCTCCCGTTTCAGGCGTTGCCGGAGGGGGTGGGGGGTTCACGACTTTTCGTCCGGCTTGCTGGAACAGTGTCTCCGCTGAGACTCGGTGAAAGAAAGCATTGCTAAGGCACGCTAGCGCCTTCGGAAAGGGTGAGAGTCCCGCTCAGCTCGTGCACTGCTTTCGGAAGCGCTTTATTTCCCCCAGTCTCTGCTGAGACGCTGTTTCTAGCAGTGTTCGACAAAATGCTTGATAAAAGTATTTAAGTTACGTTACTAAATAGATGCTTCATAAAGTATTTAAAATACTACTCAAGTTACTTTCACTGTTTAAGTATCTTGAGTAGAGTACAAATACTTAGAAATGTAATTCAATTACTTTTGAAGATACTTCCGCATTGCGTAATTTGTATCGACGTCGATGAAAACGACAATTATACGGCTGCGCAAATCTCGTTTACCGGAATGGCTTTTTAGCACGCAACAACACAAAACGGGTAAAAAATAAAAAAAATCGTAGGGCTATTTTATGCAGTCCAACTATAAAGAGCAGGATGTTGTTACGAATGACAAATGGTGAGGAGGCGAATAACTGAAGAAACTAAACGTTTAATGGGGGCGAACTTGTGCCCAAAACAAAATAAAAAAAGGCTAGCGTCGCAGGCGTCGATGTCGGCGAAACAGCACGATCGAGCGCTGGGGCAAGACTGATTCCGGACCGCCACTCGGATCCTCTTTTGTACCCGGGTGAGTTTCTGGATCATTCGGCGTAGTACGTTCGGCGCGTAGAACATTCGTAACTCGATCAGACGACAAAGTTCTCCAACTTACGATAATTTCAAGTTGAAAGATAGATAAAAGAGGAATCCGCTGCCTGGAATCGACCGGGGAGCCTCCACGCCAGAGTCAAGCGCGGTAACCATTCGGCCACGCGCTCGCTCAGCAACGCAATATCAGTGATATTGCGTGGCATTATCACTGATACATGTTACAACACATTTCTGGGACAACAAGAAAGAGGTCGCTTTAGCTATTGGGGAGAATATCAGACCGTGCAGTTAACTTTAAAACTACACGGATGGGGACAACGAATACAATGACTCAGCGCTCAGCTGACACAACCAAACGTGGCGTCAGCGTTCGGCTGGAGTTCGTGTTCTCCATTGAGGGGGAGACGGGTCTCTTTTGTTACCACTCCGGCCTGCATGAACAATGCAGCATGCTCTGTGCCCAGCTCAGCACAAAAGACCAAGTGGGTCAAGCTTGCATCCTCTGACAACTGCTTTCGGGAGAGATCCGCCACTTAACGTTACTTCATTTACTGTTACTATTTTTACATTACACTGTGCCCCGCGCTCTGTTAAAGAAGATGACATGAACATGTCCACAAGGCCTGTGGGCATCTGCACAGGCCTTGTGTTGGGTAAACACTGAGATGTGGGGGCAACAAACGGGTCAGAGCGCCTCGCAATAGTGACATCGCTGAATATCACGTCCTGCCGCGCACATTAGACACATCGTTAAACTACAATCTATATTCCCTATAGGAGGAGTTCACAATAAACGTACTTGGGATACGATTACAAAAAGAACCCACATAATAGCCACGGCAGTGGTCGCACCTTCTTGAAGTAGGTTGTGTTCAGAAAGACACTCAACGTTGGGAGACGCTTTGTTGGCATTTTGAGAGGTCATCCAGCTCGTGGTTTGTTTCCGTTCCTGTTCTCTGCTTATCAATGTTCACCTACAGACAGTGTTCGCGAAAGAAATAAGTGACGGACTGACGACAAAAAGAAAAGAAACTAAAGAAAACCTCGACGTTTTGCCACAGCGAGGTCAAATACAAAAATCAAAACAAAAATTGTTTTTTTTTGTGTGTGTGTGTGTCCACTTCTCATTTTCTTCTAATTGTTATTTTCTTGACACTCAAGTCCGCATTGTTGTCGTAGGTCATTTTCCATTCTGCGCTGCGTCTCAGTGTGGCAATCTTTACTTTCGTAAAACCAACCCCCTTTGTTTGAGGATTTTTCGGGTATATTATAGGAAACAAAAGGCGCCTTTGGGAAGGCGAGGGGTAGCCTTCACTGTACAAATCTTGGGTTGAAACATGAGTCACAAGCGGCAAAAAAACGATGTTTTCACGAGCTCAATCAAACTCACCGTAGATAATCAGAGCTAGCAACAGGATTTGGTTGCTCGAAAGAACGTTCACGTTTGCTCGTGCCACGCCCACGCTACTTCATACCGAAAAACGCGGAAAATGGCGGAATGTCAAAAATGTATTTGAGATAATGAGTACAAGATACTCAGAAATGTAATTAAAATAGAGTATCAAATGCTCTCGATCAAAAGTGTTTGCAATATACCAAAATACTTCAAAAAGTATTTGAAATACAGTATCTTGAGTAGAGTAGTTGAGAAAGGCACAAGTCTTGTTTCTAGCAAGTCGGCCCTACTACTCTCGGTGTCGAAGAACATGGCGCATCCTAAGGAATCTTCATCCTCGGCGGCCACAACCTCGGCAGTAGCGAAACGTGGTCCTCCACTCCAGTACACCACAGACGAACTATGGGAGCAGAAGAACAACATTCATGCTTTCGCAGTCACAACTCATAAAAAGTGATTAACTGTCTTCAAAGTTTTTTTTTTTTTTTTTTTTTTTTTTTGCGTCTGCCTTGGCACGGGGAGGAAAGGTAATGGGTTCTCGCAGGTTGCCAAGATCAGGAATTAGTTCCTAGTGGCATTTACTGAGGCTACAAAAATTGTGGAACGACCAATTTTACATGTACGTATTACTAAGGACACAAACATGCTTTCGTTGTTGCTGAACTGCTTCAGAAAGTTGCCCCCGAGAATAGGTGGATCGGAAGGACTAATTGTGACTTATTAATACGACGTTTCAGAGAATTGCATGTGTATGTGTGTACCGGATACACACCTCAAAAGAAGGATATCGGTGCTTTCAGAGGCACAGTCGAACATTGCCCCCCCCCCCCCCCCCCTAATGTCTCACGAGAGTGCCGTTCTCATGCTCTTCTCCATGCTTCCATTAGCTCCGAAGAAACTCCACAGTTGTTTGGTGCAAAATAAGGCCCATAGAATATTTCTGTTAACAGGGGACGAAAATATAATCGTAATATTAACGCCCCCAAACGGAAAAGGGTCAAGGGCCCCTCACGATTAAAAACAAATTCTCCAGAGGAGCAACGGGAGAAAGGGAGGGGGAGTGAAAAGAACACAAGTTTAGTATAGACCTTTGGAAAAGGAGCTCACTGGCCACCGCAATTTTGCGACTGGGACAACCACTATCACCCAGAAACTTCCGACACCTGCCTGAGCTGTGGAAACCTGGACAGCGCGACTCACCACCTGCAGTGTACATTCAGAGTTCACCGGCTTTTTCCGGAAGCTTTTACTTGAATTGCGTGTTCAGGATACTTACCCTTTTTGTGTTATCTTCCACCTTAAGAACAAAATATTGCAAAGGTGCAAGTGAGTTGGACAAGAATCACGAAAACAATTCATAGGGAAGGGGAACAAGGGGAACAAATGACAACCACAAATCTCCGAACACAGCTAGGTGATTGGTGCGCGACCGAAGAAATCCGCCTGGTCCTTGTATCGAAGCAGGGATACTATTTCCAGTAGAGCGCTCTACCAACTAAGATAACCAGTAGACCAAACGGGTTTTATTAGCTGCCACAATTCTAACACCAACAATGGTGAACGGCTTGAATTTTAAGGTTATGAGAATAAGGCAATTAATGCAAAGGTGCGAGCTAGCTGGACAAGAATGACGAAAAATATCCCTAGAGAAGGGTAATAAGGGGGACAAAGGACAAACACTGTTATTATTATCGTTATTTATTATCCTTGTACGTGTCCAGATCGTTTGCACATTTGCATTATTAGCATTATCATCATAAACGTAAATGCAGGTCGTTCACCCTTGTTGATGTTAGACTGGCGGCAGATGATGAAACCCGTTTGCTCTACTGTCGTCTAATGCCTGATTCACATGGTGCGAATTTGCCTGCGATTTCGCAACTACAACGCCGTTCTTGCGACACAACGCAGTTGTGGTGCGAATTTGACAAATTCGCGATTCCGTATTTTGCCAAACTTTCCTTGCGACGCCGTTCTTGCGAAGGGACGGACAACCAATAAAACGCGGCTCATGAAAGACGTCACGGTGGTCATAGAAACGTAGGAATGAAGACACCAAAAAGGCGTTATCTACGTCGTCGTCTTCAAAATTCGCTGCGGGGTAGGGCGGCCGATGTGCTCCTCATGAGTGAATGTTTTTCGCCGGGGGATGTATGTTTTGGGTTCGGAATGGAGACAAATTTGCGTTTGCGTAACACGCGAGGGTTGTGGTTGCTTCCTTCGTAAAAATGCAGGCGACAATAATTGAGGCTTGTGTTCGATCACTTTGCGTGTGTTACTCATTGCATAGTAGAAAGATCATTTCTTCAAATCTGTTTGGAGATGGCACGAAGGCCTGTCTAGAAACTGAGAAACGGTGAACTGCATTTTGTAATTAAAGCTATTTGATAAAAATAGAGTTTTACATTTTTACGGAGTGTCAACAACTATTGATATGTAAAAGCGCGAGACGCGAGCCAAGCGAGTGCTAGATAAATCAACGCGGCGCCTTGATGGCTCCTTCCAGTGCTGCGCAGCCATTTTCTTCCGAGGTCCTCATGGGGCACGCATGGAGTACATTGGCCCATCTGCCCTGCTTCTGTTGTTTCTGGTATGAAAACACATGTTCGCGTTCCGTAGATTCACCAGCGACCGTGGCTTGCTTTCAAGCTAGATTTCGTGAGAGCGCTCGTGGTGTGCACGCGCGTTGTCTGCCCAAAACAGCAGTTTAAATTTACTATTTATCGTGGCAATAGCCTCCGTAAAAACAATTCTGCTCCCAGCCACCCCCCTCCCCCTTCATTTTGGGATGGTGCGAATGTGATAAATGCCTGTGCATTTCTCATACAAATCCTGTGTCAATTTGGTTTCGTGCATATTTTCTCATTATTTCACCAACATGATTGTTTTGGCTTTCTTTTACATCTGGCAACCTTTTTTTATGACGTTTTCTTTATCTTTATTTTTGAAATGTTCGCAATCGCTAATATTGTAGTGAACAAAAAGGAAGCTAAACATTTACGTAAGCTTGTTCATGCTGACCTGGACTGAGGAAGTACAGAATGTGTTTTACACGTTTATACACACACACGATCTGTGTGTGGTCCAGCGTCGGCCCAGCGTGGAGTTCATTTTATAAAAATTGGCTGATAAAACGCGTTCTATGTTAACTAAAGATACGCTTGGTCATCATAGGCCCACCTAAAACAGGAAAATATCACCTCCCTCTGGAATATCAGCCAGTACGCTGTCGATTTACTTTCGGCAATACCTGCCACAAAACGTGTCCGCCAGTTTGTTCGTAAAAGAGGCAAAAACCGCAACCCAGACTATACAAAAATGTTTGACTGATTTACAAGCAACAGGTTCAGTGTGAAAATGAACTAGAGAGGTGACATTAAGCAGGGGTGATCCACGAAGAATTTTTTTATTACTGTCTTCAAATGTTGAAAGATAACAACTAACAAAACGAAAAAGTTGCGATTACGAAACAAACATAAAAAAAATCAAGTACTGTTTCACCTTCCTGGCGGATGTCAGATAAGAATAAAGAGGAACATAACACGTTGCTGGAGTCTTGGGGTGCACTGGCGCAAAAAGGCAAACATCTGCGTTTGGCGCCGGTGCTGCGAGGCCGCCCACTCAACTACGCACGCCGCCGACGATCCGAGCACCCCGTATAAATGGCCGGACGAATTCAAACCCTACGTGACCCGGAAGCTACAACGCAAGGAACGATGAGAAGGAAACTCACCGTGCCTTCTGTAATAGTTTCGCCATAACAACATAACCCCCTACTGCCCACCCCACTCTGCAGAGAGGACGAATGCTAAATTTCTTCGCCGTGTATAAACACACTCCCTCTCAACACTTCACTACCCTCCAGCACGTTGCCAATCTCCCTGAACCCCCTAAATGCGCATACTTCGGAGAGTACACAAATAACTCTCATACACCCAAGTTAAGGACTGCGCGTCAGTTCAGGATCTTGCAGAGCGTGCACTGAAAACACTCGCCCCACTTATCCAACCAAGGAGCTGGGAGGATTGAGTCACTAATCCAAGGGCGGCAAAGTATAAATTACGGCCACTCCAAGTTAAGCACATTAAGAACGTACATGAACAAGGAGAACCCCTAATTTCATCTCTCTCCGGTAGCACCGGTCTCAGTAAAATACAGATGTTTCATTTTCTCTGTTCAAAGGCCTAGAGGGCCTGACACGCAGGCCGTCTCATACTACAGCGCCCCTCCAAAAGTAGCTAACTCACAGCGGCACAGTATTGTTCTAATGATGGTCTCAACTCCATGTTCTGACGGAAATAGCCCAGACAATCCTCACGCAAAAAAACTTGAAAACTTTGGGATTTGTCAAGATACCCCTGTTACTGTTTAGGATTTTAGGCCAGCGCTTTCCCTTTGCTATGACACTGCACCTTCCTTTACAAAGTACCTGCAGTACAGGTCTCTCAGGCAGTGGCCACTGTGTTGCGTTTTCGGGCAGATTGGTTTAGGTGCCGTGGTCTCAGCCTTGGCAGGTGGAACAACGCGTTCTTCTGCTGTGAGGCCTTCTTGCGCCACTGGTCATCAATAATGTTGCCGAAGTGATCGACTTTATCAGCATAGGCATGTGGCATGTGCAACTTGTTGTCTCGTAGGTAGTTGTGCCGTACACAAGCTGCGAGGACGACTCCAGTGGCGTAGTCTGGGAGGAGGCCGATTGGCCTGCGGAGGGTGCGGAATCCAGTAGCCAAAATTCCAAATGCGTTCTCCACGCACCTCCTGGAAGTGGGACAAAGACAAATCTGTGTTTTTGTAATTTTAATGCAAGTGCGACAATTCTAAAGGCTACCTCGCTCTACACAGTCGATAGTTGAATATCCCAAGTTTATCACTGAGGTAGCTGCCAATATAGGTCCTCAGTTGAAATGCCTCGTTTCCAACAAAGACGTACGGGGCGTTAATATGAGAAGATGGCAGCTGATTTGGTGGTGACAAATTCAAGGCACCTTGACTGAAGGCGGCATTAAAGGCAGTATCTACTGGACGCCATATTGGCGGGCATTGTTTGCAACGCGTGCTCAAAAACGACTGCTACGTATTGCTCGCAAAGATGAGCAATCTTGACGGTGTGAAATATACGTTGAAGATGCGTTTTGCAAACTCACTCACAGCACGTGCTCAACAGGAACCGGCGCAAGCTATGGCAGCCAGTGAATATGACCTCTACACGAAGCGTTTGATCATTACGAGATGCCAGCGACTATTTCACCGCATATGAGCGCCATTAAGGATACGGTAGGTGTTCGATGAGCCGCGTTTTTATTGGTTGTCTTCCCGTACTGTAGTAGCGTCGCTGGTGACGTCACAAAAGATTCTTGACATTTGACGCAGCTCCGATTATTTCATAATTGCACTGAACCTGCCTGTTTGCTGCGACAGCGTCGTCGCAACTGCGAAATCGCAACTAAATTCGCACCATGTGAAACCGTCGTCTTTTCTGCAAGTTGCCAAGAACGATATAATATGCTTTTGTTTACCTTCATGTATTTTGAGCGAAGCACCTTTCATATTTACTAACATGTCTCATTCACGATGGATGCCACTGTTGACACGCCAACCTTGAATTGCAGTGCAAGGTCCTGCATTGACGTTCCTGGCGACAGATACCTGAATGAAAACAAAACATTGCTGTGTATATGAATGTTTGGAAGCTGATAAACTAGTAATACGTCCTCCCTATAAACCAGTTTAATTGTACCTCGTATCCACTCTAAACGTTGCGGTTTAAAAAAAAGGCCATTCTACCTGAAAGTGATAGCAAGCTGCGCCTGCAGCGAAATGGGCTCTCTGACGACATACTGCTTCGTGAGCTTTGTTTCCAGGATGGCTAGGTTCGACATTGTACATGTTCCTTTTAAAAGTGCACGGAAGTGACGTCATCACGTGTGATTGGTTGGAAGCAAAAGTGACGTAATTTCCCTAGACAAATGTAGGCGGAGTCGGCAAAACTGGGCGGAGTCGGCTACCGGACGTGACAACAAAGTGACGTTTCACTTTGTACCGAGTACGTTTCAAAAGGTACTAGCTCCTTAGTAGGTGTCTTTCGTTGGTCATATTTTCCAAACCGCGTCGTCGTCGGGCGATTATGCCACTTTTCAACTAATTTACTTATTGTTTTCGTCGGGAAGATTTACCGACAGCACCGCGCAGCATTCGAGCTCCCGGAGGATTGCGAGCGTGCGACGCAGCGCCGGCAGCGAGAGACAACGTTGGCGCTAGGAACCGGAGGTGAAGAGACTGCGAAACGGAGCTCGTGGACGTTACGACTGTGGAGCTTCAAGTGTTGTACACTTCGTTTCTACGCCACGGAGTGCCTCCAAAGTGTGGTGGCGAGCGGCGAGCATGCAGCGTGGGACTGAAGACAGTCGTCGTCTCTGTCCGCTTCGTGTTAGTCGCTATCGTGCGTCGTGTCGGGGTCCGGCGCGGCTGGCTCCGCTTCCCCGAGACGCCGAGCGAGAGGTACGACGTGGAGACAGGCCTCAGACCGCTCGGTAGGATATCCGGCGTCATCGGTTGCGTGAACGAAACGATGATCGCCATCGTCGGCCCGTCCAAGAAAGATCCCACCGCCATGAAGGTGGTGCACTGTGCCGCAAGCATTTCTACGCCCTCAACGTGACGGTGGTAAGTACGCTCGTATTACGTACTCAAAATCAGTTCCATGTGTGTCAAAAAGAATACAGCGTAACGCGGGTACGTTGTGGATATGCCATTTTATAAATGAGAGGTGCGGGCTTGTGTGCTCCGCCAGGGGCGGACGCAGGTATTTCGAGGGGAGGGGGGGGGGGTCAGGTTTTTGGTCAGCGTATCATATGTCGCCCCCCCCCCCCCACTCGTTTTCACGCCCTAAATTTTGACACATGCAGAATTCAAGAGGGGGGTCAGGTCATCCGGACCACCCCCTCTGAATCCGCCCCTGTGCTCCGACTGCACGAGAGAGTGCTCTAGGTAGTATGTCGTGGCTTTTAAAACGTGCATCCTTCCGCCCGCCACATTATGTTTGTATGAAAGAAGTGGTTTCTTGCCATCATATCTTGCGTCCATGAAGGTGTGTTGCAACCATGTTAATTATCTTGTCAAAAGAACTTGGAAGGTTCCGGAATTGAGACTGCTTTGTGAACCATGAGTGGAACATTCAAGTAAATTCATGTCGGTATCTCTCTCACACTTGCAGATGCGCGGCGCCGAATGCTGGGTAAGATGCATAGAGCCACGGTGGGCGACGACGGCTACGGCTTGGAGTCATGGTTTATCACCCCTGTCCTTGGGATCCACGTGACCTCCATTACTTGCTGCCGTTGTGGAGCGCTGCAGTGGGCTGTTGAAAAACAGATTCTCGTGTCTGCAAAGGCACCGGACTCTGCATTATCATCCATCCATAGCCACCACCACCATTATAACGACACGTGCAGTGCTGGACAACGCCTGCCTTGTATTGAGTGAGCCAAAACCGGAGTCAGGTTCCGACCCTGAAACGCGAGAGTTGGAGTCTGAGCCGAGCTCGGAGGGGTCAGCGTCTGATGGCGAGAGGCTGGCTCCTGCCAACCTTCCAGTCGACCTCTCGGACAGGGCTTTGAGGCAACGCCTTGTCGCTCGGTTTGAGACCTGCTGCAGCCGTGCCCCTGCGCAGTGCCACACACGCCAGGATTGCAGTCCCACCCATGAGGGACGCCGCCGGTATCAAGGAGTCTGTCGCCACGACGGTGGTCTCGCCCCAAAGGACGCCGTCGGGGAGCCCCTACTGCCCTCGCCACGGTGATGCCCAGCACGGACGCCGCCGGCGACGGGGAGTCGCTCACCACCACGACTGCGGTCCCGACCACCAAGGACCCATCTTTTTCCTTGCCGTCACTGAAGCCCTCCCCGTGAAAGCCGTCAAGTGCACACTTCGCTCGCTGCTCCGCAATCACGGCCGTCCATAATCTATGCAGTCTCTTCAGCTCCAACACCTTGCACAGCTCATCGTGCAGTCCCCATGGCTAGGACCAGCTTGAACTTGAGAGAAAAACATATCGCTGGACTACCAACTATCGTTTAATACCTCTTCCTCTTCATGTGCCTCAGCTATTTTTTTCTTTTTGTTCTTTGTTCTGAGAGCTGTAGATGCAATTTAGTTTGAAACGACCCGCATTTCAGCGGGACGTAAAACATTCTAAACACTATTGCTTTTCTTGTCAAGTTTAATGAAAGGCACACTGACGCATGCTACTTTGTTTCCTTCGATGGCCATTGTTTTATATGTTTTCGCATTTCTCGTGCATACCGGCTTTTGTTTCTTGCAAGAATGGTGATGCTGCTGAACACAACACTGCATTTACAGGTGCGGCAATGACCTGCTGTAGTTTCCTTGACAGATTCTGCATGCTCTCTTATCCTGTCATTTAGTCACCTACCGGTTTGACCGATGGGACATTTGCCACATGGTAGGGGAATGTAATAAGCAGCCCCTATGTAACACGGGGCATATTGTGTCTTGTAAGAAATGTCGCACATTTTTTTCTGGTTGGAGTTGCAGTTTACTTTGTCTTGTTAGAGTACACTGTGTGGTGGGCGAGGAGGTCGTTCGAATTGTGAAAGAGGTCTGGGACATCTATAAAAGGCGATGGTTGTTCAATAAATTTCAAGCTGTGTTAGAGACTTCATTGTTCTGTCCGTTTTTTTTTATTGTTCCTACGTCTCAGGGTGGTTATGGATGTCATTCACCAGCTCATCTGCGTTTTATACCTTTGTTCATACAATACGCCGAGTTTGGAGCAGAGCACACAACCTTATTGCCCTGCCTCACAGCTACTTCCTTTCAATTTATGGGTTATGCCATGAATGTAGGGTACTACAATTTTTTGCTTAGTTCTTGTCTTCTCTCTTCCATATCTGTGTCAGCTGATTTGTGCTACAGTTTGGTGCAAATGTCTTCAGGTGAGCGTACCAGGAAGCCAATCGGAAAGCCTGAATCACGTAGGCAGGGAAATTGCTTTTCAAAACTTTGCCCATTACTCTGGTGACAATATTTCTTTAAGGCCGATACAAGAGCAATGTAGGAAACACTGCGTTTTATAGTTTTGGAATGTCCAAATGCAAACAAAAGAAATCCTTTGCACGACCTTGGTTCCTAATTCCAACATATGTTTATATCTTTAAATTCCAGTGTGAGGTCGAGGAACATGATGGACTTGTTCACAGGTATTTCATGTGCTGTGTTTAGAGACGGATGATACTGCCCCCGAATATGGGTTGAGTGCATAGCGGTGATATCGATAGCCTTTCAATTTTATGAGCAGAAGGCATGAAATGCGTGGGATAATGACAGAGAAGGCTTGCGGGTTGCCAAACCGACAAAGGTCACCTGGCTTTCCCCTGCAAAGAACCGAGAAATACTTTAGACCATCTGTAGACCTGTAACGACCTATTTATTTGTGTATTTTAGGTATTGTTTCATATCCCCTGTGGTTTTAAACATCCCATTATTACCCTCTGTGTTATGACTACATCACTCAGGTGTGCCTCTTGATGTTAGTATTGGGATTTGTTTCAGTATCTCTCAAGTCATTCCAGGTTTCTCTCTCCCTCTTACTTTTTGTCGTGGTGCCTATTTCAGCTCTTTTTGGAAAATAAAAATTTGAGCTGTGTTTGAGACCTTTCGGTGCATGTGTCCTTTTTTACGTAGAGTATCAGGGTTTATGTTATGTTGCACAGCTAGTTTATTTTTCAAAGTGCTTTATTTTTAGAATGCAAAACCGTAACTTGAAAAAGTAAAATTATATGAAAAGAGGTTTTGCAATATTTCATTCTCGAAAGTAAAAATGAACACACTAGCATAGCACAACGTAAACAATCGGACATTCGTAAATCCCATGTTATGTCAAACATTGATTTCTTAATTTGAACACGTTTTGCAGCACACTACCTCTAGGTTGTATTTCGTAACATATCTACTAATATACACGAAGGCCTGACATATTCGAGACAAGATTAAATGCAGCTAGACAATAATATACTGTAAGCGACCTATTTTTCGAGGGCTCAATATTTCGCGATTTAGGTTAAAGCTGAAGTTTTGGAATAATTCGCGGGTTCTAATTTTCACGACGCAGTGGGACCTCAATATAGATTCCAATGTGTTGACATCTTACCGGGATTGCTCGCGGGACCTATTTTTTGCGAATTGTAGGCGATTCGCGAAAATTAAGTCGTTTACAGCATGTACAAAAAAGACGTGGCGAAGTTTGCTACTGAGGTATTCCAGACAAGATGAAAGTAGTTGCTGTTGCAAGTTATGACTACACTGTAGGTCTCAAAAAAGGTGAAGGCGCAGGCGAGCTCGTAAAAAGTTTACATACCTTGACCTGAGACAGGAAATTTAGGCACGTCTCCGAACACGCAGCTGTTTTTGGATACGCTGTGTGTTGACCGCGTCCCTTTTACGAATCTTGTTTATTCCCTGTCTCAGGGTAAGTCATATCAACCGAATGTGTCTTGGGTTCAACAGAGCAAGCAGGCGTCTTTGTTCAGGTCGTCTTCTTGCTTCCGCGCCTTCATTACGCGCCGGGACCACGAAACGGGAGCTCTTTATGTGCAGCCATCAACCCCGCGATTCTGGCTTGCTCCGACATGTTGCTTTAAAAGAAGGCGCGAAGCGCGCATCCCGCATTCCTTGTAATATTGAAACAACTTTCTCTCCTATTAACTCTTGAATGTATTGCAAAAAGGACACAAATAAACGGTTTGTTTTAACAACGCCCAACAGGTTTTTATTGTTTTTCAATACTTTTACCTGTACAAGAACAGATGCGACGTCCGGCGACGCACAGGATTGGTTGCCGTTCGTTCACTAAACGCAGGAACTGCTCCCCGCGTCGTAGTAAATCCTACCCCGTATCCCGCGCGTAAGGGCGCCTCGGAGAATGTGTAGCTCCTTCCGCTCGTCGGGGGTTGGCTCCGGACGTCACTCAAACGGGTGACAGGTGTCAAGTTTGCGATGACGTAGCGGCGTCAAAGTGGGCGGAACCGCCACGTGAGTGTTGCTAGGATACGTTCCTCCTTCCCATTACGTCACTTCCTTGTACCTTTTCTCAAATGTCCGACCTAGCCATCCTGGAGAGCGTGGAGACTTCCAGAAGTGCTGGGCATCATCCGTTAATATCTTAGAAACTGCTCCGGGTCCTTATGAAGCATGAGGAGGGTCTGCAGAGAAAAAATATTCCAGAAACTTGCTCGTATAAAAACACAAGTCGACTTACTGATGAGTAAAACTCCAATTTTGTGGCTCTGTTTTGCCAGCACGGCCGGAACCACCATCGCTGCGGGTTTCCATCTAGGAGCAGCAGTATTTTCTTCTGTAGAACTAGGTATTTCTTTTTACAGAGCAGCCTGAACTCGTCATCATCTAGAGTAGCGGCCATCATGCTCTATGAAAGACAAGGCGCGGTGCTGCTTGCACTCTTTCAATATGGAGTATTCACTGGCGACCATAGCTGTGTGCGCGAATGCTGAGCGCGTACTGACGGCGAGCTTCCACAATTCTTTTGGAACGTGCATTCCGCACCATCAAGAGTGTCGGTCTTAGCAGCCTTTTGATGTGAGCTCGTTCTGAGCATGCGCTCTAAACAGCACCCACAAATATGGCGTCCAGTGAATACTCCCCATATGGAACATCGTCCACGTGACGAAACCACCGAGACAACTGTTCGCCTTGCGCGACATGCCACGCAACGCAACAACAAGCTTGCTCAAGCCGTCATGAGCTGCGTTTGTCCCGGTGCCCTTGTCGTATTCGTCATATTCGTTGTTTTCGTCATTTTCGTTGCTGTGAACGCAGCGGATGCAAATGTCTGAATCAGCCCTAAATATCAGTATAGCGCGTACTTTTTGCCAGAAGTTAATAAATAAATCAAATGTTTTTTTGTTTTTTATATTTTGTTAGATATCGAAGATAGTTACCTCAAACATAATCAATAGTTCCAACCATGTGCTTCGCAAATACGGAAAATTGCTTGTGTTCTCAATCAATGTGAAAGGGAACGCGAAATTTCGCATGTGGGGTTCATCGCTCCACCGATTTCGCTGAAGAAAATCGCACCATGTGAATCAGGCTTAACTCCAGGTTAGCACAGTTGGTAGAGCGCTCCACTGGAGACGGAGAGGTTCCTGGTTGGATACCCGTCCAGGCGGATTATCGCGGTGGCGCCCCAGTCACCTAGCTGTGTCTGGAGATTTTTGTTTTTCCTTTGTCCCTCTTGTTCACCTTCTCCATAGATTATTTTCGTCAATTTAAGAACAAGAAAATACCGGGTCTCGTAGCCTGCTCAGACTTCGCCGGAAACAAACGATGTGAACGGACGTGAAGCAGCCCGCGACGTGGGCCGTTCGACGTTCTACGATGTTTATTTATATTGAGATAATCTCCGAAAAGCCTTCCCGGCTAGGCTCCTAGTCTTCGCGAAATATAACTGATAGGGTCAGAAACGTTCGTTCATTTACAAAGGTGCTGTGCAAAAAAAAAGGCAGCTCTCTTCAAAATGCACTCTAAAACAAGCCGGATTCGGTCCGATCGTCAAGAAGTGACTGTTATTGACACTGTATATTGGATATGCTGTGTTATTCGAAAACTTTTTTTTTAAATAATGCTCTGATAACGCGGCAACGTGGGTTACGTACAATATATGTTGTCCGATTGATGTGACTCGTTGAATTTCATCATGTGAGCGGGGAGTACCCATGTTTTCAACTATTCTGTGTAGTCAAATACGTTTTGACAGCTACGACCTTTGTAGAACAAATACAACTTTTTTACAGTTGCATTCGTTCTGTCGCGCACGGACTCACCAAATATAGCTTTTATTTGTTTGTTTTTGTTCCCAAAAGTAGTACAGTGCTTACTTAAAGACCTCAATAAAGTCTATTCGCCACAGAACACAAAAAAAAATAAAACGGAGAATTTCAGCCGCCACCAGCATCCGGAATTATGCCTACGCAGGCTGCCACAGCCCACTGACGAGAAAACCGCAAGCCAAGCGCAGTGGGGCAACATTGACGTACACTCTCAAAACTAGGGCTACGTGCTTAAAATCACTTCGTTTGAGGCAGCCGCTGAAGACGTCTATAGGCTGCTCGGCCCCGCATCTACAGCACAGACAAAGACGCATACCCCTCCCCCCCCCCCCACCAAAAAAAAAAAAAAAAAAAAGTTAGATAACTTTTTTTTGTAAAGAGATTTTTTGGAGAAATAAATAAAAAAATAAAATAAATAAATAAATACATTAAAATAAAAACTACTTTGTTTGCAAAAAAACATCATTTTCCGAACACGCGGTTTTGTTACAGACGCTCGCCCCGTTGCTCGCGAGCTGCACCAAGCAGGTATAATTTGTGTGTTACGAACATATGGCGTGCACTAACCTTTCATTGACCCGTTCCGAAATTCAGTCTGGCCAATTTGATCATTAGTATCATCTGAAGAAGTTGATGATGATTCTAAGCAGATGATTCGCGGCCTCTACAATTGAGAAGTTAGCGCGATGCGAAGCAAGGAATTGATGCAGGAGTTTCGTAAGCATTCATTTGTAACTCGCGTCCAGTCGATCAGTTAGTAACGCATAATGGTCTTCGAAGCCCCTTGATGTATAGAACTCTGTCAAGGCGTCTATGAGGATTGGCGTTTCGTACTGACTGAGTGCATTCCGGCCATCAACAGTGACAGAGATTGACAAAAAACTGAACAGTGAAGCGGATGCTCCTTTGTCGGACTTGCGAAAGGGACGGTGCCCGATAAAATACTGCATACTTCAGGTTCATTGCCGCCATTAATACGGTAAAAGTTAAACGACTATTTGAGCCACAAGATGACGCTGAATTCAAGAAAGGGTCTATTATGGCTGCCTTGCTGCTGAGCGCGTAGCTTCTACAGCTTGCATTTTTCAGATCCAGATTTCATTTTATCACTAAGAACGAATCGCAATGATCACCACCATAGACTGCGATGACGTCATGTGTAAACCATGTTAAATGGTTCAGTTTCCTTGTAAAAAGCAATGTTTGCAGCACCAGCAGAAGTAGCTATCCAAGTCGTAAAGAAACTTTTTATGCATATATAGCAGTCTCGCGATGACAGGCAACAGAATAAAATGTTTGAGCCCACGACATTACTGGATAGGAAGTTAAAAGAGTCATCAAAATGGGGATAGAATTTCTATAAACTGCCTAAAATATTTTTTTAAGGTGTGACTGATAAAACACAGAGTCGTAACGATAATCTCCCAAACGAAAGCACGTAAAAGCGAATATCACATTAGCCTCCCGAAACAGTATTTCACAAAATTTGGAGTTAATACGAGTTGATACCTAAATCGGATTTATATTAAAAATATAAGCATATTTGTACTTCACGCTATTTATGTAATTAAGAATATTACTACATGCATCTTTATGTATCTTTTTGTGCTGTAAGTCATTGTGTACGGGAATATTTAAAAGCCTACTATTTATTATCTCCATCTCTGCACATTTCGTATATTCCCCTCAGGTCTATCATGTTAGCACAATCCTTTTGGGATACCCCGCTGCCTTGTGTTTCAAACTGCCTTGTGTTTCAAACTGCTCAACAGTGAACAAAACACGTTTTCCCAGATCGGATGAACAGTTGCCGTATTTTCGAGCATCATCCTCTTTTGTCGATCTCAGGTGGTTATGTGAACTTCATACAGTCAAATACCTTGGTGACAATAAAAATATCTTTAATTACTGACTGAATATTTGACAACATTAATTAAGGGCAGATCGCCTTAAATATATACATCATGATTAAATGCACCCCCCCCCCCCCTTATTTGAATAATGCTCTGCTAATCCTTTCTGGCGTTTTTATTTTCGATAGGCACGTGTATAAGTGATCTGAGAGAGTATTGAATATATTTATGGTTTTGCATTTGATTTTAATATATTTGTGTTCCTGACACATAAATACATTTTCAAACATATCGAAGTCTGTCACTTCCTCGTTTATGCGATGAACACAAATCTTATGAGTTATAGGCTGGACAAAAATAAAATACACTGGGTTGCGTGGCGAAACTACGAAGATTACGCACGCAAACCGCCAGAGAGCGAGCATGTCGAGTGGTGACGTGACGTGCTGCCATGTCGACATGGTGACATGTCGAGTAGAGCATCAAATACTACTTCGCTCTTTTTAACAATAAATCATAATTTTGGCAAGGGCGACGCTTATTTTCAAAATACATTCACCGGGATGTTGTTTAGACGAAACCTCAAGAGCCAGGATATGCCAGTTTATTCCCGTTGAAAAAAATGTAAATTTCGGTACGCTCTATTTTAGTCCAGCAACGATGTGAGTACAAGGATGCTTATAGATTAGTGTAAACAATTTTGATCACTTCTTTCTGTAAGATTCTTCGACTGCATCGCTGTGAGCAAGGAAAGCAAGCGTTGCAATTGCCGCTCAGTGTGTCTATCGACGGTAGACTGAAAGTGCTTGTCCTAACACTTTCGAGATATTTTAAAAATAGAATTGCTTTTAAGTCAGTTGCGCAGTCATCAGATATATTGTGCAACATATTTTGTAAACTATATTTTGGAATATATAATGTCACGATCTGGGCATTCCATGCTTTTATGCACTGTATATGATACCTTAGTTCAAGAGCAGAACTATAATTCAAGTTTTGAGACTCTGACGCAAATTTGTACCAAACAATAAGTAACCAACCTCATTTCACGACAACATTTCGACTGAGGGAAATATATGTGACTGAGGTAAACAAATCAATTTGGAGTCGTATAAATACGTCGAATTGTTAGTTAATCAAGTTTTTTTACTGTTGCGTCGAGATTCAATAACGCATTTTCTTATGTACAAACGAAAAGTTATAATTGTGGAAATGGTAAAAGAAACAATGAAGCAAATCTTTTTATGGCAGAAATAGTGCCTATTGCCTAAATAACTCTGAAATAGTATATATTTTCCTTTTAGTGGTTCGAACCGGTTCGAACCGGTTTCAACAGTTTTTTTTCCCCGGGAATTAAACCGAAACTTAAGCGAAATTCGCGAACCCGAACCCAAAACCAACCGATAAAAATTTCGGCTCAACACTTCGGTCCAAACTGCAGATTCGGCTCCGCGGGAATTTTGACACAAACTCCGAACACGCACCGCTCAGTCGCAGTTTTGTCTCATGTTTCAGGAAACTTTTGTCGTCAATACTACCTTTCCTGGCTTGTAAATGCACTCAGCACCTTGAAACTCTCCTTTTCGACCAATATCTTACAATTATACATTCATCTACTTCCACCCTAATCCAGAAACAAAACAAAGAAATACCTGCTCTATGCTACGCGAATTCTTCTATGTCATCCCAGATCATTCTAAATTCGCAAGTTCATCACGGCGGCGATATACGGCGCTGGCGGGACCCCCCACCGCATTCTCCGCTCCAGTTCGGCTCCCGCCGGCTCCACCCATTGACCATAGTCTTTCTCTATACGGCTCTGTCCTCCGTTGTCCGGCAGTGCCCTCTGGCGTCTGCGATAGTTCTAAGGTAATCAATTTTTGATACTGATGTTAATAAAGAAAACTGCCACGTATGAATATTGTTTCTGTTTTTTTTAGTATTCTTAAACCTATAGATTGATATATCAACCTAAATATAATATCGCATAAAGTCGGTAGGTGCCTCTTTAAGACTCGGGCACATAAAATAAATTTACAAAAATTGCGAAATATTTTAACTATTATAGAACTATTTCTCGAAATTCCTATATAAGCGAACTTAGATGGCAGACATGCTTAAACAATTCAAAAAGCAGGCGATACTTAATTGTGCCTCTCTATCAAGAGTTGCATGAAGCGATTTGCGGATTTGTGTTTGCACGCTTACGAGAGTTTGAGACTTTAGGAAAAAAGAAAGAGGAGTTGCACAACTACTGGGTGATTCAAAGAGAGGCCAGGGTCTTTAATTCGACCGCAAAATTCGGTTTCATAACCTATCGCGCTACGATTTTGTGCAGCGTTGCCCACAGATGGTGCATTTTTCTTTGTAAAATTTGCAAAGAGCGAACAAACCTGAGGAAAAAGTAAGAAAAGAAAAGGCTTAGCTCCTCTGGAAACGCAGCGAAGCCACGGGTCTTCAAACAACACGGCGCCGTTTCGCACGGGAAACAAGAGATGGCGCACGCGGTCGCGACGCCAACTGCCGCCAACTAACGAAAATACGACGCCGAGAGCCGGCGTCTTAAGCAGACAAGGAACTGCAGTTCCTTGTTGCTACCGCGCCTGTTTTTGTTTCTGCGACCGTCGCCTCCTGCGGAACGCGCGCCGCTTTTAAGTCAAAAAGATCTTCTGCTAAACACGCCGGCTCTCGGCGCCGTATGCTCGTTCGTTGGTGGCGTTCATTGTGCCATCTCTTGGCTCCCGTGTGAAACGGCGCCGTGCTGTTTGAAGACCGGTGGCTTCGCTGCGTTTCCATAGGAGCTAAGCCTTTTTCTTTCCTTACTTTTTCCTCAGGTAAGTTCGCGCTTTTCAAATTTTACAAAAAAATGCACCATCTGTGGGCAACGCTGCACAAAGTCGTAGCGCGATAGGTTAAGAAACCGAATTTTGCGGTTGATTTAAAGAGCCTGCCTCTCCTTGAATCTCCCAGTATATTAATTAACGAAATTAACATTAACATTAATGTTATATTTCCAGCGATCGTTTCTGATTGAAGAAATTCAAAGTGATCAATAAAATATTGAAACGATGAGGACTTTATTGACCTTGACCGTTTTATTCAGTAAGTTTTGAGGATGCAATACATTCGATGGTATGTGACGATGTGTAACAAAAATATGATCACAGATCACGAACTCTGAAGAATCAGAATTGGTTGGGTGCAATTCTCTCAGCCATTGCTGCATCTGGATGCGGATCTCATTACTTTTCAACGCTGCCCTTTAATTGTTCCTACCCCTGACGTCGCGAAGAAACTTTCTCTCAATAGTTTTAGTCCACGATACTTAATTATGGGAAATTCCCTTGATGGATTCGGAGCGGGTTTGTAGGTCTATCTTGTCGGCATCTTCTTGCGCCTTCAAGCCTGCTTTTGCATTTACCGGACTGAAGACGAGAGAATTTACCACATTAAAGCACACCAGTTCCTTGTGATTTCCGGGCGACCGACAATTAGATACCGTCGTTGCTCGTAGCAAATCTGAGAGTATAGGGTGGTTCAAGTCACCAGGCTCGATCTAAAATGGACCGTAAAAATCGATGCCCGCACGTAGCAATCTAAACTTTTCGTTAAAGGTGTATTTCACAGGTTGTTTTTTTTTTGTAAATTGTATGTATGTATGTGTGTATGTATGTATGTATCTTTTATTTCAGACACAAAAGAGGGTCTGGGGGCTGGGGCAAAAGAAGACGAGTTGTCTTCTGACGAGGCTCCAGCCCCTTTTTACAGCACTCGGAGGAGAAACAGGCACATATACAAAATAAATATGCAAAGATACAGCCATTTTAAAATCCACAACAGACTGAATAACACATAATTATCAACTTCGTAATAACTGCAGATCGTGAGTGATGTAGGATATATTCTACAATCCTTTTTTTTAAATTGACTTAAATTCAAAATTTTAAATCTCTTACAGTAAAAACTAAGAACTACACTTTGTAATTTTACAAGAGAAAGTGACAGCCGTTTGCAACTCCCTGTAACGCGGAATTGGAGCGCCGCTCTTGAGGAGGAGGAGGGAAAGGTACTCAGGGGAGGGTAAACCCCTCCTTCTCCTTCTCTTCCTCCTACCCTCATTCTTCAATCTCCTCCGGGGGGGGGTCACGTGACCTCTGGGGTAGGGGGGTCACATGACCTCGGGGGGGGGGGGGGGGCGTCACATGACCTCGGGGTGGGGGTCACGTGGCCTGGGGAGTCACGTGACCTGCGAGGGTCACGTGACCTTAGGGGTCACTTGACCTCGAGGGGTCACGAGGGGCCCGATGCAATATGGGACATTTCCCATAATGTTCCTCGTGGTTACGCCGATGGCGACGCCGAGGCCTACGCCGACGCCAACGCCGACGGCGACGTCGCTCAAGCCAGAAACAGGCGCCTAAGAGCTGCGCTCTAAAAAGTGAAAGCCGTTTACAACTCCCTGTAACGTCGAATTAGAGTGCAGCTCTAATTCGACGCATGGGGGGGCGTCACGTGACCTGGGGTCACCTGACCTCGGTGGTAACGTGACCAGGGGGTCACGTGACCAGGGGGGTCACGTGACCTTGGGGGAGGTCACGTGGCCTGGGGGCACATGACCTCGGGGGGTCACGTGACCTGGGGGCCACGTGACCTCGGGGGTGGGGGGTCACGTGGGCGGGGGGTCACGTAACCTCGGGAGGGGGTCACATGACCTCAGGGTTACGCCGACAACGACGCCAACACAGCTCAAGCCGGAAACGGGTGCCTAAGAGCTGCGCTCTAAAAAATGAAAGCTGTTTACAACTCCCTGTAACACCGAATTAGAGCGCAGCTCTTGAGGAGGAGGGGAAGGCACGGGGGAAGGGGCCACGTGACATCGGGGGGTTCAGGTGATCTCGGGGGGGGGTCCCGTGACCTCGGGGAGGTCGCGTGGCTTGGGGTCACGTGACTTCGGGAGTCACGTGACCCCAGGGGTGGTCACGTGGACTGGGCGTCACGTGACCTCGGGGGGGGGGGGTCACGTGACCCCGGGGGTCTCGTGACCAGGCAGGTCACGTGACCTTACGGTTATGCCGACGGCGACGGCGACGGCGACGCCGACGCTGCCAAAGCCAAAAACGGGCGCCTAAGAGCTACGCTCTAAAACCGACCTCTAAAACACACCGTAGACGATAATTTTAGAAGGCTACGTGCAGGCGTCGATTTTTACGGTTCATTTTAGATCGAGCCTGGTGACTTGGACCATCCTATACTTAAATTATATTGTCACAAGTGACAAAAAAGTCTGAAATTTCAAATTGCGACACAAACAATTGCGGTCTCCTGTTTTGTATTCTCCTCCTATTTGTAATCACCCCCCCCCCCCCCCCCCATCAGTATGCACTTCGCTCGTCACCCAGGGGGTGACACAACACAACAGGACAGCGAATGGCTTTACTGTACTTCCCGGTTGCCCGTCCTCGAGAACCGGCAGGGCAGGTTCAGCGACCCTGGTTGTCGCTCGTCGTTCAGAACTCGCAGTCTGAGTCCGTGTCCAGGCCCCCGGGTCGTCCTTCCTATGCCAGCGCTGCGTAAGCTAGCTGTTCAGGGCTATCACAACCCAAGTCTTGCTGCGGAACCACACCGGCATCGTCATGGCCCAGTCCGGTATGGCCAGGGTTCACCGTTCCCTCCGGTCCTGGTCAGAACCTCGCTGGTGGACCGCTCCGGGGATCCCCGTGGGCCAGACCAGCCAGAACGGCTCCATCATTCTTGTCCGGCACGAGACTCGCGCAGCCTGCTCTGTCTGGCGCAAGCTCATGTCTCATCGCCGGAACGCCTGTCACGTGCCCTCGGCCCCGTCGTTTTGCACCCTCGCCTCCCAAAAAAACTACGAAATTGTAAAAAAATGAAAAATAAAGAAGGTTTGTGCTCTTTTCTTTTGCATATCTCCATTGCTGATTAAATATTGGTTTATTATGTTCATGTTCAATTCAAATTATGTTTGACGTTTCTGAAACCTGAGCATGTACAGCCCGGTCCCTCATATAAGCTTTGTGCGCTTAAAGTGGACGCACAACGACCTTGGGTGCAGATTTTCTCGCTTTATGTAAGCTTACTGGCACTGGTGGTACCAAAGTTTATTCACACGCAACGACACGGACCAAGAAGCTTCTTTGTTGTCATGTAGTTTCAAGGATAAAAGCCGGCGTTTAGCTTAGTCTCCTCGCAATGCTTCATGACGAAGTAGAAGGGATACTATTGTTGGCGTTCTCAACAGTTCGATCGCCGTATTTTATAATCCAGCTTTCAAATCCCCGTGGTGACTATATTTGAATGCGGCTTATGTAGTTGTTGCGAGCACTTCGTGAGCATCCGATTTGGGCTCGTGAGAATCGATGCTTTGATGTGCATTGACATGCAAGGCTCGTGCCCTATCGCTGCGATGACGGCAATAGCCGATCTTTAAAAAAATGAATGACGTTAACAACTCCCTGTTATGCCGAATTAGAGCGCAGCTCTTGAGGAGGAAGAGGGGATGGTACGGCGAGGAAGGTATGTCCCTCCTCCTCCGTATCATCTCCTTCTCTCCTCCTCCTCCCCTTCTCCTCCTCCACTTCTCTCCATTCTCCTCCTGCCCTCCTCCTCCTTTCCATCTTCTCCTCCTACTCTCACCTTCTCCTCTCATTCTCCTCAGTTCCTCCTGACCCTCCTCCTTCTGTGCTGCTCCCCATCCTCCCTCCTCCCTCGTGACGTCACGTGTTATCCTGGTTACCCTCGCGGCATCACTCGTGGAGGCCTCATAAAGGACGTGACCTTCACGTGAACTTCACTGTGAAGTCCGTGACCTTCGTCGTGAGCTTCACGAGTGATCTTCGTGACGTCACTCACGACCCTCATGACGTCACACCTGACGTCGCGTGTGGTGTCATTATGGGAAACGCCCCATACTGCACCGCGCGGCTACGAGTAACGTCACTCGTGACCGTCGTGATGTCACACGTGACGTAACGAGTGACGTCTATTGGAACCGTCGCATAATGCAACACGCGGTTACGCCGACGGCGACGGCGACGCTGCTCAAGCCGGAAACGGGCGTCTAGGAGCTCCGCTCTAAAATTCGTGGAATATAACGCGTTCCCTGTCCACGCCACGTCCTACTACGTTTGTACACACACGCACAATATCCGGTGATTCGGGAACCATGGAAATTGCCCCAGTTTTCGTTTTGTATCGTTCGAGAATGAATGTATTGTACATTCGTGAAATGTCAGATAATCGAAAACGCAAGCGGCGCATTCGGTCACGGCGTGATAGCATGAAAGGAAACTGCTCAATCGAAACCGAAACTGAGTGGCCAACTAGTTCTTAGAGTGCACATCGTCGAAACGTCGTGTATTCCTTCTGTCCGCGTTTTCATTTTTATTTTTATTTGTTTTTTTGAGTAACACAGCAGCACAATGAGCACAATTATATATTTGCGACTTCGTTTTTAGACTAGAACAGACCTCATCCAGCATCCAGACAGCCGCTGATAGACTTTGCTAAAAAGCCGATCCAGCATCCAATCCAAAGCCGGACAAACAAAAATGGCGACCGAGACAACGTATGCGTCGGCTTAGCGTTGGCGTGGTTCGCGGCATGGTTCAGGTACGGTGACTCCAGGGTTAAAACATTGTATGTGACGGTGGTGGCGAGTGAAAGAGCTGCATGTAAATCTATGCGGGGTAGAAATCGCTCGAAGTTACCCGCCCGTGCTTTGATTTTGATGTTCGTGTTCTGTCGGTTTGGTCGTACGTAGGCCTAGTGAACCAACTTCCGCTCAACAACGCCGGTAAGCACCATGCTGGTGGTTGACTCGTAGATCCTTCGCTGTATCCCGACGATCGTTTCGTCGGCATGTCCCGCGAGACGGAGTAGCCGTCAAGTAAGAGAAAGTACGAGCAGCAGGAAAGGGATGCGGCCGCGGATTATTTCATAGCGGCGAGCGACGGCACTTTTCTACCGTTTACGTTCGCGCAAGTTTTTGCATGGGCTTTTGCCCGTTCTTGGTGTAGATGCCCTTTGCCTTTCGTTGCATCGCGCCGTTTCCACGCTTCGAGCGCATCTTCGGGGCTCCCGGCCGAGTCGCGCCGGGAGCCCGTCGAGACGGCGATCAGTCGGCGGCGGCCTCCGTGTGTTGTTGTTGTAAGCGTTGAAGTGAGATTAGGGGGAGGGGGGGGGGGGGTAGAGTCATCGTGTACGCGCGCTAGGCGCATTTCTCACTGACTCTGCTTGTAGGGTGAGGGGAGAAAAGCGGGAGTAAGTGGGGGAGAAGATAGAAATAGAAGGAGTCGGGCGTCGGGTGCGTCGTCCCACCGTCCCGCTAGCTCGTCGTCCCATCGTCGCGCTTAATCCGTGAGAGAGAGAGAGAAGGTGGGGGGGGGGGGGGAGAGGAGATGATATGGGGGGTTCCAGCACTGGTCGCTGGCATCACGCGGTGTCCGGAGATCAAGGCGGTCTCCGGGGGCGACCGCGCCGTGTAGGAGGAGTCATCCAAGCTCGCCGAGACGCCGCTGCCGGGGCATCAGTTTGTGCCGTCCGCGAGACGCTTGTCCGTTATTTTATTTATCCTTGCATCAGGGTTTAGATTATGACGGTAACCTTGCACTGTTTACCATACTTCGCAAAGTCGTAACAATTTTTCTACAGGCGACTCCTAGAGCCACTCGTCAAATTTTGCGGCGTGCAATACAACTTTTTTTTTTTTTTTTACAACGCGACATTTTTTTGCATTATAAATTAGCGGCATGTTGAAACTTTCTGCTCGTAGCGCAATCGCACCAGTGCTGAAAAATTCCGCACGTACTGGCTAAATGTCATCATCGTAAACTCGGCTCGTTTTTCCAAGTTCACATAAAAAAAATAGGTACCTTCGATGAAAATACGGTGTATGTCCAGGCAGTTAGCGGCATCCTACGACTTGGTAAGCGCTTCTGCGCGTTGTGAAGTCCACCACCAGCATGATACAGGGCCGCGTCCTTAACTAACGTGTCGTCATATGCAAGTAATGTATACTCCGTTTGCCCCTAAGCTGAGACTAGAATCTCCGCCTTCAGCGCGAGCTCGCTGGCATCTGCAGTTCATTGGTTGCGTGTGCCTGCGCGTTTGCTCTTGTGTTAGCAAGGGCAGAAAGCTCGCGTTAAAGGCGGAGCTTCTAGATGAACGGAGTATAGTCGAAACGCCATTGCCGTTGCTTAAAAAACTGGATGTAAATAAGCTACTCTCGCGAAACCTCGGTATCACGAAACCGTTGCAAGTAAAAAGCTACAAAGCATGGTGTAAACAGACCCTTACGCGCAATGAGCACCGTTTGTTTCTCTTTTACTGCTACTTCTATTACTTGGTGTATACTGGAATTCGACGTTGTCGTGTTCCATTGTGGCCGTGCATGGGGATATAGCCATGGAGTTATTATAATGTACGCTAAAGATTGCGAAGACGTTACAGTGTGAAGTATCTTGAGTGAACATCATGTCTTACCACGCCTTTCATTCTAGTGAGGAGGAGTACCATTCATTGAAGAGAATGACGAAATAACGGTGGCGCCCGTCCCTCTGTTGTGGTTCGACCTGAGAATGAAACAGCGGCGTGAGGCCAAGCAAAATGTCTGGGGCGGACATCTTGTCTCGTGTGCGAGCGGGCCAAGCACCAGACCCTGACTGGCTTTCGTTCAGAGCATCGAGTTTGCAGAAATGCAGTAAGTATTATTTTGTGTTGTTCCTTTTCATCTAAACTCCTGATGATGGGCTAGCACACGTTTTTGATCTGCCCTCTGTTAGCATGCGTGACCACATTAGCTTGCCTGCAGTTGCTCAATTTAGCTAGCTCCATAATCTTCGTAGTGACACATGCATATTTACAGTAGTGACCGAGTTATTCAATACGCTACTGGTCGCAACTTTCTAGTAATGCTGTGGGAAAGCATTGCATGCTGCCAAGAACGGCTGTGGTGCTGTCCTACACTGGAGAGGTTCGACGGCAGCTTTGAGGCTTGTTTTTATCTGCAGCAAGTTTGCTTCGGCGCCGTGCTGTGCAGCTTGTGTTTGTACCTTGAAATAGGTAGCTTGTGTTTGTACCTTGAAATGTGGTGTTTGGTGAGATTGAGATCTCGGCAGGCTTGTACTGAAGGAGCCGACATTTCTTTAACAGACAAGTCGCCTGCTAACGTGAGTAAAGAGGGAGGGTTTGTCTACCCCAGAGTGCCATTTGCTGCGGTAAACAAGACGCCGTCGCGTCGTCTGCTACCAGAACCGAAGAAAGGTGGATCATCTGTTAGCCACTGTATGCTGCGAGTGAAATGATAGAAAACAAAGTTGCATTGGGAACTTCTGCTATTTAACAAGGGACGCAATTGACGACCCGTGCTTCACTTGGAAGTGCCAATTTATTCTAAAGCGTCATATGCCTAGGCACAAGGTATCATGTGACCACAGAGCAGCCGCTTGCAGCCCGAGTTTCGTTTTCTATCCCAGGGCAAGTGTTCTTTACGGGATTCTCTCCCATTCTTAGACGGTTGATAGTTAAAAAAAAGGCTGTCCTGAAAGCCCAGGAAATGGCAGTTCCAACAAGGGTACAGGCACCATGCTAGCTGGGCCTAATAGCCACGGACCTATATATCAGATAATTAAACTGGTGCTTATCGCAGCCAAGCGCAGTGCGTCCCGCGTGCGTCGCCGACAAATCAATATTGTTTTTATGTGCTCTGATTGTCAAAAAACATCATAAAACTTTGTGGTAGTATTCCTAATTGACCATAAAAGCCAAAACTATGAAGTTCCTAAAATTGGGGCCGTGTCTCCCTCTCAGAAAGGTTATTTGATTAACACAACTGTTTTTTAATAAATTTATAAATATTGCGTAAAAATTATAACGTTTCTTAAATTTTTACAAAAATTTTAAACACTCTCACTGTGTCTGGCAAGCGTTTCCAAAGCTACCCAAACCCATCCGAAACACCTGATGGTTTGGGCGTTCTTCTGAAACTTCCCGGAACCCAAGTTTCTAAAAATGTTCCTTCTCATCATCAGTGCATAATGTTGATCAGCAAAATGGGTAATGCTTTCTTATGCCTTGCTTATTTTGCAGCCTTCGACGGTCAGCTGCTAAGGTCGTGATAGACCTGCACATCCAGAATGGGCACCTACAGCAGCAGAACAGGGAACTGCAAGTCTGTTGGGCAGGTGCTCAGACACGTGGTGTCTTTCAAGCACCAGGGAAAGCAGGCGAGGCCCGGGGAACAGGCGACACCCCAGGAACTGGCCAGGCCTGAACCACCCAAGCTGTTCCTGAGGCTTCTCAGCAACATGGAACAGTTTTTGTTCTGCAGAAGCGCAGCTGAAGGACTTCACCAACAGGACACTGCCGGTATTTATGTGTCCTCTTTTTCACAATATTGACGGGTATAAGGCTGCGACTCTTACTTTGTGGTTTAACTTGGGTTATCTGAAGATTTATCCAAATGGGGTTGAAATGTGGACTGAAGCCTTTTACTGTAATATTTCAAATGGACGCCCGCCCAAACTGTGTTTTAAGTACAGTCGGTGGCAAATTAAAAATGATTAAGATGCCCCGCCTTCATTACCGTCCGTCTGTTATTTATAACAGCAGAGTGCACGCACAGCCAATGCACGATGGAAGGCTATTTATTGTAAGGGACATCCTTAAACTGAACCCTGCGATAGAATTTTGTCAAGGTGATACAACGCCAGTTGCACGTTTCGCAAGTCAGCTTTAGTTGCCTGCGTATAGTTTCTGCAATTGTTAAACTTTGTTTCATAGAGGCTACTGAAGGAAGAAATGCTGGACGGTGGCCACCAAAAATTAAGTGTTTGTGCGTCGATACATTTTTGAACAGTTTTTTCCACCCGAAGGTCGTGTAGACAAGAGGCCTTCATGTGCATCCTCATTGAACGGCATTTTAAGTCTTTTTCAACTGCCACTTCTTGAATTTGTTTTAAGTAAAACATTTCACAATGGGGGAAGTGAAATCGCCCAACACATTTGCCTTTTGGTAATTACAAAATGTCGGCCTGCAAATAATCATAAATCCTCCTAATTTCCTACGACACCTCTGCCTGTTTTATCCGTCTTATCTCGCCGTGAGTATGTGTGCGGAGCACGCACAAACCCGCCTGCATGCTTTTTGTGTTTAACGCTTGCTTGCAGAAGGTTCGAGATGCTGTGGTATATATTGGGCTTCTTTTGGTTTTATTCCTGTTCTCACTTGAGGCTATAGTCAAGAGATCTATATATTTAAGGCTATAAATTCCTTTGTGCTTTTGACATCTGCTACAGCAGTAAAGGTAAATGCTTGAAAATAACGTTTAGCCTGGTCCAAAATCACTTTTGAGCATGCCCACCATATGCGTATGCCCAAACAAATTTGTAAAGGGGTGCCGGATAAATTTTAATTAATTGCATCTTTACTTTACATAAGTAGTGCATTTCCAAAATGAAACGTTAACCTGTCCTAAACAAAGGTCACCCTATAAGAGAAAATAAATTTTCCAAGGTGAAAGAGTAACTGTCGTTGCATCCGCCACTTCATTCAGGGGTGTGACTGCATGCGTAGCTGTGTCTCCAGGCATACCATACGGTAGTCACACAAGCGATTATTACATGTGGCGGGCTTGAGCTGAGTAAGTTGGTTCATTGGCCTACAGGGCCACCACTGAGTGAGCACTAAACAAAAATATGGAAAGAAAACTACTCACACTGTGCTGCTGTTCCCAGTTCGTGCGGCTATAAAGACGGTTTTGGTCAATTCCTGCTTTTTATGCTTTTTTTTCAATTCCAGTCTTCGTAAAGTCGTAAAATAGGCAATAAAGTTGCAAAGTGACTAGCCGGCAGACTAAGCTTTAACAAATTCGAGATGTGCAGGGTCTTGAATGCACTGTTTTGAGAAGCACATACATTATTAAAATTACTGAGTGGAGTGGATGCTTATGAGCAAAGATGACCCATCAAAACGTTTGCACAATTTGAACGATGCGACGAATGTGACTGACCAATGAGATTGAGCGGAGTATGGAGGGAAATATTTTGATCTTTCTGATTTCGTCTAAGACAGGCAGAGTTGCCATATATTCAAACATTTTTTATTCTCTCTCCAGTAAATGTTGTAACATTTTGATGCATGTATAATGTGGCTTGCTGCATTTACCTGGGCATTCACATTCTCTTACTTGAGACATGTTCATACCATTGTATCTGCATGTCTATAACTTTATTGACATGTTGAGAACACGTTTTGTCTTTCTAGGAGGAGCAGCTCGTGTCTCTAGGAGACAGCAAGAACCTGCAAAAGGTGGTGCGAGAGATGGTGGGGCGCCTGTTCTCAAAGCAAGTCCAGGGGCAGTTCTCCCTCCTGGGCTACCGAGGAAAGTCAAGGTTCAAGGACGCCATGATGTGAAAAGTTGTCATCGGTAATGCATATTGATTACTAGCTAATAAATTGATGGTATCTCTATTGGAGCTCAATAGACGAGCAAAATCTTTGAAATATGTTGACGATTAAAGGGAAACTCAAACACTTCTTGAAAAAAAAAAAAACAGTTAGAGGTGACTTCTGGCGTATTTTTGTCCTTTGAATCTGAATATCGCCTTCGTTTTCCCCGAAGGTGTAACTAGATTCGAGAAAGCACGAAAAACTTCAGACCAGTCGTGATGTCGTACTGGGATCTTTGGGGCGCCAAGCACGTGTCGCTCGTGTGGGCAGCGCATGCAATTGCAAGCTTGGCAGTTGTATTTTTCCACACTGACGCCAGTCGTGACGTTTATTTCTGACCTTTTTAAAGATAGCAAGAGTTCACGTGCATAGGTTTGACAGGAGCTGAAGATGAGCGGGAGCAGAAATTCCGAAAACTGCCAGCATGACATCACACCCCGGGAAGGAGGGGCTTCAACTCTACTTTAGAAATTAATTTCTGCAGCCTCCGTGCACCAGATTGAAAAATAAACTTGATATTCGTGATCCTGGAGGCCAAATGAAGACTATTTTGGTGTTTTTCCTCAAATACAGAACAGCTTCAGTTTCCCTTTAAGTCTTGCAGTATTCAAAATTTAAGTCGTCAGTTCCTGTCGTTTTTTGTTTTTTTGTTCGACTTGCATTTTCTAGTATGAATAACTCCTGTGTTAGCATTTTCGGAACCTTCATACTCAAAAGCAGCGTTTTGAAGTAACTGTGAAAAAAGGTTTTGTTGGTCTTGTCTTGCTATCCTCTTAGTTTTCAGGTTGAAAATCTAATACCAAGACCATCTAGAGGCCTTGGTCTGTAGAGTGTCATTTGGTGAAGTTTTGCTCTATTTTTAGCTACTCATCTCTGCGCCCCGCCCCCTCTCTCCCCCTGCCCCGTCTCGCCCCCCATTTCAGATTAATAGAATGTTGCATGAAATAGCCATATGCCTCCATAGAATCTGCACCTTAGCGTGGTAGCCAAACCCAGAATTTACACCTCTGTTGTGCTCTCTTTCTGTCACCTTTGAATTGCAGGCTAGGTAAGGGACCTATATTTACACAAATGAAACGCTCACAAACTGCGGTGTGTGAACAACACCTTGTGTGTAGCTAGTATGCAAGATATTGGCATGCCCTATCCCTCAACTAATCTTTGTGATCTGACAATTCTCTTTACAGGTGCCGTACAAAGTCACGCACAAGGGTGCAGCGTTGACGCGATGGAGAAGCAACTGGCGGGCAGGGGCAATAGAGTTAAAAAGACGGACACTCCACTGGTGGCTCCAACCGCCTTTCACGATGAGGGACACTCTGGCTGAGGAGCTAGCTGCTATGGATGCACAAGTCACAATAAAGAACGTCACGGTAAAAACAGTTTGTATGTTCCCTTCTTGTACTACCCAGAATATGCATCTGGGTGACAGATGAACGGGACATGTCGTCTCAACAAGTATACAATAATTGCCATGTGTATAGCGTATACATGGAGAAAGCCAATTGTCCACACAGAATTGTTTCTTAAAATTGCACAAATACTAAACTCTCTTGTTTCGGTTCAAGTCTGAAAAACATGTTAAAAACGGTCAGCACCTATAAAAGATATGAAAACCAATAAAATAGTTCGGACCCGCAATTGCGCCGGCACTGATCTGTTATTACGCTGGGACTAATCCGCAATTGGACTGTCTCTGACCCGGAAACACGCTGGCACACTGATGGTTTCCTACCGTATCACCGGTTCCATGGCGGGGATCTGTGTCGGGAGCTCACTGGGAACATCCCGTATTCCCGGCACCCCGGTTTCCCAATAAGTTCCCGGTACCGGCCGGATTCCGGCATTGGGCCAGGCCGATGTCGCCCCTTGGGGCCTTTCCGGTACTGGCCGGTATCAGTATCCCGGCAGGCCAATACCGCCCCATCCCCAACCCGGCGTGTTGTGCTACTTGGGTTGATTTGCTTTAATACGTTTCGGGTTGGTGGATGACGCCAGAATATATCTATAATTTACCAAGCAAAACGAGCTTATGAGGGTGATATTGTCCTTGTCTTTTTTGTCTTTAAAGTCCCAGTTTGTGGCTATCCCACTGAAAAAAAAAAAGTTATATGAATCTATAAAAGACCTGATATTAGATATTCAAAAAGTGATAGGCGACATATAAAACTGATATGAATTTTCCAAAAACCGATATGCGACATATGAGAACTGATATGCAACATATGCCAACTAATATGCAGCATGAAGGTTCATATGTAATTTAAAAAAAATAACTTATTAAACTTTCATATCAGAATTTGCATTCTGTCCAATAAACATATTAGAAATACATTCATATCATTTTTTTCACTATACGACGTGCCGCGCGGGCAAGCAAACACGTTGCTTGGAACTGCAGTGGAGCGGCTTGATTTATTGGCTTTCAAATAATCACGGCATGAGCGTTTACATTTTACTAAGAGATTCATCCCCTGAGCCGTTCAAAATACATTCAGCGGTATGCCATGACTGAAAAGAAATCTATATGTTGGGTATTTTATTTATTCATTTTGGTTTTCACCCAGAAACTCCGTACCTTCAAAACGACAAGTATAAAAGACGGAAACGCAGAGCTCAGAAGTAGTTATCGGGTGCGCTGTTGTATTCGTGTTTGTTGTACCGTGTATGTGTATTTATCAATGTATAAGTTCAGCTGATACTAGTGGCATGCCTAAAGTATCTACATGGTGGCGTGAGCAAATGAAATATTTCTGTAGCACATGAATTAGGCGGTATCTAGCGCCACGTAGCCTAGCTGAAACTGATATGCGACATATGAAACGGATATGAAATATTAAGTCCTCATAAGAAAAAGGTGTCCAAGAAACATATCAAAAATAAATTCATATATTTTTTTTAGTTGGGATATTTATAGTAACAAGCATGTTTATTGAAACATGAGGGCCAGCTTGGCCTGGAAACGAAAAATGGGACAACATTCGGCAGTGTTTGATATAGTGATTGCAGTCGGCGTTCCCTTTCATGGTCACCCAGGTCTTTGACACTATCTGCCGCAGTAACATCCCTTCACCCAAAAGTCAAGAAGAGTACCTCTGCACGGGCCGTCCTACTGTAGCCGGTCAACCACAGGCGTACAGAGGACTTTCGAATGGTTAAAACCCTTGGAGAGGTACCACCTAACTGGCTGGCCGACGATATAGACACTCCTGTGGAGCGTGGAGAGATGTCGCTTCCCAGGTTGCTGGGTATTACTGTAACTGCTCCATTCACCTCCTCCAGATGTGAACTGCATCTCTTGGATCCTTTATGAATCACAACAGATTATCTTCTGTAACAACGTGAAACACAGAACTGCACGGTAATGTCTGGTGCCCCTCAGGGGACGATACCTGGCACTTCTTTCTGATTTACAATGATTTCTTGTAGTGTAACATTTCTTCAGTGCGGTTCTTCGTTGATAGTCGTCTAATTTATGAACCTATTTATTACATAACGATCAGCTACCTTTACAGAACGAATCTACTTTTTAAGTCAGAGGAACCAAAATTGGCAAATGGCTTTAAATTTGAACAAATGTAAATCACTCTTATTTTATCGCCACTCACTGGTTCAAATATTTTCATATCACCTTGCTATCTCCCCAGTGACGCCTTGTTCATCACACAAATACTTAGGAGTCTATGTTAGCACTGATCTGCAATTGACTACTCATATACCTGTGTCGTTGCTAATGCTAACCGTATTCACATATGTTTACGCCGTAACCTCAGTCTAGCGACTCCCCTAGTAAAACAATTAGTCTACACTACATTGGTAAGATCCAAACTAGAAAACGCGTCCCCAGTATGGTCTCTAAGCCAATAATACTTAACTAACACCCTAGAAGCCGTTCAAAATCAATAAATTCGTTTCATTGATTCTGATTACTCTCCGAATACAAGCATATCAGGATTACGCCGGTCAGCTAAACCGGACACACTTTCTCTCTACTGGAGTGTGTCCCGCCTCTCTTTTCTTTGTCGAATATCTTAAAACAACAAGCATCTCAAAGAATCTTTGCTATTCTGCTCACTAAATTTTCTCCCGTTTCGACAATTTTGCAAATTACTTAAAGTTTCATTGTCCGCTGTCTCTTATCAAATATCTTCATCACCATTGGCCATAAAAAACGAACGCACAGCCTGAGCACAATTTGAACTCAATGATTCTAACATATTTGCAGCTGCCGCTACCCACTTTCTCTCCAATGCCGTTACACATGCATCAGTTTTCACTTTTTTGAGTTTCTTCAAGTTGTCTTGATTGCAATTAGGCATATAAGTCTGCTCACCCTTATGTAATACCCATTTGGGTCTTTAACATATATAAATGATGATGATGAACACTCGACATAGGTTGCTCAGGGAATGGCCACGACGACTGCTGCACTCGCCTTGGAGTCTAGCCACGTACCTTGCAGAGTGTGCACGTGCCCATCCTGGTCTCAACGCCCTCTTCGATGCCTGGCCACCAAACAAGACTTCCGCCTACCTACTACATCTTCTCGACACCTGGGTGGTTCTTGTGCAGCAGGTCCAATACAGACGCCCTAAGCGAAGCCTGCAAAACCAATCATTTTTATTCCAACACGCAGCCCTCCGTCACAAAAAATTCCTTCGTGCGGATTGCGAAAGGTCGCCATTCATCACCAGATGGCCGATACTCTCAGACCACAGTGTGGTACATCATTTTGCTAACACAGGATCTTGGCCTGTGGCCGCCTTGACCGCTGCAGCCGACAAAACACTTGGGTAGACCCTTTTCTGCTTAAAGACATATTGTCACGGGTGGTGACCAAAAGAACAATAAATAAACAGGAAGAAAGAAACGTTTAATGTGGCGAACTTGTGCCAAAAATAAAAGGGGTACAGAAAATAATAACAGAGCGTCGCGGGCGTCGAAGTCGGCGTAGAGCAGAGTCGAACGCTGGGGCGAGACTGACTCCTGTTCGCCACGCGGAGCCCCTTATGTACATGCGTAAGCTTTTGGAATAATCAGCGTAGAATTTTCGACGCGTAGAGCATTCGGACCTCGAACACGCAACAGGATTCTCGAATTTACCAGAAAACTAGATTGCAGGAGTAACAAAAGATGCGTCGCTCCCAGGGATCGAACCCTGGCTCTTCGCGTGGGAGGCACGCGCGATAACCGTTAGGCCACGAGCGCGCTGCCTGCTTGGTCAGCTGCGCTCGCGGCATTACTCCCCCCTTTAAAAAGTGCATCGCCCCGATGCAACACAAAACAAAACAAAGCAAATAAAAAGGACGGTAAACTAAAGAGTCATTTGGAAGGCATAAGGTGCACAGTCCTATCGGGCGTAGTACGGTTTCAGGCGCACGACGTGGACGACTTCAGGCCGTGGTGGGCGGCGTGATGATGTTCTTGTCCCGTCGGGCATCACCTCGTAGTTCAGCTCCCCGAGGCGACGAAGTACCTTGTACGGTCCAAAGTATCGTTTCAGCAATTTCTCACTGAGGCCACGGCGACGGATGGGCGTCCACACCCACACCCTGTCTCCGGGCTGGAAGTGGACGTCCCTGCGACGAAGGTTGTAGCGGCCGGCGTCGACGCGTTGCTGGTCTTGAATCAGGAGTCGGGCGAGCTGGCGGACTTCTTCGGCCCGTTGAGCAACCACCTGGGCGTCGTCGCTCTCACTGTCAGCTGGCTCATGGGGCAGCATCGCGTCCAGCATGGTCGTTACTTTCCGACCATGTACCAACTGGAAGGGTGTGAATCCAGTGGTCTCTTGAACCGCCGTATTGTAGGCGAACGTGACGTAGGGCAACACCTCGTCCCACGTCTTGTGCTCTACGTCGACGTACATAGAGATCATGCCAGCGATTGTCTTGTTGAGTCGCTCCGTCAGCCCGTTGGTCTGCGGGTGGTACGCAGTTGTACGACGATGGCTGGTGTGACTGAGTCGGAGGATTTCTTGGGTCAGCTGTGCCATGAACGATGATCCGCGATCTGTAATCAGAACTTCTGGAGCACCGTGCCGGAGGACGATGGACTCAATGAAAAACTTGGCAACTTCCACGGCAGTCCCTGAAGGAAGGGCTTTCGTTTCGGCGTACCGCGTGAGATAATCGGTTGCGACGATTATCCATCGGTTCCCTTGCGTCGATGGTGGGAATGGCCCAAGTAAGTCCATTCCAATTTGCTGGAACGGGGCAGATGGCGGCGCAATAGGCTGAAGAAGTCCTGCCGGTCTCGTCGGTGTTTTTTTTCCGTCGTTGACACTCGTGGCAAGATCGGGTGTAGTGATGCACTGTCTTCGCGAGCTTGGGCCAGTAGTATTTTTCGCGTATCCTGGCGAGAGTTCTGCTGTAGCCAAGGTGTGCCGCCGTCGGGTCATCGTGGCAGGCTTGAAAAATTTCTTCTCGAAGACTGGAAGGGACCACCAACAGCCACGCCGTGTTGTTGTCACTGAAGTTCTCCTTGTAGAGCACACCTCGTCGGAGGGAGAAGGTTGGCAGTGTTCGTACAAAACTGCGGGGAACGGCACTTCCTTGTCCCTCTAGGTGCTCGATGAGTGCTCGCAGCTCAGGGTCATCTCGTTGGAGTGCTGCCATGTCGCTGACATCCAGAGCGCCGAGGAAACACTCATCGTCGTCCTCTTTGGAGCAGGCAGGAGCGGCCTCGACTGGGGCCCTTGACAGGCAGTCGGCGTCATTGTGCTTGCGGCCGGTCTTGTACACCACGGTCATGTCGAACTCCTGCAGTCGTAGGCTCCACCGGGCGAGGCGTCCGGAGGGGTCCTTCAGATTCGCCAGCCAGCAGAGCGAGTGGTGGTCTGTGACCACGCGAAAAGGACCTCCATACAAGTATGGGCGAAACTTTGTTATTGCCCAGACGACAGCGAGGCACTCCTTTTCAGTAGTTGAATAGTTCCTCTCCGCGTTAGACAGCGTTCGACTTGCGTATGCGATGACTCGCTCTGCGCCGTCCTGCATTTGGACTAGTACCGCACCCAGTCCGGTGTTACTGGCGTCGGTGTGGATCTCGGTTTCAGCAAACTGGTCGAAATGGCCAAGAATCGGGGGCGTCTGGAGTCTTCGTTTGAGCTCTTCGAATGACCTCTGGTGTTCTTCTGTCCACTCGAACTTTATGGCGTCCTTCGTGAGATGTGTCAGCGGTGCGGACAGCTTGGCGAAGTCTCGAACAAAGCGCCTGTAGTAGGCACAGAGTCCGAGAAATCTTCTCACGGCCTTCTTGTCAGCCGGCGGCGTAAATGCAGCTACGGCTCGGGTCTTCTCGGGGTCAGGTAGAACGCCTTTGTTGTTCACGACGTGGCCAAGGAACTTCAGTTCCCCATAGGCGAACCGACACTTTGTTGGCTTGAGTGACAGGCCGGCGGTCTTGATGGCTTGAAGCACGGCTCGAAGTCGTCTGAGGTGTTCGTCGAAATCTCGTGAGAATACCACGACATCGTCCAGGTAGACGAGGCAGCTCTGCCATTTCAGGCCTGCCAGCACGGTGTCCATGACGCGCTGGAAGGTGGCTGGTGCTGTACAAAGTCCGAACGACATCACTTTGAATTCGTACAGTCCGTCGGGAGTGACGAAGGCAGTTTTCTCCCGGTCACGTTCGTCGACTTAAATCTGCCAGTAACCGCTCTTCAAGTCTATCGACGAAAAATATCGGGAGTGGCGCAATCGGTCTAACGTATCGTCGATGCGGGGGAGCGAATAGACGTCCTTCTTCGTCACAGCGTTCAGTCGACGATAGTCCACACAGAACCGCAGGGTTCCGTCCTTCTTCTTTACAAGTACGACCGGGGACGCCCATGGACTTCTTGAGGGTTGAATGATGTCGTCGTCGAGCATCTCCTGGACTTGATCTTGAATCACTTTCCTCTCCTTTAAGGAGACTCGATACGGCGACTGGTGGACAGGGAGTGCGTCGTCGTCGGTAATAATGCGATGTTTCGCCATTGGTGTTTGGCGAACTTTCGATGTCGTGGCAAAACAGTCACTGTATTCGGCGAGGAGATCAACCAGTTGCCGGCGCTTCGAAGCTGGGAGCTCGGGGTCGATGTCGAGCGGCGGCGGCGTCGTGCTCTTCTGCTGTGGCGACGAGGTTTCCTCTGAGACTGCGCTGACCACGGCTGGCGTCTGAAGCCCCTCGACGTAGCCCATGGTGGTACCCTTCGTTAGGTGCTGCGGTTCCTCTCGAAAGTTTGTCACGAGAACAGTTGTTCGTCCTTCTTGAAGATCCGTTACGCCTCGTGCGACGCCAATTCCTTTTTCAAGGAGCAGTTGAACGCTGCCTTCCAGAAGAGCTTCACCGTGCATGGCTGCGTCGGTTATGACGGTGACGAAAACACTCGACCGCGGCGGCAGATTCACATGGTCGGCTATAACTCGGATCGCGGATGACGTCGTGTTGGCCTCCACTGGGGGCAGGACAGGCTTTCGCAGCGTCAACTGGTTTGCCCCGAGGTCGATGACGGCGCCATACTCGCAGAGAAAGTCCATTCCGAGGATAACGTCCCTCGAACAGTCTTGCAGAACGACGAACTTGACAGGGCACGTCTCACCGTGGATCTCGACGCGAGCAGTGCATCTCCCGTCTGGTGTGATGAGGTGTCCTCCGGCGGTTCGTATTTGTGGTCCATCCCACGGCATCATTACTTTTCGAAGGCGGCGGGAGAGCCTCCCACTCAGAACGGAGTAGTCTGCTCCGGTGTCGACGAGTGCCGTCGCGTCGTGACCGTCGATGATAACGTTGAGGTTGTTGGACACCGAAGCAGGAGCGTCGTTGCGATGCGCAGCGTCGGGAGAGTGGGAGCGCTCCGTCGTTCTTGGAGGCTCTTTACTTCGGTCGTCTTCGGCAACGCCACCTCCAGGCGTTGCCGCGCCTAGTTTTTCCGGCGACGCAGGGGAGACAGGCTCTCTCGGCGGGGTCGTGGCGCTGGAGACGCTGAACGTCGTGGTGACGGCGAGCGAGATTCACGGCGGAGAGATGGCACTGAAGAGGGCGAGCGTCGAAGGTACTCCTCGATATCGCGAGGGCGTTCGCCGTACCTCGGGCGTGGGTCGTTCGGGTGGAAACCACGCAGCCCAAGTCGACGGTAGGGGCAGCTGCGGTAGATGTGGTCGGCTTCCCCGCAGTGGTAGCAGAGCGGGCGTCGGTCGGCCGTTCGCCAGACGTCGGTCTTCCTCGGCGTCGGGTGTTCAGTGCGGACGAACTCGGGCTGCCCTTCCCGACGTCGGAAAGTCTGTGGCTCTGGTAGGACACGTCGAGGTGGCGTCGAATACTGCTGGGCAGCTGGCGCCGGTCTCCGAGCTATGGCGGCATAGGTCAGAGAAGGCTCCTCGGGCACTGCTGCGCTGGCAGGGGCCTCAGGATGGAATGCCCGCTGAACTTCCTCGCGGACAACTTCGGCTATTGACAGAGAGGCAGGCTGGGGGGCAGCAGGCAGGAACTTCTTGATTTCTTCCCGAACGACGTCCCGGATGATGTCACGGATGTCCGGGATGCTGCAGCTGGACGGCGAGAGGGCAGCGAAGCCGGGAGGTCTCTGGTAGTGTGAGGCCCGTGCGTGAAGGGCGCGTTCGATGTTGGTGGCCTCAGTGATGAAACCTTCCACGGTGGTAGGCGGGCTCCGCACGAGGCCTCCGAAGACGTTTTCTTTCACGCCCCGCATTATGACCCGCAACTTTTTTTCATCGGAAGCGTTTGGGTCGGCGCGGTTCATGGGGCGGAGAACGTCTTCAACAAAGCTTGTGACGCTCTCATTTGGCCCTTGGTGTCTTGCTTGGAGAAGATCTTCGGCACGCTGTCGTCGCTGCTGGTTGGCAAAGGTGCGTCGCAGTTCGGCCTGGCATTCTTCCCACGACGAAATCGATGCTTCGTGGTTCTCAAACCAGGTGCGTGCCGTGCCTTCCAGAGCGAAGTAGACGTTCTGAAGGCACTGCTCCGGTGTCCATTGGTTATGGCGGGCCACTCGTTCGTAATGTTGTAGCCAATCCTCAACGTCCTCGTGGATCTCCCCGTGGAATGGCGTCGGAGTCCGGGGTGCGACGGGCAGGTATACGACGGCAGAAGCGGCCGGGGTCTCCGACTGGTTGGCCATCGTCGTCCTCCTTGCTTGCCTGGTCTTTGGTGGTAAGGGTCCTAATTCCGGGGGTAGGCCAAGGTTCCGGCGGCTTGATCGGATCCCGGTCTGGTCTTCGTTCGGTTCTTGGGGGCTTGGCGTCGGACTTGCACTCCGGGCCCTCGGAGGGGTACGCGGCAGGGGCATGCGATACCCCGCACCTCCACCAAATGTCACGGGTGGTGACCAAAAGAACAATAAATAAACAGGAAGAAAGAAACGTTTAATGTGGCGAACTTGTGCCAAAAATAAAAGGGGTACAGAAAATAATAACAGAGCGTCGCGGGCGTCGAAGTCGGCGTAGAGCAGAGTCGAACGCTGGGGCGAGACTGACTCCGGTTCGCCACGCGGAGCCCCTTATGTACATGCGTAAGCTTCTGGAATAATCAGCGTAGAATGTTCGACGCGTAGAGCATTCGGATCTCGAACACGCAACAGGATTCTCGAATTTACCAGAAAACTAGATTGCAGGAGTAACAAAAGATGCGTCGCTCCCAGGGATCGAACCCTGGCTTTTCGCGTGGGAGGCACGCGCGATAACCGTTAGGCCACGAGCGCGCTGCCTGCTTGGTCAGCGGCGCTCGCGGCAATATTGGGCTCTTTGCTCGTCCAACGGTGTGACAGGAAGCGGGAGTCGGCGAATTACATAAGCGTTGCATTAGCTTGCTCCTGGCCTATAGTACAACTTGTAGTTGAAATCACTCAGTGTCAACGCACATCGCAGCACTTGCGATGAACTAAGTAGCGGGATGCGACAATCGTGCCAGATCAGACCAAACAAGGGCTTCTGGTAAGTGAACACCTTATCTGTACTTTCAAGACAAACTGTTGAAACTTCAACACACCAAGCATCACTGCCAGAGTCTCCTTGTTCAGTTGGCTCTAGTACCTTTCGGCTGTCTTTAGCTGACATCATGCGAACGCCATGGGTCGCTCTGCTCCAGAATCCACTCTATGAGCCAACACTGCTCCTGTGACATATGGCGATGCATCGCAGCAAAGCAAAAACGGCAACATGATAAGAAAGAAATCAGTTTTATTTACTGAGGATTAAAATGACAGCCACACTGCAGTAAAGTTGACATTTGCGCTAGTTGGTAGTCTAACATATTGAGGTATTTAGCGCACAAGGTAGAGAGAAGAAGGACTCTTTTTTGTCCTGTCCTTCTTCTTTCTACCTTGTGCGCTAAGTACCTCAATATGACTGCCACACAGTAACGTAGAAAACTAAAACAATTTTCAGTTGTGGCCTCCGAACCAGGAGTATGAACCTAAGAGATAATATATTGACTCTTGGGCTGCTTCCCAGGTAAGAATTTATAAGTAGTGTCACCGATTCTTTCTAGACTTTCGTGCTTTTAGTACTGTCCGCTTGACAAAAAGTAATGACTCAATTGTGCTTTTAGGTTAGCGGAGTTCGATCATGTCGGCGCCAGAAAAAGAAAAGCTAAACATATAAGCGTGTGTAGAACGCATATGCGTGGAAGCTCTGCGCAGCCGCTAAAATGCCACCCATTGGAAGGTGAAAATCATGTCGGTTTCTATTTGAGCCTCCTTTATTAAGCAGCGTTTGTGCCAGTTTATGAAAAGGAATGAGCACATTTGGTATTTCGCGAGCAGTCACTTCCAGCTCCTTCAGCCCCAGTTCACCTTAATTCCACAAGGCCGCCATATTCTAGCTCTCAATTTATGTGTCTTGATGTGGTATTAGAGGGCGGCTTGGTAGTTTCGGAATTATGATAACTTTCCGTGGTTATGGCTGTAGTCAAACCTTTGGTTCACAAGTTAGACTCGAACAGCCAGCGACTTATACGCCGCGGAGTGCACTTGCCCTTAGTTTGCAATCGTTTTCACAAGTTTCGAAAATGTGTTTGCGAGAGCGGTATGTGCCAAAGGGACGAGTCACTATAACATCACATGGACATTTATTGATACGCTAATGCACATTCATAATTTTATTAGCTGATTAGAAATAGTTTTTAATATTTTTTTACATTATTCGACAACTGCTGGCTTATCTAACAAATCAATAAAAGCTGAAACATCTCTATTTCATTAATAGAAGATTTAAAAAAACTCATATATATAGAAGTTTAGCGAGATTGTTTTTCACCTATCAAGTATCCTTTGCCGTATCTTTATTAGTTTCTCTATTAGCTGTTATTGTTGCGTATATCATTATATAGTTTATGATTGTTCCGGTTATTATCAGCGTAATTATTTAAATATAACACCCCTATAGTGCTGCTAAAAAACAACAATAACGTTAACTGGTGTCAAATATATATATTTTGAAGGGGAAAAAAAGAACACCCACCACTCATATAAGAAATGTTTTTCTTCGAAGACGGGGGTACTGCTTAAAAACAAACTCTATTCTTGATTGTTTTAACCACGCTGCGCGTGTCAAAGTATATTCAGTTAAGGCAACAAACGCAATGAAGTAATTTTTTACTATGCCATGCTGATTGGGTTCTTTATTATTCTATATAAACTCGCAAGGCGGAAAACACTTCCACGTAGAGGTATCGCTGTAGATATTATCCCGGCATACGTAAGAGCAAATCTCTTTTGTGCCCCGGCGTCCCAGGCATGTCGTATTTCCTCGAAATACCTCGTTTCATGTGGACGAGATGTGCAGCTCAAAGACCCAAAAAAGAGACAAACGCTTCCTAGTGGAAAGAGCTGCAAGTTAAAGATCACAAGAGCCACTTATACTGAGAGGCCTTTTTGGTTTCCGGAGTGTTCGCCTGGATAAGAAAAAAAGCTATATATTTTTTCCTTGTTTGTGGGCGTCCTACTTTCGTACTAGAAACAAAAGTGTTCAAACGGATGCAAAAAAAAATACCTCAAGTGTGTACAGATTCGTCTGGCATCGCACCAGACTCGAGGAGGAAGAGGAAAGAAGGAGGGAGAGGATGATTGGAGAGAAGGAGAGAAGGAAGGCGAGGGGAAATAGAGAGAGAGAGAGAGAAGAGGAGGGGGTGAGGAGGAAACTGGGAAGGGCCCCCGGAAAGTTTGTTGTGAAAAAAAGAAAAAAGAAAAGGGGCATGCAGTTGGGGACGTTGGGGAATCGGCGGGACGTTTCCCGCCGATTTGTTGTTTGTACTTTGTCGTGGGGAAGCAGACGATTTGAAATGCGATTTCTTCATTTCTCGTGCTTTGGGAGTTCTAGCAGATTTATAAACTTTGTTTCTGGAGGTACAGATAGTTAGTGGGGTTAGTAATTTTAACACCCTCGGCTCAGCGCACCGTGGCAATTTGTAAGCGGAATAGGAACAGCCCCATCCAAACAAATATGGGAAACAAATTTTTACCCAGTGCCGAAAATAACTATAACTTACTTTGTGAAATAAAATAACAAAACAACCCATATTCCAAATAATAAGAAAGCAGCTATGCGAAATTAAAACCATTAGTCTAGTAGGTTCTTGAAAACCCGAGAAATAGGCCCAATGTGAAAAGCGCACGCTTATTGCTCCTGAATTTATTTTTCACAACAAACTTTCCGGGGGGCCCTTTCCCAGTTTCCTCCTCACCCCTCCTCTTCTCTCTCTCCATTCCTTCTTTCCTCCTCTCCAATCCTCCTCTCCCTCCTTCTTTCCTCCTCCTCCTCGAGCCTGGTGCGACGCCAGACGAATCTGTACCCCTCGAGGGTAATAACCAAAAAAAAAAACGGTGAATTTGTTTTTTCACGAGACGTGGTAACAGGGTTCCCAGGTACACATTGCAAAGTCTTTACATTATTACTTGGTTGTAAAACGTGTAAACACTTCCTATAAATAAACATTTTCAAGCACCGACATCACATAACTTGCAAAAGCTTGTAGTTAGACGGCGACAGAACGGGGACTGCTTTAAACATCCCCGCTTTGATAAGGTGTTTATTTTGGAGGACATACACGCGGAACGGCAAAAATGTTTGCGATGAAATACATGGCAAATAATAGCAGCAAGCGGTGTTTGTGATGGCTCTAAGAGGTTCTTGTTGAGCAATTTTTTTCGTTCAAACAGTAAGCTCCACATTTTTCAACTTCAATTGAAAACGCACCGTCGCTACACTGATGTAATAATCCGAGCTTATTTATTCGGCAACTAGTGGCCCAATTTTTAATAATATCCAACGAGCGTCGACCGCCGGGCCAGCGAGTGCCGTGCCGCGGAAGGGGGCGGCGATATGGGAGAGATTATGCGCCTGCGCACCAAACTCTTTTAGGTGCGAGCGTCGTCTGCTAGGCGATTTCCTTGACCACATATAGCTCTTTTCCGTAGCAAAGGAGCGCAGGGCGCTGATTGGCATGACATCGTTATTTTCCAACGCCTACTTCTCTTGATCTCTCTCTCTCTTTGTTTCTGTTATCTGTTCGTAGAGCAAACATCTGAACAGCGCGCGCTGGTGTGATACTCGTCTTCGCGGCATAAGCCGTGGCGCAATGACAACCCAGGTAGCAGGCCAGAGGAATGCCCAACTTGGGCGAAGGTCTGGCAAACATAACGGCCCAACTTTGGCGCAGTTAGGTTTTTGCACCATGGCAATAATGAGTGCCAATGTACGGTGCCTGACTATAGCCTTAGTTGGGCGATCCTAGGGCGTGCCAAAGTTTGGCTCTTCTCTGGCGCGCCAGAGGAGCGCCAAAGTTGGTGGCATACTCAAGCCCTAACTGCCAAAGCCACGCCGAATTAGGGTATTTCGGACGTGCCACCAAGTTTGGCCTTTCTCTGTTCCGCCACAGTATTTCCAAAGTAAGTGCCAGACTTGAACCCTAACTGCCAGAGCAACGCCTAATTTGGGCATTTCGGCCACACCAAGTTTGTCTTTCCTCTGGTCCGCCACAGTTGTGCCAAAGTAAGTGCCAGACTTGAGCCATAACTGCCAAAGCAACGCCTAATTTGGGTATTTCGTACATGCCAAGTTTGGCCTTTCTCTGGGCCGCCACAGTTCAGCCAAAGTAAGTGCCAGACTTGAACCCTAGCTGCCAAAGCAACGCCTAATTCGGGTATTTCGGCCACGCCGAGTTTGGCTTTTCTCTGCTTCGCCACAGTTGTGCCAAATTAAGTGCCAGACTTGAGCAATAACTGCCAAAGCAATGCCTAATTTGGGTAATTCGGACATGCCAAGTTTGGCTTTTCTCTGGTCCGCCAAAGTTCTGCCAAAGTAAGTGCCAGACTTGAGCCCTAAGTGCCAAAGCAACGCCTAATTTGGGTATTTCGGCCACGCCGAGTTTGGCGTTTCCCTGGTCTGCCAAAATTGTGCCAAAGTAAGTGCCAGACTTGAGCCATAACTGCCAAAGCAATGCCTAATTTGGGTATTTCGGACATGCCAAGTTTGGCTTTTCTCTGGTGCGCCACGGTTCTGCCAAAGTAAGTGCCAGACTTGAGGCATAACTCCCGCAGTAAATCTTAATTTGGCGATTCGGGGCAAGCAGAAGTTTGGCTCTTCTCTGGCTACTCACTGAAGTGCCAAATAAGTGCCAAAAATGGCAAAGAAAGCCGAGAGGCCTGCCCGAGTATGAGATATCTCTGGTGTGTCCCAAAAGTGCTCTTTCATGCGCCCCAGATGAGAATTATATTAAATAAGCGCTGGGAACACGATGGTCAGATGTCATCACCTCCGTTCCCAAGCAGCACGGCAATACTTTGCATTATCGTGTCAGTACCGGCCGAAAGTCGGTTCCAATATCGCACAAATGTCCAGTTTTGCACCACCGTTTGATACCCGGCAGGTATTGCCATACAGCCGTTTTCCCCCGGCCTAGTGTTCGCGCAATATTGTACAAATACTCTACGATGCATCTGCTTCGTATTGGCCGAACGTCGTGCAAGTATGTGTACGTTGCATATCATTTGCTGCATATCCAATCACAAATACTGACAAGCAAAATTTTTTCGATCACTCCCAGAAGTTTATAAACCACTATCATTACACACAGTGTATTCTCGACATATTTACAAAGGTCACACTTCTCTGTAAAACGAAAAGCAAATTATAAAATAAAATTCACACTGTCCTCATGCGAAACAAAACTCATCACAGAAAAAACCGCGGAAATTGAGAGGAAAGCAGGACTACTATCAGAAGGATGCTTGCAGTGCACTTACTAATAAAAGAGCGATATCATGTAATCATTGATAGATGCATAATCCATCTCAGGCACTCCACAAACACACACGAGAAGGAAGGTTGCGCACATTCAACTGACGTCTCATCGTCGGCGGAGAGCAGTTTTTGTCGAAGCGCATCCAACAAACACATCACAAGAATTCCAAGAACTCCGGTGAAAAAAATGGCTATTACCGAAAACTTGGCATGGACGTGTTCCGGCCGTTTACGACGAAAACACACGGCCGCGTCTGCAACGCACGAAAGCAACAGAATACTGAAGAGCGCATTTCAGAAACCAGACCTACGTGGCCCGCCGATTTGTAACTAGGCAACCGGCGAAAACAACAGCCCCAGAGATCAAATCAGCGTGACAAAGAGAGTCACGCGAAAAAAGTTTCGTCAAAACGTTTTTGTCCTACGCGTCCTACGCAGAGAGGTCACGCGTTTCGCTCCACCCTTTTGATTTGCTTAAAGCGGCTGTCGCGCTCGCTGACAGCCACACGAAGACACAAAAGCAGGTGGGGAGGATTTGCAAAAGGCGAGGTCGAAGCGGCATCAACAACGCAGCAAAGCTCCCTCGGTATTTTCGACGCTTGAGAGTAAAAAAAAAGAACAAAAAACGAAGACAACTTATAAAAAAAATATAAACTGCTGTACAGCCAAGGCTACAGGGGGGAGAGTGTATTCCGACCTGTTCAACAGTAGGGAAATAAGGGACGGGAGAATCCCAGCCCTTCTCTCGAATGAAATTGAATGGAATGAAAGGAAAGGCCGCTTCCGCCGGTGACCTTGTCGCCTTGCCTAGTCTGTCAGCGTTCGGCTTTCATTGTGGGCCTCGGAAAGATAATCTCCTTTCTTGAGAGCGAAATGGAAGGGGTGCTTATGTTTTACGGGCTTGTCGCCACCCGATAGGCCTCAATTATTTCTCTCCCGACTCGATCGCAGTGGCCTCCCATGGCTGTTCTGCCAGCAAAATTAGGAGCGCAGCCGGGACATTTTCTCCCGTGAATGACGATCGGGTGCTGAGAATCCAAAGCAGCTCTTTCGGCGTCCATTTGATGTTCTCGGAGTCGGTCGTTGAAGCATCGCCCCGTTTGCCCGATGTACCTGGCCCCGCAGTACAGGGGGATCGCGTACACTTCCTCCGCTTCCTCAGTCCCACGGAGCGGGCGGGCTTTGATCTTGAAGCCAAAAATAAGTGTTGTTGAAGTTGAAAAATTGAACTGTATGTATCGTCCCTTATGTGTCTCTACTTTCTAAATGTTTAAAAAGTACCAACACGCTAAAATAGAACAAGTTCCGGAATTTCATTTTAATTTCCCAAGTGTGATGCGGGAGCAGCGCCACGGAGCCCCGGTCGTTTCCGCTCTTTGTTATCGCTAGCATTTGACAGTGCTCAATCACAATGCAAGACGCGCACAGAGCCACGCTCGCTTTTGCAATGCGCCGCCTCATAATAATATCTGTTGAGAAGATGGGCGCACATCAGTCTCGCGTAGCTCTAGCTCGATGGCGGCACTTTCTGTAAAGGCCAATCCACTACGGTGATGTAAGCAGTCACGCGATGCGACTAAATCGCATCTAAAAAAAAAAATAATAATAATAAGATGGTCACTCTGGCGTGCGCGATGAGCGAGTCCAACGCCTTCGTTGGCGAGTCGCTTCTCAAAAATTCTCGCTCCGAACGCCGCTGATTTGCTCAGCCTCTCCGCGACTGAATCGCATCGCGCGCCAAACTTCGGGTCAGCAAGCGACTGCTCAAATCGCGTCGCTTTTTGCCCGCGATGGTCGCTTTTGCGATGAAAGTTATCGCGCGACTAGATCGCATCGCCGGTGTGAACGCGCCTTAATGTCGAACCAGTCTCACGGCGCGTCCCGATATTGGCGTTTGTACCTACGCGCGAGTACAACATCCGGCACAATTTGCGTTTGCAAAGCCTGGTTCAGCCGCGTCAAAACGTTCAGCCAACCTTTGGACTGCAGAAATCAAGAGACACTCAAAATAAGATAAAGTGGCCAGCCGAATAAAACATGATTTCTATTTAATTAAGATAAAAACCACCCGAGTACATCAAACACATCATCAGTCGAACTCCAAGGCAGTAAGCCTAGTTCTGGCACTCGTTTGGCAACTTTGGCCCGTAGCTGCCTGATGACAGCCGAACTATCGGGAAGCGAAGCCTAACTTTGGCACTTGTTTGGCGACTTTGGCCCGTAGGTGCCAGATGACAGCCGAACTATTGGGTAACGAAGCCTAACTTTGTCACTTGTTTGGCAACTTTGGCCCGTAACTGCCAGATAACAGCCGAACTATCGGGAAGCGAAGCCTAACTTTGGCACTTGTTTGGCGACTTTGGCCCAAAGATGCCAAATTTCTGCCGAACTTCTGGGCATTAAGTCTGGCATTTGTTAGGCGATTTAGGCCCAAAGATGCCAGATAATAGCCTAACTACCAGGCAGTGAAGCCTAAGTTTGGCACTCGTTTGGCGAATTAGGGACAAAATACCCAGACTGTTGCCAAGGGAGGTCAGGTTTGGCTGTACTTTGGCTTCTTCGGGCTTTTCAATGCCCTAAAATCCCAGACAAAAGCCAAGTTTCGGCCCACAACTCGGTGTTACCTGAGAATAGTTTCACTCTGCGGTCTGGTTGTGTTGTTTTATGTTTGAATTTGCTGCCAATTGCTATTTCGCGTGCCCGAAAAAAAACGAGCAATAAGCAAGCGCTGTTCAGATGTTTGCATAAAGGCGGTTTGCTTTACCAGCAGATAAGGAGCAGGGGTTCTTTATTATTCCATATAAACTCTAGATAGAATTAACAATATTATTATTCTATATAAACTCTAGATAGAGTTTATATAGAACTCGCCGCTCCCCTCCTCAGCACGGTGCTGTCCGGCCCGCGGTGGACAATCGCTTGATATTATAAAAACTTGGGTCAATGAACATTAGAATTCTTTTATCTCACGCATCATCAAAATCGTTTTACAATGGTGAAAAAATGTATCTCAATTTTTCGTACACTATAAGGAAACACTCGACTGGGAATAATTCAATTAACTGACTCATGGGTCCAAAGAAACCGTTGCTGGGGTCGTTGTTATGGACAAATACATGTGGCTAAGTTTCGCTACGAAAACCCGACCGTTCAAAACTCAGGAGTACGATTTAAACTTCTAAAAGGCACATATATAGAAAGCTTGAATGTCATATATGTTTCGACAGAAGTGTGCCGATAATAGGTTGTTTCTGAAATATTTACGACTTCAAACGACGGCGCCGGCTTGGCCGGCCGGCGTGTGGCAGACGGCATACTTCTTGCATTCGTCGCCTGCTGCAGGCATCTTGAGAACCGGAAGTGCTTTTCTCACTGATGAAATGCGATATTTTAGCAGACGATCATCTCGATCGACGCCCGGACTTTCGATAAGCCGTATTTTGCATCGCACCCCACAATGAATTCTTATAATTGTCTGAAAGTCATTAGATTTCAAACAAATGCAATATCAGAATATCGTTTTAATTCACATGATTCAAACGACGGCGCCGGCTTGGCCGGCCGGCGTGTGGCCTTGAGAACCGGAATTTGCTTCCGGTTCTCAAGATGCCTGCAGCAGGTGACGAATGCAAGAAGTATGCCGTCTGCCACACGCCGGCCGGCCAAGCGGGCGCCGTCGTTTGAATCATGTGAATTAAAACGATATTCTGATATTGCATTTGTTTGAAATCTAATGACTTTCAGACACTTATAAGAATTCATAGGGGGGTGCGATGCAAAATACGGTTTATCGAAAGTCCGGGCGTCGATCGAGATGATCGTCTGCTAAAATATCGCATTTCATCAGTGAGAAAAGCACTTCAGGCGATCGGTTGAGATCCCGTAAAACCCATATTCTGTTCGGTCATAATGTCTTAAAATATGGCGTTATACCTATATAATCTCACTATAATACTGATAAAGTAGTTGCCTACAAGTAGTAGTGAGAGTAAAATCCAGCTCAAACTTGCAGTAGTCTTACACTGCTATGGCAAAAGAGCGTTGAGAAATATGCCTGTGTCCATGTGCTGTCCGTTTATTTTGTTCATGGGTATAGATCTGCCTTTGGTGATTTTTCTTCATTGTGCTCTTCATACATGTTCTCCTGTTCGGACTAGCTTTTTTTTAAATTTAGTATTTAGTACAAGCCTCAATAATAATGATAATAATAAACGACTTATCTCGACGACGTACGAATTGTTTCTCATGCTGGCCTGCACTACACCGGTAATGCACTTAAAGTCGTCGTCGTAACTGATCTGCATGACGTGGCTTGATTTTACGGCATTTTAACCCTTCTGAAATAAGCTGGGTTCTTCACAGAAAAGAAAACGCACATTGTGGAGGCCTCTACGGCCATGGCGATGCACTCGTTTTTGTCGCTCGTTTACTGATGCAATTCATTGAAGACAACCGCTGCAACAGAGGCAAGCAAATCTGTCGTGTCGTCTGCTACCAAAGCAAAGCGGAGTGTAATACTTCAGAAAAGGCTTTCATCCTTGTAAAAAGACATTGAGACAACAAGAACATCTTCATAATTAGATATCAAGAAGTTAGGTTGCTTACAAAAATTATTTACTTACTTGTAACCAAAAGTCGCGCCTCATGTGGAGACTCCATCTATAGCAACGTCCCTGGCAACGGTTTGTTTGGGCCCAGACGCCATGTTGTGACGCAGTCACTTACGGGGTCAATTTAAGAAGGGCAATGGGGCAGTTTTCTTAAAAGTAAACTTCCTGTGATTGGTAATATAACCGAAATATGTGTTTTATATATTAATTTTAATGCCGGAAACCTTGGGAGCGCTAAAAACTAAACCTCTTTAATATAATTATCCGAGTCTTTTTGTAAATCTTGTTTACTTCTCTCTTGCCTAGGAGAAACATAAATCTCTTAAAGTCCTAGTATAATTAATTTCGCTGCGTGCCGAATATCAAGATGGACGGAAACTACATTTGAACAAAAGCAGGTATTACGCGATGTCGTATTTAGCCCGTTTTCCTAGAATTCCAACTTTTTCTTTGTCATTTCCTGCCCAATTGGCGCAGTTCAAAACGCCCCCATAATATCTAAACCTGGAGCAGCCTGGGGATTCTAGCTTCATAATTGGTTTAACAACTTTCCAAAGCTTATCGTAGTTCAGCTTCTTGTTCTAAACTTAATTTCGTTAAGGGTCTATCTGCCAACAAAGTCGTTATTCCCAACGAGGGGTGAACGTTTAAATTAGGTTACAGGAAACTAGTTCTGCGGGCGCGAATTCTACAAGCTTGCATCCAACATTATACTTGACTCCTATAATTGTCCCAAATACTTTTCGCGGTTCAGCGGTGTTTTGAAAGTTTAGCTGGCACTAGTCATGAATCTTAAAGGGAAGGAAACAGGGCAACCCTATTTGTTTCCTTTATTCTTCTTCCTTTTCAAAGAATTTTTTTTTTGTATGAAGTTACTTCGTTCTAAGAGAAGCAGTTCGTTTTGAAAAGATCGCCCTTTCGAGGACCGGTCAAAATTTATTCACTATTAACTCGGGCGCATTGTCGTGCAGGCGGTATGTATCGCCTTTCTTGTTGCCTTCTCTGTGTTTGTCTCATTCAATTAGGGAGGAGCCCTCGCTGCTTTCCTTGTGCCGTTGAAAATGCTGTCAAGAAGATTGTTGACGCAAGAAAACTACAGACTCCAGAAGTTTACGCACTCCTTCTTTGTTCACACAAAACATATTTGTACACTCACGAGCCTGGCAAAAGACGTTTTAAACCTGTTCTCTTTGTTTGTGGCTCCTATTAGAAGGTTGTATTGAATTTAGTTACGTTCGTTGTTGCGCTGGCTTTGATAATTAATACGGTTTTTTTCTTCACTCGGTTCATTACACAGGGAGTTTTCTAAACTTGACACATTTGTTTAAGAAAAACCTGAAAGCTACACTTATGTGGTTTATGCGGGTTAGTTAAGCGGCCAGGGGGATATAGTACGGGGGATGAAGGTAACTATTATTTAGCTAATTAAGTATAACTTTTTAATTAATTTTTGTTCAGTGAAAATACATATTGCCCTAATTAGAAACTTGCTCATCATCATCAAAAATTGTTAAATGAACTATCTTTAGGAATAAATAAGACTGATGAAGCTTTTTACAACGTTCTAAAAAAAACAATCAGTTCAGACGTGTTTCTAGGTTTCCATTTTTCTTTATCGGAGCACATCGTTGCGTTCCGATAAAAAATCAGGGAGGCGTGGGGTTGGCGCCTGCTCCCCGGTGGTCACGCTCAAAGCCACCCCTTCGCCTCCCTCGCAGGATGGAGGGAAGTAGGGCGCACATGTGCCGCACGTATCAGCCTTTGGAAAGCTGGACCGTGGGCGGAGAAATGCGCTCTCATATGAGACTGAGACCTTCGAACGCGTCCAAACGGAGAGTTTTTACTGAACGCTGTAAACGTTTACCCCTGCGATTTATCTTTCTAAAAAGAGCTCATTTAGTGATTTTAGACCACGCTGAGCAATTGTTTCTACTTAGAACGATATGTCTATTTTCTATAACTAAAAGTTACTTAACAATGTTGGCCTAATTAGCCAACTGATCGTTACGATTACCCCCTCTACTTTGTCCCTCTAGCTGTATAACCCAACTGCACAAACCGCACAAGTGTAGCTTTCATACATTTTTAAAACAATTTTGTTTTCATACATTTTTTTTAAACAAACACTTCACACGTTCTAAGAGAATAACAGTGGAAATTGTTTTTATGCCTGAACTTTGAAGCGTTATAGGTGGGTGGCTTTGCATTAAACGCCGACGTTCTGTTCGCGCTTTCCACTCTCGCCTATCCCCCCCCCCCACCTTTCCTATATACTCTCCACCTTTTACCTTGCCTCAACTTGGCTCCCCTCGCAGCTTAGGAGAGGGTAGCGCTAAGAGGATTATCTTCCCTGCAGAAAACCGAGGTTGTACGTCGACCTTTAAGAGATTGTGTTTCCTTGCGTGATGTCGTGGCTACGATGCCATAATTGGTGTGGGGAGTTTAGCATGTGGAAAGCTCCCGAATGTTCTGCCTTTTTGAGAAATGGAGGATTGGCTGTCATGTTTATTGGACAAGGTTTGATGGAATAATATATTAGCGTAAGCTGAAGTATGTAACGGACTGTAGCTGGGTAACTTGTGGAAACAGGAGTCGCGCTGAAGACTCAGGCACACAATGCTCAATTCTATTACCTGGTGATTTTATTATATCTCGACAGCAGTGTAAAGTTCTGTATTCTGTCCTGCATGCCCCATTTGGAACATTTACGTTAAACGCCTAATTTTAATAACAAGATTGTCGCCTACTGTTTGTACACACATTGATATATTTTAAGAAAATTCCGGCTTTATAATATCCGGTATAACCTTTATTGTTATGAATAAGTGTCAAGAAACCTCCTCAATACTTAGGAAGTAGGCAAAATATATAGTAAGGCCGGTTGTTGTTATGGTCCCCAGATAACAAACCCATGCGCTGGTAATTATAAGTATACTACGCGAATGGATGGATTTGTAACTGTATATAGAATCACATTTTTCAAAACATACACTAAACGGCACACTTAGATTTAGCACAAAATGGGTTCTCCCCGTTTAACACATACGATTTAATGACAATACAGAATAATACGACTTATGTTCCAGCCACATAGTTAAATTAGCGTGACCCATTAGTTTCTTTGTTTTTTTTTTGTTTTTTTTTTTTTTTCGCCTGATAAATTTAGAGCTAAATCAAAGCCTTAAAGAAAAAGTCACGCAACAACACGCAATCTCTCAATTCCGCTAACGGTGTCGTGCTTTGTGAACAATATTGGTAAGATTTTTGTATTATTTATGTCCATACGCGAATGATTTCAGTGAAGGGAACCGCGCACACAGTTGTTTTAGGGATATGCTCGGGGGTAAAGAACAGACAGGTTAGTCAAAGCTAGTTTTTCTGACTTAATATTGTGTATGAGAGGTAGGTATATAGAAATTGCAATTAAGGTAATTCAAGAGGAGCCACATTTAACTTTTCATTGCGTGCTCTAAAAACGTGGACATGGCCAGGTGTGTACACAATGATAAGTTGGCTGGAATAGTTTTAAAATGGGTGAAAAACAACAACACTGAAAATGCATCGTTTTTGTGGGACCAATGTTCACTAAAAAATGCGAGTTGTATGTACCGATGTAAACTATATTTAATTTCAAGTCCAGGTGAACATACCCACGAAAGAGTCTCGTAGACGAGCAGAAATGACGCAAGAATAATTTTGGTTGCATGCAGTAATGTATACATAAACACATTTTAAAAGTCCCGGCGACATAGAGAGCCCTTGCCAGAACCTTATCAGTGATTTATACATATGGCTAGAAATCCCAGGCGGAACTACTTTTAAACTGAAATAAACGTTGTGTATGGACACACTGAACAAATAATACCGAGACCTGTACATTCAGAAAGGAAAGCTTCATTTACCAATAGAGAAACACTCAACACAATAGGTCAGTTTTAATTTCCTAATATGTGGAAGAAAAGTCAATTTCGTATCAAATATGTGCCCAGAAACTTGTGTCAGTTTTTTGACAGCTATTGGTATTACATACACATTTTAGGAAGGTCCTTGTAGAGCTCCATGCCGGCGAGAGAAACACACACAGGTTGCTTTTTTCGGGAGAAATTTCGAAACCATTCCTGTCAGCATATTTTTGTTAACTGTTGATTGCAAGCTGGACCCCACATTCACATATTGATGAGCTACAGGACAAAACAAAAATCCGGATGTCATCTAACTATTTGGAATACTGCACGGAAGAAGTTATGGCACGAGCAGTCGAATTCATCTTTACAATAAAAACAAGTTCCATTCATAACACCCCCTCACGTACTCAGTTGTCTTAGAATAACTTTTGGGAAAACAATTGCCCCAACATCACGCAAAAAAAAAAAAGTATGTTACAAGTAATTTTGAATAACCCTTATCATTCGACATTGATTACCAAAGCTCGACAAACACTGCAGTCCTTAATCACTCCAGGCCGTATCATACGCCATCTCTGTATCAAAGGCAAAGAAAAACAATGCTGACGATATACAAAAGCGTCTCGATCGGCCGTGTGAAATCGAACCAGTTTAAAAACCCTTGGATCGAGCTGTGCGGAAACAGCACTAATACTTGTTCGGAAGCCAGTTTGATTCTAAGTAAAGTATAAATATTTTATTTATTATCCTTTCAAGATATTTTGAGAGACAGCTACTGAGTGCCATCGGTATGTAACTGGAAGCACAAGGATATTTATCTGGCTTGAGCAAGGTAATGACAATAGCGACCTGCCTAGAGGTTGGAAACGGACCCTCCGATCAAGCTTGATTGAATAAGTGCAGAATGAGCTCAAGTGTTGAGGGATGGAGACAACATAACATATTATAATGAATGCCATCAGGACTGGGACAGTTCTTTTGGAACTGTTCAAAAGTGCTTCAAGCTTATAAAGGGTCATTCCATCTCAAACGTCCCGGACGTTGAGCTCGACTACTTCCGATAAAAAAAAATAAAAAATGCATGGCTGTTGACTGTAAGGTTTTTATAACCTTTTAATTAAATAGTTTCGCCAATTTTTTTTATGGCGTGAGTGTGTTCTTTTTTTAAATAAGGCGTAAATCAAGGCAATATTTAATAATTTAGTAAAAAATAGATCTTCTTTTAAGCCTTAAAATTCGTTTTAAATATTCAAGCGGCTCTCAGCTTGCTATTTTTTAATAATTATGCAATTTTAGTGTAAAACAAACTTTAACGAAATTTACAAAATTCGGCATTTTTTATATGTTTTGTTCAATTATCGCATTGCGCCTTGCATGCAACCTTGTATATGTATAAATTAAGACTGCATGAATTCATAAAATTCAAAACTTCACCGACCAAAATAGCTATCGATTCTTAAAAAAGTCCGTTTCGCTGCCTAGTCAGTCGTTTATTCTAACATAAAGTGGACCAAAAAAAAAATTAAAACATAACGACTTTAAAAGAAACGTTTATTGTCTTTCATTGCGGAAAGTTTATTGAAGAAGATTTCGTTCTAATCTGAGAAACAAATATTGAATTTGAGCTCCCGCGTAACAACCTAGACTGGTTTCTTAACCCTTCAAAGCAGAGCACGCCACTGTCGACATTGGAGCCGGACGAAGCGCACGAATTCTGTCTTGAGGGGAGTGTCTCACGCCGGTAGACGCAGAAACGTTATGTTGTCGTAGCTACTCGTGGGAAAAGGCTCGCGTTAGATTCCCTGGCTTTACAATCGCTCCATTGCAACCGTCGTCTGAGACGCTGTCCTGTTGTGATATAGAGTGTCAAGTCATGTCTGCTGTTTTGTTAGCGATGCCGGTGAAGCATATTCACTAGCAGGTCAGTTGTTTCACACCGCGATTTGTCCCTCTTGTCAGTGTCAGGACAGACGAGAGCAGCTACATAAAAGCACCGTGAGTAGGCGATATGCAAGCGACCAGAGCTATATAGTGATGAACAGAATACAGCAGGACCATGCTCTTGGTCATGCTGCAGTCAATGGCTAACGCACACTTGGTGTTTTCTGCTGATGTGATTTTCATTGGTGCAATTTCTGAATTAAGACAACAAACTTAAAATCTATTTTAAAACTGCAAAATTCAGTGTCCCTGATTAGGACCTAATCCCACCACGTATCGTTGAAGGTGATGCTGGCTTGAAGTGATGAAAACTCTATGTCCCTATGACGTGGACCGTTGAGCTAAGATGTGTGGCTACTCGTTTTTTTAGCCTTTTATTTTGGAACCCAGTAATTTTGATACCTCCAATGTAATTTTTAGCCAAACTGAACAGCTGATAGGGCCTCATAATTTGATTTTAAAATGAACCTTGAAGACTGACCCTTGCTGCCAAACACTTCACTGATCCCCTACTCGACGGAGTAGGGGATCAGTGAAGCGTTTGGTGGCAAGGGTCGGTCATCAAAGGCCATTTTAAAATCAAATAATGAGGCCCTATCAGCTGTTCAGTTTGACCAAAAATAACATTGGAGGTATCACAATTCCTAACACTCTTGCCGTGGGATGTAGAGAATAAATTCCACTGAGCGGAAATGCCGTAATCATTGCAACTGAACAGAGCCGGTGACACTTTAGGACGAGCAAACACGACACAACTATGATCCTAGAATAGAAAATTATAGGTTAATAATGTCATAATTACACAGAACAGCATCCGCACGAACCGCAGAATGTCTTGCTTGTGCCGATTGCCCTGCTTCAACCATCGTTATAGCACCGTACTCTGACGAAAAATCAACTTTTTTCTTTGGAACATTCCCGATAGCGCAAGTCATTGGTAAGGTCGTCGGAAACTCTACCCCTCGTTTTTCTGCCCTTTCTCACAGCCGGTGATTTCCTTTCAAAACCGTTTATCCTAACGATGTACCGCAGCGGACGCTGCGCGGCACTGTAGCCAATCCAATGGGCCTCCTGCGTTGCCCAGGGGGTGCTGCGAAAAGGCCTTGTTTTGGGTAGTACAGACTTTAGCGTCTCAAACTGCCACGCATGCAGAAGCGTGCCAGCTCTGGTGCCGAGCGCGAGATCACGATGAAAATACAAAGAAACAACAAAAATTCGAACGCCGTCAAAGCTAAGACGCTAAGCGCGTGCGCCAAGAACAGCCGTTCCGCGCGTTCCAAAGTAGACATGACAAAGAAAAAGAAAAATTAAAGCGTCGCTTCACAGGTGTTTTGACGTCACCACCCAGAGATAAGAGACGCGTACCCTAGCGGTGGTGTCATGAATTTGGCACTTTTGATTGTCTTGCGGCGTTGAGTCTGGCCGATTTCTTGCGTCCAAAGGTGTTTTTCATTCTTCAGCACAAGACAAAATTAAAAAAAGCTCAACCAACGTGCCATAAGTAGTGCGAGGCTAAATCAGTTGAGCTTGTACTACCCAAAAGGAGGGCGCAACAGTTTGTTCGAAGCTTCAGCGCAGGAGGCCTATAGCGTGTTAGTGTCAGGTGGCCTTCGAGAGGGGCGCAGAGACGCGCGGGTGATCTTATACGTGTACAACGCTGGATCTGCTGGGATCTTTCCTAGCGTCCACTGCAGCCCGTGGGAAGGTAAACTGAGTTTAGTGCAGCTCCTGCTCTGTCGCCATCACATTTCCTGTGGAGACGTCCCTGTCAGGAGATGCCGACGCCGATTAGGCATCACGTTTCGGAGTGACGGGAGCTGACATCGGGTAAAAAGGGCGCAACGAGCCTGCAATGCGGTGGCGGCACGTACAATTACCATACGATCACCACCGTTGTTTGTATTAAAGCCGAAAAGGAGGAGTGCAAGCGGCCGTGGCAGAACGCGGTGCATATTTAGATGAAACAGTGAATTCGCACGCAAAGCAATTGCGAGTCAAGAATACGCCTCTGCAGAAATCACATTCCCGACCAGAAATTGCCTTGCGTGGGCGAAAAGCTTCTCAGCTCTCGTGTCAGGTGGCGTGTTGTGCGGTTAATAAGCGCTAAGAAACAATGCCATGTTGCGACCAGGGAGCTGAACATCAAATTTTTTTTTCTCGATTTAGGCATAAATGTTTTCGAGTAAACTTTCAGAAATAGAAAACAATACCTCCTTCCTCTAAAGCTGATATGTTATAGATTTATACTTGGAACACCTCTGGGCAGAATTGACGGCAGTTTAGGCAGTAAAACGGACTTTTTTTTTCTCACAAATTTAGATTTTATTTTTGTGGGTGAAGTAGTTTGTTGTACAGCTCCAAACATTTTTCATATGTAATACATCTACAGGGCTTCTAAGAGAAAAAAGGTATATTAGCCAGGAACAAAACGACAATAAAATAAAATATTGAGAATTTGACTATATGAGTGCATTTTGTCAAATAATATATATATATATATATATATATATATATATATATATATATATATATATATATATATATATTAACAATACAAATTGCATAATCATCACAACTTAGCAAGAGTTCGTTCGAATTTTATAAAAAAAACTGTGAAGCGTTTCGAAGTAAATCTGATTTTTACTCACTTATTAATTAATACGTAGATCTATTCCCATTAAAAAAAACACGCTCACGACATAAACAAAAAAGGGGCAAAGGTATTTTAGGAAAAGGTTAAAAAAAACTTGTGGTAAAAAGTCATGCAATTTTTTATTTTTTTATAAATCTGTAAGGGTCGATTTTACGCCCGGGACGTTTGAGGCGCAATGACCTTGTAAAAGGGACCTTATAAGGCTCATGAAAGCCACCCGAGGTGCTCAAAGACCTTTTCTCAGCTTGAATATTATGCCGAATGAATGCGGGATAATAGTGTTTTAAGGTCGAGACAGACTCAATGTTCTGCCCGAAAAGATTTGCCTGATTTTCAATGCTTTCCGGGCAGATCCCATTTTTAGTCGAAATAGAAATGGAGATGAAGCGATAGCTACAATTCAACTTATGTACTCGGTCCATGCCTCCTTGGGTAATGCACGACTGTTTATAGACGATGAATAACCCATCCATCTATTTTGTCTAGAGGGCCTGCGAATAGACCGTGCTTTGGCTTTAATGCAAACAACTTTTTTTTCGCTTGAAGGTTAACAAATTGCTTATTGTTGAATATCGACGAAAAATACCGCATGCTTTGTTTTGCCTATTTTTTACTAAGCGGCAGTCGTCGTACCACCATGGTTTTGGCCGCTTGGGGAGATGAGTCGATGCCATTAAGATTGCAATGATTGATTAATCTAATGTGCTTTGTGATGTGTTCCGTTACACTATTAACTTAAAGCTCGTCTAGAGATGAACAAGCTAAAACTATACCTGCTTGAAAAGTGACCAGTTAGCTTTATCAAGCTTTCAACGTGGGGAGCGTGTGGATATATTAGCAAGCGGGGTATGGAATTTTAAAATAATACGGAAGTTATCACTACCCCAAGGATTTGGAATAACACTCCAAAATAAAAGTGGGAGGATTATAAAATCAGAGACGGAGAGGTCAAGGTTTGAGAAATCAGTGTAGCGTCACTAAAATGTGTGGCTTCTCTTTTATTAAGCAAACACAAACTTCTCGACCGATAGGAAACGTTCCACCAACACTCTCCATACATCCCGTTTGGTACTTCCGCACAGACGGTTATGTGCATGGAAATCGCATAGTGTTAAAAACGGTTGAGGAAGGTGATCTACCAGGGCTTCTAACTCTGCTATTTGAGCTGATAGCTTAGCGGCCTATAAACAAAACAAGCAATAATTACACGGTGACACAAAATGGGCGTCGCAAGTTTCTAGCGTAGTGGATAACGGCACTTCTACATATGGATCACTCTGCTGCGCAACTTCAGCACTCTCCTTAGGTTTGATTTGAATCTACTTTATCCTTGCGAAAGCCTTGGAAGTGTCTGAGTACATTTGAGTGAGACCACATAGATGTGTTTTTTGCAAGCCATACAAAATAGGATGATGTTCGTATAGTAAATCAGTGACATCATCATGATTAGAAAAGAGGCCACGACAGTTCCTCTGGAGGAAAAATAAGGCATTTAAATGTCTGAAATACAATACATTTTCTATTATTTTGGTGTGTGAAACCGAGGACTGTTTTATCGTTTCTTCGCATGATCCATTCGCCTATCCGTGGACTCGTATGAGGCTGATGGAGTTGACTCTACTGGCACGTGAGTCACCGATAGAGGGCGAGCAGCTGTCGTCGATCTTCTCATCAGATGGAAGTGTTAGGCCTTTATCCAATGGAGCGTCGTCTGATCGAACTGGCTTTCGTATGGTACCCGAGGCACGGGCAGGTGTAGCCCTGCCTCGGCTTGAAGAGCCAGCAGACACCAGATGTGTCTGTTCTGGTTTCTGGGAGGGTGTGTTAGAAACGCTTCCCTCGTTTGGGCGTGAAAGTGATGAGGTGTGCACCAATTTCGAGGTTTCACTTGGAGACCCCTGTGGAGGCCGCAGATCTCCAGGGGAGGTTTGCGTTTCCACGGATGAAGTGGAGATTGGGAGTCCACTCCTAACTGCCCGGACATAAAAACCTTTTGACTGAAAGGCAAGCTGTTCTTTGGCTACATGATAGCTAAGGTTATGCTTAAGTTTATATATAAAACTCCCCTTCCTTCTTTACATTTTGGTAGAGAGCGAAAAAAGCCGGGCGCGTTCTACCACGGCTGGCACATTTGAAGCTGTTTTCTCAAATATCGGCGACATACTCAATCCAACCACACTTTCTACAGGTTTTTTTTCTCATGGCAGTTAAGTGAGCCATGCAGTAAACGTTGGAAGCGTAAACAACGCTGAGGTTTCTGAATAAATAGCCAGACTCTGCCCTTTAAACACCCTGCTTTAACGTTAGAGGTGAAGGAATTCATCTCAGAAGTTAAGATTATGTGCTTAAATCCCCCCCCCCTTCCTTCTCCGTCACGCCTTATCGTAATCATTCGAACTGCAACAGCGTTTTGCGCAGACCATCAAAGATGTTTTTCTCACTGCACTCGAGGAAAACATGTTCGGAGATGACACCCCGCGCAGTGCTCAGCGTCCGGTAAGGGGTCAGCGAAACTTGGTGTTCTCCTAGGCATGTCAACTCAAGCATTGCAGTACTACGAGCTTTGTGATCTACTTCTGCAAGGAGGTCTCCAGCCATCGTTTTTGTTGTGTAAGACTTTCCAATGAATTGTGCGAGGTTCTTTGTCGCCAAAAAGGGGGACATGGACAATGGTAGAATGTCGATTGTAGCACGAACTACAAGAAAACGAGGGTAGGTTTCTGGTTCGGTAGCATTTGGAAAGGTAAGGGGAGCAGGGCAGGCCCTCTTAGATGCCCGCTTGGCTCTGGGATTTGGAGTGTAGGAAGCTATAAGAAGACAAAAAAGCTTCGGTGCCTGTGGTGCCCCGCCCACCACCGAGCCCAACACAAGACAAACAATGAACCATAACAAAGAAGGGTGTTGCTGGATACGTTACGCTATCAGTGCCGCCCAGACAATATACCACGTGCGTTTCAAGATGACGGCATCTATTTCCACCCAAGGTTGGACCTTTCCGCCACGAAAAGGAAAACAAAAAGTAGGGAGGGGATGAAAAAAGAAAGATGAGACGGGACAGTAGAAGAACAGGCGACTGACTGAACCATCCTGGTCAGGTCTTACCAGGACACCGTCTATGAGACGCAGGGGCTGAAGTGATGTATTGGCTCCCCAGGGTTTCCCAAAAGGTCCAATCTACCACGGGTTTAGCTCAACCACCAGGATGCCTTTTTCCCCAGACACGGGTATGGGTATGCCACCCACATCCAGGCGTGGGTGGGTGAACCCACATGGCTTGGGGTCCGTGATGACGCCACTCATCAAACACGTACGACCCAGGTGCCCCGTGCGAGGGATCGGACGGTTGGGCCTCCAAGCTAGCGTGGAGAAACCTGAAACGTATCAAAAAGGGCATGGCGGGACGGGAAGTCTCAGAGCCGTTTCTGGAAGTTACCCTCTCGGAAAGACACAAACACCTGTAGCAGAGTACAGCCCAGAAGAGCTCCGCTTTCTCTGTCCCCTCTGCGGCGTTACTGAATTACATCGTCTCACCTACACCGCACTGAAACTTCCCCTAGCGAGAACTATAGCCGCAGACCACATTGAAGCCCCAGGACACCAGAAGGTAGCAGCAAATAGTCAACTTTAGGTGGCGGTGAACATAATTAGAATGGTCCAACCAGTACTGCTCCTGGAGCCGATTTCTTATGACGCTATCATCGACATGCCCGATTCGGTGAAATAAAAAAAAAAATACAAAAAGGGGAGAGAGAGAGTGCGGGCGTGGACGGACAAAGACTCGGTAGCTCGGGCTACAAGAGCTCGCAAGGGGAACGTGCCATTCTCGGCTGGGACAACAGCAAGAGTAGCAACGGTAAAACCTTGACCTCGTTCTTTGTTTTGTGGTTTCCTCTCGGACTAGCGACGGGCCTGAATGACACAAATATATATAATACTCACCATGAAACGAGGTCTGTACTCTCCCCTTCGTCATTTAATAAAAAGCTTTCAAAGATTGCGATGTCGCCGAGGCAGTCAGTGAGGACGACCAAGGATCGCGTCCTGGAGGACTGAATACCAGCTTCAGTTGAACGCTGATGCAGCAGTCTTGCTGAACCCGTTGTTATATTGGTCGTTGTTTATTGCCTTGAAAATTTAATGTGCCACGGCTTTTCTAACGAAGTTGGCTTTGAGTAAGTTCAATTGCACGAATTAGAAGCAATAAATTTTATATGGCCCAGATGCACTTAGGGCTACTAACCTAAAATTTATTCTAGGTTTGATAGCCCTATTCTCCTTTTTATGGCTCGTTATTGCTATTGGAATATAAACTCAGAATATGATACAAATTTCAAGAACACCACCAGAAGTGAGCTTCGCATTATCAGTGATTCCCAACAGCGGCATCCGTCCTGCATAATTTACCACAGCGCAACTCTTTTTTGATCACCACGCTCACATTAGTGTATATCGGCTCTCAGCCAGCTACGCTGTGCCCCTAACATTAATGCGCCGTAATGTGAACAACGATCGCGAGAGAAGGACACTTAAACCTCTGGCGGTCTTTTTTTTTGGCATGTCTTGTGAATTATTAACGCCGACTGTAGATTATTCATGCACAACAGCGAAAGACCCAGGAAACTGGGAAGCGGAGTGGATGCATCGAATTCATTCTAATGACCTCTTAAATCTGTGACCTTGGCACAAGCATTGTTGTACCGAGGCACAACAGAGCGAAATGCCATTAGGAGGGGTGGGGCGTGTTGTTCTAATGGCCAAAAAGATGGGAAAAGTGGCAATTTCTACAAATGTGACCGGTCTTATTGTGAAGCAGCATTTTCCCTAATTAGAGGCACTTCACTTACTTGTTCAGTTAGAATTTCAACTCCAAATTTACATAGTCAATTTCTTTCCTTATGATTCATCCCTTCCTTGCTCAGCGATACGTTCTACGTTCATTAAAAAAGCGAATGTGAGTTAGAACGTTCGCCTTCGTTAAACAAGGCTCAAGTGATAAGTGAATTGTGAAGATAAAAAAGCAGTCGTCTTTCAAACCGCAGAAAGCTTAGCTTTAAAAAACAAATCAATTTGGTTCCTTCTCAGTTCCTTCTCAAGCACGCATTTATTTGTAGTTTAGATTTTAAAACCTAGGCAAATAAAAATGAATGAAGTAAAATAATTGAATGAAGCGTGAAATAGGGGGCCGGTAAAATAAAATATGGGAACCCCACGAGAAGAACTGATACGAAATGAAGGCCGGACTTCCCAGACCTAATTGAAGTACACTACAAGCTCGGGTTGAAGTCTATGTGTCGATTTAGGAAAGTTGCTACGCTTCGAGCGAGTATTGCGGAGACGAACGAGCGACAGGCCTTCCCGAAATGCCTCTTGGAGCGAAAGCGTCTTTCTGCCTCACTTTATGGAAATGTAAGGAACCATCATAAAATATCGGATTTTACACTTTGTTGGTTAGCATCGCATCATGTCTGGAATTACCTTCATAATAATTTGATGATATCAAGCAAGAGTGTAATAAAGTTCCTGAGAGAACGACGGGTTGTACATTTCACATTAATGTATTCGTGGGACATTCCGGCTACTTGCGCAGCTCAGTTATGATCCTATTACTTAATAGCTATATTTGACTCCAAATTTATTGTAAAATTATATAATCCCCCGGTTACTATCTCACCTACGTGCAAGAGATGAAATACCTACTGCCGAAAAGAACGAGTCCCTTTTGCTTTCGTAGAAGCATTGGAGTTGGTGCTTTTGTTCCCTCGTTTTCTGCACGCTCTTTATTAAAACGCCGAAAAATTAACCAATCCAGTCGGATGGCTCTGCGAAGTCTCTCAATTATGCTTCTCTGTCTACTAAACTCCTTCGGTAAAATTGTACATTACGTGTTGCCGACGGCATCTCTTGAGGTTCACTTTGTCCCCTATGTGTCACTTTGTCCCCTATGTGTCACTATGTCACTTTGGCACAAACGTGGGTCATGCCGCGTGTGTTTTGCTCAGTCGCATCTCTGCTATATTTTATTTAAAATGTACGTTCAGCGCTTTCAGACACAGGCCCAAGAGCGTGATTCTGAAAAATTCTTCCTCTTCGCAAAACATGGTGCACTTGGAAACGTGGGAGAAAACAGATGCGCTGCAGTGCAACTTTTATCAGATGCAATGCACATAAACATCATTTGTAACCGCCGACTGTAGTTTAAAATCAATGTAAACGTTTCTGAACACCGCGCTATACAAAACACTCGTGGTCACAGTCAACATACATGCTTCTTTAGGTCGGACGTATAAATTGTAAACACAGGTTCCCTCAATGCACTGGGACAACTGCCGAGATAATCGTATTTCAATTAATCATACACAATCCGCCGTCTAGCAAGTATGAACCTGACCAAACCGGGAACTAAAACGGTTATCATGTAGATTTTATCACTGACTGTAGCTGTTAAATATCGTCCCGTAGCGATTTCAGGAGCGTCGAACAGAGATGAGCTTGGTAGAAACGTAGTCTTGGAAAGATAAACGTTAAAACGTGTGGGACGCTTAAGGTTCGCCTTTAAGAATGGAACGCGAGAGCATTTGCAGTCCGCCTTTGCAAAGCCTTCTCATTAAACCCGCGCTCGTTTCCTAGCCGCGCAAGCGTGTGTGCGTCGTCTAATCGGCAGCGTCACGCGTTACGTGACGTCTTATGACGCAACGTGTTTTCATTGGAATTTTTCTACGAAAGTTGGCGGCAAAATGTTCCGCTAAATTTGTCGAAAAACGTTTTCTTCTAAACTTGTCGTGATAATGTCCCCCTAAATTTAAATGAAAATGTTCCCGTCAAAATTTGGGGCGGATTGGGTCATTACGTCACATGTGGCTTCGGACCTTGCATTATAACAATTTTTAGTTCCACCGACGCCGACGCCGAAGCCGAATGTTTCGCGGCATAAGCTCCTAAACGCTGTCGCGCTAAAACAAAAAAAAAAAAAAAAAAAAAAACATGGTATTGGTTTGCCACCGTAGCCGCTTTTAACTGTGAAGATGCGATTGAGTCCGAGCTTCGAGCATTGCCAGCAGGTTAAGTCACATAATGACGTATGTAGCGCAGAGATGAACTCGGGTGAATTTTAGAATTGCAGTGTGCGAAGCCCGTACTTGAGTCAGAGATCAAGACACAGAGCCGCGGGAAGGCGCGGAAGCGCCGTGCTCATCAGAATATAGGAACAAGCAGGCATCCCGTCACTCCGTGTCGCAACATCCAGGCTGTCTTACGTGGCGCTGCCGATTAGCTGCCAATTAGATGCGCATGAAGCGTGCGTGCCCACGCTAGCTGTCGCATGCTTCCAATAGAAGCTGTTAGTGAAGGTGCACGCATCCTTCGTGACTGCATGTTATAATGCTTTAGAAAACGTTTAAGCTAAATTATGGTCTCAATCGGAGTGTTTTTAACACCAAAGGCACTGCCGCTCAAAGAAGTGTAGTTAACGAGATACTTAAGGGCTGAATAAGAGAACATGATAGTAAACCTAAAGCTTGGCAGGAATACAGAAAACGGAAAGGAAGGCAAAAAGAACAGTCAACGTGTCTTCCTTCGCGTTTTTTCGCATTCCTACCCAAGTCTCAGTTTTACCGCCACGTTTAACTTACACCAGCTCGCCTGCACTCTGACTATTTTTTCTTCTGATTAAGGGGAGTCCGATATCGTAGCTAATAAAACTTCTCTTGATCATTCTGATAAACCAGGGAGCAAAAACGATACACTGATGCGTTTGCCGGGTTTATCAGAATGATCAAGACGAGTGTAAAATTATTGTAGATTGCAGTAGGGAGATCTATGCCTCAATGGGAAGTTTACACTGTTTCGGAAAGCTCATTACTAAGAAATAAATCTGACTCAGCGAAATTCACATAGATTCAGAGGCGCCGGTTTGTATATTTAAAAAAAAAATCTTGTTTTTCTAACAATTGTTTTGATAAATTAAGCGCATGATAAAAAAAAGATCAGAGAATAACATAAAATAACCTAATAAGAATATATAAAGAAATAGAGGAAATATATAATAATAAGTAATAATAAATCTTTATTTTGTTTCATCACTGAAACGGGGGACCTAGACGAAAAGCTGCTGCAGCAGCTTGATGGAGGTCCTTGCCCTCTTTACAGCAGGCGATTCCTAAGCAATTTCCAAAACAAACAAAGTAGCTACATTGAGAGAAAGAACACTATTTTAAATGAAGAGACCACAGATCAAACAAAAACAAGAGAAAAAAATGAAATTAATACATTCATTGTGGTATACAATGGTACAGTGATTCGTTTGCCTTAGCCGTACCTAAGAAAACAACCCTAAAATAATGCTTGTACCTCTGCCAGCGTCATTGCATGCATATCAACACCTTTTAAAAATATTTCATTTAATAAAGTAGTTAATTGGTAATTTAGCGTGTGGTTTTAATATATTGTATGTGATGGTGAAACAAACCATTTTTCTTTAGGGCGGAGTTGACATGAGGAAGTGAAAAGGACTAGGTTACATAATTCCTCAAAAACTTTATTTTTAAACTGCGTAGACTTCTTGTACGCCACAAGAAGTCGGGACTTGTAAATATTTTACATTGGTTTTATATTAAACAATGAGAGCAAGTGTTCAGTATAATCATAGTATGAAACATTGGCAATAGCACACACAGATTTCTTTTGTAAAATATGTAGTTTATTTATATTTGTTTTTGTTGCATTTTCCCAAACTAGATGACAATAATTAAGTTTGGAGTATACCAAAGCATTGTAAAGTTGGAGCTTAACACAACGAGGTAACAATGATTGAAACTTGGTTAGCAACCCCGCTGACTTTGACAGTTTAGACGAAAGATAATCAACATGTTTATTCCAAGACATACTATTTGTAAACCAAACGCCCAAAGTCTTAATAGTGTCGACAAATTCAATTTCTTCATTGCTCAAAATTAGTGGGTTTGGGATCATAACTGCAGCATGTTGACTTTTAACATATCTTATACCTTCTTATATAATCATATATTGTTCTGATATGTACTTATACTGTTCTTATATGTTCCTATATAATCTTATCATATCCCGCTCATTGGATCAAGAAACTTCTTATACAAGTGGAAGTTTTGACGGGTTTCGCGTAGTTAGATTGGCTGAACGCCAGTAGCATCGAAGTTCGTGTAAGCCCGTCTTCACAGCGGAGACAGCTATCTCTGCTGTCTTAGCAATTACGGTATATCCGTACGTCGGCCACAGCCGTCTCTTGGTGGAACGTGAAAGCGCCATAGCGTGGCCAATGGGATAAGCACGCGTTCTCTTGGACGGGATGTATCCAAATCACAAATATACGATTTGGCACTGACGGCGTTGTGTCAAATTCAAAAACAATTAAGGTATAATGTGTTCCTCTAGTACAATATTTTGGTTCTGCCTCTTACGAGGGTGCGCGTGTAGCGCCTTAAAGGAATGCTGAACCGAAATATTGATTCCACAAAACATGGCGGCAAAAGTCTTCAATGGGATGCTACAAACACCAAAACATCACTCATACAGCAATATCCAATATCTCGAACGGATGTCCCTATTTTTCAAAAAAAGGAGGCGCATTTGACAGATACGTTTACGTCTTGTATCTCAAAGAAGGAGAAGGAACGGCCTCGCGTCTTCTCCGCCTCACCACCTTGAGGGGGCGAAGCGGAGAGAGGAGGAAACGAGAAATCTTGACGTCACACGCCTCGTTGGCCTCGTTCAATCTCAACCACTTTTTCCAAAAATACGGCCATCCATTCGAGATATCGCCTTACAAGTAGTGTTGTAGGGACTGTAGCGTCCCGCCTACAGCTCTTGCATTGTTTTCTGAAATCCCAATTTCGGTTCACCATCCCTTTAAGTCTTTTGTAATCTTCCACATGAAGCATGCTGAATTATTTTCAAGGAGAAGTTTATCGCACCCCCGCATCTAGCTATTGGCTGCGGTGCACAGTCGTGACGTCATATATCCGCTGCGCTCTTAATTGCTGAGTTAGGAGCTGCCCAGCGATGCTATGCGATCAAGATCACGCTTGGTCAGTCAGGAGCCAGCTACGCGAACCGGCGCAGGCTCCAGTGAGACTTACTGGGTCCGGCCGCTTGTGCTCCCTTTCGTATCTGCACGTAGCGCCGAGCAAAGGCGTGGGAATTCGGATCGTACGATTATGGTTCGGTTCCAACTGAGCCGCTTGGAGAATCTCGCTTGCTAATGCTTACACCTACTTACGAGTGTATGTGTGTGACTAATTATGGCAAATCGCCTCTTGCATTCCCAACTACGAATTGTTTGCGCCTTTGTTGCCTTAGCCTGTGTGTAATGCTTTTCCGTCAAACTCGAGCGTGCACAATAAAGAAAGTCGCCAAACTAATTTCTCCATGAAAAACAGCTGATTAACCAATTCTGTGTTTATACGTGTTTCCTGTCGTACCCTATTAAAAATCGCTCTAAGGGGACTTCAGGAATTTTTTAAAGGGTGTGAAGGGGACTTCAGGAATTTCTGAGATGTTTGAAGGGGGCACCGATATTTCCTGGTGGGTTCGTAGGCCCCGTCAAAGGCTCTCCTGAAATGTCTGAAGTGCCCTTTACAATGCCACTAAATATCTGAAAGCCTGTCAAGAACTTTTCTAATGGGGTCGGGAAAACCTTCAGGCTTCTTCAGATGTCTGTGGGGCCAATGCTGAGGTGGAGAAAACACATTTCGCAGAATTAGAACATAGCTGCTTATTGTTCGCGACGGGAAAAAAATAAGTATGTGGAAAATGCGGATCGTATGTGTGTACGATCAGATTTTTATTACTTCTCTTCTCTCAAATACGACTGGGCTCCTGGACTCGTCTGTCACTGCCCGGGTGTTCGGTCGCCAAGGCGGCCACTGAGGGCGACCCCCCCCCCCCCCCCCCCCCCCCCATGTGGAGAACTGACGAGCCGCGGGCCGAGTGGTGTTGGCCGAGCGGCGTTTTGAGGCGAACGCAATCCTGTCCGCTCGAGGCGAGATCCGCGCAACAATGAATAATAAAAAAAAAAAGACCAAGCCGAGAGCAGCGTGTTTCCCAGGAACAGGGACGCGGGAGCGACTCGTTCCGGGAACCGGTTCCTTCACGAGGGACGGTCCCCAAAAAGCAACCCACACTGCGCCTCTCTCCGCCCATCGATGGGAAGAGGGTGCAGGGACGCGTCTCCAGCGGTCGGCGTGAGAGAGTGGTAAGCCGGGGACGCCAGTATAGCCATTTTCTCTCGGCTCGTGGGTGGTTAGCTTGTACCGCCGCCGCTGCAGCGGATGTCTGGAGCGGACCAATTTCCTCCAGGAAGGTGAGCATGGCTTTGAGCACTCGCCCCTTGGTTTGTTTTGATCCGTGCAGTTTCTTCCTTGGTTACGCAGGTGAACCACAGTTTGGCGTTGGCCGCCTTCAGCACCGCTCGAGTGCCATCGTGTTCAGCCAGCGCGGGTTCAGCGCATTCAAGGAGATGGTGGCCGGTGTGGGCTTACTCGCTGCAAAGCCTGGCTGTCGGGGTCAGCGTCCCACAGCATGTTGTGCCTGCGCACCGGGATTATGGCACTGTGGGTCCTGAGATGTAGATGACGGCCGCTTTCCGGCCTTGTTCCTTGCGCCTCTTTGTCCATCCGGCTTCAGAAGCATCCAGCGAGCGAAAAATACGCCGTAGACGCCGGCGCGACGTCATCAAAAAGCGTGACTTTGCTAAGGATTTCTCAACGGTGGTGGGCGCTGCTTGCGAGTTTGTGGTTTTTGCTAAACGTGCTTACTAAGACTGTGTACGTGCCCGTGAGGTGCACCTGCTCTGTTTTATTATCTGAACTACTGTACATTAGGAATATACCCAGCGGCATTGTGAGTACTTTGAAATATATTTTTCTTTGTAATAAAGAGGTCAGTTGTCCCTATTTGATATGATCTCTTTCGTCTACAGCTCCTTGCGCCGGGTTTGAACAAACATCGTTTTTATTGCCTTTTTGAGTTATGATATGCATGTAAAACTGAATGTCTGCCATAAATGTTCAATAATGTTTTGAACTGCATTTTTGTCTATGGTTCATATTCATTTGGGCGTCTAAAGAGTTGTTGGGCTAAAGGGTCTGACCGGTTGAAGGGCTGTGGGGCTAAAGGGTTTTTCTATAGGGTATCCCTGAAGCGTTTTGTAGGGTATTCCAGAAAGGTTTTGAAGGCCTGTGAGGTCCCATAATCCTTCAATACTGATGGGCCCTTTAGAATTACTTTCAATAGGGGTGTTACCTAATGAAGTGAAGCAGTATAAAAAAAATCAACTGGGGGTTTGGGACTATTTTAATGGCATAAGCTTGGGCTGCCACCAATTGAGGTAAGTTCTTAGTGCTACAGAAAGGCATTTTAGGCAGTGTGGGGCGACGGCTATAGACTAGGGTCATTAATGCGGATTTTTATAGTTTTGATTACACGGCTGCACGGTGGCTATATGACTGTCTATCTTGAAATCTGGAGAGTTGTGGAGTGAATCCGGCTCCTATATTTAGTGTATATGTTTCAGTTTGATCTTGCCCCTGCCATCTCTGTCACCATCTACAAACACTCGGGGACTAGACCTAGACAAACTAACGAAAGCTAGCTTTTTTTTTTCCGCCATTTCGGTTTCTGGAGATGCGAACGCAAAGACAATTATCTGATATGGCTTGATTGGATGAATCGCTGAACTTAAGTATAAAACTTGTTTTCTCCGTGGTTTCCCAGGTATGGGTGATTGTGGTGAAGCACAGATGAAGTATTGTGTGATTAGTAGCACAACAGTAATGATTGAGCAGCCCCGGCGGCATCAGTGAAAAAGCATCTGATATGACGCGTCGCAGCCAATGGGAATTTATGCCTCAATTCGCTGTAAGGGCTTTGCTACATGGGGCAGGCAAATTTAGGAGCTGCCAATTTTGGGTGCCGCCTTGCGCAGCTTCAAAAATCTCATAACACCGGTTCGCTCCATGAAACAGTCAATGCTTTCGCATTAAACAAAAATATTAGCAACATCGCTTGAGTATTTGAGGAAACAGCAGGGCTGTGAGGTAATTAGACGTCCCTAACGTGACGCTTAACTCCCGATTAAGTGATTAGATATTTGTTTCGGGTGTTAAAAATGCTTTTAATGTATATTTCGTCCTTCTCGACGTGGGCATTGATGGACATAACTCCGCTGCTTACGCCACTTTCGAGGTGAGCACTGCTGTGAACGCGTTGCGACGACACTATGATCGGGCTAAGGACTTGTAAAATAGACCCGCATGCAGTCTCTCGAGAGCTGTTTCGAATGTTACTGCCGACAGAGCAACTACGAAGCAAATCGCGTCGCGAGGACCGACTGCGCCTCGATCTGGTCCACCGCGCTCGCTGTGCTGAAATGTGAGCGTGGGAATTTTGATCATATATAGCTTGCTGAGGTTGCAAAAAGCTGCTCTGTTTTTGAGAATAATGTGCCTTTAAAACGCCTGCAGAGCCGTTCCAGTGCTCGGCGCACCTCCCGCGGAGCATCGCAATCTTTCTCGCGCCTATTAACAGTCTTCGAGCGCCGGCGAATCATCGTTGCAACTTGAATGCGAGTGTTGTATGAACCCCCGCGACGACGAACCGCCAAAGCTCACAGACGGAAGGTTGAGATACTGCACAAACAGTTTTGAAAAGCGCTGCGTAGGATACGCCGAGCGCTGGAAAGGCTTGACAGGCGTTCGAAGGGCAAAGTATTTGCGACGACAAAGCAGCGTCTTGCATTTCCAGCAAGCTAATAGTGTTCGAGAGTTCCACGCACGCATTTCAGCATAACGAGCTCGGTTGGCGAATTCGACGCGCAGTCGGCTCTTGCGTCGCGATTGCTACGTCGCTGCTCAACCTACTCTGATGACTAATGCACTAACATTCAAAAAAGCTCTCTTCAGGCTGCACGCGGGTCAAACATGCGTGCCCGTGCCGCCGCTTTGTACTTCAATATCAAATAGGCTCACCGCGTAATGGGAGAGGTTGTTCGATTAAGCCGGTGCAGTTTTACAGTCACCGGTCGCCCGCTTGTGCAAAATTGTCACCCGTGTGAGCAAATTGGGCGACCCGCTTTCTCAAACGTGTGATATGCTTGCCAAACGAATTACCGTTTGCTAAACCTGTGACCCGTTAACTCAAATGGGTGATCGCTAGGGCTTAAACGGGCGCTCAGTGTGGCTCAAACGCGTGACCCGTTTGACAAACGAGTGATCGGTATGGCTAAACTGTTGCCGGTGGGAACCTGATTGCATTCATTTAGACGCCAATTGTTTTTTTCAGTAGGGAAGAACTTTTTAATATTAATGATCACATCGACGATATACCCCTCTCCCCAAAAAGCCAGAAAATTGAAACCCTGAATAAAATTAACTACACAAATTAATCTACCGAAGTTCTTTCTATGATAACGCGACTGACTCTGCGCTGATGGAAACAACGCCTATGGACAAGGCAAATTACGCCTCGTACAGTTCTCGAGCTCCTTTTTCATGAAACGTCTTAGGATTTTGGTGCCGTCAAGCGTTGGTGTGCATTTGTTATTCTTTGCAAGCAGAGCGATTTGTTCTGCTAGTGTCGACATGAGTGTTAGATCATGTTTTTCTAAACGTTCCCTCACACATTGCCCCGATTGTTCTACGCCCAAGCAGCACACCAATGTTGGGCATATATTGGGCCAACAATGGCACACACCGGCTCCAGAGGTTGGTCCAACATTGGCTTTCTCGCCAAGTTCAACTTCCTCCAATGTTGGCACAGCCATTGGCACCAACGTTGGGCCATCGTTCAACCAATGTTCCAGCCATCATTGGCACCAACGTTGGGCCATCGTTCAACCAATGTTCCAGCCATCATTGGCACCAATGTAAGGCTATACTTTAACCAACTTTCAAGTCATCATTGGCATCATTTTTGGGCCATCGTTAAACCCATATTTCAGCCATCATTGACATCCACACAATGTCATTGGCTTTGCCAATTTCGGCTTTCACGCTAATTCAATGGCTTTGCCATCATTGGCATACAAATTTATTCATTTTATAAGGCGTTATTAGCAGTCAAGCTAATTCATTGGCATGTCCCAATGTTGGTGCCACATCTTTAATGCTGGCTATGCAATGATGGCAATGCGTTTAAATCCTGGTTATTCCAACATTGGGTTTTAAGAACCCCTGGCGCTTTTCGTATTAGTAGCCCAATGCAAAAAACATTCTGGGCACAAATGGCAGGCCCCTTCTATACTTTTTCTATGCACTATTTTATCTGGCGTGCAAATGACTAATTTAAGATCAATTAATACTTTTTTTCGGAACTTTTGTAAAATGGCAAGGGAGGAGGCTCAGCGGGGAGCCTATGCCTGGTCCTGGGGAGGGTCCTGGAGAAGGTCCTGGGGCGAGTCCTGCGGCTGGGGAGCCATTACGGCTTCCGAACGCCACTTCCTGCCACCTCCCCAGTCGCAAGACCCTGGCAGCCACTTCATCACCATTTCTTAAGCTGCCGATTCTTCAATTTTAGCTTCGCACTGATGGCATCTACGAAAAGATCTAAAGGTCGAAGATCAACGCTTTCAAACCCACATTGGTCTTAGTAAAGCACACTCCAAGCAGCACGTTGTGAATGAACCAAGGCTCTACATAAGTTCACTTGTTTCTGTAGCATCGCGATGTTCTGAAGAGCTTGGCTCACAAAAGACTAAAAGTTCTTCCGCAACCTCAACCAAGTTGTCGTGAAGTCAAGGATGACTGGCCACCATTAGCTCTTTCTCAACTATGTAACTGAATATATAATGCACAAGCAAATGAACAGACGCGGTCAAGCCACGAAAGGCAGGGCTGGCTCACTTGCTCTAGCAGAAGCCTAGCCGCGGCCACCCTCCACTGGCAAATGCTTGCTGAAATAAATCGCTCTCGAGCAAGCATCTGGCGGCACCATGACAGAACAGCACACGTCAAAACAGCACGCGACAAAACAGCACGGTCAAAAGAGCACGCGTCGAAACAGCACAGCGTCAAAACAGCACGCGACAAAACAGCACAGCGTCAAAACGGCACAGCGACAGCAGAGCACGTTCCAAAACAGCATGGCGTCAAAACAGCTCAGCGTCTTAGCAGCAAAACGACAAGACAGCACAGCGCCCCCAAAAAAATGTGTTTCGGAAATTATTGCGGTAAATATTTGTAGACTCATAAACTTTCCGGTTCTTTTCGGTTTATTGACAAAAATCAGTATACTGACGAAAATGTAATATTTAAAAGCGTTTGTTTGAAATGTATAGTGAGTTAACCAGGTACTGATATTTGTATTTGCTGTGGCAGCCGACGCTACTTGTTCTGCAAGACGCACTGGGGCCCTATCGTGATCTGACATTACTTTCGTGTGCTCGCGTACTTGTACACAGGACGAACATGAGCTTCACTATACCGCTTTGGTCAGAAAGGCAAATGTCAAAATCCAGAAATTCGCAAGCATTGTACTCAGGGCCATTTTGCCCCATATTTACGACTGCGAGAGGTGGTAAATTCGCGACAACCACAGAAACGGCTTTAAAAAAAAATCGTATTTATTCCCTTCTCTAGTAGACGGAAGCAAAGGTTGTTAAAAGGTGTGCGGCATATACGGGCGCGCTTGATTTGCATTGTGCAGTTCACGATTAGATTTTTTTCTTCCCTATCCCTATCAGGCCCCTATCAGGTAAAAAACCCAGATTTCAACCTGAAGACCCCTGCGCCCCCGGAGCTTTTGTTGAAAGTTGAACCGACCTCTGAGACAAGCTGAAAACTGCGAAAGGAAGTGGTCATATAGTCAGGAATGAGTCGCATCCCCCACTCAAACGCCCTCGAAAATACTGACCTTTTCTTTTTCTTTTTCTGCTGACTATAAACGACACGGAAAAATCCGACAAACGCACCAACAAGAGCTTTGCTGAAGGAGGTTCGAACAATTGCACTCGTTTGTTTAAAGCTTTCCGCTTGTTACCTTGCGGGAATGCTTAACTCTGGATGCCGATCGGTAACTCCTGTTGTGATGAAAATCGTGGTCCACTACCAACTGCCGTGCTGTCTGAACTGTGGGTCCGACAGATCCATTTTTTTTTGTGGTTATAAATTTAGTCATCTTCAGCCTACATTTTATTATGTGGACTGCTACTAGTATTCATCATTGTAACTGACTCTTGTAGCCTCTTGAAAAGCCCGAGGGAAAGTCGTGACGCGATATTTTTTATTTATTTTTTTTTTTAAGGGGGGGGGGGGGGTTCCGGGTTGCGGAGTTTGGTAAGCTCTGAAATAGGCAATAAATTCCTTTATAACCTATTGACAATAAATGAAAAGATCAAGGAGGTTCGATATTATTCGCGCAGAGAGAGGTGAAGAACGCGCTTGAAGTTGCTATATGCGTGCTGTTTTGTCGCCGTGCTGTTTTGACGCCGTGCTGTTTTGGCACGTGCTCTTCTGTCGCTGTGCCGTTTTGACGCTGTGCTGTTTTGTCGCGTGCTATTTTGACTCGTGCTGTTTTGTCGCCGCGCTGTTTTGACGCAGTGCTGTTTTGACGCGTACTGTTTTGACCGTGCTGTTTTGTCGCGTGCTGTTTTGTCGTGTGCTGTTCTGTCGCGTTCCCGCATCTGGCACCCACACGAATTATTCGTTAACCCTAAATGGGAATCGTCTGGAAGGTTGGATATCTCAAACATATTTAAAACATCCCGACCTGAATTAGCTTTTTTAATGCATGAAGGAAAACGCCTAAAGAAAAATAACTCGCACATTAGTTTGTAAACGGGCAGGAAAACAGACACAAAGTATTTTCTTCAAATCTCCTAGAAGTTTATTAGACACGGCATGTTCCGTAGAGAAGTACAAACGAGCAAGCGCTCTGCGAAATGTAAAGAGGTACTGCTAAGCTTTTATACAGCTGAAAAGATTGCAAAGCAAACAGAACCGGGGTAATTCTAGGCCATATTGTCCATTCTGCCGGCAGCTGGAAAAATATTTTCCCCAAAAGTCTCCTGACGGACGCTTCTCATTGGCGGTGGCAATCAATGCATCGAATGACGTTTCATCGACAGATCGTTTTATTGAAACGCTGTTTCATCAGCACATTGTTTTACAAAATAATATGATTCGTTTTTTTGGGGGTAACAAGTTACCCCAAATTGTCGCCGCAAATGGCATGTAGGGTGGGACACGTGGGTTAACATTCTTGTAATGAGCCGTCGCAGAACGTCGCCGCGAAGCTGCGTGGACGATTCTGCCGGCCGGTGACACATCCGCAAAAAAAGGACGTGGATATTCTGCCACCGGCACAATAGCCCGGGGAAACAAATGCCGGCAGTTGCCCCCTATTGGGTCTCGTATAAAACGAATTGTGAGAACAACATTTTGAAGCTGTAGAGTAACTCCCTGGAAAGGTGTCCGTCTCTTATCCGGCGGGACCCTGGTTCAATCGTTATTGTGGCATTACGTGTTTTATGCATTTGGCGATACGAACGACATTTCATTTTTACGATTAAAATTTAAAAAAAAGAACGTTGTCAACGAAACTTCGCTGAGTTAAATGATATGAGACTCCCTTTTGGGGGGTGAACGGAGGAGAGCGAGGCTTGGGCCGCCGGCGGGCCGCTGGGAAGGGGCGTGTACAGGTGGGACAATTAGGTTAATATGTTTCTAATAAGCAGCCGGAGACGGTGGTACACGCGCCGTCCGAGTGATACACGCGCCGTCCGAAACTGGCGGAATTATTTTTCCGCGGGCTATTGTATCAGACGAGACAAGACATGACCGCTCAGTGTGGCTCCAGCAGCAGGACTGACTTTTATTGGTCCACGTCACTATATATATATAGCCGGTGCCCATGGTGTCCAGACTTACATACGGTACATCATCCTTTCTTTAAAAAAAAACAATATAAACACTGAGAAGAAGTAATATATAAAAATGAACGAAGTAAAATATGAACAAAGAAAAACTTCACGGCAAACTTCCTGTAAAAAAAAATACACAAATAAACAAAAAAAAAACGAATCCGACTATTTGATGAAAGTTTTCGTCATATGTTAGTGCAGCCCGAGGCCTGTGCAGCCTGGTTGATTTTCGAGGCTGGGCCCTTGTTGGAGGGAGGTATCCCCAGCTGTTGTGCTCGCAGGTCTAGTTGCGTCGAGGTGGTTTTCAGGCGTACTTGGCGGTGTGGCTACGGCGGGCTGGCACACTGATGGTGACTCTTTATTGTCGTTCGCGTACAGAGATTCCTCCGATTCACTGACCGTAGCGTCGGCCTCCTCCAGATGGAACTGTTCTTGTGTCTTTTGTAGGTGCTGCCTATTCCTGCGAAATGAACGATGGTCCTCTGTTAACACCTCGAAAGACCGCGGTGCCACCTTGCGAATTACTTTCGCTTTTGGTTCCCATGACCTAGCATTCCTGATTCTTACAATATCGCCAGGGTGAAGTTCGTCGAGATTAGTTTCTTTACGCTGTTTTTTTCTCTGCTTGTAAAGTTGGGCAACCTACACCTTAAAATTCTTTTCATGAGCAACTCGCTCGGCGAAAGGCCCCCTTCAAGCGGAGTCGATCTATAATTTAGGAGTCCCAACCATTTGTATTCACCGGCCGCATTGGTTTTCTTAAAAATTCGTTTTACAATCTGAACTCCTTTTTCCGCTAGGCCGTTTGAGCGTTAGATGTTCGAAGTCATACGACATAGCAAACGCTTTGAATTCGTGAGACGAAAACTGTGGGCCAATGTCCGAAGTAACAACGATCGGTACACCGTGCCTTGCGAAGATGGCTTTAAGTTTCTCGATCACTGTCGTGGTTGTCAGGTCGTCTAGCTTTTCAACTTCCGGGTAATTAGAGAATGCATCAAAGACAACTAAATACGATTTCTCGGCAAACTCAAATATATCCGTTCCTACCCGACTCCATGGAAGTTTCGGTGTTTCACGCATTAAAAAAGTTCAGATGGCAGTGCGTAGGCATAGCACTTGCAGACGGAGCAGCTGTTTATCATCGATGTTATTTCTTCTTTTAAACCGGGCCAAAAAATGAGCCTGCGTGCTTTAGCCTTACATTTGTTCATTCCTTGATGTCCGTCATGCAGACGTGATAACATTTCTTTACGCATACTTTGAGGCACTACAACCCTACTTCCTTTGAATAGAATTCCTTCTATTACCGTTAAGTCCGACTCAAAAGACTTGAAGACCCCTTCGACAGGTGTGCTAGAGGTAATTGCGTTGATTACCTGTTGTAGTACTAGATCTTTTGCAGTTTCTGCTGTCAACCGTGTCAGGGTAGCTGCAGACACCTAGTCCCACAGGACACCGGTTGCGTGAATCTGAACATCGGCAGTTGACTCTTGGGAGCCGTCATTGACTGGTGCTCTTGAGAGCATGTCAGCCACTAGCAGGTTCTTTCCGGGAACGAACTGCATCGTGAAATCGTACTTGAGCAAACGAATAAAGAATCTCTAAAGACGCGGGGGCATGTCACCTATGGATTTCTTGCAAATGGAGACAAGTGGCTGATGATCAGTTTCAATTGTTATGTGCATTCCGTAGACAAACTGGTGAAATTTTTCACAGCCCATTACTATCCCTAGTGCCTCCTTCTCTATTTGAGAATAGCGCGATTCAACATCTGTTAATACCCTTGACACATAGGCCACGGGTCGCCAATTATTCTGATTGTGCTGCAAGAGTACTGCTCCCAGTCCTGTAGGGGATGCGTCTGACGAGAGTTTTGTAGGTTTCTGCGGGTCAAGGATTGCCGAGAGTGGTGGTTTTGCAAGCAGCGTCTTCAAATCATCGAACTCTTTTTGATGGGCTGGTAGCCATTCGAAAATTACATCTTTCCTTATTAGGCTTCTGAGACACATTGTCTTGTGCGCTAGGCGCCCTTACAAAAATCTCTATGGACACTCCTAGGACGTTCTATAGAGCAGCGTCCATAGGCAGGACACAAGGCAACTATAGGAAGACCACACATGCTTTTGCCTCTATGTGGTCGTCCTATGGCTGCCCTATAGAATATTGGCGAACGGACGTTCTACGGACGTCCTATTCTATTGACCATGTGAGGTCATCCTATACCCCCTCTGTGGTAAGACACCATATAGAGTCCACACGGGCTCTATAGGGTGCCCACAAAAAACCTATAAGAGGTCTACAGGAAGACCACAGAAAAGCCACGTAGAGTCTACAAAAAAGCCATACAGGGTCTACACAGGGTCATTACAGGGTCTGCAGGGAAGCCATACAGGGTCTACACAGAAGCCATAGAAGGTCTACATGGAGCACCTACAGGGTCCACAGGGAAGCCATTCAGGGTCTACACAGAAGCAATAGAAGGTCTACAGGGAGCACCTACAGGGTCCACAGGGAAGCCATACAGGGTCTACACAAGGTCCTAATGGGGTCTAAAGAGAAGCCATACATGGTCTACAGGGAGTACCTTCAGGGTCTGCAGGGAAGCCATACAGGGTCTACACAGGGTCCTAATAGGGTCTGCAGAGAACCCACACAAGGACTACAGAGAGTACCATTGGGGTCCGCAGAGACCCACATACACCTACCTCCCACTCATAAAGTAAGGTAAATGCTAATGTATATATATATATATATATAACAAAAGGAGGATCAATTGTGAACTATTTATTTTACATGTCTTGCACCGGAAATCTGTCATCTGAAAAGAAAAAAAACAATATTTTGGTATACCAGGTAATAATATGCAGAAAACATCTCTGAAAGTAGCAGTGGTAACTGATAGCATGGAATGGATGTAATGCGGTCACTACAGTGACAGTGATGCTAGCAACTTATTTGAGGAAAAACAGAAATTAATAGAGCCAATAATTTGTCAACTTGCTAGCGATACGAATCATCTCATCAACCAATAGTATTTATGATCGCTCCATATACGATACTGCAAAACCCACATTTTTCGCTAATTCTAGACGCCTAATTTGGTGTGTTTTTCAGTTTAATAAAATAGGCGCTTGCAAACATTAAAGAAACACTGAAATGTAAAAAAAAAGAATTTTTTTTTTAATTGCTTAGAACAAACAAGTATAATTCAAAATAAATCTTACACGGGAAAAAATTTTCTATCGCATTATTTATGCCTTGAAACGCAATTTCGGTTGGAGGTCACGGGCCGCTGTGAGTCCCGCCCATAAATCAGCGACCCCGCCCATTACCGTTGGCTAAGCGGCCGAACAAGCACGCAAGCCAAAAGGCTCTCTGTCAAGGCTTCCGGCTGGAGGTTTTATATTGTCTACTAACGTCTTCACCAGCCTGCGGCTGCCAAACGTGCACGGCACGGAGAAACAATTTTACAGTTAAAATTACATACGTCAATCTCTTCTTCGACGAATGAGATGAGAGAATTGGTGCTCAGTCAGCTTAGCACATTTCTGAAGGGCAGAGCGCGCGCGGCTACCTCCACCCTGCCCCACCAAAATTTATTCTTGCAGCATAAATAATGCAACGGAAAATTTGTTATCGCGTGCAAGATTTATTTTGAATTATGCTTGCTTTTTCTAGGCAATTTAAAAAAAAAAAAAATCTTTTCAATTTAGTGTCCCTTTAACGGGCCACTGAAAAGGAAAAATAATGCTTTTTTTAGTCAATCCGGTTGAAACACGAGTGTGAAAAAGAAATTTACGTGAAAAAAAAAAGTTTTTTTAAAGCAATATTGACGGCGCGAGATTTATTTTTAATTTTGTGAGCAAAGTCTATGACGTCAGGGAATGGTGATACACTCTTTCCACCTCAATGAGATGGTCAGAGATTCTATCCACCTCAACATGATGGCCCAAGCCAATCCACCTCTCCTCCACGCGTCCGAATTGCCGAGAGAGAAGACAAGTGTAAAGGAGACGACTACCGACTAAATTGCGCCGTCAATATTGCTCTACAATTTTTTTTTTTTTCGTGTAGAATTTATTTTTTGACACGCGTGTCCCGACAAGACTGCGTTGTGGAGTTTTTTGCGTGTCCATGAATATAACCTGCATCGTTTAGACAAAAAGAAACGACCTTTGGGGTGTCAGTGTTCCTTTAAGGCTCTTACATATATAGAAAACATCAAGGATAAATTCATTCAGCACTTCCATTTACCTCACTGGGAAGAACTGTGTTTCTTTGAAAGGTACGAGGCCAGGCTGGCCTTCGCTGCCTTTTCTTTGTCCCCGAAGATCTTGCATGTGTACGCTAGAAAATAAAATAAATATTAGTTTGTTATTTAGTTATTTTTCCCTAAAGATCCAAAGGTATGACACAAGGGGAGAACAAGGTTAAATTCACTGAAATACTAAGTTAAGCAGACTTCTCTAAGAGGTAACTATACTGGACCATTTAAGAAGGTGCAAGGTCTGCAATGATTTTAACTAACACAACAAGGTGGTTCTATACTGTCTCACAAAAACCCCGTGCAGTACAGCCAAAGCTACAGCCCTCGTGAGCCAATTAAAGAGTGGTGTTCACTCTTCCCACTGGCTTATGAGGGCTGCAGCTTTAAGCCAACCAGAAGACTGACGTTCGCTCTTTCCACTGGAATACGAGGGTTGTAGCTTTGAATGCACTGCACGGTTTTTGGCGAGAAAAGTATAGTCCTGGGATCTACAGGGAAGTAACAAAAAGTTGGTGTAAGAAGTTGGAATGCCACCTTGTGCTGATGATCAAGTGACCAAAATATATTGGAGAAAATATTGCTGTGAAATATTTTTGGGCATAAACTAATATCTATAATGTGGTCTTGCTGCAATAATGGCACCTAATAATAATTAACAAAATCATGCTGCACATCAAAAATGCAAAGAATGAGCATTATGCACGGATTCATTTACTTAGTTGAATACTGCTCTCCAGAACACGCAAAAAGAACCAAAAGCTCCACAACAGTGTAACACACCAAGAAATGTTGAAAAGCATAATTATATCAATACATAAGTTACTAATCATTAGTGTAATGTCCTGAAATATATAGATATTTTTTTTAACCGCTAAGATTTTGTTTATTTGAGTAATTTGGGGCGTACCACTGCTCAAAATAAAAATTCAAGTGAAATAAAGTAGTGCCAGTCAAACAAAGTAGCAAATGTTTGCACGGAATCATGATGCATTAAAACTGACATGATGTTGGTAGCATAGTTACTGGCTTTTAAAGTCAAGTAAAGCTGGATTACAAAGTCGCCAGCAGGTAAAAGCTCAAATGTGATCACCACTGTCAATTAAGTTACACAACTGCCATACACTTTTAAATCGCCAAATTTGTTTCCAAGCCTTTTTCGAGCACGTAGATTTGCTGAAAGGAAACATGCGTAGGTTAGAAATGCTTTTAATAAAGCAAAGCTCTTTAAAAAATAAGGTACAGTTAGCATTCATAAAATTACAGACATATTTGTAGATATTTAGCACAAAGATTTCTGCAACAAACTAAAACACAGCACCATAGTCTATCTTACTAGTTGTCTTGAGTGCTAGCGAAGTTAGGTTTGCAAGCACATGGCTTTCAGAAAGGTCTTCTCTGCGGATATACTTGTGCAAACATTGTATTCTGCTAAACATGGTTAAAAGAGCATATATGACATGAAATACACAGACGGAATGGACAAAACAGGACAGAACAGAGCGCTGAAACACTACTCTTCATCACTTTGTCCTGTCCGATTTGTCTTTTCCTTTCGTGTAGTTTGTGCACTGTTTCAACCATGTTTACTGTATTCCAACTCACACAGCTCACCATCTTGCTACATTGCATTCTGCTGAGTCACACTCTCAAGCCCATGTCTGTGCTAGCACCGTAGACAACTTGTGAGATAAAGTACAGGGGTAAAAGTCTCCAAGTCAATTATTAGGCATAGTGTATAGTCTAAACGGATCAGCTGAAGAAAAATACTAATTGCAACAGTTCCGAACATACAAATCACCGCATTAACTCGCACGGGGTCCAGCCCTGGTTTTACTGTATCCTCCTTTTGTGCATTGCACTTTTTGCCAAAGAGTGAGTGGCCATTGAGCTCCTCATCTGAGAAAACAATGTTTAGGAGACCCCTCACGAAAGGCTCAGGACTTGTCTCCGTTCGTTTTAGCTGCTCCAACAAATTTTCATCCACATGAACGTTGCTTCCAATGTCCACCTTGAAGGAAAAGAAAAAGAGGCATCAACACAGCTTGGCACATTTCACTTAAATACCTAAATTATTATGCAAGCTCCTTGATTTTAGAAGTTGTATATATAGGTTGCACTTGACGTAATTTGGCCCTCCTTTCGCGTGGACAAGCTTCCTCGAGCATAGCCTTTAGTGTACCTATTCTACAAACAGGAACCGAACATTGCGAGCGACCAGAAACGAGTAAGCAGGCTTTTGCCAACAGCAAGGAGGAAGGACATGACGTCACATGCAACCAGTGTATAAGAATGCACATAAGCAAGGCATCTGCAACAACCACATACAACTGCTATTTTATGATAAGAAAATTTTAAGACCATGCAATTCCTCGTTACATTTTTCTACCATTTGAGGGATCCAGCTGGTCAACTATAGTAGTTCCGAGGCTCCGTTTCATCTACAATATATTGTAGCAAATGCTGCTAGCCACCGAGGAGCCAACCCAACACTTTAGCATGCCACATGACTGTTCCATGTGCACCTGCTTCCGACGTGGAAGTCACGTGGCACCTTCTCAGCAGTGTATTGGCTCTGATAGCTTGTAATTTCTGCTGTGGTATAATGTAAGGTGAAATAGAGTATACGTTAATGCAGGTAAGTAGGCATTAGACGACAAGGACACTTTTATTTTAATTAGACACAGAAACTTCACGTTGTGAGTGTTACACTTTTGCTGTAGCTAATTTCCAAAAGGGCGATTGTAACGGAACTAAAATGCTTGCACACTTTAAAAAAGCTGGTTAGTTTTTTACAATGTATGTGCACTGAGCAAAAGTTAGAATGAGTGCGACATCCATGTTTCTTTGCACTTTTGTCACACAAGTCATTTACAATTATAAATCTTCACTTCATATATTGGTGGCTTTAAAGGGAAGCTGAAACAGTTTTTTAAGAAATTAGATAGAGATTGATTATAGCGTAGTTTTATCCCGTGAATCTAAATGTCACGTTTACTTTTCTTGAAGAAGTTACTAAACGCGAGAAGACACGAAAAACCTCTGACCAGTCGTGACGTCATAAGAGGACCTTTCGGTTGCCAAGCGCTTGTCGCTCGATGGCCTTTTGTGTAATCGCAAGCTTGCCAGGTATATTCCCCCGTACAGGCACCAGTCGTGACATCTCTGCCCTTCTTAAAAATAGCAAGAGTGCCCGTGCATAGCTTTGATAGGAGATGAAGATGCGCGAGAGCAGAGATTCCGAAAACTCCTTTTGCGACGTCACGCTCCGGAAAGGAGGGCCTTCTGCGCGGTACTATGAAAATAATTTTCTGCAGCCTCCAACACGGAATTTAAAAAAAAAATAACCTCGATATTCGAGATCCTGGAGGTCAAATGAAGACGAATGAAGTGTGTTTCCTCAAATACAAAACCGCCTCAGCTTCCCTTTAACGAGTGCTTTCCGCCACACTATTTGCATTCCTGGGAGGCTTTCAATTTAAGAACAAAATATACTGGTGATCAAACAGCCCAAAGAAAAGATTGTTTGTTTTTGCTGTTTTTTTTTATTTTAAGTGAAATGTTGCCATGGAGGATACTATACTCCGTCTCACTCTACAATGGACTAGGACCCGAAGGCTGGCGTGCGGAGCACTATCCCAGAAAAGCTTGCATCCACATTGCGAAGGAGTGCGCGAGAGAAATTTTGATACGCAGAGCACGAAGTGCACTAACCTTACGCATATGGGTCCCTGATGTGATAGCACACTATTTTATATTGGTGAAGAAAAGGTACAGTCAGCACGGAATAAAACCCAAACACCAGAACACGTGGCTATCGACACAGGCTGCTCCACCTGGAGGGCCCCTGAGAATTAATGAAACTATTACGGGGCTTTTTTGCGGCGAGACAAGAGCCCCCTGAGTGACGGCGCTTACAGCGCGCCACCGGCGAAACGCAGAAGTCCCAGACACGCCGCGCGACGGTCAAGCACATCTTAGTAGGACCCGCACCCTCGCACCCCGGCGCATTTTCATTAGTTCTCTGGGGCCCTCCAGGTGAATCAGCCTGTGTCGATGGCCACGCGTTCCGGCGTTCGGGTTCCATTCCGTGCTGACTGTACGTGGTATTTAGTCTCAAAAGCATTCATGCCATGTTTTGTAAATAAGTCAACTGTTTGGAGAAGTCGAAGGGCACACAGGCAACAGTGACATAAAGCCGTTTCGCCTTAGCCATAACAATCCAAACCAATCTTAGTGTATGTACATATGCTCCCGTGTCGAACACTATCTGACTCATCTTCATTTTTAATGGCCACTGGTTCTGATCTCGGGTTCCCTCTGCCAAATCGCTTCCAGACGGTATTTAATCCCTTCAGTAGTCTTCAGTAGTGGCAAGCAGACGGAGCCACCGCGAGGGCTCGATAAGCAGACAAAAAACTCGGCTCCGCATGACACATCTTGGCGCACCGATACGTATGACAAAGCAAATATACCACGTGGTTTCTAACAGGTTCGCGATTGTTACTCCTTGAATTGGTTGCCATGGTTCATTCGGCATACTGATATGCCGGTCAGTAAAGCTGTTCATATCTCGATGCAAATCAGTCTAATGCTACCGTGTGAATAGGTATTAGTGTTTTTAAAATATAAAGAAAAAACCTGGGCAATTTATTTCTTACGAGGCAACAAAAAGAAAAAGATAGAATAAAGAAACATTCAATTCATGTTCAATGTCCATTTAAGACACTTGGCCCTGAACCCCATATTAGACTCATGTAGTTCTCAAACCGTGTTTCCAGTAAAACTGCTCGATCCAAATAAATGAACTTGAACATACCAGTACCGCGGGGACGACGTTCGCTACCGCAAATGCAGGGTGCGCCGGAAGCTGCTCAACGAGCACTTGCAGGGATTTCTTCATACGCCTTGCCATTTTTTGGAGGTCTGGAAAGCAGTAGAGTAACTGTAAATTATTTGATTGAGAGACTAACGAGGAGAGACAGTATCAAATTTCTCTTGACTATCATACCAAAAACACGACTTACAAAAAATTAAGGAAAACTCTTCAAGGATAAAGCAAAAAAAATTTTTTTTTTGGCAAAAATGATTTTTTGTTTTTGAGAAGTTACATTTTCTAAGAATTGATAGATCATTCCGCAAATTTTGCACCACCTAGCTAAGGTATTTCAACCTGTGCGGACGCTTTTGCGACAGATATACGTCCATCGCAATTGGTATGTTAACAACCAAGCTTTGAAAAGTGTACTATCACGGACACTGTTAGTTGTAACACGGCAGCGACGGTCGTCCCGTACACCCAGTGCAACATAGCAGGCGCCGTCTGAAACTCCGCGCATGCGCCGTGTGGCGGACTCGCTCTTCCCGCCTGCGAGCACACTCTTGCTTTGTCGTCTGCTAGGCACAGAGCAGACGACGCCACAGCGCTCGCCAATTTTCGCAGAACTGTCGTGTAAGAGGTGCTGACGGTTAATTCCCTGACTCCAGGGTTTGCAAACGCATATTGCTAAAGATGCATTGCGCACACCCTTTTCTACAAAAGCAAAAAACAAAAAAAAAAAAAAAAAAAAAAACGTAGACAGGTGGATGCCCCAATGACTCTGCAATCTGAACCAATAAAAATCGCCGGTTGAAAATGAGTTCGAGACCAGTTCGATATGGCGAGGGCAACATTGGCAAGCGCTGTGAAGCCGTCTGCTCTGCGCCTAGCAGATGGCAAAGCGAGGGTGTGCTTGCAGGCGGGAAGAGCGAAGCTTTCAAAAGAAAGCTTCGACATATCAAATAGAAACTTCTCTCGAATACGCCATTTACTGGTTGGATTTACACATTAACGCTTCAAGATCCAATCACAGGTAAAAAAAAAAAAAATGCCCAAAGGGTGAGGTTTATTATTTTTTTTTTTCGTACTTGGAGTAGATTACAATTTTAATATGCAAATGAAACTAGTAAAATACATATTTGAGCTAAGTTTGAACTAGATGCGTTCAGTCGCTGATTGTTAACGGACCATTCATATTAGCTTGAACTTTAATTTGAGACACTCAAAATAAGCGGCTCAACGTATAAAGTTGAGACTTGCCTCGAATATATATTGTACTAGTTTCATTTATTCATTAAAAATTCAAATCTCTACCTCAAGTATGAAAAAATAAATAAATAACTGATTAATTGAAAACCTGGGCATTTTTTTTTTGCACTTGGTATTGAGACTTACATTTTTAATGTATAAATCTGACCAGTAAGACGTATTCGACGCAGGTTTCTACTTGATGCGTCGAAACTTTATTTTGCAACAGCCTGTAGGTATGATTCAAATACTAAGGCCATACCAAGTCCAGCTTCTGCCCGAGTCAGCCTTTCCTCGGCTAGGATCCGCTGGTCCCGAAGCTCTGCATTTTCCCTTTCGAGGTCAGCGACCCGTTTCTCTAACTCCTCAATCCTCTCGGCCTGGTTGCAGCAGCGTTTCTAAAAATAATTATGCTTTTATCTTAAAACCTGATCACCTACATTCGGCGACAACTTTTCTTGACATTTCCGGGGAGAGGAGGAGAGCCCGCACACAGCTTTATTCAACGTTCAAAATGGGAGATGGGATGCGTGCTGTCTTCCACGGCATTGGCAAGAAAAGTTGTCGCCGAGTGTAGCTGTTTGTTCTAAAACATAGGCCTTACAATTCAAATAAGGACATACAAACTGAACTGAAATAGCAAGTCAACCTTAATTACAAGACAACAACACTTTAAGGTTTCATTTAATATGTCACCACAACTTAAAATAACTGAAAGCTGAATAGGGCTATAAAAGATGATGGTGATGGTTCAAGCAGTGTGTTCCTTTGCAGCTATGCTAGAGTCACAACCGCAGTGCCGTGGTTCGGCATATTTTCTTCCGCTTCCCAATGGCAACTATCATTTCAGGAATTTTGAGAAACTTCTATTTTAAACAGCAATTGAGCCTGAAATCTACCCTACTACGGATAAGTCTACCAGCATTGAAATGCTTCGCCCTGTAGAAGATAGGTCGAGGTTCGGTGGATAATTGAGAGCTTCTAGTTCTCCGATTCGGATAACTGGGACGAGGTAATATAGCATACTACAAAAATCGTCATCATAGAAATCAGTGTACCCGATGCTGACAGCACCAAATTGCAGAACAAAAAAAAAAAAAATAAATAACGAGATAGCAAGGTAAAACAAGAGCTTGAGCCCTCGGACTGCTTCAGGGTGCCCTTTCACATGCCCCAGAGCAAAGAAGAGAGACTCGTAAGGCAAAATGGTGAATAGGGTGTATTTACGCACGGCTTGCGAGCGGTGCATTCTGGGAAAAGCGCTATCTTTGCGCGGCTGTCTGCTATGTTAGCAGACAGCCGCGCCGGCTGGGAATTGCTGGCCGAGCCCCTATGGCCGTATTGCCCTGACTGCGCCACTTTCATCAATTCTTCCCTATGTCTAGCACAGTTTCAATGTCGTCGTCAAGTAGTTCTTCATGGGCTCCTTTGGCCCAAATTAAGAGGGATGGGAACATACGCTACGAGGAGAAAGTCTAAATTTGCAATGCGGATTCGTTTGCTCTACAGCCGGACCTCGTTCGAAACAGCAAGTGGAAATGACCGATATCCAGGATTACCTGATACTAAAGGCAAGTGCTTTTTTCACACGCAAGCAGTGAAGGCTTACAATGATGTTTGCGTAAAGCCTGTATCGCATGTAGGTAACTTAACGAAGGAGACTGAGCGACTGCAATCGATCACTGTCACCCGTCTCATCGCTCGGCTCTATAGTCGGTTACAAGTCAAGAAGGTAGGAGAAGCTCCTCCCATAATCGTGATGCGACCGTTTGAAATCCATCCGCAGTCGAAAGAATAGTTCCCTGGAAACACCCCTTGTTCCGCTTCAATGAATAGATAATAGCTACAGAGTGATGCCAACTTGTCTCCGACACCCCCCCCCCCCCCCTTTTTTTTTTAAGAAAGCGACCTTTGTATTCATCCGAGCCCCTGAAAGTGGCCTTTGTATCTATCGGAGGGGGAAGCTAATCCCCCAAAGTCGTTTTTGTTTCCATCGGAAACAAAAACGACTTCTAATCTCCCTCTCGTGGCTTGTCAAGGTCGAAAGATAAAGCAATATTCGAAGCAAGGCAAACCCCTCTCCCGCGTTGGCCATGACGTCTTGGAAACGATGGGACGCTATTGGATGGGGAGGTGGCGGAGGAATATATGATTCCCTTTGAGGGGCATTTGCCGCTACCTTCTTGACTTGTAACCTACTATAGATTTGTCAAAAACTTTGCTCATCGCCTGGAACGACGCATATGTGCGAAAAGATGAGTCGCTTTCTGCACATATGCGGAAGTGGCGCCAGGATCGGCAGGAAATATGCGAACGCTAATCTCTAGGAGTATGTACAGCATGCTCACGGCACTTAGTTCCTGCAGCCGAGAGACGATAGGGGTGACACCGAGCAATCGCCTTTGCTCGATCTTCCCCTTGTCAAATTGCCGATACAGGTTTACGTAAACGTTGTTTGTAAGCCTCTACTTGCTGTGCACGAGAAGAACACTTGCCTTTAGCATCAGGTGGTTTCCACTTGCAGTCAAAGCTAGCCGTCTCAGACGAGATCCTTCGGCTGTCGAGCAAACAAATCCACGCTGTAAATTTCTACCTTTCTCCTCCTAGCGTATGCTCCCCTGTCCACTTAAACTTAGGCCAAAAGAGCCGATCGAGAATAACTTGACAAAGATGACATTGTAATTTAGCCGGACGCAAAGACGAATTGCAGGAGGCAGCTCGGTCAGAGCAGTACCGCTGCACGGGCGCGGCCGGGAACACCCAGCCGGCATGGCAGCCGCGGCTGTCTGCTAAACGGGAGCAAAGATGGCACTGCTCTCAGAATGTACCGCTTGCAAGCCGTGCGTGAATACTCCCGATAGCTTCTGCTCCACAGTTCACTTAAAGTGATGCTGAACCGAAATCTGGATTCCACAAAACACGGCGGCAAAAGCGTGCGACCGGATGCTACAAACACCAAAACACACTCATACAATGATATCTCGAAGGGATAAGCGTACGTTTTAAAAAAAAAGAGGCGCATTTGACAGATTTGTTTACGCCTTGTTTCTCCGAAGTAGAGGGAACTTCATCACGTCTTCTCCGCCTCGTGGCCTTGAAGGGGCGAAGCGAAGAGAGGAGAAAATTAGATATCTTCACGTCACACGCCTTGTTCAATCTCGACCTTTTTCCAAACATACGGCCGTCCATTCGAGATATCCCCTTACGAGTAGTGTTGTAGGGATTGTAGCGTCCAGCCTACATCTCCTGCATTGTTTTTTTGGAATCCGAATTTTGGTTCACCATCCCTTTAAGGGAGAATGAAGTATGTGGATAATGGCTTAAAGGGGCCCTGCAATCATATTTTGCGGTTTCCACATCAGGCAAGCCAGAGTGACTACATATAATTGTGTCATATTTTAAATGGACAACGCAGCAACCTTCTCCACCTATGGGGGCAACCTGCAGTGCCGAAAGCGCGCGATATGCGACGTCTTTGGTCCTGGGCTTACTACTAGTCAGAGCCGCTAAAAGCTTCTTTTTAGTCGAAATACAAAATACAAGTGGGGCGAACCGTTTCAATTATTTATAAAAGAAGTTTTTGTTCACTATTTTAGATCAGAAAACAAACAAATGCAGTTTAGAAACTACGGAAACAAGAAATGACCCGTCGACATACCCGCCACCAAGCGGTCGTTTACGGACTGGAGGATCCGACCGGCTCCGAGCGTTCCGAAGGCCTTCGGCGAGAAGGTTTGGCTTGCGGTTTGGCCGTACGGCAACGCAAAGTGGCTCCCGTTCTGAACTGATCTCTACCCCGTGTTTGCTGTCATTTGTGGCCAATAAAGTGTCATGCCAATTTAGTGTTTACTCGCACAGCAAATGCAATGCGAGCCGCCCTGGCTGGCCGCTTCATACATCCTATCCAGAACAAGCTTTAGTGGCGCCCTCTCGAGCCGTCGACACGGAGTGCGGCAGCTGTGAGTGCTCGCTGGCCTTCAGTTCACGGCCACTCAAGCGACCAAGGACGTCATGAAGGAGGTTATTTTTTGCTTGTTTTTGTAATTTTAATTTGCCTATAACTTCTAATATAAAGCCAAATTCAAGGAACGTTTTATTAAGTTACTATGTTCAGTGCGCTTAGGTGCGGTGGAAATAAAAAACCAGCAAAGAAGTCCTTGCAGGGCCCCTTTAAAGGAGCCCTGCAAGGACTTTTTTACTGGTGCTTAATTTGCACCGAACCTGAGCACACTGAACGTAGTAACTTAATTAAACTTTTCTTGAATTTCGCTTTATTTTAAAAGTTATAGGCAAATTAAAATTACAAAAACAAGCAGAAAATAACCTCCTTCATGACAACCTTGGGTGCTTGAGTGGCCGTGAACTAGAGGAGGGGTAGTGAGCTCAGCGAGCGGTCACGGCTGCGGCACTCCGTGTCGACGGCTCGAGAGAGCGCCACTAAAGCCCGTTCTGGATAGGCTGTATGAAGCGGGCAGCCAGGGCAGCTCGCATTGCATTCGCTGCGTGATTAAACACTAATTCGGCATAACACTTCATTGGCCACAAACGACAGCAAACACGGGGTAGAGATCAGTTCAGAATGGGAACCACTCCGGCGCTGCCATATCGCGAAACGGCCAAACGCAAGCAGTGGCAGATCCAAGGGGGGGGTCGACAGGGGGCGGTCGCCCCCCCCCCCCCCCCTTCTCGAAGCGCAATTTGACATGGGTGGACCCGCCGGTGCACAAGAAAAGAATGACAGAATAAATCCTTGAAAAATTCCCCCCCCCCCCCCCCCCCAAAAAACGGAGTTCTGGATCCGCCCTGACCGCAAGACAAAGCTGCTCGCCGAAGGCCTTCGGAACGCTCGGAGCCGGTCGGATCCTCCAGGCCGTAAACGACCGCAGCGCCACCACGTACATCCGGGACATTTCTGTGTCGGCGCCTGATCCACTAATCCTTTCTAGTATGCGCCGCCTTTTCCACCGCTTGGTGGCGGGTATGTCGACGGGTCATTTCTTGTTTCCGTACTTATATAAACTGCATTTGTTTCTTTTCTGCTCTAAAATAGTGAACAAAATTCTTTTATAAATAATTGAAACGGTTCGCCCCACTTGTATTTTGTATTTCGACTAAAAAGAAGCTTTTAGCGGCTCTGAGTAGTAGTAAGCCCAGGACCAAAGACGTCGCATACCGCACACTTTCGGTACCGCAGGGTCGCCCACGCAGGTGGAGGAGGTGTCCGCGCCGTCCGGTTAAAATATGACGCACTGATATTTAGTTACTCTCTCCGTGCCCGCTGGCTTGCCCGAACCCCGAGGGACGTGGAAACTGCAAAAAAGGCAGACGCTTAAATATGATTGCAGGGCCCCTTTAAGGCATGGGACACCTGCGGCGACGTGCCTCTCAAAATCTGGAATAAATTTTGGTATTGTATTATCGCATAAATAATTTGTTTCTTTACGGCTTCAACAACCACACAAGCATAGAAGAGCCCCATGAAAACAAGTCAACATTAGAAAAGGGCAAGTCAATACATAATTTTTAACTTCTATCTCATTCCTAGTTCTGTGGTACCTTTTGTGGATGCAGCTCTTCATATCTGGCAGCCAGCTTGTTCCTCTTTCTCTCCATCGCCACCTCTCCTCCTAAATTCAAAAGAAACAAATATACCAAGCAACTTCGTAACACTGACTTTAAAGCGAGCAACTTCTCCCAACACCTCGACGTTATAATACTTGCAACACAGTTTTTTTGCGTTTATGTTCAGGGCCGTAGGGCCCTCCCCAGCCCTCCCCTGCCCCCCCCCCCCCCCTTCTCGCATAAATATCCTGGCTACGGTACTGCCTACGTCTGTACAAATTTCAAATGTACATACCGTGACGGCACAAAAACGACATCGACGCTTAATTGCGTTTTATTTACACAAGGCGAGAAGTCGAACTTTTACAGCGTAGGTTGGTGGTACAAAACGTGCCCCTGCAAAGCATGGGCCGCTCGAGCGCTTGAAACATCCCGAGCCACTGCATTCGTGCGCTAGTTTTGGCAATGCTGTCTCCCACGAAATCTTGGCTAAGACGCAGTTTCATAGCAAACTGGTCCTGCAACAAAACGGCGTGACACATCATAATGCTAGAAGCAAACACTATTCACACTTTTTTTTTTTTTTCGAAATAACTGGCACTACCAGCTTCACAGGTGACGCCGAAATGTGAAACGCGGTATTACAAGGCAAAGACGGCTTAAAAAGCTCACCTATTGCCAGCAAATACGCTGGTGCTGCTGCCTTGTTCTTGTCCCACTTGATGAGGTGGTCCTTGTCGCGGACAAAGATCGATGTACGTTGGGTCACTGCAGAGCCGGCACGACAATTCTTCATCCACTAGCGTTCTCACGGAATAAACGTCCCATTTGTTGGTACTTTTCCACTTGATTAAGATGTGCGTCATCGTAGAAAGAGACCGAGAACAAGGATCCGACAGGGTGAATTGGGTGAACGGCGAACAAACGTGGTGCAACCAAATAAACAGAATGGCAGAATGGATAGTACTCGCCTTGACCTGTGCAACTTATATCGGGCGGTAGCCTGCGCCACCTATCGACATTTTCTTGGGAGTGACCGCCTTGATGCAAGAAGGGTTTTGTAACAGATTTACGTTGCAGTATTATTACATCTCTAAAGCGTGGAAAACCTTCTTGAGTTTCTAAGTGCCGTAATTTTGTAAATATAAATCACAAACTCTTTCCTAATTTCAGAGCATTTAAAACGCTGAAAAAGTGTAACAGACCGAGTTCATTCAGACACTTTCGGCGACTTCGGTCAATTTGAGCACTTTCAGGCTGCGCGTCTGGCAACAGTTTATTTCAGAGACAGGCCAAGCTTAATCCAATATCCAAATCACAAATGCAGGTTTCGCTGACCGCTGACGCGTGCTTTGACCCCGCTTTGTCGCCGTTGCGGTGAATCAATTGTGTTCGTGTTTATCGTTCTGTAGCTTCACCAGGAATACAGAGATGCCGGGCGATGCGGTGCCGCGGGCGATGCGGTGCCGGGCGATGCGGTGCCGGGTGACGCGGAGCCTCAGAGGAAGCAAAGAAAGCGAAGGAAGCGTTACAAGGAGTACTCTGTGGGATCGAAGTTATGAAATGCCGAGGCACACGAAGCGCAGATTACACAAGGGGAATGCAGTTGGAAGCGTAGCTGGCGCCAGTGACGCTGCGTCCCCTCCTGAAACCGGAGAGAACTCAGCGGCGTCAAACGACATGTGCGGTGCAAATGACGCAATGCAGACGACCCCTTCATGCGACGCCACTACTACAGAATCCTCGAGTGGTGACGAGAACATCCCTCCCAGCGCTACTAACGCGGTGTTGAGCACACCACCGAACAGAGACGACGGTGCAGACTCATCGAGCAGCGACGAAAGTGTCCTTCCTGCAGCTAGTGAGACTGGCTCAGTACCGTCAGAAATCAGCGAACTGGTAATAATAGCTCAATCTTACATAAGAGTAATGCTATATCCACTACGTAGTGCAGATTTTCACTGGAAGTTGCTATATGCACTACGCGAAACTCGTTCGGTCTCGTAATAAAACGAAGTGTCAATTCGTATTTATTGAAACCAGTGTGGCGTAGGGGAAAGTTGTCTACTTGATACGCAGCAGGTCACGGGTTCAAACCATAGTACAAGTCAACTTTTTTTTTTTTTTTTTAAATGTGTTTTTTTTTTAACAGCATTTACCAATATTTACGACATTTCTTTATTACAATTATCACAAAAAAAGAAAAAAAAAAGGTTTTGGAGGGTACAATTGGGGACAGCAGGGCTTTGTCCACACATATTTCCACCCCTAGTCTATGCGACCCAGCTGAAAAATTGCGTTGGTACCAATTAGGTGTAGACTAACGCTGTATGCATGACGTCATGCACCTTGACCGGAAGTGGCTATACACACGACGCGAAACGTTTTGGTTCTCATATGAAACCGACTGTCAAAACAAGATTTTTGAAGCTGTAGTGTAGCATCGTGGTAATGCCTGTGCCTCATTCACAGCGGTTCCGGGTTGCTTTTTTTTTTTTCCCCTAACATTTTGTTTTGTTGAGACATTTGGCGATATTCACATTTATTTCTTACGATTAACACCGAAAAAAGCTAATGTTTTCGACGAAACTTCGCTTAAGTAAATGGCACAGGGCTCCCTTATTGGAGGTGCATGGCTTGGGTTGCCGGCTGGACGCCGCAAAGCGGCGTGATCGGGGGGGCCCAAGTGGGTTAATAGTTTTGCAATTATCAGCCGCGTACTGTCGCCGCAAAGTGACGTGAACGCAGGTAAGGGCGGAAGGGGGGGGAGGGTTAATGAGCTCCCAGTGATACACGCACTGTCCTACATGAGCTCTCCACGTCGTGCATATAGCCACTTCCGGTCAAGGTGCACGACATTGTGCGTATAGCCTTAGTCTTAGGTGTTTGGGCAAAAAACCTCATTAGGAACCAATGGAACCATTTAGGTTTTTGACTTCTAATTGGAACCGGATGGGTTTCCAGTTAGAACCCATTGATCTTTAGTAGCGCCCAGCTGAAAAATCCCATTGGTATTAGCTAAGTTTTGGACAAAAACCAATTGGAACCAGCTAGATTTTTGGACTTCTGATGGGTTTCTAATTAGAACCCATTAATTTTCAATAGCAGAGATTAAGGAACTGCCTTATGACTATGGTTCTTCCTTTTTGGATAAAACTGACAAGTTTTGAAAAGCACTTCCATGTAAAGATATTGTGAATACATATAGAAAAGCTCGACACATTTCTGGGAAATAACCTAGAAAGCTTAAACGTATGTCCTAAATCGTTATGCTCAAAAGAGGAAGGACATCGCGATGGTGTGCAAGGAGCTCAGCAGTAATTGTAGAAATGCTGTAATATATACTAATGCTTTTTTTCCCTTTTCCAGGAAGCTCTATCCTGGCTGTCGAATCAGCCAAGGTGAAAGCCTCCTGCTGGTAATGGGCCATAGCCTGCGCCACCACGGTACAAAAGAAGCGACCAAAAGCCTGCTTCAGGTGATTGAAGCACATCTGCCGGAAGGAACATTGTTTCCAATGTCAAAGTACCTGTTTTATAAGCAGTTTTCAGGGTGTAAAAAGCTAGCTAATCTTCATTTCTACTGCCCAGATCCTATGCTGTATCTTGGTGCTCCCAATGATGAGGACAGTGACATCCTCTGTTCTGATTGTGAAAGCAGGCACACAATTTCGAACTTGACAAAAAACGGCACTTTTTTTATTACACTTGACGTTGAAAGTCAGTGCCGTGACAGCCTAGAGGATCCAAAAAGCTCAGTGTCGCTAAAACCAAAGAAGGTGTCGCTTGATGTCGGGGATATCACATTTAGCAAGGCCTACAATGAGTTGCCTCAGCACCAAGCGACATCAGTGTCACATGGAACACTGATGGTGTACCTCTGTATGAGTCATCGAAGTTCAGTGTCTGGCCCCTGCAGCTGCAGGTGAACGAACTGCCACAGAAGGAACGAACCAACTCTGTTATGTTAGCTGGGTTATGGTTTGGAGCCTGAAAGCCCGACATGAATTGTTTTTTGAAGCCCTTTGTTGAGGAGATGAACCGCCTTACCTCGGATGGGTTCACATGAACTGCTCCAAGTGGTAACACCATGCACACCCTGTGTTTCCTGGGCAGCGTTCAGTGGATACTGTAGCCAGATCCATGGTTATGAACATGACACAGTTTAATGGAGCATATGGGTGTGCATGGTGCGAACACAAAGGGGAAGTTGTTGTGAAAGGGAAAGGCCATTGCTGCGTGTACCCAGTCTCAAATAATGAGACTACGAGAATGCATGCATCTTTTCAGATGAATGCCGAGAAAGCAGAGCTCAATGCCACACCATGCCGTGGCATTAAAGGCGTGCCTGTTCTCCTGCTCCTAGCTTTTTTTAAGTTTCCTACAGGCTTCGTAGTCGACTACATGCATGCTGTATGTTCGGGGTTTGTGAAGTACACGACATGCATGTGGTTCGACTGCAAGTTAGCGTTCCCATTTAGCATGGGAGGTAAGATCTCTGTCGTTGACAGTAGGCTGCTGAGCCTTCAACCAATTCATGAGATGTCAAGGCTCCCTCGTTCTTTGGTGCACAGGCCGTACTGGAAGTCCTCGGAATGGCGCAATTGGTTGCTGTATTTTTCTCCAGTTGTCCTTAGGGAACTTCTTCCACCTGTGTACTACAAGAACTGGGTGCAGTTCGTTTCTTTAATGCATTTTCTTTTGAAGGAATCCGTACCTTTAGACGAGCTTCGAAGTGTTGCGAAACAAATTAAGCTTTTTCTAAAGGAATATGAAAAACTGTATGGCAAAGAACACATCACATACAATGCACACCTTCTTCTGCATCTTGTTGACGCTGCAAGAGAATGGGGACCATTGTGGAACTATTCAGCCTATCCATATGAACACATGAACGGTTCCATTGTCAAGCTTGTCAACGGTACGCGGTATGCACCTTGGCAGATTGTAGAGAAGTACCTTATTATGTCAGCTCTGCCAAAGCTATGTAGCCGTAACACGTTTTCTTCTCAACCGTCTGCTTGTCATTTAATGGCAACATTGATCAAACACTATAAGTTGAAGAAATTCGCTACATGCCTGTTTGGCTGTGTCTTTTATGGCAAATCTGAGGTATCTCCTGAAGGCATCTCCTTCAGTAAGGTTAGAATGAATGGAGTCCTGTTTTGTGTTGAGCGGCTGGACAAGTCTCGTCGGCTGAACTCTTACGTAGAGGCAGTGTGTGATGATGGAAGCCATGTTTTGGGAAGAATTGTGTCTATTTTTTCGAGAACGCAGGGCTGTCACGCGCTTGATCAGTCTGAAAGCTCTGTATTATTTTATGCTCAGGAGTTCAGATGTCAATCGGTGCTTATAAATCTCCCTATGATGACCAGAAACTTTTCTTGCGTGCAATTGACCAATCGTGTTGTGAAGGTAAATGCATTCTCAGCCAAGAAGTGTGTTGCCCTTAAAGTCGAAGGAAGTCTGTTTTTATGTTGTGTTGATCAGACATACATGTTTGAGGCTGTTTAAATCATAATAATAACGATCTTGAGGGGGACAAGACAGAGAGCTGTGTAAAGCTGCATGACTGGGCTCCTGCCCCCCGTACTACACATTTTTACCTCCAAGACCATATTAAACAGCTTGAACTCCTTAAAGAGATGGTGAACCGAAATTTGGATTTCAAAAAAACAATGCAGGAGGTGTAGGCGGGACGCTACAATCCCAACCACACTACTCGCAAGGCGATATCTCGAATGGACGGCCGTATTTTTTAAAAAAAGAGGTGGAGATTGAACCAGGCCGACGAGGCGCGTGACGTCAGGATATCGAGATATTGCTGCATGAGTGATGTTTTGGTGTTTGTAGCATCCCGTTGCACGCTTTTGGCGCATGTTTTCTGGAATCCAGATTTCGGTTCAGCCTACCTTTAAGAGTGTTACGAAGTTCCCTTTCAAGTGGTGAAATAAGATACTGGCTTGTGCATTTAAGATGAGTTATTCACATGGTTTTGTGTTCTAAAATGAATGTCGTAAAAATTTGATGAATATGAGCCTGTAGAAATATTGCTGATTCGGGCATATTTGAAAAAACTTAAGTCTGGTACTTCCAGTTGTAAAAACCCCACTGGTTTTTATTATTTTCGGAGAGTGTTTGGCAATGCACATGTTTTTATTCTCACATGTGTTCATAGCCTTGTAAAATGAAGTGTTTTGTCCCCTTGTCAATAAAATAAAGTAGCCTACCTGAGTGGGAAGGCCCTGCAGCTCTGCTCGGAACCTTCTCTCCACACACATCACTTTCCTAGACGTTCTTGCTCCAGCATTCTTTTTTGAAAAATAAACATTTCCACACATTCTCTTGTCGTCCGGATTGACTATAAGGATTCAAAATTGTCAGAATTATACATCTTCTGTTACTCAGAATGAGTGCTGTTGTGGTCAATGTATGAGCACGAGTTTAATGGTACGAGTTTCTGTGAAATTTATTTTGTCATGATAACCCAGCAATGTTTGAGTCTGGTTAACATATGATTCTTAGTATTTAAAAAGTGCAACAAGACAGAGACGAAGAAGAAAGACAAGACACAGTCCAACTTACGATTCTTTTTTTTCTTTTTTTTTAGAGCGCAGCTCTTAGGCACTTGTTTCCAGCTTGAGCGGCGTCGGCGTAACCGCGCGGGGCATTATGGGTAAATTTATCGAAATATCTTCCCCGTTAACTTTAGCAGAAAATTTTCCCTGCTAAATTTAGCGGAAAGATTTTCCCGCTAAATTTGGTGGGTAAAAGTTTTCCCGTCATTTTTAGCGGAAAAAAGTTTCCCGCTAACTTTAGTGGGAGAAATCTCTCTGCTAAATATAGCGGGAAAATTTCCCCGCTAAATTTGGTGGGGAAAAGTTTCCCCTAAATTTGCCAGGAAAACTTCTCCCACCAAATTTAGCAGAAAAAAGTTCCCCGCTAAATTTAGTGGGAGAAATTTCTCTGCTAAATTTAGCGGAAAAATTTCCTCGCTAAATTCAGCAGAAAAATTTCCCTGCTAAATTTAGCAGAAAAATTTCCCCGCTAAATTTAGCGAAAACACTTTACCCGCCTAATTTAGCGGAAAAATTTCCCGCTAAATTTGGCGGGAAAACTTTTCCGCTAAATTTGGCGGGGAAATTTTCCTCGCCAAATTAAGCGGAAAAAAGTTCCTTTTTTCCACCAAATTTATGGAAAAAAGTTCCCTGCTAAATTTAGTGGGGGAAATTTCCCTGCTAAAATTTAGCGGAAAAATTTCCCCGCCAAATTTAGCAGGAAAAGTCCCCGCTAAATTTAGCAGAAAAATTTCCCCCTCTAAATTTAGCGGAAAAAATTTCCCCTAAATGGGAGGCGAGCAGGAGAGGAGGAGGGGCATAGCCTCCTCTCCGTACCTTTTCCTCCTCTTCCTCAAAAGCTGCGCTCTAATTCGGCGTTACAAAGGATTGTAAACATATTTCTTTCTTTTTTTTTTCTAAAATGGATATTATTCACTTAACGTTTTCTCTTTCCTATTTTCTATATTGAATCAGTGTTTGCGCCGATTCTTTTAGTTTAATTGCTTGATGATGCTAATTTTCGTTGTAACTCATATCTTCTATCTACTGTTTTCATTATAAGTTCTGCTCCTCTGGGAATAGTTTCGTTTTAAATTACAACCCTTCTGCATCGATTAATAATTTTGTACTACCTAAGGGAACATTCTAGTAATGGTAAGAATTATTTCGGTACATACTGTACGCTTCCACCTGCACTTTGATTATGCCCTGAAGTTGGACATGTCTCTAGATATCAATGTAACATATTGATTCGGGGCACTTAATTAACAACTCTAACTCAGACACCACCCTATGCCTAACAAAAATATCTACCCGGCATCACTTTATTAATCTACCAATCTATAGCTCACTCCACAGAGAGGCAATAGAAGGTCCATAGACATACAAGGACCATAGCATGGAAATAGAAAGGAAAGAAAAACTTTTTGTTTCGCGGAGATCCCTGTAGCGTTCTTCTGGCCGTTCTATGGCAAACCAGCGGTCCATACAGGGTCCAAGAACTGTCTACAGGAATCCATAGGATGGACAAAGGGGGAATAGAACGGCAAAATAATGGACATAGGACGTCCACACATATTTTTGTAAGGGGAGCGGCCCTTAAGTGTGAGTGTAGTTTGAGTGAGGTTTCTGAATTCGGCGGTGATCCCTCTTGTAGAATCCGCGTAACTAGCACGTGTTCCGAGATATCTGCCCCTGAATTTTCTACTTAATCTGACTTTGTTTCCACTCAATCCGGCAAACCCGCGAAAGTGGGCACTATAGCCGAACTTTGGTACATTAGCCGGATAAAAGTGCAAAATTCGGGGACGAATATCGCTGAACACGGGGGCTGGTTACGCGAATTCTACAAAATGCAACAGTCTTGGGATACGACCGCCCCGACGTTAGTAATATAAACATACGTCCTAAATACAATAATTAATTACATTCTTATTAATACTGCAATTCCATCGAGGGATTACAGTATTATTAAACAAATAAATAAAATATTCTAATTACAGTAATTAAAAAGTTAATTTACGAATTTTAGCTCATTAGTCTGATAATAGTAATGGTTATACTCCCATTTAATGTCCGCCGAGCCATTTAAACACGCGGCGAAAACCGCATTCATATAATTTTTGCCGCTTTATTTTTAAATTTGGTGCAACCAGAAGAAAAAAACAAAAGAAAACTGTACATCGGAAATCTTGTGGATTCAGAACGCGTTGTCCAAGCAATGATGAGACGGGTCCGATAAAAACAATTCGACGACAGCGCCGCCCCCGCCTTTTTCGGAAAAAAAGAAATGAACAAACCATGAAGTAGGCAGCCTCTACTGGATACGACATTTCCATTGTAATACCTCAGATTTTTTTTTTTTTTTTTCGTTTTCGATCGTTATCGATAACTTAGTTTTTCATGCTTCTTTTTTTTTTTTGCAAAACTTTTATAAATAAATGGGGGAGTCTGGTCACGCCAAATGAAACCAGTCGCGCATTTGTATGCGGCCGTTTCCAAAATGTCGTCGCTGATGTGCCGCCTACTAAAAAACTGATGGACTCCGTTAGAAGATATGCTGCCGATAAGCCGCGAATTTCATTCAACGGCGTTCGCTCCGCGCGAGGCGTCAGAACAGTTTTTAGTAGATCCGGGATATCTCCGATAACGATAGAACCGTCGGTTAAGTATCGGACATCGTTATCGGTGTTATCGGAATGATCGGCTAAAACTCCCTAATGACTCTTGTCCCCGTCGCGTGCCTATAGAACTGTTCCGCACGGCGAAAGTTCGTCAGCTCGTTTACCGCGCCTGTATTCGCTCCATCAAGTTGCGAATACAGTTCATATAGAGTTTTTGTAGATCGTTTTAGGGCTCCGATAACGATACCGGATAACGATAGGCGGCATGTACAAAGGCGTGGGCGGAGTCACCGGGGGGTATACGGACCGCTTCACCTCTTTGTCTCTCCGCATTCGGGGTTCCTTCATTCATGCTCTGCTATTTGAATGAGCGGTGTCGACAAGTCGACTGACTCTCGAATGAATGGCACCGACAAGGCCGCTGTTTACAACCCTGAACTGTTGCGACGGCGAAAAAAGAAAGCGGCGATCGGGAACAGCTGTTACGAGCCTTACAATGCGAGAAGTAGCCTTGACTGGTGACCGCCGAAGCCACAAAAGAGCTTCAAATTTTCTTTTTTTCTATGCCCTGTCTGAGAAAGGCAAAAGATAGAAGAGAGGGAAGAAAAATAAAAGGCGAAGGGGAAGATCGGAACACGTACAAAAGAGCTCTGGAAGCTATGATATTTAGAGAAAAATGACACGGTTCTGCTTGAAGGCAGTTACATCGACGTAAATATCAATAAGCTAACCTTTTCGGAGTTCTTAAATATGTGAATTACATTTCTTCGGGTTCTCGGTCGTCGGTATTTGCAGAACTGATATGTGTAAAGTTCGAGAGGACTTCAGATGATAAGAAGCATCTTCGGTGTTCTAATATTTTTCTTCGTTGACGTCCGCATTTCACTCCGAAGAGTGAGGCTGGCAGATAAATAAAAGTGATCGTGTACTTCATATGAGTGTCACTTTTGATCGTGTACTGTTAAAGTGTTACCGTGTACGGGACTGTAACATTTTAAGAATAACTGCCGATCGATATTCTGAGTTTTCATATCGGTAGGCATGAGCTTTTGATTTGTTGTAATACATAAGCGTGCTACAACTCGCCGTGTTACGTTGATATCCGTTCATACGAGGGATTTGTTATATAAAAAATAAAGGACGTTTACGAATCTCTGTAATGCGAAACTAGAGCGCAGCCCTTGAGCGGGAGGGTACGAAGAAGAGGGCATGCCCCTCCTCCTTCTCTTCCGTACCACCCTCATTCTCTCCTCCCCTCTCCTCCTAACCTTCTCCTCCTCTACTCTCCTCCTCCTCCTCTCCTCTTCTCCTCCCGTTAAATTTTTCAGCTAATTTTTCCTCTAAATTTAGCGAAAATTTCCCTGCTCAATTTAGCGGGGAAATGTTCCCGCTAAATTTTGGAGGGAAATGGACGCCATGTGACCTCAGCACAAATTGAGTTTCCCCGCTTAATTCAGCGGGCAAAATGACGTCACATGATTTCGTGTCACGTCACCCATTAAAAAAACATTCAGTTTCTCCGCTACATTTAGTGGGAAAATTGACGTCACGTGACCTCAACACCAATGCAATTTCCCGCTATATTTAGCGGGGCGGTTACGCCGACGGCGACGGCGACGCCGCTCAGAGCGGAAACGGGTGCCTAAAAGCTGCGCTTTAAAAGTGAAAGGGGGTCCTTGCGAAAATTCTCGCACACAGTGTAAGGATTTCAAAACTTTTTAGAGAACCGTTTTTGCACGTCCGATACGGTACGACGCGCCCTCCGGTACGTATTGCGCATGCGCGAGTCTTCTGCGGTTGCGCATGCGCAGTTTGTACAGGAGGGCCCATCGTATACCGTATCGGATGTGAAAAAACGGTCCCCTCAAACTCTCTCTCGTAAAAATGTTCCCTTACCATAAGAGAAGGAACCTAAGGTCTCACTAGGAGTGCCGTGACCTTTACTGCCGACCTGACATTGCTCCGTAGGAACTTCTTAACGGTCCGGTTGTTGTATAGGCAATGCATAGCTCAGGTTACCGGTATTGTAATCAGTCAAGTGTTTATTTTGGAGAAACAAAAATTGTAGTGCTATAATCTGGGACCACAGTACGTTGGTATATAGTTCCTATTTTGTATCGTTATATTTTGCCTTTAGATTCTTTCGCGCATCAGACTTTTGTGACTCCCACGTACATAGGCCATGAGGGATGTAAAGGCAGAATCGCGAATTCACTTTAAAGACACGCGCTACCGACGTCACCTGGGCAACCGTCGCCAGGGTGCGCGGCCGCACTTAGACGCCATGTTTGGTGTGCCAACACTGGCCGGTGTTCCCAGCTCTCCTTTCTCCGATAAGGCTTGATGGCTGAGATAAATTTTCCTCGGCGTGAGCTTCTCTGCGTTTCCCTGTCGTTTTTCTACGTACTCGCTATCTATTACAATCTTTATGCATCTGCTCGAGAAAAGCCGCCCATGCCGTTTAACTATGTATGCTGCCCGAAACGAATCGTACGATTTCATTTCAAAATATTTAGAATTTCAACTGCACCATTTTGTTTGCTTAGTTCCCTTAACTCTGCTCATTATTAATATTTCATGAGGAAAGAGAGGATAAGAAAAACGCACAACGATGAAATGTTTCGCGGTTTCAAACACGTTTCTTTCTGATACATCGAGAATACGTGTGATATTTTAATTTCACGTAACTATTTTTTTTGTAAGATGACACGTTTTAAACATTGGCTTTACGTGATTCCTAACAGACGCATCTGACCTTTTTCGTGTGTGCGTGCGTGTGTGCGTGCGTGTGTGCGTGCGTGTGTTGGCGCTTGTTTATTTGCCTTTTGTTGAGAAAGGGTAGACACACGACACGAACTTGATGAAACTATTCCTACAAAGCCAACCAACCCGAAGATCTTTGAAGACGCGGAAATCGGAACAGCATGTTCCTGTTTCCACAACAAAATAATACAAAAATATATATATAAAAAATACGTCTGCATCCCTCTTCTACTAAAACTGCTGGCGGAAAAGAACCCTTGCGAAACTTGTGCGTACGTGCGTGTGTGTGTGTGCGCGTGCGTATGTGTGTGTGAAAACCACCAGTTTGTTTCACGTAGAGTTGCGGGTTAGTAGAGTTACGAACTCTGACTGACTCTGGCACGATATTAAGATACGCGACGTTTAGATGCACCCTCCCTGTGCAACACGCAACCGCAGTGCAAAAAAAAAAAAATGAAATCGTTGAACCATCTTCACCTGGGGGTTTCAACGAGAATGCGCCATGGGGCGCGACATCTCAACTCCTCGCTGCCAGTAGCGAGTGGCCGTGACCATGACACCATATGAATGGCTTCCTCGGGGGCTGACACGTGACTTCCTCTTTAGATATATATGGCCCGTTTTCGCAAGACTGCCGATTTGTATTGGCTGCCGCGAGATGTCGCCGAGAAAGGTCTTTGACCTCGTTGTTTCCCCTTTCGCTTTGTTTCGTTTTTCTTTTTTTTGTTTCTTTTGCGTCTTAGGTTTCCCTCTGCGAACCTTCACTGCCCAGAGCCGAGATCAGTTGATGTCCTTGTCTTATTTCTGCTTGCTTCTTTATATCGTTTCGAACATGAAGAAGAAACAAAAGTGCGGTTCCTAAGATCTATAGCAGCAGGAAGCCATTCAAAGATCTACGATCCCGATAAATCGCCGCACTTGTCGTTTCCCTTGCTTACGTAGGGAAAGTGCTCGCCATTGCTGTGTAGCGCTTTATTTCTAACCTTGCGCCGTTAACTTGACATAGAACAGCATGATTACCTAGGTAATTAATTAACTTTTTATCGCGTATTTTGTGCTGTGTTAAACTAAAAATTAAAAAAAAATATATAAATGTGCTGCCCAGGGCGTATTTCTTTTAAACTCACCTTTAAAGTCTGTGTGAATATTTTGTTTACAGTTTTATTTTACTTTGCTATTTTGCTAACTGGCTACCGAAGCCTGCTATGATTTTGTTTGCATACGCACTTTGTATACACGTATCTAGACTCCAGCGCTTATCAACCGAGCCAAATAATACCAAGTCGCTGGGATTAATTAAAGTCACTGGATCGTGGGAAAGTATAGCGCCATTGCCTTCCGTGTCTGCTATACTTCGTCTCACCTTAGTATGGACTATTGTTAGCCGCGCATGCTAGAAGCGCGAGCAAAATGCTTCGGATGAAGCCTCGGCGGCTGCACGAGCGTTCGTGCAGCGAGTGCTCCAGTCAAGGCAGTCAAGGCTAGCCGCTCGCGCTTGCACAGCCTTCGCAGTTAGTCCATGCTAAGGTGAGACGAAGTATAGCCGAACACGAACAAATACTAACATACAGACGACCAAAACCTCGCAAGACGATTTCTCTGTTGCTATGGCAATCGCCATTTCAGCCCCTTCAAATCTTCGAAGCTTCGAGAGGGTCGTTCTAGTCCTGTCGCACCACGATCACCACGGACTATCATCGCACTGAAGACGTTCCTCGCCAATACAAGCGTCTTTGGCACTGTGTAGGCAATCAACTTATGAATCATGCCCATCTCCACGGATCTCTTACAATTATATTGTTCTTCTAGCGTATTTCAAAACCGGAAATTTATTTTTCAATAGGGAGTATTAGCGGCGAGATTTTTTGATGGCGCCCTCCTATGGTTCCCCCTTGTGACGTCATTACCTTGCAAACAACAAGTTCGATGGTGTTTGTTATTAGCATGGTGGAAGCTTGAAATCATTGCGCTCTCAAAGGAACACTGCCAACACCGTCAAAATTAAAGTTCTTTCATTCCTCTTATTTCCGTCGATGATAAATCCCCTTTCCGACGTCATAGTCAGCGTTCGGCCAATCGCGGAAGGCCGACAACAGCGACGCTTTTGGTCGCGCACGGGGCTAATTCACTGGCGGCCATATCTGTGTGCGTGGTTGCTGAGCGCGTGCTGACGGCGAGCTTCCACAGTTCTTTTGCAACGCGCATTCCGCACCATCAAGATTGCCGGTCTTAGCAGGCTATTAATGTAAGTTCGTTCTGAGCATGCGCCCTAAACATCGCCCTCAAACATGGCGTCCAGTGGATGCCCCCTATACCCAAAAACACCGACACCGCATGTGGGGGTGGTATGAAGATCTACGCTTGTTTCGCAGGTGTGTGGGTAGCAAAATCTCGGTGTATACAAGAAACGTCTCTATAAAGCTGCCCGTCACCAGTGAATTTAGACCGTCTCACCGAGAATGGAGAGGTCAAGGACAAAAAGTCTCGAGGTACACCTAAGCACCTCTTATGAGTTGTGAGTGCGAAAGCATGCATGCCGTTCCTCCGCTTCCCTATTTCGTCTGCGGCGTACTTGCGTCGACGGTTGAGCGCGCGCGCTCTCCTCGCCATGCTGACCTTGGGCGTGGAGCGGTGGAGCCGCTGCCTCGCGGACACGCAGCGCCATGGGGAGGCGCCTATGGAAACTGACACGCGGCGGCTTCATATCACTGCCGTTTTGCGTGGCTTTCTGCGTGGTTTCAAAGCTGGGATGCCTCAGCTCGCGGCTTCGGGAATTTATCTGCCGTTTGGTGCGACTAATGACGTCGGTTCGCTCCATGAAACCATTAATGCTCTCGCATTAAAAGGTTAATTTCAAGGGCCAAAAAGGCGATCTTACGGGGAGCTCGGCGCTACTTTCCCACAATCCAGAGGCCAGATTCACGAAACGTTCTTATGCCAAATTGTGCGTATGACAAAACGCAAGAACAAGTTTGTATTCACGAAACGTAATTATTGTAAGTTTTGCGCAGGCTACGATGGGATCCTACGACAGCTCCGGAGCTGTCTTACGCAATATTTTTTTTTCGATCAAATCAATATGACGAACAGCGTCGCTCAGTTACTTGGTCGCGACGACCATCGGACATATATTTTTCTACGTGTCGTCTCACGCGTCCCGACTTCAAGCAGCAAGAAAAAATAAAAACTACTTGAAACCGACCATGACGGACATGAACGCTCGATCCACAAATATCTGCGAAAAGCTACAACGGCAACGATCCCACCGACCAAGCGACCGCCAAAGGATTAGCCGACCTAGCAAGGCACTCCGACCTGCTCCGACCTGCTCCGACCTGCTCCAAGCAGCGTTGCTCCGACGGTCCCTGGCAAGGGTCCATATCACACGAGCGAATGACGTTTTAGCGAACAGCGACATTTGAGCGAATCGACGTTTTAGCGAATAACGGGGGTGCGCGTTAAGCCATCCGCCGCGCTGCGCTTACGCCGCTTCGCGGCGACACTCTGCGGCGACACTCTGCGGCGGCTCATTACAAAAATATGAACCCATTTGGCCCACCCGAAGACGCCGCTTCGCGGCGTCCGACTATTCGCTAAACTGTCATTCGGTGAAACGTGGGCGTTCGCTAAAATGTCATTCGATCAAGTAACTGCCTCCCCCCTGGCAAAGACCGTCTCCCCACGACCGGCTGGTTTGTTGAACGGAATGCGCCCGCGCGACCCTTGTGGACCCTTCCCCTACGAACAGTTTGATCGCTGACCTCTATTTTAGATTAAGAGGTTAATAATCTCTTCTCCTTGTCATCCCGTTGTTTTCCGACACAGCGGTGACGAACGCTGTCGTCGAAAAGGGTCTGTTGTCGAGTCTATCTGTTTGCTTTGTGTGATATAGAGCTCAAATAAACGCCGCAAGGATTACTTTGGCAACATATGGTATGTACACATCGCGACACTGTTAGCGCGAGCACGACATCAGCGCATTTTACTTCTAAATATTATTAACGAGCACGAAATGTTATCGCTTACGTTATATAACTAAATGCGCTCTTTCTGTAGCAATAATAACTTGGATGACATCCCCTGGTTTCAAAGAGAAAGACTGGAAAACCCGGCGATCGCTTGTTCGCGCTAACAGTGTCGCGCTCTGTACACTTTGTTATTAGTATGCCATTTATAATCCGACACGACGGTACGTCAACACTGTCGCGCTAGAACAGTTCGTGGGAGCTACGGGATGCCGGTCCAACCTTGTTTGCCGAGTGTCACGTCACCATCGAGTTGTAATCGAAAAAGATCGGTCCCGAAGCGCTTACCAACACGCGGTCCAACAGCGCGAATCCAACACTTCGATCAAACGCGAGCGTTCGTTCCTAGTGTAAAGAGGTATTTACGTGGTTCTCGCTGACACTGTTGTTGTTCAAACGTATCTTCTTGGACGTCGGATCGTTCCTACATCTCCGTGGCCGCGAAAAACGCCGCGACGGTGTGTTTCTAATTACGACGCTTTACAAACGCCGGCGCGAGCCATCTTTTAGCAAAGACGACAGATGTGTTGACTTCATAGCGATCGAGTTCGTAGCAGTCGACAAAGACAGTTATCCCGGCCTCGGCATTCGGGCCCATTTAAATCGTGTAAGCGTAGACATTTCACTCCACGGACGCGAACCCCAGCGTTGGCGGAAAGGCCGCCAGTGTTTGTTATTCAAAATTCACGTGCTACGAACTATGCCAAGCTCTCCGATTGGTTGTTCGCGTTGCCGAAGACGCCGTTGCAATAGCAACAGCCCGCTCTCGCGGGGATCGGTAGCTTGCGGGACACCGGAAGCTATAGTTTTTCCGTACGAGAACGTCGCTTTCCTCCTCTCACTTAAGAACGCGTTCGCAAATAGCGATTTCTTCTCTTACGATGTTCTTAACTTACGAACTTCTTAGCTACGTTTTCGTAACCTAAGAAGCGCTTCGTGAATCTGGCTTCAGTTACTTTAGAATTTATAGGTCAGGCTTAGGAGGGTCCCTCTGCAACGAGATGTTAAACCACGAGCACATTTAACGTGGCAATTGAAACAACGCAAAGGACGAGAGACCGGATGAAGAAAGACACTGTCTGTGTCTTCATCTGGTCTCTCGTCCTTTGCGCTGCTTTAATTCTCAAGTATATGTACCGACTCGCCCAAGCTGCAACTTTAACATTTAACGTCCCTTACAAAGGCGCTTGCTGGGATGGTATATAAGGGGTATTCACTGGACACCATATTTGAGGGCGATGTTTAGAGCGCATGTGTAGAACGAGCTCACGTTAATAGCCTGCTAAGACCGGCAATCTTGATGGTCCGGAATGGACGTTGCAAAAGAACTGCGGAAGCTCGCCTTCAGCATGAGCTCAGCAGCCGCGCACACGGCTGTGGCCACCAGTAAATACTCCCATAGCCTCCTCTATACTCACAAAGCCTGGCAGTTCGACGACGGAGCCATAGAGTGCCGGTCGCAGATTTGCAGCGCGAGAGCATTTGCAGCGCAGAGCATTTCTCGGGGAACCTGGTATTCAGCGCACAGCATTTGCAGCGGGGAGGACCCGAAACATGGTTTTCAAACCCGACGAGAAAAGAAGCGGTAGCGCGAGGAACGCGAGGAGCACGAGCGGACATTCCTTCGCTCGGGAGAAGTGTGTTTAAGCGTCTCGCCGCAGCGGGGCGCCCGTTATACATGCCTCTCCTCTCATTCGTTGTCTGCCACTCCACCTTTTCACTTTCGGTGGCCGCGTCTCGTGGCGATCTGCCAGGCTTTGTCATTATAGTGGAGGCTATGATGCTCCCTATTAGCGCCGATATGCTTTGGTGGCGCCCTCTTATGGCTCCCATCCTTGACGTCATGACCAGGATTTGCCTTGCCCTGACGTCACGAGTTATGATCCTGTCTAGTTAACGTCGGTAGCGAACGCAAATTCGATGGTGCGTGTAAATACCATGGCGGAAGCTTGGAGTCATAGCGCTCTTACCTGAACGCCGTCGAAGTGGACAGTCTCTTATTTCCGTCTATAAAAGCAGCACTGATCATAAAAAAAATTGGGTTGTCTGTATGTTTATACAGCCTAGAACTTGGTCTGCCTCAACGGGCGTCGAGTCTCCTAGCTGTAGATGAGAAATTTAGCCAGTGCAGTACAACCGCTAGCCTGGGGTCTTTAACGTGCATCACTCATAAAGACATCATAGTGAGCGTGTGGCCAGTCGTGGAAGGACGACCACAGCGACGCTTTTAATCACGCTCGACCCCAAGAGTGTCGGTCGATCCAAACAACGTGGAACGTACTGAAAATCAACGCTATTAGATTGCCCCAGTTGACGCCGTTTCCACAAGCAGTCCCCCTCTCACCCCAAGGTCCGCCTCCGGTCGTTCGACGCGCCACCTTTTATGTAGGGGACGGATGCTACAGCAACTACTGTTACTTAGCTGAAATAAACATTGATTGATTGATTGGCATAGGTTCTGAAGCACCACGGTTAGATGGCGCATCACCATAGCGTCTCCGAAGAATGCAGCTTTGAAAGGCAGCCTCTAGATGTCGCTTCAAACGACGGGTGACGGGCTTGAGGGAAGAGGTGGGTTACCTTACCCCCCTCCGTGAGAGTCGCACAACCAAGTTGATCTAATAACGTTGGTGACAATCCTCATTACGCGTCACTGATGTTCCCTTCAGATACAACGGCGATTTTCCAAGCTGTCGTTCACCTCCGCCAAGCTATCCCAGAAGCCCCCCCCCCCCCCTTTTCCCCCTCTCACTAATGAACACTTACGTCTCTCGCGTGTGCAGTACTCTAACGGAAGGAAACAGCTCCGTCTACCGGAACCCAGCGACGCGTGGCAAAAGAAAACGCGCCGTCGTTTGTTTTTTTATTTTCTAGTGTCGCAACTTGCAAGGGACCAGGTTGCACGCGCGGCGCCGATTCATGACGTCATCACCGGGGAGGAGGTGGTGGCGATGGCGCTGGCGCGCGTCCGTCGAACGCGAGGAACTCGCACGCGCCGGCAGCACTTGCGTCCACTGGAGCGCGGCTCCCGTTCAGCGCGCCTCCAACGGGACACCGAGCGACTGTGGCAGCTGTCTTCCGGTTAGCGGGACTGTCTAGGCCGCCATGTCAAGCGTGTGTGGGCGCTCGTGCGTGCACCGCTGCTTTAGCGGCGCTGCATGCCGCGATGCGTAGATATGGCGTGTAGTGGGGGAAGGTTATGTTGCCGGTGTACGTTCTTCGTCCGCTGTCTCTGGTCGTAGGATTACGGCGCAGTCTGAGGGAAGTCGGTGATCGGACCTCCGCAACCATACTAAAGAAAGAAGTCGGACTGTAGGGCGGTTTCATGTGACCTAGTTCCGGCTTGAAATCTCCTTGGACTTTCACTTTGCGTCTTGGTTTGCGTGTATAGGCAGCGTTTTTCAGCTCATAGTTCTTTGTCCCTCGTGATCGACTGTGTCTGCCGGACTAGTCGGCGGCACATTGAAGCATCATTTGATGCTCGACTTTTATACAAACCACAGTCATCATTTGCAGTGCATACGAGCCGGCGTTAGAGAGGGCGACCCATCTGCGATCAAAATGACCCCAGCAGATAAAACTCGAGCAACTGCGTGGTGCAAGAAAATCCGGTACGAAAACCGTGTTGAGACGGAAGAAATTTGTGAGACTAAGGTACTCCAGGAGGTTAGTGTAAATGATGTGCTCCATAGTTTTACAGCACACACTTCGTCAGCGGGAGTGGCCTGTAGTTCCGTACCAGATTTTTAGGGCCAGATTTGTGGATGTGCACAGCTTTCGCAAATTTCCAGTCCAGTGTTAATAAACCGCGTTTCAAAGATACCGTAAACAAAATAACCAAGTATCTCGAAATAACCTCACCGCAGGACTTTAAGAGAGCGTTGGGATTTCCATCGGGATCAGATGTTGAACACTGTCTTGTTTTCGTTGGAAGTTTGAAAACACCATGTGTATCAAAATGAATTTTAGACATCAAATTAGTAGGCACAGGTACCTCATCAAAATCGCAATGATCCACCGTCACGTTATCCGAGAACACTAACTTGAAGTAGTAATTGAAACTGGCAGGCTTAGAAGTGTCACCCGCTAAAAGGCTACCCGGCCCCTACGAGTAGGTGCGGAATTCCAACAATATCCTTTTTATTCGAACGGTTAGACTTCCGAAATTTTCTTCGGGTTTTGTCTGAGTTTCCCATTTAGAGTTGAATAGTTTGCCCGTGACGAAGGTATTGCGCGCATAAGGGCGGCACCTATATCCTTGAGTGTATTATACCTGATGCAGAGTCATTGCGAGCACGGTATTGTTTTATTGCGCGTTTATTTTTAGTAATGATTTTCCGAAACTCAGAGTTCATCCATGGTTTATCCTGACGACGCTTCGAAGTAACGATAGTTGATGGAACGAACATGTCAACAAGAGTCTTAATTCTATTCTTTAATATGTTCTGCAGAAAGTTAACGGCCCCTGCTTTTCTCAGAGTCCGGGTAGAATACATCAAGATTACCAGACAAACCAGCATAATCACCCCTGTCAAATAAATAACACTTTTTTAGGACTTAAAGGGGCGGTGCAACGATATTCAATTGGAATGTTTTTCACTTCACACGAGCTTACTGGCACTAGTGGGACTCAAGGATACTCGCACGCAACGCCACTGACCAAGAAACTCATTTGTTGCGCTGTAATTTCGAGGACAAAACCGATCATTTTCATTCAATCTCTCCTTCGCAAAACCTAATGACGTAGCTGGGCAGTAGCAGTACCGCCCAGTGACGATATTTGAATTCGGCTCATAGATGGGACCCGAGCATGGCGTGGACACTCGATTTGGGCTCGTGATAATCGATAGCTCGAGAAGCATTCGGCTAGTGGCCCGTGTCCAATCGCTGTAACGACGACAATAGCCGAGCCATAACAATGTCTGGGAACTCAGCGCGTGTCCTGTGCCTTGCCAACCCCAGCGCGTGGCTATAATCAACATTGGCGGCATATAATCGGCTCCAAATCACGTGGCCGCTTGTTCTGGCTGCGAGTTGAGGGGGTGAACTCTGCTCGTTTTTCTTTATTTTTTTTTTGCGACTTCGATTGCGTGTGGTGAAAAACGAACGGGTATTTCACAGGTCATTAACGTCAGGGATTCGTTCTAAGCGGTATTTGCGCAAAATACAAAAATCGTTGCATCGCCCCTTTAAGAGAGCAGTGCAATCAAAAGGACAGGACAAATTTGCGATTACAGCCTTATGGTCATTTATACCGGGGATAACGGCAAAGACGGCCGAAGCACGATTTCTGAACACAAGGTCGAGAACACTTGAACGACTAGAAGCGGACCTCGTGGGTTCTGAAACAAACTGATAGAGATCGTAGTCATTGACAAGATTAACAAATGGTGAGTATATATATACCCGTATGGCTGGAAGTAGGCGGTTTGAGGTCCGTCCAATGAATATCAGGTAAATTAAAATCACCTCTGATGAGAAAAAAAATCTTGCTTCTATCACAGATTAAGCGTTATGCAACGAAAAGATAAGGTTGGTGTTGCTTGACGGCGATCTATAGAACTAACCCACGGTAAGATATTCACCGTTAGCAAGGGAGACTCAACACCAAACGGATTCGCACGATAAGCCGGCGATTTGTACCAAAAAACTTTTTAAACTTTCATGAATCAGCAGAAACATAATAATAAGCATGAGTTTCTGCGACCCAAAAGCATCCCTGGTCGAATTTGACTAATCTTGTGGTCGCCGGAGCCACTCGCCATGCTTCTGTGTTTTAATAACACTAAAAACTACGCTATAAGACTAATCGTCTGCGTGCAAATAAATGTGAAAGTGGCGGATACTGTTCATCAACATGGCGGAAGACGGCTTACCGGAAGTGAAAAGCCGTCTTGTGAAACCGTCCTATAGACACTTGTAAGTACAGCCTTAGGCACCGTTACTGCCGTGTAGATCCTCTGATAGTCAAGCCTTGGTAAGGCGTGCCCAGAGTTGCCAGGCTGACGCCCAAACACAGCATTTTCCACCCACGAGGCTAACCTACCGCCTCTTGCTAGTATTGACAACCAACAGACATGAAAATAAACGGCGTCTAGTTTAGTCTGCTGCTATATAGTCGCTGCAGTGCACACTCCCGTCAGCCAGAGCCGAAAAATATGTCGCTATTTGTAACAGGAAGGACCAAATAGCGATATTCTTTGCGAATCTATAATTTGAAGGTATGGCATCTAGGAACCTAAATTTGTGACTTTGACTTTTACGCATTTAAGTAGGACAGAGGTTACTTTCATCATGCCATTCTTCAAGGTTGCCCTCCGTCTGCCAAAAAAATGATTTTTTTTTCGTGGTGTAGTATCATGACGTAAACTAAACCACTCCGCAAGGCGCGTGACTAAAAGTATACAGAAAAAAAAAAAATTCAAATCTGCCGAACATTCTTGTTTTGGCGTGGGAAACCTGTGAACATAAATGTGCACATCACGTTTCCTTTTCTCGAGTCTCTGCTGTCACCTTCAATAAGACTGTACATGTTATATGGATAGAGGTTTGATATCGCATTCTTTCTGAAGTGTTTAATGAACAACTAGAAAGCCTCGGGTTGACAATGAAATGTTAATCACCGATTTGATGAACGTCTCACTTCACGAGGAACTTAATTTGTAAGGAAGTTAAATTGATGAAAAAGCTTGGTTCATCTGGAAGCTTACAGGAACAGCCTTCATTGTGAATATCCAGAGTTGTGCGTGCTATACTTCGTTTCACCTTATCTGCGAGCGAAGCCAAAGCTCGAAGCGCGAGACCAGCGCTTTTTGCGTTTCTCTCCAGCTCACGCGCTCGAGCAAGGCCTGAACGCACGGAGCTTTCGTGCTCGCGCTTCCAGCTTTGCCTACGCTCGCACATAAGGTGAAACGAAGTATAGTTTCTTCATCTGGTAGCATTATAATCTCAACGCGCAGAGCCAAGGATCACACATACAAAAACTCCAAGAAGCTCATCGTAAACCGTAGAACGACGACGTGATCGCCTGACTGTACATTTTATAAAATTACTTTGTCCGATGTCTCGCTTGATCTGAATTTAACCATTCTGTACGGCGAAATACGGCATCCTGATAAACTAAATAAAAGGAATTTAACAACTCGAAATAAAACAAGCTTTTTTTTTTGTTTTTCCCCGCCCACCGTTTGATTTCGATTCGCTATGAACAACGAACCACCACGGTTCAGTTCTCTTGCATGACGAAATAATATGTCGGTCGGCGCTATTCATATAGGAATGCACCTGGGATTCAAGCGTCGCGTGGCAGCTTCTTTCTGCGGCACACGCCGTGTCTGCCTCGCCGAAAGCAAAGCTCGAACACACTGCTGTACACCGTTCACCCCTCGGCGCGGTGGAAGCTAAGTGCTGGGTGGACCAGTGGGGCGTCTTTCTCTCGACACGTGATCACGGTTGAAAGGTATGCAGGAAGCTCGTAGTTCCCACCGCACTGTCACCTTGGGGCGAGCGGAGTACGGATCGTACCCTACACGTGGGCGCTATGAATCAAAAATGGGGAGTGCGCTTGACAAACGTCACGGTCGACAACAACGCCGCGCGAGTCGGAGGCTCGGCGTATAGTCGGTTGTAACTTGTCACGGTTCGACCCTCATGTGCGAGCTGCGGCTCGTGTCCTCTGCATCCATCCCCCCCCTTCTTTCCCTCCTGCTTTCCATTCACAATTCAAATACAGCGCAATGTTAGTCATTATAAAGCACGCCGTGGTTTCCGTAGAAGTGTCCACCTGGAAAGCGTGACAGTCGGTTCCGCAAGCTGCATCTGGCCTTTTGAAAACAGAAGGATTTCATATATTATTTCTTAAACATAGCAGAGTATATATATATATATATATATATATATATATATATCATAAAAGGCATGTATAAGTTCTTATACTATATTATATGTTTTCATATGTTTATCTAACATATCTTCTTTTTAGTATGATGCATAAAGATTTTCGATAGTATACGTGGGCATCTTGGAGGTATGTTCCTTGGCCAGCATGGCTGAGTTTGATGCAACTACTGAGCGTGTGTCGAAGGCAAGCGTCCGTAACTCTTCGAAAAAGGGTGTTTCGAGCAATAACTGCTGCCATTATCTACCGATGAGTGGAAGATTCTCAGTCATCAACTTACGGTTCTTATACGTCAGTACTCCGCAATTCAACCTCATCTCTTCGCTATCATCAACAAATGGTGTTCATACGACAGTACCACTTGAGAAGAATACAGCGTGTATGGCTATAGCTCACGGCAAGTTACGCACGATAACTCTTGTAACTGCTCATGTTTGTACGCAAAACTATGTTTCCAAATTACATGGTTTTGCGTTACTCGCTGGAGAAAGAACAAAGTCGAACGCATTTGAAAGAATGTTTAGAATGGCCCTGTCGCGCTTGGCTGATCTTGTATATCTTTCCAAGGGTCACAGCAGAAAGCAGACACACCACCTGGTCGATGCCTCGATAGCGCCTTGCAGTTGTTCGTGACTTGCTGTAACTCAAGGAAGCGTGACCCCCCCCCCCCCCTCACACACACAAACACACCTCTCTTTTTCTGACCTCCCGGTCTTGACCGCTGGTCCGCGAAATTAACTCAGCGGTTCTCTGACCGTTCTTTCTCCTCATAACTTACGCAGCCCGTAATTCCCCGCCAGGTGGAATATAGGCTTTAGAGGTGGTCTCGGTCTGTTACTTGTGGATTGGCTGATTACGAACATAATGACGAGCGTGCAGTCAATTGAACGCGCTGTTTGTCTCCTAGTGAGGTGAAGGTTCAAAGGTCGCGAACTAAGTCATAACGAAAAAGCTGTCCGGGATCAGTTAGAAGCTTCGTTTTTGTTTGAAACGAAAGCAACGGAATACCCCCCCCCCCCCCCCCCCCAAACACACAAACGCCCACACACTCCAGTACAAGAAGTACGTTTGGTTGCAAACCTGGTAAATGGGACGCATTAACTCTAAACAAGTTCAAGAGATTAGACAAGGTTAATCAGATGATCCCCGAAGAGACAATAAGCTGAAGAAGGCATTTGCAGCGCTTGACTTCATTAGGTTTTCCGCTGGCCTCCCTGAAAGAAAGTTTTCAAATCTACGAAATCTTGGAACGGCCTTGATCGATGTGTTCGCCACTGCAGGTATAGACCTTTCCAATGTTTACAAAATCACAGTCCAGCGTGCGATCTTCACAGCCCAGCACGTGCGTGTTCGTCGCTTCGGAAAGCGAGCAAAGCACGCGCCATACGCACGAACGCTCAAAATGGCACCGGCCACAAGCTCGTTTTTTGAAAGGTCTATAGTGCGAACATAATTTTTTCAAGATAAAGGCCGCCAAGATCTTACTGAGGGAGGGCTCGAGCAACCTCACGTGAGCCTGAATCGAGACAATCTCCTCTTTGTTGACGCTTCAACTTGACTCGACCATATGTGGTGACGAACACTCTGAGCGAGGGACTCCCATGCCGGAAGTACTTCAGTATGGGCAATTTGAACGTATACTCACTCGCAGCCCTTCGCGTACACTATCTGAAAACTCTTCAAGTCGGCGCGTTCAGAAAGTAAACTCCTTCTGCCTCAATGCCACGTACGTCACGCTGTACGAGGTTGTCCAAATATTCTTTTACTCTTCGCGCAAACTGAGAGAGAGTCAACAGACCGCAGCCGGCCATCCGATCTACTCGTTGACGAGGCTTCAGACGGACTCAACCGTTCCGTAGATCTGCGCATGATGTAGCGTCGGCGTTGGACGTCAATCACCGGAGCTTCCACTCCTTCCGTTTTATTTGCCCTGGGTCTCTAACGTGGCTCTCATTTTCGCGGAAGTGCGAGCGGGAGGGGGGGGGGGGGGTACTTTTTTTACCTCGTGGCGTTCTTCTATACGGCGCAAGGCCTGCGACACTTAGCGTGCTCGAGTCGCCCTCCGCCCAAAATAGACCCAGACCGGCCCGCGGGGAACTCCCGGTTGAAACATCGAGGATCTCTGCGCCGTCTGGAGTGCCGCACACGTTGACGGGCTGAACCGCTAATCGGTGTCGGGGAGACGCGGGCTCCGTGGCCCAGTCAGTGACGTCACTGACGGGTGTCCCGCGCTCGGGACGTCCTCCGGTCTTCTGCGAGGGCGCCGCATCCCGCAAAGCTGCAATTGAAATGGGTTTCTTTTTTTTTTTTTTTTTTTTTGTGAGCCACAACTTTTTGCGGCGGGCGCGACCACGTGCGCCACTGGCTGTGCAACGGGTCATTACCATCATGATCGTCGTTCATTAAACATTAAAGCCTCAGCCACCCTGAGTCGGACATCATAAAAAAAGATACAAGATGCCAGAAATATCTTCGGATACTCTTTAAGCATGTGCGAAGCGCGTTCGCTTCATTAATATGTCTGCTTCCAAGTTCGAACATGTCTGCCGACATGTTTTAAAGCATGAAATGCTTTTTGACGCTGTACTAACGCTATTTAACGCGTCCATCTGTCCGTTCATTTCCCGCTATATTTACCGGGGACATCGACATTGCGAGAGCTGCATACGCGAATTTAGTTTGTCGGCTAAATATAGCGGATTAATTGATGTCACGTGACGCGACGTCACGGGACATGCAGACTAATTGAGTTTCCCCGCTAAATTTAGCGAAACAATTGACGTCACGCGACACCGATTCAGTTTCCCCGCTCAATGTGACGTCACCCGACGTCACGTGACCCGTATACCTTGGGGAAATCGATGGCACGTGACCTATACGTCGACTCGGTTTCCCCGCTAAATTTAGCGGGGAAAATTGACGTCTTGGGATCTAGACACCAGCCCGGTTACCCCGCTATATTTAGCGGGGGGGGGGGGTGGGGGGGAGGAAATCGACGTCACGTGACCTTGACAACCATTCGGTTTCTCCGCTGGCGGGAAAATATGCGTGAGGCGACACGTATAAGAAACACGCCTCAGGCAGTGGCGGCTGCAGACTGTCTTGTGTGATGGGGATATGGGGAAGGAGATCCAACCGTTGCGCCCCTAGTGGCCAAAGTTAGAACTAAACCAGTGGGGACGACAACGACATAGATGATTTGTTCGGGCTTTGAAGCGAGCGCTCGATTCACGTAGCCGAACTGTTGTAAACACGGAACTCCGGGGGGAAAGCAAGCTGGACGTAGCATCCCTTATAGTTTGATCTCCTCGCCAATGGCCTATTAAGGCTGTGTCGATATATAGCCTATTAACGTTCCGCACCGTTGTCCACCAATCTTTGCGACATGCATTTATGCACGATCAGCATACAAGCCCTCCCATCGCCAGACCACTACTTTGTATCACTTCCGTCTGCAGCCAACCGTCACTTTACAAACTGAGTAAAAAAAAATAATAATAATAATCAACGTCAGTTACCATCGCCACCAGCGTTCAGCACCGCCGCCTATCGTTCAGGCTTATGTCCACTCCATCTCCCGTGCCGATATCGTCCGCTGCGAGTCGCTAGCGCTGCTGTTAGACCTGGCTGTTAAGCTGTCTCGATGACCGAATAACCCACCGGCTCGGCTGAGTCGGCGGCGGCGGCGGCGGCCCCGCCGAGTATCGACTGCTTCACACACAACCTCACCCAGCCACAACCGCCGCTGTCTTTTCGGCGAACCTCTCGAAGAAGTCTACCTTTCGGCTTCCTGTTTAATTTATAACCGCGCGGGACGGCCGGGCCCTCCCATCTAAACGACGAGGGGACGGCTCCGGGCGAAAGTAAGTAGGTAGCCTCCCTTCTCGTTAGCGGAGGAACCAACAAAACCGACGGCGGAAGACCTGCACGAACGAAGGAAACAAATAAACATTAAAAGAGGATGGCCGAAACCACCTCAGGGCATACTCCCGCGGCCCCCCGTGGAAGGCCTGAAGACCTTCTTCTGGGTACGGGCCGCGGAGGCGCGGCAGTGTGTGGTTTGTCGGCGGCGTCGGTGGTGGTTGGTGCTCTGGTGGCCCGGGCTGCGTTATCAGGATCGGCTGCTGGCAGCGACGCATTCCCAAACATTCTTCTTTTGCCTCTTTTCTTAGGCGGCACGTATTCACGTCGGTTTATGTAGCACGTCGGTTAGTGTCGCGGTTATTATCCGTAGCAAGATTGTGGTTAATTGGAGCGGGCGTCAAGGGTAGATGCTTCGTCTGTTCCAAAGGTGTGAAAAAATCTCCTTTAGTTATTGCTGTTGTTGTTGTTGTTATTGCATTCAATCCAGGTATGCAAATGATTCGATCGTATCAATATAATGAAACCAAAAAAGAGTCAATAAACAATATGTGTCGGGGTCAGCATCCGAACCCGGGTCGTCTGGTTCTTGAGACCCCGGTTCCAACCCTGATACCGACGCGTGTTGTTTCTCGGTAGCTTTCTGGCCTGGTGTCATTGCCCCAAGCTTAAAACGAGTCTTCAGTGTCTTCAGCAGGGTCACTGTAAAAACTGAAGACTCGGCTTCTTCAAAAGCTCTGATGCAAAAAGAAGCTGGGTCTCACTTATACTCCATCCACCACTTCTCAACTGGCAGTGCGGTTAGATGATACGCTCTCACCGGACCAATTAACCGCCTCGCATTCATCACGCGACCTCGATCTCTGGCACGGGTACATGTGGGCGGAAGCGTAATCACGTGGAGGAAGATAGCTGACGTTTGACTGGTCCATCGAGCACGCGGTTTCCACCCCATTGCCAGTTTAGGTGCTAACGAAGCACAGTGACACCGTCAGCCACCAGTCGTGGACACCCACCAGGCACCTTTATGTCGCCGACCGGCTAATGTAACACTTAGCTCTCGTATACCATCACAAAGGCCACACGAAACGGTTCACGGTTCAAGCACTCGGTAGGCCTTCTGATGAGTCTGGATGAAGGTATAAAACACAACGAATGCCAATGCAAGGGCTGCCATTTGAAGACGTCTTCCTGAAGGATCACTACATCCAAGACGACATCCACCAGGCACTTGTATGTCGCCAAACGGTTAATGTAACAGTTAGATACCGTCACAAATGCCACACTAAGCGACCCGAGCACACGGAAGGTCTTCCAACGAGTCCGGACAGCAAATGCGAGTCGAAGGGCGGCCATTCGAAGAGGTCTTCCATGCAGGTGGGTCACAGCGTCCAAGACACCACCCATCGGGCACTTTTATGTCGTCAATCGCTAAACGGCTAATGTAACAGTTAGATAGCGTCACAAATGTCGCACTAAAACGGCTCGAGCACTCGGTCGGCCTTCCGATGAGTCTGGACAAGGGCATGTAGACAGCGTGCGAGGGTACAGACAGCTTTGGCCTGCACAGGGCGGTTTTCTCGCTCCGAAACCCTCTTCGCCACCGTCGTCGTCGGTGGCCGCTGCCGCCGCCTCTGAACTGCCCGTGTCCGGGCCCCCGTCGTCAGGCGGGGAACGCAATTATTTATACGCCGTGGCTGAAGGTGGGTACGGGCCTCCTTGGGCTGCTGACCCGTCAGCGATAGGCGGTGCTCACCCGCCGCGGTGATGTTCGTCGTGGGAGGCTGCCTTTGACGGCCGCGACGCGTGAGCACGTAGTCGGCAGGCACTGTAGTGGTGGTGCCGGTGTCATGTAGTGCGCGTTGTTTTGCGTCCATGACAGTGGAGGGCAGGGTGGTTTAGGAATCGGGGCGTTGTGATGATGCGCCTTTAGACACGGTATGCGCTTGGTTAACCTGTATTGACGTGAGGTTGAGTTAACAAGGTGGTGAGACGACTTGCCGCGTGGATTGTGTGCTAGCACGGCTGCCTTTTTTCCTCTTTGTGGTCGGGGTACTGGGGTTAAAAAGCTTGAGCGTCTGGTTGGGATTGTTTTTTTTTTTTGTTTTTTTTAGGGGCGAAGCTCCTTATGGTCTAGCCTTGTCCATCCGTCCGGCATCCGTGCTCACATTGATTGCCATGCCATCTGTCTTCTTAAAAAAAGAAAAAAAATGTTTGCGCAGTCGAGAGGATTCGAACCTGTGCGGGGAGACCCCAATGGATTTCTAGTCCATCGCCTTAACCACTCGGCCATGTGTCATCCATCTGTCTGTCATGGATGAAACGTTGCATGTAGCCGGTCAACGTCTATACAGGAGAGGGCGCTGCGGTCAAATGCGTATATAATCGCGTTAAACTTTGCATGCATTGGCTCAACGTTTATAGACGAGAGGGCGATGCGGTCAAATGCTCAAATGCGTATATAACCACGTTCCATACCACACATTCTCTTTCTGACATGGACCGTTGACTTAAGCGGTGGAGATGCGTTCCCATGGCTTCTAGCGGATCAAGCTGATCCGCTAGAAGAACCACTGGCTCTGCATTTCACCGACCATAAAGCAGTAACAATGAAGTCGAAACGCAACCCGGAACCCAGCACTAGCTATGAGCAATAAAAAAAATCAGCACCATCAACACTACCTATGAACAATAAAATCAGTATCATCAGCACCACCAGAGCTTCTCCCCAATCAACATCATTCACCACGTGGAGATGTGATTTTCTTCCATCTTTTTTTCTGTTTCTTTTTTCTTTTGGGGGTGGGGGGGGGGGGGGGGGGGGGCATTTACGAGTTGGTGCAATTTATTCATAATGAATTACGTCCACAGCATGGTCTCAGACAGCTGTTTATGAGCAATTGGAGTGTGTTCGTTGTCCTCAGTTCCGACGCTCAGGGGTGATATTATTGTAAAAGCTCTCTTTTTGTGTGTGTGTGTGTGTGTGTCTTTTTCATCTATCATATTGGGATGAAAAGGTATTGAGTTTGTAATGTTTGTACGTGATAGTTGTACCATCATGCTATGATGGTACATAAGGTTGAGATCATAAGGTTTTGATGGTTCATACCATTATACACAAGATCACGCGGCCGACTGTCTACAAAGAACAAACTATTGTCCTCAAATGCAACCAACTGGCTGGCTAGTTGCTCTTTGTCCTTGGTGCTGTTTCTTTTTTTTACTGTTTTTTTTTTAGTTTGTGATTGTGACAGTAGTAATTGAGACAGGCATAATATCAACTCCTTCTAAACAAATCTTGACGTAGCTTTTTTGATGAGATAGTGGGACACTGAATGATTGCAAGATCTAAAAATTGGAGTAAGTTTCTTCGAATAAGGTGATGTATCAATAAATGACCGATAGAGCCGTATATATTTAATCTTGATGATTAACCCAAATAACCAAAGTTAATTAGCTTGATCATGTAGTCGCCAAACGTAGTCACGAATTTTTTTTTTACAACACATTTTTATTGGTATTGTGTGCGTCGGTCAACGAAGCTACAGGGGAAACTCACAAAAAAAATATATAAAAAAAAACTGTCGCAACCATTTCGCACTCGATTCAAAAGTCCTAGATTGAAGTTTGGCGAGAGTCGCAACTGATATCATTTGGTGTGGCCGAGTATACGAAGTGAGAAAAAAGTATTTAAAAAAAACCGCGTCTCTTCTTTTTTTCTTTTTTGTTTTCTAATGGCGAGACCATTAACCGATGAGAGTGTTTTTCTTTGTTTTATTTGCAGGTTTATTTGTAGTTATCACATACCTTAATCTTTTTTTCCCGTCTTTTTTGTTTATCCAACACAACACTAAGCAAGAGCAAATGATTCGTCGATCTATGGAGGCGGCGGTTTTACCGATTGCGCTTCTCCATCTCCCAGCACCGATACATTAAACTTTGCTCTCTCTCTCCCTCTTTCTCTATTTCCCTCTCTCATTCGCTTTTACTCTTGCTCTCTTTCATCTCCTCCTCGCCGCCACGCAGTTTTTTATAGAGACCGTAATCTGTGCGTGTGCTCCGCATTTTGATGCCGTCTCGTGTAATTTGGGATCCGACGTTTACTTTGCGTCGAAAATTCCTCAGTTGGGCTTTCGCCATCGTTTTTCCCTCAAATGTGTGTGTGTGTGTGTGGCTGTGTTTTTTTTTTTTACGTTGTTTATTTCTCTATACGCGTGCGCGCATTTCTGACTTGTTTTCGGTGGTTTGCCTGCGGTCGCGTGTTTATTTTTTCTCCATCTTCTTCCGAAACAGATTTCAAAACGAGGACGAAAATGTACCGTATTTTTCATGCCCTTCGCGTATATCTTCCGAGATGTAAGATATTTGCTCGCATCATTCTCGGTTTAACGGAATTTCTGGCATTCCACTACCTTTAGTGTTTATTTATATGTTGAACTGAAGACGTGTGCCGCTGTGTGTTCTTCGTAAGAAATTTATGTCATGCTGTCTTTATTTATTTAAAAAAAAATGGTGAAGGCACTTGCAGTTAACGCATCTTTGGTGTTGATCAATTCGTTATATATAGCCAGATTTTCGAACTATCACTGGCAATATTCCTGCTCGTTTCAGGTCGACCGTTTCTTTCGTTTCGCAAGTTTCTGTAGAAATACGAGCTGACAGTACGCCCTGTACGTACTGTATTGTGAGAGAGATTCAAACGTCACGCACCTTGTGACTAAATTGAGAACTACACTTATGGGGACAATACCAACAACAGTGATTCGTTTGTGCTTTGACGCAGCGCTCGGCCCACGTAGCCAAACGTTCCGTCGGCATTCGGCTGAGGTTCGTCTTCTATCAGTGAAGCCGAACGCAAAAACAGCACGTATGTTTTTGTGTGTGTGTGTGTGTGTGTGTGTGTGTGTGTGTGTGTGTGTGTGTGTGTGTGTGTGTGTGTGTGTTTTGTTGTTGTTGTTTTTTTTTTGGGGGGGGGGGGGGGGATTTAGGGATTTTCGGTTCGATCCCTACGCTACCCCTGCCCGTTTCGATTTGGATGAGCATCGTACCCGCAGACGGTCCTGCATTACTACTGCGTGACGCACGTTAAAGACCCCAGGCTAGCAGTTGTACTGCACTGGCTAAACTGCTCCTCTACAGCTGGGAGACAAGTCGCCCGTTGAGGCAGACTATAGACCTTTTTCGCATAACCTCAAACCAGCCAGTAACTGACGTACCCTCGACCTGGTGCATTTTTAGATTGCCCGCTGACACAGGGTACGCAACCGCCAAGGGTATGGGCGAAAAGGCTTAAAAACGGACGTCGTGCATGAGTTAGTTCCGAGTGCTCCTTTTTACCGTGCTGCAATTTCCGAAAATCTACGGTTGTCTGGCTACCATTGCGTGGTCGTCGGATGGATAAATAATTTTAAAAAGCATAAGAAGAATAGCAGAAAGTGTGCCATGAGCACAAGAGGCTGCAGCGCGAGTGTGGCTGCAATGTCATCGAGCTTCGCATTTTCCCCAAGAATCCTTATTTATGAAGTCAGTCGATTGCGGGCTTGAATCGCGAGAGATTCGTATCAGACTCAACGTCACGTTTAAGCTCACGACCACTTCGTCTACGACAAGAGGACCGATTTTAATTCCCGGTGCAGGTGGTCCAATTAGGTTATCACTGCAAGCCCCATGGTATGTGAAAGGTATGAAAAAGTCTACATGCCACCACTCAAGATAGAGCTATCAAATGCCGAGAGCTTACCTGCATAGACTACATTAAACTGCTCATATATACTTCGCTGTGGAAACTCAATCAAAACACCCCACCGTCTTCGTCGTCGTTCTCTCGAGGAGGCAAGGTGATGGCCTGGGAGTAGCCAGCTGGATTCAACCGGACAAGCTCCAACCAAGTTATTGCAGCTCACCATAGCCAAGTCTAGCCAAGTTCCCCCCATACCCACACTGTCGCCTACCAGGTAGCTGTGCTGCCAGAACTAGCCGGTATTTCTTTTTCTAAGCCGCTAGACGGCGTCGTCGGCGCCGCAATTCTCAAGATGGCGGCGCCGTTAAAGAAAAGGTCTATACTCTGTTTCACCTTATAATGTACCGCAGGAAAGGCTACAAGCACGAGCTCCTTGCTCTAGGGCAAATCTTGGCGGCACAAGCTCTCGCGCATTAAGGGCAGCTGCCAACGCTGTGAGTTCGCGCTTCTAGCCTTTGCTGCGGTACAACGTAAGTTGAAACGGAGTATAGCTTTAGGCTGTAAAACATAGCTACACAACCCCCAAAACTACTTCATCTTTCTCGATTGAGCGCGGGGAAAAAATTGGACACGAGCTGTGTCCAATTCTTTGCCCCGTGCTCAATCGAGAAAGATGAAGTAAACAATCCACTGCACATGCCTCGTTTTCGCAAACACTCATTTCTGGGGACAACAGGCTGGACATAGTGACCCCTATAGTTCGATCTCCTCGCCATACTACGGTGTAGAGAGAGAGAGAGAGAGAGAGAGAGAACTGTTGAAAAAGAAAAAGGAAGCCTGGAACATACTACGGTGCACTAGAACTGGAAGGTGTGCCGAGCGTGTCGGCATCTCAATATGAGCTGGGTGTTGTGTGCGTTGTGGGGCCCAATTTCGCCTGCCACTCACAGCGGGGCCAGGAGGCCCAGGCAGCGTTTGGGGAGGCTGACTTTTAACGCGTTGGTGTGACTATTTCTTCTTGATCTGCGTCGTGTGTGAAGCGATACAATATTTGGTGGCTGCCAGTTGTGCCGAAGACAGAAAAGACTCACAAATATGTCAAATACGGCGAAGAAAAAGACCTAAAGGTTGTGTTTTGTGTGCCGGGGTACAACGTGGGTTACAGCACATGCTAAGAGAAACACTCGTTGATTCGAAAGCCGAGCGACGCCTTTCCGCGCGCGGAATAAGATCGTCTGATTCCAAGGAAAAACAGAAAAAACTGATTCAGAGGGGGAAAAAAAAAAGACGACTAAGAAGAATGTGTGATCTGTGTGAGATGTCAGAGAAAACAAATTTATTCAAACGGGATTGCTCTTCAATAAAGACAACAGTTAAAGTGACTATTTATCATGCCAGTCTTGGTGCTTGTTTTCATTAGATGCATGCTCACTAGATGAAATCACTTCAGACATTTCCTGGTCTATAAGCTTTGGCTGAGAATACAGAAATCAAGAAAAGCTCGCATTCATTAATCCATGCTACACAAAAAAGAACAACAACAACATGTATTAACTCCAGATCAAAAACGAGGTATTTAAAGGTCTGCAAAAAATGCAGCGATCGAAAAAAGTAATTCAAAAGAGTTGTGACACTTAAGTGGAGAGGAAAGCGTCACGTATTTTATCATACTCAAACTTCGCTTTCTTGATGCTGGTGTGTAAGGCGAGATAGACAATGCCATTTCTCTGCTGGGACCGTCAGGCATCTGTCAGCAGTCGGATGGCCGCGCTCTGCCCCGCAGCCTCCTCACCGGCCTGCCTGCATACATTGGTTTTCCTTCAACGTGGCGGATGATTAGATCGTTATCGCGTTCCGCCACTGCTAGCTTTGCGCTTGCTTCAGCAGTGGTAACTTTGGCGCGCCCCCGAGTTCTCCCACGAGCTTCAAGTCGTTATAAAAAGAGTTGATTTACTGGTTTTCGATGACGCTCAGCAAGTTTCTAATTGGAACCATATGTCTATTATCACTAATTAAAAAGTTAATTAACAAATTTTAATTAATTAGTTGACTTATCGCAAAGATTAGACATCCACATGTTGTCCCCCTGGCCGTATAACTCACCTCCACAAGCCGCATGAGTGTAACTTTCACGACTTTGTTTTTACACAAATCTGTAAAGCTTAAAAAAAAAAAAAAAAACGCCATGTGCATCGGAAGTGGAGTGTATCAGTGTGGCTTAGGCGCGTGCCGGAACTGAGTGAGGACGGCGATGATGGGCGCGCAGACGGCACAAGGCCGACTGATCTATCTGTTCTAATGTGGCCATGGACGTTATCTCGTAAATTAAACTCCGTAGCAGTACTTTAAATTTCGACTCTCGACAGCTTTTCTGTATAAGGATGCATGACTCAATGTACCAGTCTTTATTGCATTATTGTTTGTAGGGGCAGTTCTTGTCGGACCAAACGTTTCTAGACCCTTTCTGCAGTTATAAAGCGCATTTTGTCCGCGATGTATTTAAACCTCACATCCATCCATGGGCAGTGAACTGATAAACATGAATGAATAACAGCGTCAAGAGAAAATAGACTACTGGGAAAGTTCATATAGCACCCGGTCTGTTCGTTCCTTCAACTTGTCTGACGGTTCATTGCGTTGTTACCTTTTTTCGTTATGTCATACCAATTATTTCGAGCTATCGTACTCGACAAAGAGGCTAGTGTTTGTCGGCTGTTTAGTATAGTCGTCACAAGGATGGTGGTACCTCCAGTCCTCGGGCTGGCAAGCTATCGGCCCACCTTTTTTTCCTTGGTTACTGAAAGCGTTTGAGACAAAAAAAAAAAAGCACTAAGAGGATTGATGAGGGAAAACCAATGTATACAGCTAAAAGACTGTGTCGATGAAGTTCCGATGGTAAGACAGTAAAGGCCCGTTCACACTCTTGCGACCTCTTAAAGGGATACTACAACGAAATTTCGGCGCTCATTTTTTGGTCTATATGTGTTCGAAGGAGCAGTATCACATCGAACACACCAATATCTTGTTAAAAAAGTATCGAAAAAGAATTTTAAAACGAATTAAACGATTAGCAAAGAGCACCTGGCGGATGTCGCTAAAGCCTCGTTTGAAATGCCCATCTAGGAACCTTGACAGCTAGTGACGGAGGTTGTCTCGCCTCCGGCCACGACGAGAGAAGAGAGGACGGAGGAACTCCCCTCTTCCCGAGAATGCCTTTTGTGTGTCGCAGAAGTCGCTATTGTCCCCCTACAAGATTATAGAAGATTAACTCGTCACTCAAAATTCGTACAAAAGCAGCCGCTTCGGTGGCTGGAACGACGAGGCCATCCTCTCGACATCAGCCTTGCCGTAGCTTTGCTGGTCCCGAGACCAATCGTTGCCTGAGACGACCTACGTCACACTCCGCTGGGCCTTTTCCGAGCGCTTGCCAGAGTTTGCCGTTTATAACGAAAAATACAGCCACCAGGCTCAAAATACAAACGTGCGATTGTCATTTACGGATATTGTGGATCATATTCAACCTATTTTTAAACACGACGGGAATATTTCAAATTTCGTTGAAGTATCCCTTTAACACCGGGTTCCTTGAAACCTCTTACAACGAGAGGACACACCGGCGCCAGCTATTGGGTAGCAGTGTAAACTTGGCGATCCGGCATATTTTCCATTTCTCTCGCGCATTATTCTTTCTTTCTTGGCTCGAAAAACTTTTGTCAACGTTATAAACGAGCCTTTCTTATAGGTATTACGCCAGGCACGTAGCCAGGATTTTGTTTCGGGGGCGGGGCCCGCCCATCACAAAATGTTGTATGAGGGGGAGGGGGGAGAGGAGACCCAGCAAAATGAAAGATTTCGGGGGAAGGGGGGGCGGGCCCCATGGGACCCCCCCCCCCCCCCCCCCCTTGGCTACGTGCCTGTATTACGCACATTTGACCTCGGAAATCCCGCACAACCTTCGCTCTCGGGAAATGCAGTTCCAAGGTCACCGCATAGATGGCGCCAGCGTGCCAGTGTGTTCTCTCGTCCTAAGAAATTTTACGAGGTTTTAACGAGTCTCGTCTCTCTCGGTCGTACTCGGTTGCAAAAGTGAAAACGGACCTTAAGCTGTAGATGCACTGTTGATTCGTGTGACCACTTAATTATTATCCTTTTGCCAGGAATTGTCGCTCGACAGTCAAGTGCGTCACCTTCCACCCTTCATTGAAAAACAAATAAAACAGGCATATCTAAAATAAAAGCAAAGCCGTTTCCAGCCCTGTTCTGCGGAATAGGAACCGTAGGTCCGCGAAAAGCCTATCATGGCCCCATAAAATGTTCGAAGTAAAAAAAGAGTTCCCCTTCCCCACCTAAAAGACAATATAAATAAGTGGGGCACAAACGTAAGACCCCTGGCCCGCTAGAGTACGCGCACCGTACACCAAGCAGGTCCAGTCGCCTTACACGTCCGCATCACGTGATAAACTTTCCCAAACGCGTGATTCACTCGAGCCTCTTGATCCCCCCTCGTCGTGGTCCAATTTATACTCGCACCGATCCATCACGGTAGCTCGCCGACCGACAAGTCCCCATTATTTCCGGGCGTGTCCGGATAGATGGATGGATTATATTAGCTCTACCCTTTGCAACGGGCGGTAGATTGCGCCACCTAGCCTAACTCGGATCACCACAATGTTGCCAGTCCTAAATCCCCCCCCCCCAGGTTGCCACTCCTAAATCCCCCCTTTGCGTTCCGGAACACTGCCGCTTCTGTCATGGTTGTCGGTTTACGCCAAATTCGTCATGCTTATGGCGCATCAGTTCTTCAGACGTGGTTGTCCTTCGGTTGGGAGACAAGGCCTCTCTTTCTCCCCGATGCGTTTGCTTATACGTCTGTAATTTTAGTTTTAACATGGTTTTGCTCTTGTCTCATCTTCACGCCCCTCTAATTCCGTGTACAGGGTGCGTGTTTGTGTGTGGAGCGTGTGGGGATGATTGACGTCGGCACGTGCCACTCTTTCGGGTGTGTTGTTGAATAAGACGCCGTTGTGCCATGCTGTCGCCATCCAAGTGAATTCCACTTGCGGTTGTGGAGTAGAAGGTTGAATGGCGGTATTTCTGTCTTCGGTATTCTGGCACGGTGTTGTGAGAATTTTGTCAAGGTGGTCGTTGTTTGGTGCACAGCCAGTCGTCATTAAAAGACCTCCAATCATAAGGCTATGTGTTCAGGGCTAGGGCCCATGAACATCACAACTTCTGGAGTTGTCGCGCTTGCTTCAAGAAAGAAGACTTACAGATATATATACAGTATAAGAGTAGTTGCATGTTCCTAAATTAATAAAAAATATTGCGAGCTGTTGTGTTTTTTTAGCCTCAATGTTTTAGTGCCGAGACTTGTTTATAAATAAGCTATTATTCAAATTTACATGCAATTTAATCTTGTTGCGAGTTTTATCGTACATGTTTCATTTCGTAGTAGCATGTTGCCCAGACCATTCCATTTTGAACTCGAGCATAACTATATAGAAAACTAGCTCAAATGATGATTTGCCGCGTGTTTCCCAAGTGCGCGACGAGCCTGAGCCCGTTATTCTTTCCGAGTTTCAGTCCAAGAATCTTCAAATACACAGATACTCGACCTTGTACGTAGTCCGTTACAAGTAACGAAATTACTTGTAATCCCTTATATTTATGAGTAATTTTGTAAGGGAATAATTCAAGATTTTAGAAGATGATAGTAATGAAATTTCCTTACTTTTTTACTTAAGGAAATGTTTGTAATCAGTTACATTTTCGCTCTCATTCAGTCAGGAAAAAGCGGGAATTTTGAATATTCAGCAAAACAAATTGTAAAAAATTTGTATCGGAATTTTTTACCTTATCTACCGGAATCACACTGCCACCTGCACTTACAAAACGCGAGGTCTGCCATTCTTCAGATGCTCAAAGCCTTTCTCCACGTAAACTAAAATCTAAAATCTTTTTTTTTTTTTTTTGCTTGGTTTTCTGCAAATCATAACTCGTCACCTTGCTCGCCCACAACGAAGGAGGAACGCACTGATACGAAGAACCAGACTCTTCGTGCAAGCAATTTTAGGCAAACTCTAAAAACCAAAATGTTTCTTTAGAAAAAAAAATTGTTCAGCCTTTCCACTCTCGTGAAGAAGGAAGACCAGCGGAGCTGTACTCGATACACTGTGTGCTTCTTCTTCGTCGTCGTCTGTTTTTCGCGCTGTCTCCTACGGTGAATTCCCACCAACGCGCCCAACTATCCATTCTTCTGCCATCTACGAGCGACGGTGGAAACCATACTGGTTGTGTGCTTGCCGCCGTCGCTTATAGATGGCGGTAGCTGTCCAGGTAGGTTTCTGTCGACATACACGGACACGATCCTGGGGAACCTAGCCCTTAACAGCTCCGCTGTAAAAAAAAACAGTCAAAGTGGACTTGAGCTGGTGTAGCGGATCGGTGCGCGCCTTTTGTTTTGGCCCTTCACTCTTTCTTTGCTTCCTTCTGTACAATAGAGAGAAAATAACTTCTTTGTATCAACTTCAGGGACGAAGATAATTCACACTGGGGACAAAACCGATTTTTGGGGAGCCACATATATAGGTCACAGCGGCTCAATGGGCCAACAGGATCTAGCTGACGTTTTTGGTGTCGAACCTGTAGAGAGAGTTTATAATTGGGCTAGTTGATATTTAAACATCTAAACGGTATTAGCGCTCCGTTTGCGCTAATAGGGAGGCCTTGCGGAAGAGAGGCCTTGCGAGCGCGTTGTTTTCGCGCCACTCAATCTCTAACCCAGTCGCGTGTCCAGGTGGCAGCACCTATTTTGAAAAAGGTGGATTGAAAAGTCGTTCAGCGCTGCGAACGACATCTTCATTTAGAAACGAGGCAAGGTGTCCGATAAACTTTTTAGAGCCAGATGTCACTCAAGGTCACAAAAGTGTGAGTGGTGGCAACAATAAACGCTCCACTCTGTTGGCTTCGACAACCCTCCTCTCCGTTACCCCGGACTGCCCCCGAACTTCTGGAATGGTGCACACAACCACGTGCACATTCTCAGACACGTCCCTCAGCTTACGCATTCCCACGTTTAGCTGCTTTCCGAGGTTCTGGCTCCTACCCTGGAGCACATCATTAAGCCCCGCGTGAACTATTACTAGGTTCCTTCCCTCCCGGTTATCCCACACTCCCTCACGTGCTGCGGTCATAGCATCCACCATACACTTCGCTGGCTGGACCTCTACGGTTACCCTCTGGTCTCCCTTCACCCTGTTCAGTACACCCCTCTTAACCCGTGCTACGTTAGAGCTCCCCACTACCAGTACCCTAGATCCCCCTGGTACCTGTGCGCCCTTGTCCTGCGACTTATCTGCTGTCACCTGACTGCCCGACGCCTGCTGCTCGAAGGCGCTATTGAGCTCAGGGTCACTTAGCTCTCCAGCGTCGTCGAGCCCGCCGGTCAACAGGCTGGACTCCTGACCACCAGCGACCCCAGCCTGCGGACCGGCGGTTCGTCCCGCTAGAACTGACACTTCCTCCTTTCTTCCCTCGCTACTCTCACTCGCTCGAATTACCCCTTCAAGGCGCTCTACCCTACTGTCACACTCCCTCTTACACTCCTCTAAACCCGCCTTCCATACTTCCCCCAGCTCTTCCACCTGCTTCTCGAGACCGACCCGCTGCTCCCTCTCATGATTAAGCTGCCTAGTCAGCTCCTCAAACTGGGCCTCGAGACCCACCCGCTTCTCTCCTTCTGCCTTAAGCTCGGCCTCAATCTCCCGAACTCTACCCTCCCATTCCCCAGTTACCTGCTGAAGCTTCACACAAAGCCGACACTCGAAACTCATCCCCTTCGCCTCCTCCAGACTCCTGAAACCGGTCTCCTCTAGGTAACACCACCACCACCAACAGAGAGGGAGAGATTGACACGTCGGCACGAGTCAACCTCTCCCTCTCTCCTCGGCGCTGACAAACTGACAGACACCGCCGGGTTTTCGTCAAAACGAGCCCTTTCGTTTTCGTCAAAGGAGCGTCGCACAGCTGGCGCGGAGTCAGAGAGGAGGAGGCGCCGCGGCGCGATGGAAGGCGGGCGTGCTTAGTTGCCGCGCTGTCGTCGCCGGTTGGAGTAGCGATGCGTGGGCTGTGATGTGTGTGTGTAGTTAAAACGATGAATGCGGTTCCCTCCACGAGTGCTATGGATGCGGTTCCTTCCACAAGTGATATGGATGCAGTTCCCTCCACGAGTGGTATGGATGCAGTTCCTTTCACAAGTGATATGGATGCGGTTCCTTCCACGAGTGGTATGGATGCGGTTCCTCCCCCGAGTGGTGTGGATGTGGTTCTTTCCACGAGTGATATGGATGACCGTATCCATGGACGTCGACGTACTCTGACAGGCAGAGTACATAAAGGGGGGTGAAAAAATTACAGGAAAATTCATTGGTGGTTTCTTAGAGAATACGTTAGCATCACCCATAGGAAACGCCACGCACGACCCACTTTTGGAAACGCTAACACTGACCCCGTCACGAGGTCAAAAAGAGGCAGCAAAAATAGAGGATGTAAAGCAAAAGAGAAAGCCAAAAGAGGAAGCCATACCGGGGAAGTGAAGGGGTCAGTGTTAGCGTTTCCCAAAGGGGGACGTGTGTGGCTTTTCCAAGGGTCATACTAACGGATTCCCTAAGAATCCATCAATAAATCTTCCTGTAATTTTTTTTGTCTAACCCTGGGACAGTATGGTTGAAAGTAAAGCCGCAAAAGTAACAGATTACTTATTGAAGTAACGGTCACTTATTTTCGTGCAAGTGGAGCTGTAACTGTAATTAGGAATAATTTAGTCACGTGTAATTGTAAATATAATTCCTTACTTTTTTTTTATTAACGTGTACAAGTCTGTCACATGACTACAAAATAAGTTTGAAAACGTTCATTTTAATGCCCGTGTGTCAAGCTCTTGTTTACTCGAACACATTTACGTAAAAACAAAGAAGAAAAAAAAACGAGTTCCGGCATAAACCAGCACAAATTTATCACAAACTATGGGCCGATCGCACCATCTCAATCTTGTTTATCTTATTGAAGATAAGACCGCATCATACATGGCGGTCGGATGGGCGGTGGGAGAAAGGGGGGGGGGATAGACAAACGTGCACATCGACTCTGTGACCATAGCACTGCTGCATTACAGTGCAGAACGTGCAACCAATACACACACACATGCATGTTGCCCTTTAATAACCATTGCCCGAAGACATATCGTACCATACCGCTATATTTATCGTAGAACGACAACAGCGGAACGGTCAGCCGCTCAAAACAGCTAGTCCCTAATAATCACGAGGCCATTACGCTAAAGAGCGCATGATACTACTACCGCTTGCACGTGAATCGCAGGCATACAACGGGGCAGCGATCGACGTAATGAGCGAATGAGTAACGACGGCGCATTTGGCGGCACTTGCGTACCAAAGCGCAGCCCCACTTACACGCGCGCTCCAGCCCAACTTGGAGCACACTCGAAGGCCAGCGCGCATTCGATTGGTCCAGCCAGCGTGACGTAGTTGTTCCTTGGCAGACGATTGGTTCGACGCGCGGGGGGACGTTGTGGCGTAGCATCGTTCGTGGTATATTATTGGTCCTATAGCCTCCGCTTCGGTCCATTGTGGAGTTTAAAAGCGAAGTGGAGAGATGAGAGCGATGGCCCCTTATTCGTGGCGAGTGTGTATATACGTGGATGCGCTGTGCGAGCACTTAATTAAAAGCTGTTTGCGTTACGAGAAACCATTTATCTTGGGCTCACTCGCGGCAGCGCGACTGGTTTGGGCGATCGGCGGCGGCGGCGTCTTGAGAGAGCAAGATGGCGGTTCTATGTTGTTTCTTTCCTACTTGTTTCCTCGTTGTTTGGTGTTGGTTGGTTTCTCTTCGATGCTACGTATTTTTGTTGTTTTTTTTTTGGCGAGGATTGGTTCGTGATTGTGTGATTAGCGGTGCCGACTAAGTGGAAATATATGTTTCTTATTTCTGTTATTTATATGTATGTATGTATTCGAGAATATGCAGATGAGTGAATCAATGTCTTTACGAAATCACCGAAAGCCAAAATAAACGGCGGAATCAAGACCTGAATTCTGGGCCTCCCTATATATATATATATATATATATATATATATATATATATATATATATATATATATATATATATATATATATATATATATATATATATTATGCGTATAGAGGTTTCTTATCTGCGGTTTGTTGTTTTGTCGTTATGTCACCTTGTGTTGATTTGTCGTTGTTTCTTTCGATTTCGGGCGAAGATGGGCAACCTTTTTTTAGTTGTGGCGGATGTTTCGCGAATTGAAAGGAAGGGGGCGAGCCAAAACCGGAAACATGCGAAAGTTCTTAGGTACCAACCTCTCTGTTTTTCTTTTTTCCGACTCAAATTATTTTGGTTTTTTAATCTAGCTGGTTAATTTAGTTCGTTTGTTGTTGTTTTTCTCGAGGTTCATTTTTATCACTTATCTTCTATTCGAACCTTGTAATTTTGTGTGTCTTTTCGAACGTTCTTGTTTTACCGCCGTGAGCCCGCATTCGCCCGGAAATCCCCTTTCAGCAGCTTGGCACTTGTAACGATTTCGAGGGGAGTGCAGTCTACCCATTCTCCCTTAGAAGTAGCCGTCACGCTGCCGAGTTGTTAAGCCTGCTACGTATTTGTTTGCCGTGCCGCCAATTATACTTTCGCTGCGCCCCTCAATTATGTGTTTTCACGGGAATTGCTTTCGCGGGAAAAGTGTAACATGGAATACCCCCGAAAGCTCACGATCCACTGAAAGTGAAATACGCGAAACAAGACGTCGATGGTGGAACGCATTTTCTTATTTCAAGTAGAAATTTGCTTTTCTTTTCAAAACGAGTTGTTAGTTCATAAGATATTTATTCAAACAGGAGTCCCAAATTAAACAAAACAAAAAAAAACATGTTGAAGGGACCACGTTGTATCAAATGATAGTATAAGCGATCAAAGGTTAGTACAGCGTTTAACATCAATCGAAGATGCAACGTTTCGAATAAACCGGACAGAGTAAAGCCGGGGTCACACAGTTCATACATCAAACAAAAGACAGTGTGCAAACACGAGTCCCCGCAATATTTCTGTTTCGAATGCCGCGTGCCAAGTTTCTCCTTGAACTCATTGCCACGCGGCATTCGAAGCAGGGATCTCGCGGTGACTCGCGTTCGAATTCTGTATGCAGACTGTGTCTTGTATGATGTATAAGCAGTGTGACCCCGACTTAAAGAAGAAATTGTGGTACATGATATAAAACAAAAAATATAGAAAACCAAGCAAAGAGCAAGATTAAAAGAAAAAGAACATTATACGATCCCAATGCAGAATCAGAAACAGAAAATGCAATTGATATTACAAGCTATCAAAGTTTAGAAAAAAAAATATCAAGTATACACACCAAAAGAAAGGTCAAGGCAAAATACAGTTACTACCTATGTATCTATATTGAACATTTTATTTCTTTTTTTTTTTTGGGGGGGGGGGGGCGGGAAGATAGTGTGTGTGTGTGTGTATTTAATTAAGAGCAGGACGTGTAGACATAAAACATTTTCACGAATTATACCGACTGTATGTGTAGGGTCCTTCGTTTTTTAATAACACCCGATATTTCCCGATATTTACTCCCCGAAGATGCGTTTTGGCAATCATGTTAAACCCGATTTTTACCCGAATTTAGAAAATAAATTCTTCCACCTTCCGAATTACACTCCTCCGTAGATATTTTTCATGAAACAAAAAAGTTGGTAGAAAAACTTGCGCTAAAGATGTGCAGGTACGGTATTGAGTCGAGAAAACAATGCCAGTAGTAATAGCGTACCTGCACAGGATACCCCATAATTTAAAAAAAAAAAAACGTCGCAAGCCGCTATGGGGTCAGAGTAGTTTTTTCAGCACCACAAGAAATGAGTCCAATTTGCCCTAAAGTGAATGCGCATGCTGAGGGTACCACAAAACACAAGTGCGCCAAAAAGCATGCAAGAAAATTCTTTCCGTGCGCTTCAAGCGTCGTATATAAGATGCCTATATCGTGTGGCAGGAGCTACATAGGCAAAACGGGCAGATGCCTCATTGACCGACTCCAAGAGCATGGTTACTCCTTGAAGGCTAGAGTGGGCGGTAATCTTCCAATCCATTGCAGGGAGTGCACGTGCCGACCATTATTGGGCGAGACTAACATCTTGGGGAAGAACAAAAACCAATTGACCCACGAGGTACTGGAGGCCTTCCACATCCTCTTTGAGGACGGGAACTGTATTAGTGTAAAATCCGTAACGCTGTCAAACAAGGAAAGGGAATTCCTCGAACAAAGAACGAAGGGCCCACACGAGCCTGGATAAACTAGCCGCTATCATTCACGGGGCTGGTGGTAGATGCACGAGTCCGCGGCGGATTATTTGGGGTTTTTCTTTCTCTTTCTTTTCTTGTCAGTAAACGCAGTTGTGAGTAAACGCAGTTGTGAGTAAACGTAGTTGTGAGTAGCGCTCTCATCTGTCCTGTTCTTCTTCTCTCTACCTTGTGCGCTAAATACCTCAATATGATATGTATGAGTAACTTTTGACTTTTTTTTAACAGATAGAAATATGACATTGCAGTTAGTCTTCGCGGAAGGATTTTACGTGTTTTGGTTGTCATGTAAGTGAACGCGAATGCGCCATAGTTAGCTCTGATTCACGGTACAGACTGTGACGCATCATAATAAAAGCGCAAAGCATGCATGACGTTTTGATGCGTAACCTTAGTCGACGAACATGCTGCCCGGTTGTTTACAAACTTAAATGTTACAGCTGTACGGTATTCGAGATAGGGATGAATCGCTAAAATGTTTAAAAAGACGAATGAAAATTTCGCGCTTTCGCGCCTTTTAATAAAAACAACTTTGCTCAAAGTGTCATATTCTGGGCAGTGTCTATGGGTTTTTCGGGTTGTTTTTTTTATGACAGTATATAAGTAGATAACCCTTTATAACTATGAGTATAAATAAAGCAAAAAAAAATCATTAGGTGTGAGGGTTTTTCTTGAACATGCGTGCTGTAATTTATATAGAATCGGGAGATTTCTACATATCTCATTAATGGTTTTATTTATTCTTTTCCTTCACTTCACCCGGAGGGTATTATTGTATCCTTGGTGTTTGCGCTTTTGATTTTTGACAAGGTATTATTGCAGGGTGCCGAATAGACCAATCTCACAGAGCGTTCCACGCATGCGTGAAGCCGCCATCACTTTACTCCGCAAAGGCAGGCGGCAGTGCACGACACTGCTCGTGCCGTCCCTCAATGGTCCGCCATAGCGGCTTCGTAGCAAACCTGGCTGGTGAGGTCGGTGTATTACTCGCAAAACACTCAGACTATTGACATTGGAGGAAGTTTTGATCCTTCGGGAATATTCAGTTTCCAAGATGAATACGAGAGCAGAGTGCTGATCACTTTGTGTTTGATCTTTGTGTGACTGCGAGCACCACGGGATAGCTATATGGCTGTTTGTGCCTGGGTACGAATAAAATAAAACAATATTGAATTACCCTTGTCATAATCATTATTATGAATGCGAAGAGTTTTTCCCGGGCCGGTTTGCTCGGTACGAAACCAACTAAGCGCTTACGTCTTGCCTGCATAGAAGGAGACTGAAAAAATTAGCCAAGGCCGGTGTACCAATGCATCGAGGGCGCGCACTCTCCGCGTGTCGTTCTGCTATTGCGTTCGCTTCTTCGATGCTTCCCTCCTTACTTTCATCGGCACGATCTTTAAACTTGAGGACAGTGGGAACCAATGCGGAAGTTGACTATAAGAGCAAAACTATTTTCCAGACAGAGCCACAAACCTGAGGTGTCTGTCAAGATTGTTTACCGGGATCGTTCTCCTGTCTCATCGAAAGCAATGCCAGGACCAGCCACCGCGGCACAGTATCGTTGCTGGAGACCGTATTCTTTGAATAGCTTGCTAAGAGGGTAAGGGGGGGGGGGGGGGTGCATAAATGTGTGACGTCACGAACGACGCATTGCCCAGGTATATTTTGTTGACCTAATTATTGTCATTTCCTCCAAAATTAATAAGTTATTTCTAAATAAAAACTGACGTATGTCGTATTCTTTCTCGTCTTTTATTTTATTAAAATAAGAAAGGCAGTCGCCCCCCCCCCCCCTCCTTCACTTTTCCTTAATTACCTTAATTCCGCAACTGCAATCCAGCAGAATCTAGTGTACGACTTGAATCCAGGCTCAAGACGAGGCATCGGACCCGGATTCTGATTCAATCCGGATTCAATCTGGATTCGACCGGTCGGTTTGGATTGAATCCGATTCTATCCGGCCGAATGCAATCCGGGATGGATGAACCTGGTTCCGAAGATCTTCATGCTGTCCGACTTGACGGCGGTTACCGACCGTACTTGTTCCTTTCATTCATGGTGGAATCATCTTGATTCGATTGAAAGTCGAGCGGAAAGTTTATGCTACCCCCCTAGACTGAATTCGAAAAAAGTTGGTGCGATTAAAAGGGTTTCGCGATAAATGTGTCATCAATTACGCCAGGTGAATGACTCGCAAGGCCGCGCGGGCTTAGATTCTTCATGGCCGAATGCAGCCGGCTGTCATACTTGGCACGAATTAGATTTATCGTTGGAAACGCGTTTTCGATTCCGGAGATTAAATTCGCGAAGCCGCGTCGGAGTGTTGGAAACCCGGTAATCTGGCGGAAAACGGGTTAAAAAAAAATGCTCGACCGGAACGTTTTTATTTTGAATTTCAAAACATTCCGATGATAAGGAAAGCGTTTAAAGTTTCGATTCACATACCGTGAACTTCGATCTCGAAGCGCCTGTCGTTCCTTGAACTCCGGCGGAAGAGTTGGGGGCTGAGTGCCGCGTTGATCAAGGATGCATTACAAGCGCAGCCGTGTACGCGCCAATTCTGAACAAACTTTGTAAGTGTCCGGAGAACTTCGCCACTCCGTTGGAGGTTGTCCGGGCTTGACTGGTAACGCTCTACCCTGTTGCGCGCGAAATCAGGACCAGTCCTTACCGCAAAGTCCTCCACTCTTTCCAGTTTAGTGAGAAAACACTGGAGAGGAAGCGCGAGTGAACTCTCCTCCTCTCTCCCCTCCTTTCCAGCGTTCGCTCTGTTTAATTACATTTGCATTAACTGACTGTAACTTGATTGCTTTTAAAGGGATACTAAACCAAGGAATTTAGTGTCCATAATAAGTGGCGCACGTTCTTTCCACGAGCCAGCAGCCGCCGGTGTGCGCGAGCACACGCAATAAAAATGATGTCAAAGACCTCCATTCGCGGTTAAGATGACAGTGAGATGTTTGGGCTTCGGGCCAAAGAAGAATAAAGACAAGTTTTTCATCTACACAGTGGTGTCTGGTGTAAAAGGTAAGCGATTAATTGGTCTAACAAGCACGTAGCTTTCACTTGTAGAGATGAAGAGCCTGTCTTTATCCTCCTTTGGCCCGAAGCCCTTGCATTTCACTGTCCTCTTAACCGCGAATGGAGGTCTTTGACGTCATTTTCGTTGCGTGTGCCCGCGCACACCGGCGGCTGCTGGCTCGTGGAAAGAACGTGCGCCACTTATTATGGGCACTAAATTCTTTGGTTCAGTATCCCTTTAAGGAGCCACTTTTAGAGGGTTTTTTTTTATGAAAGGGTTTCTATAGAAGAAGCCGAAAGTTTCAAAGTTTAGCAAAAAATGCAAACCATAAATTTGGTGAAATAGGCATCGGGAAGTAATAGTCTGCTTGTGTTTCAGGGCACTTTGGCTAGTTCAATCGGGCTGACCTGTTATTTTTGCGTACATCACGCAGTGGTCATTACACGAGTGAATACCGCGATTGGTGATTTTATCGTGTACGATGTCTTTTGACCCGAGTTGCCGCCTAAACACTACTTCACCTTTCTTTTTTTCTTTTTAGTGTGAACGACGCGTTGCAACCGCTTGTGGCTGTTTACACCATCTGTCAGGAAACCCTGAAACACTTCCACTCTGCGTATAATAACCAGACTGGAGAATATAGAGTATTTGCGAGATCAAATCACCGCAATATCTATGAGAGACGATGATCTATAAAAGTGTAATAGTAATTTCAAGCCCACGGTTAAAGAACGATGCGTAAAACAAATTATGAAATATATCCAGACGTGAAGTCTTCCTGACCTCCCCGATAGATGGCTCCAGTGGTTTGTCTCGTTGTGGGCAATCAGAAGCGGCTCTGACGTAGTCGGTGACGCTCAAACGCAAATTTGCGAACCAGTCTTTTTTTTTTTTTTTAAGTGATGCGTATTTTGTTTCTACGTTCTAGTTTCAATGAACCGACTGTCTCGAAAAGGCCATGCACGATTGCTAAAACTTCAGAGACCACTTCCCCAACACCCGCGCATGCGTACCTGCGTATTCTCGGCGGTAATCTCCACCTACCAATCGGAGACAAAAAAAAAAAAACAAAAAAAAAACGGTGACGATCGTTAGAAAACAAAAACGCCAACGTGGACGAATGGAGAGGTTTCCCTGAACCTGTCTTAACGCTCATCCAACAAAGAAGCACCACCTTCCAGGAAAACTGTTGAGTCTTGACATGGTCCTGGCTCTTGAAGACCACCTCAAAGTCTTCCCCCTCTCCCTCTGTCTCTCTCTGTCTAACTAGACTCCGTTTCGCCTCATGGACCACAACGGACGCTACTAGCCATCCCAGCCAACCCGGTGCTATAAACATGTCACGTGACTACACGCCCGACACTTCGCTGTGCCTTTCCCATAGATCACGTGACACTTAAACAGCGTATTGGATTGACTCCGACGACTAGAGGCGTTCTCTGCGGGCCGTCGTGAGGTGAAACGGAGCATATAGATGAAGACAACTGCACTTCTCAGCGGGTACACCATGTGACAGTTTGAGCTACTTTCGCGAGGGGGAGGTCTTGGACGGCGACTTCATAGGCCGTTTGGCGAAAAGGGACGTCTGTGTATCTGTGTGTGTGCTTTTCCCTCTTCGTCTTTTTTTGTCACTAGTTTCTTCGGATGCTTAAGTTTGATGTCTACTTCGTCGCTCTCATTGTTTATTATGTTTTCGCCCGCGCGGATGTACGCGAGGGGCCACCTCTAGAGCTCGCGAAGAATGTTTGCTTATCGCTGATGCCATCTTTCCACATTTCGGTGCGTCGTCCGCGTTTGATCGGTCTTGTTTGCGCGTTGACTTTTCTTTCTTCTGGACTCGTTTGTTTGTTTGTTTGTTTGTTTGTTTGTTTGTTTTTTTGTTTGTTTGCTTTCTTTTTTCTCTCGCGTTTCAGTATTTTGTACGCTTTATTGTGACCTTGCCCGGTCTTTTCCACTCCCTCCTCTATTGTGATTTTTTTTTAAATTTATTTATCGTAAAATAGAGTCACGAAGACGACGTATTACTGTTTAGGGGTGTGCGAATGCTGTTTCGAATCCAGTTGCGCAGCGTCCTCCTCAACATTGTAAAGAGAGTCATTATGTGAACAAAAGGTAAGGGCGCAAACGAGCTGGTGGTGGTTATACATTTCGACAAACACCCCGGCACTGGGGCAAGAAGGGACGGACAAACACAAAGTCTCAAAAATGTCATGGTTTTTGGGGTTTTTTTCCGGCACCTTGAGGGCTATGAGTAAGGCAGTGCTATTCAACTGCAACTCGGATAGTGCACACCCCTCAAAATTTTATAATCTAGTTACGCTTCTCATAAGTTACCGAGCAGAGTTATCGCTGCCGCTTGTGAAGAACCGAACGCAAAAGGAAACAGGAACGTATCGTACCAATGTCTAAAACAACAATTTTTCTCCTTTTTTTTTCTTGCGATGCGTTTATGGTTTGACAAGCCCATGCTCTATGATCGCTCCTTCGGGAAACCCAGTGGCGTATATTCTGCCGCCCTTCGCGGCGTGCGGTGCCCTGACACCAAACAGGGGACGTGACAGCACCGAGACGTCCTGTCAGGGGGGGGGGGGGGGGGGGGGTTACTAGCAACGACGCCCGACGTAAGACGACGAGGCCCTATTGGAAAGGCGCGCTTCACCAGGAGGCGGCACGAAACGACTAATCCACGGGGCTCCCCCACTGTACTCCATTTCACTTTACGATTGACCGCAGGGGGCGCCACATGCCATCCCATGCCAATGCAACGCCGCACGAGTGTCTATATGCTAGTGAACTTCGAGAAGGACGCTGCATGCGACGCGTGGGGAGTCAAGTCACGTGACAGATTCGAGGCACTCCATTGGCTGGGTTGGCTCGATAGCGTCCGCTGCGGTTAGCGAGCGGACGGTTTACCGAGTCTCTACTTTTTTATTATTATTATTATTTAACCTGGCACAACGTGACTTACGAAAGCAATCAGCTTATACGGGACTCGTTTGCCAGAAAGCTAACGCAGCGTGTACCTAATCCGTCGCTGGGCCAGAAACGCTACTCGGAGTCGTGAGATACTACTTTACTCGAATATACGTCCGGGATATATCTGTTTCTTCCTGCGAGTCAGACATGGTCAGAAAAAGAAAAAAAGAAAAAAAAAAATATATATATATATATATATGTGTGTGTTTATATACATATACTTCAGCGACCAGGACTGGTTTGCTATAGTAACAGCGTCTTATAGCTGACATGGCGCGAAAGAAAAACCTGTCAAGTCTGGGGGAGGGGGCTCCGAGCTTGACCTCACCAGCCACTCCGCTGATTCGCTATTATAGCTTTGACGGTGCTTTTCTTACGCACGGTGTTCGCGCGCGCGGCCAGACTCCCAATGCATTTTACAAAAGACGGTCTGCAAGACACTGTCCGAGCGGCACGTTTCTTCCTAGTATGACAGATCCTGTCGTAAATGTCTCCAGACAACTCCGTGCGTCTTGTATGATGTTTGAGCAGCGAGACACAGGTCAACACGAGTCCATGCACTATATTAGTATTTTGACTTCATCGCAGGGAGTTCGAGCGCACACACACATTGAACAGCGTGCCTCTGCGTTCGTTCGTACCTCGTGTCCAATCAAACGATGATGACGTCACGGGGAGGGAGGCGGAGGAAGATGTTTCGCAGGTTTTGATTATTCTAGGTATAGCGTCGCGCAGGTATACTGTCGACGAAAAGTTCCCCGATCAAATACACGCTTCAACACAAAACACATCGAGAGGCTTTAGCTGTCCAGATTGGCTGCGCTACGGCAAGAGACGCTGCAAGCACGCGTATACATGCACGGTTTCGCGCAGCCTGTTGTTTTGAACATTTGGTGACGTCTCGTTTCCCGGCTGACGTATATAATATAGGACACTAAACACAACAGTCGAAGAGGTGTTCCAGGCAGCGTAATATCACGTCACGCCTCCTTATAAAAAAAAAAAATAATAAAACATCGAGAATCCGGGTGGTCCCGCTGCCAGGCTGGATGGTGGAGCTCCGATCTGGGCCGTGTCGTGTATAGACGAGAAGGGAAACCGCCCCCACCTTCGCCGCTGTGCCGACGGCAGACGTCATGGTCAGGGCTCGAGGACGGCGCATGTATGTTTCATCAGGTGTCGCCATGGAAACCGCAGTTCGCGACGGGTAGACGGGGAGGGGGTCCCCCGCCCGCTTCGTCGATGGCTATTTTAATGACCGTCGGCGCTCGAGAGTACCTGAAAGGGACCGCGGCATGAACACGTGCATCGCATGCGACTCCGGAAGACGTATATACGGGGGTGGGGGTCACCGGTCCACGTCACATCGGTTTCGTCGAGAGTTTGACAGGCTTGTCGATCGCTATTGAAAAACAAGATATAATCATCTTTTATTTTGATAAGAGCCGCGGGTGAGACGGCAAAAGGTACAAAAATTCTACAACTTGCGTCCAAGATAAAAAAAAAAAAAAATCGGCAAGACCTCAAGTCTCCATCAGCTCGTAGCGTCAGCCGACGCTACGAGCTGATGGAATCCATCATCATACAAAGGGTTCTTCGTTTTCGGGTTTTATAGTTTTTCAAAAATCGGGGGGTAAAGATCGGGCGCTATTTACCAGGCTGATAATCGGAGAGAAATCGGGTTTTTCTGAAGACATTAGGAAATCGGATTTTCTCGGGTCTCATTTATGAAGGGCAAATACCCGAATTGATTTATTTACACAAACAAAAGTCAACAAAGTATATGATATAGCAATGGTGCTCGCTCTTACAGTATATTTCTGCCTTCTGACTCATTTTGAAGCGAATATATGCAGAGGTAACGCGAATCGAAGAAGTGGGTTACCATCAAACGAGTGATGAAGGAAGCAGTCCTGAAACATCCAGAATTGTTCTTATTTTCCATAAATTCAGCTGATTTCAAGACCGGTGTTCGGCGAGAAATCGGGTTTAACCCGATTTTCATAAAAACTGTTCGGGGTGCAAAAAATCGGGTAATATCGGGTTTTACGCGAAAACGAAGAACCCTAATCACACATCGTCAAAAGCGCAGGAGCATAGTGTTCGTCGTGTTTCTCTAGAACCGGGGTCACACTGCGCATACATCATGCAAAAGACAGTCTGCCAACACGAGTCACCTCAACATTCGTGGTTCGAATGCCGGGTGCCAAGTTCCTCCTCGAGCTCGTTGCCATGCGGCATTTGAAGCACGGATCTCGCGGTGAGTCGCGTTCGAATCTGTATGCAGACCGTCGTTCGTGTGACGAAAAGCGGTATGACCCCGTGATCATCGCTGAACAAATCGTATACGAGGAACGCTCAAACACCTGCGCTTCTGACAAAGTTTAACGCAGTCAAACGCAACTGTGTGAACCGGGCTTAATTGCTATCGTCAGCCATAGCCAACGTTATTAGATTAACTCAGTTACGGAACTGTTCATAGACACTGCATGCACGAACAGTACCCCCCCCCACTCACTCACCACGACTCGCCCAGATTCGCTCGACGCGCCGCCGGACGGCTGCTTTGGTAACTGAATCGGGATACGTTCGTTTCAACGTCACTAGAAACGTAAAAACCAACGAAAAAAACTCTTTTTGTAGTAACTTTTATTGGAGATTAGTACAAAATGGGGGCGGGTGATGTTTTCTAAAATGTTTAGTTTTCAAGGTTTTGCAGCACAATTAATATTGTTTTTATACAACCATGCCTCAGCGGGGATTTCAGGTAAAACGTCCCGACCTAGGCGCATTTTAACTGTGGGCGTATTTCGCGGCGCGTCCGCAAGGGAGACGGGGGTGGAACCCCTGTAACCCGATTGAAGCCAAAATTAGATGTCACGTGCAGTTCCTCGAGTGACCGCTGCGGGAGAAATGGCGGCGTTGTGATCGCCATTTGGCGCTTCAGCAATGCTCTTTAGAATGCACAGTTATGAAACGAAAATATAGATGGCGCTTCGAACGACTCTAGGCGGATTGAGGTGAGTGAGGGGGGTACCCCCCTCCGCGGGAGTTCCACAACTGAGGTAATCTAGTAACGTTGGCATACAAAGCCTAGCAGTTCGACGACAGAGCCATAGAGGTACTCGGTCGCAGATTTGGAGCGCGAGGATCTGGTAGCACAGAGCATTCCTCGGAGAGAACCTGGACGTCAGCGCACAGCTTTTGCAGCGGCGAGGACCCGAAACATGGTTTTCAAATCCGACGAGAAAAGAAGCGGTAGCGCGAGGAACGCGATGAGCACCAGCGGACATTCCATCGCTCGGGAGAAGTTGTGTTTCGGCGTCTCGCCGCAGCGGGGCGCCCGTCACGTGGCTCTCCTCTCTTCCGTCGTCTGCCGCTCTATACTTCGTTTCACCTTCGGTCCGAGCGCAGCCGATGTTATCAACCGAAAGGCCAATCAAACAGCGCAAAAAGCGCAAAAAGCGCAACGTCATGGCGTGCTCTCTGCGCTTGATAGGACTAGCCGGCCTCGGAGCACGCACAGAGAGACGGCGAATACCCGCTGGTCCTATCAACTGCAGAGAGCACGCCATGACGTTGTGCCTCTTCGCTGTTTGATTGGCCTTTCGGCTCATTACATCGGCCGCGCTCGGACCGAAGCTGGAACAAAGTATACCTTTTCACTATCGGCGGCCGCTTCTCGTGGAAAATGCTGAGTCACCGGGCCCTGGATGCATGCGCGGCGTCTCATATGTCGTGGAAGAGAGATACTGCGCATGCTCGGAACTCCTTCCACATGCCCAGCAGACAAAGATGGCAGCGCCCAGAGGACGATAATAGAAAATGTTTCTAGTAATGGCTGCTGTTTGAGCACGCACTCTGAGAATGTGTTTGACACGAGTGCTGCGTCAGCGTTTGGTGAGGACTCGGATCCAATCACACGCTTTGGGCCCAATGGATGGATCGATGGATCGATCGATAGCTTGTCCGTATAACATCATTTGCGACCATGCTGGCATTTTATGTGCCACGAGCGTTCGCTTCACCCAGAGCCGTGTATAGGGAGAGTTTGGTCAGTGGGAGGAGCGGGCAGAGCCAGGGCGTGCGCGCGACGCAGATAGAAGGCCTGGCGTGCTCTCTTGGCCAACCAGAAGCCAAGAATAATCCCCTAGTGGTGGTTGCCGGAAACACTTTTAATAAGTGCGCAAGAGTCGAATGGAGTAACTCTTCGTGGTTGAAAATGTAGTGCAATTTATGTGCCGATTATGATCATGCAAAAAGATGTAAGAATCGATCACGTGGCCGCTTGTTCTGGCTGCGAGTTGAGGAGATGAACGTACTGCTTGTTTTCCCTCGATTTTTATTTTTCTGTGACTGTCATTGCGTAGAGAGAAAAAAAAAGTAAAGCGTGTTTCATAGGTTTTGAATGTCGAGGTATAATTCTAAGCAGTATTTACTGAAAGTACAAAAATTGTTGCATCGCCCCTAGCGATCGCTTAAACTTGGTCAACTGACATTAAAGACCGGCGACAAGTTCGCGCATTCCACTTTTTTCATCCTTCCTCCTCTCCCTCTTCTACCCTGTTCACCGTTGCCTGCTTCCTCCTCTTACATGGTGAGGAGGATCTTCTGCCTTGCAGAATCTCGAGTCTGGTTGTCGGCCTTTAAAAGGTCCATTTAGGGAAGTGAACGAGAACATATATTGTTTGATAATTTCCCCGTTTAATTTAGAAGGGAAATTGGAATCATGTACTTTGACGTCACGTGACCTGACGTCAGGAAACCTGGTGATGTGACGTCTCGGTATCAAGCCGCGGTGGCACGTAATATCATGACGCCACGTGACGTCTATTTCTCCGCGAAATTTCGCGGGGAACTGCACGACGGACAAACGGGCGGCCGAAATTTAACAATTAAAAGGTTTCCTTTAAAAAAAAAAAAAAAAACTTTTGCGTTTAAAAATTTTGAGGAATTTAAGAATGTTTGGGTGCCATCCTCTTGTCGGTATAATATCGCTTTTAGGAAGGCTTCATGTGACGCTGAATCCTGAAACCTTTGCTCAGTGCATAAAAATAAACGGAAAATTCATTAACCAAAACTATGCAGCGTAAAACTGAGGGAAAGAAGGAGACGAGAGAGCGCGGTGACATCCGGCGCTTTAATTATACTAATCACTTGAGTTCCGGCATATGATTACGACAATTACACTTTAATTGGTCTTCACTGAAAACGTCATATATGTTTAGAAACACAGCGCTACTACCACGCGGTGATTAAGGTGGCTGTAAAATTTCGTCCATGGGTGAACTGTATATATATATATATATATATATATGCTTGTAAAATTTCCCGGCACAGGAAACCGCCTATGCGCAGGAAGAGAGGTTTTTTATGTACGAAATCGGCGAAAATAGCATTATTTTTTTATTGTTTGTAAGGTTGTCCAACAACAGTCCACCGACCAACATCCCAAGGGACGCAATTGGATACCATGGTTTCTGTTGTTATTTTTTCCTCCTTATTATGGTGATCAAACTCTCAACAACTTGAGATCGAAATGCCATGTATGGCTGTCACAAAGAACATACCAGTTTTATTTTTACAGCGAAGCTGTTAAGGAGTACTTTCCCCAGTATTGTGTCCGTCAGCAAAGAAATGACGACACCAAACTCTGGACGGCTACCGCCATCTATGAGCGACTGAGGCAACCAGACAATCGGCTTGCCGGTTGTCTGGTTGCTGCCGTCGCTCATAGATGGCGTCAACCATTGCAGACTTTCCATTCTGGCTTGCTGACTTGCGGCCGGCCATTACTGTTCAATCTTATCATCGGAGAGCTTCGCTGGTCTTCCTTCTTCACTAGAGTGGAAAGGCTGAAAGTTTTTTGTTTTGTTTTTTTTTTCAAATCACTCGAAAATGTTTTTGTTTTGTTTTTAAGCTGCGTGTTTTATGTCTTCTGCAAGAAGATCGAAATATAAAGGGCGCTTTGTTCAGCATGATTCCCACCGAGCTCGCAGCGTTCTACAAATAGGCAGTTTGAGTAGATTCGTTCCGATGACTCCGATAATGGTAGCCGATACTACGCTGACGCCTTTGCACATGCATCCAATCGTTATTGGGTACCGCTATCGGAGTTATCCGAACGATATACTAAAACTCCCTAAAGACGCGTTCCATGCATGTACTGATAGGCCCCGTAACGAGGAACAACTCAAAGTCTGTACGCCAGGACCCGACACTTCTAGAACTTCGGTCTCACTTTGCACGGTCATTGTTGGCTGCTCCGCGCAGTCGTCGTCATGAATGGCTCGATAATTGTTTGGACAGCGTGCGAGGCCGGAACCGCGTCGTAAGCTTGAGCCGCCGCAATTCATTCACGCGAAACAGCTGTGTCAACTAGCTTTGCGACCGACTTCCGCTGCGGACCTTGCCGCGTATGTGTATACGTTCGTTTCTACCATAAAGAGAACAAAAAAGAAGTACCTACGTTCGTTTTTCATTGTTCACGTCGTACGGTGTGGCTGAACTCTACGGGCTCCGCAGGTGTTTTCATCCTTGTCTCGATTTCCGTTCGATGTCGACTGCAAATGTTTGCAGCGATTACCGAAACTTTGACGACTGCATGCGCTGTCTTGCGTATACGAGTGTGTACCGGTCCGTGCCGACCGGTGTGGCTGAGTTCGCTCGTGTCCCTGTCTCCGCCGACTTTCTTCGTTAGCTCTCACTGACGTCAGATATCGAGCATTGCGCGGCGTTATCCGACTATTCCTGGTGCGACGAACTCTTCCATGTGTATACGCTATTTCAGGTTTCGGACGTCACGTGAACGTAGCGGTGCGCTGGCAATAGTTGGAGCTATAGGTGGAGCAAGTCAACGCCTGATTCAAAAGAATAAAAACCGTGTTCATTCATCCATTCAGTCATCACCGTGATAAGATGTTTCGTTTTTGTTTTGTTTTTTTTAGAAAGAGCAAATTATTGCTGTGGGTACGCTGTGCTCATGGACCCCGTGGTAAAATGAGACTGTAAACAAGTTTTCTGAATCTGTAGTCGAATGCTTTTACTTTACTACATAAAATGGCACTGAGGAAAGCCTGCTGTTAAAATTTCTTAAAACATTCACACTCAACCAACAAACAAAAATATGCTCAAATCGCTGCTGTCGATACGCTGAATCTCGACAATGCGTCAGCATTTAGCGCAGGGTTTCCGACTCATCGAAGGATGAGGATTCCCACCTCGCAACGGTCCACATGCTGTTGTGTTCGGAGAGCCTGCCTGTTCTCCAGGCCGTCGGCGGTTTCGGATTCCGGCCCTACTTAAAAGCGTCAGCAATAATTGCTGACGCTTTTAAAACAATTAAAGCAGATCAACCTACATCACTGAGCGAAAAACAAATGCTTCCTACCCGGAAATAGAAACTCCAGTTCGCTGTCCGACATTTCCTAGTCTTTTGTAGGGGTCCTCCCTCGCCACCATGACAGACCTGTTCTCCCACTTCGACTTGTATAGGCACTGTGTGTATTCATCCACATGCCCTCCTGCTTCAGAATCTAGGTAAAGGCCAGCGCTTTTTTATTTTCTTATACACAAATGAATTGCCAGAGGATGTTTGTTGTTTTCTGATAAGGAGTCACGTGTCCGCTGGAACTGAAGAAGCAACAGCTGCTTCGGCTGATTGCCGTTTCGCTCACAAGCACTAGGGTCTCCGGGAATACCTGAGGCGAGATGCATGCAATATCGGAGCTCAAAACGACTTGAAGTTTGTCATCTTTCCGACCTTCCATCCTCCTGGAAATTGTAACGCAAAAGTACCTTGCAAGTAACTTAGGAAGTGGGTACAGGTTACACGCAAAACGTACTTAGGTAAAAGGCCTAAATACTGACATTTGAAAGCAGTTGTAAGCTAATCAGTTTACTCCAAAAGTAACCTGATGCCTCTATTGAGTATGGGATGACTTGAGCAGAGTATGTAACTTAATAAAAGTTTGAGCTCACGGGGGCCTTAGCGTTAGTTCTTTGCCAAGCTATGTTGAAACGGAGTATGGAGGTACACTATAGTTGGCTTACAATTACGTCCTAGTAAGCTTTCATTATGATAGCCTTGTTGCTGAAGGCGCACCTTTAGCTGCATGTTATTTGCACCACCAAATTATTTTTTCTTAATAAAGAACAAGTAGGAAAGACCACCACCACGGTGCAATGCCTTCACTTGAAAGCCGTGAATATAGACCATATAGTCGCTGACAGTGACTACGTTTACATCAATTCGTCTGTAGGGCATCGAATCGAAATTTGACAGCATGCAGTTTTAGTAGAAAAGAAAGAGGGTGGATTGCACTGTTGGGAAGTACTTTAAGTACATTGTACTTAAAGTACTACTTGAAGTAGGTTTAGGAAACTTGTACTTTACTTCAAGTACATTCTCTGAGTATGTACTTGTACTTTACTTAAAGTATTTTTTTCTGGTACTTTCCGAGGAAAGTACAATTCCCGACTTCAAAGTACATTCCCCAAATTTGGTTTGGTTAAATTTGTGTCACGAAATGATGCTTTGTTAACTCCGAAGAAATACTGGGAGGGATATTCTACTCTCGCCAGAGGCGTGAGGAGACGACGCATCGCTCCGCTTGTTCTGGGGGCGGCTTTCCAGTAGCTTTCTGAACTCTCTACTTCTCGGTCGGTCAGCGCAAGCGAGGAGGTTTAAAATATTATGAGAGCAAAATTAATCATAATCTAGCAGCTGCAAGTGTGGTGCGGAACAATTAAACTTTCAAGCCGAAGAAAAATACAACAGAGGAGAACGTCACAATGTTTTGAGACATTCGCTTTTGTCTTTTCCTTCGACTTGAAAGTTCCTTAATTTTTTGCACCCCAATCTCAGGTGTCACATTAAGATTAATTTTCACCAGTTCACTTTCAAACTCACTGTTTTTTTGTTTTTTTTTTGCATTAAAGAGAGGACACTCCTCTATGAAAGAATTGCATGCGGAAGCTACCGGGCTGACGTCATGCTCTCTCCTAGTACATTTAATCCCCTTGGGTGCAACAATCCAGTGCAACCGTTGCCAAATTCAGAAGAGGGACTTCTGAATTCGGCTCCATTCCTGAAAATGACCATACTTCGTCTCACCCAACGATGGACTAAAGGCAAAAGCTACAGACCGCCAGATCCAATCACGAGCCACTTAGAAATCGCGTATTGCGCTTTGATGCGGGTATCAGTGCCCGCGTCTCGGATCACTGATGGGGATGGGCGGACAGTGGTTCGAATTGAAATAGCACTGAGTGACTCAACAATTTTACATCGCAAAAAAGAGGCTGTTTGCAGTGTCGAAGCTATAGAAATGATGCAGCGTTTTTGGGTTCCGAGCATTATTCGTCCACCCTTAGTCAATGCTAGGCATGTCATTGTGTAGCGTGGAACGTGATTGGACCTGGCGGCCCATGGCTTTGGCCCTTAGTCCATCGTAGGATGAGACAAAGTATACTCTGTGGCCACTTGACCTTATCAAATATTTGCCGCTGTTCTTGAAAAAAAAAGTCATGCACTCCCGATTACCCCTGGGCAATGCATACCACTTAAAATATCACTGTAGAGGGGAATTAAAGAGATCATGAAAGATTGTGTTAAAATACTTCTACTTTACTTTTAAAGTACATTGTATTTATAGTACTTACTTCAAGTACATTGCATCCAGTGTACTTACTACTTTACTTAAAGTACATCATGTCTCATTTACTTTGTACTTTACTTAAAGTACCTTTTAGATGTACTTTACCCAACACTGGTGATTAGTCCCCTCTTGGTATACGATGTGCTTCGGTCGCATCCATGTTCGGAAACATAGCCTATGCGTCAGTGCACCGTTATGTCTATTTTTGTTTTCACCACATGAGAGATGATTGTACGCCTATATACACACGAATTGTGTATACAGAGCGCGTCATTCGAGCGATAGATGTTGAATTTTTTTTTCTGTCGATACCGTGAAACAACTGGACGTTTTTGCAGTGTAGAGAACAAGCCACTCCAACTGTTTGTCTCGTTTTGCCACTTCTGTCTGGTTTGGTCATAGGCGCGCGCGTAAAATCGTTGGGTCGTGACTACGGTGTCATGAAACGCGTTTCCGACTTATGTACTCGGCGTCCTATGTGGAGGGCAAGTTGTCTGCTTCTTGCACAGGAGTTGAGGTGACGTCAAAACGACAGCGAGTTCTGATTGGCTTTGATTGGAAGGATAGTGGGTAGACCTCAATGCTAGATGCCTCGAGGTCTACCCACTATTTCTTTCAATCAGCCAATCAGGAGCTCGGCGTCGTTCTGACGCCATCGCAACTCCTGAGCAAGAAGCAGACGACTTGCTCTGCGCATTCCGCCCATGCCATCGCTATGTGTTGCCGAAGTGACAACAAATGACGTCACAAAACCCAGAGGGTCGCTGTCGGATGTCGAGGTCCGACAGCTATGACATCTGGCAGCAGCGTGCTGTCTAATGTGACGGTTGGGTGCAGAAGTTCTCAAGAAGAAAAAATCGCGAGAGACGAGCGCGAGTACCCCGTCGTCACGGCGTCCCAACTCCTGACTGCTGAACCTTCCGGGCCCTCGAGGTGGAGAGCGACTTGCCGCAGAACGGGCGCCTGTCACATCCACCGCCGCTGCTAGGACACCAACCGCCAGGCTGTGCGGCCGGGGCAGTATGACACTTTTATGACATCATCAAACGAAAATCGCAAAACACTCTTCTTTCTCTTTTTTTTTTTTTTTTGAGGCTGTAAGCACATTAGTCGGAGACGCGTTGCACCATGCCAGCAGCAAAGCGCCCAAAGGGAAGTTGACGTAACGTAATAACTGGACCGAAAGTCGGCCACCACTTCCTCGTCCGCTCAAGCTTTTCGACGAATGACTAATCGCAGCGTTTCGGGGGATTGCGGGAAAGGGGAGTTGGGGGAATGTTATGTTCGGTTCGGTCGGCCACCCGCGCCCATGTCGGGGGAGTCGTCGGGCGGGAGCGTCGGGGCGTGGGGTCCATTAGGCTTAACGGCTCGCTCCCCTGACCGTCGCCCCGTTGGGGTCACTGGGCTAATGGACGGCGCCTTAGTGGGGGCGCTGAAAAGAACGGGAAGGAGAGTATCGTAAGTTCTCCGCTGATTGGAGGAAGCATGGCTTACGTGACTTCCTTATTCAGCAGCGAGGTCGTCGAATCCGTGGATCAAAAAGAAACCAAAAGGCGTATTGAATTTTATACCATCTCTTTGAGAAGAAGGAATCGTATTGAGGACGAAACAATTCAGGTTGGAGACTCAAGAAACACGACGCGGGGCGCAGTGATTAGTTCATCTTCTCATTTTTGCTCGGCGTCACAGTTGCCACGCAAAAACCAATTTAAGAAACGTTTTAACTGGCATCAGGCTGCTCTTTTACGCACGTTTGTACGGGAGAATGTTTGGTGCAAATATTCGGTTTCGAAGAACTCATTCAAGGCGAGGGTTAAGAGGCCAGGTGACAGCCGACGAACCCGCAGGGGGATTTTGGGGCGGCTGTCCGGTGAACTCCGCGGGAAATCCGGACAAAACTCAACGGCACGAATCCCATATATACAGGCACGTTTTTGCACGCGATATACGTGCGGATCTTGCGTTACCATCGATGGGTGCCGAAACAATTACCGCAAACGAGTACATAAGCAACGCTGGGCGTGTTTATTCTCGTCTCTTTCACTTCTCACGGATCTTCCGACGTCGCGTTCCCGGAATCATACGTTCCGTTTCGTCGTCCCGTGTGTATATAGAGGGGGGAATTGCCGACGACAACGACAACGGGCGTACGTTGCCACCGCTTCGCGCTTCGAGGCGCGCGAAGGCGCACCACCACCACCAGCAGGCCGGGCCAAGCAGTCAATCTCCGTTTCAGTTTAAGGTGTAGCGCAGCGGATGTTACGCGAGCCAATCCAGCGTTGCGAACGTGCCACGTGACCACGCGCCTATGTGTCACTGGGCGCCTCCCGTCGGTCACGTGACAATCACGCGGCGTGTGATTGGCGTAGATGGCCCGTGATGTCCGCTGCGGTTCATCGTATGGTGAAACGGGCTGTACACGGTCAGTCATCCGTTCTGTCCACGCAAAGCTGCAGCAGACGGAGACTGAGCACACACGCGCATTTAGCCGTACGAGTGCGGACGCACCTCCGCAATGGGGCAAAACCTTCCTGTCGCATTTGTCGTTTGATTGTACGTAGTTCACTACTCTACTCAAGTTACTGTAGTTTAACTACTTTTCGAGTAGTTTAGTAACCTTCAATTACATTTTTATTTCGGTAATTAGTAGTTTACTTTAATTACTTTTTTTGAGTAACTTCTACTCAAATTACAAATTACTTTCGAATTTTAATGGTTGTTTTACCCATCAACAAACATTCCTGCACAAAAGAGATAAGATGTTGGAAGATCAGCTAATATTTGCAAAGATGGGGAAGCATGTGGCGTAGGAAAGGGTGTGGGGGGGGGGGGGAAGAAAATGAGTTGGAGAGTCCGAAACCCCCCAAAATTTTCCCGAGCCCCCCCCCCCCCCCCCCCCTCCACCCTCTCTGCAACAGCACTGCTACGAAGCGCGTGGGGAGCGGACAGGCACGACGCAAGAGAGGCCGAGTAACTGCGGGATTAGCGCCTAAGACTGGCATTTTTTTGTGTCCCGAAGCTCAAGGAGACTTGACCCATTCGAAGAAAGGGCTGGTTCCCGCTTCTCCCCTATGTAGAAACTCTCGCCCACTACAGGAGGTGCTCACACTGCATCCTCACTCAAAGGAGGCAACAAAATGCAGCACCTGCTCTGAAGCTCATCTGGTGCTCCCGTAGTTTTACGGTACTCGAGGAGTCGCGTGCTAAAGGGCAACGCCAGGGGACCCATTTGCGTTGTCTTTCCTCCCATAACATAGAATATGTAGATCTTCAAAAATTTGAAGATCGTTCGAGAAACCTTAATAATTCCCCCAACGTTTTTATATATAAAAAAAATTAAACAAGCAGTGGTGGGAAGTACTTTTATAACATGATACTTAAAGGGGCCGTGAAACGAAATTTGGGCTGGGATAAATGATTTTAAATTGGGACTTTACTAATCGCATATTGTTTAGTTGGCCAAAAGAAAGAGGGTAGAAAGTTAAAAGCCAGCTTCTCGGTACGAACATTTGAAAATATAGCGGACTATTTTGTACCTTCTTTCCTTCCAAAGCTCTCCGCCTTTTCACTATGATACATCCGCGGTTCCCAAAGCGCGTCAGCGGTGCCAAACTGACGTCAGCCGAGCCCAGCTTACGCATTGGACACGAGAACTGCGTCAGTCGGACGTATGCGCTCGTCAACAATCAATCCGTCGACGAATATTTGGATTCGCGTTCGTGGCCAATGAGTGCCCTGACGGAACTTATCGTCACTTGCGAATGACAAGTTCTATGGTGTGCATAAACAGCACGGTGGAAGCTAGGAGTCATCGCACCGGTGCCGAAGAATGTCATGACGACGTGATTTCACAATTCGCATTTGAGTTGAGGATTAAAGCTAAGGAGGAAGAAGTAGGAAAATCGTTTCATGACCCCTTTAAAGTACTACTGTTTAGAAACTTTGTACTTTACTTGCAGTACATTCTCTGGGCATGTACTTGTACTTTCAGAGGAAAGTAGAACTCCCGACCTCAATGTACATTCCCCGAACTTGAAAAAACAAAAAGGCGTAACGTCGTGTGAAAACACGCTCTTTCTAGACGTCATCTGGACATTTCTCTGAGTGAGGTAATGGCGGCTATAAGACCGACACAAATAACTGCCTTATAAGGTGATTGTGTTAAATAGTCCGTCGAGATTAAAACAACTACTCTGTGGCGACTTGATTTGACACAAAATTTGCTGCCATTTCCGTAAGAAAACTGATGCACCTCCGATTACCTCTGGAGAAATGCGTACCAGTTAAAAAACACTGTATAGGGAATGAAAGGGCATCATGAAAGATTCTGTTAAAAGTACTGGTACTTTACCTTGAAATATATTGTATTTATAATACGTTACTTCAAGTACATTTCACCCGGTGTACTTACTACTCTACTTGAAATACATAACCTCTAATTTACTTTGTGCTTTACTTCAACTACTTTTTAGATGTACTTCACGCAATTGCACTGTAAACAAGCAAACGCTGTCTAAAAATCAAGCTCAGGCAGTGCTAAACCTCAAAGTAGAAATGACCCATTTGCAGTACATCATTGACCAAACAAACAAGAAAGTACAAAACAATAGACGAATCTCACTATACTTCGTCTCACCTTAGCATGGACTAACCGCGAAGGCTGTGCTAGCGCGAGCGGCTAGCCTTGACTGCCTTGACGAGAGCACTCGCTGCACGAGCACTCGTGCAGCCGCCGAGGCTTCATTCAAAGCAATTAGCTCGCGCTTTTAGCACGCGCGGCTAACAATAGTCCGTACTAACGTGAGACGAAGTATAGCCTGTTTGACTACGCCACCGCTGCCGCAATGCATCGAGGGAACTTTAGTCTTTCTGCACGTGCGACAAACCTGCTGGAGCTCTGCGCGTGTGGAGCACGAGACGGCACGAGCCCTCTCGCGCAATGCCGTTTGCCTCCTGTGAACTAAAGTTATGGCGGCGTCACGCATGGTCGAACGCTTGGTGAGATCGGTCTATTAGGTACGCAGAAGCAGAACCAGCTATTAAAGCATTTCTTTGAAAAAACAAACCGTTCCATATTTGGCTATAGACCCTTTTCATGGCAAACGCCACCAGGAGTTGTTCTGGTCTTTGACGTCCCAGAGAACTTCCGGTTCATAAAAAGTATGAACAAAGCCCACCCTAACACCGCTGTTTGAAATGTTGATGAAACGTTTAACCACCAATTCTCCAGGTGAACGCCAAAAGAACGCAGAACCCCCAGATATGATAAATATTTTCGAATACTCTTGTAAACCAACTTGCCTCCTCCAAGACGTTAAATTGACCAGCCGAGGGCCCTCGTTAAATCTCCAACTTTGATGTGCGTGTAGCGTTAATGCTTTCTAGCACTGGCGACATAGGCAAGCTCGACATACTTTAAGAGACGGAGCGACCGGAAGTTGCTTGGGAGGCAGGAGGCAGTTCATGTTTGTAAACATGAAAAGGGTCTATACTTCGTCTCACCCTAGCATGGACTAACCGCGAAGGCTCTGCTAGCGCGAGCGGCCAGCCTTGAGCGCTCGTGCAGCCGCCGCGGCTTCATTCAAAGCGACTAGCTCGCGCTTTTAGCACGCGGGGCTAACAATAGTCCATACTAAGGTGAGACGAAGTATAGACCTTTCCAAAAAAGGGCACTTGGCAGGTTCCATTTTCAGTGTTCGTGCGTATGGCGCGTGATTTGCTCGGTTTCCGAAGCGACGAACGTGCGCGTTCTGGACTGTGATTTAACACGTGTGGACTGTGATTTTTGTAAACAGTGGAAACGTCTATAGCACAATAGACCGATCTCACTAAGTGTTCGGCGCATGCGCGACACCGCCATAACTTTAGTTTACAGGAGGCAGACGGCCGTGCATGCGAGGGCTCGTGCCGTTTCGTGCTCCACACGCGCAGAGCTCCAGCGAGGTTGTCGCACGTGCAGAAAGACTAAAGTTCCCTCGATGCATTGCGGCAGCGGTGGCGTAGTCAAACTGGCTGGTGAGATCGGTCTATTTCGCTAACGGATCAAAACCTATGTACTTTCCTTTTACCATAAAAAAAAACATATAAAAGTAACTTCAAAGTAACTTCAAAAGTAATTCGCTACTTTTTTACGGTAATTAGTAATTTACTCAATTACTTTCTATTTGAGTAATTTCTACTCTACTCAAATTACTTTTGAGGTCAATACTCAGTAACTTAACTTAATTACTTTTTTTGAGTAACTTGTACATCTCTGCACGGCATGCAGGGTGGACGCGTTCAAAAGAAAGGTGGTTGCGGACGGCGGCGATTGCCGATAAATCAAGACGGGCGTTGCATTCCACTCCGAGTCAGCATTTTCTTCGTAGCTAATGCTATAGAAAATGGGCAAGCCGATGTGTAGGTTCGCGATCAGAACCCGAGAAGGAGGAAACGGAAACATACAGTGGCGTACCAACTTGTTTTTGAGTGTGTGTGTGTGTGGGGGGGGGGGGGCAAACCAGACACCCCCCCCCCCCCCCCCCCCGAGGAGCGGTGCCCTTGGTATCCCTTGGGCGCCGCCGGCCAGTGTTTGCCCTGCCCAGTGGCGGCTGTTTCAGAGGGGGGGGGGGGGGGGGGGCAAAACACGTGCCTTGCCCCCCCCCCCCCCCCGCTCTGAGAACTGGGGGGCAAGAGCCACCCTTGCCCCCCCCCCGGTTGGTACGCCCATGGAAACATACGTACGGCGGACAACGCATACAAAGGTCCTGCGTATAGTTCACTTCCTGCAATTACATATGGTTCGGGTCCATGACAACATAATGCGTATGCTCTGAATCTCATTAAGAAGTGCGCGGAGCTGACAGCTAAAAAAAAAAAAACGCATCGCGAGGCGAGATTCAAAAATCTCATTATCGCCTCGCTGCCAACAAGGTGGCGGCTTTGACCGCTTAGAAAGCCGTACAAGCAACCACAAAAGAAGAGGGGTTAATTTTCATAATAAGCCACGCCCTCTGTTTCTTAAGATGTCGGTTATTATCGCGACCAGCGTTCAAGGACGTTCCCCGGAATAAACGTTTTCGAGGAAATATCGAAATTCTAATTAATTTACGGTATACGATACCCGGGCCACTGTATGGTCCTCGGAAACATTACGATCTTTTTTAGTCAAGAAAAGTAAACATCTATAATTTTGTGAATGTGGTTTATAGGATTCATCGCAAAGAAGCTATGTTTAATTTCTATTTTCCCGAAAAATAATGCCTTTTTATTTTTTTATTTATCTTTTTGTTGGACGTTAGCAAGGCGTTTGATGTCTGAGGAAGGTGGGGGTAAGTTCAAACGGTGACCCGACGGTCTTGCACCAACGCACGTTCCCAGCGCATATACTGTCGCGCAGAGAACGGAGTCAGGCGATGAAAGGCAGGCGACTGATTGTTCCTGCGAGCCCGTAGGTACACCGCCGCCGTTTCAGCTTGGTGGCGAACTGAATACTAAAGGCCCTCTCTGTACTTCTCGTGCGAATGGTGGTTCGAACTCAAAGGAGCCATGAGACGATTTTTCTTCTGTATCGTAAGATACTATAGACCAACTCAACTTGCTGACGTCATACGACCGCGGTGGCGCTGCTGTCGGTACTGCGCATGCGCTAATGCTTTATTCCTCCCAAATTTGGCTTCTGCGCATGCGCAGTGCCCACACCTGTTGTGGGCAAAGCGGGCTTGTTTGTAAACAGTGTGTTGGTTTATACTTAGAATCACGCCCCCCCCCCTCCCCCCAAATGTTATTAACTAAATAAACTTACCCTAGTTTTATATATTTTTTCCTTATAGGCTTTTTTTTTTTTTTAATATGAGCATTGTTTATCTTTTCAACTCGGAGCCAGAACAAGCGGCCACGTGGCCTGCTGCCTATCCTATGCCGCCAACGTTAATCATAGCCACGCACTGGGGTTGGCAAAGTAGAAAACGAGGCGCCGATCTCCAGGCATTGTTAGAGTACGGCTATTCTCCTCACCGCAGTTACCGCAGTGGTTGGACACGAGCCACTACCCGAGTACCCGCCGAGGCATTGATTGTTACGAGCCGCAGTCGAGTGCTCACACAGTTCTCGTGTCCAATCCATGAGCCGCGCTCGACTGTCGTCAGGCGGGTGATTTCGATCCCACAATTATACGTCACCGAGGCAAGACTGAAAGAAATAGACCCCTTTTATCTTCGCAATTTTACCGCGGCAAAAAAGCTTCCAAATCAGTGGCGGTCTGTGCGAATCTACTTGGGCCAGATTAGGATTAATACGCTTCTGAAAAATCGTGAACATTCCAACCCGATATCGTTTCATGACCCCTTTAAAAGCGCCGCGTCATTCGTAGCCTTCAAAGTGCGAGAGAAAGTCATGACAACCGATTTTCTTAAGAATGTTCAAGCTAGGAATGATACTGCTCTATTCGATTCGAACCACCGTAAAACGTTCAACAAACTTTGCGGCGCTATCTGGCATGAAGTTGCAAGATTTCAGTATAAAATGGCGACGTATGGCATCAGCATGAACTAGACGATGCATATGTCTTTACTAAAATGCTTCTTTGTGTGTGTTAGTTAAGCTAGCAACTAGAAATAAAGCCCCTAGATAAGAGCTTCCTACAAGGAGCGACATCTTTGAAGCTCCGACTGCGTGACTGAGCAGGTTTTAGGAAGCGAATGGTGGCGCACAGCAGACGTTTCAACTTAATACCGCCATTTTGTTCCAGTGGATTGTGCTTTGTTATTTGTATCGGTTGTTGTTACTTCTAAAATAAGTATCAAGGGACTTTAACTAGAAATGGCGGTGCACTGCATCACGGGACGTTGTTCCAATCCATCTACGAGTAATCGAAAAGACGCATTATCGACCCGGCAGCGACATCGCAATTGTCACTCCGAGCGCAACGCCCTTGGGGTCTAGATTCGAGGAACTTCCTTGAGCCAATGTTTGCATGTCACCATAGCACAACGTCTGGGAGGTCTATGGACACGTATCCGTATACGTGGCGGTCATCGATTCGGTAGGTGTCATCAGTTGATGACGCCGTGGATCTGGGGCTGAATACGCACTCGCTAGACAAACGAAGATACGTCAATATAGGATTTGTACGCCGCCGTGTCTTCGGAATTTTTTTCGAGGGTGTGCAATAGTAACCTGTACATCGTGCAGCCCCGATGAAAATGATTCCTTCATCGGGGCTCTGTCATATTATAACCGTTGAGTTATTACAATAAACGCTAGAGGCTCAGCTGGCGCTAGTGTGCTGCTGCATTTTGAAGCAGACAGCAAGCAGTCTAAATTTGACTTCCGGTAATGCATTCCTAGGAGAAAACACAAAGGCGTTTTCTTTTCGCGCTCGATTATAAGAGCAAATATTGCTTAGTGCTGCGACAGAATAAAAAGTTGGGAACGTTTTACAATCGGATGTACAAAGAATGTGTCAGATCGAGCGTTTTTCTTTAGGATTTATGGCGTCGAACACTGCGCTAAAATACACATGCATAATACGTGTTGACGCTGCAGGCTGCTATTGTAGGGCACGCATTTACGCATATAGTCAATGCTGTGAAGCACACAGAGTGAATCAGCTTGACGAAACACCTAAAGGATGCCAATATATGCTAAATCAAACGATCAAAATAGACGACAAGAACGAAGCATGGAGTTATGGAACAAAGAACACGTACTGGATTAGTAACAAACTGTGCATGAATAATCACTGATAGCTTGTATTGATAGCTTGTATTGGTTGATTGATAGCTTGTATTGACATATCATGCTGTACAACACAGACCCGGGACTCAATTGTTGCTAATTTAAACATCGCTCAGTAATAAAATAAAAACTCATTAACTAAATAAATTACGCTTCTATAATGTGAATAAAACTATATAGTACCCGCGAAACAACGCTGATTTATATTATTTCCTGGCGAAGTGAAAAATATCACATAGGTTTTCCCATAGGAATACGCAGGAAGGCTGGAAAAGTAGACTGCTTGCTGTCTGCTTCAATTTGCAACCGGAAGTCCCGTAGACACTAGCGCCAGCTGAGCCTCTAGCGTTTATTGTAATAGCTCCATGATTATAACAAATGATTCCATACTTCCAAAACAGTTGCAATATACTTTGTATTTTTAAAACCCTGCTTTATGAAGAACATAATTTTCTAAAATAGTTTACAATTTGGTGGTGTGAGCCTGCTTTTTGTTTTTTACTGATAGCAAAAAGGTATAAATACAAACTTTAAAAAGATAATAAACGTTTAAGCGCTAATTTGCGTTCTTGCGTCAACTTCTGGACGCAGGGAAAGTTTCCGCTATAAAAAGGTGTACTTAATGCCCGGTAAAAAGTTTTGTGACAAATGCAAACAAAGCTATAGGGGTGCCCGCGGGCTTGCTCATGCTGCGAACTCTGCAATTGTTGTTGTTTGTTTGTTTGTTTGTTTGTTTTTGTTTGCGAAAAGTGCCAAAGACGTAGCTAACTGTCTCATACGATCTGTGCGTCATTCCAGCGAGAGACTATATGTGTCGTTTAGAATCTGATCTCCCTCTGCTAAAACGCAGCTCGCGCGATGAAGTGTAAATATTACACATATTATGTTGCAGGTTAAGAAGAGCAAAGTAAGCCCCGCTGACAAAACTCTTTTCTTGACATGACTGATGGTTTCCTCTTCTCCACTTGCCTCTTGTCCAGCGCTAACCTGCAACAAACTATTGAAACTAGGTACCTACTCGTTAGCGTTCTATAAAAGAATAACCAGGGTCGTTACATCGATAACGAACAAAGTAAAGCGTTGCAAGTAACGGCGTTACTAACGGCGCGCTACGAACAGGTCTGGGGCATGTGCGTGACGTATCTGATACCCACGGCGCTAATGTTCGGGCCGGCATTGTTTCGTCGAAACACATTTGGGTGGCAACTTTTCATGCATACACGTTTCATGGACTGCCGTTTCGTCGACACTGATGTTTCGAAGACACGTGCGCTCCAGCGACGCTTCGTTGACAAATTCATTATTACTAAGTGCGTAATCGAATCTGGAAGCCACTAAAGGCTAGCGCGTGATTTACTAAAACGTGTTTATCTAAGCCGCCTCCCCCCCCCCCCCCAGAAGCTGAGCAGGGTTTTGTCGACGAATCGTCGCAAGGTGTGCCGATGAAACGAACGCGAGAAGCCTTTTGATGAATCTAACTGTCCATGAAACGTCGCATGTCGACGAAGCGATCTGGGGATAGAACTTCGTTCGACGAATTGAGTGATACCGTATTTTTCTCATTTCCAATTTTTTTAACGGACCTTCAACTCAACTAGCGCGCCCAATAGCCCACAGGCGCCGTCTCGGCTAATACAGTAATCTGCCCAGCGGGTAGAGCGTCTGTACAGCAGTATAGGCGGGCGCGTAAAGTCCCGCTATGAAGATCAGGGCCTCAGGCGACACCTCTCTTCAATCCGCCATATATCCCACATCGGAGCTAACGCTTCGGAACACCGGGCTCTCTCCCTAACAAAAGCTTTTGAACGAAAGCCGCGCACGCCGCATATTGAACCAGCCTTGTTTCCCCTAACACCTGGGCCAAAGGCCAAGAAACGGGGAAAATAAAGGAAGACTTGTCACTATACGGCCGCGGGGTCCCTCTTGCAACAATAAAAGCCGAAGAGCAGAAAGTTCCGCGCAGACTTGTGTCGTCTGCTCGCGGCAGCGGGCCTTCCTTCCTTTTCCGTCGTTTTCTCTTTCGTGTACTTCTTGAACTCAAAAGGGCATTCATTCCTTCCCCCCCAAAATCGTTTTCCCCAAAAGTTGCGCAGACCTCGACCGCTAGGCGGCCCCCCTCTTCTTCCTTTTCAAGCTCTTCAGCTGCGGAGCCTTTTGCCCCCACTACCGCGAGCCCTCCTGATTGGAAAATAAAATGAAAAAGAAAAGGGGGAGGCAGACGAACGAGAGGAAATCAAAGCACAAGTGGTTTCTTTTTATTTATTTTCTTTTAATTTTATTCCTTCCGCGTCGTTCTTCTTGCAGCCGCCGCTGCCGTCGCTGCGAGTGGCGCTGTCGTCGCTGTCTTAAAGCGACTCGCGCGCCCCCGTGGTGGTGGGGAAAGGAACATGGCGGCGGACGCGTGCGCGTACGTGCGCCCGGCACGCGCCTTGAATGTACGTCCGGCAGCTGCTAAGGGAAGGAACAGCTACTACTTTTGGGGGGAAAGCAAGTTGGGGGGGGGGGGGGGGGGTTAGCGGGCAGGCTTTTGCCTTTCCCGTTTTTGGCCTGAATAGAGGAATATGTCGGCTGCCTTATTTTTATTATCGGATGTCTGCGCGCTTGCGCGTGTGTGTTTGTGCGTGTGTGTTTTGGAGCGGGGGATCGGAGAAAGCTGCGCGAGCGTGCTTTATTATTAGTATTTTTTTTATGGCGGGACGGAGCCTTCGATATTCTTCGAAATGTAAAGAGGAGTCCCGATTGAGGGCTTAGGCCCTAGGAAGCACAGAACTCGTAGACCTAAGTTTTTTTTTTTTTTTTTTTTTTTTACTATTTGGAGGTTGGGATTGGGGGAAAGAGAGGGGGGAGGTGCTAGAATTGGAGGCTAAATCCTTGAATGTTTTGCCGTGAGGGTAAATGTCTGTAGTTTAGACTCGAAGGTCGAAGTATATGGTCCCCGCGCCGCTGCCGAAGGTCATCGACCGAATACAGTGTCCTTGCTCCGAAGAAACGGATACCATCATTATTTTGTATGTCCGCTGCTTGATCGCCGCCATCAGATCGTAGCGCGGGCTGCGGTCAGACTTGAAATGAAACGGACTGTAGAAATGCAACACTAAAAATAAAATTTGATCTTTGCCGTTATTTTGTAGTGTAGAGGCGAAGCAAACAAGTTTCTGCTGTTAAGCGACGTCTCTTGGGCAAGAGTTTGGAGACGAGCGCCGCGTCAACGTTCCGTCGGGGCTCGTGCTCTCACAGCGTCCCAGCTGAACGCTGACGTCATCAGTCTTGTCCAATCAGAGAACACAATCGCATCGTGTAGGTGGCGTAGAAAATCCAGCGATACACTCTAAAAGAAAGAATTGTGTATAGTTTAGAAAGGCAGGAACGTTGCTCCTACAAAATGGGGAGGACATTGTTTCCCTAAGAAGGGGGCAAAGTTTCCGCCATTTCCCTGCCAGTGAAAGACAACTTCCTCTCCTAAACCAACATGGCGGCCCGTAAGCGAGAATAGGGTCCGAAGGCTTAGCCAGCTACACTGCTTTTCACCGGAGTGACGGCGCACGGCGCATATATACCTTTTCGACGTCTTTTACGCGCACCCTCCGAACATCCCTCTTGAAGCACCGGCCCCATATCTCGTGCGGGAAAGACAACGGTGTTCGCGTGTGGCGGTTCGGCGCCTAGGGCCACATAGTGTGATTGATGTAGCTTCCTAAACATAGCGCTCAAACGAAAAAAAAAAACGGCATTGCATTTTTTTAACGTGAAACTTCTTTGGCTAGGTGCTCAGCATTTCGAGAAGCCTGATAAGCGTGGCCGAAAAGCTCAATGCTGATTGGTTAACGTGGAGGTCACATGACTAGAGGGGTAGGCGAGGAGGAGTGAATTAGGCGAGGAGGAGCTCCACCACCTGTGCGCACTGAGGGAGACGAGCTCGCGAGAATGGAAGGCTCTGGAAGAGCGCGAGCGTTTTCAGCCCTGCATACGTGAAACTCAAAGTATCGCTAAACGCGTTTATGATTCTAGAAATCTTTATATGTGGAACACAATGGACTAGCAATTTGACATATATGTTTTATCTACCTCGACATTCATACACACACAAAAGGGAATATATGATACACTGCACCGACATACATGCAGACAAGCATACAAACAGCAACACAACAACGAAACCTAATCACAAACACACACCTCTACGAATACCACGTTCACCTTATTTTTTTTTAATTCGACTTGGCCCATTACTGTCTCATTTGTCGCATAAACACGTCGAGGCTGACCTAATGTTACTTCCATTTAAAATTTCTTTGAAATTTTCCGAAGGTGTATCGTTTATATCCCTTAATCCAGCGCTTTCAGAAAAGCCACAGTAGATTGACTAAAATGTATTAACATACTGCTTAATATAAATTTAATGAAGCTCGTTAAAAATAAAATATTGACATTGATTCCTATTAGAGGTTATACCAATTGTTAGATTTTAGTTACCTCTTGAATAACAGCGACGATTATTCTTCCATTTAACGTCCGCCGAGCCCCAAAACACACAGGAGAGACAGCATTCATGTAACGGCCAGCCCCTCTTTTTATCAAAACCTGTTCGTTTTAAAATTAAACTACCGGTATATTGCCGCAGAATAACACGCACTTCCTGGAGAGCGGTAATGGGCTGCGAAAAAACAAGAAAAAAGAAAGAAAAATCGTTCTTACATTTTCGTATGCGCAGATCTACACCTCTATCGAGTCATGTAGGTAACAGGTTGTCTTTCAAGCTGCTAAATAAACCGTTTGCACGTCAAATTCTACATCGACTTGTTTTTTCTTTTTTTTTTAGATTTTCATTAATGAATAGTGAGTTAGCAATAAACGCCCACCACTTTCAGACGACACAAAACATGCTCCGCGTTGAGCGTCACGAAGTTGGACAGAGTATAAAAAGAGTTGACAGACATCACATCTGCGTCATCTGACACGGTGACATAAAGCATGACGATGCGGCCGTACGACTGGAGTGGGCAGGCACCAAATCTTGCAAGTGGCCATAGAGCTAGTAGATAAAGTCGCTCTTTGGACCTTACGGGACTCATTATCCGCGAAGATCTTGTCTTATATAGAGCATGGGTGTTGGGCACAACAAAAAAGAGTTGGCAGACATCAGATATTACAGGAGGCCATAGAGCTCGCAGATGGTATAGATGTCCGGACCTCACTGGACTCACCGATCCGTGGAGAGTTAGTCCAATAGACCATGGGCGGTCGTGCGCGGGGCACTGGGAGGACCGGGATCGTGCACGTCATGGATATCAGAGGTTTACCACGGCACGATGGCTATCCCTCCGCGATTGTATCCCACTGCGCCCGTCTGACGTGTTGGCATCTGTCCCAACTAGTAAACCCTCAAGGTCGCACGCACCTGACCGCCGCGCGCTTTGATTTTTGTATTCACTTGACTCGCGCGGGATTGGATGCCTCGATACCTTCGAACAAATGCAATGGTGTTTTTTTTAGCTATTTTTTTAACAAGCAACGCGAATTATAAGTTAAGGGGGCAGGGGATGTCGGTTACCCATGTGTGAAGATAAATGGGCTAGTGGGTCAAGGAAAGTCAACGTTGTAATTTATAAAGAGCGTTGTTTATAAAAAAAAAAAAAAAAACACGATGAACATTTTTTTTTTTATAAACAGCGTGCTTCTTTTCAGGGCTCTCGAAACCCCGCATTGTGGTTGAACAGTGTACCCCATTTGACTGCAACCAATACTTTTTCTTTGAAGTTAGCATTATTTAAGCTATGAACTTGCCAATTTGATGGAATCTTTTATCCAAGCAAGAAATACCATAAAGGTCGCAAGTTCATAGGTTAAATGCCACCAAATTGACAGCCCTCCATTTCTGATAACGTAATTTTCATGTTATTTCTGCGTTCTGTTTTTCACTGTTGATTTCCTCTCAGGATCAATAAAGAATTCAAGTTCCGATTCTGAGAGTGCTTCAACCAAGTTCAGCCACGCCGTCTACTGCCGGAGCTTTTTTTAGTAACAGAAAGAGTTTTAACCGGCACAAATCTGGGTGAAGAATTCCGTTATTTGCATCACTGCATCAAAAAAAAAAAAAAAGGGGGGGGGCACGCCTCTCGGAAGTGAAGATATCTAACAATACTTATTTTTATTCTTTCTTGCCTTGGAACGCGCGGATTCCGAAAACCTATAAAGATTCTATCATCGCTTACCATGACTCTTCTTCGCCTAATATTGTTTCCTAGAGTGTGCAGCATCCGCTCGCCGGGGGCATTTTATTCCACGAGATTTTGTTTTGCTAATGCATTTATTACGACACACCATCAAGGCTCTATAGCCGTGGATGCGTGCAACCTAACAAACCAAAATATCTACGAGTGAAAATAAAAAGGGAATCCTCGTCACGAGCAGTCACGACATCTGTCGAGATTCTGCGGACAAACACTTTAGCCTTTGTTTGGCGGGACGCCGAAATCGTTCCGGGTATTTCTGCATGCCTGCTGGTCGATGGCTCCTGCTGCCAGCTTGTCGGGTTCGACCAGAAGGTGCAGCGAGAACGGTCCCCTTTCTATTCATCGCGGACATTCACCTGGAATCGATAAGAGCTCATAATGTTCCCGTCGTATATACTTCAAGGGCTGGGACCACAAACCCGGCGAAATAAACGGAATCAGCCAGTGCGCCTACAGGAAACGGGCGAGCTAATGGCACGTCTGAACCCCTTGTCCAAGCTGTCTTGAGCAAGACCAGCGCGATGTTTCTGTTGTTTACTTTCGTACTGCTATCCTGAAACCTCTATTTTCTTTTTTCTTTCTCTTAGAAGCACCCGTATGATTAGCTTTTAGAACGACGTGATCTGCAGTTTATGCGGAGAGCAAGTCGTCTGCTTCTTGCGCAGGAGTTGTGGTGACGTCAGAACGACGCCGAGCTCTGATTGGCTCTGATTGAAAGGATAGTGGGTAGACCTCAATGCTAGATGCCTTCGAGGTCTGCCCACTATTTTTTTCAATCAGCCAATAAGAGTTCGGCGTTCTGACATCATCGCGCCCCCTGTGTAAAAAGCAGACGAACTTGAGCTCCGGATAGCACCGTGAAATAGATTTCTCGATGAGTCTCTTTGTTTCAGGCGCGTTCGAAAGACGTAGTCCGCTGTTCTGCGTCATGGTTAGCCTCGATGCGCTTCTGCACATCTCATCTGACAGATATGTTCATGTACGTATGCGTATGCAGCCAAGGCAAATATTCCGAATGAATGTGCCGTTAATACTATGGTCGGCCTTAGCGCCCTTCTGCCTGTTTATATGTTCCTGCCGTTCCCGTCTTTCTGCCTGTTTAATTTTCTTTTGTGGACGGACCAGCTCGATGTTCATAATTATAGGTTCCGCGTTTTCGCTGTTTTATTTTTCTTCGAACTCCGGAGTGTGTTTTGTTTCGGGGTTTAATTTTTTTTCTCACCTGACTCGGTGTTTTTCGGAGTAAAGTTTCGGCGTCGAACAAGAAATCTATGTTTATCGGGCCTTACTTTGAAGAAACGGGACACGGACATGTAATTCCCCAACCTCCAAAGAAAATTCTCGCATTCAGAATACTTGGAAAACGTCCCGGTACCAATGAAAGACGGAAACGAGATAAAGAGTCTGGTTTCCGAAGAAAAATGTAGCCCCGTAAGCAGTTCAGTGCGGCTGTGTTCAATGTTGACACAAAATAAAATTGGAGTTGAGGATTTTTTTCCATGTTAAGCTCGGGTTTCTCGTAGTGAGGTCTGGACACGCAGAGGCTCCTTGTGAGATCAAGAGCAGACGATGCAAGAAGGTATAGATGAGGTCGCTCGATATCTCTTAAGTTGGGATGGAGCCATCACCGGATAAAACACAGTACATGGTTGTGGCCAGACCAAGAGACCATAGGAAAGGAATAGCCGACCTGATACGACTAGAGATCAATGGACAGGAAATAAGTAGACGCCCGCACATCAAGATACTGGGAGTCGCCTTCGAGGAGACGGCCCGCACCACGAGGTGGATACCCGAGCTACAGAAGTCGTGGGCACAAGGTCTCAAGCTCATCCGAAAGATTACGAGTAAGTCCTGGGGCGCCGACGAGAAAACCCTCAGGATCTTAACGGAGGCAGCATTTACTCTCACACCCAAGGCATTGTACAGCTGCAACTGGCTCAATCTGACCAGTCAACACGGAAAGAAACTTGAAAGGTTGAACTACCAATTGATGAGGGCAGTCACAGGCCTTCCGAAATACACAGCTATAGAAGACCTGAGGAAAGAAGCCCAGATGAACACGATCGAAGAGCGTGCCGAGGCTCAGAACATTGCCCAATTTCAACGGCTCGAGAGAACAGAGCACGGACGCAAGCTCCTAGCAATTCTAGGATACGACATGCGAGGCAGGCCCCCGCTAGAGGAACCGCAGCCTCCATGGCAAGATAACACCATCACCGACCACAAACCCATGCCGAAGACTCTCAACCAAGGGAAGCGGGCTCGAGCGGCCAGACTACACGCAAGCTGGTGCGAAACGAACGCGACAGATGAGTTGCGGTACACGGACGCCGCCAAGACGGAGAACGCCACGACTACGTCGTGGTACGATCCACGAAGAAACGAAGAGAGCACCGATATACTTTCCGAGGGGACTTCTATCAGAGAGGCGGAACTGAGGGCTATCTTGGCGGCGGTGAAACACGTGCTCAAGAAACAGACCCAGCCAGGCAAGGCACGAATTTTTACAGACTCGCAAGAATCAATACGTGCGTGCCGATGCAGCAGAACAAAGAGTCGCACGGTAAAGCAGATAAAGAAAGTGGCAGTGGAGCTCCGCACAAGGGTACCATTCTTACAATCGAGTGGATACCCGGACACAGTGGCATTCCCGGGAACGAGAGGGCACACCGAGCCGCCGCGGAGACAGCCTGTAGCACTCACTCCAGCGCCAAACACAACCTCTCGGGAGAAGATGAAGGCGGAAGCAATGGACCCGGAGGAACGGGCCGAACTCGCCAAACTGGAGAGAAAGGCCTACCTCCGTGGCCAGCTTCCGCCGACAGACAGCAACATACTGGCAGGATACAGTCGGTGGGAAACCGTCAGGATTCGAAGAATAAGGACGAATACTGCACTTACACCATCCAAACTAGTATTCTTTGGCCTGAAATAAGATATCGACCCAACCTGCACGAGCTGCTCGGAAGGAGCCGAGGCAACATTGCAGCATCTGCTCTTGGCCTGTAAGGGCCTCGAGCATCGTAGAAATGATGCTCTGGACAAGATCCAGGGCGTAGACAAGCATATACGACGCTCGAGGAGTGAGTGGACCAATTATCCAACGGGCACTCCTCAGCACAGGAAAGCCATCCTCGACCCCTTGATACAGTATATCAGAGAGTCGGGTGTACATAGCCTTATCTAAGACATCACTACCATCATCATGAAATCCCCCTCACAACCCTTCCCCTCCCGTCTCAGGAGCACAACTCCATAGCGGGTGAACCCCTCATGAAATAAAAACATGTCTCTCTCTCTCTCTCTCTCGTAGTGAGGGAAGACTCCGATTTGGGGTTTTTAGGCCCCCCCCCCCCCCCCTTTTTGATTAAAACCGGCTCGGGAGTTAAATTTCGGGGCGTATCGGTATTTACCGAAGACACAAAACCCTCTTTATAATTCACCCGGTATGCTGTACAATCGGAAGAAAGCTGAAAGCGCCAGGGAACAAGGACTAGAAAAAAGACACACAGTGCGCTACATATGAGACAATAAGTTGAGACACTTGGTACATAATATAGAAATGGCAAAACCACCGACTAATAATTCTGGCAAGATATCAACTAGCCCCCCTTCCATCTTACTATGATCGAGTCGGCAACTCCGGCAAAACACGAGACAATGCAGCAGGCTCGCCCTCGCCAATCGGGATGTCCTGTGCATGCTGAATATCCCTACACCATGCGGCATGTGCGTACACTCTAGAAAAATAGGGGGTGTATAGGTGTACACCCCTTGTCGCATATGTAACACCCCAAAACAACAATTCGACGTTCAGTTCACAGACGTCGAACCGAAGATACCAACTTTCAAGAACGGCTTGATAGTCGACCGATAAAACGTATTAAAATAGCTCATGTACGCATATAATAATAATAATAATAATAATAATAATAATAATAATAATAATAGTAATCCTTTATTTGTATCACGCCCCAGAACAACCTATTGGTTACAGTGTGGTGGCACATAAAAAGTTAAAAAAGGGGGAAAAAGAACACATGAAACAGTACACAATCTCAAACGACATACGCTCTTGATATTAAAACATTTCACAAAACAGAAACTAAAAATATGCATATCAAGTAGTCGTCTGAACGCAGCAAAATTTAAAAATGTGTCTACACGAGTCAGAAATTCATTTAAACAAATCCGGGCATTAAAGGCTAAAGTTAGACGATCAAGGTTTTTTTGGACCTGCTGTAAAACCTCAGTGTTTTTTTTTTTTTTTTTCTAGTCTTTGATAGCGCACATTTGGCTATTTAGTACGTTATATCCAACAGCTATCAAGCCGTTCGTAAAAGTTTGTATCGCCAGCTCGACGTCAGTGGACTGAACGTCCAAATGTAGTTTTGGGGGTGTTACCTATGGGAGAAGGGGTGTGCCCCTATACACCCCCTATTTCTAAGAGTCTACGTCGCGATTCGCGGTAAGCTTTCAACAGATCATTCCCTACTACCTCCAAAAGATGAACCAAACCAAAGAGAACCTGGCAGATTATCTCTATATTATAAAGCCTACTCTTTTCCTACGTAACACACCCACTCAGCAAGCTTCAGTGCACCACAGAGGCCCCGAAGAGAATTCTAAACTCCCTGAGAGTACCACGCGTGCCCAACCACAGACCGATAGCAAGCAAGCCAGTTGAAGACACGATAAAAAAAAAAAAAAAAAAAACCCGCCGTCCAAAAGGTCATACATCGTCCAGAAGCACATGTCCGGCTCCGGGAGCATTCGGACAAGGGCCCCGCGCGCCGGCACCGAAAGGGAAACGCGCTGTTCCCTTTCCTCTGCCATTGTGATTCGACGCGGCGGGCGACACGCAGACGACATCCCAACAAACGCTACGCTCCGACTTTCCCCTCGTCCGGAAGCAGCTGACGGTAGGCGCGCGTTACCAGGGCGGAGCTAACTGGCGGGCCAGCCGGACTCTTCAGGACTTCCTCTATATACCATACGCAGGTAGAGTACACAGACAACTCACCGCACGACACACGTGGCACTGTCGCTCTCACTGTCGCTTTTTGTTTTGTTCTTTTACTTTCATGACTGCCGATGTCCGTCACCTGCCTTCCTTTCTCTTTTTCTGCTCGGCCGATGGCCTTCCTGAAGAGGGAGCCCACCCCTCTGGAAGACTGGACGACACGTGGTGACCGGCTGGAAGAGGACGTGGCCCGTTCGCGTGGTGGACTCCGGGACGCGTGGTGGTCCGGTCAACTGGAAGGAGGAGGATGCGTCTGGTGGTCTTGCGTACGCGTTCCCTATCACGTTTTCTGTTGTTGGTTATGTGCGTGCGGATGTCCGTTCCGCCGTGCACGCGGGAGATTTCTTGGCGATTGGAGGGCGGTGACTGTGAGTGGGTGGCTCCTCTCTTGCGGCGAGCAACATCTGCCTCTGTTATGGGGGCTTTGATTACGGGCGATTTGACCTCCGTTACTCGAAACCGCTGTTTTTATCTGTCGTTTGTTCCCCCTGCCTGCGTTAATGGAAGGGTGAGCGTAAAACTGGATAGAGTACTTCTTTTTTTTTACCTGGGATGCTACAGTTTGAAGGTAGTAAATGATGTTGGCGTTGCAGTATGTAAGACTTTGACGCTTGTTTTCGAGCTACGTGAAAGCGACTGCTGACGTTACTGAGAGCGCTATCAAAATTTTCATCTTTATTATTCTTTGCCGAGTCAATGACCGGCTAAGCCTGCTCTACGCTAATAGAAATAAAGTAATGCGATGGGCGTGATATTTTTTCGTGATTTTTGCTTTTCATTAATGTTCCTCTGGGTCTTATATGCGATGAAACTTGAGTAGCGGAACAAAGGGAACACGCATCATTTATAAAACGTAACTTCGCACAGTCCACGCACCGATACCTGCATTGAACGTTTCGTAGAAAAAAGTTCAAGTTGGAGGATTTGTATATCGTTTTGCGTGGTTCCATATAGTATACACGCTTAGACATTTTTCGTGTAGACTAGTAGAATCAAGAGCCGCAGTAATCTCAGAAACGTAGATACCGTATAGAATGACACAACTCCCCCCCCCCCCCTTTTTTTTTTAAATAACTAAACAAAAACACGAACTTCTATTTTTACCGTTAATCTCACATAAGAATTTCCTGAGCAGGCGTCTTGTTAAGTTGTAACTTACTGCGCGGTGAAAATCGCCGTCCTTCGCTTCGGTGGTTGCGTCTCAGACGTTGTTCGTTACTCTGGCACCTAAACGCCCTGATCATTTCAGTACCTCATATGCCCCCATTTCGCAAGTCTATCCATTACGCTGAAACGTCATTCGGGGACCCTCGAGATCTTGCGGCAAATCTCGTTAAGCCTCGCCGACAGCCTTCATCGGGATTAGCTCGCGGAGTTGACGGCCCCTGTCGCCATCTCAATATTGCCTCGCCTTTCTTTCGCAGAAGGACTTAAGCACAACTGCTTTCGACATTGTATCCAACCCGGAATGCTCCCATTAACCGACCGGAAACATCCCAACGGCGTCGTAAAAACGTGTGATGAAATACGCGATCACAATCAGGAGGACCGAGTGCCATGCCGCAATGTACATCGTATACAGACATAACTCACTCTATGGTCTTGCTTGTTTTTAATAGACGCAACGTCTCAGTATTCTTCACAATGGCTTAGCGTATGGGTCAGGGTAACAAAATAATATTACTTTGGAAGAAACACAGGAACCCGTGTATGGCTCCTCTTCTCTTCTTTACGGGAATGGAGCAAATCTTTCGCAGTTACGGCCACCTCGGTATACAAAGAAAGATAACCACTGACACGGCAACACTCTGCGAGATTAGACTGGGCGTTCTTGTGTGCTTTAGATCGGGTAGGTTTGGTCACTGGCAGAGATACAGCTCAGCTTGCCTAACCGAGTTTTATTGGTAGCTCCCGACGGGGTGATGACACAATTCGATATGGTTCATCGAAAAGTGGCATGACCAAACAAGACGTTGAGGCAGCATTATCTCGGAGCAATCTATACTTCACCGACATGACGCAAGCACTTCAGTAGCGGTAATTTGTCCAGATTAGAGTAATTGAGCACATCAACTAAGTGTATTTTATGTTGTTGTTTTTATGAGATATTAAATGCAACAGCATTTCTTTCGGCACCACAGAAGTGCTTGGTAAGGAGGGTGCATTTTGCGAACGCCTAAATGCAATCCAGGTCAGGTTAACGATCTCTGGCTTGAAGAGCAAACAGTGAACACCTTCTTCTCTTTCTCGCAGAAGCTGGTGAGGGTTACCACAACAACAGCAAAATTCCATCTTGTTTGCGTGTCCCCGGACCAGAATGCAGACATTGACGACGTAATGCACACGCACTCACACACGCCACTATTCACGTTCTCTCCTTTTACACACCCCAACTACGGCCAGTTACACGCGTTCTCCACGGGCCTTTTCTTCTGTGCTGGCCTTTGCTACGAGCACACGCGCATAAAATAGGAGCCACCGTGGCGGACTGACATGACTCCATAAACAAGGCTCGTTTCGGAGACTCTCTGATTGAGACCGCGCCGTACTTTACGGCCCTGTTTCCGTAGACTGCCGCAGAGGCAGTGTGGTGGGGCGGTGCTTGCACCCCGCGGGAGGGGAAATGGCGCACCGGGACGCTTTCGGGACAATGGCGTCTTCGCGAGAACCCTACTCTGTCCAGTCAACCGTACGGGTACGCTGCACTCTTACAGCTGCAGAGACTCTTCACCACGTGACGGAAGGACGGGGGGCAGGTTGGGGGGACGGAGCTACGGTTTCTTCAATGGACCGTTGAGTAAGGAGACCTCCTTGGAGGGAGGGGGGGGGGGGGTGCATTTCTATTTGATAGCGCTACTGCTATCAATCATCGCATTAACGCTTTGAACGCGTGTCTCGTATGGTTTTTATTTTTGTTTTTCGGGGGGGGGGGGGGGGGGAGAGGAGAGGGTTGTCAGGCGTCGAAACGTTTCAAAACAGGCGTCTGGGCGTCAACCGGAAGAAAAACCCTCGCTGAAGTATGGCAGGCTCGCTATGCACCGTTATTGCAGATGTCTAATGATGGCGTGATGAAAACCTTTCTATCTGACACCTTCTGAAGTGCAATGGGCTCGCCAGTCACAAGTATAGACACTTTACACACGCGCCAGAATACAGCCGCCATTGCTGACCTTCTCTTGTTTTACCGAGATACCGAGCCACTGAAATTGGTGTGGACGAGCTTCCACAAAGGCCAATGCTGGGGAGAAAGACAGAATAAAATCTAAGATGGCAATAACCTGGCCTGCTATGGTAATAAGGAAGTGAAGTAAACGTAATGAAGGGAAACAAAAACTGAAGGTCAGTTATGGCGGCGCCCATGCACAGCTGCTGCAAAGCGCCTATATCGAACACACATCTTAACTCGGGGCTGCTGCGAGAGTATCCCGCCTGTCGACAAGAAATTGTGTCTGTGACGTTGAGACAAACGGACGTCCAGATGCCTGGACATTGTGTAAACTGATTTCACTTCGAAGAAAATTGAGAACTCAAACTTTCTGCTGACGATTTTTCGTCCAACACCTTCTAGAATAATCAAAGCTCGTGAGCTAGCGTTTAGACGCCATCACAGTGGGATCGAGCGCACGCGCATATTTAGCACGACGCTGCGTCTGCGGTCGGCTGGGCCTCTTGTCCAGTCGATGCGTCAAATGACGTTCGGCTTCGGGTTCGGGGTCAATAGATCTTGACGAAATTATCCAAGCATCAAGGACAATGCTTGGGAATGTATGTACATGCTCTGCACGCGTACGCCTTCCTTCCCTTTACAAAAAATTCATTGTAAATAACCAAAATAAAGCATTCGTGCAATGCGCGTTCAAAGTGCCATTTGTTTTAGATTTTTACTTTTGAACAGTTGTACTCCGTTTCAGTTTATGCGCGAACGAAGCCGAAGCTGCAAACGCGAGCATCTTGCCCCGAACCATAGCCTCCTCCATACTGACAAAGTCTCGCAGATCGCCACCAGACGCGGCCACCGAAATTGAAAAGGTGGAGCGGCAGACAACGGATGAAAGAAGAGCCACGTGACGGGTGCCCCGCTTCGGCGATACGCCGAAACACACTTGTCCCGAGCGATGGAATGTCCGCTCCTGCTCCTCGCGTTCCTCGCGCTACCGCTTCTTTTCTCGTCGGGTTTGAAAACCATGTTTCGGGTCCTCGCCGCTGCAAAAGCTGTGCGCTGACGACCAGGTTCCCCGAGAAATGCTCTCTGCTACCAGATCCTCGCGCTCCAAATCTGCGACCGGGCACTCTGTGGCTCCGTCGTCGAACTGCCAGGCTTTATGAGTATAGGCTGTGCGCGCTCGGACGAGGCTTGCAGTGCACGAGCTCGGCCGGGAGGCTGAAAGCCCGAAGCTCGCTCTCGTAGCTTCTGTCACACGAATGACCTGACCGCAGCGACATCGGTACTGAAGAACATCCATAATGATTCTTGTCTTTTATCTTTACAGCGCAATGATCATGAACGACGTGACTCGACATATCTCGGTTTTCTCTGTGAAATCCACTAGCATCGTGTTCTAGCACCCCGTTCGCCTGTCGTGGTTTTTCAAAGTCGCTTTCCCCTCACATGCGCCTTAATCCGGGAAGCCGGGAAGCTTTTCTTTTTCGAGAAGGAAAACCCTCGACGCGTTCCATAGCCTGACAGCAGCCAGCAGCGATGACTGTGAGTTTTTTCTTATCTGACGGACGGCTTCCTGAATCCCATCTGTGTAGTCGCATGCCATGCAGGCTCGCACAATAAACTGCATCACGCGAATTTTGTTTTTCACCTAACGCCTACTTTATACATGAGTTGCGTTGATGCTGTTGTTTTTTTTTTCACGGCCTACGCATAGTTGATGCGTGCGCGAACAGGATGGCGGTGCTTCAACGAGTATGCGCTCCTGCATCCCGAAGGAACGACTGACAGAAATTCGGTATAGACTTCTGGTGGCAATTGAATCGCCGTTTCTTCGCGAATTGTGCACAGCGACGTTTATAAATCGTAGAAGGCGTTCATGCGTTCCTTGGCAGAAATTTACTCCCCGCTGACTATAGACCGCCCCAATAGCCCTGGTCGTGCGCAGAAGTTCTCTCCTTATCAATATCAGATGCCTGCGCGTGCGGCCACCGCCCAGTGACTCGACCTCTTTTTGCCGGGCTGATAAGCGCTAGAGGTGTGTTCTAAGCTGGTGAACTTCGCTTTGTCTGACGGGATGGGCAGTCTGGCGTTTTAAAGACACGAGTCCGCCTCTCTGTACATAAAATGTGTGTGTAAAATACATGTCTCGTGTATTTCAGAAACAAATTTTCACTAAGGGAAAAAAAAAAAAAAAAGAAACAGCACTAATTGGCGTTGGTTTACTTTTGGCTCCCAAGCCTCCCGATGACTCCCTCTATAAAGTTCCACAGCCACACGCACAGTCCTCGAGAGCGAGTCAAACGCTGCTTCCGCGCACAGCGGCCGATTTTTCCGTTCCTCCTCCGCCGCCGTCGTGCCCCAACCAATACCCCCGCCAATACCGGCTTCCTGTGCCTCGAAAACCCGGTCTGTCACATCGACGTCGTCGCGCCGGGCAGCAGGCAAGCCTGCCGCCACTACCTGTGCTGCTTCTTCGAGCAGCGAGCTGCAACGCGGCAAAGCTCGGAACACAGCTGTCGCCGAGGCCGAACGGCCCGAACTACTAATGCTGCCTCGCTGGCGCTCCCCCACCACTCTATCGCTTCACTTTTTATGTCGTCCTCGCCCTCTTACGCGCAGCCCCCTCCTCTCCCCCGGGCTTTTTCGTTTTGCGGCAGCCGACGCCAGTTGGAGCTTGCCAGCGGTGGCGCGTGGACGTGCGTTTTCTGCGGTGGCTCTCTGAAGAGACCGGTCTTCTGCCTGCGCGTGCGGTGCGTTTTTTTGGCGAGCGAACGTGTTCGCGTGGTGCGGCGGGTGCGTACCGCCCCTACACTGTAGTAGATGTGTCGCGCGGCTTGGTCCGCGCAGTTCCTCCGGTTGGACGTGGCCGCTCTGGATTGGGCATCGCCTGCAACGCCGCGCAAATTTGAAGACTTCTTAAGGACGCTGTCCTTGAAACTCCAGTAAGGACAGGAGGCCGTATCTTTTTTCGGTTTATACTTTTACCGTTTTTAATCTGCGTCTGCTGCGAAGACAGACGGATGTCGCTGCCGAAGACTTCAAGAAGAACCGCCGCGGGATCAAGGTGAAGAAGACCCGCTGAAGCACCTCCTGAAGGACGTGCCTTGGAATGTGGCTGCCGGTGCGGTCTTGTAGCGGGACGCTGACGCCGTCATTCTCTTCAATGGCAGTTGGATAAGACTGTAGAAAAACAAACACGGATTTGAGGGGGATTACACCGGCACGGATTAGCGACTGTGTGCGTCTGTGTGGTGCGTGTGGGGGAGGGGTGGTCTCGCCGGAATGCCGATACCCGAGTGCCTGGACTCGTCCTAGTGCCCGTGCTCGGTAGGATGTGGCTACGCTTCAAGCTCCTTGCCCTGGTCACCCACGTCTTGAGACTCTGTTTTGGTAAGCTGAAGGACTTGGGTCCCGCTTTTTATCTTGCCCACTTCGTACTACATCGAATGAAGGGGGCGGGGGGTGCAGGTCTGCCTTGTACCAGGTGGGTGGGGATTCTTGTCGTCGAAAGGGATGGCAGTCATCGCCTTTCGTGATTAATGCTATGCAGAATCGAACCTGGATAGTCCTGCGGTACGTTCTTCGGAAGTGTGGACCATGATGTCATTTCGGCGGTCTTTTGCCTTCCAAGTACTCGATATTTGCTCGGTCATGTGACATTCGAGTTTGGCTTTACCATGGCCTTCAGCTATGGCAGAGTTTTTAAACTGCTCTACGTTTCTCATTGTAAATCACGGCAAGTGCTTAAGTTACCATGAACACTTACCAACCTGACAAACTTGTTTATTCTCTCGACTTAATTCCAGAAGGTTCCATGAATATGGCACCTATATGTACTAGAGGTCCTAATCTAGGGGATCGCACGTGGATAACACCGTGTGTTACGCAACGCCTATCTAACGGCTTCCTTCGAAGGGGATTCGAGATTGCTGAAGGCAGTTCGAATATAAATGCAGAGTTTATTTTGCCAACGGCAATCCACCGAAGTCTGGTGGAATGCGACTTATCTGAGGCCTTGATCATACATTATGCAGTGTGTATACACCATATGACCCGCGTTGCCGATTCCAGGTTGTCGGGAGTCGACGGTGGAAATTATGCGGTTGAGTTGAATTTCAGTGCCGCTCCCTCAGAAGCAAAGAGGCAACTGTAAACTAAGCCGTGACGTCATCTAAGGGTCCTAAGAGTCCCCTGCGTGCAACGACCCGAATTCTCTGGAGCCATTCCTTGTAAATGCCGCGTGTTTAGTTTGTACGACTCATAATTTATCATTGGTGTGTAATTTCCTGTGCCTTCAGGTTTGTGTTTTCTTCGTGGATTTGTTCTTACGCGCAGCTTGTTTAACAGTTACGGTCTAGCCAGATTCCAACTGTCCATATACAACAAACAAAACCTTGTCTGCTCTTTTTTTCCCCAGCTGTCATGATAGCCTGTGTAACATGGGAAGTTGTGTTAGGCTTATTTACAACCTCTCTTGCATGGCGAGAATTCGTTTCGTTCAAGGGCACACATGTCTTCCCTTCAACATAGTTTTTTTTTTTTTTTTCGGTACTTGTTTTGAAGATGGTTTGCTACAGTTTCCGTTTTGTTCAAGCAACTCTTAAATGTGCAGCTCCACTTGGGGCACGTCGATCCAGTTTCCGGAACTGTGGTCGCCTGATACAAATGATTTATCCACCGCACTTCAATCTAGAAAACGCTTCCCCCCCCCCCCCCCTCCCAAGGTCCAATTTAGCAGACGTGATAAGCCCACGTGACTTGATCGATCATGTCGTCTGCGTTTTAGAACTAGCATATTGTACTACATCTGGTACTGAATAGTCTAATTTGGGCACAAATACCGTGCGCGTCACACACGCCTGCTTCACAGCCTTTCTTTTTTCCGAGCGTCACAAATTTTTACTAAATGGTATTTGGGAAGAAGTGGTATTGCGAAAGTTTGTTCGTGGTCGTCGAAGTTCTCATTTTGTTTCGTCGTTCGACACAGATTCGGCGTTTATGGCGCTTGTGGGACGATGGCCAAGGCGAAACGTCACAATGAGAATTTGAATAACCTTACTCGACCTTGAATTAGCTCTTTCACGACTTACGCCTCAAGTGTTGCCGCTGTGAGCTCGTTGGTATTTCCTCCCTGGACGACATTTTAGTGATCACATACAGACACCTCGAAGTGCGTTTGATTCAGGGCATATAAGGTTCTCCGTTTACCTGCGGCTGCAGTCTGGCAACACGTTAGATGATACTTCCATCACCCAGAATACTTCGAAGCAGAGACACCTTGTAAAACGAATACGACTAACATCACTGCTGTTTTAATTAACAATTTTTGCAGTTGGATTCATCTAACAATTCTACCGTTAGAACAGAAAAAAACATTTTGTGTCTGTAAGCGTTTAAACATAGAACTTCATTAAACGTTTCGTCATTCCCTGTTCGGCAACGAGGAAGGAAGTCTATTATACATAGTGTATTTCCCGGGCTATTGTCCGCACCCGGTGTATACTCGGCACAAGCAAATTTCGGCTGAAAACTTGTTTATTGTTATATTATTTGCACTAGGTGTATACTCGGCGGAAGCAAATTTCGGCTGAAGTCTGATTTTTTTCGTTGTCCGCACTATACCTGTTTTCACCTCAAGAACCGTAATAAAACAAGTCCGGCTGCTCGCGGAGCATTCCTAATGTTCCCCTTTATGTTGATAATTAAGATATATATGCAGGTGAATTTTAGATTAGATATGTTACCTTACGAGACGCACACGTTTCAAACAACAAAAGCATCGTTTTTTCCTCCGACAACGAAATCTCGTGTGAGAACTACTTCGTGCCGCGTATGAACAATGCGCGAAAGTTTTTTTTTTTTTTTTTTTTCTTGAGGTGAAAACGGGAATAGGTGTATGCTCAGCAGAAACAAATTTTTGCTGAAAACAGATTTTTTCTTACGTTGTCCGCACTAGGTGTATAGTCAGCAATAACAAATTTCGGCTGAAAACTGACTTTTCATTACATTGTCCGCAATAGGTGTCTACTTAATCTGTTCTACTCCTGTTAAAAGTATGCGAGCGCCAGTTCCCGATGAACGTATATCACACTGGCTATTAAAGCAGTACAAATATTGCATTGTTTTAATAGAAACAAAAATTAAGTGAACGCTCTTCCTAACTTTTGAGGCATTCGGACCTGGTTCCTAAAAGACTACAGACACTTAGGCATTTATCTGTAGCGACATTTTTACAATATCATAAGCAGTTCATGTTTACGCTGTTAAGATCTACATTGAGCCACGTTGTCCACTTGGGGACACCTGTCTTGCACGCCACTCATGGGGACATCGAGGGCGATAGTCACGTCGAATAAAGTATCTGCTTTTAAATATGTATAATACGAGAAAAAAAATATGATAGACGTCTAAAATTCTTTGTCATGCGAAATTAGAGCGCAGCTCTTGAGAAGGAGGAGGGGAGAGTATGGGTCCCCTCCTCCTCCGTACCCTCTCCTCCTCCATCCCCTCCTCTTCCCACTTCGTCAATTCAGTATCCCCGCTAAATTTAGCGAGGAAAATGACGTCACGTGCGCCAACACCAATTCAATTTCCCGCTAAATGTAGTGGATTGGTGTCGAGTTCACGGGACGTCAATTTTTCCGCTAAATCTAGCTGAGAAGCTGAATTGGAGTTGAAGTCGCGTGGTGTCAATTTTCCCGCTAAATTTAGCGCGGTTACGCCGACGCCACGAAATGCGGAAACGGGCGCCTAAGAGGTGCGCTCTAAAACAACACCAAAAATATGGAAAACCAGTGCTGGACCTAATTAGCCGTGGATCCTGAAGTATGTGCATTTAACCCGGCAAAGCTATCTGGTCCATAGGCCACTTGCCAACACCTTCAGGTAGTCTAGAGCAAAGCGTGCTTTCGGACATGTTTGTTGCAGCTCACGGTATACGACCCAAAGACCATTCACTACAGACGTGACAACCTTACGTCGTCAAGATCCGATTACCGTGGCAGCCAATCGACCTTACGTACCTGGTAACTCGCAATCGGCTCTCGAGATGACGGCTGGTTCGCACATTCTCCTACGAGTTAGGCCTAAAGTCCTTTCATATCTCTTTTACAAGTAACGACAACCAGCACAAATGACAAAGCACGATCTCCTGGAACAAAATGGCGGCATCCAGTTCAAACCTCTGCTGTACGCCGCCATTCGCTTCCTAAAACCTTCACCGTCACGCAATCGGCGCTTCAAATAATGTCGCTACTCGTAGGAAGCTCTTATCTAGGGACTTTAGTTAGACCGAGCGCGTTGTGACGGCTTTTAACAGCGCGCGTACGGAACACTTCCAATGCGCGTGTTAAAGCTAATTTTTTAACAGGGTCTTCCCTATTCCAAAATCGTTACCGTCCGTGCATTTTAAGCTAAATTTAGCGGGGAAATTGGCGTCACCTGACCTAAACGATTCAGCTTCCCCCCAAATTTAGCGAGGGAATTGACGCTGCGTGACTCTTACATCGATTCAGTTTCCCCGCCAAGTTTGGCGGGGAAATTGATGTCACGTGACCTGACGTCAAGAGACTTATACACCAATTCGGTTTCTCCGCTAAATGTAAGGGAAAAGTTGATGTCACGTGACCTAACCACCGATATAGTTTCCCGCTAAATTTAGCGGGAACTTCGACGTCACGTGACCTTTGCACCTAGTCAGTTTCCCTGCTAAATTTAGCAAGCAAATGCATAAAAACAAAAACTATTGGTTCATTACTTCCCGAAACAATTGTATATTTGTCTGCTTCTAAACAAACTTAAAGTATCGTTCCTCAAATACTGCATTTTATGTATTATAGGACTTTGGAGATGAAAGGTCGCTGTCAAATTATTTCTTCGCGTTCTTTTGTTTTTTTGTTGTTTTTTTTTTTGCCATGGGCTTGAAATAGCTCCGACAATGTTATAAGCAAATATATCTCTTAAATAGCGCGTAGAGTTTACCTATTACAAAACCTTTAGTCGAGTTATACGCGGATCTAAAGAGTTCAAGGGTTTCCTGCCCTACCGAAAAAAAAAAAACAGTATAACTTTTGGCTGACGTAATATGGAACTGGAAATCTTAGTGAATTTCTTGCTGGAAACCTGAAATCCAGTTTGCAGACGATTTCTTGCTGGAAACTTGAAATCCAGTTTGCAGACGATTGTCTGAAAACTGGATTTCAGGTTTCCAGCAAGAAATCCAGTTAGATTTCCAGTTCGATAATCCAGATAGCGAATAGTTGTACTGGTTTTTTTTGGTAGGGTGATAGATGTCTTTTGTATGAATGTGACAGGACTCTGACCGCGGCTTTGATGTTCAGCGTGTACTACGTACGTTCCCGGGAGGCGGCGCGTGGCTTTGGAATGTGCTTTACTTGCACAAGAGCGTTACACACCTATCACAGAGCTTTTGCGCTCCGCCGTATACCCTCCGATAGCACCGCGCACAACTGGTGCGAGACGGAGGTATGTCGCCCGTTTCTATCTAAACTCCGTTTCGTCACGAGCGCCGACGAGGCGGAAGCTCGACGAGTTCGGCGTGCCTGCCGTTTCTTCGCGCTTGGCGCGGTGTGCGGTCGTGTATCGCTACTCAGTGATGCACGTTCTCGACTCCGGGCCAGCGGTTCACTGGCGAAATTTATCATCCATGCGGCGGAGACATCCCTCTTACCCTGCCCGTTACAATTCTTAACGACCATCGTGCCGGCGTGCGGTCGTGTAATTACCACGGCGATGATCCACGTCGGAAGACTCCATGGTTAGCTGTCTACATTTCTCTGTCTACAGTAGCGACACGAGACACCTTTTCAATGCAGCATAACTTCCCGCCGTCTAAACATTCATGCAACAAATTTGGCTTCGAGCACGGGTCCCCTCCAAGTAAAGCTACGTTTGTCTTTTTTTTTTTTTTATGCTATTGCCGGGATACCCCGAACTACCCGAATCTACGGGTTGGGTGTTGCCCGTTTCGCCGCACGGCTGAAGCTGCTCGCAATGGCACGCGCTTGAGCCCGAATGATGTGGCATTTTATTTTTATGTCTCCGCCGTTCCCACTTTATATTCCGTTTATACCTACACCGCCACTTGGGCAGACACAGCAGCGACTCCCGCCGTTTTCTTTTGCTTTCTCCTTTTTTTTTATTTTATTTTCAAGGGCACACCTTGATTTTACTCTTTTGCGGGCGTTTTTTTCTTCCCCTTTTCTTGCTTGTAAAAAAGGCTCCGCAGCCAGAACACACACCATAAAAATAAAATAAAGAAAAGCCGAAGTACAAGGCAGCAAGCGAGAATGTGTTTCTATGTACTGCTTGTACTCCGCGCTTTGGATGGACCTCGAGTACGTTGCCGGAATTCAGAGACCGTCAAGTTTTCGCCCGTCTCCGCCGTCATTAGTATGCGGCCGTATCGGGGATCTCTCCCTTCCCGTGCCCGTGTGTCAAATCCTTGCGCGTACACTTTCCTTTTTTTGGCACGGTTTTGCATAGTGAATCTGCGCGCCGCAGCGAGTGTCTCGCTCCAACTTTGACGTGATAGCGCGGTTTGAGCCCGACCGCTGCCTCCGCGACGGAGAAAGAGAGCCGTCTGGTGTATTCCTCCGCGCGGTGGAGCAGTGGGCACTAGGGAACCAGATATGAAAATAACGAGTACTGTAAACTACTAAATTTTCGCGAGGACCTAATTTTCGCGAATCACCTACAATTCGCGAAAATTACGTCCCGCGAACAATTCGGCCAATATGTGAACGCTACGGAAACTACACTCGATTCGCGAAAATTGGGACCCGCGAATAACTTCAAATTATCAGCTTTGGCCCGATTCCCGAAAATTTGAGCCCACGAAAATTAAGTCGTTTACAGTACCTGAAATTAGAGCACTTTATGCCTCCTATGGAGCGAGTAACGCAATCCTTTGATTCGCGTGTTTCGCCGACAACATGGCCGACAGAGCAGCTCGGCGCGAGTCACGTGGTACCCTATAGGAGAACACGTAAAGATCGAGACAACACGGCTGATTAAAAAATAAACGCCGAGTTCACACTTTTCAAAACTAGTCTGTCGTGAAGTTGGTAAAGTACTAAACACTTTATCAAAGTTTTTATAATATTGGATGCGTGTGCAAATTTTGAGAGGGCAATTTCCAAGGCAATGGGGGTCTGAAGCAGACGATTTTTTACGCAGCGGAGATGGACTTTTGCGGTTGGCCGGAGCGGGTCACGTGAAAGGTATGCCGTCGCCGCGTCGTCTGCTGCATAATGCCGCTCAGGCAATTAAAAAAAAAAAATTAGGTTCTTACGTGGCACCCGTGCTGGCCCCTGGAAATTTGAAGAAATGCTAGTCGGTTTCCGTTCAAAACAGCTCAGACCAAAAAGAGGACGAAAACTCACAGGAGCCTCTAGCTTTGCGGCGTCGTTCCCTTACCTTGTTTCTTTTCAACGGGGAAACAGGTATGCCATAAAGTTCCCTTTAGACGAGCTGGTGTTTGTGAGCTCGTTGTAGGAGACTTTGCTAGTGCAACGAAATGTAAGCGTGGCCTCCTACCCTCTTTGTGCGGAGGGTGCAAAGCTGTCGACGCTGGCGGTCCTGTTGAAGTCTCTTGTAATTTTAACCAGGCGGAAAGACGGCCACGGAGTTCTCTTTTGTACTCGACGCGTTTTACGGACAATGGTGGGCCGGAAATCAAGTGTTGCCGAAGGCTAGACGAGCAACATACACGCTACGCATTATTGCTTATTTTTGCTCTTTTACCAAGGTTCCATGTGGAAAGTCCTCCGAAATGACAAGTTTACAACAAACAAAAATGATTGCCGATGGACCTTTCGAAACCCGCCCTCCTAACCAATAACGGGTGTTTAAGGAGCTGGCTCATGAGAGTTCCCTCAAGTTTTCGATCGACACTGACTGCAAGCAACTGTTCCTCGAGTTTGATCTGCCAGTGCGAGGGAACGCTCTTCTCTTCCTCGATTGATATGAGTGATGCAGTGGTTTCACAAACCTGTGAGGTTTGACCTATTACTTTTAGCTTTATATAATACGTCCCAATGGTCGGGAAGTTCTACATTCTTCCCTCCCAAGTGTGCTCTTGATTGCTCGTTTGCTTCCCCGTCAAAAGAAACAGCGTCGACTTTCTTTGTCTTACTTTTTATATTTTGACTCGTAGCGCACATAAAAGGGTTCTATAACCGATTAGAAACATTTTTAGAAAATTAATAATAGTTCCTACACAAAAAAGAGTGGATCTCTTTTCATGTAATGGCGCAAAACCAATAATAAAAAAAATATGAAAGCGCTGTCTGAACGTACGTAGAGCTGCAGCCTTGGCCGCGTCATTTGTCGAAATAGCTAATTCAGAGTTTTAATCTACGGTCTCTCTAAGCAGTATTCTGTAACGAATGAAAGAAGCTGCCTTTTTTTTTTTTTTCATTCCCAAATATGTTTTTGCATGCAAGTACGGCCTGTGGGCGCCGCCATCTTTCCGCCGGTGAGGGTAGATCGTCTGATAGTCGAACATTGCTGAGGCTGTGGGTACGCCTCAGCAATGCTTGAGTATCAGACGACCTACCCTTACCGACAGAGAGATGGCAGCGCCCAAAGGCCGTATACTTGCAAACGTCTATATATAGGTGGCGCCACTAGTTTTCAGAAATGGCGATCACGGTGAGGGTCGGGTGCTAGTATACCAGTCGCTGAGCCTGCCTAGTGTGCTGGCTTCTCTGAGCGAGACAAATTATTCCATCTTATGCGAGGAAGCTAGGGTGTTATGTACGCAGGTAACCTCTATACACAGAAAACAGTGTTTAGCGGAATATTTACGCTGGGAGGCACGTTTTAAATCTGAACCGAAACCGAAACTAACTTCTATTTTGGATTGAATTTCTCGCTGTACGTGTTGATTTTGATTTCTCTCCTTACTCAAGATGTGTCTCACAGCGTAATTATTAAGCTGAATAAATTGTTAGTGGGACCTTTAATTTGTGACATACTGTCTGATCCGGGCAGTTCAAAACATTTTGGAGAGTTGCAGCGTCTAAAAACAGTCTTTCATACACCTTAGAGGTATCACAAAATATTGTACATGTTGAAAAGATCAGGGTGATACTCGTGTGTGCTCTTGCTGCTTTTGCTCACTCAGATAATTGTCGTGTAAAATAGTGAACTGCGGGAGTTTCAATGGGTTTTCGGGGCATTTAGATTTTTAATTGCTTTATTCCCAGGACAACAATAACGGAATCGATTCAAAATTTACAAGATATCGCCACGGGTGATGAGTTCAGAATATGTTCCCCAAATGTATAAATTAAGAAACGCTGTTTTCACTACGAAGCCCCCAAAACGTAACCCGAGTCAGACAACCGAAGTGTGTGTGTTTTGAAAGGGGCCGTGCAATGATATTCGCTTTCAATGTTCTTCACATTACACTAGTTTACCGGCATTAGTAGGACCCAAGCATATTCTCACGCAACGCGACTGACCAAGAAACTTCTTTGTTTCAGTGTAATTTCGAGGACAAAAGCGATCATTTTCACTCAATCTCTCCTTCGCAAAACTTGATGACGTAGCGTAAAGGTCGCAGTATCTCCCAGTGACTATATTTCAATGCGGCTCATAGATTGGCCCCGAGCCTCGCGTGAGCTCTCGATTTGGACTCGTGATAATCGATAGCTCGAGAAGCATTCGCGTAGTGGCCCTGGTCCAATCGCTGCAATGACGACAGTAGCCGAATCGTAACAATGTCTGGAACTAAGCGCCTGTTCTGTGCTTTGCCAACTCCAGCTTGTGATCAGCATTAGCGGTATATAATCGGCTCCAGATTACGTGGCCGTGTGATCTGGCTGCGAGTTGAGGGGGAGGCAAACGCTGCTCGTTTTTCTTTAATATTTTTTTTTCTTGGCTTCAATGGCGTGTGATGAAAAACAAGCGCGTCTTTCATATGTCATTAACGTCAGGGATTCGTTCTAAGCGGTATTGGCGCAAAGTGCAAAAATATTTGCATCGCCCCTTTAAGGCAACACGTGGCGCATAAGACTTTATATTACATTCAGTGTTCATATTCTATCTTGGATGACGATGTCAGAGGTTTTTATATGCTAGCTAAGAAAACAAAGCGAGACCTTTGTGTAAAGACTATTATAGTTAAATGGCATATTTTTGTGACTGTGGCGTTTACCGCAACTTTTTGTGATTTTGGCGTGTACCGCATTTCGTATTAATAATTACACAATTCAGATATTTTAATATGTCGTTTTTCAAGATCTAATAATTTGTCGTTTATAATCTTATTCCGAACGAGCGAACAACTGTGGCAATCCAAAGTTGTCAAATAAACATCACTGGTGCCGATTGCAACAATTTAATTAACGAGTTATAAAATAAAAAGTCTAAAATCAATTATATCATTCTAGCTAGTCCCAGAAATCCGTGTAAAACAACATTAATAGTGGGTAAAGCATACGGTTCTATAAAATTCGCGACTTCGGACGATTGTCAAGGCTTCCAAATTCGCCGCCAATTCGTCCGGACCAGATGTTCCAAACTGTAAAAAACCGAAATCCGTTCTTTTTTCGTTGTTTTATTACAACAACTTTTCGGAACATTTATTTTCTTTAATTTTTACGCGCCGTCGTTTTGCCAATCAAGCCTTTCCAGTTCGAAGGAACGCCTACCCGCTTGCACGTCTGCTCACTGACGCACGTTTCGTTGGCGTTGTGGAAAACCGGTGCAACAGTACACTCTCAAGAAAAAAGGGTATATCCTTACACCCTTTGTCCCACATAATACACCTCAAAACTTCAATTCGACGTACAGCGCCCTACAGTCGAAAAGACGGTCGAAATTTTACGAGGAGCTTGATAGCCGTGTGGTACAACTTATTAAAATAGCTAATGTACGTTTTACTGACTACAAAAAACATAATCGGGGTTTTCTTGGCCCTACTGTAAAAACTGTGTTTTCTTTATGTGGTCTTTGATACGTACTTTAGCTATTTAAAAAGTTATATCGCACCGTTATCAAGCCCCTCGTAAAATTTAAAGCAGTCTGTTCGACTATACGGCTCTGTACGTCGAAATGAAGTTTTGGGGTGTATTATATGGGACAGAGGGTGTAACGATACACCCTTTTACACCCTTTTTTCTAGAGTGTGTAGTGGGTTTTGGTATCGCCCATACGAGCCTATGCAAGTGCTGTGTGTTCCACACTGCGCCGAAATTGCGGTCTTGGACTAGAGCAGGGCGACGAAGGCGCATACGCAGCGGGGAGCAGGCAACGCTAACGCATAGCGCTTGCGTTTACTCATATACGCGACACTAAAACTCTCTATAGTCGGTTACAAGTTAAGAAGGTAGGAGAAGCTCCTCCCACAAGCGTGGTGCGCCGGTTTCAAATCCCTCCGCAATCGAAAGAAGAGTTCACTGGAAACGCTCCTTGTTCCGCTTCAATGGATAGATAATGGCCACAGAGTGGTGCCAACTTGTCTCCGACCCCCACTTTCTAAGAAAGCGACCTTTGTATTCATCGAAGAAGGAACCGAGCCCCTGAAAGCAGCCTTTGTATCAATCGGAGGGGGAAGCTAATCCCCGAAAGTCGTCTTTGTTTCCATCGGACGGGAAGACTCTAATCTCCCTCTCGTGGCTTCCACAATGCTAAGTCAAAGTCGAAAGATAAAGCAAATATGTACAGAAAGGCAAGACCCTCTTCGCGCGTTGGCCGCAACGTCACGGAAACGATGGGACGCTATTGGATGCGGAGGTGGCGGAGGGATATATGATTCCCTTTGAGGGGCATTTGCCGCTACCTTCTTGACTTGTAACCTACTATAGTAAGATTCAATCCCGTACCGGCTGCAGCACTACATTGGAACACTGAACAGTGTTGTTTGCATTCAGAAGTGACTGTTCGCGAGCCATGATTGCGAGCAGTTCCGCCGTGCCCGCTGAGCGTGAAGGCCCGTTCACACTCTTGCAACCGAGTACGACCGAGAGAGACGAGATCTCTTAACATTTCTTAGGGCGAGAGGACACACTGGCACTCTGGCGCCATCTATGCGGTGACCCTGGAACTGCATTTCACTAAAGCGAAGGTTTTGCGGGATTTCCGAGGTAAAATGTGCGTGATACCTATGAGAAAGGCTTGTTTATAACGTTGACAGAAGTTTTTCGAGCCAAGAAAGAAAGGATAATGCGCGAGAGGAATAGAAAATATGCCGGACCGCCAAGTTTACACTGCTACCCAATAGATGGCGCCAGTCTGTCCTCTCATTGTAAGAGATTAAGAGGTTCTAAGGCACCCGGTTCTAAGAGGTCGCAAGTGTGTGAACGGGCCTTGAGAACCGGAGGACCCTCACTAGAGCGCTTCCCGTTTCCGCCGCGAGAGGGCGAGCAACGAGCTGGAGACGCGATAGACACAATTGTAACTTGCTTATAGTTTGTGCAAAAGACCTGGATTCGGTGCATGTCGTCCGTTCATGTCGTAATGAGTAGTTGTCCGACCTCACTTTAAACTTGACAAATGACTCAATAAGAAAAAAATGTTTGATATTGTTTATTATTTTTTTAATTATTTAATTTTTAACAAATTGTTTTCTGAGACAAGCACCCGCAGAATAAAAAATGCAGATACGTAGAAATACGGGTACGGAGAGATAGAAAGCGAGTTCAGACCAGGCGTTGTGGACCAGCGAAAGCTTTTTTGCGATTGCAAAAACACATCCGCAGAAACTGGCCTGACCTGTACAGTTAGGCTAACATCACATACTTTCTGGGACATCTACGCCTCGGCGCATGCAGAGAAATGAGAGTAGAGTAGCCGGCCATGCCTTCACAGCAGCCAACATCTCCAATTTCTTTTGTCATTTAATAAAGAAGAGAATTTCGACTGAACAACAACAAACATCGCGATGTACCCCCGCGGGAACATTTTAGATAAGTCATGAAATATCAATAAACAGTAATTAAACTTTCAAACACGTATAGTGTTTTTTTTTTTTTTTTTTTTTTTACGGTTTGGGCGGCGGCTTGCATCACCTATAGCCAAAGCTCGTGGGACATTTACACCTTGCGCCCTCTCGCGGCGGTTCTAAACAAAATCCTGTAAAAAAAAGGGGGAAAAAAAGGTATTTCAGTCGAACAAATGCGGGGCACATCGTGATATATTCCCCGGGAGAGTTATAAATGACCGTAATAAAATATTGATGCTAATTAGAACCTCGGGATTATGTGATTTTCATTCTCAGTCCCGACATATACTTGGCATTGGGTTCAGCGAACCGCCCTTGCTGAATCGTGAATTTTGATCCACCATAATGTAGAAGCGTAATATGCGCGAGGATTGTACACGTATATAGGGAGGGACGAGTCGAATACTGCTGCAGTCATTCGGTGTTACCAGTTTCTATAGAGACCCGCGATATATACGGGCTCTGTTTGCAGTTTCGAAGCATAGGAATGAAGCGACGTTTGATTCTAAGCAGTATGTGCACACCTCCAATTGTAATAGCGTCTGCAGCCTGGTTCGAATGGCGCGACTTTACTTGCCGCGTTGCACCTGCTGTCGAGACCAGTTATAACGAAGTCGGTTATAACGAAATAGCGGCTAAAGCGAAGCAATCACAATTTCCCGTTTCATTTTGCACTTCGTTATGACCGAAGTCGGTTATAACGAAATACCGGATATATCGAAGTGATTTCCGATTCCTGTTGATTTCGTTATAACCGGTCTCGACAGTATCACACATCTACGTTATTGTTTTATTGATTTAATAAAGATTTCGTTATTCTTCAGGGATAAACAAAATGTGATGCTCGTGGACGAGGCGTTTTTATCCAAAAGGGGTGGGGTAGGAGCTCTGCACGCTCACCTTCTTCGTGTGCTCCAACGCACAACCGATGTCACCGCCTTTGCGTGACGATAGAAAACACAGCATGGTTCCTGCAATGTCAGTTTTCTGCAAGCTCTTGATATTTTTCTTTTTTAGTTGGAATCGGAACGATTGAAACCTTGATTTCACGCGTCTCGCGTTGAAGGGTAGCGCCATCGGAACGAGAAATGCACGTGTCTTTAGGATTGTGGCAGTGAGCGTCCACGGACGAATTGAGATTTACCGAACACCCTGTACATTAACCTCTAAATCGCATAATAAATAAATAAAAGCCGCAGTTTTTTCGTTTATTCTTGCTATTTTAGAGTCACTCTTCCATCCATTGGTAGACACTCGCCACACCTTCTGAGTGGAATGGCTTGGGAGTTATGAGCGCATGGGCGTGCGAGCAGTGCACAATCCGAATCGCGATGTTTTTCTAGAGTGCCTATATTTGAGAGTGTCTCCAATTGCTCGACCCCGGGTCACGTGATTTGTGGGCCGCGTTTGCAATGCAAGGTGCGGGGAGGAGCGGGAAGCGTCGATCATCTACAAGCGACTGTAGGCTTTGCTCATCCTTTCCTATCTCTATCCTCCTCGCCACGAGACGATGCGCGCATGCGCACAAGTATCCGATTTGCGCTGGAGGTCGTCGTCCGCCATTAAACCGCAAACGCTGGTCGCGGTTTGAGATGGCAGTCTCTCTGAAATCTAGGCTCTGTTGTTTCTGCAGCTGCTTGCGCTACGGGGGGTGCAAGAACTAAAGCGGCGCCGGCTTGAATGGCGCCGCTGTACCGACGACTTCGTCCTTGTGACGCGGGAAGATGTGTACGGGGTGGGTTTCAAATTGTTGTCGCCATCTTCTTGAGATAAGATAATCGCCGTGCATGGAGAAACTGTCGTCGGTGATTGGCGAATTGCCGAACTTGCCGAGGTTCAAGTTCGACCATCTTCGACGTTTTCAAAATTTAAACGCGAAGTTTGACCGAACTTCGACTACCCTTGAAAAGAAAGTGAAAGAAGTCGAGAGAAAGATGTGGGAGGAAAGAATGCAGAGAAAATCAGAAAACAGGAAATATGGAAGGAACATCGGTATGACAATTTACGGAAGAGCTCGTTGTTGTTCGAGGCTAGAACAGGAGTATTGAGGACTAGGACATATCGCGGCAACGAGGGTGCCAGACATAGGCCCACGGAGGCCAAGGGACAAGCCGAGGATGGCACGGGGCAGAGCTCGGTCGGTGACGGAACGCTGAGAGGGCAAGACGCTGCCTCCAGCTCGTCCAACTGTGAGACAGTAAATCCTTCGTACCTTGCGATGTGCGATATCCTTCGGGGCGGTCGAGGCGAAACCTGACAGGTCGTTGGCTTAAAGGGGGACGCCCACAACCTTTCTAGCGCTTATCAACCAGGCGAAAAATGCTTCGCCACTGGGTTGTGGACGTATGTGCTCTGAGCGCGTTCCAGAGCCTAAAGCTGGAGGTGCGCAGAAGACGATTACTGGAATGCTCTCAGACTTGTACAGTATACTCACCACGAGCAATCAAACTACTTGTATTCGATTACTTTTTTGTAATTTAGAAATCATTTGATTACATTGATTAGGAAGTAATTCAAAGAGTAATATCATGGCTTTTGGAAGTACTATAATTACTTGTAACCTATTTTTCCTCCCCTTCTCGATGGCGCTCCTAGTTTCTACAAGTTTCCTTTACCTAGAAATCTTCGAACCAAGTGTCCGGCATGAGGATGGTTTCAACATTAATGGATTAAGAAGATAAGTAGTTTACAATTCGGTGATTATAATTCAATAATGGGCAGTATGCGAAAGACGCGCTTTCATAACGGCGGGAAAATCTGTCGTTTTGGAAAACTGAAGTAATCGGAAAAGTAACGGTTTGTTTTTCGATTGTAATTGTAATCTATTACTTTTTAGAGTAACGTGTACATATGACTGAATACTCTATAGACCCTTTGGTATACCCTCGTCCTCAGCCACGTAGTCCACATATCCGCTATTCGAGAAAAAAAAAAAAGCAAGTCATTATTATTTGAAGCAGTTAAACAAAATATACAGAACAGGCAAAACAAGAATGAGTGACAGTTGGCGCCGAAAACTTGACCACCTTTCAGTATCGTGGCGAAAGTAACACGACGAATTTCCGCATGCCGAAAGTTTAACCATTCAAGATGGCGACGACCACGTAGACTTTATGCGCTTAATTTCTGTACTACCGCGCAATATATGTCGACCTATCGAAGGCAATATACCGTGTAAAGTACGCGACCTCTCGCAAATACCGCAAAGCCATCGGTCTACATAGTTATATGCTCAAGTCGAAAGGGTTCCCGGGTCACCTACTAGATGGCGCCAGCGTGCCAGTATGTTCTCTTGGTGTGGGTCGTCACATCTGTACGTGGCCTTACACTGTACGTAGCCTTTGTAGTAAAGTGTTGACTGGGCGCGGTCATCCAGAACGCTGAACAGCAGACCGCTTGAGATGATGTGCCTTGCATATTGAATTTGGAACTCTATCTGCGTCTAAGAAGCGCTGCAAGTTTTGAAGTCTGGGAGTCGTTGACTAGCTTCTCCCGTTATTGATCGCTATAGGGTTACGTTATTTCTGGGTTTATTGTGTTCTTAAAGTTCGGGAATGTTTTTACCGAATTGTGTTTTTTCCTGACAATTTTTTGTTTTGTCGATTTTTGGTGTCAGAAAAAAATCGTGGTTATTATGTCGAAGGCGTCGTCAAATTCCCCAACTTCCTGGGGACATTCCCGCGACCCAAGTATACTTGCGATTGTTCATTGTACTGATAAGAGAAGGAAGCGAGATAAGGGGCGATAGAAAGGGTGCTTGGGGTTTACTTCGATGTTTATCGGTAAATGACGAAAACAAAACTCTAATGGTCAGTTCGCAAGTGATCACCATTAGTCTTTTTTTTTTTTTTTTTGCCATAAATATCTCCGAGGTTCAATTCGGAACCGCTGCAGGAATCTAATTTTTCGGCTCCCACAAAGAATCAATGAGCAAGCTTTGAGCCTCGGAACGACTCCGAGTTGGTTTCCTGTCGCCCTTTATAGCTGCGATTTCGTATAAATGTCCAGAGGCACGCGACAAGGGTGACCACACGCCTGGAGTTTAATGTTGCCGTCGGTGCTGTTAACAGTTTGTCATTGTCCGCGGGTCTCTTGTGACAGAACGACCGATGTCTTGGTAGCGGAAATGCAATTGTAGTTTTTATAGCGTGCACTCCGATTCCGAATCAGCTAATGAACTTTTTTTTTTGTTGGTGAGAGTTGATTCTAATAATCACCGGGCTTCCACCGATACAATATCTTTTTTAATGAAGTCGTCAGTATGCGGAGGCGCGAGTTCGTCTGCTCCTTTTGCAGGGGCTGTGGTGAAGTCAGAAAGACAAGCTCTCATTGGCTCTGATCGACAGGATAGTGGCCTTGAGCTCTACCCACTATTCTTCAATCAAAGCCAATCAAAGCTCGGCATTCTGACGTCACACAATCCCTACGAAAGAAGCAGACGAAGTTGCGCTTCGTATAGGGCAGGAGTAGAGAGCCTGTATCAGTTTCCAACAACTCAATCGTGGTCACGTGGTTTATGTGCCCCGTTTGCAATGCGAGCTGCGAGGAGGTGTCGAAATCGTTGATCGTCTGGAGACGTATCCGCCTTTCCGTCTGCTTTCCTATCCTAGCCACGCGAAAACGAAGCACATGCGCACTTGCGACCGATCTCCGCAGGTGGCCTCCGCCATTAAATTGCAACCGCTCCCCGTGGTCCGAGATGGACGACCCTCTCTTCAATACAGGCTCTCTAGGGATGGATGGATGGATGAATACGGCTGAGCCCTTTGGATCGGGCGGTAGCTTACGCCACCTAGCCATTTTGTCTTACCCTTTAAGCTTAGAATATTTAAATGTGAAAACTATATTCACTCTGTACTGAAAAGAAAGTGAGGCTATAAATCCCCCTTGCCATCAGTTAATAAGAAAATGCCTAGTTTTCTCTCGCTTTCTGCCACCATTCACTTAATCTTTGCTTGGTAATCTCTACTGTCTTGAAATCCACTTTTCCTTCGCTGTCTCTAAAACCCAATGACCTTATTAAATCTATGTTGTCTTCGGTATGCATAGGGTGAAGCCCTTTACAGTAGAGTATCAAGTGCTCAGCCGTCTCGTCCTCCTCTCCACAAGCAGCGCACACTGTGTCCATTTCCTGGTACTTCGCTCTGTATGTTCTGGTTCGCAAAACACCTGTCCTTGCCTCAAACAACAATGAGCTTCCCCTAGAATTGTCATAAATGCTTTCTTTGGCAATAACTGTTTTGTTTAATCTATAGCCTTCCAGAGCCTTCTTTGTCTGCATTCCCTCTAGCCACCGATCTCTTTCTGTGGCTTTAACTTTCTTCTTAACTGAAACCTGCTCTTCCGTAACCCCACTATAGCCTAAAAACTTTCCTCTTAATTTCCTAGTGCGCTGTCTCCATTTTGTGTCTATACTCCTCATGTATAAATAGCTGAAAACCTTTCGTGCCCATTGCTCCCCACCCATTTGCCTCAAGCGATCCTCAAATTCTATCTTGCTCACAGCTTCCCTGCCCTCAAACGACGCCCATCCCATGTCTCCTTGTACTCCCTGGTTCGGTGTTTTGCAATGTGCCCCCAAAGCCAGCCTACCTACTCCACGCTGTTTTATTTCTAGTCTTGCATGCACTTCGGATTTCATGCATAGCACTGCGTTTCCAAAAGTCAAGCCAGGCACCATGACCCCTTTCCAAATCTCTCTCACCACCTCATACCTGTTGTAATTCCAAAGTGCTCTATTTTTCATTACAGCCGCATTTCTGTTGCCCTTACCTATTATATACTTTTCATGCTCACTGAGATATTCTGCACCACCACATATCCATACTCCTAGATACTTGTATTTAGTAGCTCTCTCAACTGTGATATTCTGTATCTTCAGTCTCTCAACATCATTATTGTTAAAAATCATGACTGCTGATTTTTCACTACTGAATTCTAAACCTAATTCCTCTCCTTCCCTACCACAGATGCTCATTAATTCCTGCAAATCTATCCTGTTGTTAGCCATTAGTACGATATCATCCGCATATATCAGTCCCGGTAAAGATTGCTGAATTGTTTGGCCTAGCTTACTGTAGGACAGGTCAAATCCAAGCCCACTCTTCTCTAGTCTATCCTCCAATCCTCTCAGATACAACATAAACAGGATAGGCGATAACGGGCACCCCTGCCTAAGGCCTCGACCTATCTCTATTTTCCCCGTTGCCTTTCCTTCCCATGTTATAATCACCTTATTATCTTTGTAAATGTTCCTTAATATTGCTGTTAGCCCTTCATCTAGGTTTAAGCTCTCCACTATGTCCCACAGAGTTTTTTGGTTCACATTGTCATAGGCACCCTTGATATCCAGAAATGCCAGCCAGAGCTGTCTGTTTTCTTTTTGCGCAATTTCTATACACTGTGTTAGAGAAAATATATTGTCTTCCAACCTTCTTTGTTTCCGAAACCCGTTCTGTAACTCCCCCAGTATGCCCTCGCAATCTACCCATTCCTCCAGTCTGTTCTTTATAATCTGCATTACCAACCTGTAAATAACTGGTGTCACGGTTATGGGACGATAATTCCTAATGTCAGACTTATCTCCCTTTCCCTTATATATCATACTAGTACCCCTCACTCACCATCATAGTACCCCCCCTCACTCACCACGACTCGCCCAGATTCGCTCGACGCGCCGCCGGACGGCTGCTTTGGTAACTGAATCGGGATACGTTCGTTTCAACGTCACTAGAAACGTAAAAACCAACGAAAAAAACTCTTTTTGTAGTAACTTTTATTGGAGATTAGTACAAAATGGGGGCGGGTGATGTTTTCTAAAATTTTTAGTTTTCAATGTTTTGCAGCACAATTAATATTGTTTTTATACAACCATGCCTCAGCGGGGATTTCAGGTAGCGCGTCCCGACCTAGGCGCATTTTAGCTGTGGGGGTATTTCGCGGCGCGTCCGCAAGGGAGGTGGGGGTGGAACCCCTGTAACCCTATTGAAGCCAAAAATAGATGTCACGTGCAGATCCTCGAGTGACCGCTGCGGGAGAAATGGCGGCGTTGTGATCGCCATTTGGCGCTTCAGCTGTGCTCTTTAAAATGCACAGTTATGAAATGAAAATATAGATGGCGATTCGAACGACTCTAGGCGGATTGAGGTGAGTGAGGGGGGGTACCCCCCCTCCGCGGGAGTTCCACAACTGAGGTAATCTAGTAACGTTGGCTGGTAGTGATCTAGCCACGTCGGGCTACACTATGATCAAATTCAAAAGGCCGAGATAAATAAAAGGGACGATAGGGACGTTTTTTCTGCTTTATCGGCGGAAATAAGAACGATATCAGACTATCAACTTTGACTGTGTTTGATTTTAGAATGCAATTACCCAAGCCTCCATCGTGCTTTTTAGAGACCATCAAGGTCGCAGCTGATAATCTTCATCGTGGTACATTATACGTATACGAACCACGTTCGTCTCCGCGTGCTTTCTCGTGCTGCTCTAGCTCGGCGCCTATGGAGTAGTAGAGATTTTTCGCCCTTGCAATGAGAAACGTCACGAAGATCTACGGATCTGCGGGTTTGTGAGAAAAGAAAACTTCCCTGCAATCTTTCGGCCCCTCCCCCCGCTATGTCATAACACGAAGAAAGTTGTGTCTGACGAGTTTAGCGACCCTAGGCTTCTAAACACGTCAAACACAAAGGTGGGGCCAAAGTTGACAGACTGCACCGATTGGCCTATTACGACGATGACTTAGCGTTTTTTTCGCCGACGTCCGATCGGCGCGCTCCGAACTTTCGGCTTCACCTCTGTGTTCAACGAGTTTCGGGCCCCTGGTGGGTGCAATATTTGTCGAATGTATTCCTTTGTTAGCATTGACAAACTACTCGAAGGGAAGCTGAAGAGGTCCTTGAATTCGAAAGAACACTAGGTTTTAATGTCATCACCTTGAAATTGTTTAAAAAAATTGACCGCATCTCCACGTGGTGAATGATGTTGATTGGGGCGAAGCTCTGGTGGTGCTTGTCTGCGTAGACGCTAAGCCGCAGCATGCCGAGCCTTTCGTTCGTTTTCATCCATGTCGGAAAGAGAATGTGTGGTACGGAACGTGGTTATATATGCATTGAGCATTTGACCGCAGCGCCCTCTCGTCTATAAACGTTGAGCCAATGCATGCAAAGTTTAACGCGATTATAAACGCATTTGACCGCAACGCCCTCTCCTGTATAGACGTTGAGCGGCTACATGCAACGTTTCATCCATGACATCCCCAGCTCTTGAGTTACTGCCACATCTCGGAGCCCCCTACTCGTCCCGCAGTCGTGGCCGAGTGGTTAAGGAGATGGACTAGAAATCCATTGGGGTCTCCCCGCATAGGTTCGAATCCTGTCGACTGCGCAAACATTTTTTTTTTTTTTCATCTTCACTCATCACCATCACCTCATCATGAGATTCAATCATCATCATTAGATTCACTCATCATCATCATCATCATCACTTCATCATCATCATGAGAGCACCGGACGCCGGACGGACGGACGGACGGACGGACATGGCTAGCCCCTAAGGAGCTTCGCCCCTAAGAAGTTGTTTTATTGTGTTAAGCTGGTTGTTCGGTATAGTGGAACGAGCCTCGAGGCCACAGCGATTAATCGGTCCCCATTAGCTATGGTTCGCAATCTCAGAACACCCCCCTTATCAGATGCCCCGGTGCGCGCGGCTCCTATGCCTGCGGAGTTCACTGCTCCTGACCTTGACTTTGATCCAGAGTTAGGAAGGGGGACGAAAAGTGGGAATCTGATGTTAATCTTTCTCGGGCGACATAACTCTGTTTCACGCCGAGACGGACTGGAGCAGAGGTCAGAAGCCAGCCTGCCAATGCCGTGTCGCGAATGAGCAACGTCACGCGTTCTCGGAGCTACCTGATCCAATCAGCTGCGTCGGAAAGTGCCATACTCTTTCAATCTTTGGGGCTCCTGAACCAATCAGGCGTTGAGAATGATGATCCGACGCACGCACTGTTCGAGGTTGTATACGCTATGCCTACTTCTTGCTCGATCCATTGAAAGACGAACCGGTCTAGGGACACCCCTTTCGCGACATGAGCAGCCATCTTTTTTGTTTCTATCATTTAAAGGGAGTCTTTTTTTTTTTTCTTGCTCGTTTCTTTCGTAGATCTTTTTCTGTATGTGTGGTCGACCTCGGAATTCGAAAATCCGCGTTATCGCCTTTTCCTAATTTATGGCGTTTCTGCCGCAGTTCTTGTTGCCACTTTGTTTTTGATCCTGTTCTGCTATGCGGGGTGCCGTGCCTTGGCCGTGCAGCGTTTGTCGGCCTGCCAAGAACTCGACATCGTAGCCAAAGAATGAATTTTAGTACGTGCGAACGTGCCGCCGGTATTTTCAATTCGACGATGTTTTTTTTTTTTCCTTCGTTTTTGTTTTGACTCTGTTTTAAACGCGACAAGTTCTCTCTTACACCCTTTCTGATATCTTAGAGAGTTCGTCGTACATTAAACAGGTAATCCCACGCGAAAGCATTAAAACCTTTTTTACTGGTTGGCACACGTTATTTTTTTTTTTTTAACGTTTTGGAATTAAGTTTGTTTTCGCTCCGAGCAAAAATGTAGTAGATGAAGTATCAAGTCCCCCCCCCCCCCCCCCCCAAAAAAAAAAAGCTTTAAAGAAATTTTTTTTAATTACGTGGTTTATTTTTTTTTTTCTCCTGTGTTTCAATCGCTTTTCTAGTATGGTGTGCGCGATCATAATGTTTATGCCAAATTAGAGCTATCATCTAACTAGGTCTTAATGCCTTCAGATTAATTTTTCCTGTTTTATTATTAGGGGGACCACACTCTCAAAACTGGAGCATTTCCATCCTATTGAACCCGTTTCGACAAGGTACAACTAAAATCTAAACAATGCGTTTTTCTCGCTTCCTGCGAATCCACTGATTAAGTGGGACACAGAGATAAGTGTAGCGGTAAACCATAAAAAAAAAATTAACTAGTACAGCATGACTTTTCTGCTGGTTCTACACATTATTATTGTCTACACCCACAAAAACACTTTTTGTTTTCCGACAACACAAATTCAGTTCTTGTGGCGCAGCGATCAATATTACGCAGTATTGCCAGAAAACAACTGTTTTTGGGAGCCAGCTGATGATCCTCAAGCGTTAAAAAAAGAAAGTGTAGATGGATGGAGAGATGGTAGTGGCTACTGCCCTTTGTATCAGACTGTAGCTTGCGCCACCTAGACTACATTTGCCGTGTCTACAAGTAGTGTTCGTTGCGTGTAGCCCTTGTGAGACTGACCCTAAACGAAACATTAACACTGCAGCTAGGGAAGGAACAGCAGAACAAGGTTCTCTGCTCGCCATGATTGCTCGCCTCTTCTCCAGCGTTCGCTGTGCTGAAGTGGAGAGTGATCGGCTTTGTGGAAAGAACTTAATTGGCCTACATTTCTTAACATGCAACAGAGAATAGCAACTCTCTTTCATTCCCTTACTCCTTACAAATTTTTTTTATTGCACTTATTTTGCGCCAGCTGCTCATAGATGCAATATACGTCATCTCGACGAGCTCACGCGGGAAGTGCAATGAAATTCTAGAATAGCGGAAACGCACAATGTGTGTGTTCCGGTATGAGATAAAACGGCGCTTTATACATAAAAAAAAAAAAAAAATCGGCATACCGCTAGCGTCCGTGGTGCCTGGAAGGTAATTTAACGTCACCAGCTGTTATTCAAACAATCCCACTCATGACATTCCTCAGGTTTCGACGCGTGGAATGCCGTTCATCTTTTTTGGTACCGCAGCCATGCAGAGCGGCCGAATTGCCCTTGAATCGGGCTCTAAAATTAACCAGCTCCAAGTGTTGCGGCACGTGTAACTTTAACGGTTCTATCTCGCTGCATTATTTTGAAATAACAGCGCGTTACTCCTAAACAAAATTACATTGGCGTCCCCATACGACGTTTAAGGGTTCCAAAGCGGCTACTGGCTCGAGCAGTTTTCTTTTTCTTAATACTATTGAGACGAAAGATTGCTTTCTTGCTTGATTCGTCAAAGAAAAGCTCCGGCTATTTTTTTTTTTCCTTCATAATCACTGATTTGCTTTAGGCTTTGTTCAACACATCAATAGAGTGATTGATTGATTCTTAGATTGATTGGTTGGTTGATAAAAACATGCATTTTATATGAAAATGAGGATCCTCGTCTATGGCTGGTGTGCAATGAGACGAAGGGATGGGGCAGGCGCACAGTCACGGGCGGATGTAGAGGGGGGGGTCCGGATGTCCTGACCCCCCTCTTGATTTCTGCATGTGTAAAATTTAGGGCGTAAAATGAAGGAGAGGGGGAGGGGGTTCCTAAACATATGGTACGCTCACCAACACCTGACCCCCCCCCCTCAGGAAATTCCTGCATCCGCCCCTGGGCTCATTCCAGCACTTGATAACAGCCAAATACGCGATATACTCTGTTTTCTAGTAGGGCTGGGCGATTGATCGATTAACCTAGCCGATTAATCAATTAATGCTTTAATCGCGGTTAACATTTTCAGCCGGTTAATCGGTAAAGTTTTGACGAACCAAAAGAAAGTAAAATGTAAACGCTTTCTCCACGCCTGCGTGGACGAGTACACCTGTATGATAGGCAAACTTTAGGTCAAACTTAGAATAAAGTAAACTGTAGGGGCGATATTTGTAACTCAGCTGACAAGGTGCAGAAGGTTACACGTGTCCCGGCCACTTCAACGTCGTTCGAGTGTATGTTTAGCGTAGCAGAGGCTATCGTGAAACAATCAAGGAGGTCGCTCTTGCCGGAGCATATCAACGAACCCTTTTGCCTAATGCAGCTGAAGTAATAATCTGAGTGTGAGTGTCTCTTCACTGTTCTCAAAGACACATCGAGGTTGATTCACAATTCAAGTTGTATATTTCGCCGTTTATTACAATATTAAGAAAGTCAAAAAAAAATGTTTTGCATAGAAATAAACGACACAGATTAATCGAATAATTAACCGATTAAACGGTGGCAATTAATCGGGTTGAAACATTTAATCGACGCCGAGCCCTATTTTCTAGGCTACCTGCTCGATCTGCAAGTGTTTCCGATGGCATGACGTTTGACGTCATGGCATCGGAAGACGCGAGGAGAGCAATAAAAAAAATGTTGGTTTTGGCATATTTTTATTTTCCGTTTTCTCAAACTACTTGGAATTTAAAAATAATGAATACTGCGCCAAAAATAATATAAAAACGATATTTAAAAAAAATTATTAGTTTGGGGGAAGTTAGTCACTCCCAGTTGGCGTCTGGTGTGTCTGTTATAGATAAGAAATTTGGCCAGTGCAGTACCATTCCTCGCCTGGTATCTTTAGGTACAGTGCTAATCACACTTGTCTTTAAAGCTCGAGCGTGCGGCTTTCTCCGGGGTGCGCTAGACTGGTGGCATTCGTGGAAACTAAGCTAGTCACGTGGCGCAACATGGAACAGCCCGCTCGAGGGGTGTCCTGCCCGCTCTTTCAGCTGGCGGGGAACGCGGAAGGCTGCTCTTACGCTTTTTACAAACATCATTGCTCGAACAATAAACAAACTAAAGCATGAAGGCGTATCAACGATGTCGTCATCAAAAACAAAAATATATCATAAAGCACTTTACTTTTATCGCTTATCAAGCTGGTATAAGGCTTGCTACTATGCAAAAAAAACAAAAGTATATCAAATGACCGGATTCAACAGGACTGCGCATAGTATCGAGAGAATCCTACAGGACATAAGCACTGATCGCCGACAATGACACCACGAGTGCCGAAAGACGTCCGAACGAGGATAGTGGGAATAAGTGAAGCGGGGTTGTCCCAGCTGATAGAGTGGGCAGGACACCCCTCGAGCGGGCCGTTCCATGTTGCGCCACGTGACTAGCTTAGTTTCCGCGAATGCCACCAGTCTAGCGCTCCCCGGAGAAAGCCGCACGCTCGCGCGCTATAGACAAGTGTGATTAGCACTGTACACCACGCTGTAGGGATACGCGACCGCACGCCGGTACGATGTCCATCCAGATCGAAATGAGCACGGTTGGTGATTGAACCCAGGATCCCTGGGTTTTGCCACGGCTCTCCTGAGCCAATGAACATTACTATTACTACTATCCGTGGGTTTTGCAGCGCGAACTTTCGCTTCACCTGCTCGAAGTTGCGATACGCTAACACACTAGCCCATCGCGATTTTTTTCTTCTTCATTATTGTCGACCATCGATCCCTTTTTCACGAAAACCTATTGCCCTCCCCCCCCCTCCCCCACCTTTTTTTTCTAAAAAAAGCTATTAGCTTTCTTATGATCATCGGGCCCATTTAATGTGTACCTTTCAGGCCGTTTATGTTTCCCGCTAAATGTGGCGGGAAAATGATGTCACATGACTTCATGTCACGTGACCTATCACAAATTCAGTTTACCCGCTAGCGGAAAAATTGACGTCACGTGACCTCGACACCAATCCAGTTTCCCCGCTTCATGTCAGGTGTTTTAAACAAGTTCATTTTCCCCGCTAAATTTAGCGGAAAAAATGACGTCACATGGCTTGATGTCAAGTGACCTACGCATAAATCCGCTAAAGTTAGCGGGAAAATGGACACGTGACCTGCCACAGATCTTTCAGTTATGTTAGGGGTTAATCGCTTAACTAGGTTTTTTTTTTTTTTTTGCTCGTTTAATTGTTTTTAATCCAGTGCTGCGTTTACTCCTTTAAAAGAGTAACCTAACTCCCAGACCGTTGCAGGATATACACTGGCAAACGATGAAAAAGACCCGTTTGCATGCTTGCGTTTGCTTACTTTTTCGGTCGCAAGTTCTCCGTCGAGAACACACTGGCGCGCTGTGGCGCCATCTAGGAGGTAACCCTGGAACTGCATTTCACCAGGGTTTTTCGCTATTTGCGAGATCAAGTGTACGAACTATCTCAGAAATGGTCGTTTATAACATTGTCAAAAGCTTTTTCAACCTGAGACAGGAAGAATGATGCGCCAAAAAAATTATAGGAAATACACGGAAATGTCATGTGTATCATGGCTGCTCGATAGATGACGCCAGTTCTCTCGGCGTAAGAGTTTTAGGTTTGAAGGCAGTTGTCGTAAGCAGTCGCGAGTTTGTGGCCACAGGCACCGCGTGTCTCGGCGTCATCCTTTCCCACGACGCGCTTTGAGAATGCTTCGGGGAAAGACGCGGCCGCCCATTGCACCTTTCCGCGAACGAAACCAAAACCGTTGTCCTGGCAACGGGAGTGCGGAAGTTTTCGCAGGCGGCCATCGTCCCCCAGACAAAGGATGCGAAGAAAGGCATCGCTCCTTATCTGGACCAAGAAGCGACGACTAGCGTTCCTTAAGTAAAGCCAGCTTGCGATAACAGAATGACTTCGGCAATCGGCGGTGCGCCGCTTTGAACATCCCCCGATGGGTGTGTCTTGGGGGTCGGCAAAAGAGCGCGCCAGTGGTGGGAGAAAAATAGCCTGAAAGCAGGAAAGCAACTGTTGGACTTCCGCTTTGACTGGATTTGTCTTTATTACGCACTTCCAATTTCTTTTTTCTTCCTTTTTTTTTTTTTTGGGGGGGGGGGGGGGATGGGGATGGGGGGAGGGCATGAACGATCGGTCTAGCCGAGTCGTGGATTGATCGCAGTTGGTTTTTGTTCTCTTCGATCGAACCTCGGGATTGCCATTTTTTCAGCGAAGGCAATGGCCTTTCCTAGGTAGAAAACAGCGCAATGATAACGTTATTTCTCAGATTTCGCTAAAAAAAAATGAAATAACGCCAGAAAAAGTTTTCGGTTCAGTTTGTACCAGTAACACAATCTACACTTCCTAGAAAGGTCGCGACTTCCTAGAAATGTCACATTTTGTCCTAACCGAGTAGATCGTTTGTGTCGTTTTTCCCTGGCTCCCGAACCGCAGTGTGTAATTCTGGTGGTGCGCGACCAGGTTATTCTTTAGTCACCGTCAGAGATGCAAATTTCGAAGAACCAGAAACCGGGGTTTTCGTTCACATCGTTTAGTACTAGGCCACGGCAAGCAAACTCGCGTATTAAATAGAGCCTGCCTCGATGGATTCTACTTGAACAAAGTCTCGATTAAACTCCATCGTCATTATTCGGTGACAATTACATTGACGTTCCCTGAAACAAACTTTTTGAAGGGGATCGTCGTTGTCGGCAGCCCTGAGAGCTTATTTTGAAAAAGAGAAATTTATCGTATTTATACCTTCACATCGTAATCATGACCACGCTGCTGAAATCGCTAATCCTTCGTGGTTTATCATTCTTCCCAGTCATTTCAACATGAAGAGTAAGTCCTTCGACGCGTGTCCGGTGTATAGAACACCGGGAGCATAGTTTCAATAAAAAAAGTTTGGAGTTGTTGCTTTTTTAAGTAATCTGTTTTAGCGGTGACAGTGGTGTGGGTGGGAATTAAACTGAGAACTGCCCGCAGCCATCTTTGCTTACTGAGATGTGAAGCGTGTTATGAGCATGCGCAGTGGCTTACTGAAAAGATTTCACTCCATGAGTAAGATGTTTAAAAACTTACTCCCCCCCCCCCCCCCCACACACACACACACCTACACAAAAGAAAAAAAAATGCATTTGTTGGCATTATGAACTGGAATGAGTTGTTTTCTGGAAAACATCCGCTACTGCGGGTTTCCACCTTGACAAATGGAACTATGTAACTTATCAATCAGACCCCAACACGGCGACCTGCTGCTGGCAGCGACAATGTAGTTCACTTTTACAACTTGTGCGGGGTCTTCCGCTATCTCTCTCTCTCTCCCTTTTTCTCTCCCTCTTTTGACAGACGACCAGGGCAACGTTCGTACTCCCATTTTTCGTCCATATTTCAACAGTTACACCGCATATGGATTCGTACGGCGGCTCTCTTCGATCACCCCCTTCCCCATTTTCCCACGAAACATGGCGCGGTGGATTTCTTTTTATCCTTCTTGGCGACTCTCACGCGAACGTTTTCCTCGAATCTACTAAGTCTCGCGCGCTCGGTTGCAGCGTCACTCGTCAAGGAGCGAATGCTACCGCTCCCTAATAGCCTAATTAGAGCGATGCAGCAAGTCACGTGACGCCTCTCCCCGCAGGCGTGGACTCTGACGATGCGATTTCATTTGCCTCGCTCCGTGATCGTCTTGCTGGAGCCGCAGCCTCCGCCATTTGTCGAGACCGCAGCAAACGAGCTACCAGAGCCGATCGAACGTTGTGTCATGCGACGTTCGGAAAGGGCACAGCGACTTGGGGAACGCGTAGTCATGTGAGATGTTCATAGTTTGATTGAATGCGATGGTCCGTGGCGTTAACTGCAGTGTATCGTAAGTAGGGTCCCTTGTTTTCGGTCATTACTTTTTTTTTTCTTCAAACTTATTATATATATATATTTTTTTTTTTTTTTTGAGGGGGGGGGGCGGAGATTTAGTGTTTTTTATGTAGATTGGTTGACCAATTCACAGAAAACTCCGAATTTCCCAAATTCAATGAAACCGACTCGAGTGTTAAAGGGGCGGTGCAACGATATTCAATTGGAATGTTTTTCACTTTACACGAGCTTACTGGCACTAGTGGGACTCAAGGTTACTCGCACGCAACGCCACTGGCCAAGAAACTCCTTTGTTGCGGTGTAATTTCAGAGACAAAAGCGAGCATTTTCATTCAATCTCTTCTTCGCAAAGTTTGATGACGTAAAGTGGGGATCGCAGTACACCCATATGACGATATTTGAATGCTGTTCATAGATTGGACCCGAGCATTGCGTAGGAACTCGATTTGGGCTCGTGATAATTACTAGCTCGAGAAGCATTCGGGTAGTGGCCCGTGTCCAATCGCTGCAACGACGACAATAGCCGAGCCATAACAATGTCTGGAACTCAGCGCGTGTCCTGTGCTTTGCCAACCCCAGCGCGTGGCTATGATCAACATTGGCGGCATATAATCGGCTCCAGATCACGTGGCCGCTTGTTCTGGCTACGAGTTGAGGGATGAACGCTGCTCGTTTTAGATCCGGAGCATCTCTTGCTCGGGTCTATGTCCCGCGGCGTCGGCGTTGTAGTCGGCACTCGAACTACGCACGCGCAACTCTCCTCCTTCCCTCTCTCCAACAGCTGCGCGTTACTCACTCCGCTCTCTCTCTCTACCAGCTGCGTGCACTGCGCGTGCGTTCGCTTCTCCTCACACCACGCGCGCACGCGCAACTCTCCTCCTCTAGTCTCCTCTCCTTCAAGTGTGAAAAAAAAATAAACGGCGAGCGGCGAGCGTTCCAAGTTTCTCTGCCGCGAGCCGCGACGAAGGCTCGCGTAGGGGGTAACGCTAGGGCAGTCGGTGGCGCCATCTCTCGACGTCAGCACGCAACTGACTCTTTCCTCGGAACCAACACGATGCTCCGCATCACCCCATGGTTCCCCTCGGGAAGATGGTGTAATTTTTCTTTAATCTTTACTGGGAGTCCTATAGGCCTCCTGCGTTCCCCAGGGGGTGCTGCGAAAAGGGACTTGTTAGGCCTTGTTTTGGGTAGTACAAACTTTAGCGTCTCAAACTGTCACGCATGCAGAAGCGTGCCAGCTGTGGTGCCGAGCGCGAGATCACGATGAAAATACAAAGAAACAACAAAAATTCGAACGCCGTCAAAGCTAAGACGCTAAGCGCGTGAGCCAAGAACAGCCGTTCCGCGCGTTCCAAAGTAGACATGACAAAGGAAAAGAAAAATTAAAGCGTCGCTTCACAGGTGTTTTGACGTCACCACCCAGAGATAAGAGACGCGTATCCTAGCGGTGGTGTCATGAATTTGGCACTTGGTTGTCTTGCGGCGTTGAGTCTGGCCGATTTCTGGCGTCCAAAAGTGTTTTTTCGTTCTTCAGGACCAGACAGAATTAAAAAAGCTCTACCAACGTGCCATAAGTAGTGCGAGGCTCAATCAAGAGAGCTTGTACTACCCAAAATGAGGGCGCTACAGTTTGTTCAAAGCTTCAGCGCAGGAGGCCTATTGCGTGGGGTGAAAAACGAACGCGTGTTTCATAGGTCATTAACGTCAGGGATCCGTTCTAAGCGGTATTTGCGCAAAGTACAAAAAAATTGTTGCATCGCCCCTTTAAAGGGCAACTCCGCTTCATTTTTGATATTTAGAAAACTGTGCAGTTCTCTTCAGTATTATATAGGAAGACCACATGTAAAATATTACGATCTAATTCCGTCTATATATTTAATAAACTGACCACCAAACTTTCAAATGAGCCAAGTCGCCGAAATCGGCCAACTCTAGCGTGCGACGCGAGGCGCAATCATCAGGGCAGTCAATGCCACGGAGTTGAAGCAGCCAACATTGAGCCACTACGTCAGAGGCATGACTACGTCATTCTCACGTTTTGTTTGTTTTTACTTCTCAGAGAGAAAAACGATGACGTCATGAGTTTCTCCTCCCGGTGTTGGCTCAATGGCGTCACGTGATCACCGAAACACGGATGCGCTAGTTTGCGCTGCCCTGCGCGCTACTCGGAGCTGAGAGCAGGGAGCAGTCTGTTTTGTCTCGCCGCTGCTCTAGCTTGAGAAGGACGTTTTGTTTGATACGAGCGCAGGCCGCGTCTCCGATGCCTTGCTGCGATGAATGTCGAAAGATCCATGGGCTGACGATGTTGTGTTGCTGCCTACTCGAATTACCAGTTGACCAGCCCGGGAGGTGTCTTTCACAAGTTTCCACACGATGTTGTAGCAAACTAATTGGCGAGAATTGAGGAGCAGACGACACTTGCGCTTTGATCTACGTTCGCCCGCCGTCGCATAAAGGAGGCTGTGACGACCCCCGCAGGGAAGGCACAGACGCGCTGTGGTGGACCCACGCTGAGGTGAGGAGAGACGAGGCAAAAACGATATTTACTGTTTAATAATAAGAGGAGTCGGTGCTGGTGCCGCCCGCAGCTCACCGACCGTCGTGGCGTTCTGATGGGGTGGTGTCCCGGGCTGTCCGTCACTGTGCTGGTGCGTGGGCGAGTTGGGTCCGGGGCTCACGGGGTTCAGGGGCTTGGAGTGCTGACGGCGGGTGGCCTTGCGATTGAGGCGATCCGGGCTTCACATGACTCGGAGGGTTCGGGGGCTTGGGGCGCTGACGCCAGCGGGTGGCCGTTGTGTTTCTCTGGTCGGGATCACAGGGTTCTGGGGCTTGAAGCGCCGACGCTATCGAATGGCCTTGCGGTTGAGGCGATCCGGGCTTCTCATTGCTCGGGGGCCGGGGGCGTTGACGTCAGCGGGAGGCCTTTCCGTTGTGCTTTTCTGGTGCTGCGTTTCCCGCGCTCTCTCCTTCTCTCGGCGCGTCTTCCCGCTCGGCGACCTGTCCCAACTTGTTCCCCATGTCCGGTTTCTCCGCTCCCCCTCTCCGCTTTCGTCTTTTCCCCTTCCCCCTCTCCCCCTGGTCGTCACATTTTGCGCCATCCGAAGCGGCCTGCTCGCGTCGCGTGTCCTGTACCTTGCCCCCACGAACGTCACAAGACCACGTGGTTCGACGTGACGTGGCCATGACTCTGACGACACGAGACCAATGTTGCCTGACGCAACCGAAGTTTCGGTTTCGGTATCTGCTGATGTTTAAATTAAGATTACACAAATAATATTCCACATTTCGCGAATCCAAAGACGTAGAGCTGTTTAGTAGTGCTTTGGGAAATGGAATCGCAAATAAGCCCAAAATGTGGGGAATTGAGCGGAGTTGCCGGTTTATCGTTATTTACCGAAAACACGGAACTCTAATCATAAGGTGAAAAGGAGCATAGCACCCCCTACCGCATTTTTAAAGCGTAAATTATGCTTGTTTGTTTTCTTTTTTAGGCAACTTTCAATCCCTAGAAATGTCCCCGTCAGCCATGTCCGCGCTAAATTTAGCGGGGAAAGTGACGTCGCGTGAGCTAAACACCAACTTAATTTGCCCGCCAAGTTTAGGGGGTAATTGACGTCACATGACCTAGACACCATATTCAGTTTCCCCGCTAAGTTTAGCGGGTTAATTTATAAAGAATATGGGTTCTTCACTCCCGAAACGACTGCTGTCTTCGCACAAATTGAAACGATCGCTCCTTAAATACTGCATTCCGTGGTACTTAGAGATAAAAATAGCTACCAATTTTTTTTTTAATGGTTCTACGTGCCGTAGTTGTAAGAATGACTGAAGGAACAGAGCTGCACTCTCTGGGATGAACTATCAACTGGCCGTGTGGTGTTCTTGTTTTCGTAATTACGTGTCGTTTGTAGATAGTAAAAGAATAACATCTGCAGCAAGCACTTAAATTACGTTTCGAATTCGGTTCGTTTTGTTCTGCGAGTGTTTGTGACAGTACGCTTCTTTTTGTGTTTCTTTCTTCAGCCGCCGGAGTGCACTTGGAACCGTCGCAGCAGCAAGTGGACCTTATAGACGGACTTCGGCTGGGAAACACAACGTATCAAGGCGTCTACACGGCCAGGGGTATGCATCACGTCAGCTCGGCGATACGTCTCACAGGTACGGCGTCCTTCGGCATTTCTTTTCCCGCAAGGAAATGTTGACACAAAACTCTGGTTGCCCCCGTCGCTCATAGATGGCGGTAGCTGTCCAGAGTGTTGCGTTTGCCGGTTGTCCGCTTGCCGCCGTCGCTCATAGATGGCGCAGCCTTTTGAGCCTTTCCATAGGGAGGCTCAAGTGAGGGTGGGTGCACTGCTAGATCGGGGATCACGGCACATGGACGCCATTTAATTGCTAAATTTTGCTGGGGGTCTATGGGGCAAAGGGTCGTTTTATTTCCTAACTCAGGTCATAAGAGCCCTTTAAGGTGCTTGAATAATTTACACAAGGTATAAATGATTACGTTTCCATAGCCACCAGTTTTCGTTGCGATAGGTTAAGTATTTTTTTAACGCGGAAAATGGTAAATTCGGCCATCTTGGACGTTGCTGCTTGTCTGGCAACCCTGCTTGCTCCTCTCGACGTTTGCAATTTTTGGAGCGAGAAGGAAACGAGAGAGGCTGCGCCAAGGCATTCGTTGCTTGCAATGGGAGGCGAGAGGAGAAAAGACGCATGGAGCAAGAGTTGCAACAGAGCGGGCGTCTTCTCTCGTTCAGGCAACATTGGCGCATATCCTTTCCCGAATCCTTTCCCTTTGGCGCGGCCATTAAATTGCAAACGCTCTCCAGGTTTTGAGTTGCTCCCACCCTCACTTGAGCCTCCCTACCTTTCCACTCAGGCTTGCCGACTTGCGGGCGGCCATTACTTAATTCCCACCATAGTACAGCTTCGCTGGCCTTCCTTCTTCACCAAAGTGGGTTTTTCTTATTTATTTCGAAGACGGTTAGAAAAGAGGCTTACCAACAATAATCAACGAGGAACCTAAAAACAAAACAAAAAATGGGGGACGATCATGCGGCCTGATGCGTTTAGACAACACTATAGCTGTGCTGCTTATTCGACGAGATGACGATGGCGATCGTCATATCGTCGCCAAATTTAGAGGGGAAACTGAATTGGTGCTTACGTCACGTGACGTAAATTTTCCGCTAAATTTAGCGGGCAACCTATGTTCGTTTCCGCCAGATTTAGCGGGAAAGCTGAATTGGTGCATAGGTCACGTGACAGTAATCCTTTCCGCTGACTTTTGCGAAAGACGTGAATTCGTGTGTAGGTCGCGCGACGTCAGGTCACGGGACGTCAATTTTTCCGCTAAATTTAGCGGGAAGCTGAATTGGTTTACGCTCACGCCGCCGCAAAACCGGGGGAACGAGCCTGCAACAGCGATCGCTGTGATCATCAAGTCTGAAAGTTTTTATCGATCAACCGGCGCTTCAACGGAGCCATCTTTTCGCTTACTCCCACTTCTCCGTAATACCCCGAAGCGTGTGGGGAAGAAAAAAAAAAAAAAAACATCTTTAGGTGGGAGCGCGCGAGGGTGCGTGTCGACAATGTGAGGAGGAAAATGTGAGAATGATGTCTATACTTCGTCTCACCTTAGTATGGACTATTGTTAGCCGCGCGTGCTAAAAGCGCGAGCTAGTCGCTTTGAATGAAGCCGCGGCGGCTGCACGAGCGCTCGTGCAGCAAGTGCTCTAGTCAAGGCAGTCAAGGCTGGCCGCTCGCGCTTGCTCAGCCTTCGCGGTTAGTCTTTGCTAGGGTGAGACGAAGTATAAACCAACACACTGTTTACAAACAAGCCCGCTTTGCCCACAACAGGTGTGGGCACTGCGCATGCGCAGAAGCCAAATTTGGGAGGAATGAAGCGTCAGCGCATGCGCAGTACCGACAGCAGCGCCACCGCGGTCGTATGACGTCAGCAAGTTGAGTTGGTCTATAGTTATATTAAAGATGGTTGAAAAAAGCAAATCATAGCCTCTAAATCAATTGAGTACGAAACAAGGAAAAGATGAAATGGCAGGTTTACTGTAACTAATACATCTGGAAGGGTGGGATGCCGAATTCCAGTCGGTGGTGCAGTTCCAGGCCAGCACTCATATTGGTCCCCATTTTAAGCTCTATAATAAATGGGACATTAATTAAAAAACGTGTTGGTGAAACGAGCTGTTTGTTTTAGGGAATTAGCAGCGGTAAGTACGAGTTTGTGCAATTGGGTACCTGTGCAATTAATTTTTACGCCGACAGCCATTATTTGCGTGATTTTGCAGCGGACCCTCGGGTGTGTTTCGTGCATAGGGTCGTCGCGGCACGTGACACCGTGACATTTAGCGGAGGACATTTCCCTTCCAAGTTTAGTGGAGCAATTTCCCCCGGTTAAATTCAGCGGGAAAAATTGGCACCGTTAAATCCAGAGCGAAAATTGCTCCGCTAAATTTAGCGGGAAAATGTCCGCGTGTAGCAAATTGTGTGGCAGAGTATAAATTTTTTTTTAATACAAGTCTTTTTTTTTTTTTTTTTTTTTTTAGGCCGATCAAGAAAAGTGCAATTGCCTATGGACGTCTACCAGAGGGCAGCCAGGCTCCTTTCCTCCTCCACAGAATTCACTATGCTAGCAACTATAAAGCAAGAACTCAGGAACGTTGGCACCATCCTCTCCTTCTCGGAGGGGGCAAATAGGTAGGTCGAATTGCTTCAGACCCCAAAAAGTTGGCACAGTTACCGCCGAATTCACAAACCTCACTCCAATTGAGGGGCCCCTCCACTTTCTCCAGGAAGGCGCGAGGGCCGGCGCTGGCCAATCGCGATAACGGATCCGCCGTCGCGATTGGCCAACGCCGGCCCTCACGCCTTCCTCGAGGAAGTGGAGGGGCCCCTCAATTTGAGTGAGGTTTGTGAATTCGGCGGTTAGACTTGTCCCTAATCGAAGGGCAAGTCGCCTGCTCCTTGCGCAAGAGTTGCCGTGACGTCAGAACGACGCCGAGCTCAAATTGCCCTCCTCGGAGGACAATTTGACATGGGTGGACCCCCCCGCTACACAAGAAAGAATCAGAGAATAGTACCCTAACAAATTTTCCGCTCCCTCCACCCCCCCCCCCCCCCCCCAAAAAAAAAAAAAAAAAAAAAAAAAAGTTCTGGATCTGCCCGATTGGCTTTGATTGAAAGGATAGTGAGTAGACCTGAATGCTGGATGCCTTGAGGTCTACCTACTATTCTTTTTTTTTTTTTTTTTTTCGATCAGCCAATAAGAGCTCGGCGTACTGACGCTCCGCGAAGTCAGGGGACGGCATGACTTATTCGCTTTTTGGTTCGTGATTCGTTCCTCTACGTCCTTATCGGCCAGTGCCGCAATCTTATTGGTTGCGGAGCGATGATAAGATGCACGGTACTCTACACGCCCCGCGTTTCGTAGGCTTTCAGTGGCTCAGTCTGTCAGAGGGACCAAAACCCTTTCAGAACAGGGCGTGTAAGTGTGAGAATGCCTCACTGGCTAGGTGGCGCAAGCCGCCGCTCAATTAGCTCCTAAAGTCACTCGTATGTATCAGACAGAGGTATCAGATGGTATCAGACAGAGCCGTCAGAGCCGCTATCCATCCATCTTATGTGGCGCAAACAGCCAACTCGATCGTTGGGGACAGGGCAAGTCGCTACCCGATTCGAGGTGTTCACCCTTCAACCACGGGTTCAGCCAGCGTGTGGTTCAGCAGTATCCGTGCATTGTAAAATGGCTCAGAGAAATCGCATAGCACGGGTTAACAACTTTTGATGGCGCGAAAGAATTGTGGTAGAACTTTGCTTGGGGTCTGGACTGCAACGGAGTACAACGACGGCGGCCGGTGAGTGCACGCCCTTTGAGATCAAATACCAAAATCATGACTTGCGGTTGGGGTGTCGGTGGCCCAGTGTATTTGCGCGCGGCATCTTTGAACACATAGCCCGCGTTCCACAACCCTCGGACCTTGGACTCAGTCCCCGTCTCTGCCTGTTTCAACCTGGATGAGCATTGCACCTGCGTGCAGCCGTGTACGACTTCTAATAATCTGGTAACTCAATTTACCGGTCATACAGAGATGCTAGCTATCATTTTAAGGCAGGACTAATTTTCCGCCACCTCCCTGAGAGTAGCGCTTCTCCCGTCGTATCTTGCGTGCACTGCGGGAAAGCGCCAGAGTTTAAGGTACGGCATTTACACAAGCATGCCAGTAACGCAGTTTGGCGCGCTTGTATAAGAGGAGGAAATCAATGAATTAATTAATAAATTAAGATTGGTCCTTACATTTGCTCGGGTGTCTAACTTTCCCTTGTCTCTGCTTGTCACCACTTGCAAAGAGGGAACGCACTTAAGGCACACTGGCGCCATCTATCAAGTTTCCATGGAGCCAGCCATTACTATTTGCTCCATTTCGTCAATCCACGGCGTCTTGAAAATCTGTGGTTGTTGCGCTCCTGTCCGCAGGTTTTTCGAACTTCAAAGTAGCGGCCGCAAGGACGAGATCCGGTTGCACTACAGCCACGGGAACGGCGAGCTAGTGGAAACGTTCCCCTACCGGCTGGCGGACAACACGTGGCACAGGCTGGCAGTGGCACTCAGTGGTGACAGTGTCGAGGTGTTCGTGGACTGCAACCGCATCTATTCTCGGGTGATAAAGAAGCTAGACCTGAACACAGCAAACAGGAACCTGTCTCTCTGGCTGGGACAGAGGAACCTGAAGCACTACTATTTTAACGTGAGTCGTGCCGGTTCTTGTTGTTGGACCCTAACAAATGGAGCTTTCGAAGGAGTTGTGGGAGTACGGTCTAGTGGCGTAGCCAGGAGGGGGAGGGGAGGGGTGGGAGCAACCTTTCTCCCTCGAAATCCGAAATGCAGCCCTCATAATACTCAAGATGCCTCCCCTCTCTCCCCAGAAAAAGTAACTGGCTTCACCAGTGGTACAGAGCTCAAATCCACCTGCCTGTCATTCTTTGTCTGCCGTACGTTGTCTTTTATTTTTCTTCCTGTGCCTATGTCTGTCTTTAGGCTGTCCTCATCATGACATATTGCTAGGTGCCCCAGGCTTATTTTTGTCTTTTCACGCAGTCAGTTGAACCAAGAAGTGATCTGGTTGTCACTTTTTAAAATTATTCCTGTGTGTCATTAGCAACACTATCCAACCCTAAAACTCAGCCCCTACATTGTTTCAAATATCAACAGTTCTCATTTGTGGGTGTAACCAAACTGAAGTTTCTTTTCAATAAAAGGGGGCTACAGCTAATGAAACGCTTCCTTCTCACAGCACTACTATGTTACCTTCTGGTTAATAGTTTAAAAAAGTGTGCAATTAACACCTGAATATTTTACTCGTTCAGCCATAATATAAAAAGTTTCCTTAAGCACGTGGTTTGATGAATGGGAGAGGCGTATTAGTTACATGCCAGTGCACATAGGAGGCACCGTCAAAAGTTGTGACAGTCTGGACTTGCGCTCTTCTTTTCGTCTACCGTGTATGTTTTAGACTGGTCATATTTCATCCGATACAATTTGCAGCATCAATAGAAGTGTAAGCAAAAACTGTAGGGGAGCGTTGGATATGCATGCGAGGGCATGAATTGCTTGGCGTGCCGCTAGATGGTTTTCTAAAAGTATGAAGTAGCATTCCGCATTAATAAAGGCCAGCGTTGTTTGTCTAGCTGCACATGTCGATACCTGCAGAACTGCCACAAACTGCGCGGAATTTATTCATGTCCCTTTTTTACTACCATTGTATTAAGACAGGAAGACAACCCCGTTTGGGGACACTACCGCCTGAAAGTATGGCAGTGTTGCTTTAATCTTTTCTAGAGCATCGTCCTTGCGCTAACGGTGGCGTCTCGTTCCAGGGTGTATTACAAGATGTCAAAGTTGTGTTCCGACCTCACGGGTTTCTTCTCCAGTGCCCTCAGTTAGATACAGGTATGTTTTAACATTTACTTTACCACTCTGACATTCTTTTGAAGAAGATCTGATAGTCTGTTGGATTATTTCAATTTCACGGGAAAATCTCCTGCATGCTCTGGGAAGCAGAATTTTAAAACGAGTCTTAAGCTCAGGCGTGGAAATTACTTTTAAATGTTACTCGTTAATGCATTCCACCAGGATGCCATAGCTTATTGACTGGCCTCTGTATGCTTGGCAGTTTGGGCACCAATCAAGTTCATTTGCGTAATGCAGTGATGTGATTGCTCAGTCATTTTAGAGCACCTTCTGGAGCAGTTAAGTCTATTTTGGGGCAGCAAAAATAACTTTTGGGGCATGAACACACACTTCATTTTAATTCATACCACCGCAAATATTTCAATAAGGTTTGTGCATTGGCCTATCGAACTGAAAGGCAATGTCTACTTTGTATGCGTGTGCAACTAGTGTATTTATCGTTCAAACCAAATTCGAAGCAATAGTGGCTTTGGGCAAATACCGTGTGGGTCAAATGGATAGCTGGCGGTTTGAAAGGACTGCATAAATCGGTTTCTTAACTTATTGCGCTGGGATTTACTACAGAGCTGCTTGAAGCTGGTGCATTCATTCATTAAGAGTATGAATACATGAAACTTCCGGATCAAAGGGAAGACAATAAAACTGGTCTTGTCTATGAAAAAATTATTGCTAACCCTTTTATCTCAAAATCGTCAGAAAATTGTTGTGGGCTATTCTGGCGTTTCCTACGATTGAAAACTTTGTGAAATGGAAAGAAAAGAAAATTGGCTTACCTATTCACTTCATTTGGCCCAAATAAGCGCCACGGTAACATAATTGTTTTAGTGTATATGCAAAGTATAGGGAAAACATAGTTTTTGATTTTTCTTGATTTACTCAGGTGAGCCAATCTTTGCACACTTTTAGCGAAAGCTTCCACTAACTTCAGGCACCTCTGTTGCAACTCCTAGCGCAATACTTTGAGAAGCCGATCTATGCCGTCCCTTCAAACGGCCGTTGATCCCTTTGACCCACGCAGTATTTTCGAATCTAGTATATCGAGCAGTAGTTTCTGAAGGTCTTTCCTTGCTGTGCACCATGCTTAAACGAAAATTCAGCTGAACCTGTGAAGGTTTTTTCAGATTCCCAACCTTTCATTTGTCCACCACTAAGCTTGGTTCATTTTAATATAACTATATGAACTGTGGCATGTAAACGAAAGATTTTTCGCAGCTATCCTTGTCGAGGGGATTTATAAATCTGCTTGCTATGTACAAAAATATTTCTTCTATTTCGAATTTTACAAAACAAAATAAATATGAATGATGGCTGCAAGCTGTTAAGACATCGCTGCCTAACATATATTCTTCCATAATTGCGGCGGACGAGCTCCGTTGAGTGCGCTTCTCACAAAGAACGCGTGCACTGTGGGGAAGCAATAACCACGAAGCCCCCGTGAGCTCTGCGGGTATCGCTTCCCCGCAGTGCACAAGTGCTCGGTGACAAGAACACTCAGCGGGGCTAACCCGCCGCAATCAACACTACGAAAAGTACTAATATCGCAGTTCACTTCGAAGTAAATATTGCATAGAGTCATTCGACACTACTATTCAAAAATGCAAATATTCGCGCAACACTACTAGTTTGCCTTCCCACTCCTGTAAAACCTTTCGTTTGCATCAATTACGCGGCGGACTTGATTCCTTCGAACAAAGGACAAGCTGCTTAGTTGTGCGTAGCAGCACGAAACACAGCAACAAGATGGTGATTGATGAACCGTATGAACTGCAGTGCACATATAAATATATGTTCAGTACAGAATCGAGGGTAAAGTATGTTCCACTGAAATGATGTTAAAATAAAAAAAAAAAATTGAGAACACCAAATTTATGTTTTGTTCAAATTTTAAAGGATCAAATAAAACTGCAGTACTTAAATCGGATAACAAAACGCAGCTTTCGTATTTGATTATGAACAAATATTTTATACATCGAACTTCATAACAACAAAGATTGGCATGTCATTCATAAATATGCTTTCTAAAAAACAATCCCACCAAACTGGTTAAGGTTATCCCCAAGATTCTATCCGCAGCTCCTGCTAATTTAGTTTGGCTGTGCCATCGAACAGAGATGAAACCATATGGAGGTAAGAATTAAAGAAAGTTGACATAAAAGGTAAACATATAGAGCAGCCCATACAAATCTTTTTGCAATAGTCAGCTATCCTTGCTGAATCTAGAATTTGAAAAAAATAATGTGTCAATATTTCAGTCAGTTATTATAATAGCTACAGCTTTATTCAAAACCGTGTGCCACGTCCCTTTCCGGAACAAAGTTTTCCTTTTAGCATGTGGATGTGCTGCGGTGAAGCCAGATAGGGAAAATTGCAATGTCCGTGCCGCGGTTGTCACTGCACTAGCACATTCAATGAAGCTAACTTTAAATGGAGAGCTTTCTTTGTAGTAACGCTAATTAGAAATAAGGGAAGGCCCACAAAACACGAGGACGGACGACTAACCTGCCATGACAGACCACGCACGTGAGAAATATTGCAAAACTTCAGAGTACTGTCAGTGTTTGATAGAGAGATGAAATCAAATAGTACAGTGTTCAAAGTTCTCAAAATTTACACAAGCCTACTGTAACAACTTGGCCATGTAGCATGGTGAGCACTTTTTCACAGTTTGGTGCAAATTGTGCAGCAATCGCATCGCTGCTAATAGGGCAAGCCCGAGCATCCTGATAGGGCTGTTTCATTTGTATTCAATTACTCGTGTGAAAGTATATACGTTGACAATTCGGTATTGATTAAGAATAAAACCACCATTAATTTTGTTTCGCTTAAAAAAATTAAGAAGTCAAGCTTAAAATTTTGAGTCATCATTTATCACATTTTTGTGCTGGGTCTACATATAGCAGAAGAGAAATTTCGGGTGTCAGTAGAAAAGTTATGTCTAAATACTCAACTGAATTGTGCACACAATCGCGTAGCCCAAAAATTTTGTGTTCTGCCTTGCCCAACTTGACATTTGTTTTGTCACGTGATAAAAGAACTTTCCTAGGGTGATTTTGTTCTCTCTGAACGTGAAGCTACCATGAGTATTTAGCAGTAGTGGCAAATGAAAAGGCTGACACGACACCAGTTTCTTCATCGAAAGGAGCAATCTCTGCTCATTTTCTTTCTAAATCCTGTTTTAATTCATTTTTGCACAAAATTTAAAATCTAGGCAGTTTTTAGCTCGACAAACTCTAATCTAGAAGTTCTTGAGCACCTGACTCCACTTCGTTTCACCGTAACTTGAAACCGTAACGTAACATGAAACCGGGACTTTGCCATTTTCCAAGTTACCACGAGATGGAGAGTGGCAGAAAATTTATTTGGGATTTGGCAACACTGGAGTTGCTCTACTATACCACTCCGTAAAGTTTTAAATCTGCGTAGGATTCTCGGAATCGCCGGTCGAAATTGTTTCTTTTTTTTTTCACCGTGCAGAGTGCCCGACCTGCGGCCAGTTTCAGGAGCTGCAGCAGTCGGTGAATCAACTAAAGACTTACATTATAAATTTGACGCAGCGGGTGAGTGGATTGGGTTCCCTTTTCTGCGCGATCTCGACAGAGCTGAACTTGGAATGGCCCCGTTCAGTCTGGAGCATGGGGGTCGAAAGAACAGCCCAAAATTTGAGGCACAATAGATGGTGCTTCTTCAGTGTGAAAGGCTCGGGACAAAGCGAAAGGACTCTGGTTAGAGTTTCAAATTTCAGTCGGTCCATTGTTTTCCTAACCAGACAGATTTCTATCAAAAATGTTTTCAGATTTTTGTTAAAAATGTGTATGTTCAAGGATGTTTTTTTTTCTTCTTTTTATTGGTCTGTGTAATGTTTGGTGCTTTTCTTTTTACTCGTAGCATGGCATTGTTAGCACGTACGAGCAATTGCGTTTTACTTTTTTTCTAGTCGGACTGCAGTCGTGGAAATTACTAGCGGGGCAGACAGTCCTTATGGGGAGTATTCACTGGCGGCCATAGTTGTGTGCACGACTGCTGAGCAAGTGCTGATGGCAAGCTTCCACAGTTTTTCGCAACGTGCATTCCACACCATCGAGATTGCCGGTCTTAGCAGCCTATTAATGTGTGCTCGTTCTGAGCATGCGCTTTAAACAGTGCCCTCAAATATGGTGTCCGGTGAATATCCCTATTAGGAGCCCAAAAGTGCAAAAAAGCGCCAATGTCGGGTTCGCGCTAACGGTGTCTACTGTAGTAAAGTGAATGCGCTAGGGAATCTTTACCGCATCAATTATTCTACTATATCAGTGTCTCAAAGATGTATATTACTATCATGGGCTTACAACTACTTTGCTTTACTCTAATGAAAAAGTTGTGGTGAGCTTTTAATGCCCCTGCATGTGCACCCGTTATAAAGCTATTAATCTAACAAAAACAAGACTAGTTTTAGTAGTACTGCTGTGTAGTAAAAGTGTAATTATGGTAAGTTTCTTTTTCCAAGTTTATTTTAATTAGTGGGTCCCAAAGTGTTTGACTGCAACTTTTTGTACGCATTTCCAGTTAATCGAGGCTGAAGAGAGGATAGCTTCGGTTGAACAATGCGAATGCCAAAAGAGCTGCCGAGTCAACGGTACGGTCCGGCCCGATGGCTCTATTTGGAAGCAGGACTGTGATATTTGCACCTGTGCTGTGAGTAGCCTTCGCTTCCCTCTGACGTGTTAACTTCCATAGACACCGTACAAAGATGCATGCCTAAACATTCGAGATCTCGGCCTCGCTACGAGACCCACTTGCTCGTCGCCGACGCTGCCGTGCCTTCCGCAGAGTGGCGGTCGTTCTGTATCTCTTTTCCGGTCCCCTTTTTCTCGCAGCAAGGAAAAGTGGAGTGCCGGCCAATCAGCTGCCCCACGCCACCCTGCAAGCACCCCGTTCTCCAGCCAGGAGAATGCTGCCCCAGCTGCCTCAGTGAGTGTACTCCCCTTCCTTCTTTAGGGGCACCCATACATCCCTTTTAGTAATTCAGTTTGGAAACTTTGATCGCTATCGTCACGTCAGTTAATGGCATCTGTGCCAAACTAATGGCGGCCTTCTTGAGGCTGATAAAGGAAGGAGTTCAAGGTACTACTAAGTGGAGGACATATGCGAGGCCTGTACACACATATTGGATACAACGGCTGCGTGTGCACCACAATTGTAGACTCTGGTTTCAAAGAGAATGCGCCACAAAATACATGCATACATACAACGGTCTGCTGGGTCCTTACGAAAGAAGTGTACGGAGTGCATGGCCACGAAATTACTCGCAAAGACAGAAACATTTTGGGAAAACTGCCTCTGCACGTCTGCCCCAAAAAAGAAATCCCTTTTCCTGCATGCATCGCTACATTGCAGTGAAATTGCAGACTGCTGAGAAATCCGATTGACCTCTTGCCAAATTACCCAAGCACCGAGGAGAATGCCGGGAGCAGGGGCCACATGCTCTGCACATGCTCGCCTTGTTCGTACAAAAGATTAGAAGTAAATAACCAAAACGAAGCATGGACAAAGCGTCATTGGTTTTAGATTTTTCCTTTAAAAGAGTTACTGCTGCAGACACCAGCACATGCGGGGTGCATAATCGCGCGCGTGACCTTTTGGTGCCTGGCTAATTTAGCAAAAGGTCTATTCGGCTCGTCGAATTCACCGCTGCCCTCTTGAGAGAGTTACATCATGCCCGTTGTTGATTTCGGAATCCAAAATTACTGGAGATTCGAGAAGGCATTGCAGGAGGCTTTGACTTGATGTGTTAACTTCAGGGCTCAAATACCAGATGCTCAAAAAGTTCACTGCACAGGGTATAGACATGTGCCACTAGCTTCTTTACCGGCACGTGGCACAGGTTGGTGCGAGACATTTACCTCTGTGCAGGTATGATGTGCGCTATTGTCGGTGGCGCGCTTGCTGCCCTCTGCCAGGCTTTGGCTGCGCGCGTGACAAAGCGTTAAGGTGGAAAGCTCTGTGAAGGTGGAATGTCTACAGAATTCTTAAACCTTTCACCGACGATAAGTACTTGTCCATCAGCACTGCAGCGAAGAACTATGAGAGCAGATGTCTAGATCAGGCCATCTTCTAACGATGCAGATTTCAAACAACTGCGGTCTGAAACTGTCCTTCCGCCGTGCATCTTTCTTGTAGCTTTTTGTTACGCAAGTGGCTCTTGCGTCTGATTAGCAATCAAGTACCACATTTTCCTGTCTATGTTGTGCCAGTCGCACCAGTCTATATGTCACGCTATAGGATACAGTAATCTGTCCTCAATTGAGAGCAGCGGCACAGTGCGTGGGGTTTGTTTTTGGTGTTGGAACTTTGGGATGCGATGCCCCATAAACCCGTTTTGTGTTTCAGAGCGCTGTTTTCTGAAACAGGTTCTCTATGACCACGGAGAGCAAGTGACACAAAAGTGTGTGCAGTGCAACTGCAGCGTGAGTGAACTTGTTTGTTTTTTTTTTCTCGGCGGTTTGGTGGGGAAAAGATGGCGTCAATACTACCAGACTCGTTTGAAAGATTTCTACTATGTGGCCGCATTTGAATCTTTAGATGTTGTTCCTTCACATAAGCATGTTGGCAAACTGTCTTTATTTTTTTTATACTTTTGCGTTCTTTATGCCAGGGGTTTCCAAACTTTCTGGCTAAAGGCCGGATCACTCGTTCTTTCTGATATCTTAGTTTGCGCATCTTCAGCGCGTTGCGGCGCAGTCTCTTTACGCGCACTTCTTTTTGCGCCGCTAGCAGGGGGTCTTCCGGAAGCGGACCGCGGGCTGGGTGTCACTTGAAAGACCGTCCCCGACGGTCTTTTAACCCCTGCTTTGTGCAAACAACCTTTGCGATCAATGTGCAGGTTACTCAGTACTTTATAAATACTGACTGAGCCTCCAGCTTTTGCTTTTATGTTTTTTTGGGAGTGCAGTATGGATAGGAATGCTTAAATGTGATAAAGGCAGCTTTTCGGGGGTTTTCTTTTTTTACGGTTTCTAGGATGGGGTTGATAGCTAAATTGATCTTGCTGTATAATTTTGTCAGGTTGCTTTGAAGGGAAGTATGCAGTGCAGTAAATGGTGTGCTTGTTCACGCATGAGCCAAAAAATGCTACAATACAATCGGAGGTTAGAGGAATTTTTCCGGTAAAATTTTGTGTTTTAAAAAACAATTAAATTGCATAACCGTTACTTTTAGAAATATCAACCTCACAGTTTCAGAATTTTTAATCTTCCGCCGCGCAAGTGATTAAATATTAAACAGCCCAGCTGCTTGGATTTACCCGCAAAACGCGCGGCGTTTTTGTTGTCAACGGCGGAGGCTCTGACGTAATATTGCGCAAAGAGAGCCACGACAGATCTTGACTGTTGTCTCGGTAAAATAATTTCGTTCTAAGAAAGACAAGATTTACGGTATTGAGGGAAGCTCAATTCTTCGACGATAATCTTTGTAGGCACCATCAACCACGTTGATCAAAACCGGGAATAAGTCAACGCCTGCGACTCGGACGTTACCATTGTAACGTCGCGACACGACCAGCCACGCATACTTGCGAAATTTGGTATAAATTTTTCGTGTTGATTGTAATTGATTTAACGAATATTGCGGCGCCCTTTAATGAAATAAATATCACCCCTGACTATACTTAGACCCTCTCTACTTGACCAGCGCAAAAACTTGGTAACTTCCGGATATCACAGGTTTCTCGATTGAGTCATAGTACAGAAATACTTTTTTTAAACTGAAACCAGGGTGTGTTTTGATGTTTTTTGGCTTCATGTTTCCGCTTTTGCATAACTATGGCTGGCTGAATGCTAGAAGGTCAAGATATTTTCTACCATTCTTACTGACTTCTCATCCTTCAACTCTTCAAACTTGAACGTAGACTTCACACGATTCTCCAAATCTTGCAGGACGGACAAATGACATGCCGTAGGATTGACCAGAAGACATGCCCACCTCTGACATGCCCCGAATCTCAAAGGTTCAGCGTGCCAGGGGAATGCTGCATGTTTTGTCCAGGTGTGTTTATAGGTCCTTCTTTACACGTCATCATCAACAGTGTCTTTCTTTTTGGGGGCCGTAAACAATCCTCCCAACAAAGAATAGCTTTGTTAAAAAGTCTAAAAGTTGTCTCGATTATTCTCTTTCAAACTTGCAGTTTTGAATTTCTTACTCAACAATCACTTTGTGTACGAAGCCATGCTTTAACATTATTATTTTGAGAGCAGCCAAGTAAATCTGAGGACTTCCCTCGTTAAGGGTTTTCCTAATCTCACTTTTGTACGCACGATAAATCATTTTGCATTCCAAAGTTTGTACAAATGGGCACTTCTCCTCTCCCATGACTAAATACCAAGATATAAGGGTAAATATTTTAACCCTACTAAAATATTAAACTGCGGGTCTAAAAAGAAAAATAGTGATTGTCAATGCACTTTTTAGTTTGACTGCACCGTTGTCTGTATTTGTTGTGAGGCATCCACGTCTGTCGCATGCAGGGGCGGATTTAGAGGGGGGGTCCGGATGTCCTGACCCCCCTCTTAATTTCTGCATGTGTAAAATTTAGGGCGTGAAACGAGGGAGAGGGGGTGGGGGTTCCTAAACAAATGGTACGCTGACCAACACCTGACCCCCCCCTCAGGAAATTCCTGCATCCGCCCCTGGTCGCACGTTGGTTCCTTGTCTGAAGATTGCGTCTGCCAAACACTTGATATCTTCTTTGGGTTCGACTGTAAACCGTGGATGTTGTCATCGTCCCGTGCAGGCGTTGACTACTGTGGTCGGGGCCACGATTGTGACGTGAATGCAACCTGCATCAACCTCCAGACCAAGTATGCCTGCCAGTGCAACACTGGCTACAAGGGGAATGGCAGGTCCTGTGAGGGTATGTCACCTGGCCTATGCAACCCTGCGGTATCCCCGCCATCCCGAATCACACTTGCACCTAACAATGTAAAAGATCAAGTTTGGAGATTGAGTTCTCTCGCAAATTAGAGGTTAGACAGCGCAAGGTCGGTCTGCCATAGTATGGCGACGCTGGTTATTGATGTAGACGAAACATTGAATCTGCGTATGGCTACTACTTGTGCGGGGTCTTCAGCCTGAATCACGCTGAAGTGATACATGTCCAGAGACCGGTGTTGCGCTTATACAGGTCACTATGGGCAGGGGTTGGAAATCGAGCCAGGATGCCTGGGTTCTGCGGCGATAGTTTTCACTCCGTGTGCTCCGAGCTGAGGTTCTCTTTGTCCTACAACTAGCTTTCTCTACATTGCCATAAATACTGCAGCACACTTGACTGTGGCGTGTCAAAGTACGGCTCTTTTTAGGCAGACCTAAACTGAGGCATTGGAAGTAGCCATGATGATTTGGAATGAAGGGGCTTGATTATTTTGCTAACAGTAGTCTGTCTCTCCACATTAGATCGTAGCGCTTTTCCAGGTGTGCACCAGTGCTTGGCAGGAAAGCGGCCTTTGGGGAAAAATTTTTTTTAGGTAGCAGATTTTATTTTTTAGATGCGGAGCATCTCTTGCTCGTGTCTATGTCCCGCGGCTTCGGCGTTGTAGTCGGCACTCGAACTACGCACGCGCAACTCTCCTCCTTCCCTCTCTCCAACAGCTGCGCGTTACTCTCTCCGCTCTCTCTCTCTACCAGCTGCGTGCACTGCGCGTGCGTTCGCTTCTCCTCACACCGCGCGTGCACGCGCAACTCTCCTCCTCTAGTCTCCTCTCCTTCAAGTGTGAAAAAAAATAAACGGCGAGCGGCGAGCGTTCCAAGTTTCTCTGCCGCGAGCCGCGACGAAGGCTCGCGTAGGGGGTAACGCTAGGGCAGTCGGTGGCGCCATCTCTAGACGTCAGCACGCAACTGACTCTTTCCTCGGAACCAACACTATGCTCCGCATCACCCCATGGTTCCCCTCGGGAAGATGGTGTAATTTTTTTTATTGTTTGGAGCTTTTTTTTTATTAATCTCTCGCCTCTGGATGCTCCTCACATTCTGTTATGTTTGTTATATCAATATTATTTTGGTCGCTATGCACAAGTCCTTACACCCAGTTTCCAAGAACCTGGGGTCCCCTAAACCACGTTTTCTGGACCGTCCCCAGCCCTAAGTAAGGCATTCTTCCTGTCTAAGCACCTTTTTACAAGGTCTAAGTTATAGATTGAAGTGTAATGATGCGTTAAACGCTCCCTACTATCTGTGTCATTGTTTACGAAGTCTGTGGGCTTCTGCACTGCTTTGCAAGCCAACACTGATACCAGGGAGGGTTCCTCGACTAATGGGAGGTCTCGTTCCATTTCCCGTGGGAGTGCATATATGCTTACACTTGCGCGGTTCCTCGCAGACGTTGACGAATGCCTGAAAGAGGGAGGATTTGACGGCCACCACTGCCAAGAGAGTACTCGCTGCGTGAATACGCCTGGCGCCTACACCTGCGAATGCCTGCCAGGATTTCTCAGGGTCGACGCCTACAACTGCGAAGGTATGCGCCGCGGGTCTCCCGCCGACCGTGGAAACCCGGGAACTCTTTCGAGGGGCTTAAACGGGCTGGGGGAAACGTCTGGAAATCTAGGCCAGAGGGGTATCCACTACCGGGAGACTCGACGGGAATTTGCGCTCGCACAGCCATTTTCTGCTAGCTATTTAAATATGCGTTGCGTTTGAGGGGCTAGCTCTTGGCACTTTCGCATTTGTGCACGGGTTCACTGTGTTCACGACAGTTGGTTTCCAATGCCCGTGCTGGGACGGTGACAAGTCCTAAGGGTTACAGCTTTTACGTTACACTTGGGCGTCCTGCGACACCATCGCGTCGTAGAGAAGCTATAAATGCTACGCATCTAGAGTGCCTTTCGGATGCACCGAAGAAACTGGCAGTCTGTTGTTTTATGAATGTGGGCAGAATTGGAAGACGTGTTGCATAGCTTTTAATGTTGCAGCGCAGCTGCCAGTCAATTAAGAGAGTATACCAATACGGCAGGTTGCCCCTCCGCCCCAGTACTTCAAAACGACACTTTTCGTTCTGAGATGGACCCAGACAAGGGGTCACTCGAGTATGGTAGGCTGCGAGCTACGAAGTGTGGGAAGACTCGAATATAGAAATGCGATTGTCGACAGCGCCCTCGACAGGTTTTCGCAGCCGGCTGCTTGTGCTGTGGAGTTCTTTCTGCTTGAGCTGTGCGATGAAAGAAAGTGAGGCATATTTGTTTGGTTGGCAATTAAAAAGGAGCGTGAGAAATGGTGATCAATGGTGCTCGGACAGTATGATCAGAGGGTGTGAGCAAAGGTCACAAGGACTCGTGATATGTCAGAATTTGCTTTATTACCTAAGCATAGGCATGCATTCTCTTCGTCATATCAATTTGATCCAAAAATAAGCTTGTGGCTAGATATGAAAGAAAAGACCTTTCAAAGGTGTTACGTAAAAGTTGGGATACAATTGTGAACAGGAGCAGGGTTGTGGTACTACTATAGCAAAATTTTGTGAACGTATTGATTTGGGAACTATAGTCTGTTATGGGTTTAGGCTGGCAGGACAAGTCCCTCCTCCAAAGCTTTCTGCTTGCCATGATGGGTGGTGTCCTCTCCACCTGCCACCCCTCCAGCATTTGCTCGGCTAAACTGGAAGATGTGGGGGCTTTCGGGAAAGAACTTGTCCCTGCAACAGGCTATGGTAGTGACGGATACTTCATTCGGCTAGGTTCACACCATCATAACTTAGTATTGCCACATGCTGTAGAAGAAACAAGAATAATATGTTGCCCATACCCAACCTTAATATTGTCAGAGGCTGTAGAAAATACAATGGGATGTTATGCAATTATGATGTCGGAAATACAATGGCATATTTCATCGTAACAAGCGACCTATGCAGGGATCCAAAAACAAGAGTAGTACCACCCCAAGGGTTGGTAGTCATTATCGTCCCTCTGTTTCCCGCACCCTTCCTAAAATAACATACTAGAGGCACTATACGTAAATCTGCGTCCTCTCTCCGGTGACCTTGCGAATGACGTGTCACTCTGCCTTGCCTTTGCAGAACATGACGAGTGCGCTAGCAATGAACACAACTGCCATAAGGATGCAAGGTGCATCAACACAATGGGAAGCTACAAGTGTGAATGTCTCCCAGGCTACCGTGGCGACGGTATCACCTGTGAACGTGAGTATCGACGACTTTCGCAATCAAAAGCGTCTTTGTGGTCGGCTTTCCACAGTTGGCGAAGTGCTCACTATGACGTCTTTAGTGGACTAAATTCTGCTTGCTTTGACGAAAATAACAGCTTCGACGGCATTGGTTCAAGAATGGGACAACTCTAAGCTTTCCCCATACTTTTTACACACATTATCAATCCTGTCGTTCGCAACCGATGACAGGTAGCCAGGATCACAACTCGTGACTCCTTGATGAGACAATTTCTAGTTGCTACGTCGCAGCTAGGAACCATAAGGGGGCACCACCGAAATGTTTTAATGCTAATACTAACATGGATGGCCTGGATATAATTCTAACATGAATGGAAGGAGTTTTTTTTTGTGTTGGTGCGAAAGAAAACGCAAGATCTTGGGGACTGTGTGTGTTAAAACAACTACGGGCATCTTGCGTGTCCTAATGAAAAGCTGAGGATTAGTTTATGACTGCCTGGGGGTCTTTGGCATGCGACCAAAATTTGTGACATGCTGTCAGTCCAATGATTAGGTTGGGGATTGGTACGTAGGCTAAACTTGGATCCACCGACGTTGCCTACTGCCCGAGATCCGTTGATAAATTTTGCCAATTACTGGTCGTGGCACTACCGTGAATTTGAACAGTTGAGTTGTGTAGGAACCAATTGCATCGGGCGAGTTAGGCAGTTTTTAAGACGTGCAGAGTTCGGCAACTACAACTGGGAGTTTGACCACAGCACCATTGAACAGCTACTGTACAACTGGGAGTGAACGTAACAACTACAACTGGGAGGCTGGCAACAGTGCCAGGTTGAATTATTCATGCGTAAGAAAGTGGAGGGCACCTCTCTACGAGATTGTACCAAACTTGTATTGTGCTGTTATGAAGCAGACTAGACCTATTCCGCCAAAGCTCTAGCTCCGCATTCTCTTGTGTCACTCTGTTGGGTGCTTTCTCCTACTCTCATTCCTGCGTTGAGGAGAGGCAGTGCATAGAGGAGGAAGGATTCGGGTGTTTGCAAAAATTGCCGACATTTTTCGATCTCTTTAGTTTAACAATGTTCTGGTGCTCACCAAGCGTCTACCCAATTCTACTGTTTGTATTTAAATTTTAGGTCAAGATTAAGCTGTTACTTTGTAACCATGCCCTGACCATTCGACGTCTTCCAATGTCCTATTACATCTTTTCGGCCATTTGCCTCGTGCTCTAGCTGCAGTTTCTGTACGCTTCATGTCCTAGCTAGCCATTCTAAAGGCCCGTTCACACTCTTGCGACCTCTTAAACCTGGGTTCCTTAAATTTTCTTAAACCAGAGGACACACTGGCGCTATCTATTGGGCAGCAGTGTAAACTCGGCAGTCCGGCATATTTTTTTATTTCTCTCGCGCATTATCCTTTCTTTCTTGGCTCGAAAAACTTTTGTCAATGTTATAAACGAGCCTTTCTATGGGTATTACGCACATTTGACCTCGGAAATCCCGCAAAACCTTCGCTCCTGTGAAATGCAGTTCCAGGGTCACCGCATAGATGGCGCCACAATGCCAGTGTGTTCCCTCATTCGAAAAAAAATTCAGAAGTTTTAAGAGATCTCGTCTCTCTCAGTCGTACTCAGTCGCAAGAGTGTGAACGGGCCTTAATGGTCGGCTGGAGTGACCAGAAAAGTTAACAGTTGTGCAGGTGTAAGAGACATTTGTACAGCCTCTGTTTTATCATCATTGTTTCTTACCTTGCAGCCATATGCAATCAGACCTGCCTAAATGGTGGAAAATGCGCTGCCCCCAACGTTTGCAATTGCCGTCGCGGTTACAAGGGAAGCAGCTGTGAAATTGGTGAGTTGTCGAGGGCTCCGACTTGCGCCTTTTTTTTCTTGAAACAGAAATAGCTTGAGCTTGTTCAAGACGTGCACTGTTAGTGCCTCTCATGGTGTGGCTAGACATGCGATAGTGAGCGCATGTGGTTTGTGCTTGGAATAGGGCCTAACGTTGTGCTTTGTCTAGGGAATTTTGAAAAAATACCGCAATGTGTTACTAAAGTTTCCATGAGCTGGCATCTGGGTGCTATGACATCTCCCATATGGATTCCTAATCTGTGTAATGGGGTAAAATTTGCAAGCTTTTGGCAAAATGAAGATGAGCTTCATATGGTTCCCAGATAAATTATGCAGTGAATATGTGAATAATAAGTTGACTAGTGGTTGTGGAAGGGACTTGACAGATATACTTCAACTGGTGTTATGTTGGTGTCAGTTCGACAATGAACTGAAGGCAGCATATCCTGTGTTGTTTGTTGTTGTTTTTTGTTCTGATAGTATTTATAGTTTGTGATATGGTACTCTTGACTAAATATGCTATTAGAGTCATGCATGAACCAATTTATTTATGTCTTGGTGATCGTTATAACCAAACATTATAGTAGGACAGTAATCCCATGTTATTTTGGAATGGCTTTTTTTTTTAATTACCGCTTTTATCGAAGTTTAACGTGGTCCCGACCGAAATGCACGCGCATTTTTAACCGGATTATTCTAAGTGTGTCGCCAGCCGGCCACGCTTATTACGAAGGCCGCTGTCCTGAAAGCATGCAAGCCTACAGAAAGGCGCACGGAGACCCTTGCGTTCCCTCCCCCTTCTCCAGCGAGGCAAACGGCAAACTGGGAAAATAGAGTGAACGGGTGACGGAGGGCAGAGCACGCAGAGCAGGCAAAGCACAGCTTCCGATGCCGATGCGCCGAAGCGGGCACGCGAGCAGGGAGCAGCAGCAACAACTTTCAGACGCTACTCACTGCGCCCGCGGCTGACGCTGCACGACTGTTGTCGGAATCGGATGAAGGGAGTGTGGAGCCCAGAAGGGATCATCCCTCCGGGAGCCCCTGACACGCGCGCCTGCAGGGGCACGCTTGCGGCGTATTGCACGCGCACGTGCGTCGTAGAGATATATGGAGTGTTTACCGAAAGTTGCTTAGATGTGCGAGGTTGAGGTAAGTGGCTGGCCCAAGTCCATAGTCGCCAGAGAATACGACATTCCAGCATCGGCTGTTTGACACTGTCCACCATTTTGCGGAACAAGCGAGGCAATTTGAGGGGTTCGAGAAGTTTGTCATGTAGGAGAAAGTGCGCCTGCGACCCGAAGATGAAAGATCATCAACTGCTTCGAGCACGTCTGATTTTCTCTCGCGAGCTTGCTTGCTGAGCCGGCGCATGATTTCCGTAGCTGCAACGATCTCTACAGGAGCGTGTGAAAACATGTTGGCAAAGCCACCGCGGATTACTTTGATTCGCAAGCACTTGTCGATGCGGACGTTCCCATTGTTGCTCCTGCCACGGATGCTGCGATCGTAGACCTTGCGTGCTACCAGGGTAAACACGAAGCGACGTCGGAGAGGCACCTCGGGAAACGCCAACAACTGCGGAGACGCGAAACATCGTACGGCTGCTTCGAAACAAAGTGGAGTGCAGCGGCAGTGACAGTGTTCTTGCGATGCCTGCAGAAGTTCGAGGAGAACTGATGCCCGGATGAAATTATCGGCAAACCCCACTTAATTATGTTTTTACTCGTTAAAGCTGCCACGAGAAGTTCATAACCAAGGTTTGTTTGACTAAATATACGGTCAGAGTGTTGCGCACTGTTCCCGTCCACCTTCAAGGCTGCTGGCTGCAAATTTTGGGGCTCTATCGCTTTTATCGAATCGCCGCTTATATCATATTTTTTTGCCGTCCCGTTGCCTTCGTTATAATGAGGGATTACTGTACATCAATAGGGCTGCCAAATGCAAAACGGTGCTTCGCATTGCATTTTTTATTAAACTGCTTCCCTAACGTTTTATGCAGACGTAAATGAATGCTCGGAGAACCTTCACCAGTGTCACAAAAACTCCAACTGCATCAACATGCCCGGCTGGTACTACTGCGAGTGCCATAGGGGCTTCCAGAGCAATAAAGACGACGACTTTGGTGCTTCGTGCGAAGGTATGTTAAGCTTGAAAACGTTATGTATGGATGGACGAATGAATGGATGCAATTGGTAATACCTTCTGTATCGGGCAGTAGCTTGCGCCACCTTGCCTTGCAGCTCCTTGGGGTAGAAAAATGTGAGATGAAAACGGGATTAGAGAGCGGGTCTCGCAAAAAAACCTCGGTGTCGATTTGAAACTAAATTAAGCCTTCGATGGTTGGTTCTGCGTAGACAGAAGCCCATTTTATTTCTTTGGTTCTTTTTTTATTGGCAACTTGCATGACCAAAAGCGTTGCTGTGGTCAGTCTTCCATGATTAGCCAAACGCTCGCTATGACGTCTTGAGCGGGATTAATTCTATTTTCATCGACAGTTGGGTGTAATGTCAGACTATCAACTCTAATGGTATTGGTATAAGAAATGATGACTTCAAGGTTTCACTGTGCTTTTTAGACTCATCATTAAAACTTGTTTGTAACTGATAATCATGGTCATCAGGGGTAGGAACCATAAGAGAATGTCGCCAAAGCCTCTCATTCTAATAACTTGTGGTTAGATGGCATGCATTCAATAATGAAGTGACAGTTTAATGAAGATATTTAAGTCCAAACAAATCACGATGGTAGTTGAAGGGGGTAAGAATAAAACTACTGATTTGAGAAAGAAGAAAATCTTTTGGAAGGAGATGCATATTTCCATGCTTACAACAGTGGTACCCTATGCCAAAAATCAAAATTGTTAATTGCGCTAAACCTTTGTTTGAGTTGTTAGGAGTGACACGATGGCAACTTTCAGCTGTGCTCACTTTTTGGTTGCAGACATCGACGAATGCAGTCTGGGAACTCATACCTGCCACAGCACTGCGACCTGCGTCAACCTGGAAGGCAGCTTTCAATGCATCTGTGCGGACAACGCTACCTGTTCATTCAGTAAGCTCGACTAACCTACCTTTGTACGCAGTACGACATAGCACAAACGCGACATTGGGGCTTTTTCCCTCATTTTCGTAGACAGCTAGGGTATGGGCAAACACCAAATTCTATTACCTAAGGTAGTGGCTAACATTGGGAGCATTCCACCATATCGCTGATTTTAGTAGTGCCGTTTCACTTGCGATAGAAAAAACACGGATAGCTTGTAAACTGTGTTGCAATCTCTAGCTTTCGGGAAAGCTTAGTCACCCACATACAATGCCTTGTTTGAAAGTTTAAGATGCAAGGTGTCAACAAAAACGACTGTTGCCATGATCTAGATCACAATAATGCATAAGGCATTAGTTGTTTTAACCACTGCCTCTCAAACTAGACTCAACAAAACTGAATTCTCAAAAATGTGTTTCTACAAAGAGTGAAAAAAAAAAAAAAATTTTGGAAAGCTTGTTGCCTGGGGCCATAACTGGTTCTGTCATCATACTCCTTTTAATGTTTACAGAACTGTAAATACCATATCTATTCGATTTTAAATACACGCTTTATCATCTTTTCTAGCAAGGTTGAAAGGGTGAGGTTGGCTCATCTGTAGGTGCTCCCCGGTTGTTGGCGCAGATAGTTCAATCTCTCGAATCAAACATGCATGTGTGTTATAGTTTACGAGGTCTGTAGGATCTCTCGCTGCTTTATTGCATAAATGCCAAGACTTGGAGAGTTGGTTCTTTGCTATGTATCAAAGAGGGGTTAACCTCGTAATCAAAACGTTTGAGAACATCCTTTTTAAGGGACCACGGTTTCCTAGCCTTCTCGGTCTCCGAAACATTGTTGTGGTATGTTGATTTCAACAAAAAAGTTTGGTATATGATGTTGGAGTCCGTTGAAAATTTTGTTCAGTTTAACTCTGACTTGTGCCATATAGATTTCGATAAGAGTTGCGTATTATATTGCATCGGGGTCTTAGTTATAAACGTCATTCGAACTACTGAGTCCCGCAGACTTATTGGGGCATATGGGTTTCAATGAGAGTTCCGTATATTATTGCATCAGGGTCTGTCATAAACATTAATTGAATCAACTTTTCCAGACTTATTGTGGCGTATAGATTTCAACGATAAGAGGACACCTAAGCACTTAGAGTTGTGAATGCGAAAGAATTCTCGGCGCCGAAAGGAGCAGAAGCGGTTGCTGCGTCAGCAGGCAGTGCGGAGGTGCGCCGTGCAGACCGCCCTGTCTCGTTGGCGACTGCTGCGCCGCTGGGTGAAGCAGCGGCGGGAGTGCGTGACGATGCATCTGCATTGCTGTGCTTTTCTTTGTGTTTTATTTCTGAACACGCGTGCTTGATGACTTCAGTGATGGGATTGCTGCGCCAATTGCGCCAAACTGCGCCAAGGGGCTGGCCTTGCTACAGCCTGCTAGATGTTGCCAAAATATAGATAATCTGTGCCAAGCCGGCACCAAAAGACCGATTTCGGTTGCCTTTCAAAACCGAAACTAAACTGGGTACCAAAATTGAGCATGCGTGAGCTAGGTGGCGCAAGCGGCCGCCCGACACAAAGTACCCTGCATCAATTGCTCATCCGGTCTTGCATGGTTTTCCCGCCGTCTCGTGGGTCTCGTCTCTCATATTTTTTAAAATATTTTGAACGATAAACGCGGGTGTTTGCGGACACTCCTAACGCCAGCGTGCCGGGTACCAGCCATGCCGTCATGCTGTGAAACGAAACCACATTTTTGCGCTGCGGGAGTTACTTTGTGAGCTGAAGCACTCGCTCCTGAAAGCAACGGGCGTGGGAAAACTATATTTGGTCCCTGCCTTCCAGTCACCGTGGTCGCGCGATGTCGGGTGTTGCCATCGTAGCTGCAGATATGGCGCTTTCTAAAATTAAACTAAGTATCGCCGCATGTTCATCAACATTCCTGTTCTTGTTTAAATTGTACGTTATTGCAGATATCCCTCTTTAAAGGGATGGTGAACCGAAAAACAGAATCTAAATTCTTTGTCGTTTTGATATTTTACAGCACACGAATGGCTCTTAAATGACGGTACTTGAAACAATAAAGTAGTCTAAATTATATGATTTATGTAAATAAATATTCTAAGGTGCACCTGGTGAGTTTTTTGAAAGCTCGTTTCGTGACGACAACAAACTTGTAGTACGCAGAACGCGGCTATGGTGAGCCATCAAAGTTGGCTCGGTTGGCTCCGACCTACCTCGTTGGCTCCGGCGTGCGCTTACGCCGCGTGGTGGCACGACGAAACGGAAATGCGACGTGCGAACCCCGTCCCGAAACGATGAGATATATTTTTAAAAGAAATGCAATTTTATCTGATAAATTTGTCGAACAGTGTTCATCATGTCGTTTTTGACACGACACCTGTGCGGCGCCGAACGGCCTAGCGAGCGTCGCGAGCAAGCGGCATCTTGGCGGCATCAAACATCAGCGCTGTCGAAGTCTCCGTGGTCGCCGTTGTCATGGCCAAATTATCAGGACGGGAAAGAAATCGCCTAACTCCGAAAAACCCACAGACCAAAGTCGCTGCCGTCGCTACGACGCAGGTGCAGAAGTGGACTGGGGGTGGCAGGGTGCAGGGTGGCTGGCAGGTAGTGCGCAGCTAACTTGGCTGGATTAGTTGGCAAACTTCCAACGCGACGGGCATCCGTCTACTATTATTCAAAGCGCAACTTTCTTCCACGCTGTGGCGCGTCGGCAGCTCGACTTGTTCACGTCAGTTCTGTTGCGAGTAATCCCAGAGGGCCTCGCGCGCATCGGAGGCTTCTGGCGCTTCTGGCTCAATCAGCGGTCGTCATTCAAAGAATATAATAATCCGATCTCCATCCCTTTACATGAATAGCATTTTTAGGTATAGTGCGGTCCCGGGAAGCTTGTCCGGGGCTTATTTCGGCAACTTCAGATATCGGTTCAGCATCCCTTTAACTCAAAGACAGCTGTGTTGAAGTATTGATTATCTAGGTTTCTCTCAGTGGGCTTTCTTTCGAGAGGGACCCTGTTACGTGAAAAATCTGCCTCTGAAGAAAGTTGAAGAGAAGTAAGCTAAAGCAACGAAGGCAATGTCTGGACGCTGAACCCGCACAGCGCGCTTGTTTGTCCCAGGTTCAGTCGTTGCACAAAGCGCTCCAAGAACTTTTTGACCCTGGCTTGTTATGTCTTGCATCGATGCGCTCAGGTTCTTCTTTTTTTTTTTTTTGTGTGTGTGTTTAGCTTATACCTTGTTTGCCGGCCTGGCAAGCACGCGCTGCTGGACTTTTTTTTTTTGTCGTATGCTCGACAGTTATATTTTGCCTACAATTTTGGGACTCAGTTGGCGACGGAGTGGAGTGGCATTGTTTCGGTTTCGATCGAACAGCTGTTGTCTCCGCTTGCGCGACGAAGCACACGCAACTGCAAGCCTGCCGAAGTTGCCCTTACGTGCATGCGAACATGGTTGCACGAAAGAGGCACCAGCCGGGACGCTTGCAATTTATTAATTTATGTTTGCTTCCTTTTGACGAAAATCCGGCACGTTGGGAACCAACAAAACGGTGGCAAGCGGTTTTTCAGAATCGCTCGGCAATGCCTACAGCACTGTACACTTTTGGGATGTCTCAGCAGTAAAAACACAAGCAGCGAGTTCCGTCACAACACGTCACATCAGAACACAACACAACACAAAGTGCCCTTCGTTTGTACAGCACTTAAAACAAATATTTTTTTTTTATTTTTCTAAGAATATCAGCTCCAAAAGCCACTTTTGCTGCTCCGAAACACTGTCTTGGCTGCTCCAAAAAACACTTTTGCTGCTCCAAAACACTGTTTTGGTTGCTCCAAAGGCCACATTTGCTGCTCCAAAACACTGTTCTGGCTGCTCCAAAAGGTGCTCCAAAATGGCTTTGGCCAATCACATCACTGTGACATGCATTTAGATACCGTTTCGCTCAGCCAATGGGCATTAAGGAGCTGTTCGCGCTCAGCCAACGGGAGTAGGTGTGGTAGTCCGTGGTCACAGACGCTGGCTGCACTCCATAGGACTGTTAATGCTTTCGTATTAAAACGTTGCGTACATTCTGTCGGGGTGTCTGTTGCAAGTTCCGTTCGGATCGACTCTTGCAGACTGTGATCACCTGGGGATGGAGCGGATCAACGGCGAGGTGTGGCCCATCGGACCGGGGTCTTGCACGACATGCGCCTGTCGAAACGGCGTCGTGGACTGCCGCAAGGCACGCTGCGACTGCTCAGACCCGCGGACGGACCTGGAGTGCTGCCCACAGTGTGACCGGTCCAGCTTCTGCGAGCATCAAGAGGCACCCATCAAGTTCGCCAACGGGGAGCGCTGGATCTACCAGTGCCAGATTTGCGAATGTCTGGTGAGATTGCTCGTGGCGGCGTTTGCTGAACGTCTCAGGGACGTTCAGGGGACCACGCAAGCTGCGCGGGGCTACTTGTGCCAGCGAGTGGAGTTGCCTGTGGGTCAATGGGACATTTTGTCATACCATATTTAAAGGGGGGGGGGGGGGGGGGGGGGTACTTTCGTAGGTTTCCCTGACAAATCCACAAAAAGCTGCATTGGGGTCGGGAACACTTTGGTGTCTAGTACGTCACTAGCCGTTCGTGCGACAACCAGTGATGAAGTGAAGCGAATGGGATTAGACGAGAGACCGACGCACGAGCAAAGTTTCACCGCTTTGCACCGGCGTCTTGCAGAAGCAGCCGATACAGAGGAGCACTTCACTTAGCTCGGAAGTTTGCTGGGGTAGGCACTTAATACGTCCTTCGCTCATGTTTGGAACATTTAAAAAGTACCGAGCGGTCACTTATTGCAACATGGGTGTACGCTCAAGATTTTACGGTAGGAATGTCGAATAGGAGCATTCAGCTTGGTGGTACAAAAGCAAATGTCCATAACAAGAAGCACAAAAGCGTTTGGATCAATAAAATCTACTCTTTTTTTTTTTTTTTTTTTAAGGGAGCTAAATGGCTGATACGGTGTATTATGCCTTCCTTTATCGTTGCACGTGCCTTTAGTTATTCCCACACTATTTTAACCTGGCCCTCCCAGTGATTCGTAGGTCTTTAAAGTTAAAGGCCGACGTACACAGTTTACACTTTCCACTTGTGCCCGCCTCCTCCGTTTCTACATCCTCTCCACTTTTTCACCTTGCCCCAACTTGGCTCCCCTCGCAGCTTAGGAGAGGGGAGCGCTAAGAGGATTATCTTCCCTGCAGAAAACCGAGGTTATACGTCTGCCTTTAAGGCAGGCTCGTACATGAATCTCACCACTGAGAGAATGCAAAGTCAGCTCTACCTCACTGGCTACTGCCAGTGAAAGATGTACAATGTGGCAGCGTGCTTACCCGGCTTTCTGGCGACCTTGCGCAGTTTGGCGAGGTGGACTGCTGGAGCATGGAGTGCCCCCACGTGGCGTGCAGCAACCCCGTGCAGCGCGCCGGCGACTGCTGCCCCTACTGCGAGGACGACCCCTGCGACACTGGGGCCAACGGGACGAGGTCGCCCCGGGGCTGCACCTACATGGGGCGGCTGTACCAGACCGGGGAGAGGGTACCCCTCGCGCAGGACCCTTGCACCAGCTGCAAGTGCTCGGTAAGGGGGGGGACCGGGGCGGACTTGTAGGCACTGGTTCGGGGACAGAGCCCGAAGTAGAGCGACGCATCGAAGCGGGCTCGACTGGCTGCAGCTTTGTCGCCGTCATCATCGTTTATTTTGCAGCAGAGCTGTTAAGGTCTAGTTTCCCCAGTTTCGTGTCCATGGACCAATAAATCTCGACACAAAACTCTGGACAGCCACCGCCATCTGTGAGGCTTTAAAGTAGATATTAAGGGGTGTTTTGGGAGTTTGCTTTTATGGAACAGGCTTAATCTTGATGCTTGCTGCATAAATTGAGTTTGTGGCATAGAAAGACGATCTCAAAAGCCACTTTGGTTCCACTTTAAAAATACATAGGAGGCTTAGGGATAGGCTCTAGAAATAAGTTGCTAGACTAATCAATGTGAAATAACTATAATTGTCTAATTTGGCTCGATGTCAGTAGAAATGTGTCTATGTGCAGCTCATTACTTTACCAAAGTGTTGAGCCCCATGTTTGAGGAATATTTGCATTTGTGTGTTTTTGTGAACCAAAGTAAATATTTGAGCCATGGAGTAATATCTTATATTGTTGTGAAACGTTTATGTGCAGATATTGAACCAATGTATACTTTCACACAGTTCAGTAATATAGCACAAAGAATACTTATTCACAGCTGCTTCAAAACAGTGTTCATATCCTTGTGCTCTTGTTTTTGCAGGCTACCGGTGAATTTTTCCGTCTCGCCACGATTTATTACACGCTGCCTCCGAGCTAACATTTTCATACTAATTCGACTAACTAAATTAACACTTACCCCTAATACCATTGCAGAGTTCTGCAGGCTGCCAACAGTATGTCGAAGACCATTGCATGCCTTAATAACGAACCTCGTAGTCTGCCTTTTTCAGCGGTTGCCTTCATTTTGCTGGTTTGAGTTATTGCCCCCCTGCCCCCATTCCACTAAAAAAGAAAGCGGCGAATGCTGGTCCTCGTGTAAAGGCCGGCTCGCACGTCTGCATCCTCTCGTAGTCTCTCAACACACTGCCACGCTGGCCGCCATCCCCACCCGGGAACACATCCTACCTGCGTACATATATCTGCAATTTTTTACGCATCATTCTTTCACTGTGGGCGGGACAAAATTCTGGCACTGTTACGAGCAACTATTTCTCGTAGGCGGTGCATGCATTTTGTCTCGCGAATACCGCAAAACCTTCGGTTTATATACGCACAAATTGGAAGTGGGCTACCCGGTTGGCGGCGCCAGCTTGTCGAGCGGTTACGAGAAAATGCAAACGTGCGAACCGGCCTTGACGCTGAGCCCCTAATCCTCGCCGGCGATGTGTGTGTGTGTGTGTGTGTGCTCTCATGACGATGCCCTTCTAACTTATCCCATTCCAGGTTCCCATCTGTGAGCACTTGGTGAGCAATACGGGTTGTAGCTTCCATCGGTAAAGCAACTTCACTATCTTGACTTCCTCTTTTCTGCACTGGCATCTTTCCCTCGCATGGCCACCACCTTGCACAAACACGGCATTGCACCTAGGCTAGATGAGAGTAATTTTCGGTTTTACTGCAGCGACAGCGGAATCGGATGTTACGAGTTTTGATGTAAACAAGCATTCTTTATACGCGCGTTCGTGTAATCGGTACTGTAGGATATGCTCGAAGCAGTCTGGGCCACCAGTCCTATGCAGGTTCACTTGTCCCTCAGCAACTGAGATATTAGACTCCATTGTAATGGAAACTCACCTGTCCTGTTGTGAAGATTAATTCTGCATTTTTGTTTAATTTTAAACTTTTGAGCTAATGGGTAGCCATCTCATTTTTTATGGTTGTGAACATCTTAGCTTTCATGTCCCCATTGTTTACAATTAGACTTACATAAGCTCACCACAATTCAATGGTTGATTTTATGCCTACTCTGTGCCTTGTACATGTGTTGTATATGCTTATGCAAGATGTGAAAGTGATAAGAATTTTATTCATTTCCTAAGAGAGACATTATCAGCATTCGTAGCTTTGAAATGTAGGTGCTTCAGATATTTTTATTCGTGCTTTAGTTTAACTTCATTTTAATGAAGTTAAACTTCGTTGAACCTGCAAGCATCTTGTTACTTCAGAAGCCAAGTTTAAACAAGCGGAAAAATTTTTTTGCATCACGCTGCCAGTTTTTTTTGTGGGGGGCAGTTTTAAATGTTTGAAATTGCTCACACTACGTAGGTAGATATTTTCTGTTTTTTTTAACTAATTAGTGGTTTGATATTCTGCCCACGCATCCATAAATACTGTGGAGGTTCTTGAAGGTACCTCAGTCAATGGTAGGACAGAAAAAGGCACCAAGAGAGGTAATTCAATTAGGAAGTTTTTATACACCAATGAAAATTTTGTACTGCAGGAAAGAGACAAACCGCAGATCTTTCAGACTAAAGAGCAGTTAATGGAGCACCTCGAGCGATATAAATTTCCGAAAAAAAACCCTGAAGAACAGTCAATCCCTTCGATGATGATGCTGTGATGGGTTTTCAGACTACTAGGCGCCTCGCATCTGGTTTTCCCAACTGGAAACGACTCGGAGCCCGTGTTTGTGCAACGGGCGTTGGCACGCCTCTGCATGCTTCTGCACCCGCTGTATAGTGATATAATGGACTAACCCCTTGACCTCATTCATGGCTCGAGTTGTTTAAATGACTCCAAAGTCGAGCCCAGTGCATATTTAATTACAGTCGCCGACCGATTTTTCGGACTTAGATTATTAGGACGTTTTCGTCGAACTGTCACTCATCCCATAGAGTTAATGTATAACGTTCATCGAATTTTCGGACGCCATAAAGCTTATTGCTCTATATTTCGGACATACTTTTGCGTGATTCCCTCGGTTTACAGCCACAAAACAGCCGCTGCGATAGCGCCGCGAGCTTAGTCGCCGCCATTTTGGTTGTTTTGATTTTGCCCTGGAGCCTCGATACCACGTCCTACGCAATAAACAAGCTGGGTTGAGGCTATAGTCGGGTTTTCTTGTTCCGCTATAGCCAACATGGCCGCCGTCTTCTCATTCTTATGGCTCTTCCAGTTATTCTCGTGGTCCGTGTTTTTTGAGTGCGACTGCGAGAGGAGTGGCTGCCGGCTGTTCTTGTGGTTTCTAAGCGCGAATGTTTTTTGCCGATAGGCTTAGTATTGAAGCGAGCTTGATGGGCTAAACGTTGTCTACAAATAGTGTCAAATGGCGCCAACTTCAACTTCGCTGTTTGTGCCAACGAAGGCGCCAACAAAGCACAGCACCGTGATCAAACAAGTGAAAAGTGAACAATATAAAGCGGAAGTTGCATGGGAACTTAAAATTGACATCAAGCAACTGGAAAGTGGCCAATACGCAGTGGACTATGCGTGAAAATTTGATATTTTGGCTGAAATTGATTTTTCGGACCGCTTGATTATTTGGACAATTTCGGGGTCCCCTCAGAGTCCGAAAGATCGGTCAGCGACTGTACTATAAAGCTACTGACAGGGCGAGAACGCCAGGGCATCGCTCTCGGATGCCCAGCCTCCTGTACAAGCTTGTTGCCTTTTGTTGTGCTTCGGCTGTGCGTATGAGACGCCCGAAGATAAGAAACTTGTGCGTCAGCTTCAGCCGAAACACAGCAAAGTTTCTGGAATCAGACTGATTGCTCAAGCTTTGCCAAGGCTAGCAGATGAAACAAAGCATTGCCAGTGCTAACACTCTGCAGGAGCTGAATAGCACAAAGAGAGTGGAATCTCCAAGCGCTTGCGAGTTTGCTCGACAGTCCTTCCTTTCGGAATGTAGTATACGTAAAATCGTCGCTTGTGTCTTTTCAATCGAGCAAGCCATCTGATGCATCTGGTTTTTTTTCGTTGCAATCTGTACAGTATTGAGGTCATTCTTCATACTGCAACGGTAGAAACTATTGTGGCATACGTGGGCTTGCAGTCTAACGAAACTTGAATTTTCTTAGACTTTCGTTATAATAGTTCTCGTTAGTCAGGACGTGGCGAGAAAGTTTTATTGCATACCTATGTGGGAATCCAGCAGTAAAAGCATGCTCCTGCAATGCATAGTGCAGACCTGCCAAGTCTCCCGTATTACCCGGGAGACTCCTGAATTTTGACCATTTTGTACGATTGAACAATAGACCATTTGCTAAATCCCCCAAGCGCCCCCGGCCCGCACTCGAGGAGTCATAGGAACAGTGTTCCTTCAGCTTCTAATGGTCAGTAATTTTGACCAATTCCATGGTTACACAGTTTTGAGTGTAATTCGGAGCCACCCTGAACAAGCGTCGTGTAGAGACCAAGGACCTGTCATATCACTTTTAAAATTTCTCGTCAATGTTAGCGTTTTTGATACTGCTGCATGCGATCCACCTTTCAACCTGGCTGAGCTGTAGAAATCTCTTACAATATTATCATTCTCGTGATTGTTGTTTTAGCAGGAATTGCTTAAAAAGCCGAATTCACAACAACGAAAACCAGGATTTAGATCGGAGTCAGCGGGGCTGTTTATAGCATTTTTAGCGTTTCTAACTTAATATCAGCATCTTTGAAGCTGTACAAGAATGATAATAATGTAAGAGATTTCTGGAGCTCAGCCAGGTTGAAGGGTCTACAGCATGGAATGCATTAGAGAACGACAACATTGAAGAGAAATTTTAAAAGTGATATATGACAGGTCCTTGGGCCCTATGCGACACTTGTTTAGGATGACTCCGAATTACACTCAAAACTGTGTAACCATGAAATTGGTCAAAATTAGAGATCACTAGGGAGGTGAAGGAACACCGTTCCTGTGACTCCTCGAGTGCGGGCCCGGGGCCCTTGGGGGATGTAGCAAATGGTCTATTAACAAAAAAATCGCCCAGAAAATGCAAATTACACCCCCCTCCCCCTGCCCTTCTTTAAATAGTTTTTGCTGTCACAACAAATGGCTGCAATGATAGCGAGGCTCAGCTGTTTCTTGCTAGTATGAGGAGTGCAGTATAAATGTAATAGTATTTATTTTTCAAAAATGGTACCCCCCCCCCCCCCCCCGCTTACAAATTCTACCAGGTTTAGTTTCTCCGAAGTTTGCAGGTATGATAGTGGAGTGCTATTGTCTGTCTTCTTTGGCTGTTACCCCAGATTTTCATGTTTGCATTTCCTGCTATGATTAATTGGGTCATCCTCGAACACTCCCTAATGGACATAGTTCCTTCGGAACTGTATGGAGAGTTGCGAGAGGTGGTGGCTTATCTCTGCTTTCTATGGTAGACAGTTTCTAAGTTAACTGAAGAGTGTCAGTGGCAGTCAGGTTACATAGCAAAAATAAACAAGGCACAAGACCACAAACACCTTTTTCAAACAGGTCCTTGTGTTGTCCCTTGCCTTGTTTGCCTATCCTTTCTGTGTTTCTTGAGTAGGCCTATTACCTTTGACCCTCTGTTCTAGCTCATCAAAGAATAACTCTAATTTAATTTCAGACAAATCAGTCATATATAATTGCACTTAGCTCTCTATATTGGACTATGAGAACCATGCATATGATATGGTAGAGAAATGTGCATAATAAATTCCTGGATTGAAAGCAAATTTCTTATTGTAAGCCCGTAATATTGCCATGTAACCCAACTCGGCTATGCTGGCACGGGTTATGTGCCAATATGTTTCTGTTTTCCTATCATTGTCTCAAAGCTGAAACCTGGACCATTTTATGCAGTCAGTGTACGAAAATCAAGTGTCTGTAATTATCCCCCCCAAAAAACGCATGCCTTGGTACTTTGTCTTAAATTTTATGGATGTTCTGTTGACAGTCGCAGAACTGCGTAAAATACTGAGCAAGTGCCTTCCCAAAGTTTTAGATAATCTTGAAAAAGGACACTCGTTAAGTTGTGTAGAAGTGCGGAAGGGGCACAATGTAGTGTGGGCTTCACCACTTCGCATGGGCAAACTCGGAGGAGCTTCTGGGTTAGCCGTGTACCTATAAGCATATGCTTCAAAGTCAATGAGCCCGTGCCCTGTAAGCTTGAGGGTGGAACTCCTCAATTCAGAAACCTGGGCCAGGAACCTCTTGTGTTTTTTTGCTTGTTTTTCAAGCATTATAAGAGTGGTTAGACATGCTCTGTATTTTACGGTATGTATTCCCTGCGGATACTCTGGTACAGAAGATTGCAAGGGCATGCCTGCACTGTCTCGTCCTTGCCACGACACACCAAGTTGCCCCAGTGCAGTCTCGTTTAATGCTCATCCTCTTCTCCTTTCTCTCTTCTCACCCCATTCAGGACGGGCAGCTCTGCTGCATGTACTCTACAAATTGCCTTGGCAATGTTAGCCTTGTGGCAGCACAAGGCACTCTTCACAACCGGGAGTCCATCACTGAACAGGGCACACGAAAGCGTGCCGCAGGGGATGCCTCCTGGAAGTCGCTCGGACACATCTCCGAATCGGAGATCGCTCGAAGAACGACGGCAACCACAGCAGCGGCGACAACGACGACGGCATCCCGCATAGCGCGACGCCATCGCCTTCTTTACGGACACAAGGCTCCATCTACAACTGCGAGGGTCTACAGGAGGACGCGTGTCTTGCAGAGGATGTCCAGGACTGGTCCTGGTGGACACTGAGGTCTAGGTCACTGGGGGACACGGGGGAGCTAGGGACTTTGATTGTCCTCCTCCTGCACTGCCCTACAGCTTCTTTCCTGCGCACGACAACTTCGGCCTGGCTGAGTTATCCTTAGCTCCAAATGCCATCTCCTGCCTTCTGTGCGAGTGAACAGTTCTCAAGCCCGGTCGTCATCGCTTGTGTGCACCGAAGATACGCTCAAGAGATGAAGCCAGGATAACGACGGGTGACGTCTGCAGCCCGGTTATCCCCACCGAGACAGTGACGTGACAGTGCGCACATAGGTCGACTCACTTTAAGGATGTACATAGTCTCATTTGTTGTTTTTCCTGCCCTGCCTGGTTTCTCTGCGGACTGTGTGGGCGGAGTGTGTCTGAAAAGGTGTGCAGACATGTTGCATGCATGACCTGTGGTTGCCGAGGCGGCCTTCAGCCAGTCTCGATGCCCGTTCTGTAGATCCACCTTCTTTCTTTTCTGACAGCCACTGCCATGTGCTTCTTACTACCTTGGCAAGATGTGAAGACGACTATCGGTTTGCGAGCGCATCTGCGTGCGTGTTACACGTCACAGTTCATCTCCTTTTGCCTGCGGTGACAGCGACGGAGTACGTTCCCGCTCGTTTTTATGCCAGGATCTTTTTTTTTTTTTTGTAAATAGTATGCGAGGCCCCCTGTCCCCCCGTTCCTCCTCAGTTTGCCACCAGCCCAACTTGTACTTAACTTATTTAACTTAGTAACTTATGAAAGTTGTTGCTTGTTCCCATGTTGTTGTTTTTTCTTTTAAGTGTTTTGTGTGTTGCGAGTTTTTCTATCACACTTTATCCCATGCTCTCCTTGCCCTTTGGCCTCTCCTTTCGTAAGTTGTTTTTTTTCCTAGATTCTTGCAGAGCACGCCCAAAATCAAAAGTGAAGTAAGCGCATGCTGCAAGGTGAGGCCTCGCAGCCTGTTCTTGTCGCTGCATAGTTTGCCCCGGATACCCATGCAAAAGGCATTTTGAAGACGGTTGTTCCTATAGGCCCACAACAAAGAGAAATACAATATAGGTTCCCCAATACTCGCAGTTCGGAAAGAGAGAGGACGGTTTTCCTTAGTCACTTTTAGCGTGAAGTGTACATACTTGTGCGTGTTAGACATACTCCTAGGTAATACAGGCATGCAAAGGTCCAGTCTCACTGCCTCTTGGAAACATAGTAGCCGCGACGACTCATTGTGGCAGTCATGCTTGTCAACAGCTTTATGCAGAACCCAAACAGGCTTTCCGGAGTCGGCACATCCTTCTACTGCTGTCCTTTTTGACTGTTATACAGCACGTTTTCTTCTGGCAGACCGCTAGTCAAGTCCATTAGTCACACGAACGAAAAAAATGAATCGGTCACGACAGCTTCTATTAACGGGACGTGGAAGTGTGTAAAAACCCGGTTTGTTTGTTGGGGAGCGGGAGTCTTGGCGTAGACATTCCAATGCCAATCCAAATGCGAGTGAACTCAGTGTTTTTTGGTGGCACAAAAGCTTTCGTCGTTCTGTATGTTTTTGGTGCGTGTGTGTGTCGTAGGGTGGTGCGTGCGACCACCCGCGGCGAGGCAACTGCAAATTTTCTCTCCGCGAGCTTGATCTCAAGTTGTGTGGTCGTGCGAATTTTGCTGACATTCCATGCTTGCTGGGAAAGAAATGTTCAAAACAAAAGCCTGTAAAAGAGTAAAAAAAAAAGAGTTTAGGGTAATTGTCACGCTTTGAACCTGAAAACACTTCTACCTGTATGCATGAGCATGTGCGAGCTGCCGCAAAGCAAAAGTGGACCGCACCATGCGTGGAAGCCAAAGAATTGTTAGGGGTAATTTAAGAAAGAAAAAAAAAAACACATGCAAGATTACAATTATGAATATATATATAATGTATATTTACTTGTCTAGATGTATCTATAAACAAAGCGATTTCTTTATAGAAAAGAGGCCTTAGGATTCTGCTAATCACTGTTCTTTTCGAGGACTGGAAGGTAAAAAAAAAAGTGTTGGGAAAAAAAACTTGTATATAGACGTTTTCTAGTCTAATATCAACAGCGTTTCTGTGGATTTGGTGTTGCGGTAATTGATGCTTCGGTGATGATTCGCAGCGGTACCTCATGTAACATCACTAGTAATGAGAGTAAAATTTTAGGCAGTTTTCTACTTGCCTTGTTTTTATAGTTGCTGTGTTCTTTCCTTTGTTCGATTGTTTTCACTGATTTTTGATTTTTTCCTCCGTTTTAGCCAGCCATTTGGTATCTCGATTCCTCGAAACGTTCAAATTGGGAAAAATCTTGACTATTTGGAATGTCCTTAATATTTCTCCAGATGACTTGGGTACAAAATATTATGAACACTTTATTTCTTGCACACACCCTTGTGTGCACAAAATAACTAGGCTCGCTCGAGGCTTTCAAATGTGTGTTCATCCACATGTCACCTCAGATGAGACCCGCTAATTCTTAAAGTATTTGACATCGCCTCCTAATGTCAACAAATTTCCTTTGAGTTCAACTGTTTATTTTAATTTTTGTTGGTCTCAACTTTGTTGACAGATTATTTCAATAGAACAGGTATGCATAAAACGTGTTCAAATTCATCTGCACTGGTTTGAAGGTATTGGCTAATGTAAAATAAATGAAGCTAGTCTTTTTTTTCTTGTATTTAAATAAAGGCATAATTTAAATAATTGTCTCATTATGAATCAATTCGTCTCTAAAACGGAAAAGCTCTAACACTGCTGTTTTTCGTGCCGCAGCTGTGTATGGTTTTATTGGACATCAAAATAAGACGACGTTTAGTTTTTTAGTATATTTAAAAAGAATGTCCCGCCTGCACAAAAATACTGCAGCGTTGAGAGCTTGATTGCTTCATCAAAAGGTTTCATCGAGATGAGCCTAGATGGTCCCGAGACACGTGAACTCTTCCACCACTTTCATTCTGAGATAGATCGCAGTGGATGCTACAACCATAGCTCCTGGAGTCCGTTACAACCCAGAGCGGCGTAATCTGGCAACCGAGGGATGACTACTATAGCTCCTTGCTAGGGTGTCCTTGCGACGCACGTTTCTGCGATTCCTGCTGATTTCAACTGTTTACCCTCTCTTCCGTTTGCCGAACCGATCCACCGATTAGCCCACCGACCGACTGCGGACTTACCAACAACTGATTTGCGGACCTATTTGTACAAAATATATATGCCATTCTGTGGCTGTGACTCAGGAACTCTATGCGATTTCTCAGGAATAAACAAGACAAAGAAGTAATGCCATTTTGTGTTGTCGTGAAATCCGCTGGTTCTAGCGGGGAACAAGCTCCAACCATTTGCCAAACTCTCAGTATAAATGGCTCTAATGCAACCCATCCCGGCTGGCCAATCCAGCATGCAAGCACGCCACGTGACTTTGCGCATTGCTCCTTTCAACTGGAAGATAATGTACCACGCTCTTCACGTTGGCTTGACTCCTATGACCCCTAGCGTCAGACATTTGCGTTGGAATGCGGCCGTCTGCGTTGTGTCGAGACACGAAAGCCAATCATCGGCAAATCTGTGCTTTGTATGAAGCGTGGAATCCAATACAAGGAATAGCTTGGCACGGGTGTAGGAACAAATGGTCCCGGAACAAATGGTCCCGGAACTAATGGTCCCAAGTCCAAGGTAGGAAAAAATGGTCCCGTAGGAAGATTGTTTTGAAACTAAGATATACCATGCAATATACTTAGTCTGTTCTGCAATCAGTGATTTCCTGGTGGAAGGAAGGATCTCGCCTATATTTTGAGGCCGGTTACTTCGAAGAAAGTGGTCGGGTAATGAACTTAATTGTATTCAAAATCGACAAAATATTTTCGAAATTAAAATTGTCCAACAGTTATCTCTTAACTATTAATTAGTGACCTTATACGATTATGGGAGTTATTACGGGTCCATATCACGTGAGTGAGTGACGTTTTAGCGAACAGTGACATTTGAGCGAATCGGCGTTTTAGCGAATAACTGGGGCGCGTGTTAACCCAACCCCCCGCGGCGCTTACGTCGGTTTGCGGCGAGTCTGCGACGGCTCATTACAAGGATGTGAACCCACTTGGCCCACCCGTAAACGCCGCTTCCCGGCGGCCACCTATTCGCTAAAGTTTCATTCGGTGAAACGCGGGCGTTCGCTAAAACTTCATTGAATCAAGTGAGTGCCTCCCCGCCTGGGTATACTGTTGAAGCCATGTAACTATTACTCCCATCTCGTCATGACGCGTGGTGGTATCACACATAACGAGTGGAGCTCGATGCCTTTATAGGTGCATTAGGTTTCCATAGCGCAAAACATTCCTGAGCTTCCCAGAAAAATATAAAAACCGGTCGAGTTCGTGCAAGCGGTAGCCTCGAAATTCGGCGAGTGTTACTGGATTTTATCGGATTTATCCGAAAACGCAGAGGCCACATTGGCGATATTTATCTGGGACCATTTTTAGATGCGGAGCATCTCTTGCTCGGGTCTATGTCCTGCGGCGTCGGCGATGTAGTCGGCACTCGAACTACGCACGCGCAACTCTCCTCCTTCCCTCTCTCCAACAGCTGCGCGTTACTCTCTCCGCTCTCTCTCTACCAGCTGCGTGCACTGCGCGTGCGTTCGCTTCTCCTCACACCGCGCGCGCACGCGCAACTCTCCTCCTCTAGTCTCCTCTCCTTCAAGTGTGAAAAAAAATAAACGGCGAGCGGCGAGCGTTCCAAGTTTCTCTACCGCGAGCCGCGACGAAGGCTCGCGTAGGGGGTAACGCTAGGGCAGTCGGTGGCGCCATCTCTCGACGTCAGCACACAACTGACTCTTTCCTCGGAACCAACACGATGCTCCGCATCACCCCATGGTTCCCCTCGGGAAGATGGTGTAATTTTTTCCTATTAGGGGCGAAGCTCCTCGGGGCTGGCCATGTCCGTCCGCCGTCCGTTGTCCGCCGGCCGTAGGCCGGCGGACAACGGTGCGATCACGTGCTCACGAGCACGTGAGCACATGCTCACGAGCACGTGAGCACATGCTCACGTGCTCGTGTAGGGCAAAAAAAAAAAAAATTGGAAGAAAAAATGAAAAAAATTATGAAAAAAGAAAAAGAAGAAAACCACACATTCTCCTACTGACATGAATGAAAAGGCTCAAAGAAAAAGAAGAAGAAAAAGAGTAGGGGGTTCTGAGATGCCATCCCATCTGTCTGCTTAAAAAAAGAAAAAGAAGAAAACCACACATTCTCCTACTGACATGAATGAAAAGGCTCAAAGAAAAAGAAGAAAAAAAAGAGTAGGGGGTTGTGAGATGTCATCCATCTGTCTGCTTAAAAAAAGAAAAAGAAGAAAACCACACATTCTCCTACTGACATGAATGAAAAGGCTCGGCATGCTGCGGCTCGGCGTCTACGCAGACAAGCACCACCAGAGCTTCGCCCCAAGCAACATCATTCACCACGTGGAGATGCGGTCAATTTTACCTTTGATAACACGGGGTCAAGCGAGTACGCCCAACCAAAGCACGATGAAAGGCAACGAGGCCGTGTTGGTGGCGGCGCTTCTGGCGCCTTCTTAACGTCTAGCTTACTAGTAAGGAAAGTTCCCGGTGCTGGGAAGAGCGTCATGACCTTGCTTCTCTGGAGTCGAAATAATATACGGTACAGTCACGGCGAAGTCATTCGGCATCGGCGTCGCGTTCACGCACCCTGGGGTACGTGAACCAAATCGTTCGGAACAAAATATTTGTACTTTGGACCATTAGTTCTGGGACCATTTGTTCCGGGACCATTTATTCCGAGATCATTTATTCCGGGACCATTTGTTCCGGGACCATTTATTCCGAGATCATTTATTCCGGGACCATTTGTTCCGGGACCAATTGTTCCGTTTCCCGCTTGGCACACGACATGCGTAGGGGCTTTTACGATTCCTCGAGTTGCACTGTGACGGATTGCGCGGTCCTCGGTTACCCTAGCAACTATAACCGAAGAACGTGGCTGGCGATTTTACAGCGGAGATGCGCAGCTTCGTAGGGTGTCGATTCGCCATGTACAGGGAGGATCAACGCACCCACATGCGATATATCCTTACTAGAAACGACGGGCAACGTCAAATAAATGCGCATCCAAAGATGGTATTGTTTTCGCCGCTATCTTGAAATATCGTCACTTCCAGTACGAGCGAAAACATTGTTTTGCCGTTGCCACGCCGATGAATACATTTAAGATATAAGCGTAACCGCCGCCCATTCTTTTTGTTTTTTCGCCCCTCCATTTTTTTACTATTCGCAGGTTGAAATGTTAATTTTTTCCTCGGCCCCTTCTCTCAAGGGCGCCGCCATTTTGAAATATCGTCACTTCCAGTATGGGCGAAAACATTGTTTTGCCGTCGCCACGCCAATAGAATACATTTAGGATATAAGTGTAACCGTTACCACTTTCGTTTTTCCTCCCTCTCTTTTTTTTACTATTTGCAGGTTGAAATGCTTTATTATTTTTCGTCGCCCATACCGGATATGCCTATCAGGTTGCTGGGGACGCGAGTACTCGAAGGCTGGGGTCGAGAGTGAGCGAAAAAAAATGACCGCATTTCCACGTGGTGAATGATGTTGATTGGGGCGAAGGGCTGGTGCTGATGATACTGATTTTATTGTTCATAGGTAGTGCTGATGGTGCTTTTTTTTTTTTTATTGCTCATATGTAGTGTTGAGTTCCGGGTTGCGTTTCGACTTCATTATTACTGCTTTATGGTCGGTGAAATGCAGAGCCATGCATGCAAAGTTTAACGCGATTATATAAGCATTTGACCGCAGCACCCTCTCCTGTATAAACGTTGAGCGGCTACATGCAACGTTTCATCCATGACATCCCCAGCTCTTGAGTTACTACCACATCTCAGAGCCCCCTACTCGTCCCGCAGTCGTGGCCGAGAGGCGCGGAATCCCGGACAAAAGCTCACCCATTTTTTCACAGACCCGGACAAAAGCTAACCCATTTTTTCACAGACCCGGACAAAAGCTCACCACGAGAAAATTTCATGTTGGTCTTAAAGGGCCCATGAAACGAATTTTGGACTGCAATGAATCAATTTATATTGGTATTTTACTAATAGCACATCGTTCAGTGGGCCAAAAGAAAAAAAGTAGAAAGTCAAAAGCCTGACTTTCGGTACGAAAATTGGAAAACCACAGCGGACTATTTCGTACCTCCTTCCCTTCGTAAGCTCGCTGCCTTTTCTCTGTGATACATCCGCGGACCCCGCAGCGCGTCATCGGGACCCCGCAGCGCGTCACCGGGCCCAAACGAACGTCACACGATACCGGAGCTCACTTAATCCGTTCACCCCTAAGCTGACATTGTGGTGGAAGCTACGCGCTTGCCGGACCAATCAGCCGCCTCCCTTTCATCACCTGACCTCATTCTCTGCGCGTGGGTATGCGCGAGAGAGCGTGATCACGTGGCAAAAGTATGGCTGGCCCAACGAGCACGTAGCTTCCACAGCACTGTCAGCTTTGGGGTGAACGGGGTGGGAAAGCAACTTTTGTCTGAATTTTGAGCGACGGCTAATCTTCTAGGGGGAGAATGGCTGTATCCGGATTAGAGAAACGAGAGCCCGAGCAAGAGGTGACTCCCCCTTTCCGTCTTCTGGAACTGTTTGGTAGAATGCGCGATTTGTGAGTTGAGGAGGAAAGCTAAACAGGAAAAAGTTGGAAAAGCGTTTCATGACTCCTTTAAAGGGATACTACAACGAAATTTCAGCGCTCATTTTTTGGTCTATATGTGTTCAAAAGAGCAGTATCACATGGAACATACCAATATCTTGTTAAAAAAGTCTTGAATATTCGCAGGTTGAAATGTTTATATTTTCCTCGGCCCCTTCTCTCAAGGGCGCCGCCATTTTGAAATATCGTCACTTCCAGTATGGGCGAAAACATTGTTTTGCCGTCGCCACGCCAATAGAATACATTTAGGATATAAGTGTAACCGTTACCACTTTCGTTTTTCCTCCCCTCTCTTTTTTTTACTATTCGCAGGTTGAAATGTTATATTTTCCTCGGCCCCTTCTCTCAAGGGCGCCGCCATTTTGAAATATCGTCACTTCCAGTATGGGCGAAAACATTGTTTTGCCGTCGCCACGCCAATAGAATACATTTAGGATATAAGTGTAACCGTTACCACTTTCGTTTTTCCTCCCCTCTCTTTTTTTTACTATTCGCAGGTTGAAATGTTTATATTTTCCTCGGCCCCTTCTCTCAAGGGCGCCGCCATTTTGAAATATCGTCACTTCCAGTATGGGCGAAAACATTGTTTTGCCGTCGCCACGCCAATAGAATACATTAGGAATTTTAAAACGAATTAAACAATTAGCAAAGAGCACCTGGTGGATGTCGCTAACGCCTCGTTTGTAATGCTCGTCTAGGAACCTGACAGCTAGTGACGGAGGTTGTCTCGCCTCCGGCCACGACGAGAGAAGGGGGAAGGAGGAACTCCCTCTCTTCCGAGAATCCCTTTTGTGTGTCGCAGAAGTCGCTATTGTCCCCCTACAAGATTATAGAAGATTAACCTGTATCAAATTCGTATCAACTTCATTATTACTGCTTTATGGTCGGTGAAATGCAGAGCCATGCATGCAAAGTTTAACGCGATTATATAAGCATTTGACCGCAGCACCCTCTCCTGTATAAGCGTTGAGCGGCTACATGCAACGTTTCATCCATGACATCCCCAGCTCTTGAGTTACTACCACATCTCAGAGCCCCCTACTCGTCCCGCAGTCGTGGCCGAGAGGCGCGGAATCCCGGACAAAAGCTCACCGGACAGAAGCTCACCGGACAAAAGCTCACCCATTTTTTCACAGACCCGGACAAAAGCTCACCCATTTTTTCACAGACCCGGACAAAAGCTCACCACGAGAAAATTTCATGTTGGTCTTAACACGAGTGCGGACAACTTAGGTGCATGCGAGCGACACAAAAAGGCAACGATAAATTAAGTCTGACAGGCGCATGGTTTGTTGATTTTAATACAAACAAGTTTATTTATCGATTGGTTCGGAGCGAATGCAGTCCCCTACTAGCTCCAGCAGTCTTGGTAGATCTCGATGTACATGCAAGCCCTCGCAAATATTTCTAAAACGATTCTGCAGGCGCAGAGTGGTTTTTCGCACCCGCTTTACTGTGGGCTCATTTCTCCGGGGTTGTGTCAATGCCAGTGGCAACGAGCGCCTGATTTTGCTGTAGGCATTCAATCAGCCTCAAGAAGCTTGGATGGGCGTGGCCGACGAGCTTCTGGAACCCGGTACTCCATCCTTCGCAGGTGTTGTTCATCCGGTCTTTATCTTGAAGAGTGACGTCGTAGATATTCCACCGTAACGGGGGAACTCCGGTCGTCGTCGGCGCAGAGTCAGGCGAAGTGAAGAATTCGCTCTGGGTGCCGCCGCAGATGGAACAGAAGCATAACGGAAGCGGCCGTTGACATACGTGCAATCAAGATAGTCCAGCAGGTAGCCGATGTCACCGGTAGACTTTTCCCTGGTGGTTAGTTCTTGTGGAACAAGCTGTGGTGGAAGGAACGCGAGCCTGTCTAAAATCCCGCACAGTTTTCTAAATTGGTCATCTGTCTTGTACTTTTCCAAAAGGCCCAACTCCCGTTCTTTCAAAGTATTTTTAAAAATTTGCAACTCAATGGTGATGGGTACAAGTTCTCCTAAAAATGGTCCAATGTCCATCGCGTCCGCACTTTATTTCAGCCCGTGTTTCGCCCGGGTAGCAAAAAAAAAAAAAAATCGAGGTGAGCTTTTGTCCGGGTCTGTCAAAAAATGCGTGAGCTTTTGTCCGGGTCTGTAAAAAAACGGGTGAGCTTTTGTCCGGTGAGCTTCTGTCCGGTGAGCTTTTGTCCGGTGAGCTTTTGTCCGGCGAGCTTTTGTCCGGTTACCGTGGCGCGATGGACTAGAAATTCATTGGGGTCTCCCCGCACAGGTTCGAATCCTGTCGACTGCGCAAACATTTTTTTTTTTTTTTTGTGAGCACGGACGCCGGACGGACGGACGGACGGACAAGGCTAGACCCTAAGGAGCTTCGCCCCTAAAAGGTCTATTACATTTTTTGAGACCACCTGAGACTGGGTGGAAGAACCACGGCGACGTTTCAAACACAGCTAACCACTTTATTCAGTGCTCCCTCCTTTTATACATCCTGAACCCAAAATCGTCACCAGAAAGAACACACTCCGAACAATAGGGAGTTGTAGTAGATCGTTTTTGCTCCGCTACGCTACGGTATCCCCGAAGAAAACGCCGCAGCTGCGCATGCGCGCCGTCAGCCTTGTCTGCATAGTTCAAGGTCTTGTGGCGGATTACGGAGCGCTATCCGGGTGCTTAGCGGGCTGCGGAAACGGTCTACTACAATTCCCTAATGCACCAAGGGGACACGCCTTGGCCTCGCAGCCACGCTTATCTTCAAAAATAGCAAAAAAAAAAAAACAAAAAAAACATTTGGAACTAACAAAAGGTACACACATCAAAACATCGGCCGAAGGGAACATGCTTTGACCTCGCAGCCACTTATCTTTTTTGCTTTTTTTAAAGACAAGCGTGGCTGCGAGGTCACGGCGTGTCCCCTTGGTGCTATTGTTTGGAGTGTGTTCTTTCTGGGGACGATTTTGGGTTCAGGATGTATAAAAGGAGGGAGCACTGAATAAAGTGGTTAGCAGTGTTTGAGACGTCATCCACCCAGTCTCAGGTGGTCTCAAAAAATGGTAAACCTACACCAGCTCGCCTGCGCCCTAACTGTTTATTTATTAGTCTATACCAGGGGCCCTAAACTCGTCAAACACAAAGTTGGAGCCGAAAGTTCGCGGAGCGGGCCGATTGGGCGTCGGCGACAAAAGCGAGAAGCCATCGTCGTGGTAGTCCAATCGGTGCTGTCCGTCAACTTCGGCCCCAACTTTTTGTTTGGCGAGTTTAGGGGAGCATCTCGCTAAGGCCGATAGTCGCGTTACGGCCGAGAGTGCATTAAGGCCGAGAGGGGCGAAAGGGCCGGGGGTGGCTTTGGGGCCGAATAGGGCATAACGGCCGGGAACTGCATTAAGGCCGATAGTCTCTGAATGAGCTGGTGGGGCCGCCTTCTCGGGGGTCGCGTTGTGGTTGACGACTTTAGTTGCCGCCAAATAAGATAGATGGCGCCATATTAAGCATAGCGGATGAAATTAACATATTTTCAGTCTCGTGAATCGCCGTGGTCTCTTCTCAGATTACAATGATTGGCGCTCCGAATACTGTAAACTACTTAATTTTCGAGAGGACCTAATTTTCGCCAATTGCCTACAATTCGCGAAAAATAGGTCCCGCGAACAATTCTGTTAAAATGTAAACACATTAAAATCTATATTGAGATCTTACCACGTCGCGAAAATTAGAACCCGAAAATTATTCCAAAACTCCAGCTTTGACCTAATCGCGAAAAGAAGTCGTTTACAGTATTCTGCGGGAAAGTAAACTTATGACATTTTTAAGAGTGTATCCGTCGGTGACGTCAAATACTTCGGTTTCGAGTTTGTTTTCACCCTTCACGGCCGGCACCAGTCGGTACGCCCGCCCGCCTTGCCTATCCGAATTTTTCATTTATTTATTTCCTTTTCTGCGCTTTATAATTTCTTATTAGTTTGATCAGTAGTTTCTTCATCTGCATATTTGGATTATGTACACAGACGCACACGTATTTCCAAATAAATGCTATGAATTTAGGACGCCTTTTTGGTATAACATTCCTATATTTTAATAATCGGCTTTTTAAGAGTTCAGTGCAACATTTATTGTGTCTTTTCAATTTTCTGCACTTTAACTAAATTAGTTGTCTCTGATTCTACCGGGCGGCTACGAAAACGATGAGTGAGGTTGATTTTAAAATATTATTTTCAATCTTTTTTACAGTGAAACGTTGAAGGAAAACACATACTAGGAAATATGAAAAACACATGAACCACCAGAATGTCGGAACATGACAATTAACTCACCGTCGGAGTGCATTCTTGCCTTGAAGAAGTGTCACGTGCTTCGTTCCGTCTCTCTAATTGGCTCACGAGGGCATAGCCTTCGCACTTTGCTAAAAAATGTTGACACGGAGTGTAGCAAAAAAGAAAAGCTAGTCGAAGCGGTCAAAGCGCTACATGTTTAATTAATCGTAAAGGACGAAGCAATAAAACCAAAAACGCAGTATTTGCCGTACCGAGAGATACAATGTGCATGGACAAATAAAATAAATATGTGGCGACATCTATCTTATTTGGTGGCAACTAAAGTCATCAACCACAACGCGACCCCCGAGAAGGCGGCCACACTAGCCCATTCAGAGACTATCGGCCTTAATGCAGTCCTCGGCCGTTATGCCCTATTAGGCCTCAAAGCCACTACCGGCCCTTCCGCTCTTCTCGGCCATAATGCACTCTCGGCCGTAATGCGACTACCGGCCGAAATGACAGTGACCCGAGTTTAGAGCCCCTAATGTCTAAAGCAAAAAAAAAAAAAAAAAAAAGATACCGAAATTGCTGTCGCTACGGCGATTCTCGACGAAATGCATTAGCACTTAGCGCACGGGGTTCCAACCTCGCAACGGTACGCATACTGTTGTGTTCAGAGAGCCAGTCTGTTTTCCCGGGCGTCGGCGGTTTCGGATGCAGCCACCACAGCTTCCTCCCTCCCGCAGCACCTCATTGGAAGCGGCGTGCCAAAGACTATTTCCCCTCTTGTAAGAGGGAAAGTGTACGCAGTGGCGTCACTAGGGTCAGTGCAACACCTAGAAGAATACAAGGCCACAGCGCTCTCTTCGTGACGTCGCAAAGGAAGGCCATTGGGGGCGCTCGTCAGAAGCGCCGAAGCGGAGGCAACGCCCGTAAATCGACCGTCGCAGCTGCGCCTTTTTAGTCGCACAAGCGTGTTAAATTAGCTAAATTGCAACTGCTCTCATAATGTAAGCTCGGAAGCTGATTTTATTTCTCGGGAAAAGTATTGCGCGGCGTCGAATTTTCGATGTTAAATGGAAGAAGGCTGTACTTGTTTAAAGAGATACTTCAACGAAATTTGAAATATTCCCGCCGTGTTCAAAAATAGGTTGAATATGATCCACAATATCCGTAAATGACAATCGCACGTTTGTATTTTGAGCCTGGTGGCTGTATTTTTCGTTATAAACGGCCCACTCTGGCAAGCGCTCGGAGAAGGCCCAGCGGAGACCACGTGACATCCAACGCAATCGTGACGTAGGTCGTCTCGGGACGAGCAAAGCTACGGCAAGGCTGACATCGAGAGGATGGCCTAGTCGTTCCAGCCACCGAAGCGGCTGCTTTTGTACGAATTTTAGTGACGGTCTAATCTTCTATAATCTTGTAGGGGGACAATAGCAACTTCTACGACACACAAAAGGCATTCTCGGGAAGAGGGGAGTTCCTCCTTCCCCTCTTCTCTCGTCGTGGCCGGAGGCGAGACACTCACCGTCACTAGCTGTCAAGGTTCCTAGACGGGCATTACAAGCGAGGCGTTAGCGACATCCACCAGGTGCTCTTTGCTAATTGTTTAATTCGTTTTAAAATTCCTTTTCGAGACTTTTTTAACAAGATATTGGTATGTTCGATGTGATACTGCTCCTTTGAACACATATAGCCCAAAAAATGAGCGCCGAAATTTCGTTGTAGTATCCCTTTAACATTGCCACACGATATGTTGAGTTCATTGGTAAGCAGCAATATTGGAATTATTCCTTGACGATAAATGATTTTATGAAAAGTAATTATCATGAAATGACGAGATCCAGTGATTGCGAATTAACCACATCCTTGCGTGAAATTAAAACGTCGGAAGTCATAACTGAAGTCTAATTCCTTTTTTGCATGTGTAAATGCAAAACGTACAACACCAAATGCTTTCCAATACAATGTTTACAAAAGCAGTGAAAATTTTCTGTGAAAGACTGCATGATACTTGTCAGCTAGAATGTAACTAAAATCGTATCATTTATATTCCAGTAAGTTATTAGGTAAATGGTTACCTTACACTGCAACAAAAGCTTTAAAGGGCCTCTGACACGCCAAAAAAAAAAAATTTTTTTTTCATGCTAAACGTTGCAATGGCATATCAGGAAATTACAAAAAAATTGTTTCACTATAGAGTTGCGTAGTTTTTTTATAAAAAATAGAAATACGAGGCCCAATTCAAAGTTCCCGCCGTGCACTGTGACGTAACAGTGTACCGCAAGGTGTCGGGGCGGTCAGAAGGGAGGCATCGCCGGAAGTCACGTGAGTTGTATCCCTCCTCGTGCTTACCGCGAGCGCGTGTAATATTTTTTTAATATTTTTGTTATTCTCCGCACCTCCACGAGCGATCCAAGCAGACAGGTTTCTTTTATTTGCTTTTCATCGCTTAATGTTGCTGTAAGGGTAGAAGAAGCGGAGTCAGTGAATTGACGTGATCAACTACAATGCCTAGAAGGTGCTGTGTGAGGGACTGTCCCTGTATTTCAGCAACTGAAGAAGAGATCACACTGCATGCATTTCTGAGAGACGTACATCGGCCGCATGAGCACCCAGTAAACAAGTTCTACTCATGCTCTAGACAAAATACGTACTTTGTGCTCGACGTTTACTTGTACTTGGTACACTCACCAGTTCGTATTCTTTAGACGGCAGGCATCTACAGCCTGGAGAGTATCCGATGATTCAACGACCTCGGTGTCTCAACCTTCAGCAATGCGATCGGGCGTGTCGTATGCTAGCAATCCTAATTTCTGCAAGCGTTCTAAATGTTTTTTTTTTTTTTTCAAAACTTGATAGCTTGTTTTGCGCCCAGTATAGCCCTGTATCATCGGACTGACGGCATGCACTCGTACACTGGCTTGTACTCGCAACGCTTTCATCATTGACCTCCATCACGTCGATCCACTGACTCTTCGTCCTCGAATTTTACAGCACGCAAACTAACCAACGGTGCAGGGATAAAGAGCTAGTGGAACTGAAACTTCGTTTTCTACGATCGCTCGTACGAAGAGCAGAATAATAAAAAGAAAAAAAGTCTTAGGCACGGTCGCGGAGAGCACGAGGAGTGAAACTCACGCGACTTCCGGTTAACCCACTTTTAGTGACGTAGCTCGATGCCTCCTTTCTGACCGCCCCGACACCTTGCGGTACACTGTTACGTCACAGTGCACGGCGGGAACTTTGAATTGGGCCTCGTATTTCTATTTTTTATAAAAAAAACTACGCAACTCTATAGTGAAACAATTTTTTTGTAATGTCCTGATATGCCGTTGCAACGTTTAGCGTGAAAAAAAAATATTTTTTTTTTGGCGTGTCAGAGGCCCTTTAATAGGATAAAACTTGTGTGTGCTTGCGACAAAGTGTGAAGATTTTTAACATCATCATCATCATTTGTTAAACCCTGGCCCTTACGGGCATTACAGAAGGTGGGGATACCTGCTGAAAAAAAAAATTTATAAAGGAACAAGGAAAAAGTGGGTAATATGCTGTGGAGAACATCGTTATATAAAACAACAAAAGCAGAAAAAACAAACACTCAAAACAGCTGATTAAGCAAAAATACACAAATAAAACATTTCTATGAACACGAATTGACTTTGTTATCAGTATCAAATGCAGATCGAAGGTCAGTTGGAATATGAATCTGTTATGATCAGTCTGGGTCACGATACTGTATAGGCAGGCTATTTCAGTCTGTTATTGTTAATGGCAAGCCAGTAATGTTGTCATAAGAACTGAGTTGTAACTAGTTTGGTGCAGCATGCTTATCGCTTCTGCCTGCTTTAATATATTCCCAATCCAGTTTCTTAGGCGAATCGCAGTGTTCTATGAAAACTCTGAAAAAAGAAATCTCTCCAGGTACAAAAACAATACTCCAATGTCACCTGACACGCCTAGAAACGTCAACAAACTGAATCTGGACAGCATCACATTTCAGCATTAAGATTTCAGTTTAAATGTAAGTAGTTGAAGGATCTTTATGTCCATAACTTGCATTGAGCACTATAAAAGGAAACTGAGAGTTGAGGAAGAAAACTTCTCGTCTATCCAATGCTTCTCAAATAACCGCGCATGTGCATTTCACATACCGTTTTGTAGCTATTCCGACAATGTGACACGCATCACTCATACTGCATGTTGACCAATGCCGTATCACCACCAGAATACTCGAGAAACAGCACACAACACAAAATACTATGGCATAAACCTGCCCCAGGCGAAAATCAGCCCACTTCCAGCTGGATTATGGAACTGGTCCTAGCTGGAAATGAGGCAGTCCAGCTGGATTCCAGCTGGGTCCAGCTGGAATCCAGCTATGTGCTGCGCAGCACATATTATTTATGTGCACACCCATACACTGTCTTTGTTGTTCTTTGGTTAGTTGACTATCAGGATAAACAATTATAATGTTCATATCACAACTGGTCTTCAACAAAATGTCACTAATGAAATATAACACCGAGGTGGCTGCAATGTGACGGAGGCTTTCACAGGTGTAAAAGCCGGGTGGCAGTTGAATCGAAAGACTTGTGGCGAGCTTGCACGGGTCCAGTGGTGGTTGATTTGGCTCTGCGCTTTTCTTTTTTTTTTTTTTTTTTTTTTTGCCTTGCCGTTCGCATCAAATATTTTGTCATTTAACCTGCGGCACAGATCCTTCAACAGATTAATGTTTGTGCTGCATTATAAGATATACTTAAAAAGACACTGACGCCACCCAAAAATATTGTTTTATTTTTTGTTAGGCGATTTAACATGGTGTCAGAAGATTACACAATCAATATTTTGCGACAGCGTCACGTATATTTTTAACAAAGTAAAAAAATGCAGCTGCTCGAAACTGAAACCGATACTGGACTGGGGATGAAGAAGAAATATAGAAGAGGACAGCGTTGCCGGAAGCCACGTGGCTGTGTAACTTTTTTTATTTTTTAATCAACGTATTTGCAGCTTTTTAGAAGCCACGTAAAACATGGGTATTATATTTTCTATCTATTTTAAGTATTGGGTGTGGGCCTTCGATGACCCACGATTTTGATTATCTTTGGTGGTTGTGTCTAAACCATAAAAAATGGCACGTGACCACGGAGAAGGGAGTTAGCACGACTCAAACCGGCCAGTTCTCGATCAGCAATATCGAGCTGAAAAAAAAAAAAAAACGAATTTTGAGTTTTAAATTGTGTTCTGGGTAGTTGGGTTCTCAAATGCCATGTACAGGGTGTCACAAAAGAAAATTTACACGGTCTTTTTTACCGCAAAAATAAACTAGGCATCGCCGAACGCTCATTCTTCGCCCAAAGGTTGCGCTAGAGGTCACAACCAGATGCCAAAGTTTCAGCCCGATCCAGTAACTTAATCAAAAGTTATAACTGATTTTCTGAAAATTTCAATGAGAAAATGGCTGCCGACGGAGGTTTCAAACACATGGGGCTCTATGGCACCAGAAACCGAAAACGGGCAAAAATGGGCTCCATTTTCCCATTGAAAGTTTCGGAAAATCACTTATATCTTTTGATTAAGTTATCGGATCGGGCTGAAACTTTGACATCTAGTTGTGACCTCCAGCTCTACCTTTGGGCGGAGAATGAGCGTTCGGCGATGCCTAGTTTATTTTTGCGGCGAAAAAGACAGTGTAAATTTTCTTTTGTGACACCCTGTACAAATAAAAACCTTGGCGAGCATAAATACCCCGTCCGTGTTCCTTTAAGCACCTGCTCGCTCGTGTGTCCATCCTCACAGGTGTCAAAGTCCGAGCATTTGAAGTCCGAACAGAAACAATTAACAGTTTTTACCACCCCACCAACCAGCCACACAAATGAGAGGAAAACGTTAGAGACGCATTGAACCGCTGGACTACCAACTGCGTTTAATGATACACTTCATCTTCATCGGCTGGCTACGATCGTTCAAAACATAGCTTGCTTCACTTTTTCTTTTTTCTTTTTTTTTTCCATGTTTAAACTAGGACATCCTGCTCGTTTGTCTACTTGTGGGCAGTACTTCCACCTCGCAAGAACATATTCTCTCCTCTGGTTAAAGGAGTGGTGCAACGGTATTCAATTGGAATGTTTTTCACTTTACACGAGCTTACTGGCACTAGTGGGACTTAATCGCACGCAACGCCACTGGCCAAGAAACTCCTTTGTTGCGGTGTAATTTCAAGGACAAAAGCGATCATTTTCATTCAATCTCTTCTTTGCAAAATTTGATGACGTAACGTGGGGATCGCAGTACACCTCAATGACGATATTTGAATGCGGTTCATAGATTGGACCCGAGCATTGCGTGGGCACTCGATTTGGGCTCGTCATAATTACTACCTCGTGAAGCGTTCGGGTAGGGCCCGTGTCCAATCGCTGCAACGACGACAACAGCCGAGCCACAACAATGTCTGGAACTCAGAGCGTGTCCTGTGCTTTGCCAACCCCAGCGCGTGGCTATGATCAACATTGGCGGCATATAATCGGCTCCAGATCACGTGACCGCTTGTTCTGGCTGCGAGTTGAGGGGGTAAACGCTGCTCGTTTTTCTTTATTTTTTTTCTGGGACTTCTACTGCGTGTAGGGTGACCACCCGTCCCGCGACTCGCGGGACTGTCCCGCATTGAGGGCGCGTGTCCCGCGTCCCGCAAGAAATACCAAATTTTTTTAAAATGTTATTATTAAAATTAGCGCAAAGACAAGGAAGGAAGACAGCAGGACAGGAAAGAGCGCTACTTACAACTGGTTTTAATAGAGAAAGATGAGGAAGAAGTAGAGTTGTAAGTAGCGCTCTTTCCTGTCCTGTTGTCTTCCTTCCTTGTCTTTGCGCTAATTTTAATAATAATGTTTAACCAACTAGCCCACCAGATGATACTAATTTTTTAAAATGTCCCGCATTTCACGCTGTCGTAGCATTCACTACGCAAATTATGGCACTTCCGAAGAATGGGCTACGTGGTTGGGCGGAGGTCGCTGGTAAGCGTGTGAACTTCGATGGTAGTGAAGCGGCGGTCGTTCTTGAAGGAAAGAGACGCGCTTGTGCCGTTGTGCCTTTCCCTTTGATGGCAAATTATTGCGAGCGAAAATTGATCGCCAAAAGTTTGAAAAATACTCTATTGTAATTATTTGCAAATCATACTGTGTCATGCGAAAGGGCTGTTGTGGAATGCTTTCTTTAGTGAAGACGGCCACACAAGGCAAAAAACCTGCAACTCCAAGGGTCGAAAAAAAACACATCAGGTACAGTTTTCTGTAAGAGCATGTTAGTATAACAGTAAGTAACGACAGGAAACAATAAGCCGGAAAAGAACGTCTTGTCCGTCTTTTTTGTTTATTCTTTTTGCTAATTTAAAGATTTACTGTTTCTTATTTTCTTTTCACGCATTGTAGTGTGCTGCAGTCGATTTTTATGATTTGAACAGCTATCCAGAGTTCTGTGTCATCAGCTCATTTGAGGACGGACACGATCCTGGGGAAACTAGCCCTTAACAGCTCCGCTGTAAAAGATTATTTTGTTAGTTAGGTTTTCCTACCGCTAACATTAACTGCGCATTGCCAAGTGTTCAGTCTCCGCCCAAATGTAGCGGCGGTCCGGACCAGTTGCCCAAGTTCCAGAATTTGCACTGAGACAATGGCGGTCCGCAGTAATATCCACCATGGCCGCCATGCAGAAAAGTAGGTCTGAACTGCAGCATCAAACTTTTATAGCACATCGAATAAATGGGGAGAAAGAGAATCGAAGGGGTCACTCGGTGGCGTCTCCGAGGGCGCCAAATTCGACGTCGTGCATCGTCTTGAGCATCCTCATCTTGGCCAGATTTCTCTGGCCGGGTGCTAGCCCTCTGAGTTGGGCAGCGAGACTCAGGCAGAAGAGGTCCTCGGGGTCGGACCTCTGCGACTCCTCGAGGCGCTCCACAATGGCGTAGTCCACGATCGCTGTGGGATGAGAGGACGAGACATTGTCGCGTTGACCAAGAGCTGCTGTTTGCACTCGCTCCATTTCTGGAGCACTGTGCACCTTTGACCCCCTAAGCTATCTACCCTCTTTTCATCTTATGACGGACGGACTTAAACAGTGGTAGTTTCTGCAATAGTACCTGGCAGTAAAGAAGGTGCTGCTCACACTGGAGCAGCACCTCCTATATAAGAAAGCCTTAGTGCTAAAGGTTCTTGCGTCACTAAAGGCCACCATAGGACCACTTGGACAAGACTGCTCTGTCGGCGTTCGGGTGTTCAGCTAGTGAGGCGCACCAATTGAACAATAGTCCCGGCCGAGCGCTGACTCAGTACTCGCATCCCATCTGGATGACTCTTGAACTATTAAAAAGCAAGAGGGCAGGCGAGCTAATCACCCTTCCCATGTTTTTTTTTTTCTATTTCCCCTATTAATCCCCCTTCGCAACCACCACCTAGCGATTTATCCCATCAGTGAAGGTCCACAGACGTCCTTCTGGGGGATTCCGCCAAAATTGGCGGAATATACGCCTGCAGTTTCCCCATTCGGTCCTCTCTCGCCGCTACAGATTCAGTGTTGTCACGCTTATAAGAAATTCCGCCCATTTTGTTAGAATTTACGTCAGTCTGGAAACAGTGTCCTTCTTTTTTTCGCTGTGGTGGGCAGGAGGAGGTGTGGTACGATGGCGCGGGCGAGAACGGTGCCGCGATTCAGTCTACAGAGGGAAGCGTGATGGGGCAGGAGCGCCACGTGCGCACGAGGGGATTTTTACCGTTCAATTACTCTGCACTCGCTACGCTCAAAGAGCACGTTCCAGACCATCATGGTGCGAAGTCGTGCACTTCTAGGGCTATTAAACTTTGAGGCAACGTTACTAAAACCCGGAAACTCACCCTTGAAACCTGGGCCGCTGGCGTCCACCGAGACCGAGCTAAATACGATAACAGCGCCACCCTTTAGCGACGAGTTGAAACATGAAAGTTGCTTTACATAGCTACTGCGAGATGGCCCTGCGAGATGGCGCCACCGGCCCTTGCCCGACTCGACGTGCAGCCGAGCAGTTCCCGGAGTGGACGCTGCGGGGGAAATGGCGGCGTTGCGATCGCCATTAGCTCGGTTCTCGAGTACGGATCGAAGACACTTCTTTAAAGCAGGCTCTATGGCAGTTTCCCAACTGAGTGGTTCTAGTAACGTTGCCTTGAGGTCGTGTGCGCCCGTCCGTCGCGGCTTGATGGCTAATTTTATGAGAAAACCTGAGTTGGTGTACAGTTGTCACGCCACGTGACACTGCGTTGTGACGTTCCGTGACAATGTGACATAATGTAACGTCACATGACACTGAATTCACATACTTCCCGTGACGTCAGGGACCCTGTGACGTCACAGCCACCCGACGTCACGTGGAGTCAGCTGACGGTATGTGGCAGGATGTCACAGTTACTTGGCACCGTGTGACGTCTCATGACTGTGACGTCACATACGTCATGTCACAGTGTCACACGACGTAACGTCGTGCGAGAGGATTTCCGTTTTTATTTTTACACCGAGAATACAAAATAGGGGAAAGGGAAGAGAGAAAAAAAAAATGAAGGACGTTTACAAATGTCTAATGCGATATACTAGAGCGCAGCTCTTGAGGAGGTGGAGGGGACGGTATGCCCCTCCCCCTTTCCTCCTCCCGCTGAATTTGTTCATGGGTGACGTCACATGACTTCGTGTCACGTCACCCATGAACAAATTCAGTTTCTCCGCTAGATTTAGCGGGAAAATATATGTGACCTAAACACCAATTCAATTTCCCGCTAAATTTAGCTGGGTGGTTACGCCGACGGTGACGCCGCGAAACGCGGAAACGGGCGCTTAAGAGCTGTGCGCTAAAACTTGTATGGCAAATCGCTAGGCAAGCCGTGTCCAAGTATGGGGAATGACGGGCTGCGGCCGGGTACGTGTCAATTTTTCCGCTAAATTTAGCGGGGAAACTGAATTTGAGTATAGGTCACGTGATGTCAGTTTTTCCGCTAAATTTAGCGGGAGAACCGAATTTGTGAATTGGTCGCGTGACATGAAGTCATGTGACCTCATTTTCCGAGCCAAATGTAAGCGGGGAAACCATGAATTGGCATTGAGGTCACGTGACGTCAATTTTTCCGCTAAATCTAGAGGGGAAACTGAATCTGTGTACAGGTCACGTGACACGAAGTCACGTGACGTCGTTTTTCCCGCCAAATTTAGTGGGGAAACTGAATCGGTGTTGAGGTCCCGTGACGTCAATTTTCCTGCCAAATCTAGCGGGGAAACTGAAGTCATGTGACGTCACAGGCCACGGCTTCACAAAATCCGGAGCAACTAGCCAAGGAACGTTTCACGTTAAAAAACGCGCAGCTTCGCGGTCATGGATCGGGGCTCGTGCTCTAGCCCTACCGTTGTCGGGAACGATGCAGTGTCTGCTGCGCGACCGGTCTTCGACGGGACCCCTGTTCGGAGCCGGCAGTGCCAGCGGCGTGGCGCTGTGCGGCGAGTCGTCCGTGGCTTCCTCCGCCGGCTCCTCGATCTCCATCTTCACCAGGCTCGTCCGCGCTCTCAGGGACGAACGCCCAGCTCGCCTTTGGGGATGTGAGAGAAGCCCCGGAAGAACGTTACAGCTCTCTTCAATAAGACAACATTTGAGATAGACTCTCAAAACAATCCGTAGTGTAACGCGCCACAACACAACGCTCGGAGTTGGTACTAACGTAATCTCGCAAGGCTACGCCGGCGGCGCGGCCGATCTTAGCCGTCACACTGTCGCCTCATTTGGCCAAGGTGGCGCTGATGATCAACCGACGGTGGCGCTCTCTGGCACCCTGCCCAGAGCCTATAAAGCCGTCCTGTTTTGCGTTTTTTTTTTTTTTGTTTCTTATGGCGCTGGGTTACATATTTGCGTTCAACCGCTTGTTACCGCTTACGACAAGAGAGCACACTGGCGCCATCTATCGAGTTACCCTGGAACACTTTCGATCTGCGTAAATATTATAACTTTTTACGCATTATTTTTTTACCATGAGCTTCAAATAATGTTGACTATGTTATAAAGCGATAATTTATCGTAGATCGACTTGATCTCGCAAATACTGCTCAATCAAAACAGTGGCATAGGAACAGGAGGAACCAGGGGGAAAGGGGGGGGGGGGGGAGGGTGAAGGAGGGCAGTCGCCTTTGCAGACATTTAAAAATATTAAAAAGAAAATCAGGTAAGCAATATACGAGGGTGCGGGATAAAAGTCTGCCCCCTCCCCAATTTCCCGAATAGTTATGACGTCATAGTGGTGAACCGGAGTACGAAACGACTTCCGAAGACTCCCCACTTCCCGCGATCTGCTGTTTCCCCTTGATCGTGGACCAAAAGCCTGTTCGGAGCGCTCACGTTCTGGGTCTGAGGAAGTCGTCCAGGAAGAAGAGCTCCTTGTCGAGGACATGCCACTGTCCTCTTGTCACCACGCTGCCCTGGCGCTTCTTCCGCTTCAGGTACGTGTCTCGTATGGTCCTCCACCGGGTCTGGCATTCCTCAACTGGGGCAGAAACGGGCATAAATGCACACATATAAAGAAAAAGATTATTGTTGGTCATACTTACGAGAACCTGGTGTCACCTTTCTAAAGTATTCACGTGACGTCATCTTGTTAAGTCGTTATCCTCATCCAGCTTGAAGGGACACTGATCGGTATTTATGCTGGCCGAGGATTTTACTTGAACATAACGTATAAGAGCCGAACCGCCCAGAACACAATTCGTGGCTCGAAATTCGTTTTCCTTCCACCCGAAAACATCCGGTCGAGAAGTGGCCGGTTTCAGTCGCGCTCACTCTCTCTTCCATGGTCATGCACATGGCGTTCAATCTATGTGTACCAAATATATTCAAAGTCGTGGGTCATCTGAAGCACACATTGAATATTGAAAATAGAAAAGAATATGAACCCCGTTTTTGTGGCCTCCAACAAACTGCTCTTTCTTGCTAAAAAGTTTGTGTGTGTGTGTGTGTGTGTGTGTGTGTGTGTGTGTGTGTGTGTGTGTGTGTGTGTGTGTGTGTGTGTGTGTGTGTGTGTGTGTGTGTGTGTGTGTGTTTGTGTGTGTGAGAGAGAGAGAGAGAGAGACAGAGAATTAGATGTTACATGATCTTACAGTGTCATTCATTGTCTGAACAATGAGGCTTAGGTGGACGTCGGCTCATGGAGAAATTTAGTTTTGCTCAATTATCTTTTGATGAAGGTCATGTTTTCAACCTTTCGCGTTCTATATCCCAGCCGCCAGCGTCCCATTCTCACAGAGTTTGAGCTTTCTGCGATGCATAGTTTATTTCCCAATTTACCAGGGCCGAAAAACGCTCTTCTCGTTTCTAGGAAACTCTCTGTACATGTACACGTAGTTCTCATTATGGCGACGTAACGCGGGCTAGACGACGCGATGGCGGCGCACAATGGACCAACGTTGCGACAATTCATGGGGCCCCGGAACTGTCGTTCGTGGTACCGGCCAATCGATCTTCAAACGCAGAACATGGAGCGGAAGGGATGTAAGTGCGAAACAATTGCACTACACACAGTACTACACACAACTTCATCGTTTTCGTCGTCTGTTTCACGTGCCGAAGAAGTGGAGAAAAAAAAAAAATAAAGCGCTGTCGTGAGTAGCTACGTGAGTTCAGGCCATCAGCTTCCGTGCTCTTGCTTCGGTTCCGGTTTCGAGCCGTTGAGTATTTTGGCTTTAATAAAGATATACGTGACTTTGTAGTAAAATATTGATTGGGAAGTCTTTTGACAGCGTATTAAGGCCCGTTCACACTCTTGCGACCGAGTAAGACTGAGAGAGACCAGACCGGTTTTTAAGCCTCTTGCGATCTATCTCTTGGGACCAGCTCCGCTGCAGCGCATCCGGTCCTAAGAAGTCGCAAAATGCTTAAAAACCGGTCTGGCCTCTCTCGGTCTTACTCGGACGCAAGAGTGTGAACGGTGCTTTAAATAGCCTAGCAAAAAAAAAAAAAAAAAAACTAAAAAGAAAAATTTGGGCTTGGATAAATGATTCTAGATTGCCTGGCGAACTGTGTCGAAGCAAGGCACATGACAACACTGCATGGTCGAGGCGCCACCGAAGCCTCGTGACCGCCATAGCAACAGCTCTGTCAGCGACAAAAAGTAGTTCTGGGCTTCTTTTTGTTTTAGTAGTGTTGCTGTAAGACTCTTCTGACCGCCACACTATACACGACACGGAAGAAAGACGAAGATATGTTATTTTGCAATGATACTTAATACGGATCAACCCTTTTCCGAGCACAGCCGTGGCTTTTGAACGATGTTTGAACTACCGCACCCGAGTAATCCACCGCTTCCGCTCAAAACATCGCACTGGGCTCTGGCATTAGCACCCACCAAAGATCAGCGGGTAAATTGGGCGTATGGTTGTCTCATGAACTGTTCCCGAAGAGCTCACTACTCTAGCGGACGGCAATGTTGCACCGATGATTGTTCATCCGAAGTTGTTTGGTTTCGCAGCAGACGACCATTGGTCAGCAGACGATAGCTGGTTTCTCCGGGCCTCGCATTTGGCGCAGTGACACGAACGCTCCCGTGACGTAGTGTCACGTGCCTCTCTCGGACGCTTTTATTGGGTCGCGGGAGCCGTAGCCTCCACAGTTCGCCAAGTTATCGTGAATGGGCCAAAAGAAAACTAGTTGACGAGGGTAGGAAGCCAAAAACCTGCTTTTCGGTGCGAAATTTCGAAAATATAGCCGACCATATTTTACCTCCTTTCCTTCGAAAGCTCTCCGCCTTTTTACTGTTATTGATGTATCCATGGTGCCCAAGCACCTCAGCCTATCCCAGCTGACGTATTGGACACGTGCATTACGTCACTCGGACGTATGCACTCGTCAACAATCAATCCGGCGACGAATACTTGAATTCGCGTGCAAAATCACGACCACGTGATTTTGCATGTCGCCTTTAAGTTGAAGAGAAAATCTGAGGACGAATAGGTTGAAAAATCATTCGTTTTGACCATGTCATAAATAATCCGTGCACAGCCAAGGAAATTGCAGCATTAGCCGAGCCGAGAAAACTAAGCAAGAAGCGAGTTCATAAAAAAGTCTTCTGCCAAGAACGAATATCTTGATCGGTAGTAGTGCCCAGGCCTATCCATGTTCAACGTGCATTTGCATCCAAACGAAATCGTTGATTTTGGCAAACGAAAAGTGAGAGTTATAGTTCTGAGTATGCAGGGCGAACAACCTCCAGCCATATGGCATTTCGTGAATACCCTCTTTAAGAAAGGTGACATCAAGTTCTCCCAAGTCCCACAGCATGGGAACATAACTATCCGGTGCATTCGTATAACTAATAACAAGCGAGAGTTCTTTATGGTTTGTTTTAAGTCAACTTTGGTGACGTGATATATGAAGGTGGTGTATGCGTTCGGTTTTAACACGTGCGATAGAATGTAAAAGCGCAGAGTAATGGCGGCGGTCAGCGAATGTTGCATATCCTCTGGTGCTTTCAGACGATCGTTTAAGACAATCGCCAGAACGCCGAGTTCTGATTGGAATGATTAGTGGGTAGACCTATAGTTGCTTTTGTCTCACCTGCTCTCATCAAACGCATTCGGATGCGGAAGTCAAACACCAGACGCCGGCGTTTCGCGTTCTAACGTGCTCGACGAGTGCAGTGGATCAGCTATAGCTTTAGGTGTATACCCCCACTAATCGTTCCAATCAGAACTCAATATTCTGACGTCACAGCCCGCTCTCGTCTCCTCCTCTCCCCTAGTTTCTCGGCACACAGCTTTGCGTCTACCCTCTAATCAAACCAACCAGGGTCGCTAAACTCGACAAACACAAAGTTGGGCACGAAGTTCGCAGAGCGTGCTGATTGGACTCTCGCGACGTTGGCGTCACGCGGGACGAGATGTCAATCATCCAAGCTCTCTCGGAGCTCAAATTACAGCGAGAATGTTAGGCACAAAGTTGTAGCGAGCTTCATCGGAGCGCGCGCGAGCAACACAGTGGGGCCAGCCGATTGAACGGCTGCACTGATGACGTTGCGCCTGCGTGTCCCTACATCCCTACGCCGCGATAGAGTCAATGAAACGTTGATTGTACCTAGGCCGGCTGTAAATACTCTGAACTTTCTCGTCGCAAGATCGTCGAAGAAAGGGTTAAAGCGCAGGCGAGCTGGTGAAGAACTTCCATCGTAAACCGGAGACACGGTAAAATAAAAAAGTTTTTTTCAGTTTTTTTTTTTTTTTTTTTTTTTGAGATAGGCGTTTGTCAACGTTAGCTGGGTTTGTGTTGGAGTTGCCTGTTATCATAGATTTGTAATTAGGTCGTCGGGGTCAGTTTTTGGTTGGTGTGAAAGGAAGGGAGGTAGCACGTGTCATCGGTTCAGTTTGAGATGTCGGTGACAGAGTGGAGAGGAGCTGTTTCGACTGTGGGGAGGAGGTCGTGGTGTATATATAAGAGCGGTGGTGTTCAAATAAACTAGAAGCTGTGTTTGAGACTTGTTGTTGTTTTGTCCGTTTTTTTTTTTATTTTACCGTGTCTCCGGTTTACGATGCAAGATCGTCGTTTGTAGAAGTTATTGCTGACGACAAAGTGACGTTTCACAACTTTCGGAAGGAGTTATTTGAGGGCAAAATCTTCGCTTCGGAATCGAGGCGAAGATTAAACTTTGTGATACTGTGCGCGGTGTACGCGGCTTTAAAGCTCATCTTCCGCCACTGTCAACAACGTCACCGGGGTCACCCACAGGCGTTGTGTATAGAGACGTCGGTAATGACTGAGAGATGAGGGGGCGAGGGGGGATGGCGAGAAAAAGCCGTGGAAAGGGGAAAAGAAAGGTATAACCAACACAAACACACACTCAAATAGGGGTCAGGAAGGGCCGTAGAAATTGTTCGGGAGAGAGAGAGAGAGAGGGGGGGGGGGTGATAGTAGTGAAGAAGGGGGATATTCCTTCCCCCGAATTTTTAGAGCGCAACTCTTATGTGCCTGTTTCGAGCTTGAGCGGCGTCGCCGTCGGCGTAACCGCGCGCGCGTTGCATTATGGGATGTTTTTTCACTAAATTTAGAGGGGGAAATTGACGTCACGTGATTTTAACTCCAATTAAGTTTCCCCGCTAAATGAGAGGCGAGCAGGATAGGGGGAGGGGGGGGGATGGAGGGGCATACCCTCCCCTCCTCCTCCTCAAGAGCTGCGCTTTAATTCGACATTACAGAGAACTGTAAACGTCTGTCTTTTTTTTTTTTTAGTATCACTCACTGAAATGCTATAGTCCGGGGCTAGGGCGATATCCCCCCCCCCCCCCCTTACACCCTTATGCCCTTTGCGCCCCCTTTTTCGACGCCACTTGGGGGGGGGGGGGGGTGAATCGCCTCCCTCCCCGTTCTTCTGTTTCGACGATCCTGCTTAGAGGCGTTCCAACTGAGCGATGACGAGGAACAGCACAGCGTGCAATTTTCGAAATTATGGTTGTAGAGATTCTGGAATTAAAACGGGGCGCATTCCATGAACTTACGAGCGGCCATGACAGACTTTCAATCGAGAGGCTCGTGCCAGGGCTTGTTCTGTGCAGGCGCGTTCAGTGACGTGCTTTTATAGTTCATAACTTTGACGTCAGGGTCAGGATGATCAGTTGTGAACGACAAATTTGATGGTGCGTGCTTGAGTCGTCGCTGAAAAGTTTGGTTGTGTGCGATGAAAGCTTGGTATCCTCGCGTTCTCGAAACATCACCGTCAATATTGACAAACTGACATTACTCTTGTTTCAGTTGATGAACGCAGAATTAATCCCAGTTTGGCTAATCTTTGAAAGTCTATCATAAAATAATTTTATCTCCCGCTGATGGGGGACAACTGCCCGGAAGTTAAATCCGTCCAAAGATGAACAATGCTACTCGGCTGGTAGTGACCTATACTCTGCTTCAGTACTTAGCGTGCAACGCTGTCAAAGCTACTGGCGGGAGCGCGTGGCTTCATCTATGGTTTTCTTTGCGCGAGAACGCCTGCAAATGATCAACGAGATCAAGCCCCACGCTCGCGCCAGTAGCTTTGACAGCGTTGCACGCTAAGTTTGAAACAGAGTATAGCCACGTCGGGCTACACTCTGATCAAATTCAAAAGGCCGAGATAAATAAACGAGACGACAGGGACGTTTTTACTAGTAAATTCTGCTTTATCGGCGGAAATAAGAGCGATATCAGACTATCAACTTTGACGGTGTTGATTTTAGAATGCAATTACCCAAGCCTCCGCTGTGCTTTTTAGAGACCATCAAGGTCGCAGCTGATAATCTTCATCGCGACATTATACGTATACGAACCACGTTCGTCTCCGCGTGCTTTCTCGTGCTGCTCGAGCTCGGCGCCTAGGGACTAGTAGGGATTTTTCCCCCTTTCAATGAAAAACGTCACGAAGATCTACGGATCTGCGGGTTTGTGAGAAAAGAAAACTTCGCTGCAATCTCTCGGCTCCTCCCCCCGCTATGGCATAACACGAAGAAAGGTGTGTCTGACTAGTTTAGCGACCCTGAGCTTGTTATTCTCGCCTCTTCGCGCGCTCTCATCTCAGGTTGTCTTCACTGTGCATCACGCATGTAGTCAGAGCCGTTCATACTCAGTAATAGGTGATCGCACGCGCGGTATGCTACGCGGAGCACAAGTTCGTCTGCTTCTTGCACAGGGGTTGCGATGATGTCAGAACGCCGAGCTCCTATTAGCGGCGAGAAGTTTTGGTGGCGCCCTCCTGTGGTTCCCCCTTGTGACGTCATTACCTTGCAAACAACAAGTTTGATGGTGTTTGTTATTAGCATGGTGGAAGCTTGAAATCATTGCGCTCTCAAAGAAACACTGCCAACACCGTCAAAATTAAAGTTCTTTCATTCCTCTTATTCCGTCGATGATAAATCCCCTTTCCTACGTCATAGTCAGCGTTCGGCCAATCGTGGAAGGCCGACCACAGCGACGCTTTCGGTCGCGCACGGGGCTAATACTTGCTGATCGACAAACAAGAAACAGTGGTCAACCCACTATCCTTTCAATCAAAGCCAATCAGAGCTCGGCGTCGTTTTGACGTCACCGCAAGTCCTGCGAAAGAAGCAGACGACTTGCTCTCCGCTAAGCTCTTTCAGATTGAAACGAACAGGTCTTTGGGTTAGTATATATGGTGCCTCGAACGCGTCTCACTGGTGTGTTTAGCGTCCCATGCTGCCTATATACATCAAAAGTGGTCCCGAAGTGGCAACAAATGACGTCACAGAAGCCGGGGTGTCATGCTGTTGACTGTCACGATCCTGGCGGTTGGTCGTGGAAATGCTGGCAAAAAGCACGAGCGAACGCGAGTGTCGCTGTCCTCGCGGCGTCCCAACTGCTGACTGCCGAAGCTTCCGTGGACTGCCACATTGGAGAGCGGCCTGCAGCGGAACAGGCGTCTGCCACATTCACTCCAGCTGTTGGGTCGCCGCCAGGATCGCGACCGGCGACAGCATGACACTTGTATGACGTCACGAGGCGTAAATCGAGTGACCACTTTATTTGGACGGACGCGGTAAACGCACCAGTCGGAGACGGGTTCCTGGAACCATGGCTCTACAGCGCGAGCTTTCGCTTCACGCGCTCCGAGCTGCGGTGCGCTGACAAACTCAGTCACCGATTTCTTTTGTTGCAACTTGCAAGCGAGGCATCCGCTGTGGCGTCTCTGCTCTTGTGAACGAGCACGTGCCATGGCAAGCTTGCCGAAGTTACCTCCACGCACCCTCTGCACGGTTGAATGCACAGGGTGCACCGGTAGATACGCGTGCATGTTGATGCCGAGCGCTCGCTGAAATTGCTTATACAAAGTGCGTTTCACACCGTCGATGGGGTTGTTCTTTACAAAGGATAAGACAGCTCGTCACGTAAAACGCGTAAACATTCCGCACGGACCAATTTCTGAAGTCTGACACGTTTCAACTTTTTATGCAATTCCGCATAAAAAAACAAAAAGGAGGAAAACTTAAAGATGGCGTTCAACTACAACATTACATGTGCAAGGACGACAGCCATATGCAGCAGGCCAGAACTTCTTTATATGGGTACTGCGAATGCGCTCGCGCTTGTTCTTACATCTACATTCGTTGCACAAAAAGTAAAAAATAACCCCTTTTGGTTTACTCAAGCCAGCGACATTACTATATAAATTATAATCGAAAGTGAACCAGACTTTTCTTTTACTTTTGTACAAGTATGTTGCGAGTGCATTGTGCAGGTATCATTAATTAATCCACAGAAAATCCAAGGCTCGATTTACACAGCAGAAGACGCTGAGACGAAGCTGCAGCATCCAGCGTCAACGACGTTTAGCCTCGCGAGAAACATAAAAAAAAAAAAAAAACTTATAGAAAAAAAAAAGCGATCGAAGAAAGCTTGGTGAGGAATAACTAAATCAAAACAAAATTCCCCTTAATTTCTGATTCAACGGGATCACGTGCAACGCCATTTGCCTCAGGTGAAATCCCTTACTTTTGACCAAGCGACTGAATTCGACGAGTGCACGAATCGACTGAATCGAACCACATTCCTTTAAAGACACGATCGAACTCTCCCTCCATTTACGCATCAGGTCCACGGAACGACGTGTGTAATTCACGTTGATCCGCAGGATGCGCTCTTCTGATGCCACGCAGTACTAGTCGCCAGGGCCGTCGACGAAGGCCTACAGCGTCCGCGATGAGCGGCGGGATTCTCTACGCTGAAGTCGTCCGCACGGACTCAGAAGACCCGACTCACCGGACACGTTCAGCTCCCGAGATATCTCCAGCCAGGCTGCTTCCCGCATGTTCGCCTCCTTGTGCAGCTTCGAGTGCTGGTCCCACAGCTCCTGGTGCTTCCTGACCTCGAGGACGAGCTGCTTGTTGAAGAACGTCATGGCGGCGCTGTGGGCTTTTCTACCTTCCTCTGCCAGCGCAGCGAAGACTCCGCGTGCTGGTTTCGTAGACAAAGGCTGTATGCAACCGTCGCGTGATCACCTGGCCGATAAATCGCATGCGACGCAGTGGCTGAGCCCCTTTTCTGGCGCGTGCACTGCGGGAGACGCCGTCGACTTCTTCTTCACCGCAGAGACGCTTGTTGAAGTTTGTGCGTCGCAAGCGTCTGTCATTTTCCATGGTGCGTCCGGCGTCTCTTGCTGCGTTCCTTCCAGCCTGTGCACGCGATCCGTATGGCGTTCGTCGCGGAGGCTGGCACTTGACTCAGACCTTGCCTCGATTTATTAGTAAAGCAAGGACTCAGGTAAAGCGATGCGTGCTCAACGTTAGACTATATTTCTTTTTTTTTTTAACTCATAGAAATAGCATCTAACCGAGTCCTCGTGTCTAATGCTTTTTATTGTAGTTTTTTTTTTTTTTTTGGGGGGGGGGGTGAGGGGGGGGGGGCGAATTTGCATTTTTATTAAGCTTTTTATTTGAATACAACTCTTTCGTGGCGTGAATTAAATTTATTTTTATATGAATGGAAAGTAAAAGAAAACCGGCTGGAGAATCCGTAGTCGGGTGTGCGCGCTTATAGCTCGGAGCACGTGAGCGAGAGCTCGCGCTGCCGAACCCGTGGGGCCCTGGGCTCCCCTCACCTCCTCTGCCCGGTTCGTTTAAAAAGAACGTCGCAGCGGGGCGTGTTCGTGTAATCGCTATAGCATAATGCACGTTAGAGACTTCAGGCTAGCAGTCAGCAGATACATCAGGCACTCCTTGAGGAAGACATTAACCTCTCACTTTCTACGCATATATTAATGAAAAAATACGACCTTGATTTGAAAAAAAAAAAGAAAAATGAGTAAGGAGTTTCAGAGATGTGTGTTTTTAACGGTCAATATTTGTAATATTGTTCAGTTGAAAATAAATGTAAGGGAATCGAAAAAAACTCGAAATGTATACAGGGCACTGAGACCCCAATGAGATCGTTTAGACGTCCATTTTCACGTTCTATGTTGCAATCAAAGGCCCTTATACCCCCGTCAGACGGTGTTTTAAAGATCCTTTTCACTAAACCCCTTTCGAAAGTTCGCACTCTGTTGCAAGCTGTGGAATCCCTTCACAATGGCGGACGCAGAAGACACCGCCAATGTAGGAACCTTAGAAACCGTACTAATGGCATTTCATTTCTAGCTTGTGCAGTGTGAGAATTTCAAACTCTGTGGTGTCGCGTTTTCCGCCATTGTGCAGTGGTTCAGACCTTTTAACAATGGGCGCGTGAATTTCGAAAGGGGTACGTGCGCGCGCCACAGAGCACGTGCGCACTCCACGTCGCGAGCTGATTTTCCGATTTTTTTAAAGGAGCTTAGTGAAAAGGATCTTTAAAACACCGTGTGACGGGGGTATTACTGCATCGTGGTGCTTGACTAAAAGAACGAAGGGCGAGGGTAAGACGGGCCGGGGAGGAGGAAGCAGACGCTAAAGAGAGAAGGAGGTTTCCCCCTCTCTTCTCCAGCGTTCCGTCTGCTTCCTCCTCCCCGGCCACTCTAAAGCCTGGTTCAGACAGTTGCGTTTGACTGCGTTTGACTGCGTTGCGGCAGCGAGAAACCAGGACATAGATGATTCCTTGAATTGGATTCCTCGCTTCATACGAAGCACAGATGTGCCCGTGATTCGCTTTCGGTACTCGACGCAACGCAGTCAAACGCACTCAAACGCAAGTGTCTGAACCGGCCTTTACCCTCGTCCTCCGTTCTGATGGTACACGTATACAGTTGATGATATACTCCATAGACATGCATTCCAGAAACAGGAGTTTTGCCGGCGCCATTTTCAGGGCGCGTGCGAACAGCGCGTGCTTTACTCGCGCTTTCTGAAGCGACGACCATGCGCGTGCTGGGCTACGAAGATCGCACGCTGCCTTGTGAATTTGTAAACGCTGGAACTGTGTGTATGCATGTGTGACGCGTTGATTCGTCAGTATGTGTGACACTTTCGATCAACCAAAGCCATAGTTATTTCCGACATGGCTTCAGCACAGCTTGACTGTACATGCAGCATATGAAGGAGAACCCGGCGTACACCGGCGGCCATTGCGCCTGCGCAAAAGCACGCTTTCTTTTCTTTTTTTTTACAAAAAGAGAAGTGTTTGCGTATGGCCTGTTTCACATACCACATCGGTGTGTCGTCAGAAGCATGAGACGACGAATAAGAGCATAATTTCTCGAGAATGTGGTTTATTATGTTCATGCTTCGTGATTCGTGACTTCATTTCACTGGAGCGAAGGTTTGGCGGTATTGGCGATGTAAAATGTAAGTACTACCTATGAGAAATGGTCGTTTACAACGTTGATAAAAGCTTTTTGAGCCAAGACAGAAAGAATAATGCTCGAAAGAAATACAAAATATACGGGACCGTCAAGTGTTCCACTCCTATCCGGGTTTCGAGGCAGTCGGTACTAAGAAAGAAGTCGCAAGTGTGTAAACGGGTGAAAGCGATAGGCGGGACACCGCAAGACCCAAAAACATCACTCATGCAGCGACATCTCTAACGGAAGAACGTATTTTTGGAAAAGTGCGCGATTGAACTCGGCCAACGAGGCTGACGAGCGTGTGACGTCGCGAATCTCATTATCTCTCCTCTTCACTTCGTCCCCACGAGCAGGTGAACCGAAGCGAGGAGGAAAGAAGTGAGGCAGCCTCCCCTGATTCTCAACTGTTCGAAGAGAATCGTCATGTCACATACCTCGCTTGATCGCGCCCTTTCTTTTTACAAAAATACGGGCATCCGTTTGGGGTATCGATGTATGAGTGCTGTTTTGGAGTTCGTAAAGGCCCGTTCAACGCTTCTGCGGCTTTATTTTGCGAAATCCAAATTTCGTTTCAGCATCCCTCTAAGCTCTCAGCCCGACTATAATAAGATAACTATTCCAAAACTCGAAGCGCCTTATTGCGGCATGATGCCACGTTATGCATTGTGGGAATCAGTGGGCCACAAATCCATACGTGCTCCGCTCCTAGCCCACAGGTTCCCAGAATGCAACGCGCGTGGAGACGGATTTATGGAAGTATTGGCGATGTCAGCGATCGAAAGCGTCGCTGTGGTCGGCCCACCACAATTGGCCGAATGCTGACTGTGACGTCAGCAAAGTATGTCTCATCGACGGAAATAAGAGGAATGTAAGAACTTCAATTTTGACGGTGTTGGCAGTGTTGCTTTGAGAGCGCTATGAGTTCAGGCTTCCACCATGCTCATTACAAACACCATCGAACTTGTTGTTCACAAGGTAATGACGTCACGAAAAGTAACCGAACGAGGGCGCCACCAAAACATCTCGCCGCTAACAGTCTAGTGAGCTGATAGGCTTCATTTCGAATTAAACAAAATAAAAAAAGTGTGATCTCGGGCTTTACGTCACGTGGGCTTGTTTCAACAACAAAAAAATAATAATAAAAAAATTTGAGAGAAAAAAAAAACACGTCACGCGACGGCAAGTGAATTGCCGCAGGAAATGTCCCGGGTAATATACACAAAAGTGATTGTCCGCGCTTTCAGGCAGCTGTGCCTGGGCGCCGCCATAACCGACCTTCAGTTTTTGTTCCCTTTTATTCCGTTCGCTCCACTTCATCATTGAGACAGCAGGACAGGTTGTTGCCATTTGAAGTGTTACTGTGTCCTTCTCCCCAGCATATAGCAATTGTGGAGACTCGTCAACGTCCGCTTCAGTGGCTCGACATCTCGGTAAGACAAAAGAAGGTCGGCTATGGCGGCTCAATCTGGCGCGCGCTGAAAGCGTCTATACTCTCTTTCACCTATTCACCGTAGGATGAACCGCAGAAAACGGTATTCGCTACTCCAGCGACCTATCAGACGCCACTATCTGGAAAATATGACGGTCTAAAGTAAAACATGCCGTGCCTTGTGCCAGCCCAACGCACAACGGTCGTGTTTCAGCAGGCAAGCATTGAACTCAAAATGCTTTGCCAAAATTTTACTACGTTTCAAACCTGCGACGCTGTACTTGAACTCTCTATTAGAGAGTTTGAGTACATCGTTTTGGCACTTCCGCTGCGCTATACGCCATAGGGTGACGCCACTGCCTGCGCATGTGCGGTGCTAGCGGAGGATTTGCGGATCTGCAGAAGCTGAACGAGTCTTGGCGAGATCAGAGAGGGAGAGAGAGAGAAAGCCAGGGAGGGACGCAATTCAAGATGGCCGCCACGCCGCGTCTGTCCACTTCGCGTTCGCGATCGCGGTTCTCAGGGGCGAATTATATCTTGCTGATCGAGAAGTAGCCTCGACCGAGTCGTTCCAACACTGCCACATGTAGCTGTTTATAACAAACATGCTAAATAAACCACGTAAAAAATATATATATATTTGTAATTTGTGTTGTGATTGAAGGGTGCGGCCTCCTGCTCGGCAGTTTTTGTCGTAAGGACAAAAGTTACAAAACCAACCAAAGAAGCGGGCGAGCCGGCGGATTCGAGGGATTTCCGTAGCGTTGCATTTTCGGTAAACAGTAAAAAAGAGAGAGAAAAAAAATTTCGATCGTGACGACACAACAGGTGGGCTACGGTTCATGTCATTTCTGAAGCTTTCCCTCTGATTACAATGCAATTAATGCAAACGTGCAAGCGAGCTGGACAAGAATGACAATAATAAGCCCTGGAGTAGGGAGCAAAGGGTACAAAGGATTCATATCGAATCGGCTTGTACAGCTTGGCCGCCAGTGGTACTAACGCGATAGCGTATCGACGCACGCGCCAGATTGAGTCGCCATAGCCGACCTTCGCTCTTGTCTTACCAAGTCACCGAGCCACTGGAACGAGCCCACACAGAGGCCTATGCTGAGGAGAGGGACACACAGCACCTGAAGGGGCAATAACCTGTCTTGCTATGGCAATGATGATGAAGCGACCGGAATAAGAAGGAAACAAAAGAGTCCCGCTAGATCGACAAACAGAGACAAACGACAGCGACAAGTCTCAAACCAGAGACTCGCAATTTGACAGGCTTTGTAGAATAGATCTCAAACACGAGCATCATGCACGCGAGGGTATATCTTTGGCAGGCTTGCAATCACTCGTGCTTACTTCACGAGCACCGAATTCGGTGCTCGTGAAGTTTGTGCCCTTTAGCCCAGCGTTTCTGCGGGCTTCGTCGGCCACCAGTTTACCGTTAATTTTTTTTTTAATCGCTTATAACTATTTGTTGAGATAACGGTGCGTTCTTAAACTTTGACATCTGGTTCGGACCACTATTAGCGGCGAGATGTTTTGGTGGCGCCCTCCTGTGGTTCCCCCTTGTGACGTCATTACCTTGCAAACAACAAGTTAGATGGTGTTTGTTATTAGCATGGTGGAAGCTTGAAATCATTGCGCTCTCAAAGGAACACTGCCAACACCGTCAAAATTAAAGTTCTTTCTTTCCTCTTATTTCCGTCGATGATAAATCCCCTTTCCGACGTCATAGTCAGCGTTCGGCCAATCGTGGAAGGCCGACCACAGCGACGCTTTCGGTCGCGCACGGGGCTAATAGCGCTACGTTTGGACGGAAACTGAGCGTTCGACGATGCCTAGTTTACCTAAAACAAAAGAGAGAGAGAGAGAGAGAGAGAGATAGAGAGACAGAGAGAGAGTTGTCGAGCGAACCCGTGCCAGGAGATTCGGACCTGCTGCGACAGCTTTCTCTTCTATAGTCCGTTGCAACTCGAGAAGGTAGGGCGAGGGTAAGACGGGCCGGGGAGGAGGAAGCAGACAGAACGCTAAAGAGTGAAGAAGGTTTCCCCCTCTCTTCCCCAGCGTTCCGTCTGCTTCCTCCATTCCGGCCAGTCTTACCCTCGCCCTACCTTCTTGAGTTGCAACGAACTATCACTAGGTGCCGTCATTTCGCAGAAGTTGCAACTAATGCTATCTTCTTTTTTTTTTTTCTTTTCTTTTTAGCGCGTTGATGGCTATTTTTATTCTCGATTCGCTGGAAACGCTTCCTGCTTTGCCGGAAGGACCAAGTTTGCGTTTGAGACGAGTAAAATAATTGAAACAAGACCAAAATGACGAACGTGTAGGGAGATATACTCTCGCACCAGCACGCCCATCCGCTCAAGTGAAGATAAGAATGCAAACATATATAGACCAACACGCGGCCCTGACGTCATGCAGCTGCGGTGGCGCTGTCGATGGCACTGCGCATGCGCAGACGCTTCACTTCACGCGAATTCGGTTATTCGCAGAACGGCTGCCTGCGGTTATGCGGAGACTACCGATGTACGGTTTATCCTGCACTCAAGTACAACGCATATTGGTTACCCGCGGCATCAGAATTGGGGATACGGTCCATTCGTCACATGCGCACTCGTCACCGGACAATTGGTCACAGGACGATTCGTCACACAGGAACATTCGTCATAGGATGACTCGTCACGCGGCCAACCGGTCCCACAATAGTTCGTCCCCCCCCCAAATATGTATTGTTCAATTTGGTTCGGGCGGACAAAGTGGCTCACCTCATATTTTAGTAAAGCTTTGGTTTCTGAAAGGCGAAGAATTTGTAACAGATGTTTTAGCTTCTGGTTCGGTCACGAACATTGAATGTTGGTTCAGCCCGACAAAGTGGGTCACCTCTTATCTTAGCATGTCTTTCGCTTCTCAAGGTCGAAGAATTTGTAACGGACGTTTTAGCTTCTGGGTCCGTCCCGAACGGTGAATGCGGAGGCCATATAAGAGCGACTATTTTTGAACTCGGACTACATTAAAAAAAAAATGAAGGTGATCGCAACAGAGAGAGGTGGAGCCATGCTGCTGCACGAGGGGTACTCGTACACATGCAGCAGTAAGAATTCCGGTACTTATTGGTTTTGCCAAAGAGGTGTATGCAAGGCCAAAGTAAAAACTGATTTGGCTGCCAGTCGGATTATTGCTCGTTCAAGCCAGCAACTGAGATCAACCTGCTGAAGACTCGTAATATGATGAAAGGAAAAGCATTGTAAGACTAGTTTTTCTAACCATTGGTTTATGTCACAGTGGGAAGTCGTGAAACTTCTCATCAGGGAATGTGGGCAGTTGATGAAATATACAATTTACTATCGTCCCCTGCCCGATCGATGTGACCAGTTGCCCGCATGACGAGTCATCCTGTGACGAATGTTCCTATGTGACGAATCGTCCTGTGACCAATCGTCCTGTGACGAGTGCGCATGTGACGAATCGTCCTCATCCCAATGGCGGTCCCGTCACATTGGTCACGGAAAAACTGTCTGCGTAGGCGTGTACGAAACATGTACACGTATGAAGCACACGTCTCTGAGGCTTGTCTCCGCATAATTATATGTCATAAGTACAGTGGCTTAAAGGGGGTAGTGTAACGAACGAAACCGGAGAAGCGGCACAGCGTTGGAAGACGGCCGCGGGTGGCGCTGGCGCTTGCAGCACCGTCGTTCCGGCTATGGCTCCGGCTTGGCCGCTTGGTCAGCTTGGCTCCGGCCAGCTCCGGCCGATTCGCAGCTGTCGACTACACTGTCGTCTGCTAGTTTCAGATTTTTATTCACCTTCAAACACAAATCATGTCGTTGGAAGTTCAATGGAAACAAATAATTGTTTTTGAGGTATTTATATTAGTTATGAACCGTGTTAGGGTGCCTCTATCTGCCGGCCGATTGAGGCACCTTTAAGGCCTGACCACACTAGCGTAAACGGCGCCGCCGGTCGGCGCCACCGGGCGGCACCGCCGTCCGGCGTCCCTACGCGAGGAGTCCACATTGTCCTCCGTTTTGCGGGGGTCACGTGACAGCACTGGCTCTCGCGATCGCGCGCGCACCTCTCTCGGATTTCCCGCTCTTTCGTCGTCTGCTCTTCGGTAAATATTTCCGTTTTGGCTCTCATCTTTCGCATTTAGCAGCATCGAAACCGCACTCACTGCCTACATGGTAGGTGTCCATGATGACCTGGTGATCAGCGTGAATGTGATAATCCTAGCCTGCTCGTTAATCTTGCGACGTCGCCGCGCTCTGAAGGGAAGGAGGCGCAGGTTTTGGGTCCGGCCGAGTTGCTTCTACCGAAACACCGAAGGACAGGTCAGTGCTTTGCTGCCCCGGCGGCGCGCCAGAGATGAAGGCTACTTTCGAAAGCGTCACCAAATCAACACGACATCCGTCACAGCACAGACGACATGCAACAAGTGCCATGGAGAAGCTCACCTGTAATTCCGAATTCCTCTCCTATAATTTCCCAGCGGTTGTTTTAGCGTCATTATCTAGGTAGTCTGGCTGCGTCTTGTCATATAAAAAGGGAAACAGTCGCACAGTTTCAAGGAACCGCTCCGTTGCGGAAGGCGTCGGGGGGAAATAGGGATAGCAGACGACACGAAACACGTCCTTCGGAACGACGCGCGGCGGAGAACGGTTTGAGCGTTGCCATGGCATCGCGACGTCACTATCTACGCCACCTCCCATTGGCTCCTCTCTTCTGCGGCGAGCGGCGGCGCGCTCTGAACCGTGCAAGGAGCGGTTGGCTTGGCGGCGCCGTCCGGCGTCCTGCTGAAGCCGAAAACTGGTTTCGGTCGGCAACCGGCAGCGCCGACCAGCGCCGACCGTCACGCCGTTGGCCTCCACGACGCCAATGTGGCCGTGCCTTAACGGAGCTGCGGATCGAAGCGCCACCTACACCGTCTTCCAAGGAGCGGCCGTTCCCGATGCATGGTGGAGGCTGCGCGGTAACTACACTACCCCCTTTAAGGCACTGTATCATAAGTGTTCACGGAGATGAACTCCGCGTGTCTCTTGTATGATGAATGAGTAGTGCCACCGCGGTTTTAGGGACCCCAAAAGTTTTAGAGCGCAGCTCTTAGGCGCCCGTTTCCGGCTTGAGCGGCGTCGCCGTCGGCGTCGGCGTCGGCGTAACCGCGCGGTGCATTATGGGCAATATCTAGGGCTGGGCAATTGATCGATTAACCTACCGATTAATCGATTAATGCTTTAATCGCGATTAATTTGTTTAACCGGTTAATCGGTAAAATTTTGACGAACCAAAATTAAATAAAAATGAAATGCTTTCACCATGCAGACATGGACGAGCACACCTATATGAAGTGAAAAATGTAGGTGAAGTATCAACTTAAGGTAAACTGTGAGGGGGAGATTCGTAACTTCAGACATGTGCAGAAGGTTACACATGTCCCAGCGACTTCAACGCCGTACGAGTGTCCGTTTAGCGCAGCAGAGACTACTTACTGTGAGCAATCAAAAGAGGTCGCCCTTCTCGGAGAATATCAACAAACATTTTTTCCTCATGGAGCTGAAGTAATATGATGTGAGTGTGACTGTTTTTTTAACTTTTCTCAACTGTATATCGAAGCTGATTCATAATTAAAATTATTGCGTCGTTTAACACATATTAAGGAAAAAAAATATATATAGATGCAATTTTTATTTTTAATCAATATTATTATGCATGGAAATGAACGAGACTGATTAATCGATTAATTAATCGATTAAAGGGTGGCGATTAATCGGGTTAAAATTTTTAATCGACGCCCAGCCCTAGTTCAAATACCCCATAATGCACCGCGCGAGCCCCCCCCCCCCGGGGTCACGTGACCTCGGGGGGGGGGGGGAGGTCACGTGACCCCGGGGGGGGGGGTGACGTGACCTGAGGGGTCACGTGACCCCCACTCCCCCTCCCCCCCCCCCCCCCGAGGTCACAGATCACGACCCCCCTCCCCCCGAGGTCACGTGACCCCCCCGGAGGAGATTGAAGAATGAGGGGAGGAGGAGGAGGAGGGGTATACCCTCCCCTAATTACCCTTCCCTCCTCCTCCTCAAGAGCTGCGCTCCAATTCGGCGTTACAGGGAGTTGTAAACGGCTTTCACTTTTTTTTGGTCTCCTTTCTTAAGAGAGCCACTCAATAGTTACCAATGACGATCACTCTAAAAAATAAAAAAAAATATCCAGTGCGCTTTTTTTTAAAATGCTTTTGGGAGAGTCGTTTGCTACAATCTACGGAGAGAGCTCAGCGTATGACGAAGCTAAAGATATGCATTGTTGTAGGCGTTACCGGGAAAAAAGTAACGAAATACTTTACTCGTTACTCGCAAATAAGAGTAACGCGTTACCAGCTTACGTTACCTCAAAATAAGAGGAACGCGTTACCGTTCCCGATAAAAAGTAACGCACGTTACTTTTGCGTTACCTTTTTTTAAATTATGAGTGAACACGATTTACTGTGTTGACGGAACACTATATGTTCATGCACAAACTGAACATAATCACTTTATCTTTTTTACGGTTTCACCTAAATACTCACAAAAAAAAAACGCTCTAAAAAGGCAAAAAAAAACTAAAAAATTCGCGTGACTCACGACAAAAACACACAAAAAAGTTGAAGTGTTCTTTTTTTAGTTTTGGGAAAGAGTAACGAGTACGTTACTACATCAGCGGAAAAAGTACGGCGTATAGGCCGTTACTTGCAACGCGTTACCGACAACACTAAACTTATGTATAGGCGTGAAAAAAAAAAAAATCCGTCCGCGCGCTGTTACACTGAGCATGAGTATCATTACGCGCGCTTACGCCATTTTCGGTCTCGCAGCCCGGACTGTCTTTCTTTTTTTTCTTTTTTTTTTAGGTCTGAACACATTATTTGTCTGGTGATATTCGCCAAGATCTCTCTCCGTAGATTGCAGCGAGTGGCTCAACCAACTTCTTTGCTGGAAAGTAGGCGCACTATACCCGTTTTCACATAAAAAAAAATAATAATAATAATATTTAAAAAAAAGTAAGGCTTCGTGTTGAGCGTTATTGATTCCCACCTTTATGTGGAATATTAAGGAACGTGTAGGCGCATTTTAGATTAGATATGTGTTATCTTATCAAGACGTATACACGCTTCAAAGGCCAAAAGCGTCGCTTCCCCTTCCGACAACCAAATCTCGTAAGAACTATTTCGCGCGGCGTTTGAACAATCCGCAAAACGTAACCCTTCCCTTCTTTTTTTTTTTCTTTTTTTGGGAAAGGGGGGGGGGGGGGCGAAGGAACAACGAGTTTCAATTTTTTTTTAAAGTGTTTTACGTTTTTTTTTGTTTTTTTTTTATATTATAGTCGCTGACAGATTAAGAGACGCAGGGCGTCAATCTCGAGCATCTAATTGTTGTCACTCCGCAGCCAACAAGGTTGCGTCATTAGCCGCCAGTAAGAGCGTGGAAGAACCAAACACGGAGCAAGAAGCGTGAATTCGCATACTAAGCCACGCCCTTGGCTTCTTACGCTGTCAGTGAGTGCATAGGCGTCGTTACAAGGTCCCACCTCGCTGTTTCACTTTTTTTCTTTTTTTTTTGGCTCGGGGCACCAAGAACAGGTGACGTCCGGAATGTCACAAATGGAGGCTCTGGTTTCACCGAAAGGTATTTTGGCGAACCCACTTGCGAAACCCGGGTTCAGTGACAACTTCGGGAAAACTTAGTAGACACACAGTGATTGAATGTTTTTTGTGTGTTTCTTTTTTCGTTGAATTAGTTTGAAAATTCTGTTTAGGCTGTGCCGCTCGAATGTGCCGATCTCAAGAAATCGCTCATCTGTGAATTAAGCGATTATAGTATCCCTATGGTCGACTGATACCAGCTGCGGTACGATCAGGGGCGGATTTATGGGTCAAGTTGGGGAAGGGGAAGGTGGGGGGGGGGGGGGGGGGGGATTCTGTTGAGATAGGACGTTACGACCCAGACGTTGCCAGGTCTATTTTGTTGGCCCAATATTTGCTGTGTCACCAAAAGCTAAACTTTAGTCTAATGTATATCTTTTTTTTCCTTTAAAAAAAGTTTATCTTGGGGGGTTTAGGGCGCCCCTGGGTACGATACGACCAGCATCTGGTAAAATGTCGTTCGATGACAAGGATTTCGGTGCAGTGTGGAGAAACCTTCGACATCAGTTTCCAACTTCTTCACGAGCGTCGTTTCTATGCTATTTTTTTTTTATTATTATTTCCATTGACAGAGTACCAAAGTGCCGACCTAGGATAAAAAAAAAATTAAAAGAAAAATCGGAAATATTTCGTGTGGCTTTGTTCTTTCTGGTTGTCCAACCCCTTTACTGTGTGGTTTTATACAAATATGCAACGAAGATGGAAAGAAAGAGTAAACGCGGTAACTTTCGAGAACCACTGGTTAATTTTTTATGACACCCGCCTACACATGTTATTACACGAGAGTGTTATCCATCAAAAGTGTACAGCGAAACACGTTGAACGGAAATTTAGGGAACAGCTGCAGTTTCATCGCTGCGAACTTCCATCAATGCCATACCGGATCAAGTCCCAAACAACCTTTAAAAACATGGCGGTTCCACAATGCCCCCATAGATGGCGCCACCAGTGCGTGTACTCGCTCAGCGGAGCCTCCCGCTGCTTGCATCCGCGTTGTAGTATTTCAGCGCAGACCTCAGCACGCGACCATCACCACACGCTGGAAATATGAAAAAAAAAAAAAGGATAATAATAAAAGAAGGGGAAAGAAAAAGGAAAGAAGATGGCATCCATCGTTCACCGAACGATACCATCTGCGGTGGAAGGCATTTGAGTCTCTAATTGCTGACCTTGGGTGCAGTGGGGTCCATCTTGATTATGTCACGCGCAGCATTACAGATCTCTCTAGTGCCTCTTATGCAATTTCGTGCCGAGTCATTTTTTGTTTGTTTATTCTATGGAGTATTATATCCTCCTTGTTTTAGAACATTATTTATAACTAGGGACGTCGCAACCGTTTTTGCCGAACCTGAGATTCGACGTGGAGGTTCGACTGGCTCGGCGAACTTTGGAACGTTTAGCAAAATTAGGCTCAGTTCGACTTATGAACAGTAGTGCTCGACTTCCCCGGAAACTTCTATGAATATTTTGGAAAAAAAAAAAAGTTATACAGTGGTTTGCATTAGATTTTATAAAATGATTAGCAACGTTTACCCAACGCAATACCGAATAACATATATACTTTTAATCCCTTTATTATTTTTAATGTGAAACAACGATGCGATACAATATAAATAAATATTGAACCCACTCGCGCGCCAAACAGGCGAAATTCGGTCGAACATCTGTCGAAATTTGAGCTAGAAGTTCGTAAGAGTCGAACCTAGTCGGGTTCGCGACGTGCGTACTCTTGACCTTCTAGACTTGCTATCTCTAGTCACTTACGCGGTTACTACGAATTGGTGGTTACAACGCGAATAAAATGAACGACGGCAATGCTTAGATCACCGATTGTACTCTAATGGCGACCAACTTACCGCAAATTGTTCGTTGTCCTTATGCGTGATCACATTATTTGTGATCACGACCGTACGAAAGGAGGGCCGACTGCCCGGGAGGTCTACGTTTCGATAAAACACAAGAGGGGAGGCTGTCTTTAAGTATGGATCTGTGCGGGTCATCAGTAGAGCCCTTTTCCATGTGGGTTTAATAAATCATCATTGGGCGTGGCTCTGTTCGACGACCTATAATTGGATTATTGCTTTATAGGGCTGCTCCTCCGGCTTGATTGAAAAAGTAATCTTGGATTTGTAGGAGGAGACAACGTGTTCTGGAGATCGGGGTGCACCACGCACATTTGCCTTGGATATGTATTCTCTTGCGTATCTGACTCGCTCGAACTAGAGCTATTTACTCCGATATCTGAGTTTGCAACCGTAGCGGATCTATACAAGAGACGACTATGACTAGGCAAAACTTCATTTTCGGCTTTCCGTCTTTTCTTTTTTTGGCAGTTTGATACTTTAGACCCATGTTGCGGATAAAAAAAAAAAAAAACAGGACGCGGGATGGCCAAAAAAACGTGCTTTTCGTGTAAGGCTCGTCAAATTATGAGGCGCTGGAGAAATTCAGCCTTCTGCGTTAAGTCCTTATTTCGAACTCTTTTTGTTCGCCTTCCGCCCATTGAAAAGCATGCGGGAATGGCCTTAGAACGCACCTGGTATCGCTGCGCCGCAGCGTTCTTCGGCACGTCTGCTTTCCTCGCCGTCACCATGGCAACGAACGGCGAATGAATGGAAGCACGCACGGTACCGCCGCGTGAAGCCAGCAACAGCTGACGCCATTTTACGAACGCCGTCTGCTAGCCAAAGCCGAACGCGGTATGTCAGATCAACCGCCTCCGCCGGTGCTCGATCCGGCGGAGGCGGTTGATCTGACATACCGCGTTCGGCTTTGGCTAGCAGACGGCGTTCGTAAAATGGCGTCAGCTGTTGCTGGCTTCACGCGGCGGTACCGTGCGTGCTTCCATTCATTCGGCGTTCGTTGCCATGGTGACGGCGAGGAAAGCAGACGTGCGGAAGAACGCTGCGGCGCAGCGATACCAGGTGCGTTCTAAGGCCCTTCCCGCATGCTTTTCAATGGGCGGAAGGCGAACAAAAGGAGTTCGAAATAAGGACTTAACGCAGAAGGCTGAATTTCTCCAGCGCCTCATAATTTGACGAGCCTTACACGAAAAGCACGTTTTTTTGGCCATCCCGCGTCCTGTTTTTTTTATCCGCAACATGGGTCTAAAGTATCAATCTGCCGAGATTTCAACGTTATTGCCATGATATTGATAAATGGACACTGAACAAAATGTTTGCGGTATCGTATTTCGGGCCCGTGCGAAAACAACTTAGACATCAAATTTGACGCAGAAGTTCATGACCTACTTGGCGAACAGTGCGATGTCAAACGTCAGCCATGTTTAAAAACGAGTCAAAAAATCACTTTTTGTTAGAGGTATACCGTGCATTTAGGTCTGGGTGGTGTAGGGACACTCCGCTCATTTTACAAAATTCTCAACAGAGCAAATCTGAAAGAATAAAAATGCGGATAAGGTGAAGACAGTTAAGAAAGAAAATAACGGACATCAAGACGCTGTCTGTTTTATGCCCGATATTTTATTTTTGCCTTCTCTCGAGTTGAAGTACAAAGACAAATCCCCCCCCCCCCCCCCCCCCCCCCGAAACCAAGATATTGTTTTCTAAGATTTCCCTTATTCCCAAAATCCATTATCTCAACCACATTCCTGAAGACACTGTTTTGAAATATTATATTCTCAAAAATTCGGGTCCTCAACAGAGCACACAAATTCAACGAGGTTGAATAGTTTAATGATATCCTATATAGCAGGATTGCACTTCTTGTGTGTGTGTGTGTGTGTGTGGGGGGGGGGGGGGGGGGGGGTGCGGATATGGGGAAGTCGGAAAGTTGGCCTTCTCGACGCCGCTGACCACTGCCGACAGACGTTCCCAAAATTTTGACGGATCGGACGACTTTCCAGTCGCCCATTATCTCGAGGCTTCCCCCCTTATGCTGGGATAACACGCTTCGTTTGAGGGAGCCCCGAGGCACGTTATGAACAACAAACAAACACGAAACCCAACAACGCGAAAGGAAAAAGAAAACAAAGCAGCCTTCTATCTTTTCCGTATAATCGCATCCGCTTTCCGCGTAGTGCGAAGACACGCCAACAAGACCACGTGTTCTATGGTTTCATTTTATGATGGACAGCAGCGGACTCTACAAGCAACATCCCAGTCAGTTCGGCGCTGTGAACCTGTCACGTGACATTCACGAGTCGCATTGCGTTGGTTCAGCTGAAACGGGGCATCCACGATACGTGCTACAATACAAAAGCGCATCATGCATCGCGTGGGCGCAATACACGGCGGAGTCCCCCTCTTCGAAGCACGTACACTCCAAAACCAGCAGTTCCGGATCTAAACATGGCGTGCTCGGGGCCCCAGCCTTGACCTGCCGAGGTCACGTGATTGGAGAGCGCGCGTACCGAAATTGAGCCGCAGAAGAGGGAGGGTACGGCGGAACCCCGCACCACTCCGCCCCCGATCCGACCCCACGCAACATTCTTTTTCGCCGGGCGCCCTCCTTACTTCGAGCGAAAGAAGGCACTCGGATCTGTTCTTTGTTGTTGGACGAATGAGAGCGTAGCTCTGATATCGGCCGATGGAATGTAATAAGAACGACCGCGGAACCTCCCTGCATAGATGCCTGCCCGCCAGTCCGCGGAAGAATGTTTGCTTTGTCCGCGGTGACTCCGCGGTGGGGGTGTACTTTCCCCAGCGCGTGCCTTTGGTCATTCGTTTTACTTTGTAAGCTTTCGGTTTATCTTCTCTTTTTTGCTCACGCGCGCGTTTGTCCGAAATGGCGAGTCGTTTTTAAAGCGTGCGACCGTGACTGACGGGGAAGGGTCACGATCGACGGCGGGATAGTGGAGCAGGGTGCAGTCACCTCCTGTCGTGAGCCGGGGGGCGTCGTGCCGTCAGAGGCAGTAATGTTCCCTACTCTATACTTGCAGAGGAGCCTAACCGCAGTCTCGCCACGGCGCGGGCAGAGGCGTGGTCTCGCGAAACAATACAATGGATGGATATTTTCTATTATTATTTTTCCCCCACCAGAGAAAGGCAGTATATAGAGAGTAGCGTCCGGTGCAGAGTACCGAAAGCGGAACCTAACACGACGGTCCGTCCTCCCTTGATGTTTCTGGAATGACCGCTGTGTGACGCCCCCTACCATATAACTTTTTCGTTTCGCCCTCCTTTCTTTTTTTTTCTTTTGTGCATTTAAAGGTCGGAACATTGGAGCGCCTTTTTATTACGTCTAAGCGCATACAAAACGACATTGCTATCGCGAGCGCCTCCTACGCAAGAGCGCAATTTCGTCCTCGTTTTTTTTTTTTTTTTTTTTTTTTTGTGAGTGTTTTTTTATACACGTTTTATTTTATCTTTATTTTTATCCGTCTCCTTCCAGAATGTAGGGAGATAAAGGATAATGACCAGCTTTTATGCATTTTCGTAGGAGCATCATGCAGTAGTTTAATATCTCTGCCGCTTTTTCTTTTTTTCTTTTTTTTTCTCGCCTTTTGTGCATTGTTCTGTCGCCGCCACCTTGGAGAAACCTTCTTCAGACGACCTGCCAGCATGGTTGCCCCAAAAATCCTATCTTTTTTCTTTTTACTTTTAAGCGCTAGATATACAGTCATTTTTTCCTCAAATCGAAATGCGAAAATATTTCGAAAAAGAAAAAAAAAATGACTGCAAAGTGCACCATCATTTTTTTTTTCCTATTTTTTTTTTTTTAGGGCACATGGAGATGCATTCTTGAGACTCGTCCATCTGCAGAAATCTCAGAGATCGCGTATACTCGGCGCCGCCGTTTGTACACCGTCATTTACCGTCATTTCTTTCCCTTTGTGCGGGTACCTGTGTGTTCGCCTGAATGCATGCGCGGCTTATTACTTAGCATGAACATTCTCGAAAAATGAAAAGGAAGCGATCACTTATTGCCCGTCTTGCTCGCCACGGTGGAAGGTGCGAATCCGGGATGTTTGGAAGCCGGTGTGGCGCCAGTTCTTTCCTCTCCGGCTGCAGCGATAGTGGAGCAACCACCCTTTTATCTTTCTAGTTCTTTTTTTTTATTATTATTATTGAGAAGAGAGGCAACGAGCACCTCGGCCATGCCGCCGACTGCTGAAAGCAACTGAAAGAGAAATTTGGGTCCGACGATGCGTGTCTCGGTTCCCATTCATGCGCTCCGAGCGCCGCGACGGGGGCATACTTTTTTTTTTCTCGCGGAACCAGCGCAAATCCTGCCGTTTACTTTTTTTTTTTTTTTCTCCGTGTGAATCAAAAGGCGTTGGTCTCGCTCCGTTGTCCGCTAAGTAGACTGTAGATCCTGTTGTGGTATGCTGCTGGTCTACGCTTTCTCCCCCAATGAACAAGTGCGGCCGCGGCGTATAGTATAGTGGCTCGCAAAAAAACTCCGGTGCTGTTCGCGTCAGATTGGTCGCGGCTGCCCTGGAGATTCGTTCCGATTGTTGACGTGAGAAGTCGTAAATTATTGTTACGTTCTTTGTGTCTTTTTCTTTTTTTTTTCTGTTTCGAAGAGGCTGGTGTCCAGGCTCGTTAATTCGTTACTGAGAAGACATGTTTGCACCGACGCCAAGTAGCTGTATCAGTCTGTTGTATGGTTTAGAAAGAGAGGACACAATCCTCCCACATAGAGGCCTCCAGAGTACTCTTTCCACTTTAGCGAAGCGAACGCTGGAGAGGAGATGAGTAGGGAGGAGAAAATTACCAATCACGGAGACCGGAGGGCTTGTCGGAAAGGGGGGGGGGGGGGGGGGGGGGGGGGGGGCTTGTCTCGCTTTTCATGACCTACAACAGACCATGGTCGAACCAGTTGGTGGTACCTGGTGCGTGGCCTCGTTAAAGTGACCCGAAATCCTCCTCTATTCGGCGCTTTTTAACCAAGCGGAAACGAGGTTTGGAAGTCGGAGCGACCTATCTGAAAACTTTGAGGGTTACTGCGCTTTGTCTTCCCCCTTTTTTATTTTATTTTTTTTAAACGTGCTGCGTGTTTTAGGTGTTTGATCCGTCCATGCCGCTTTGCTTGTGTTGACGTCCGATGTTCCCGAATGCGGGGCTGCTGGAAATTGGACCTTCGGAGCCGTCGCGGTCCTCGGCGACTTTTTGTGTTTTCTTTGTGTATGTGTGTGGGTCTGTGTGTGCGTGTGTGTTTGCGTCATGCATCTGTCACACTCGTACTTGACAGCGTATAAATCAGCGTTACACGGGGGGGAGGGGGGGGGGGGGGATGATCTTGTGTCCGCGCACGACGCCAATCCCCGAGGGTGGTGGTGACATCCTTTGTCGAGACGAACACCGCCGCCCGGTCGCGCTCTGAAGCGAGAAGAAAAACAAAATCGTCCCGTATGTGCGCGGGTGGAAATCGTGGGTGAGCGGGAGGTGAGAACGCGCCTGGGACGCTGGAGAGAGCCGAGCTCTGACATGGAACGATTAGTGGGTACACGCAAAGCTATAGCTGCATATGTCTCTACTCTTCGAACGCGTTTGAACGCCGAACGATGGCGTCCGGCGTTCGCGTTCGTACCTCAGCTTTTTACCCGCTTAGAGACGCAAGTGTTCGGCCAATCATGAAAGACCAGCGACGCCTTTATATCTCGCACGTTTAGAAGGCGAAGTCAGACAATCATATGGTTTTGTTCCCACGCCATTTTGATTGCTTTGTTGAAATATATAGATATATATATATACAGAGTGTCACAAAAGAAAATTTACACAGTCTTTTTTACCGCAAAAATAAACTAGGCATCGCCGAACGCTCATTCTCCGCCCAAAGTTAGTGCTAGAGGTCACAACCAGATGCGAAAGTTTCAGCCCGATCCGATAACTTAATCAAAAGTTATAACTGATTTTCTGAAAATTTCAATGGGAAAATGGCGGCCGACGGAGTTTTCGAACACATGTGGCTCTATGGCACAAGAAACCGAAAACGGGCAAAAATGGGCTCCATTTTCCCATTGAAATTTTCAGAAAATCAGTTATAACTTTTGATTAAGTTATCGAATAGGGCTGAAACTTTGGCATCTGGTTGTGACCTCTATAGCGCTACATTTGGGCGGAGAATGAGCGTTCGGCGATGCTTAGTTTATTTTTGCGGTAAAAAAGACCCTGTAAATTTTCTTTTGTGACACCCTGTATATATATATATATATATATATATTTGTTACGGAAATGCGGGGGCCGGCAGGAGAAGACAAGGATGTTCACATAATGAAGCCGAATCATTTAATGGCGGCAGGGCCTAGAGCGTGGGCCTAGCGCGCGATAGTAGTGCACACCACTGCCGCAGCGTCGTCGTCTTCATCGTCACAATATATATATATATATATATATATATATATATATATATATATATTGTTGCGGGAGTCTCAGCTCATGGGCTAAACGGGCAACCCAGAATTCAGTCCCCCGTTCTCCACACGACCTCTTCTTCTTCTCCTTTTCTTCCTTTTCCTTGTCCGTTACACTCGCCCCTCCCTGTTTGGAAGTCCGTCCCGGACGATGCTAAGATAGTCACCACGTGTGACATAAAGTTTCAGATGGCTAGAATGGGCTGTCAACGTGCGGCGTCGCCCACGCTGAGGCAGGGTGTCAAGGTTTTCGAGACGGTACGTTACGGGTCCAAGTTGCCTGCTGACCTTGAAAGGTCCGCAGTATCTGGGCAAAAGCTTTTCCGAGTGCTGTGGACGTCTTAAGGCCCGTTCACACTCTTGCGACCGAGTACGACTGAGAGAGACGAGATCTCTTAAAGGGATACTGAACCATAGAATTTAGTGTCCATAATAAGTGGCGCACGTTCTTTCCACGAGCCAGCAGCCGCCGGTGTGCGCGAGCACACGCAACGAAAATGACGTCAAAAACCTCCGTTCGTGATTAAGATGACAGTGAAATGCTTGGGCTTCGGGCCAAAGGAGAATAAATACAGGCTTTTCATCTCTACAAGTGAAAGCTATGTGCTTGTTAGACCAATTAATTGCTTACCTTTTACACCAGACACCACTGTGTAGATGAAAAACTTGTCTTTATTCTCCTTTGGCCCGAAGCCCATACATTTCACTGTCATCTTAATCACGAACGGAGGTTTTTGACGTCATTTTTGTTGCGTGTGCTCGCGCACACCGGCGGCTGCTGGCTCGTGAAAAGAACGTGCGCCACTTATTATGGACACTAAATTCCTTGGTTCAGTATCCCTTTAAAACTTCTTAAATTTTTTTAGAACGAGGGAACACACTGGCATTGTGGCGCCATCTATGCGGTGACCCTGGAACTGCATTTCACAAGAGCGAAGGTTTTGCGGGATTTCCGAGGTCAAATGTGCGTAATACCCATAGAAAGGCTCGTTTATAACATTGACAAAAGTTTTTCGAGCCAAGAAAGAAAGGATAATGCGCGAGAGAAATAAAAAAATATGCCGGACCGCCGAGTTTCCACTGCTACCCAATAGATGGCGCCAATGTGTCCTCTGGTTTAAGAAGTTTTAAGGATCCCCGGTTTAAGAGGTCGCAAGAGTGTGAACGGGCCTTTAGGTTCCTTCGAAGAAGCACCACATCACCTGGTGAAAATGACGGCAATGAGGTGTCTCTGTTGTGGCGTTCGGCCAACTTTGATTGCTTATTTAGAATTGCCAGCCGAGCCAATTTTCTGGCTTCACTTAGTCGTTCAGCGAAGTTCTCTTCATACTCTCCCGCCCGACGGGTCCACGCAGCGCCCATCGATGATTCCTGCGGAAGCGTCGGGAGTCTTCCGTAAACAAGCTCAAATGGAGATTTGGCGGTCACTTCCTGTTGTGAAGTGTTCAAAGCGAACGCCGCAGTACCGGTGAACGTGTCCCAGTTCTTGTGAGATTTATTGACGAACGCAGCTAATATATCTCCAATGCTGCGGTTGGTACGCTCTACTAGGCCATTCGTTTGAGGATGGTAGGGTGAAGCAGCCGCATGGTCAATTCCGTAATCTCGCAAAGCACAACCGAAGGTACGGGACATAAATGACGTTCCCCAGTCAGATATTATCAGGCGGGGTGTACCATGCCTCAATACAAGGTGTTTGTTGACGAAGGTGACGAGATGCACAGCTGAAGTATCGGGGACTGCCTCCACTTCGACCCACTTCGTCAGGTAGTCCATTGCGACAATGACGTACCTGTTTGAATCATCAGATTTTGGAAACGGTCCCAGGTGATCAATTCCAACTACCTCAAACGGGCTGCCTGGAGGTGGTATTTGCTGTAGCTCGGTCTTCGCCGGGTGCGGTGGTGTTTTCCGCAGTTGGGATGTTGCGCAAGACGCGACGTACTGTCGGACATCCGTCCTGAGGTGCGGCAACCAAAATCTCTTGGCGACTTTGTCGAGCGTCCGGTGTTGCCCGAGATGACCCGCAGTTGGAGCATCATGGCACATCTCAAGAACGTTCCGACGCATTTGGGGGGGGGGGGGGGAACTACGGGGAGCCACGCTCCTAAGGGATGTGCTCGATGACACAGCAGACCGTCCCGAAGCTGGTAGTACGCTCGTATAGACGCCGTAAGCGACGTTCTGAAAGTCGCGGTCTCCCGTTCACTTCGTCAGAAAGCAACTGGATTATGTTGAATGTGTCACATTCCTCTGCTTGCGCCGACTGCAAATCTAATAGTGCGGGTACAGGAGCAACTCTGGCGTCTTCGATGGGGTGCCGTGAGAGGAAGTCGGCGTCTTGGTGCTGTTTCCCACTTCTATGAACGATCGAGAAGTCCAACTCTTGCAGTTTCATTGCCCACCGAGTCAATTTCGGAGTTAGATCGTTTTTTGACTGAAGCCAACGGAGAGCAGAGTTATCTGTCACGACTGTAAAATGCTTTCCGTAGATGTATGGACGGAACTTTTCCACTGCCCAAACAACAGCGAGGCACTCGAGTTCTGAAGAATGACATCAACTTTCTGGTTCGCTGAGTTTGCGGCTTGCGTATATGACGGGATGTTCAACTCCTGCACTGTCCCTCTGGAGAAGAACAGCGCCAAGCCCTTCGCCACTGGCATCAGTGTGAATGAACGTCGGTGCTTCTTCTGAAAAATGAGCCAGGGTTGGTGGTTCAAAAAGTGCTCTTTTGATATCAGCAAAAGAAGCTTGTTCTTTCGCGCACCAACGCCACTTGGTGTCTTTTTTAAGAAGCTCAGTCAGTGGAGCAGCTCCGAGAGAGAAGTTTCTTACAAATCGACGAAAATAGGACGCAAAGCCTAAAAAGCTTTTCAACTGCTTCGTGGTAGTGGGCTCAGGAATATTGGCTAGCGCTGCCAGCTTGGTTGGATCCGGGCGAATACCCTCTTTGTTGACAACATGCCCTAAGTAAATGACTGTGTCGCATCCGAAGAAGCATTTCGATGGTTTCAGACGGAGATGCGCATTGGTGAGGGCATTCAGCACTAGACGCAGACGGTGCTGGTGTTCTTCAAAGGTGTCAGCGTATACAACGACATCATCAAGATAAACTAACGCCATCGTTCACTTCAGGTGTCCAAGCACCCTATCCATGAGGCGTTGGAAGGTCGCAGGTGCATTGCAGAGTGTGAATGGAAGACGGTTAAACTGGAACAATCCGTCAGGAGTTACAAAGGCAGTTTTTTCGGAATCTTTCGGCTCCAGCTCCACTTGCCAATATCCGGACATGAGATCCAGAGTAGTAATGTAGCTGGCACCATGAAGGCGATCAAGGGCATCGTCAAGTCGTGGCAAAGGATACACGTCTGGTTTTGTTATGCTGTTAAGTTTCCGGTAGTCCACGCAGAATCTTGTAGAGCCGTCTTTCTTCCTAACCAGGACAACTGGTGACGACCAAGGACTGTTGGAGCTAGTTATAATGTCCCTTTGAAGCATGTCGTCTACCTGGTGATTTATCTCCTCCCGTTCTCTCATCGAAACACGTCTTGGATTGTGATGTACTGGAGCGTGATCACCAGTATTGATGGTGTGGCGCACAAGTGGTGTGCACCCTAGCTCTTCTGGTGTAATAGCAATGCACTGCCGAAAGTCCAAGAGCAGTTCTTGTATCTGTGTCTTTTGTTGTTCTGTTAAGTTGTTGCCGAAATTAAATTCCGACCATGGAAGATCACTAGCTTTTTCCAGAGCCGTTTATTGAGAGAGTTTGGCCATACATTGGTTTGAATAGGCGAGCATCTCGGGCCAACCACAGGCCGCGAAACAGCCCCCAGCGGTGGTCGCGTGCTCTAAATCTGTGCCACGACTATACTTCGTTTCACCTTATGTGCGAGCGAAGGCAAAACTGGAAGCGCGAGCACGGAAGCTCCGTGCGTTCAGGCTTTGCTCGAGCGCGCGAGCTGGGGAGAAATGCAAAAAGCGCTGGTCTCGCGCTTCTAGCTTTGGCTTCGCTCGCAGGTGAAGTGAAACGAAGTATAATTTGAGCCGTGCCGAGCGGAACGCCGCGTCTCAAGACGCTCGCACACCCCACCCTTTGCACTGCTTTCTTTCAGCCAGTCTCAGGACGCTGTTCTAGCAGTGCAGACAAAGGCATGGGCACGAGCGCGTGGCTTTGGAAAGTGCCTCCTATGCACGAGGTCTCGTACAAACAATAGCGTTTCGCTGAGCTAGGCTCACGCGCCTGTGCCTTTGTCATCACTGTCGACATTTGTGAGATGGAGTAGAGGTCTCCTGATTGGTCGACGCTTTGTCACAAATTTAGTTTACGCTCTAAGCGTGGGGGGAATATTCGGCGCTGGCCACGGCCTTTGCTCCGCCTATTGTCCAAACTCTCCTAATATACGGCTCTGGCTTTTTCAAGACAATCTTGCGGGAAAGACATCGTTGGTGCCGCACTAATTGTCGCGACAGTGGCATGCGAGAGGGCAAATGTCACAGGTCCGAAGTCTTCACCGGATTTCAGGAGCAGGTCACCATTCGTCAGGTTTAAAACTGGAAGCATCAAACTCCCCTTCTCGCAGGAAATAAGGCAGCGAGGTATAGCAAACTCCATCCCAGGACGAGATTGTAGCAGTGATTCAACTAGGATATCTCTTGACGTCATTGAACCTGGAATTATTTCTGTAGCCCAAACTGCAGACAACTTAGGTAAATCAATGTCCGATGCTGCAACCATACGGAACACCTTCTGTGGTTTTCGATTGACCATCGGTGCCATTAGTGTAGACACAAATGTCGTAGCAGTTGCGACGGTAGAACATACTTGGGCTGCAGCGGTCTTCGTCGCGTTTTTTAAGCTGGACCACGCTAGGACAAATCCATCGAATAAGCTCTCAAAATTCCAGGAAGTTGCTTCTTTGCTTCCCCCGCTATCTCCTTGGGGCAACTCTGTCGCAGACCAACTGGACTGATCGCCAATACTCAAAGTTGGTAGGGCTGACAAACAATGTTCACCTCCTCGAAACGATAGAGAGAGCTGGACGTTTGAACACCAGTCACGGCCGAGTATCATTGACCATTGTAACTTGCGCACAATTACAAAGGGGAGGTTGACTGTTGTTCCTAAGGTTTCTACAGTCAACGAGATCTGCCCTTCTTGCTCGATTGTAGAACCGTCGGCTGATATAAGACAGACGGTACCAGGAAGTGTTTTGGGCGTGGTACACTTCGCTGATTGCAGTAATGCATAATCAATTAGACTTCCTGCAGCTCCGGTGTCCACGATAGCATTCACATGTTGTCCCAACTCATGAAGATGAACTGAAATACATGGCGTTGGTGAGGTGCGCAGTGGCGTTGTCACCAGAGGAATATGATGCACTACATGAGACTCAACCTTGCCATGCTCACTGTCACTTGAAACGTTTGGCGTTGGTATAGGTTGCGTTTTGCACGGGGCCAAGTGATTTGGGCAGGATCGAGCTAAGTGCCCAATGTCACCACACGTGAAGCAACGACGTTTACTTGAACGTACCGGTGAAGATCGTTGAGCCAGCCCCGGAAGCTGGATTCCAGATGTCGACACCATGTCCATTGCTTTGTTGGCTGCTTGAACTTCGAGTGCGCGAGCCAGTGCTGCACGAGTCGTGGTTGGGTGGGCGAGTCGCACAAGAAGCTGAATGTCGGTGTCTTCGATTGCGTCGATGAAAGCAGTGGTTGCTATCTGCTCCACGTCGACTTCCGTACATCCGACGAGCGCTCTTCTCGCCATCCGCTGGATTACGTCAGCTAGCTCCTGGAGTGTGTCCGTGCCTTGGCGGTGTTGCTTTAAAGCAGTCAGGTGAAATTGCTGGAGATGTTCATCACCAAAGCGGGACTTTAGGGCTTCTATGAGTAGCTGATATGAGGAACGACTTGTTGCAGACATGCTCTCCAAACATTCAGCAGCGTTCCCCCTCAACTGGGCCACCATTGCACGAGCTCTGGACGTTGAGTCGAGCCCGTAAAAGTCTGCAACCGTTTCGAATTGGATGATGAAGGCTTGCCAAGACGACTGCCCACCGAATGTCGGCAGCGTGAGTGGCAGTCCGTGGCGCACAGGCAGTCGAATCCGAGATTCCATGGACGAAAGGCCATCATTGAGGCGTTGCCCTACATCGGCAACCTGACGTTCGACCGCAGTTTCCAGCAGAGACAGACGGGTTGCGAGGCAATCGTCAAGGGTTCCAAGCACGTTCACAATGTCCGTAGCACTCCTTTCGGCGAGCAGATTTGCTAACCACTCCGTGATTTGCATCGCCGCGGAAGTTGAGATCACGCCACTGGCCTCCGATTGGGTTGCCATTTCGTAATCCCACCGCTGCCACCAAATGTTGCGGGAGTCTCAGCTCCGCTAAACGGGCAACCCAGAATTCAGTCCTCCGTTCTCCACACGACCTCTTCTTCTTCTTCTCCTTTCCTTCCTTTTCCTTGTCCGTTACAATATATATAGGTGAAGTAAGGTAAATATAAAAACAATGGACCGGGAAAAGTTAATAAGTCAAAGATGCGTACTGTCGGAGTTACTATTTCGAAGTTTATTACGACGTTTCGAGCATATAAACTTCGAATTAGTAACTCCGACAGTTCGCATCTTTGACTATATATATATGGGTGATTTCATCTCAAATCGTGCAGGCAAAAAGGATTAAAATTTTAATTTCGCTGAAAAAAAAAAAAAATGTTATGGCGTCGTCTCTAAAAACGCAGTAGCCACAAACCGCAAGTTCGTCGGATTTTTTGTTCTCGACTTAGGCCCGCTTCAGACGGGGCAACTTTTCTAGCAATTTCGGGGTTGCTGGCGGGTTGTTCCCTAGGTTTCCCTAGATCGACGCGAATTGCTGAGATCGGGTCCGGCTCGAAAAGGACGAGCAACTCGAAGAACTCGGAGATGTCTGAAACGGCAGCAGCCAATCAGGGACGCGATAATTTCACGTGACACCCCTGCGGTGGTGATGATGACAGCTAAAGACTTGGTTCTGGTTTGAAATGGATTGTTTTTTGGAAATAAACCTTTTCAGAAAGATGAGTTAGTATTCTCAACGCCATTCAAAGATATAAAAACACATTTTTAGCGCGTAGCTGTGCGTCTAAAGAGTGCAAGAAAAATCAAATTTCATGATGATGATGGCAAGTCGTAGCAATTCGGTTGCTGCGTGTGAACGCGGGCGGCCCGTGTTGCTGGTGTTGCGACGTCAGGTTGCTGGGTGAAATTGCTCCGTCTGAAGCGGACCTTACGAATTTTAATTTTTAAAAGAGGACGCGGGGGAAAGCAGTGTTTTTCACATCCGTCGAGGGTCGGATGTTTCGCTCGATCTCCCGCCGTGGATATTTAGTTCACAATCTATAAACTTTTTTCAAGCACTCTGTGAGCACAGGCAAAAACCTCTAATACCATAAAATAATTTTAGGCGTTTTGCTTTTTTTCTGTAAAAATGTCAAAAACGCCCCCTCGGTTAATTGACGAACTTTGACAATTAAATACTGGCGATCTACTTGGGTTACGTCGATACGTTTTATGTCTTTGGAGAGCCCAAAACGCGCTCTATATATGTATATTATAAAATCACTCTGCTGTATAAAATTCCACCTGCGGTACGTTTACGTTAATGTTACTCGAAAACCAAAAAGTACCAAGTTTAAAATCGATTTTCTCAAAAAAAAAACATTTTTTTTTTGGTTAAAATGTAGATATGATAGTTGTCTACTCGAAAAGCAAATCGAGAAAGTGGGTATTTTGTTTGTATGTCCTATACTTACGCATCGATATCGTAAAAAAACGTGTTTTTACGGCTCAAAACGGACTTGCTAATTGCGCGTCTTCACAAACTTGGAAATATTTTTGCCTTTTTTCAATGTTCCCACATAAAAATGAAATAGAGTAGTTCCACCCTGCTATATTTATTGATCATTTAAATTTTATTATGGGCGGCAAGCTACATTGGAGGAGTTTAAAAGAGAAAGCAACACTTCTTAACAGACCAGCAGGCGTCGTAAATTTTTAATGTGTAAAAATCGGCAGACGTCGTATTGATTCGGGGCCTTCATTGGCCTATATGAACGTCCCGCCCTTTCGGAACCAGCAGATGACCACGACCTTTCGCGCTCGTTGTGTTAGGTAGGACGGCCCGTGACAGTAAAGCGAGCAGCGCACCCTGTGTCACGAGGAGTGAAATGGTACGAATGTGTCGTTGATGCGGCTAACCGTGACATCCACCCTGGAGGAGTCAGTCAGTCGAAAGCAAAGGAACTGTTGCCTGGGAGGATGAGGACGCCACGGCCTTACAATATCGACGGTCAACAACAGTTCGGCCGGCCTAAACAACGCCGCGTGCGCGCTAAAACCGGCGGCGGGGGCCAAAAATTCCGCAGACGCACACACGAAGATGGGCCGGTTTCTTTGGGGATGTGGGGAAATTTTGAAACCAGCCATCCGTGCACGCGTGAAACGATACCGCGTATTTGCCCCAGTTTCGAGCGCCCTATCCTTGAAACGGCCGTGCTCTATCTCTCTCCGCGTAGATCCGATAGCACCGAAAGGTTATCTCTTTTGGAAACATCAAAGCCCGGAGACTAACATTAAAAACGAGCGTGTTGGTAAACAAAACTTCTGTTTATTCTGCCCGGGGACTAGTTGGGTCGAAGTCAGCCTCCTTGTCAATCAACTATAACCGTTTGTGAAGAGTGGTCTTCTCCCGAGATGAAAAGTTAGCGCCGGCTGACGTGTTCTTTTGAAAAAGAGAAGGGGAAAGGGAAAGTTTGAGTAACTGCAGTAACTACCTCGAAAGCTCCTCTTCCGATATGAAGCTCGAGGCATGTTACGTCTCGGTTACCTTCTCGCGCATCGCTGCTCGAATCTATTCTTCACTTTGTTCCGCACAGCCACTGTTCCGCACAGCCGTCGTGGCTGTGCGGAACAGACTGAAGAATAGATTCGAGCATCATCTGGACGCCGTCATCCTGCCAGGCTTCAGTGTCGTGGGACTGGACTCGGCGTCGGGCAGTTAAGACTTTTTTTTTTTCTATTTCGTGTGTGTTTCTTCGCCCCGCTGAACTTTGTTTCTCGGGTACGGTTCTGCTGAACGTCTTTTTTGTTTAATGTTTTCTTACTAGCTGTTTGTTAGCATTGCTTAGTTTTGGGGTTTATTTCGTCATGGCGTAGGGGCCTGACGGTGCTGTAGTGAGCATGTTCGCACGTATTTGGTTGTGTCCCGTTTAGGGAATGCCCGGAGGAGTTGGTTTTTGTTCTTGCCGTGTGAGGCTGAGTTTTTCCGTCTTGATTAAATTTTTGATTTTTTTCTTTTACCTTTACGTGTCGTCGACTTCTTTGTCTGACTCTCCACCAGGCGTGCACCTATCGCCTCGCCACCACTCGAGCCAAAATATTATATTTTTTTTAACGCAATTTTCGTTAAGATCGAAGTTGGGTAATATTGTTCTTACTTATTTATTTTTATTCCCTACCCCTCTCCGTGACAATCTCTCCGTGTGTTTCGGACCGTTTCTGTCTTCACTTTTGTGTATTACGGAAGTGAAAGGCCATTCCCTGGTGATCTGTGCGATGTGCGGAGAACAAACCCTAGAATTTGGTTTCGGAAAGAATTGCATATAATATATCAATGATGTGGTGACTTTCTATGTATTAGTAATAGGACAGCTAATAGCTAGTCATGCTGGTTTACAGTGAAAGTTGTATAAATCAAAACAATACAACGTCGACTGTGCCTCTTCGATATTGAAGGTCTACTCGGCCTGCTGATTTGATTAGATATGTTGCTCGTGGTTTCCCGCTCTTATCAAAACATAAATAACTATTCAATACCATAAATTGCGTTTATAATTGATTACAAAACGCAGACAAAAATTCAAGAAAACTTTTTCACAATTCATAGAGACGCACGGGTCGCTATGTCTGACTTAGGTCTTGCAAAACGAAGACGTCTTTTACCAATATTGAGGCTTAAATATAAAACATACAAACAAAAAAGACACTTTGTCGACTTGCTTTTCGAGTAGACAACTATCATATCTACATTTTAACACAAAATAAAAAAAATGATTTTTTTTTTAGAAAATTGATTTCAAATTTGGTACTTTTTGGTTTTCGCATAACATTAACGTAAACGTACTGCAAATGGAATTTTAAAAAGCAGAGTGATTTTATAATATATATAAAGAGCGTATTTTGGGCTCTCCATAGACATAAAAAGTATCGGCATAACCCAAGTAGATCGCCAGTATTTAATTGTCAAAGTTTGTCAACAATTCACCGAGGGGGCATCTTTGACATTTTTACAGAAGAAAAGCAAAACGCCTAAAATTATTTTATGGTATTAGAGATTTTCGCCTGTGCCCACAGAGTGCTTGAAAAAAGTTAATATAATGTGGACTGAAAATCCACGGCGAGAGATTCAGCGAAACATCCGACCCACGACGGATGTGAAAAACATTGTTTTCCGCCGCGGCCTCTTTTAAAATTCGTAAGTCGAGAACCAAAAATCCGACAAACTTGCGGTTTGCGGCTACTGCCTTTTTAGAGACGATGCCATAACATATATTTTTTTTCAGCGAAATTAAAAATTCGACCCTTTTTGCCTGCACGATTTGAGATGAAAACAGCCATATATATATATATATATATATATATATATATATATATATATATATATATATATATATATATATATATATATATATATATATATATATATATATTTAGGGTATCAAAATTTGCTTTTGTTTTATATTCGTGGTCGCGTTATATTCGTGAAAACGCTAGTTTTCTGCTTTTTTGTGCCCCCAAAGCAGTCCGTTCGTTTTCCAAGAGGACGAGGTGTGTTGCGAGGTCCTTCGGGGGATCGAGCGGCCGTGTCTATTGCCTCCCTAAGATAATCGAATCCTCCTCCTGCCTGGCTGACCACACACGAGAAACACCAGAAACGGGCCGCGGGCTTTCGTCCTTCCCGTTAGTTTCTTTCTCTCGTCTTCACTCTCATCGCTAGCAAATTCCCCTCCTGTGTCACCGTGCTAAAAGCGCGAAGGCTATTGCATCGGCGTTTTTTCACTCTATCTCTCCCTCCGTTATCGGACGGAAGAAATGTTGCGACTAATTTCAGTAATTCCTCACTGAAAAAGGAATGGAATTACATTACAAATTAGATTTTAAGACCCTTTACGAAATTCAGTCTGGCCACTTTGATCACTATCATCATCTGTGGAACGGAAGCTGTGCCATACCAATGGCGGCCTTCTATAGTGACTGACAAAAGAAGACGTTGAAGATGCTCCTAAGCGGATCTTGCGAGGCCTGTACAGGGTGTCACAAAAGAAAATTTACACGGTCTTTTTTACCGCAAAAATAAACTAGGCATTGCCGAACGCCCATTCTCCGCCCTAAGGAAGCGCTAGAGGTCACAACCAGATGCCAAAGTTTCAGCCCGATCCGATAACTTAATCAAAAGTTATAACTGATTTTCTGAAGATTTCAATGGGAAAATGGCGGCCGACGGAGTTTTCGAATACATGGGGCTCTATGGCACCAGAAACCGAAAACGGGCCAAAATGGGCTCCATTTTCCCATTGAAATTTTCAGAAAATTAGTTATAACTTTTGATTAAGTTATCGGATCGGGCTGAAACTTTGGCATCTGGTTGTGACCTCTAGCTCTACCGTTGGGCGGAGAATGAGCGTTCGGCGATGCCTAGTTTATTTTTGCGGTAAAAAAGACCGTGTAAATTTTCTTTTGTGACACCCTGTACATTCGGAAGTCATTACGACGCGACGTAGGAATGGAACACAAGAGCTACGTAAGCGTCAATCAATCTGTGGACGGCACGCAATCGGCTTTAAAGCAATTTTCTCGAGGCATCTGAGTGGGTTGGAGCTTTGTTCCGAATGCAGGTTCTTGGTCACCATTGAGCTGAAAGTGATTGAGAAAGAACTCACACTGAACAATTCCTCGCGTGCCGTTGACTTGCGAAAGTGACGGTGCCGATACAAGTTCTTTTCCGCCATTGATATGGCAAAACCTAAACTGCTTTGCGAACCACCAGATGGCACTGAATTTGGGAAAGGGTCTAAAAAAATTAAAGGGCAACTCTGGTCGAAAACGAAACTAAAATAAATTACTGGTATCACTTTAGTGGCACGAAATATAATCCCAGCCGAAATATTACGTCAAAGTGAAGCCGCGTACTCCACTAAAACAGATTTTAAAGATGCGATCAACTGCTCTTTAGAGGGCGGCAAGCGGGTTAGCTTTTGGTCAAGCAACACTGGCGCAGCACCTTTGGGACGTCACGCCGGGGCCGTACGGCTGATGATCATTGTTGCCATCCCTCTAGCAGAGTGTTTTGGTTTTTGCACCTTCAGCTGCATGGAGCTCGGTCGAGCTGCACGTGAAGTAGACGCCTACGTATGTCATCCCCACTTGGAATAAATCAAACTCTGCGAATAGCTTCATCTACCTCCATGGGACGTCATCACACTCGGATGGCGCCCACAGAGCGATTGGGCCCGGGCACGACGCCGGGCTTCCTTCGACTCCTTGGTTGGACAAGAGGTCCAAGCTGAACGCTGACGCGGCATATCTTATCCAATGCGCGTCTGCGCTCGATGTTATCGCGGTGACGTCATTTTACGGACCTCGAATATTCTCTAGGCGGTGTTGCAGCGTCAGGTGTCTGTTACGTGTTTTGGTTGGCCGATCCAACTATTCAGAAGGAGACTTTCTCTGATTGGTTGCCGGGTGACCCTAGAATGCTTCTAAACAGGGAGCAGAGCAAAAATCAGTATGATTTAAATCGGGGTGACTTACATCAGGATTTAAATTGTGAGTTAGACCAGACCAGTTTTACTATGATGAGTTATATCTAACCTTTCCCGCAAAAATAATCCTAAAATATATATCTTTTTATTTAGCGTTTGTCTATCATTTTATGGTTTCCTGCGTGCATTTGCGTATTTTTTTAATAAAATAATAATCATGTAAGAAAGATTTATATTTGGCTATGCAGGAGTGAGAAGTGATCGATCTTCCGAGCAAACAGGAGTGCGTTGAGCTTTATTTCCGCCTTCCACATGTAACGTCCTATTGCAACAACGAACGCAAAAAAGAAGAAAAAAGGTAAGCGAGAAAAGTTATTTTATTGCAATCGAGTCAAAATGCTAAAAAATATATATAAAATAAAGCTTTTTAACCGAGTCGAAAGATCCAGCTGTTTCTGTTCTAGTGTAAAAGATTTTTTTTATTTAAACTTTAAATGTGCAGTAATTCTTTCTTCCGCATTCTTGTCAGTGATCGGACGAATTGATCAATCAATCTGTCACGTTTCAAAATACATCTAGTGGTAAAGAATCACTATTTTTTAGCTACAGTGATCAAAATGAAAGTAATATGATTTAGATAAAATAAATATGATTTAAATCAAATAAACCTGAGTTAAACAAAATACGTTTGACTCAAATTAAATAAATCTGATTTACTCGATTAAAAAAAAATCAGATTCAGTTTTTATCCTGCTTCTTAATACAATATAAGCAACCTTCCGCCCTCCCCCTCCCCGTTTTTTACATTAAAAATTTGCTTTGACGTTTGGTTTTCGGATAGCCGCAATGAACATCACTCTATCGGCTGTGCAGTCTTCTGTCCTCCAACGTCCTCCAGCTCAAGAACTCCGAGCCTGTCTGTGTACCGGTTTGTTCAGGCGCCGCTTGTGTGGATTCCTTGTGCGTCCAATTTCCGCTGCGCTGATTGGGAGGTCGGCGGATGCCGGCAGGGGGAAACCACCCAAGGAGGACTGCATTCTATAATTCGAAACCTTTGCGTAGACGTGTAACAAAGGCTTTACAACGCCTTTTTGTTTTGTATTTTCGTTAAATAAACACAGTCACACGTAAGCGAGGCAATATATTTTTCTTCGTCACAGTATGCTTCTTGACCACACGGACGTATACACTTCCTGACTCGCCTACACTCCCAGTCTGAGCATGTGTTGGGCACGAGGGGGTTCGGCGTGAAGTCTGCTCAGCCCGTGTCGGAAACGAGAGCTGCTTTCCCGTTCGGCAAGGACCTCGGATCCGCAAGTACACGCTTCGTGCCCCAAAGCATGTTACGGCAAATTGCTGGGCAAAATTGTGTTGCATACGTGAAACGTGCAAGCATCACGTGACATCAGGTCACGTGACGCGAATTTCCCCGCTAAATTTAGCGGTGAGACTGAACTGGCGGGGCAGCTCTGTGACGGCCCATAATGCAACACTGCACGCGTTGGATTATGGGGCGTTACGGACCACGGTTTCGCGAAATGCGGCTTCACGAACACCGCAGCAACTGGCCAAAGTACGTTTCACGTTAAAATGGCGACCGACAACCCTGCTCGATGAAGGTTTGAAAAGGGTCCCTAATGCCCAGCCACGAGCTAGAACGCGCGCCCGTGTGTTGCAGCATATCCTCTAAACTCACAAAGCCTGACAGTTCAATAACGGAGCCATAGAGTGCCCGGTCGCAGATTGGGAGCGCGAGGATCTGGAAGCACAGAGCATTTCTCGGGGAGTCTGCTAGTCAGCGCACAGCTTTTGCAGCGGTGAGGACCCGGAACGGTGTTTTCAAACCCGACGAGAAAAGAAGCGGTAGCGCCGAGGAACGCGAGGTGCACGAGCGGACATTCCCTCGCTCGGGAGAAGTGTGTTTCGGCGTCTCGCCGCAGCGGGGCGCCCGTTACATGCCTCTCTTCTCATCCGTTGTCTGCCGCTCTACCTTTTCGGTGGCCGCGTCTCGTGGCGATCTGTCAGGCTTTGTCAGTATAGAGGAGGCTATGGTGGCAGTTTTGTCGGCCCGCGGCTTGCAGAGTAGTGAAGGCTAGCCGGCTTGCACGTTTCCATCGGGAGCGTCCATGACTCCATGGGATCCAAAAAAAGACAGCAAAGACCGGGACACCCTGGCACAACCTTGACTCCGTATTGCTTCACGAAGCTACACGATTCTTTTGCATTGCTCGCCGCATTGTGTGCGGCGAACAGTTGTATTGATGCGTATGTCGTTGCTGTCGTTTTTGGCCGTTCTGAACGCAACCAACGTAACTGTCGGGACAACACACTCGAAGAAATCTGATTAATCATCGGTTGGCTGCCACCACAGAAGAGAACAAGCAACAATAAGTGCTTCCACACTTGGTTACATATGGCTATATAGTGCAAAGAACTCAGCTTTGTTTGAGAGGCAAGAAAACCCCGTAATTTCCATCAGTCTAAAAAGTTGGGACCTACCCAAACTAAACAGATTTTTGGAATACCTAGGCTTTACTCTCTCCGGCATGCTATTTAAATTCTTTAAATTTAATACATCTCCCGCACTCTCCATTGGAGTGACGTCGCATGTAGTATAACTTGCAAGTCAAGCTAACAGTCTTTCTTTTTTAAAAAAAAGAAGAAAAAAAAAACACTATTTTATGCGTACATATATGTTCTTTTTTGTTTTGTTCTTTGCTAGCGTGAGTTTTTTTTTAGCATTTATTTAACACCGTAAAACGTCCTGTAATCCGTCGTGGAGCACGCTGTACTACCCCTTCCCCCCTCATTAAAACATTTCACGTCACTTTTTGAGTGTTGCCGGTAGAGCCTCACAGCCTCTCAGACCAAAGTTAAAATTTCGATGACTTCGCGAGAAAAAAATATATGTATTGTGGCTTGTATGTAACCTGGGTTGCTAGTTCAGATGTGTTTATTAATGTGTTGAACCAGCGTGTTGAATCAATTAATCAGAATTTCGACCGTGGTCCTTCAGCGTGTATGCCTGTTGCTGGACGACTTCAACGTCGTCCGGCACCAGGCATACACCCGGGACGGAGTCTTTCGCACGACAACGACTCGCCAACGGACGGCATCGAGCGTCGTCGCCGGTGGTCCGTCAGCGAGGCACCCACCCTACACGCTCCAGAAGGTAGGGAGGAGGACGAGGAGGCGGGGTGCAGCAGAAGTCAGATCGCCTCGCTTCCATCCATCCATCACTGCCGCGAGCCCCCCAACGGCCTTGGTCTCCCCACGAGCGCACCGCTTCGAACGATGCAAGAGAGAAAACTCTCAATCTGCGCTCTCAGCAGGACACGACATCCAACTTGCTCGCATCATCGCCGCATCACGACGCATGTCCCTCGTCGACACCCCGGCCACTTCGATTGGGAAGGAAGGTGGTGGTGCAACGCGCTGACGCAGAGCTGCGATCGGTGCAGCTCTGTTGGTAGAACTACGATGTTCCCCTCCCATTTTCGAGAAAAAAAGACTAGAAAGTTCCATGGTAGCTATAGCAATATCGTTTTTTTTTTTTAATTAAGAAAAAAAAAAACATATGTTGCAGTTAAAAGTAAAAAGCTATAGCGTCTTTATTAGTTGTGTAACTTGTGTTTCGTATTGTTTTAAACAGATCTAATGTTGCGCAATATATTCGATAATTGTGTCGAAATATGCACTTTAATTATCGACGCTGTCTCGTTCCAACGCTGAATTGTAGGGCCTCGTCAAGCTGCAACAACAGCTTCTTTTTTCCTTTTGCCTCCTTTGAACCCTTTTAATGGAAATCGATAAGCATGAACAAACGCATGTGAGCTGCGGACGTTGTCCCGTCTTCATCGGTCAGACGTAGACCTTTCCAGCGCTCATCACCCGGGTCAAAAATGCTGCGTCACTAAACTGTGGACGCACTCGCAGCGTCTGACATGTCGCACAGCCGAGCTACAGGTTATGCCCAGAAGGCTTTCCCATGCACAGCCCAACAAACGAAAATAGCAGCGCACAGGAGGCGATTGTTTTTTTTTTTTTTTTTTAAAGGTCCATAGGGCGCTATTATGACTTGTCTCTTCGATCAACGACGGGAGGTCCGCTTCGTGCTCATTGTATTTCTCTGTAACCCCAACTTCCAATAGGCCAAAATCATTGAGAGGGACGCGGTGAAAAAGTGGCGAGGGAAGTTCTAGAAGGACATTCGATAACAAAAGAGTGGAAGAACTACGTTAGTCAGTCGTCTCTAATTTTGACTAAAAGGTAAATTAATTGTGATGACACGACCGTCATTTGTTGAATTTATATCTGTGAAATTGCCTGCTTGAGTTACTATTGTTTTTTAATAAATATTCAGTTAATAGTCAGCGCTCGTCATGTCTACTTTATTTGCAAAGCCGTGTCATTGGCGCGCTGTTTTTTTTTTTTTTTTTTTAATATTGTATAGTCATGAATTTACTCGCACGCATTGTAACTTTAGCCTGTTATTTCGCTTTCTTGTAAAACACGAAGAATCACGGCGAACCATAGAAGGAACCCAACGAAAGACAAAACAATGAATACAATTAGATCCGAAAATTCGATGCTCATTGTCCCCACATCGCATTTTTTCTTCAGTCTAGTGAAAGAGAGGCATTCGCTCGGAACCTTCTATTGTCCACTCACTGTGAATGGCTGTATTCGTGTTCCGCGGGGAAGTGAACTCGGAGACGTTTCTTTAAAGGCAGAATGCGTTATATGGCTGGCACCTAACCGTGTCCGGTTAGGTGCAAGCAACGGAAGTCGACAGGCCGACTACCACTCGAACACGGACGCAGCGCTCGTCTCCACACTGAGTGGACACGCAGACCCAGCCGAATGCATCTTCCTCCGCAGTGCCTCTGTGTACCTCCCGGCGGGGGGGGTAAAACATCACGTTTTCAGGCATACAGCGGCACTCTGCTCCGTGTAACAAGCGCGGTCCAAGCTTCCCCCCCCCCCCTCCACGCCCCCTCCAAAAAAAAAAAGAAAAGATAAAAACGAACACTAAAAAAGCAAAAAAAAAAAAAAAATTACAAAACAAAAGAAAGGAACATACTTTTTTTTTTTTTTTTTTTTTGCTGCAACAAGTTGAGGGATAGTTCCGAGTGTTTGGTTCTCTTTTTCCGCGAGCTGCTTAAACGTTTGTTGCTTGTGCAGAGCAGACGCAACTTCCGATCACCATGATTCAAAGGTGCGACTTCCTCGACATTAGATTCGGTGTTAGGAAGCTCATGTAATATATTGCTTTGCGCTGTCGACTGTCGCGAACTGTTCCAACATTTGTGGAGGACGGAAAAGCGTTTCCTGCGATTTGAGATAAACCTTCCGATAACTGGCAACCATGATTTTAAGCCGCGAGACGGGTAGGTGTCGTTACTCTGAAGCGTAGTCTATTTAGTGGCACTAGGTCTACCCACTAATCGTACCAATCAGAACTCGGCGTTCTGACGCCACCTTCGTCCCCTTCTCCCCCTCAGTTTCTTGACGTATCGTTTTGTTTTCCGCACCCTCCGTCTGTATACCGCGTCTCACACTCCATGCAGGCTCTGAGAAAGTCGTATTTACACTGCAACCACTGAGGATGGCACCTACCTACAAGTAGACATCTACGTATACCATAGCCTCATATATACTGACAAAGCCTGGCAGATCGCCACGAGAAGCGGCAGCCGAAATGGAAAAGGTAGAGCGGCAGACAACGGATGAGAGGAGAGCCACGTGACTGGTGTCCCGCTGCGGCGAGACGACGAAACACACTTCTCCCGGGCGATCAAGTGTGTTTCGGGAACTTGCCGCTGCAACAGCTGTGCGCTGACGTTCAGGTTCCCCTAGAGTAACTGTATAGGCTCTGCTTGCAGAGCCAGAGTAGCGCGTTCCTTTTCCTTTCGCCGCCATCTCCGTATTGGCGGAGGAGTGGTCACGTGCGCAGAACTGGAGCCGACTTCGTGCGGGAAAGCGGCCTTCCGGAGCGCCGAGTTTCGGGGGGAACATATTTTCCGCTTTGCGTTCGCAAAATATAGATCGTAGATCAAAATCGAACCAACCGAAAGCTTCCTAAGTCATTGAACATTATGTATATCAACTGGGTACAGTACAATCCCGTTTTTTTTATAACGCGAGCGATGTTTTGGGACATTTGTTTTCAGGGTGTGTGAAGCAGACGACACGGACGACGATCGCGTTCTCCGCGTCTGCGGCTCTCGCGGAGTGATACGCGATACCGATACGCGACCGGCACATCCGGCCATCTTGGCGAGTCGGCGAGCTCTCGTTTGAAAGCGGGGGGACGGCGTTTTCGTCAGCCGCTGCGTCGTTTACCGCATTAAATTTTGCATGCGCGTAGAAAGAGGCCCGTGAAAATGACAGGCTGTAGTGTTACCAAGTGCACAAATCGCGCAGACAGCGGCAAGAGCTTGTACCGGATTCCGATGGCGAGACACGATGTGAGACGCCGTCTCGTCTGGCTTTTTCGTATGGGAAGGAGATCATTTTTAATCATTGTCTGCCCTTTTACAATACCCCGAAAGATTTCTGCAGGCACGATTGCGGTGTGGATAAACATGTTTTAGAGACTGTTAGTGCTGTGCCTGTTCGCAATTTCTTCAAGGAACCATGTCGGTGGTAGTAAAACAGTTTAATAGGTTCAGCAAAATGTTCAAAATAGAAGAGAAAGCGAGATGTAGGTTGGTGTCAAACACTGAAAGTAGACAGAGCTCTGTCGCCCTATTCTCGGGGCGGAATATACTGGTCAATAGGAAAACAGTCAATCTCGGCATCATTCTGGTCCCTACAACGAATTGGACTGCGTTTTCAAAGACTTATCCGCAATGAACGTGGAACGTCGGTGGACTTTTTTATATTAGGCAGTTTGCACCTTGCGGCATTTCCCAAAGTTTGGAGCACCGTTTAGCATTTATTAATCGCGAGCCCCTAATGTTTGCGATTCAAGCGAATTCAAAATTTAGCCCCACTTGAAAGCATGCAAAAATTCCGGTCTCCAAGAGCTCTCAATTTGGGCGTCTCAAATTCGTGAAATGGCAAAAACTTCGAATAAAAAAAAAAACAAAAAAACTTGTACACTATTTTAGCATAAAAGTGGGGGTGCTCGACATTCCTCAGATTCGCATATAATTGGAACGCACGAAGGTAAAGCACTGTTCCGTCTACATAATATCAATTAAACTGCCTGCTAAAAAAAAAAAAAAAAAAAAAAAAAAAAAAAGTCACAGGCTGAGCAGTGGCACTTGCTCTTCGATTAAACACGAGAGGAAAATAAGCAGGCCTGCGTTCTTTTGCTTATTGTAGTCGCTCGAGGAGAAAGGTCCTCCAAAAGTTGGGCAGACAGCGGGCTCACGAAGCCATCTGCGTCCCAGCAGCAGCGACTTGACGACTTCACTTCACACGCGACCCCCGGGACCCGCGGGTGCGTATGCGGGTGCGCTGTTTGCGAGAGGGAAAAACGACGGGACAACGATCACGGCGCATGCGCGGCTCGTCGCCGCACTATTTTCCTTCCGCAGCGCGCCGAGCACGCCGCAGCACGCCGCCTCGCGTCTGCGCCTTCGTGCCCCTGCAAAAGCCGACCGTGGCTTCCCGCAGTGCTTGGCTCCAGAATGGCACCATTGCGGTACTCTGCTCCGCAAGCGGAGCATATACAGTTACTCTAGGTTCCCCTAGAGTTCCTGTATAGGCTCCCTACGGGAGCCAGAGTTGCGCGTTTGATTCCACATGCCGCGTGCCGCCCTCGCCGCTATTCGCCGAGATCTGATCACGTGAGGAGCCGTATCAAGTGTCGTGCAGCAAAGTAGACGTTGCACGCGCCCCGGCGTACGTTCCCAGGCTTTTGAGCCCGCCGCACGCCTCGAACGCGCGGCGCTGCTATTCGCCGAATTCAGCCACGTGAGGAGCTGGATCCACATGCCATGCGTGAACGCGCAACTCTGGCTCCCGTAGGGAGCCTATACAGGAATTCTAGGTTCCCCGAGAAATGGCTCTTTGATGCTCTGTGATACCAGATCCTCGCGCTCCAAATCTGCGGCCGGGCACTCTATGGCGAACTGCCAGGCTTTGTGAGTATTAGCGGCGAGATGTTTTGGTGGCGCCCTCCTGTGGTTCCCCCTTGTGACGTCATTACCTTGCAAACAACAAGTTCGATGGTGTTTGTTATTAGCATGGTGGAAGCTTGAAATCATTGCGCTCTCAAAGGAACACTGCCAACACCGTCAAAATTAAAGTTCTTTCATTCCTCTTATTTCCGTCGATGATAAATCCCCTTTCCGTCGTCATAGTCAGCGTTCGGCCAATCGTGGAAGGCCGACCACAGCGACGCTTTCGGTCGCGCACGGGGCTATACGGAAAGCTCACGTGCTAACCTTGCACGACACAGGATGCATCGCGCCATCCAGTCTCCACGCGGTTCTTCCACTTCCACACTATAGACCTTTCCAAACACGAGCTTGTGGCCGGTGCCATTTTGAGCGTTCGTGCGTATGGCGCGTGCTTTGCTCGCTTTCCGAAGCGACGAACACGCACGTGCTGGGCTGTGAAGATCGCACGCTGGACTGTGATTTTGTAAACATTGGAAAGGTCTATACTTCGTTTCACCTAGGGTGCCTTCATGTGCGCTTTGCTTGGGGTGATGACATCTGGCCATTTTGTTTCTAACGCTTATTTTTATTTTTTGTTCTGAAGCGCGTGAAAGAGCGTGTCCCTGCACGCGCTCGTGGCGCTGACTGTGCTACGGCGACATTTTGTTTCCTGCGATTTCTTTGTATTTTCCTTGTGAGCGCGTGCTGTCAGCATCGGGTACTACGAACGATGGCATCACCCTAAACAGAAGGACATTGAGGCACTCTAGTTTCACCTTATGTTGTACCGCAGCGAAGGCTAGAAGCGCGAGCTCATAGCGTTGGCAGCCACTCTTAAGTCACGACACGAGAGCTTGTGCCGTCGAGATGTGCCCCAGAGCAAGGAGCTCGCGCTTGTAGCCTTTCCTGCGGTACATCATAAGGTGAAACAGAGTATAACACATAACCTAACAGGTTGAGAAGGGCAGGTTCAGTTGTCCCGCCCCCAGCAAGTGCTTCCTATGGGGAGTGTTCACTGGCGACCATAGTTGCTTCCGCGGCTGCTGAGCGCGTAATTGGCGGCGAGCTTTCACACTTATTCTGCCACGCACATTTCACACCGTCAAGAGTCTCGGTCTTCGCAGCTATATAAATGCGAGCAGGTTCAGAGCACGCGTGGTGAACAGCGCCCTCAAATATGGCATCCAGTGAATACCCTCTGCTATGCTTGGTGCGTGCACGCGAAGCCAATGCACGTAGAAAGGCAGCGAGCCCCTGCTGCAGGCAGACTTGGAAGTAATCCCTTACAAGGAACGGGATTACTTGTAATTAATTACTTTTCTTGAAATTTAGTAATTATTCCGTTATTTTTTTATGTATTTTTAGTAACGAGTTAATGAAATTACTCGGTCGATGCAATGGCCTTCGCGCTTTTAGCACGATACCACCACAAAAGGTCACGCGCTTTTAGCACGTGACCTCGGGGGCGTCGCCGGGTTGCATGCAACCCAGCGACTCCCGCGGGTTGCATGCAACGCGAGTTGCATTCAACTTGGACTGATTGCAACCTGGGTTGCACGCAACTCGCGGTTAAGCCGACGCCGACGGGTTGCACGCAACGCGAGTTGCATGCAACCCGCGGTTACGCCGGCGGCGACGCCGACGCCGCTCAAGCCGGAAACGGGCGCCTAAGAGCTGCGCTCTAAAACACATGGGTACCCATTGGGGGCAGCGATTAGGTTAGCGTGTCGTTGCGTGTATGTGGGTCTTCTGTGTTAAAATTCCTTGTCCGTGTAATACCTGTGCAAATGTGAAATAAATGCTGTTCAAATGTAAGCAACGTGGAAAAAAAATATATCCCAGCGACAGTAATATTTTGCCAATTTTGAATTTGACGTTGACTAGCGCCACCTGGGTCTTGCGACAGTTAGTGTCATGGTTACTAGCTTAAGGTAGTAAAATATACTAGGTTGGTTAGTAACCGTAACTAGCTTCTTGACCTAGTAACCGTTTCTAGCTGACCGTTACTATGTATACCTACGGTTACTAAGTACCATGTGACAAGCGGTTACTAGCTTTTACTTAATAAATACTACTAGTTTTGTTTTTGTTTTTTTAAGAGTGCAGGGGTATCAATCAGCTATCACACATTTGATGATTTAAAACAAATTATCTAGCAAGACCTGATAGTCAAGGAGAGGATGGATGTAATGCGTGCTTCAAACTCTGACCTATTATGGAAATGAGCTTTAGACAGTTCAAAATTTAGATCGAGAACACGTTGTAATGATAAATATGACGGTGATGATGTTGCCAATACACTTCCGCTAAGCTGACACGAGAACGGCCCAGAAACAACTGAAGCAACCCAAACTCGAACGCCCATATGTCGGTTTGCCTGGGTTCCGAAATTGCAAGACTGGAAAGACAGAAAGAAAAAAAGAGAGAAAAAATAAAGAAAACGGAAGAGGTCCAGAAAACCAAACTAAAACATAAACAAATGACTTCGGAAAGGAAAAAGGACGAGAAGGGAAAAGCAGAGCTACAGAGCCTCAGGACAAGGGGAGGAGGGTAGAAGGCCCCACAGTGCCCAAAGTGGGTGGTGTAGTAGTATACTAGTGGATAGACACACAACAAGAGAGCGGCGTGTATTTGGTTGCAGGCTCCGCGACGCGTTGCCCCCGCCGGCCTCGACGACCTGGGTGGTCTAGCCACGCGATACGTTTCAGAGGGGTACTCCTCCATGCGGCCCTGCAATTTGCTCCCTTCTTCTGTACTCCTTTCCACCTTAGGATGGACCGCAGGGGGGCTCTGCGAGCCATCCGAGCCAATCGAATGCCGCGACTGAGTCACCTGCCCTCAGGGAGGGACGCAGAGACGCGCGTGGTCGTGTGATACGTTCAGAACGCTCGATGGCTCGTAGCGCCCGTGGCGGTCCATCGCGAGTTGAAACAACGGAGCATTCGCAAGTTCGTGCCTTGCTGGAAAGTCGAGCGTGCGGCGCGTCTACTACTCCTTGCGTATCGGGTGGGAGGAAGAGCAGATGGGGCCACGGGACAAGTTTAGAATGATCCACGAACATGGTTTAGTCAGTCAGTCGTTCCCTCACCTTTTTTCTTCTTCTTCTTCTTTTCTATATACTCGCAGAACAGTGTTTTGGTGTTAAAGTTCTTCTATTTGTCTTTCCTTTTTTTTTTTTTCATCCTCCCCTGTTTGTCACACGAATGGGGGCGGTAGGGGTGGCGGGACCTTTTTTTGTGCGTGTGTGTGTACGTCCGGTGCCGCCCAGCCCATGTCTGATCTTTTGGCGTTGTCGAGGACGTGTTGTGTTGGGGGTGTTTGCAGCCTAGTTGGCTTCTTGAGGATTAAGTTCACCAACAAGCGGTTGTGATGATTCTTGTCGATTTGTGCTTAAGTCTCTTGGCTTTCTTGAACTATATGTTTAGATATAGTTTCTTTTTTTCTTCTTTTTTTTCTTGTAAGACATTGAATGTTTTATAACAAAACCCGATACTTCCAGAAACGTTTTTCGTTCGTCAGTCCGTACGTACGTCTGCGCATACTCCAGGGTAGAATTATGTTAGGAGAACCCGTTTGGTAATTACCCCGACCACATAAACAAAACAGGGACTTACTCAGAATTGAACCAATATAAACTAATTCTCCATACCAGGAATCACACTATAAGTTCGCAGCCCGCTATTCTTATCTCTCTCTGTGCCGGCTGGATAACTCTCTACGTGCACTGGCATTATGCCCTGCGTCTCCTAGTAGACAGTTACCACATGCCGATACCTTCCGTGGTGCATGGTGATGTTGCACAGGAAGATGATGGAAATTTTTAGAAACGATGTATGTTTTTCTTACTCCCCGAAACGACTTTGTAATGTCTTGTAAACAAATTTAAACAATCACACTTTAAATAATGGGTATTTTCATCTCAACTTAGGCACTGTTTTAGGGTCGAATTTTTAATTTTCATAAACAACTAGTATGTTTTGGCAGCATTCTTGAAATGAAAGACACCGTAAACTGCAAGCTTGGCGGATTTTTTGGTTTCAAGTGATTGGCCATTGAAGCGGCCAAGGCAAAAACTGACGTTTCTTCAGCGTGTTGGAGATGGCATGTTTGACCACTCGATATTTTGTCACTTATCAAACTATTGCAGAAGGATTCTTTGGTCACAATTTCAAAATAGTTCTCATTGTGCCTATTGAAATAAAAAGAAATTATACTTCGGATTATTTTTAAAAACAGATGTCGAACTGTGTCTCTTTGATCATTTTTGGAAAAGTGTGGCCATTTTTTTAGCGTTACCTAATAAAGATATTTTAATAAACTTGATATCATCAGAAATCCTGAACTTAGGTATTTTCATTCATTCTAAATTAAATAGTTTATGTAAAAGTCAACATTTGCTGCATACATTTGAATTAACCAAGGTTTCAAAAATCTTGCGAGTTCGGCATCGATTTTCTCAAAAACTCCATTTGTAATTTTCTTAATTTTTTAGTAGTAAGGTATGACAGTGCTTTATTATAAAATATAAATAAAAAGTGCGGTATATTGTTTGATTGTCCGCAATTAAAGCTTGAATCTCGTAAAATGAGCGTTGCGAATGCGCCTTCGCGTGGGTGCTAATATGGTCAATATTGTGGCAAGGATATGATTATTGACTTAATAATAATACTTGTCATCAAATTTAATCACAAATGTGACTGGAATATTGCGTATTGCGTAAAGCCAGTTTTTGTATGAGGTTTTTACACACTACAATATGTAAAAACACAAGAAAGGGAATACATAAAATGCTCGACAAATAAAAGAACATATCAAAGGGTAAAATTAAACATAGCCTGCAAAAAGAATTGACAGTAAAACACAACCATAATAAGTAACACACATATTTTTTGTAAGTTCCACTTTACGAAAGTTTCCAAAACTTAAAATTACTAAGTAATTGTTTGCACTCTGGGGACCGCCGTTTAGACGATCAAGGTAATGAATTTTATTTACATGTAGGTACATCTAGTTACCAAGCTCGGCGTTAAGAACTTATGGTCGATTCGTTACCAGAGAAATGAGGCAATCGTACTTATTCAGTGCATGAAACGCACATCAAAGATGGTTACCTAATGTTTTGCACACACCCAATAATCACAAAAACTCAAACGCAAAAAAAAAAAAAAGATCAGCAAATTTTTATACATGGTCACGCTGAAGAAGTAACCTGTTGGAAGAGATTATGGCAGACGCATTTGTTTTTAGTTGACAGAAAATAGCGTTAAGATTGCCCTGCCAAAAATAAAACCGGTGAATCTTCAACGAGTGAATAAAAAAGCTAGACAAATCGTACAAATAATACAGAATTGTACAAACGTGTCAAAATGTTTTCAAAACACGCACTGTGGTTTCATCGCCACAAAACATATTTTACTCCCCGCCTTCAAGTTTTCAGGGCTCCACCTAAGTTTGTGTTCAAGTGCGTTTTTGATAGATCACAGATGGGACAGAACGCGAGCGGACACAGCACGAGACAGGCGATTCTCTGTAACACCAAAATGTAAGTACAAAAACAGTGAGAAAACAAATATTCACAGCAGATTATTAGAAGGAAGCGCGTCTTTAGATGCAAGTTCACTGCAAAACTGAGTTACCTTTCGCACAGGTCAGGATGCAGGCCATTCACTGTCGAAGACTTGAACGCAGCCATTGCCGAGACCACACTCCAGATGATCGAAGTGAATTCATTATTGAAACATGCTTGTCTGTCCGCTTCATGGTCCCCGCATATGTGTGCTGCTACTCTGGAATTTTACGAACTCTTTCTAATATGGACGGTAATGTCCCCTCGTTTCTTTGCTCCACACCTGAGAGGGCTGAATGCTCTTCGACGCCCTAACCTTCTTTCTATACCAGCTGTTCTTTGACTCCCGAAAGCGGGTTATCTCCTCTCGGGCGATCGAGACAAGCACTGCCCCCTTGATTTTATGGCTCAGCTTCTCAAGAAGCACTATCCCAATATATTATGCCTCAGTTTCTCAAGAAAGGTGCGCGCGTCGGTTATAGAATTCAACTCCGTTGTTTTCAAATTATGCATTGATGTGTGATGCTTGGGGAGAACACCGCCCATTCCTTCGCACGCGCTTTTTCCGTTCCCTGACGCTGAGTAGATCCACTTCGTGACATTTGTCTTCTTCTCGAACTCGTATAACTGGTAACGATACTGGAAGTTGCTTGTAGTCCCATCAGAAATATAAATTACATCAGAAAACACGGGCAGCAGCTCCTTGAGTCGTTCTTCGACCAATGCGAGTACAAAGAGCGCGTGTGCAGAGTCGTGGCAAATGTCATCACTCACCACTCTAAAGCTTAGCGTTCCCTTTGTGGTCGTGGCTAAGCGATTGAAGATCGTCACCATCTTGCTCTTCCAGTGGTAACCTTGCACGGCACAGTGGATAGGCAACACTCCACTTTTCGGCAAAATCGAAGTGTACGATCACGGCAAGTGGCTGGCTGTACATTCGCTTTCCCAAGGCATATGGTACTTCGTTGAGCACGTCTGATATAAGAGTGGGGTATGTATTTTGTCGTACACCTCTTGAACTCGTTAATTAAAGCTGTTGCCTCCAAATGTATTCTAAATAACTCCCCACCAGGCTCCCACAATGCCAACCCCAGCTCATCTTCAAGTTCAATGCCTAATTTCTTAAGAGTGATTCGTTTTTTTCTTGGAATAGGGTTCCCATGTTAACAGAAAACAATTTTCTGGAGGATTGCGAAAAAAAAAAAAAATCCTGAACATCTTTAAATGTCGTGGTCTTCGCTGTGGCATTTCACAGAGATGTGAGGGAAATTGAGAGGTGGGCACAGTAGACGCACACACATTCTTCGTGAAGTGGGCGTTTTCTTAATTCAATAGACCCTTACCGAAATTCAGTGCCATCTGGTGGCTGAAATGTTGGTTTAACTTTTGCCGTACTAATGGCGGCAATAAACCTGTAGTCTGCAGTATCTTCTCGGGCACCGTCACAATGAATGATGAATGAATGAACTTTCGCAAGTCAACGGCAAACGAGAATGTGCTTTTCACTGTATACAGTTCTTTCTCTATCATCTCTTTCGGTGTCGATGGCCAGAAAGATGCAAACAGTCAGAATTGAAGTGCCATCACAAATAGACCCCTTGATAAAGTTCTATAGATCAAGCGGCTTTGAAGTCGAGTGTGTGCTACTAACAATGTGACTGGGCTTGACTTGGAATTTAGAAATGAACGTTTACGCATCTCATGCGTTTAATTCCTCCTTCACAACGTACTAACGTCTCGAATGCATAGGCCTCGAATCCTCAGCTTAGGAGTATCTTCAGCTTGTTCTTTCATCAGTAAACAGAAGGCCGTCATTAGTACGGCACATATGGCATTTTTCAGATGATGATGATGATAGTGATCAAAGTGGCCAGACTGAATTTCGGGAAAGGTCTATTAGATCGAAGAGAGTAAAATTTCGTTAGGCCTATTTCTGATTCGGGATGGGCCGCTTTAAATTTTTTGTGCGCTTCTCTAGTTGATCTTGTCATGAACCGCTTCGTGACGTAGACTTCCTTTCCGTCAACGCAAAGCAGCGCGACATCTTTCTTATTCGGACTTTGCTTGAGCAGTCCGTAGCGTCTGACGTGTAATAGGCTAGAACAAGAGACTCATCATTTTTGTCAATTAGATGTCCTTCGCATGGGCCATCTGGCACCCAGATCTCCATGTTTCTTCTAAGTTTTCTCGACCTGTCCAGCGTGCTTTGTGGCTTCAGGCATTGCTTTCAAAATATCTTTCTTTTTGAGATCGGAGGGCAACAAAGTTTACAGGTGGTAGCGTTCTGTTTCCGACATGGTTTTGAGATAGGCCACACTCAAATTGCTGTCCTACCCTGCGCATGAGGAACATAACCCTTTATTGCCAGGATGTATATACAGGATGTCCCAGTTTACGGCCAATATTCTTCCGGAACTCCTTGGTCACTTCGGATCGTTTCCGTTGGACATAGCCGGCACGTCTTCGCGGACTTACGCTAGAAGGGAATTTCAGCGGTGTCGCACTTAATTCGACAGGCTCGATTGCTTCCGCCATCCCTTGAACCAGACTTTTCTCGTCAACGAATAATCTGTCCGCTGGCGCCAGGGATGGTGAGGTGACGACGATGAGCTCGATGACGATGCTTTCTGCCCTCGCTGATGTTCTTCGATCTGACTGCAGAACATTGTGTGCAAAAGTTCTTGCACATTACATCATTGGAGTTTATGTGCTCGGCATCCTCGGCCGGTAGAACTTGCTTAAGGAAACTGAGGGCAAGTTCTGAAACTTTACGGAAATGGCGACCGCAATATACGATTGACTTGTGCTTTCTTGGGTAATCAGCGCACGCTTGTCGGTCTGTACTGAACTTGCAAGCCATAGCACAAACGAACGCTCCTGGCTCTCCGGAAACGAGAGAGTGCACTTTTGAAGTACATCAAGCTTAGAACGGAGATAGAGTAAACGCCAGCAGGTCGAGATTGCTTGAGCTAGACGGGAAACAACTTAGGTCTCCACTATCCCCTTTTATGTAAGAACATGTCAGATAGATAGGGTGCACGGGAGGAGGAAGAAGGGGAAAGGAGGATCGCCGACGTCTGAGCTGACCTCCGAATTCCCGGCTTTGCGATAATCCGTGTTTGCCATTTCCAAAAGAGCACTTTGAAGCCGCGCTGGATACACTGACGGCAGACGGGCGCAGGTTGGATGGCATGAGGTGACCGTTTAACTTATACTAGCTGTAACTCAAAGCAGGGAATGAAAGATTGAATGGAAGTGGTATCTACTTCGAAGGAAATATGCGCTACGAATTATGCATGATGCCATGAGGTTAGGTGTAGCGCGAGCAAATTTACAAATACAGCATATTTACTCCACATTATGCACGATTCCTCTTATTTAGACGCCGCATGTTAAAGCGAGTATTAATATTAGGTCCCTATTCATTTCCATGCCACAATATCGGCCATAACAGCACCCATGCGAAGGCGCATTCACAACGCACATTTTACGACATTCAAGTTGGGTAGATTCATTTCAAATCGAACACGCTTGCCAACATGACTCTTTCGCTTAAAAAAAAAAAAAAAAATATATATATATATATATATATATATATATATATATATATATATATTTCGTTCAATATTTTTATTATTGCAGCCGATCATATTAACGCTCAGTTGGCTTGATGTGATTTACCTTTTTTTTTTTTGTGTATCTTCTTTAGAAGTGAACGAAATCGCACTCATGCTCCCAGAACGACCAAACGCAGTTTCTTCAGGTCGGCTTCGCTGCAAATATCATACTGCATGCTTTTGGGTTGAAATGCAGCGGGTAAATTTATTTTGATTAAGAACACTCGCGCTTGCCACATATTGTATTTGATTAATTTGGTAATGATGGTAACTGGCATTCCTTAGTTCGATCGTTAGCGGTACAGAGGATGTTCCATTATCCGGTGTGAAAATCCGGTGTCGTCCCTATCCGGCTGAAGCCTCAATTCGGCTATTGCCTCAGTTCGGCTAGAAGTTTCAATTCGGCTGCACGTTCCAGTTCGGCTACATCCTCAATTCGGCTACAAGTTTCATTCCGCAAATTTTTTGTTTCAATTTGGCTGGACGCTTCAGTTCGGCTAGAAGTTTCGATTCGACTGCACGCTTCAGTTTGGCTAAATCTTCAGTTCAGCTACAAGTTTCAATTCGGCTGCACGCTTCAGTTTGGCTAGATCCTTGTTTCAATTCGGCTGGACGTTCCAAGTTGATCAAGTTTGACATCTAAGCATAAGGTGCCCCCAATTTTATAAAGAAACGTTAACTATATCCGCATCTCGCGCGCTTGCCACATATTGTATTTGATTAATTTGGTAATGATGGTAACTGGCATTCCTTAGTTCGATCGTTAGCGGTACAGAGGATGTTCCATTATCCGGTGTGAAAATCCGGTGTCGTCCCTATCCGGCTGAAGCCTCAATTCGGCTATTGCCTCAGTTCGGCTAGAAGTTTCAATTCGGCTGCACGTTCCAGTTCGGCTACATCCTCAATTCGGCTACAAGTTTCATTCCGCAAATTTTTTGTTTCAATTTGGCTGGACGCTTCAGTTCGGCTAGAAGTTTCGATTCGACTGCACGCTTCAGTTTGGCTAAATCTTCAGTTCAGCTACAAGTTTCAATTCGGCTGCACGCTTCAGTTTGGCTAGATCCTTGTTTCAATTCGGCTGGACGTTCCAAGTTGATCAAGTTTGACATCTAAGCATAAGGTGCCCCCAATTTTATAAAGAAACGTTAACTATATCCGCATCTCGCCTTAACATCGCAACCTGCGAGCTCAAATCAATAACTTCAAGCAGCCAAGAAGGCTTTAGGCACAGAAACATGTGTGCTTGTGTTGTTTGTCTGTGAAGCTGCTGAGCAAACACCAGGTCTCTGCTTCAAAATAATTTATTCACTTGCCCAAAGAATGGATAACAGCAGTCCAAGGATTGCTTCTTCTTCCAGTGCTGGCCACTGTTCACATGAAAGGGACGCCTTGGCAGCTCCTATACACCTTTGCAGAAATCGCCTCCTGCGCGCTGCCACCTTTGTCTGCTGGGCTATGGAACGCCTTCCAAGCATGCGCTGTTGATCTGCTGTGCGGTATATCGGACGCTGCGCATGCGTCCACAGCTCAGTGACTCAGCATTTTTTGCCCGCTCGCTTCGTTCGAGACTGCCGCTGGAAAGGTCTATAGGTCGAACTGAGTTGAAGAAAAAAGAAGATACCTGCATCAGTTTTGAGACAAAACAGTGTGGTAGCTAGGGGTTCAATTCAATCCAACGAGTTATATTTTCTGGAGACTTAGAGGAAAGTTGCAGTACACCTGAAATTTTTTTTTTTTCAAGGTCACGGATTTGCCTCGAAATTGGCTATACACACCAGTCGATGTGACTGACCTCGTAAACCAAAATTTTACGTCCGCATAAAATTATTTGGCGACATTTAATTTTCAAATTCGGTCCCCATCGCTTTTCCAAAGTGAAAGTTTCTACTGGCAGCACTCAAAATATGTTAAGATGAAGGTTTGGACGAGTTGGTGTTGCATACTTGACGCCACAGAGCAAAAAATTCACAACCACGCACAGGCACACAGAAAAGGAAGAGACATCTACGCAGCGCTGACTTACAACTCAGACTTGTATTTCTTCTCCTTCATCAGCGCCTGTCTTTTTAAACAATAAGACGTTTTATTTATTTATTTTGTTATTTTCGGTTTAATCTGGATGCAAGATAATCTAATTATTTTTCTGATAAATTTAGAGAGGGTCTACTGACACAGTTTTCTCCTCGCCTTAATATTTTCTGGGCTTCAATAATTTCTCTAGTTAGTTGATTATTACTTTTACAAGTTTTGCTTCCTACGGTGCAGTTATTGTAGTTCTGGTTAGCATCCGCAATCTTGGCAATGTAGTGATTCTGTTCATGTTGTAGTTGTGTTCCCCTAGTTTATGTGGCGTGAGTATATGTGATGTTGTTGGGGAAAGGGTTGTGTTTTGGCAGTAGAACTTGTTTCCAACTGATTAGAAGAATTTCGATGGTGAGAAATGAAACCTGTGGAACCCCGACATTTGCTAAGCAGCACGGAACAAATATTATCCATTCTGTTTTCTAGAACCTGCAGGTCTTCCCGCCCGTGACGTCACGCCACTAGGTGAAAATTTTAACCTTCATTCTGACATCGCCTTTGTCAGTCGTTTTCTCAATGTCTATCATGAATTTCGAGAAGGTAAATGGTGCGTCGTAAATAGGAAAACCCGGACACTCAGAAAATGTAATTAGTGTGGGTATAGCTCTACAATCGGCTGAGTTTCCCTTTCAGCAGCTTTTAAAAAAAGTGAAAGACGTTTACAACTCCCTGCAGGCACGTAGCCAGGGGTTGGGGGGGGGGGGGGGGGGGGGCATGGGGCCCGCACTCTCTCCCCCCCCCCCCCGAAATCTTCCATTTTGCTGGCACCTCCTCTCCCCCCTCCCCCTCATACAGCATTTTGTCATGGGTGCCCCCTCCCCCCGAAACAAAATCCCGGCTACGTCTGAAGGCCCGTTCACACTGTTCCTAAAAACTTCTTAAACCAGAGGACACACTGGCGCCATCTATTGGGTAGCAGTGTAAATTCGGCGGTCCGGCATATTTTTTTATTTCTCTCGCGCATTGTCCTTTCTTTCTTGGCTCGAAAAACTTTTGTCAATGTTATACACGAGCCTTTCTATGGGTATTACGCACATTTGACCTCGGAAATCCCGCAAAACCTTCGCTCTTGTGAAATGCAGTTCCAGGGTCACCGCATAGATGGCGCCACAATGCCAGTGTGTCCTCTGGTTTAAGAAGTTTTAAGGAACCCAGGTTTAAGAGGTCGCAAGAGTGTGAACGGGCCTTTAGAGAAACTGAAGCGTGCAGCAGAATCGAAACTTTTAACCGAACTGAAGTTTCCAGCCAAATTGAAACTTCTAGCCGAATTGAAACTTCTAGACGAATTGAGGATGTAGCTGAACCGGAATGTGCAGTCAAATTGAAACTTTTAGTCGAATTGAGGCAATAGCCGAATTGAGGCTTCAGCCGGATTGAGACGTAACCGAAAATCCAGGGCACAAAGAGCGGAGAAGACCGAACGTCGATCAGTCTGCACGCAAGAGTCCCGATCTGCCGCGGAAATCCCCCTTTTCCTGTCTAACCTCTCAAGTGTCCCCACGACTTGCCGCTGAGCCGGGCGCCACCGGCCTTCGTGTGGCCGACCTGGCCGCCAAGCTCGCTGCATGCACATGTCCGGCCTTGGAGCCCCGCACCCAGGAAGTGGTCCTTTCAAGTCCGCCGCTTGTTGACATCTCTGGCATGAGAACGCAAGGGCCGGCCGATTCACGTGGGGGGTCCGAGTCCAGCTGACGTCGTCTTCTCTGTGGCCGCCACGGGAACAAACGTACTGACAACCCGTAGACTGAAGGCGCCGTGTGTAATCCGCGCCCCAGCGTTCTTCTCGAACACGAGGTGCTCAAAGATTTGAATTAAGGAATCGCTGGCGGCATAATGGAGGCGAAACCGCTGAAAGTGCCGTAGGCAATTAATCCGAAATCTCGAAAGTCCTATCTGAAGAGAAAGCAAGGCGAGCCAGAAGCTTCCTTCAGCCGAAAAGTGGCTAAAGGCTGAACTCCATGGGACGAATATGCTGCGAATAACCGACGAATTTTGCCCGGCGGATTTTGCTCTGCGCGTGGAATCAACACAGTGGCTGCTATGTCGCGCGCAAAGCGAGCGTGCCGTCGGGCGGCGTTCGCCAGTTATTCGTCACATAATTCGTCCCATGGAGTTCAGCCTTAAGAAATTAGCTACTGCCTACAGAACAGAACCGAGCAGCTCGACCCTCCCAGCTGATCACTCCTGCTTGGGATGCGACGAGTGGTGGCTTCATATGCGTCAAGCCTTTGCGAAGGGATTGTCCAACCGGGAAAGTGTCAGCTCTTGACGCTTATTCCTTCCAGCATTACGGTCGTCAAAGCAAAATAAAATAATAATTCTTGAGCATCAAAATACCTGCTGCGAAGGTCGAGAAAACTGCAGACAAATCCTGGTCCAAGGAAATTTTCAGATCTGTACATTGGGCAGAAGGTTAGCGACAAAGTATTGCAGTTGGCCACTGAGGCACTGAAGTATTGGACACGAATGACGACCTTGACTGTTCAGTTCAAACTCCCAACACGAAGGATGTTGTGAAAGTCATTAAGGATTGCAAAAGGAAGTATATAGTGAAAAAGATACATGACAAGGTCCATTCGGGAGACATACCTGACGTTTCGAAAAGTCAACCCGGAGGATACATTGGGGATTACTAAATTTTACTCACTCCGCCCAAAATAGGGGGAGGATCAACCCAAAGCAAACAGTGTGTGTGTGCGTGTACTGCACGAATTTCGACCTTTGTTTTTCTGCTTTGACCCGTTTGCGTGAAGAAGAGATTACAAAAGCAAGCGCTGATATTCATGTGTCTTTGTTCAGAACCGGCACCTAGTTGTTTGAGGTCAAATGCAAGGAATGTCCGAATGCCCGTAATCTCACATCTTAAATTTTGGAAAATTTGGAAGAGGAACATGTCACATTTTGCATGTGGGAAAAAGGAGATTTAATAAAAAAAAAAACGACCGAACCACATGCCTTCCTCAAGGAACTGCAGACTTGGACTATTAGATACATTTAACATGACTACATTGGGAATTTCCAGAGAGACGCAATCCGACTCGCCGAAACCGAAGTAGCTCAGGGGCGCGTTCTGCTTCATTTCGATTTCGCCGAGAATTGGACAGTTGCGCTAACGAACGACATTCAAGATTACCATTGGCACAAACTCCAGATCTTAATTTCCACGTGCGTTGCATCAACTGCTAAGGTTCGGCGCAAAGTCTGAAGATCTCTGTCATGACACACCACACGCTCTGCTGGCAATCTGATTGATTGAAGAGTGGTTAGAAGACAACATTCCCGTTTATTCAAGCATTACCTACGTGCCTGATTGAGCAGCATCCCACTTCAAGAACCGCGATCAGCTCTTCGAATTTGAGCAAGGCGCCTCTGACAAAGCAAGATGGCTATTCTCGGCATCCGGTCACGGCAAGAACTCATGTGACGGAGTTGGCGGCTTAGTGAAGCACGTCGCCAAAGTACACAATTTTCGTTCGCAGGACGGCTCCTTGATACGGACGTCAAAGCACTTCGTTGAAAAAAGTCCGAGGACACTTAAGCACTTCCTTTGAGTTGGGAATGCGAAAGCATGAATGTCGTTCTTCCGCTCCCTTAGCTATACCCTGTTTCAACTTATGTTGTACCGCAGGAAAGGCTATAAGCGGGAGCTCCTTGCTCTGGGGCATATCTCGGCGGCACAAGCTCTCGTGCAGTAAGGACAGCTGCCAACGCTGTGAGCTCGCGCTTCTATCCGGTACAACATAAGGTGAAACGGAGTATATTCTGCGGCGTAGTGGCGTGGCCGGCTACGTTTCACCTTATGTTGTACCGCAGGAAAGGCTATAAGCGGGAGCTCCTTGCTCTGGGGCATATTTCGGCGGCACAAGCTCTTGTGCAGTAAGGACAGCTGCCAACACTGTGAGCTCGCGCTTCTAGCCCTCGCTACGGTACAACATAAGGTGAAACGGAGTATAGTCTGCGGCGTAGTGGCGTGGACGGCTACGTTTCGGCACTGCCGAGGTAGCAGCCGACGGTCGAGCGCGCGCTCTCGTGAAGTGGCCACTCCGCGCTGAGCTCGGCCGTACTCGGCCGTACAACCTCTGCGGAGTTTGCCCGGGCGGGCTCTGGGACCAGGCTCGCACCGCCGCACATCGCAGAGCCGCTGCGTGCGCTGCGCCGCCATGGAGAGGGCTTCTCTGGTGGCGGTTTCTGGAACTACGCCGCACGAGAGCCAATGGAAGCCTCGTTCTTCGATGACGCGCGCCAACCAATGGGAGCCTATCCATCAGAAATCGGCTTCACTTCACTTCTTTTGGAGAGGCGAATTTAGCTACCGTTTTGTGTGGCTTTTTGCGGGGCTTCAAAGCTGGGAGGCTTCAGATCGCGGCTTCACTCAGCACCACCTAGACAGGAGGCCTCCGCATGGTCTCCTCTCCCTCTATGAAACGTCACCAGAGTCGGATCGCGCTAACTCGGCTATTGGGCCCGAGCCCGACCTTCGACGCGCTGATTGGACGCGAGCCCCAGCCGAACCCTGACGCAGCACTCGTGCCCAATCTCACGCCTGGATCGACCTGACTGTGATGACGCGTGCGGAGGCCTTCTGTCTAGGTGGTGTTGCTTCACTTCGCTCCATTGGGGGGGGGGGGGGGGGGGAGTTCAGCTGCCGTTTGGCGCAGCTTCAAAGCTGATGACGTCGGCTCGCTGCATGGGACAATTAATGACAAGAAGCGTTGTGCTTTTCGACTTACCGGAAAATGAAATCGATACATTCAGGAAGCACGAAAAAGAATGGGCCTCTGTAGGTGCTCGCAAAAAGATACGCTCCTCACATGTTTGGTGCACAGTTCGCGAGTCAGGCCAGGAACCTAAGGTGACATAGCACGAGATGTACAGTTTCCCGCAATATGGAAGACACATTCGCCGATGCCGTTTATGCAGCGGTGAGAGTCCACCTTGGCTGGACGCGCTTTATTTTGAAGGAGAAAATAGAACAAACATTTATTTATTTCCAAACCCAAGCAATATGTGCAAAAGCGCATCTACCGTCCACCTAAGATAAAATCGTCAAATCGGTTTTCCCTGTTCCCGAAGGTTGCACAATCTTTGTATCAAGTTTGTTCGGTGCGACAAAGTGGAGAAACTACGAGTCTACAGAGGCATTAAGTGACTGCTTTCGCTGCCTTCTGTGCATGTGGAAGTCGTAGCTTCTTGGCGTTCAGAGATATCGATCAGTCCTTGAACAAAACCCAACACACTCGTTCAAAGAGAAGGGCCATCGTCTCGGGTTCACCGCTCGCTCGCTTTGCTTCCAGCTTTTGCTCTGTCCGTCTCGACTTTCAATTTTCTCGGCTGCATCCGACCGCTGTGGTACAAAGTTCAGCTCGCCCCTGCACGCGATCGTCTCCGCAGGGGCAAGCCGATGCTGTTGTCGAAAGTTCCAGGAGTGCATATCGCGTTGCTCGTGAACTGGACTATTTAAAGCACAGCAACGTATTGCTTTACAAGTGCATCCTAAATATAATATATTAGCCTTAACTAATAAAAGTGACTATTTATCGCCAATTGGCGTTTGGGTTCTGTCAAAAATTGTCTTCGCTTCATGTAAACTCAGTCCGTTTTCCCCGCTTTTTTTTTTTTTCCTTCTGTAACTGCTTTTCCTTCTTAAGGAGTTGTATGTGATTTTACATATTTTTTATATACACGCTGCCGATAAAAAACAGGCACTTCCATGGTTATTTGATCGCACGCGACAAGATTCATCATGGATTGGCGGCCCGTGCCGGGTGTTTCGGGGGCGTAACGGAGACGGGCATATAGCGCGAGGAGCCAGGCGTGCTGTACGTACCTTACAAGCTGTGTATAGCACAAGCAGATATATGATCCCGGTGTAGCTACATGAAGAGCTCGTTTCGTTTTCTCCGCCCTCAGTGCCCTGACTTTACACACCGGATAATGGAACATCCGCTGCACCGCTAACGATAGGACTAAAGAATATCAGTTGCCATCATTACAAAATTAAGAAAATACAATATGTAACCAATTGACAAGTGTTCTCAATCAAAATAAGTTTACCCGCTCCAATTTAACACAAAAACAGAAAGTATAATTTTTGCAGCGAAGCCGACCTGCGGAAACTGCTTTTGACCGTTCCGAGAGCGTGGGTGCGATTTCGATCACTTCTAGAAAAAATACAACAGAAAAAGGGGGAAATCACATCAAGTCAATTAAAAGTTAACATGATCGGCAGCAATAATAATAAAATTGAACGAAATAAAAAATGAGCTTTTTTTTTTAGTAAAGCGGGTTCAAATATCGGTAAATCTCATTTTTCACAATATTTTAGATTTTATATAAAATATTTCGTGAAAATAAAATAAACCAAACTTATGCCCGTCGATAGCCCATGTATAGGAGGACTACACCCGCATAGTATTTGGTAAGCGACAAATATAATAACTCATGAGATACAAGCCTCTGAATATGCCACCGGATTGTCAAAGAGACGATGTTTGGCATTCTTTACCTCAGCAAAAAAAAAAACAAAAAAACAATAATATATTTTTTTTTTAATTAAAAACTAGTCGGTATAGTATTAGAGCACAAAAAATTACCGTCAGTTTTGCATGCTTTCCGTATTCATACCAGCGTACAGAACTGGGTAAACAAATCACGGAGTAAAAACAGATTTTCACCCTGCTCCACTTAAAATTTTTTTGGTATTGCGAAACTTTTTTTTTTTTTCTTTTTGAAAAGCGGTTTTGTTTTTTACAGACATGGGGCAATTACATATATATATATATATATATATATATATATATATATATATATATATATATATATATATATATATATATATATATATATATATATATATATATATATATATATATATATATTTCGAGAAATTCGGTTTTGAATTTGCTGGATTTTCGAAAGATTCGCTCATACAAGTATAACATATTTTATTTTAAACATAAGTTAGAGCCTCAACATAAAAAATGGGGACCGGTGAAGGTTTAAAAGGGGGTGTTGCATATACCTACGTCAGGCGGGTATCTGCCTACCCAGAACAAAAAGAACAGTGCGCCACGCGAGCGATGACTCGTGCTTGCTTGAGGTTATTTAATTATTCTCTATCTCGAGGCTCTGACATATATATGGAATTTGTATTCACTAAAAAGAGGTAAATTTTAGCTTTCCAGTGATGTCACGGTTATTAACATGTTTAAAATAGGCCACACTTAAACTATTGCAAAACGATGCCAAAAAAATTATCAAAGTAAAACAGTTCCACATTTTCAAAAATTACTTTAAAAAATAACAGTATTTTTCAATTCATTAAACGTAATACATATATATTTAGAGTGTCACAGAAGGGTCCTGGTGCAGCATTTTGGGAAGTAACAAAAATAGCGAGTTTGGCGAAGTTTGTAAATTTGTTTGAAGTGCGACCTATTCAAGATATTTAATGACTTTGATTTCACCGGAAACCTCAAACTTATTTCTTTTCATCGAATCCAAATTGAATGTGATGTGTTTGAAATGAAATGTGTTACATACACATTTAAATGAAAAAAAAAAAAAACGTTTCGAAGAAAAAAAAAAAGAAAATTCGGGACCGATTGAAAGCAAAACATATATATTTCTATTTGCTTCAAGATTTTATTGGTAGCAAGGTATACGGTTGTGGTTTATCAGAAAATATAAACAGAAAATCTAGTGTTTTGTTTGTGTGACCGCAATTAAAGCTTGAATCTTGTCAGTGTTCCTTGTGACTGCGCTCTCGCATAGATGCTATTCTGACCAATATTGTGGCGCGGTATAGATAATAGAGAGTTTTGGAAAAGCGTACGCAGGCCCCCAGAACGCGTCTGACACCGCTTTGGCGGTCGTCGTGACCACACGGATGTCGCGAACTTCTGTCGAACCGGATTTTTAGGTCGAACTTTCGGGGTTCTACTGGTTCGAACCGGTTCGACGAATCTTCTAACTTTTAACCAGATTCGAACGGTTCGACTTTTTGGACAGTGTGGCCAGACCTTGATACAAACATGTCCAAGTTTGGAGAATTTTTTTTTTTTTTTTTTTTTTTTTTTTGTGTAAAGGGTTATATTCATTTTTGAACAGTTGCAATTAAAAGAAACTAATTCTAATCACTGAAGAAATTAATAACTCTTTTTTTTTGTACTGTATTAACTGAAATTTGGAATGTTTTTTACTTTACACGAGCTTACTGGCACTAGTGGGACTCAAGGATACTCGCATGTAATGCCACTGGGCAAGAAACTCCTTTGTTGTGGTGTAAATTCAAGGACAAAAGCGATCATTTTCATTCAATCTCTCCTTTGCAAAATTCGATGACGTAACGTGGGAATCGCAGTACACCCATATGACGATATTTGAATGAGGGTCCTAGATTGGACCCAAGCATTGCGTGGGCACTCGATTTGGGCTCGTGATAATTGATAGCTCGAGAAGCATTCGGGTAGTGGCCGGGTGTCCAATCGCTGCAACGACGACGATAGCCGAGCCATAACAATGTATGGAACTCAGCGCGTGTCCTGTGCTTTTCCAACCCCAGCGCGTGGCTATGATCAACATTGGCGGCCTATAATCGGCTCCAGATCACGTGGCCGCTTGTTCTGGCTGCGAGTTGAGGGCGTGAACGCTGCTCGTTTTTCTTTAATTTTTTTCTGGGACTTCTATTGCGTGGGGTCAAAAACGAACGCGTGTTTCATAGGTTATTAACGTCAGGGATCCGTTCTAAGCGGTATTTGCGCAAAGTAAAAAAATTGTTGCATAGCCCCTTTAATTCATTCCTTAGCCATCACCATCCAATCCGAAGCCAACTGACCAGCCTGTCGCACACGCGCATAGCAGTCGAACCTGAGTCGAATCTTTGTCGAACTTTTCACAAGAAGGTCGAAAAGTCGAACCTGGTTGATCTCGAACCTGGACCGCTTCGCGACATCCCTAGTCGTGCGTGACTCGTGAGCGCAACGCCGGCGGCATCCTCGTGACAGCGATTGTCAACACAGGACGACATCGAAGTTCTACGGGAGGTGCACGTCACAAAGGGTTTGGAAGACCCAGCAAGGAGGGCGCAACGATCGCCGGTAACTTACCGCTTGCGACGCGCGAACATTTCGCATTATCATATTTGAACAAATTCTAAAATGTCAATCTGGACCAAAACAAAAAACTTGTTTTTTTTTGTTTTTTTTTTTCTAAAGTTACAGCATTTCGTGCGTGAAATACAAATTGCTACTGTATCTCGGTGGCGCTGCAAGCGCTTGATGCCTGGGTTTTTGCGTCGTAGCGGAGAAACGCCATTCTAAAACTCTCTTGCGTATAGCGTGCGCTAACGCAAGCGTTGAATTTAGCGCTATAGCGTGCGCCAAAATTGCGTACGTTATTCTAAAACTACATAACGGCCTAATATCAATACTTTAATCAATACGTAACCTTAACAAAATGAGCGAAATTGTGCGTAATGCGGAGTAAAAAGTATTTTACTCCGCAACAAAGCTTTCCGTTTTACAGCGGATATCTGACAAAGGGTTCAAGCTTTAAATGCGCTCATATGAACAAAATGCTATAGTGTATTTATATTTTCTAATATTTTCTACTAACAAAAAAAAAATATAATCAAATAAAAAAACGAAGTCATTGAGAAAATTGATTTCAAATTTGTTCGATTTCCGAAACGTTCTTACATTCAGATGTGTGTGACAAATTTTATTTCGTACATAGAGTGATCAATAACTCCTCCTATAGGCTGTAACATTTTTTATTCAGCGATGGAATGAAAAGATGTTACATTCTCATCAGGCACGTAGCCAGGATTTTGTTTGGGGGGGGAACTCGAGCCCCATGGGCCCCCCCCCGCCCCCCCCCCCCCCCCCCTGGATACGTGCCTGATTCTAATGTAGATTTGGAATCTCCTCTTTGCCAGGGGCTCATAACTTTTCAATCATAGACCCAACCTGAAGGCGGCTGTTCACCAGCCCGACGCCGCATTGGAGGAGATGCAGTTCCAAGACGTCTTGCCGGACGTTGCGCCATCAGACTTTTGGCTGTTTTCCAAGCTAAAGGAACATCTGAAGGGTTTGCGTCTGACGACGACAGTGCGCCCTTGGTGTCGTCAACAGCCGCCCTCAATAATGTACGACAACATGAAAAAAAAAAAAAAATAGTAGTGCGCCGGTAGCGGAAGTGCACCGCCGCCGGTGGGCCCCATATTGAAAAGTCACGTGGTCCTGGGAAAGGGGATATTTCAAACTTTCACTCGAATGTAACATCTTTCAATTCCATAACCAAATAAAAAAAAATGTAGTGTAGGAGCTAAAACCTATTGGTCACCCTCGTATAATATTGAATTCGTATTTAGTGAACAGAGCTAGATTTGAGCTTTCTGCTGTCAAGATAATTAATACCCTAGATGGGTCACACGTAAAACTTGCCAGACCTAAATCATCGCAAGTCCACAGTTAGATTTTTTTTTTTAATTTTTCTAAAATAGGATTTTGTTTTGCTTCAATTTTTTAAGCCTAATGAAATCTACTTCTAGATTGTCACGACAGTCTTAGCGCTTTATTTTGAGAAATGAGAATATCCGCCAAGCTTGTGCCGTTTGCTGTCTTTCATTTCTAGAATGCTTCCAAGATATAAATGTTTTGGTCAAATTAAAAAATTCACCCCAAAACCGTGCAGGAACTGGGTTGAAACCTTTACAAATACCCCTGTCCTCATATCCGCAGCTGACCTTTGACTCCTCGCAGCTGCAACGACATGTATTCGGCGAGCCACACCTTGACGACTAACCTTTCTCGGCGGAGGTCGTGGCCGGATCCTTCGCCGCGTGGTCTTCGGAGGGAGCAACACTGTGGGGTGTGGCGAACGGAAATACCGCTTCGTGCGAGCGGGTTCCGGCCTCTTCGTCGGTTCGTGTTTTATTGGGAGTGGAAACGGTCGAACCCCTGCCGCCACCGGGACGGGGGAATTCCGGTAGACCGTTTGAGTATAAAGAGATTCTGGCCGGTGCTATTTTGAGTGTGAAAAGGTAACGCGCGGTTCTGACGTTATACGCCGCTAAGGTGGCGCTGCTGTCGGCGCGGCGCACGCACACTCGCTTCAAGCGAATGTGGTTTGTGCGCACAGGTGGTGTGGGCAAACGCCGACTGGTTTGTAAACAGCGAGTAGGTTGACCTGTACTTTTCTTCCTACAGAGAAAAACAATCCGACAAGCACGAAACTATGTAAGTTTTTCAAAATACTCCCCCGTCCACGTCCAAACACAGCGTTTCTTTTCTTTCTTTTTTTTTTTTTTTTTTACAGCGAAGCTGGGTATGGCTTGGGCTCCGTGGATTTTTCGTGTGCGTCAACAAAAAACTCAGAGAGGGCTCTCGCCGCCCTCTCTTTGACGTCGTTCCAAGCGCTTGCGTGCCTAGTTTCCATTCCTTCCGCCGGTTGGCGGTCCCGTCGCACGTGTCTAGTTTCCTCCGGCTCCTCGGGGCGGCGATAGTCTTTGAAATGTGTGTGCATACCTTTCGTCACGATGACCACCGATCAAGACAATAAATGTGTTCGTACCTTTGTTAACAATTCTGTGTCACGCGTAGAAAGAACTTAGCTGCACGACTGAGGTCAGACGAACGTGTCCCCGCGGTTCATTGCTCACCGGCTGTCGTCCTTTGCCAAATTGGTGATACAATTCGTACTCTCTTGTTCGTAATAAGGTCTATTCGCTCTACTGTGCTTGCAATCTTCTCAATCTTTCGGCTGATTTGACTTTCTCTTTCACCAGAAATTTGATTATGCGCCGCTGCTCCGCAGCTGCTGACACAAGGCTCGCCGCCACGATAGCTGACCCTGGTGCGGACGCGTCAAATATACGTCATTCCGGGAGCGGGATATTCGAGAAGGATTACGCTAAGGGCCTACGAACGTTTCATCGTGCTACACGTACGTGTTCCGCAATTTCTTGCGGGTAAACGTCCCCGCCAACCTTAAACGACCCTTGTATGCGCGCGAGCCGAATTGTGGGTAAATGTATTAGCGGCGAGAAGTTTTGGTGGCGCCCTCCTGTGGTTCCCCCTTGTGACGTCATTACCTTGCAAACAACAAGTTTGATGGTGTTTGTTATTAGCATGGTGGAAGCTTGAAATCATTGCGCTCTCAAAGAAACACTGCCAACACCGTCAAAATTAAAGTTCTTTCATTCCTCTTATTCCGTCGATGATAAATCCCCTTTCCTACGTCATAGTCAGCGTTCGGCCAATCGTGGAAGGCCGACCACAGCGACGCTTTCGGTCGCGCACGGGGCTAATACGAAAGCTGCCTGTCAACTCCCGGCAGGGGGGATTGGTGGCCGCGTGGGCTAGCGCACACCAGCTCGGAGCACGTGGAGCGAAAGGTCGCGCTTCAAACCCCACCCCTGCCCGTTTCGATTTGGATGAGCGTCGTACCGGCGTGCGGTCGTGTATCACTACTGCGTGGTGCACGTTAAAAACCTCAGGCTAGCGGTTGTACTGCACTGGCTAAATTGCTCATCTACAGCGAGTGACTCGTCGCAACTTTGAAATGGCTGACCAACTACACGCTGTATAAATATCCCCCCCCCCCCTTATTATTATTCAACTCCCGGCTGCTACAATGGATATTATAGCCCAGAATCCCCGGATTCTGCAGCACAGGTTTTCGATAAAACATTTCCGAGCTGCGGTGGACACTTGGCCACTGATCTCCGCAGGATCGCAACCGCACTTAAAAAAGAAAAGAAAAACGAGGAATTATTTTTTGAAGATTTTTATTCGTAAAAACTTTCTATACATGTTTTACCTTCACGTTCCCCAGAACGTAATGCAGAATTTCACAAGAGTCATGACACAAATCAAAATCTGAACAAACGTAGGTAATTCACTATTTCACACTAATTTGGTGCGAACAGAGAAATAAAATATGATGGCCATTGAGAAAAGAAAACGAATCATGAAATGTGAGATGTATAATGGAAACTGATTGAAAAAAAAATAAAGGTTTGAATACTTTTTTTTTTGTCGTAATGATTTTTAGCTGCCGTGAAAAGCGCTTAGAGCAATTTTGGTTTTGAACGCATTTTGTCGCAACACTTTAAACGGCAAATCAATTTAAAACAAATTATAAACATTTATAAAAGAACACACAATGCAGAAAGAAGGTACCATGTCCACTTGGTTAACGAAACTTTCGAAAACCAAAACAAAATTTGTCCTACGAAACAAGGTTACTGCGATATAGCACTTTCCATCAAGTCTAGCATTAAATGTTGTCATTATCAGTTAATTATTGCACTCTCCACAGGCGGTGGCGGCACCGCAATGTAATAACGTATGTGAACATTAAAAAAAAACGCAAGAAAAACCAGCAGTATCTAAAAAAAAAACTGGATTTTGTTTCAGAAAACGAAAACCACACATGTCGATTAAATTTTCTTCAATTTGTTGGCGTTAGAACCTCGTAAACGATCTCGAAAATTCATAAATTCAGTATTTTATCTCCTTTATCAATAAAATCACGCGGGAAACAACTTTTATTTTATATGAGGAAAACAAATTTCGACAAAATCGGCAGCCGAAACAAAACAATATCTTTTCAAGCGTAAATAAAGCTACGTTTTTTTTTCATCTTTATATTAGTATACAACTCAATCTGACCACCGAAAATATTTTCTTTTAGCCTGCGTATTTACTGCTACGCTAGAAAACGACGCGTAATGCCAAAGCTCACGTCGTCCATACGTTCCAGCGATGCCGTCAAAAAAATTACGCATTTAATCACTGTGAAAATCTACTCGAGATAAAGGTGATGCACGAGAATGTTGTCATGGATGAAGACATGTCAAGAAATTGAAGGCATGATTAACGATTTTTTTTTTAATATATAAAAATCTTGACATGTCACCTCTATGTTCTGAATATTTGGCATAAACCTACATACCGAACAGTCTATAGAAGAAAAAAAAATGGTTCGCCACTTTTTTCCTATGCCGCGACGGTTTTGGGGGCCTGTGACAGCTCGTTGTTGGGTGGCCATTTTGAGAGGGTAGGTTTTCCAGGCTGCACATATACTTGGAGCTCTATCCGTTGTCGTATCTGCTTTTCATTCTGTGTAATGAATCCGAAACTCATAACAGACACACACTTTTCGCCACTCTAGAGAGAGCCTGTACCGCAGAGTGTGATCAGCTGCTCGATCGGGCTCACGTGATTTATGGGCCGCGTTTGTAATACGAGCTGCAAGGAGGTGAGAAAAGCGTTGGTCGTCTGCGAACGACTCCGCCTTCCCGCCTGCTTTCCTCCTTGCCAGGCAAAAACGAAGCGCATGCGCAAATGCGACCGATCTCCGCAGGCGGCGTCCGCCATTAAATTGCAAACGCTCCCCCCCATGTGGGGAAAACGTAATCATCCATCCATCCATACATCCAAATGGATGGATGATTAGGGCCGAATTCTAGCTTTCAATCGGCGGCGTCTCGCGCCACCTGCCCCAGTGTTGCAGCGAAAACTGGCGCCGGTTGGCGGGTAACGCCCGTGAAACAGAAACTGACCCCCAAAAACCGTGCGATCACGTCAGGGTTCGAGAAACCAGTGGCAAATGTGACAAAAGTTTTTTTTTTTTTTTTTAATAAAAAAAAAAGGTGAAAACAAGAACTGTACAAGTAAAAGAAACAGAATGTTCGAGATCATTTCGCGAGGCTTTCTTTGTTTCCTCTTACTGTACCCATCACCCAAACAAAAAATACGCGCCTTTTTCTGACGCCGAGTAACTCGAAAATTTCTGGTCCCCTTGAGGCGACAGGCGAAGTCAATTTCAACAATTCGGTGGTTACTTATTTCCCCGTGTCTTCATAGACCGAGGAGAAGGGGTGTATGTAAAGTCACATTCACATTTAACAGGGAGCACCGGGGAGGGAGGGGGGGGGGGGGGCCTTTTGATTTAGAAAATAAAAACGAAAGCACAATAACACTGTGGCAAATTTATGTGAACGAACGAACGTGACGTGACAGAGATAAATAAGTTTACATTTGTGCCGAATCATGCGCGAGAACATGGAAAAAACACCAAACTGTTCCAAGGTGAGGCTTAGCATTTGCTCCATTTAAGCATGACTGCGACCGTACAACGCACCAATTCTTCGCAGAATTGTTAATTGGAAATGCCTGGAACCCCTGCCATGCTGGAGTTTCGACCAGGTTCAACTTCTTCGAACTTTCAACTCCAAGGTCGATCAAATTTCGATAGGATCTCGACAGTTATGCTCATGTGCCTACATTGAGAACAAGCTGGCGCCGCCTGGCGAAAGAGCGGTGCAGCATTTGGACGAACGAACTATAGAATAAAATGTTTCTTTTTTTTTTTAGGTTTGCTGTTATATTGTGAAGCACTGGTAATCATGTTCTAAAATATACAACAAATTATCGCATAAATATTTTTCTTCGATTCAGGAGACAACTGTGCAGCAATCGGGCAACACTGCTTAAAAAGTCGAACTTCGGCGAATTTTTCTTTCAAAACTTCGAAGGTTCGCCGAAACCAGTCGCACCCCAGGTTTCGACACAGGTTCGCGACATCCATATATTCGTAAGCAAACACTGATTTTTTCTTTCGAGCGAACCCAGATTCAGTTACACTGGGAGACCTCAGCGTATGACCTTCGAAAAAGCCCAACATGGCTTCACTGTTTCGTACTGTTCCACCGAGAAACTTTAGCCTCCTTACCCGGCCAGTGAAACAAAATGGCGGACAGGTACGGTTAGATTTTTTTTTTTTCCGTTGCCGGACAGACAATTTAGGATTTCCAAAAGACACTGCCAAACTCTCCCAGTATACTAGCTCCGAGCAAACCCAAAGTGTAAACGAAACAAACGCTCCAATGAATGAGCCCAATGGTAAACCGCGTAACATCGCAAAAAAAAAGAATAAAAAAAGGCACATTGAGTGTTTTTTACAGAAGGCATAATATCAAATACTACACTAGTTATCACCTAAAAAAAATAAAGTTCCCGTTTTTGCGTAGCGTTACACAGTTTCACCTCTATGAGGTGAATTAAGATGCTCCTAAGTAATTTTAATATCAGTTATTCATAACTGTAGCAAGCGTACAGATTTCAGAGGCAAAGGGCATTCTTAGGACAACCAAGCATTGTAAGGGTAATGTCAAGCAACGTAAAACCTACGCATAATTTTATTTTTTATGTGACAAGTTGTATGGCGAATCTGTAGACAAACAATAGACGGGTGTGAATCACACATTTAAACGAGAAAGGGGGAGGGGTCATAAGGTGAAGCCAATTAAATATGACCAAAACAGCACGACTACTACTAACCTCAAAATATAGCAAAAAAGAAAAAAAAAGAAACGAAACCAACGCATCTATTTGCTTTTTCTGAACAAAATGCTCGAGGATCGCCAAAAATCCAAAAATCCAGAGACAGCATACACGTTTCCTAAAACGACGACGACATTTCTCGGGGATTGGCGCCAAAGCTCGAGAACAAGAAAACACAAAAAAAAAAAAAAACCAATGGAGATCATCACCGATCAGCACTTCTCTTGTTACTTTTTCCTTTTTTTTTTTCCTTCACCAACCAACGAAACCGGTGCCACCACAGTAGTACTTTTTATACACAGTATATATTTATATATGTATATCCGCTATCATTCCGGTGGTTCAACCGCCCATCCAGGTGTTATTTGAGATCTTAGAAAGTGTTTTGCTTATTATGTAGGAACTCGTGAATTCGCTTAGATCAACCCGAAACGATAAAAAAAAAAAGATAATAAAACGAGCGATACCTACTTCACTTCAGGTACACAAAGAAAAAAAAAAGAATCGCCAGGTAGAAGACGACAATACATAATATTAGCATAATAAATGTGTGTGGACTCCCTCCCATTGAACATATACCACCCGCCAGGGAGCCCTGAGATCATAAGAAGAATATAATTAATTTATAGTAATTAAATAACGGAAAACATCCTCTCTCTTTTTCCCCTCTTCCTCTCGCTGGGCGAGAGCTACGCGTTCAGTTGTCATCTTCCGCTTTCCCTGTGCCCTTTTATTTCGTCTGCTTCTCTCGCGTTCAGGTATTTCTCTCTCTCTCTCTCGTCTCGTTCTTCGGTTGTCACTCCCGAATAATTGGTCCAGTCGCTAGTAGATGGCGCGCACTCTTAAAAAAAGGGTCTATTGAAACAGATACCATTTGATATAAACCATTTCGGGGTATAATATTTTTCACATTTTTCAAAACGTTCTGTTCATGTCAATGCTACTCTCTCGCGCACTCTCTTTCTCTCGTTCGACATCCATATAGAGTGGTGTCCCCACAGACAGGCAGACTAGTAGATTCGCGGACACCGCTTGGACCTGGAGGAAGAAGTGGTCTTCTCTTCGCCGCCATCTTGAAACACGAGAACCGGGTGACCGAAGAAGCGAGGCATCCATCCGCAAGCAAGACGACGACTCCGCAGCAATTCTCCCCGCTAAGCGTTGCTTCCTTGTTCTTTCTGCACTCTGTAAAACAAAAACGCGAAAAAAAAAAAAAAAAAACACAGGTTAGAGAAAACTCAAGCAGCACCCACCGTCAGAAAAGCTCATCAAGCAACAATGCCAGTCGCCTCGTTTCGGGGCATCACTTCGAAGCGTCCGACCGGACTCCGCGTAAAAGGCCGAACGCTGACACGGCATTCCTTTTCCCATATCACGGTCAGAGTTTTGAATATGGCGGCGATACAGGTTCGCAAAGTGCGGCCTCTGCAGGGCGCACTTTGCAATTGCAATGGCCGCGTTCGCGTTTGTTACCAAACGCATAGCGGCCATTTGTTTTCCGTCAACGAAGTACGTAGAAACAAACAAACGAAGCCACTGAAAACACACACGCAACGACGTATAGACAGGCAGACACAGACACGAGCGCACGCATGCAAACAACAGAAAAACGCCGACGAAATATTAACGGAATGAAAAACAACAACAAAAGTCACCGAAGAATTTCGCTGAAGTTCGACGAGCATTCTAAGAATGTCGGTCGGAACTGGCGATCGAGTGCGTCAAGCAAACTCTCTCCGCACCGGAAACGGAAATGCCACGTATTAAAAAGAGAAAAGAAAAAAAAAAGAGAACAAAAACTTAGAAAGCGAATATTTTCGACATCCAGATGAGTCTGAACGTCTCAGGCTGTCATACACAACGAAAAAAAAAAATAAATAGAGCATTATATTTTTAAAGTTACGCGCACGTATCTCTAGGAAGAAAAAAAATTAACGAGGAAAAGGTTTCTGAGATCACGCACCCACGATTACTTACAGAGAAAGACATACATGTCACAGTCACGTGACCCCCACCAAGACAGTCCAGAGGATATATGTCACAGACAGAAGCAAAAAGGAATTAAAAAAAAAAAAGGAAAAAGATGACTTCTTTCAAAGCCCTTACTCAAAGAAGGACGCATCCGACGACGCGATATAGAGCCGTCAGTGCACCCAAAATGTGCATATGTGCGCGCGCGTGCGTGCGTGCGCACGTGTGCAACGTGCACATGCACGCGGTATGCGCTTTGCTGTCCCGTTTCCCGTCGCTTCATCCGCGAGATGCGACTATTTTTAGCGGGGGTGGCACCGGTGATGTTGGTCGTAAAAGTAGATACACCGCCTCGGTTCATCGTTGCACCACATGTGGCGCCACCGTCCGCCCATATACCACGCACACCGAAAAAAAAAAACACATTTTTTTTTGGACACACATACACAAATATAGAGCGACAGGCGGCGTCATGTCAACTGCGGAGATAACCTTGGGTGGGAGCCCAAAAACGGAACCACGAAAGGACTCCTCTACATGTGGCGAGAGACGAACTTTCCTCCCGGTTCAGGGCAGCGAACAGGAGTCGTCACGGATGCACGGACGGATATGCATTCGGCGGATCACTTTTAATTGGCTCGCGCCACCCTGTCGATGTTCTCAATATCAACCTTGAGAACCCAAACTCAACCATGTAAGGCCTCCTCTACCTGGAGGGAGGGAGGGGGTCTGTCTACCCTGCAGTAATTCCAATATTGGTCGGTCTATATTCAGAACTACAGGCGTCACGGATGGATGGACAGATCTGTGTACGGCACTGAATCCTTTTCATGACACGGCGGCTCGCGCCACCTTTATTTAACGCAATGCCGAAACAATTAGAATCATATTTTTTTTGGTCGGCTGCCAGACACCGCGGCTGGTGGCCCAAACAGCGGTACAACTTTGGCCAGTTCCTGCCACGAAACGATTGGACGAATATTGCCACCATTTAGCGGAGAATGAGAACCGCACACGGTATTTCTTTCCGTGAAAGCGATTGTGACGTCACGTCGCGTTACGTGATCTTAGAGTTACGTAGTTTCAGTAGTACAATAGCCCCATTACATTTATCGGGAATGGTTTGGCCGCTTAATTAAAAGGGGAAAATAATTCGGACGTCACGCGACCTTAATGTTCGCACGTTTACCAAATAATTTCGAAGCCGCGCGGTTGGAGAGTGATTGTGTCTAGAGCCACTAAATGGGCTACGCTTAGAGTATCGCCACTCTGTTCCCCGATATCATTGTGGGTGCCGCCATCTTGGTGCTTGTGCAGAGTTGACGCAACTGCAGATCGCCAATATTCAAAAGTGCGACTTCCTCAGCATTAGATTCGGTATGAGGAAGCTCACGTAATATTTAATTCTAAAAATGAATATCTCGTTTATTACTAAGCGTTAGCTCTGTAAACTGTGTGCTGCTGGAAAGCGCTGCATTGGGGACAGAGACCTTGTCAGGCTTCGAGCCTTTAGTCCCCGTCTCCATTTCGGTTGATTCCGGAAAAATAAACATTCATTCAATTCAATTCAATTCAATTCAATTCAATATTGCTTCGCTCCGTCGCGAACTGTTGGAACGTATGTAGAGGACGGAAAAGCGTTTCCTGTGATTTCAGATAAAGCTTCAGATAACTGACAACCACGATTTTCAGCCACAAGATGGGTAAATGTCGTTTCTCTGAAGCGTAGCTTATCTAGTGGCACTAATTGTGTTTAGTCTGCGTGCACCAGAGCGCGCTGCTTACCTCAACTGTCATTCATTTGCGCAACACAAAAAACCGGCCTTCTCCTTTAAAAAAAAAATATTCATGTTTTCAATCAACGGCGCGCGAAAATATCGCCGGAACAATTTGAGACAATACACGCCGCCTGTAAATAAAAAAAAATAAAAAAGCGGGGGGGGGGGGGGGGGGGGGGGACCCGGACAGCGCAATAAGTTCTCCGTCGCAAGGAACGACGAACATGCGGTCGATGGCCCACCCTAGACCGGCGCCGAAGGAAAACGGAAACGACGCACCGGAAGTGAGGAAAGAACTACCCGACTTCCGCCCATGCATACGCACCCGCTCGCTCGCGCCCGCGACGCAAGCCCGCAAATACCGCATCGAAAAAAGAAAAAAAAAAAAAAAATAAGAGAGGGGGCGCGTTGTTTCTCAACCCCTCCGCGCTGCCTGGCAGACACACGCACGCACACACACGCGCATACACACACACACACCACCGCCACCATCCGTTCCGTTGTATCTTCCCATAGACCTGACTGCCACCCCTCCTCTTTTTACGATATTTCGAGCACTTTTTTTATATTTATTTCGCGCGTACGTGCCTATCTGTGTTTGCTGTTCGAAAGTTGTCTTGGCTCGGTGTCTGTAAGGTGCGCGCATATGCCGGTTTCGGCGGCCAGGAAGCCGGCTAGTGCCTACGAGAGGGGCGGATGGCAGAGCTTCACGTTTTTCAGGCTTCCGGTCACATTTTGACCATACGGCGCCCTTTTCGTGCGTGTGTGTGTGGAAATCGTGGCTAAAAGAGAACTTGTCCCCTCTGTCTCGTCTTGATTTTGTGAACAAGATGGCTTGGCTCGAAACATTTTTTGTCCAGTCGCTGAGACGACGAGCGTGAGCGGGCAGCCAAAGCACTACGAAGAAGAACAAACACGACGAGACAATGCTGCTTGTCTTCGTAGTCCGCTTCGTAGTCGTGTTTGTTTTTCTTCGCAGTTCGCGTTTTTTGGGCTGTTTTCCCCATCATGTATTGGCGACGTGCCCGATCGAAAGTGTCGCCTTGGTCGGCCTCCCATGATTGACCGAATGCTGACATGACGTCAGCAAAGGACCTCTCATCGACAGAAAGCAGACTAATGCCAGAACCTTAATTTTGGCGGTGCTGGCCGCAAAGCGCTATGTTTTCAGGCTTCCACCATGCTCATTACAAACACCATCAAACTTGTTGTTTGCGAGGTAATGACGTCACAAGAGGGAACCATATGAGGGCGCCACCGAAACATCTCACCGCTAATAATAACAACGACCAACTGGCCCAGTTCACCACCTTATTAGGCTAAAAGATACTTTGCCGAATTACCCGAGCATCAAGAAGAACGCTGCACGCGCTCACCTTCTCTAAAGACTCCGAGTGAATAACGAAAATAAAGCATCGAAAAACGCGCGCGCAAAGTGCCATTTGTCTCGAATTCCTTTTTTTTTTTTTTTTTTTTGCTTTAGAATTCTTCTTTATTGATACTGTGAATCTCTTGCGAGATCGTAACAGGAGTGGTACATTGAAACAATTTCAAGCAGGGTGCACTTGCTGCGACAACAGAAAACAAAAATCTGAATATGTGGTAGCATTTACAACGTCAGGTGGTAGGCTGTTCCGCTGTTCCAAAAGTTATATATTTATCTTTCTCCATTCCAAGCTCGTCATTGGCGATAAGGTAAAGAGATTTAAGGCGGTTTATTCTCCTTCTTTCCTGTAGAGTTTCCAGGCCTCCGTAATTACAGAGTTTTGTTGGAATACTTATGAGGAGTGCATATTATAGGGAGTATTCACTGGACGCCATAATTGTGGGTGATGTCTAGAGCGCGTGCTCAGAACGAGCTCACATCAATAGGCTGCTAAGACCGGCACTCTTGATGGTGCGGAATGCACGTTGCAAAAGAACTGTGGAAGCTCGCCATCAGCACGCGCTCAGCATTCGCGCACGCAGCTATGGCCGCCAGTGAATACTCCCTACCGGCGGCGAGATGTTTTGGTGGCGCCCTCCTGTGGTTACCTTTCGTGACGTCATTACCTCGCGAACAACAAGCTCGATGGTGTCTGTAATAAGCATGGTGGAAGCTTGAAATCCTAGCGCTCTGAAACCAACACTGCAAACACCGTCAAAATTAAAGTTCTTATATTACTCTTATTTCCGTCGATGAGAAATCCTTTGCTGACGTCAAAGTCAGCATTCGACCGATCGTGGAAGATCGACCAGTGCGACGCTTTCGATCGCTCACGCCGCCAATACACTCGCGCACGCCACTTGCTGCTTGGGTAACTTAACGAAAGGTCTATAGACCTTTTCTTGAACGGCGCCGCCATCTTGAGAATTGCGGCGCCGACGACGCCGTCTAGCGGCTTAGAAAAAGAAATACCGGCTAGTTCTGGCAGCACAGCTATCTGGGTAGGCAACGGTGTGGGTATGGGGGGAACTTGGCTAGACTTGGCTATGGTGAGCTGCAATAACTTGGTTGGAGCTTGTCCGGTTGAATCCAGCTGGCTACTCACAGGCCACCTTGCCTCCTCGAGAGAACGAGGACGAAGACGGTGGGGTGTTTTGATTGAGTTTCCACAGCGAAGTATATATGAGCAGTTTAATGTAGTCTATGCAGGTAAGCTCTCGGCATTTGATAGCTCCATCTTGAGTGGTGGCATGTAGACTTTTTCGTACCTTTCACATACCATGGGGCTTGCAGTGATAGCCTAATTGAACCATCTGCACCGGGAATTAAAATCGGTCCTCTTGCCGTAGACGAAGTGGTCGTGAGCTTAAACATGACGATGAGTCTGATACGAATCTCTCGTGATTCAAGCTCGCAATCGACTGCCTTCATAAATAAGGATTCTTGGGGAAAATGCGAAGCTCGATAACATTGCAGCCACACTCGCGCTGCAGCTTCTTGTGCTCATGGCACACTTTCTGCTATTGTTCTTATGCTTTTTAAAATTATTTATTCATCCGACGACCACAGAGTGGTAGCCAGACAAACCGTAGATTTTCGAAATTGCAGCACGGTAAAAAGGGAGCACTCCGGAACTAACTCATGCCGACCCGGACGACTTAAGATATCGAAATCGTTATTATCGGACGTCTACAAACACACACAATCCAAAGTGTTGGTTACGTTCCCACGCAAGAGCCACGCGAGTTTAAAAATGGCTGGAAACAAGGTTGCCGGGCTTCCTTTCAAGTGTTCGCGTTCCATTCATCGCGACGGCGCAGCAACGAACCTAAACTCAGTCGTCAAAAAAAGCGTCGACACGTGAGACGACAGCGAAACGGGGCTCGACTTGAATGACCCCCCGGAAGAACCCATTAGAAAGGACTCGACGGGTCGTTTAACGAGAGACGCATGGACCAAGGAACGGCCAGTAAAGGCGAGGCGCGAGCGGCCGCCGAAGCAGGTCCGAGCAACTCTAGGACCGGACCACGGGCCCGAAAAAACCGCAGGTCTCTTTCACGCGAACCGGTCCGGCCTCCGCGTCTACCAACGACACACGGCTTCCCACGGCGCGTCCGCCGACCCTCGCGCTTTTCGGCGATCTAACGAGACGTCCAACAATTCCCGCATTAGAAATTCCAACGGCTTTCCGTGCAGGACCTGGTATAGCGTTCAGAGCGACTGTGCCGGTTCGGACCACAGCCACGAAATATGATGCTATGTACGCTTTCGCGTAACGAGTTGTGAGTTGTCTGACGCTTTGCCTGAAATCGCAGAAACCGCTTTTTCCGTCTTCTAGAAATGGCAAAACCCTCCGCTTGCTGGGTTTAAAACTCGGGAATTCGAATTTTTCGGTTGTATACATCCTCTCACAGAGTGATTTCTTGCACTGCTTGTCACGCTGTGTATACGGCCAACACTTGCGCGCCGGTAACCGTTGTTGCCGTCCTTTTCTATATAGCTCTGAGGCCCTGTTCAGACAGCTGAGGCGGTTGCATTCGGAACGACAGAAAGGGCAGCAACAACAACGTTTCCGGGACAACTGTTTGCCGTACACAACGAGGCAAGAAGCATTGTAACGCAAAAGGTAGCTCCGTCAAGCAATCATGAGTGACGGCTGTGACGGCGTTGGCGTTGCGGAGTTGCCACTCCGGAGCTCAAATGATTCCGGAATAATTCCACATTTCCGCTACCAAGGAGTGGAATGGAGTGAGAATTGAATAGGCTAAGTTCCCAGTTCCGTCGATCTTCAGCTAGAGCCTAAATAAAGGCTGAACAGCGTATCGAGCGAATTATGCGACGAATACCTCACGAACGTCGCCCGACGGCACGCTCGCTTCTGTTTTGATGCCACGCGCAGAAGCAAAATTCGTCGCTTTTTCGCAGCATATCCGTCCCATGGAGTCCAGGCTTAACGCATGTTAGTGCATGGTCAAAGGTCAAAGTGGCTCTTCCAACGTCACTACACTTAGAGGGGTACTCTGAAGGTTCCTTCACGGTCCTCGATTTGCCTGAAAATCCGCTAAACACACCTACGAACATCGCTGAAAAGTATCCCAGATATTAAACAAAAGGTGAGGGCGCAAAACGAGCTCGTGGTGGTTAAACATTTGACTAAAAACCGAGAGACTGGGACGAGAAGGGACGGACTTTCTGTTTGTCCGTCCCTTCCGGCCCAGTCTCGGGGTTTTTAGTCAAATGTTTATGCCAAATATTAGGTCAAAATGTGTGTATATATATTTTTTTTTTCTCTCGCGAAGTTATCGAATTTACAAACTTAGTCCTCACCGTGTTTTCAAAGTGGAAGTCTCTACTGGCAATAAGGAAAAAAAGTGACGCCAGCAAAAGGCAGGGGTATTCACTCCATGGACTGCGAACTTTGTTCCCAACTGATTCTAAGCAGTTTCATTGAGTTAAATGAATGCTTTGGAAGCTCGCTCCAGTACCCGCGAACCAGCACGGAACAAATGCTTGGCATATGTACCACAGCTCTTAGACTGCTCGCTCGATTGGCAAGCCTGGCTGCCACTAACGTCACGGCGTCATTTTCAACTGCCGATTTCCCGATAATTATTCTGAATTTCGCGATACTAAATAGTCTACCCGGGAGAAGGTGAAGCCGGGGATTTAGAAAATACAGTTAGTTGGGGGAGCTAAAAAAAAATCGCTCGCTCATACATCCAACAAAAGAGAGTCTGGAAACACGAGTCACCGCCATAACCGTGGTTCGACCGCCGCGTGCCAAGTTTTATCCTCGAACTCATTGCCATGTGGCATTCGAAGCACGGAAGCACGCATGTGGCATTCGAAGCGCGCTCCGAAACAGGCTACAGCCTCCAGATGCTGCAATTCTCGTTGCCTAATGTTATAAAGAGTATACACGTAGATTTGGCACGGATTTGATGAGTTTGAGCAGAAATGATATTCGTTCTTTGTTTCTCTAGTTTTATCTGTGCCGATTTTTCATGGGACCTTCGACCTTCGACCCGTAAGAAATGTTCGTTATGTATCTGGGATCTTTTTTTAGTTTAATGTTGCGTGTTTTCCTTCTCTGTAAACTTTATTGTACGGATCACTGGTAGGTAAAATAGTTTCTCTTGTTCCTGGTGGGGACCCTGTCAAGCGACAACAGTCTGTTCCTCCTCCCCCTCTCTCCTGGAGAAAAACAACAAAATTTAAAAGTTAAAGTTAAAGCATGAAAGTGGCTCCCTCAGTGAAGCAACCAAAAACTGAATAGTTGTAGGCGGACAAGATGTCGTTCCTGCCGCCGTGAGACGCGCCTGTCGTGACCACACGCGCTACACTTGAAGGGGCGATGCAACGATTTTTGTATTTTGCGCAAATACCGCTTAGAACGGATCCCTGACGTTAATGACCTGTGAAATACCCGTTCGTTTTTCACCAGACGCTGTCGAAGTCGCAGAAAAAAATAAAGAAAAACGAGCAGAGTTCACTCCCTCAACTCGCAGCCAGAACAAGCGGCCACGTAATCTGGAGCCGATTATTGGCGAGGAGATCGAACTATAGGGGGCGCTGCGTTCACCAAAACAAATACCGCCTGCGTGGAAAACAACTCCCGCGTTCCATGTGCTGCCGTTGGCTGCCGTGTTGTTGCGGCGTTCCCTGCAGGCTTGTTAGAATATAGTACGCTCTTGTTGCGTACCGCGGTGCTCAGCGCATGCTTTAGAGCTTGGAATCAGTTTTCATCGTTTTCCTGCTGGAAAAAAAAAAAAGAAAACTAAAATCGCAGTGGATAAGTAAGAGTAGGGAAGAAGTAATTGACTGCGCACGACGTGGTGTGTGGTCGTCACTTTTCAAGCGATTCCTTCTAAGCAAACTACGCTAATGGACGAGGCATGTACGCGCGTAAATCACGCTTGCATTGAGATCCGTTCAAAGCGTACATTGTATTTTATAGGTAGTAGATACTCCGCCGGCAACCGGCACCACAAACCGAGCAAAAAAAAAAAAAAAAAAATTGCCGGTAGTTGTTTCCATTGGGTTTCATGTCAAAGGAATAGTCAAAACGGGAACTTGTATATGTGTCAGTAGCTCAATGGAAAGGTGTTTGTTTCACGTGCCGTGGATCCCAGGTTCGAATCAATATAGACGAACTTTTTTTCGTGAGAAACATTTGGCGATTTATATTTATTTCTTTTTTAGAATAATCATTGCCGTCCGAAACTCCCGGCAATCTTTTTTTCCCGAGTGGTTGTGCCGGCTGCCGGCAAAATATTCCCACCCTATTTCATAACAGTGAACCAGAGGAGGTTCTTGATACGCAGCGCCGTTCAGTTGGAGAATCTTCCGAAGGGATCACACGACCGGGTCGTGCGGCTTCGGAAGCCACACAGAGGTACTCCTATCGTTTGATCACTATTTTATTCCAGGCTACCTTTTACACTGGAACATATTAGGTACCAGTATCAGTTCGATATTGTGATATTTACGCAATTGCGTGAATCATTTTGTAATTCTTATAATTTCGATTGAGCAATGCAAATGTGTGTATGACTGATACCCGTGCCACACGGGCAACTCGAATGCCATTTACAACGAATGACATTCGTGTGATCGACGAATCGGCTCGCGATCTGTCGCGCGTGGAACTCCCCACGCTCGGAGTGTCGCGCGCTGATTGGCCGATCGTCCAAATCTCATTCGTTGTAAATGGCATTAGAGTTGCCCGTGTGGCACGGGTATAAGTCCTCGTCATGCAGAACTCATTGATATTTCATCGTGAACCGTGCACCTTTGAATAACCGATAAATAGACCCTTCCAGAAATTCAGTCTGGCCACTGTGATCACTATCATCATCTGTAGAACGGCATATGTGCCATACGAATGGCGGCCTTCTAGTGACTGATAAAGGAAGACGTTGAAGATGCTCCTAAGCGGATGATGCGAGGCCTGCATATTCGGGGGGTCAGCACGACGCGACGTAGGAATGGAACGCAAGAGCTACGTAAGCGTTTACTCTAATAACTCAGATTCAGTCAATCTCTGGGCGGCACACAATTGGCTTTAAAGCCCTTTGGTGTATAGAATTTTCTCGAGGCATCTGAGTGGGTTGGAGCTTTGTTCTGAATGCAGGTTCTTGGCCACCATCGGACTGAAAGTGATCAAGAAAGAACTCACACTGAACGATTCCTCGCGTGCCGTTGACTTGCGAAAGTGACGGTGCCGATACAAGTTCATCTCCGCCATTGATATGGCAAAACATAAACTGCTTTACGAACCACCAGATGGCACTGAATTTCGGAAAGGGTCTATTAAACTGAAAAAGACAACTTATAATGTTTAATGTCAATATGCAGTCTAATTAGCCCCATCCTACATTATAATGTTCACCAGTGTGTTTTGTTTTTTGGCATTTCAAGGAAAACGTAATGTAATGACTATTTTGGTTTATGTTTTTGGTGAAACTTTCTCCGGGGCAACGCTGAGCTCGATTACATGATCCCATTTCAGCACGTCCTCGCCTTCAACGAGGCACCTCTTGCTCTCGCCGATGTGGCTGATGATCGTTGCAAGAGACAGGGACACTGAGAAGCAACGCGTGTGTTTCGTGAATACGGTTTCTCCAACCTAGGAAGCGCACAAACATCGCCACACCGCGTCAGTCACGCACGACCTGGCGCGAGCAGCCGGAGCGACGCGGCCGATCGCGAGCGCCTACACGTGGGTTGGTTTTTGCTTCCAACGAGAATGCGGCGACATTTAAAGCAAGGTGAGACAAGCAGGGACTATGCCACCCCTACGCAAATGCTTTTCGAGCAGATATATATTATCCACATACCTTTCACGAGCCTCAAGTCCTCGTCCTCCGTGGCTGAACGAGTACTACCGGCGGGATTGTTATTCCCGCAAAATAGTTCCGACGGCGGCCGCTAGCAAGCGCCACCGTTCGATCTCCTCCCCAATATGCCGCCAATGTTGATCATAGCCACGCGCTGGGGTCGGCAAGGCACAGGACACGCGCTGAGTTCTAGACATTGTTATGGCTCGGCTGTCGTCGTCATTGCAGCGATTGGACACAGGACACTACCCGAATGCTTGTCGAGCTATCGATTATCACGAGCCCAAATCGAGTGTCCACGCTATGCTCGGGTCCAATCTATGAGCCGCGTTCAAATATCGTCACTGGGCGGTGCTGCTACCGCCCAGCTACGTCATCAGGTTTTGCGAAGGAGAGATTGAATGAAAACACTCGGTTTTGTCCTCAAAATTACAGCGCAACAAAGGAGTTTCTTGGTCAGTGACGCTGCGTGCGAGTATCCTTGAGTCCCACTATACTTCGTCTCACCTTGGTATGGACTATTGTTAGCCACGCGTGCTAAAAGCGCGAGCTAGTCGCTTTGAATGAAGCCGCGGCGGCTGCACGAGCGCTCGTGCAGCATGTGCTCTAGTCAAGGCAGTCAAGGCTGGCCGCTCGCGCTAGCACAGCCTACGCGGTTAGTCCATGCTAGGGTGAGACGAAGTATAGTGCCAGTAAGCTCGTGTAAAGTGAAAAAATTGACCGCATCTCCACGTGGTGAATGATGTTGATTGGGGCGAAGCTCTGGTGGTGCTTGTCTGCGTAGACGCTGAGCCGCAGCATGCCGAGCCTTTCGTTCGTTTTCATCCATGTCAGAAAGAGAATGTATGGTATGGAACGTGGTTATATACGCATTTGAGCATTTGACCGCAGCGCCCTCTCGTCTATAAACGTTGAGCCAATGCATGCAAAGTTTAACGCGATTATATACGCATTTGACCGCAGCGCCCTCTCCTGTATAGACGTTGAGCGGCTACATGCAACGTTTGATCCATGACATCCCCAGCTCTTGAGTTACTACCACATCTCGGAGCCCCCTACTCGTCCCGCAGTCGTGGCCGAGTGGTTAAAGTGATTGACTAGAAATACTTGGGGTCTCCCCGCACAGGTTCGAATCCTGTCGACTGCGCAATTTTTTTTTTTCATTTTTTCATCATTTTTTAATTAATTTTTTTTTGCCCTACATGACGAGCACGTAAGCTCACGTGCTCACGTACTCGTGAGCACGTGAGCTCACGAGCAGGAGCACGAGCACTGGACGCCAGAGGACGGACGGACGGACGGACGGGCATGGCTAGCCCCTAAGGAGCTTCGCCCCTAAAACATTCCAATTGAATATCGTTGCACCGCCCCTGGGAAAAGTGGCGCCATTCCTTGTTGTGGAAATGCTCGAGACACGTGCCGCGCGCCACTTCTGGGAAGAACATGGCGTCTCAAATCTAGCTCAGTGCTGCGTTGTGCCGCCATGATCTTACCAAGGGCTGCACGCTGCACGTGCCTCGTGCATCGACGCACCTGGCGCTACTTTGCAAACATGAAGGGGCTTAAGCTACACCGTCAGTCAAAGGCTACGAGGCAGGAACAAAGTCCTTCTGCCCGCCTTTCTAGGATGCAGGGCTCCTCACTCGAGAGGCGCGCGCGGAGTCAAAAGTGTCTTAACTGCCTCATGTTTCTGTGACACACATCGATGTCTGCAGTGCCCCCCGAGTACCACCAAGTGTTTTTAGCGACCACCACTCGGCTTAGTGTAGAATCAGTGCTTTGGGAAGGCGTTTTGCATATTTTAGCAGTTGCCAATATGTTTGACAACAACAGCTTTGCAGGGGCGGATGCAGGAATTTCCTGAGGGGGGGGGTCAGGTGTTGGTCAGCATATCATTTGTTTAGGAACCCCCTCCCCCTCTCCCTCGTTTCACGCCCTAAATTTTACACGTGCAGAAATCAAGAGGGGGGTCAGGACATCCGGACCGCCCCCTCTAAATCCGCCCCTGGCTTTGTGTTGCGTTTAGCGGCAAGCGCGATGTAGCTGTCGAGAATCATTTTGCACGCTTAGGAATTGAAGGGACGGAACGGAGCGGTTAAATCATTGCAGGAATGGCAATAGGCCCAGTGTCCTATGGGAGTTACAAGAAATAGAATCATCGAAAACACTAATTCACCGGAGTGGAGCTGGATTGGAATGGGGGTGCTCATTCCACAGCACTGGCCGGTGTTCCGGTCGTTGTGGTTGCTCTGAACGCAATTGACGCAAATATGTGAACGCAACCAACGCTGACCGTTTAAACCAGACATCATGTAATGGCATTTTGTTCCATTACATCTATGCCCTTCGGTACCCACAAATATGCTCAAGTGCTATTACTGGTTGTTGTTTTTTTTGTTTTTTTTTTCCTACAGCGCTTTAGTGTGATAGTGACTGCGCGTGCAAGGGGCCATCTATAGAAAAAAAAAAAAAAAAGCACGAGCCAGTGCGCGACAACACCCCCTCCTAGATAACAAGGCCATAGTACCACACTTCCGATGGCACCGAAAAGACTGCACACCAGTCCCTGCCCACGCAGCACTCGTATTCAATCTGTGTCCCGCACTGGCCCCTTCTAGGCGACGTAGAAATGCAGCGTTTCGGCCTTGCTGTCTAGGAGGTGTTGGCGACAAGACCGACCGTCGCCTAGGCAACCTGCCGCCCGCAAGCTCTGCCAATAAAAGGTGGTGCGAGCGCGCAACAACACAGTGCAGTAGAGAGAGAGAGAGGAGCGAAAGCGAAAAGGAGGGCACAACAAGAGCCTCGCAAAAGCACAGCAAGACAGGAATAAAAAAAGAGAGCCAGAGTGGAAAGGACGACGGCCTTGAGCAGCCACCCCTCCCTCTCCGACGTCTCTGCAACTCCCAGCAGCCCCCCTCCCCCTGGTGTATACCAATACTAAACGTAACAAACCCCTTTCCCCCACCTTGCCCCACTAAAGAAAGGGAGACTCAGAAATGGAAGAGGAGGAAAGAGTGCTGTTCTGCGTAGCCCGATGGAGAGGAGGTGAGAAGGAAGAGAAGCAAGGAGAAATAAGGGCAACAAAAAGGCAAGGAGACCGTCTTTCCCGGCTCCAGCCACCAGGTGGACGAAGGAGACGCCAGCTGCCGTTTTGGCGCCAAAATCTCCCCGCAGCCAGCCAGCCAGCCACCCTACCCTGGGTCTTTACTCAAGGGGAAGCTTTTGGTTCTCGTGTGCCCCCATCTTACAACTCCTCCCCGTTAGCAGGTTGAGAAGGGCAAGAAAGAAGACGCCAGCAGAAAATAGAGCCCCTCCTCCTCCCAGCAACAACACACGAAAACTAGCATGGTGTATTTTTTTTCTCTTTCTCGGCCTGCTGGTCTTGGTAGACGCGGCGGCGGCGGCTCCGATGACTCGACTGGCTGGCTGCTTTGGACGCGATATCTGGCCACGTGTTTTTCTCCTAACTCGAACAAGCAAGCGGTCGTCCTGATTCTTCCGGTAGCTTTCGCCTTGTTAGACCAAGTGTGCTCCAATGGAGACCGTGGCAAAAGTCAAACGCGGCGACCAAAACATCGACACAGTTCAGCGCATGATGACTCATAACAAGAACAACGTCCCCACCGCCGCTGCGGAGGAGCTGTTTTCGACGCGGACGCTTTACGCGATCCTGATTTCTGTGCAGGGGCAGTCGACACACACCCAGTCTGGCCAAAAGCTGACCTATTTGAAAACACTGTGTGGGTCTATAAAGTCACTCTTTGGAAACGAGCGCTTTCTACGTACCTTTTTTTTTTTTTTTTTATAAACAAACCACAGGTACACAACCGAAACGAAGGGCGTATGTATGAAGTGATGGTTACAACCAATCAATCCTATATGATCCGTCGCGCAACTAGCGCTAGAAACATGAGTTGGTTCATGGTATGGATTCGTCAATAAATCAACGCATCACGTTTTCTTTATACACGATATATGATAAAAGAAAGGTTGCGTCTATTTCAAGGACAGAAAGAAGTACGCTGTGTCATCCGCCCCAGCTTTGTGCTCCGAGCTTCACGTTTCAACTGGATTTTGCTGCATTGTTGCACCTGGGTGCAACTGGGAGTTTCAACACCCTCGGAATGACGAGTTAATGAAGCTGCCGTCGAGGTACGTACTTACACGAACATAAGCGCACGATGCAATTAAAAAAAAAAAAAAAAACATTAGTGGAATAGTATACGTAAAAACAATAAAACCGCGTTCATTTTTTTTTTTATTATTCGTGCGGTTACTAACGTAACTGGGAACTCGTTTAAAACTGAGAACAAACCAGAAAGTACCCGAACGGGCATTTCATTTAATCTATGTAGTGCCTACTCTTCCAATCAAAATGCAGCCCCTAAAACAATTCGTCAAAAACAGTAAGAAAATAAAAAAAAAAGTTAGACCCACGTAAGGGAAAGTTACTCATTTTCCTCCTTGGTGCGATGATTTAAAATACTCGTATGACTTGTATGTGCATTTAAGATTATTCGTTCGTCGTGTTACCAAAGCGTGCACGTTTCAAACGCCAAAAATACTGTTTGTTCGTTTTTAAGTGAAAAGTAATTCTCGCAATAGCTCTCGCACATACTTATTTCGCTTTTGCTTCTTGCTCGCTTTTTGTTGAGGTAGCAACGAGTGCAGGGTGATGAGTTAATCCGAGGACGATGTCTCTCCGATATGCTGGTGACGTCACATTGTGTACTCCGCTACATCGTTCTCTCCTTCGCAGCAATTGCAAGAGCGAAGGAGGGAGTTGCGAACTTTCCTGTTGATTGGTAGAGCCGGAAGTAATTGGGATGCATATATGTTTACACAGTGGGGGGGAAATTAATCGGCCGCAATGGGCGTCTCATTTCTCCGGTGTGATAAATGTAGCCGGTGCGGTATACGACTTCTATAGCCTGCAGGACCTTTAACGTGCATCACGCAGTATAGTGATACACGACCGCACGCCGGTACAATGCGCGTCCACACCGCAACGGGCAGGGGGGCGAATGATTGAATTCAGCGTTCCTAGGTTCTGTACACACTCTCGGGAATAAACCCCTCGTCCCATATGTAACGCTCCAAAAAACTACAATTCGACGTCCTGTTCACTGACGTCGAACCGGCGACACCAACTTCCACGAGCGGCTTGACAGACGACTGATACAACTTATTAAAAGAGGTAATGTACGCATTAAAGACTGCAAGAAACCACTCATACTTTTGTCAACCCTGCTGCAAAACGTTTTTTTTTTTGTTTTTTTGTATATAGTATGTTATATTACACAGCTATCAAGCCGCTCGTAAAAGTTGCCATCCGTTCGACGTCAGTGGACCGAACGTCGAAATGTAGTTTTCGGGTGTTAGATATGGAACCAAGGGGTGTAAGCACCAGATGACGGTACTTTTAACCGTAAAAGAGTACGGTCGAAATTCGAAACGCTGGCTATAGGCGGCGCAAGCCGCCACCCAATGGACTTCTTCCAAAACGGACGCGCCCCATCGCGGCGAAATACCACGCAGTGCACTCTGGGAACTAGTTGGCCACTGAGTTTCGGATTCGACTGAGCAGCTTCATCTCATGATATTACGCTGCGACCGCGAGCGCGCTGCTTGCGTTTTCCATTATCTGACTTTTTACAAATGTATACAATACACTCATTCTCGAGCGATACAAAACGAAGACCGGGGCACTTTCCATGGTTCCCAAAACACCGGACATTATGAGTGCGTATACAAACATAAGTCACCTCACCCCACGAGCTTTTACTGACGCCCAATATCTGTGCCTGAACGGTGTGTCTAAAGCTTGTTGATTCGTACACAAGCAAGATCCCCGAGCTTCGAAGCGTCGAGATTTCCAGCACTGGCTCGCCCACATACCTCGGAACGCTGACAGAAAGGCTCAAGTACAAAAATACAAGAAGCATGCGTTAAGACAAGCTATACGTCTCGGGCTTGTGCTAAAGCTTCGAGGTCTTGCCATTTAGGTTAGTTTAGAGACCACAAATGACGTTCTCGGGACCAGAAAACATGAGATAACGGCCGTTAATAGTCCACGCTCTGTGTATAATCTCTTGTCGACGTGTCGATCAAAACCGAAACCATGCCACTCTCCTCCCCGGCAACCTAGTTCCCAGAGTGCAACGCGTGCCATGTTGCGTGCAGGACTTTATGGAAGTAGTATATTTAAAAAGGTGACGAGTTTCATCCCTGCCATCCGGGGGAGGTACGATGACCCGGTAAAAATTCTCCAAACCAGAGTGAAAAAAAAAAAAAAAAAAAAAATTCCCTGGAGCGGGAGGCGACGATGGCGGCGGTTTTGTGACCGACCCCGCCACAAAACTTCGTTCAACGACGTTGCGGTGGAAGCTACGAGCTCGACGAATATCAGTCGTGCGTCTATATTTCTCCACACGATCACTTTGCCCCCGCCCCCCCCCCCCCCCAAGTCAGGTGATGAAAAGGAGGCGTGTGATTGGTCAGGCAAGCGCGTAGTTCCCCCCCCCCCCCCCCCCCCACCCCCTATATCAGCCTAGGGCCGAACGCGGAGTACACGTATGTACACGACCCGTTCAACGTCCTGCACAGACGGGAACGAACGCGGGTGAACCCGAAAACTAGCGCATGCGCAGAGCGGCAGCGTCGTTGGTGGCCGACCGGCCAATTAGAATACCAGAAACCGGTCCCCTACTCCTCGTGACCTGTCGGAAACATGGCACGCGGAGAAACCGACGTCATCTCGGGCGTATATACAGATGCGTAGAGAACCGACGCGCTCCATGACCTTCCGTATACTCCATCAGCCGGTTTACCAGTCGTGATGGCTGAGCGAATACGGGGGTTAACGGCGGTAACCAGCAACGCCGTTATTTCCCCGGGAAAAAATATAAATAATGAAAGAGACACAGACACTTGACCTAAAGTTCTATAATAACCTATCCCTCCGTCCTTTCCACTTTGGCAGAGCGAACGCTGGAGAGGAGGAGGAGGAAACCGCCAATCGTGGCCAGCAGAGAGCGTTGTTCGAGGGTCTTGTGGTACTTTTGGAATTCAGCTCTCTACTTTTGGGATTCAGCTCATGTAAGAAATTTAAGAACGCAAATCGTTTCGACCATTACAAGCCAGTGTTGTACGGAACTTGCATCGGTAGAACTGGAACGAAAACTCGTTGCGTTTCCGAAAAACAAAGAAACAAAGAGAACGGCGTTTTTTTTTTTTTTTTTTTTGCTATTTATCTGCAATTTTACTTGAATTTAGTAGGCATATAGGCTTTTAATTATCGACTATTTCAACCCTTTTTATTATCGACTATTTCAACGTGCCTAGTTTAAACGCCGTGCGGTCGAGTGACTTTCTCCTACTGTTGCCCGCGACCTATAAACGGGTCACAATTAATTAAATAATAATAATAATAATAATGAGTGTCATGACTTCCTACTTACTGAAATATGTTCACAACGGGATATCACTATAAAAAAAAATGTTCACAACGGGATGTCACTATAAAAAAAATGTTCACAACGGGATGTCAGTAAGAAAACGTAAAAAAAAAAAAAAGACGTCGTTGTGTGTTTTTATAACCCGCGAACCTAAAAAAAAAATTAAAAGAAAATTCTTTTTAAAACGGATACCCCTTCAACGTGATCCACCCACGCACCACACTGACGCACAATTTCGTGACAGCAGAGAAATATCGCGTGACTCACTGAACGCCGACGCACGCGCGCCAAGGAACGAGCGCGTGCGTCCACCCATTTACGGAAACCCGATTCTTCGAGAAAAAAAAAATAAAAAGACGCCTCTAAGAAAGGAAGGTCTCAAAAGCGACCACGAGACCGCCAAACCGTCTTCAAAGCAGCACGCGAAAAAAAAGAAAAGAAAATAAAAAAGGAAGGAAGAAGTTTTTCGCGTTTCCGTAGGAGTGGTCCTCTCCTTTGCCGACGCCACTTTCTTCTACAGTCCATTTCCACTCCCTTGCTCCGGCTGTTCACGGTAGCTTCGGTCTGTCGCGTCGTCGCACCTGGCTCGCCTCCCCCTGCCGCTCGCCGGCTTCCGCTGGCCTCAAACGCCGTGGCGGGGGCGGAATACGCGCACACACACGCACACACTGCCCTCGTCCTCCGAACTAAGAACGCCCACAACGAGAACGAGCGTTGTCCGCACTCCGGGGCGAGCCACTCGCTTCACACGCACGAGTCGCCACGCAGCACAGAAAAGCAGCCACAGCACGTCCGGTGTTTTTCAACTAAAATGAGTCTTGTTTGACCGAAAAAAAAAAAAAAAAAAGAAGATAAAATGCGTGGGAAGGAACGATGGCTTTCGTTTGCTGGGGGATATGCCGCTAGCGCGGAGGAAGAAATCGGGCGGATTTTGAACCTGGAAGTTAGTCTGGTGAGACGAAAAGCAGACGGAGCCGCCGCGAGGGCTCGATAAGCAGACGAAACACTCGCCTTCTTGTCGTTCTCGTCCAGCTCGCTCGCACCTTTGCATTTGACTGCATTATAATCGAAAAGAATGGGACTATCTGCTATCGGTTGTATCCTGCAATGCTCATTGGTTTGGCGACATTAGCGACTGATGCAAGAAACAGTGGGTAAGCCTGGGAGTGGCCGCTGCATTGTTCGAACGTGAGCTATCTCTCTGGTGCCGCCGCTTAGCCAAGCGTGTGAAAGCGACAAATATTGGGTAGGCCACGAAGCCGCAATCGCATAACATGCCGGTACGGCGGAAGCTACGGCACTGGCGGGCCAATCGGAGCGTGACCACGTTTCACCGGAGTGCGCTTTTACTGCGAAGAAGTATCAGGCTTTTCGCTGCGTCACGCTCTAATATGTGCGCGTTGCGCTCATTACGTAGCGCACATCGAAGCCGTCGACACGCAATGTGGGGCTTATCGTTCACCCTTTGTCAAGTTACAACGAGGACAACACGCGGCTCTGACGTCACGTTTCTGCGGTGGCGCTGTTGTCTCTACGGCGCATGCGCAGAAGCCTCACCTCACGCGAATCTGGTTTCTGTGCGGAATTGAGAGCGCAGCGTCCGCGGCAGCAGCAACTGCCCGCAGTTTCCCGTCACGGTCACCGGCCGACCGCAGCGCCCCCCGTTCACTGCTGGTCTCGCGCCAATATACGACGCCAGAAAACAATGCGCGCACCAGAAACGCGCGCATATATATATATATATATATATATATAGGTATGCGCGCGCGAGTACGTATCTATGGTTAACAAGATAGCCAGCCCTACTAAGTATAAAGCTCTCCAGCCCACTTCGGTCGGCGCGAATGTGGGGCAGATACGCGGATAACGTGTTGAAAAAGAAGAGATCGACAAGTACGCGGAACTGTGCGGAACTCCCAGTTAGGCCAATCGCCTCGTCGTGCGTGCAGTAGCATCTCGCAGCGGTCACGTTTGCTCCGCACAAACGTACGATATCCGCGTGAAGCGCGCCGTAATGAAAACAGACAGGAGAAACCAAGGCAGAATGTTTTGTTCACCAGGATCTAGCCGCAGTAGAGTATCAAGTTACGTTTATAACGCAATGCCGATCGTTTCCTTTGACGAGACGCAGCCCATCACACGCTGATTTCTGTCTCCCTCGCCAGCCAGGAGACTTGGGTTTGTTTTTAGAAATACAAATCCCTACGCCGACAGTTTCTGACCCATACGAAATGTGTTGCAATCTTTAAAAAGAACAAAAAACAAAATAAAATCGAATGTAATTGTTGAGAGACACTTTGTCTGAACTCTCAACCGATGCTCCCAAACTCACCACCTCTCCTCCCCCGAAAACGACGTCTCAAAAATGAAAGTTAAACAAGAATGACGGAACAAAGGCGAACAACGCCCTACCTTACGAAAAAAAAAAAAAAAAAAAAAACAAACACGCAATAGAAAAGGAAAAGTAATGGACGAGCCTGGCTGGCAACAAGGAACGCCAGCCAGCGTCTCGGCATGCACGGGCAGGACCTCTGGGAGGTCGGACAAACTCCCGAAAAAACAGCTGGCGCCCCCCTCTCCCCCGACACTCTCTCCCTCTCCGGTTCCGGACCAGGTGAAAAAAAAAGGTCCGCAGGTGGAAGTAGAGCAGATTCTGCGGCGGAACCACCTTGTGTCCCCCCCCCCCCCCCCCCCTTTCCCGAATAAAAGAAAGACCACGGGGGGACCTGCAGCCAGACGGCTTCCAAGAAAACTTCGGCGGGGAAAAAAAAAAAAAGAAGAAAAGGCGTCTTCGAGCAAATAAAATGAAAGGCCCATGACCTCCTACACAGAGAGGTCCGCCGATTCCGAGACGAAGACAAAGGGACTCTACAGACAATTACAAGCACGGTGCTACGACTGGTGCCCTAGCTGCGTGCACGCAAGTGCAACGTGCGCCGGAACGTAACTTTGGTAAGACTGCACAGACCCTTTGAGAAATGCAGCGCCATCTATTGGCTCAAATATCATTCTAAATTTTTGTATGCTAATGGCGGTTAAAATCTAGTACCTATTCATCAACGGCAGACATATGAAAGTTATGGTGTTCCTCGCTGTAGAGTTTTTTTTCTATTTGTTTCAGTTTCGATTGTGTGAAGAAACTACCTCTCCGTATGAGGAGCGTAGTTGAGTAAAACTCATAAGGGGGTCATGAAACCATATCGGGTCGAAATGTTCATGACTTTGCAGAGACGTACTGGACTATAGTCTCGCCCAAGTACACTCGCACAGACTGCCACTCAATTAAAAGCCTCTTGGTCGCGGGGAAATTGCGAGGATAAAAGGGACTACATATTTCCTTCAGTCTTGACTTCGCAAAGCTTGATGACTTAATTGTGGGATCGAAATCACTCGCCTGACAACAGTCGAGCGCGGCTCATGGATTGGACACGAGAACTGCGTGAGCATTCGACTTGGGCTCGTGACAATGCCTCGGGGGACACTCGGGTAGTGGCTCGTGTCCAATCACTGCGCTGATGATTTAGCCGAACCCTATACAATGTTTTCTACTTTGCCAACCCCAGCCCCTATGATGGCGGCATAGGATAGGCACCAGGCCGCGTGTTCTGGCTCCAAGTTGAGGGGATGAACGATGCTCATATTTTTTCGAATTTATTTGCCGACAGTCATTGGTTAGGAAGAACAGCTACGCAAGTTTATTCGGTTATTAACGTTCGGGTATGATTTTGAGTAGTAGTTAGCGAAAGTAGAAATATGGTTTCATGGCCCCTTTATTAAATTTCTGCACCGGGCTGAAGCTGAGCATTCCAAGGATTTGCATGACACCCTCAAATGCCTAATGCACGGACGCGTTGAAGTCTCGTCATGGGGACTTCGAACAACAATACGGCGAATTAACGTCTGGTATGTTCCGACTCCACATCGGTGCCCGCCTTTAAATTCTTTCTTTACCAACCATCAAAAGGCCGCCATTAGCATGTACAGGTAATATACACATACCTAAGTGATAATAGTATCGAAGCGGCCAGACTAAATTTCGGAAAGCGTCTATTGTAGGCGTTTGTCAGCACGAGCAAAGACATTGTGGCCATCAGATGCCCGGCTTGTAATCGTCTATTTACCACAGAGTTAATATAATAGTCGAAAGGAAAAGGTCCTCGCTCGTGCATATCGGGGCATACAGCCGGACACCTGTGGTCCAGATAGGACCATCTCGCTGGCGACGCTTTGATATATCATAAGGAAGCTGGAAAACACACTTTCAAGGTCTGGATCTCACTGTTTGTTTCTCTAGCTTCGTTTTTCACGAAATCACCGGTGTCGAGCATTGCAAACGAATAAATAAAGTCGACGAGCACTCGGCCTGTGTCAGCGTTCAGAGTATACTCGTCTCAGTCCGCATCCAAAACGACTAAACTGCGTCAGTTTTTGGCGAGAACTCTGATCCAACCACACGCTTCGTGGCCAAAAAACGGCGACGGCCAATGTTGCTTGATGGGCTTTTTGAAAAGGGTCCATTGTATACTTGTTTAAACAGCGGGAACTTAATCAGCCCCAATGGCCGTCTGGTGTCTAGAGATGAGGAACCTTGCTAGCCAGTGCATCACGACTGGAATTCTTTTTTTTTTTTTTTTAACGTGCATCACGACCACATGGTGGTACACGATGCTCATCCAGATCGAAACGGGCATAGGTGGCGAGTGATTTCAGGATCCCTGGGTACAGTGAAGTAGAAATGATTGAGTAGGGCGAGCTACAGGCTCCGCTCCTGCCTCCAGCTGGAAGCTCGGAATGTAGAAAGTTGGCTTGGTTCGCCTGGATTTTCGTCGTAGCGTCGTCGTTCACCATCGTGTCGTTGAGTCGCCGTTGTAACGCGGTAATGAAGTCGCACTGCGTCGAGGACGTCTTTGACGCCCCACGCAACGTCAAACGTCGCTATGGCGTCACGTTAACGTCGACGGCGTCACGTCGTGTAATGACGTTGTCGTCGACAATGACGTCGACATCGTGAAGTTGTCGGGACGTCGTCGTGCCGTAATTGTTTCACTTGCAGAGCTTCAGAAATAGCACCCCGGTAGCCCCACTCAATCCTTTCTATTTCGCTCTACCCTGAGTTCTGTAGCGCGAGCTTTCGCTCCACGTGCTCAGAAAACGGTTTAGCCAACACTCCATTATAACCTACCGACTAAACAAAACAAGTGCTGGCAGGAGATGACTCGACAACTTCTTGTTTGAAAGACTATGTAGAATGCTGCCCTAATGTTAACACAATTAGCACAAAATTAGCGCAATCAGCTTTACCGGTCAGCATGTCGACGCAAGCCGGCACCAGCTGGCAACACTGAACATACGGCCCAGTGATGCAAAATTTAAAGCTGGACAGTGTAAATAATTCTAGGCCAGGTGGCACGCGCTACCGCTCAATACTAAGGGTTTAGCAACTAACTCAACTAACATCCATCCAACCAACTGTATTCTCAGGGCCGTTTCAGTGGAACTATTAGTGACACCTGTTCCAAGGTTGAAAACACGACGAAACAAACAGCAGTGACTCACCGTAATTCTCCCAAGGCGACGATGTGCTTCCGTTATGTACAGGGGCAGTGGTTCATTGGCCGCCCATCGGAAGCTGCGGCAGAGCCCGCTGGCGGAGGACCTTGGACGGCACCGGTGACGTCATCTTGTCCGACTCTTGCGACCGCCTCTTGCGACTCTGGAAGAATGCTAAGGGAAAACACAAACGTCCAGTCTCAGATGAAAGAAGACAACGTCGTCAGATGACAGCGTTCCATCAATAACAGTAGACACGTCATCCTCACGATTACCGTTGCCGTTTTGCAATACTCGCTAGATGGTGAAGTATTCCTTCCAATTCAAATGGTGCAATCGTATACATCCATCGTATCCGTATAAATCGCGTCCAATGACGTAATCTCAGCGGCCATTGTGGTTGCATTGCTGCTAAACGTATATCTTCTACAGCATTCATTTTGCTCCATCGAATTCGTTTCTCTCGGCAAGGACAAGTAGGAATGACCACCAGGATGATGTGATGACTTAACGTGCAAACCACGTACAGGGAGTATCTATTCATTGGCGGCCATGGTTGTGTACCTTGTGGTGCTGACAGCGAGCGTTCGCCAGACTACTTTCATGCAGTTAAAACCGTTCATCATGGCAGACGATAAGTTTCTTTACCCACAGCTCGTGGTCACGACATCATGTGAACACCTAAAGCTGTGTTCCCAAATCTTACTCATGGATCCACCTTACTCCGGGTGGGTCCTGTCACGTGACAATACAGACAGAACAACGCTGAACGCAGGTGGGTTTTCGAACGCCGAGGTGTACGACCTTAATCCCTGACTAAGATCCAGTATATTTTGGAGCAGGGCAGAAGCGTTAAGCTGAGCAAAGATCTCTATGAATGCTGCAGGGCAGACTCATTTTGGTAATAATTTCGCAAGTAAACATGAACAAGGATTCTGATGTCGCCTGATCGAGTTACTCAGTGTGTGGGGAAAATACTGTAAAACACCGAGAATCAAAGCATGAGAATTTACGACAGGCAATAAAATTCTAGAATAGGAATTATGCTGCACACCTTGAGACATCAAGCCCAGATGCATAAAGGTAAATTCAATTTACTACTAACCTAACATATCTCAACAACGTGGGGACTAAAGTCAACCAGTCTTCGGATGCTCTGCACTAAAAAAAACTACTTGTGGTAAATGACTTCAAATCTATCGAAAAGAGCCAACTAACGTGCCGCATAGCCCAGAAATGGGGTTATGAAATATTTATCTGGGGTAATCCTCCGGCCCCCCATCGTTATTGCGACATGCACAAATACCCGCTTGTGAACTTCCCCTAGAGGCTAGCTAGCTTTCGACACATCTATTATCCATTGGAATTGTTCCAACGGAGCGGCGTTGGCTTTCCTGCAGCGCACTGCTGCTGAGATGTGCAGCCTACCTTGCCTTGCACGGGCGCTCGACTATTTGAATGTTCAATTTCCCACTGTTTACCGATCTAAAGAACGCTATCTATTGTGCTTTAAGGGACATGGTATTACCGTAAAGTAGACACGTATTTGAATGAAAAATGCGCTATTATCTCGTCAAAACGTTCGCAACTACCGAAATGGCATTTCTTCTTTCACTCACTGCAATTTTGAAAAAACAAACAGCAATTTATTTTTGTTATACACCAACACAGTGTTTACAAACAAAACCGGCTTTGCCCACACGAGGTGTGGGCACTGCGCGTGCGCAGAAACCACATTCGGAAGGAGTGCAGCGTTTGCGCATGCCCAGTAGCGGCAGCAGCGCCACCACACTGGCGTGACGTCAGCAAGCTGAGTTGGTTCATATGTTGAGATTGACGCGTCGTAAAAAGTATAAACATACGCATATATAATTCTATGTTTTTGTTTTTTGATATGCATTGTTGTAGCACATGTATATTGCGGTCCGCCCGGCAGGGAGTGAGAGAAATAGACTGACATTTTGAGCTTGTAATTTACCGGTAATTAAGCAATTGGGGACACGCGATATATTAAAAAATGACTAATATAAATATCCCGATAATTCTGGGATGTAAAAATGCGCGTCAGTAGAAGACTGTGACCTTCAGAAATTAAAAAAAAACAAAAAAAAACGTACCGAGTCTGTCTTATAAAAAAAAAGTAAAAAAGAAAAAGAAAAGAGAGATTGGCGCGAGTATTGCACGCATGCAAAGTTATCTATCCTGTTGACTTCAACCGCGATCATCGATGGCCAAACAGCTTCGGAGGCCAGACGGCATAGTTCACCTATACCCCGAGAGATGGCGCTAGTCGTCCAGCCGCGTGCTCCAGAGCGTCTTTCGCAACGCGTCCACGCCCCAAAAAAAGCCTAGGGAAGCTCGAGGACATTTAAATCCCACTGGCAATTTTTTTTCTTTTTTTTTTAAAGGTCCCACGACGCGAAACATTTCCAATGCCCCCAATAAAACAACAAAGCAGTAACGGAGTCGTCCTGCCTAGCGAAGAATAGAACACCTTGCCGAACACCGCTTTGCAGCCACCAGGCACGGGGAGAAAGATATCGCACGACCAAAACGCCATTGCGACTCTTGCGACGCCGAGCGCTAAGCCTAACGCTCCCAGAGTTACGCTCGGCCAATGGACGCTTTAAAGGTCCGTAACACGCGGCAAGATAAAAGCAAAACAAAATATAAATAAATAAATAAATAACGCACGAAGCATAGATGCATCGGGGTGTCTTTTGCACACTCAGACGAGACAGAAAACAAGGAAAACGTGCTATAAAGAGAACCCGCACATACCCGTGATCGAAACTTGTCGACTTTCCGATTCGCAACGCTCGGAGGTGACGGGCACTTGCGACGCTATCGCCGCCGGTCGCACCTCTTGGGTCGCGTCGCTAGCAACGGCGTCGCGAGCTTGAACCGTCGTCGTCGACACCGGTGAATCACTCCAGTCGTAACGTCCGGGCAGCGGCGTCTCGGTGCGCAGATCGAAGTTGTACTGGCGGCGGAAGCGATCCAACCGTGCGTCGCTCTCCTTGGCAAGCTGGCGTCTCACGTCGCCGTGGTCGACCGCGTCGAAGAGGCAGCGTTTGACGGAACGCGGCGAGCGAGGGGCACCCACACGCAGCAGGGTCCTCGACATCGGAATCCTGCCGAGGTCGACGCGGATCGCCATGGTGGCTGGCATCGGTGCCCGAGAATAATAAATAAATAAGGACACTGGCCGAGGTGGATGGAGGTTTGTTTCGGAGGGGATAGGGGGAAAGTGGGACACACTCCGGCACACACACAACACCACGTCCACCGCGCACGCACAAGGAGGCACTGAGTGAGCGGAGAACCCGAGAGCGCACACAAGACGAGCAAGTTTTTTTCAGGAAGAGTCGCTCCTCCTCGCTCTCCTATGAGAGAGGGAAGCGCCCGCGGCCAATGGCGTTCGGGCTCCGCCCCGGCGCCAGGCGCTTGCTTTCGGATAGGAGGATTTGAATTCGAGCCCGGCTAACCGTCACTGTTGTTTTGAAGTGACGTTTTCTGTTATTTTCTTGATACCGCCGCGTTTGATCTTTTCGCTGGTTCTGGATCCAGTTGGGTGTCGGTTGTACGGTATCGTGGAAACGGTGCTTGCTAGAACCGCTGGTCTCAGTGATGAGAGAATGCAGGCTCCGCGTGCAGCCTTCACCTCGGAGTCGCTCGGCAGGCATATGTTCCAACAGTGCCGGTAGTTGCATGTTTCCAACAAAGCAAAGTTTAAAAAAGTAAAGAAATATAGGTGTTTAGCTAGTTTGCATCTTTTTTTTTATATAATCCTTCGACATCTCTCTCTCTCTCTCTCTCTCTGTATTTTCAATTACCTTAATTCTTGCCATCTTTCTCTTTTTTTTTTTTTTACAGATGAGGCTTTTTATAAAAAATAACGGTGTGTTTTGGTAGTTTTTTAAAGGGTACGCTATACCCGATTTTTGAAGCGGGCATTAAGGCTGTTTCATTTCCTACGTCGTAATAATTTTGTCTGCTGTCCAATTTTTCGTTTTGCCCTCCCCCCCCCCCCAAAAAAAAAAAAAAAAAGTTACATGTTTAAGCCATCTTTGTTTCGCTTCTGTTTTTAGTTACATAGGCTAAATTCTAAAAACACACTAGTGTGATATCGACTATTTTAACATAATTAACACCTAAGAACATAGCACTTATCGACAAAAGCAGTGAATTTTTGGATGACTGAGATTGGAGAAAACAATACCCAACCAACTGCTGTGGATGTTTGTAATGTTTCTAGACGAAACGTAGGAATAACGGCGAATTTAACAAAATGAAATTGTTCATACGCGAACGAACGAAGTTTCATTACCGTTTTAACCATCCGCAACATAAAAGTTTTCATTTATTGCAAAATGGAACACCTCTAGACGGGTTATTGTCATACAGCAAACGTCTGGTTCTAGGTGATGGGTTAGCAACCCTACCAACGCGCTCGTTAGTAATATATCAACACTGTACATCATGATTATCTTGAAATGTGACATGGCTGGAAGATTTTCTGCTAGATGAACGATCTGCTAGTACCGAATAGGTATAGTTTTACGCATCGTCCACCAACCTGTGGATGCGACCAGATGGGACAGTCGGTGCTACAACTATAGACTATACTTCGTCTCATTCTACGATGGACTAAAGAACAAAGCCACGGGCCGCCAGGTCCAATCACGTTCAACGCTATACTATGACACGCTTAACATTGATTAGGGGTGGACGAATAATGCTCGAATCTAAAAGCGCCGCACCATTTCTATAGCTTCGACGCTGCAAAGAGCCTATATGTCGTGGCTTTCTTTGCGATATAAAATTGTAGAGTCACTCAGTGCTCTTCGATTTGAACCACTGTCCAGCCGTCCCCTCGTCAGTGGTCCGAGACGTGGGCACCACTACGTGCATCGAAGCGAAATACCGCACAATTTCTAAGTGGCTCGTGATTGGATCTGGCGGTCCGTAGCTTTTGCCTTTAGTCCATCGTAGGGTGAGACGAAGTATAGTGAAGTTTGGAGAATTCGAATCGTACTATATATTGATTGGTTATCAAAGTAGTGTGCAGTGACTCCTCATAGTATATATATAGCCAGCAGCGAATAGACCATATCGAAGTTAAAATTAACGCGATATTCCACAAACTGTCCTACATTCCTCTAACGTAAACAATACTTAAGAACTGTTTCTGTCGCAACTAACCCCAATGGAATTTATTTCTTTCATCACATGTGCGTAATCAAACGCTTAAACAAGATTGTAATCTACTTTATTACGTAGTATTTAAACATGATTCGTTCTAAGTAAAAACGTACTTTTTCGTGAAATATGTCATCCAGCCGCTTAAGCGGAATTAAATCTTTGTTGTTGCAACGAGTTTTGTAGACTGTGTTATGGAATTTCAAGCTGTCAGCCTGTCACTTCTGACGTATCATTGTGCATTTTGTACATTTACATTTTATTTCTCTTTGGTTCATCGTACAATACTAAGCGCCAACTTTCCGTTGTGTCGAGGTCAAAGCTAACGTAGTTTCCACAATGCCGCGGTCCTACAGTGCTTTGACAGACACGGAGCACTGGGGAAGCTACGCTCGCTTTGACAACGACTCGCAAGGAAGTGGAAGCCACTAGGAGCTACGCGCAGACCCTTGGTTATGAATCCAGCTAGGTGTGTAGATCCAGGTCCTTTCGTTTCGTCTATAGATTTAGAACAATAGACCTTCGAAGTTTGTGAACTTCGCAGCACTCTGTTAGTGTCAGCCTGAGCGTGAAAACGAACGCTTGGAATGTGAACTGCGCGATAGAAGCTGTGGCGTCCACAGCCATGAACTTTCCTGGATCACAGCCAAGTAGTTCCCGCGGTGTCCGATATCCCGCCTCTTGATGTATATAAATTCCTCCTCGGTCTCGCCTCTCTCGCTCCACCGCGCAAAGGCCATACAACCGGTCTGGACCGTAGGGGTTCGTTCTACTTTCGACGAATGGTAACTCACATAGTTCCATTTCCTACCGGTAAGTTGTACAACTGACAGCCGGAATGCTGGATGCACTTTCCGCGTTCCCTGAGAGGCGCGGAAAGTGGCTCGACTTCGACGAACGAGGACTGTGAATTTCGACATCGTCTACGAGTACGTTTCGTGTGCCCTTGAACATTTCCTTGAAGAACCTTTTTCCGGAGCACGAACGTGTGCTTTATTTGGCATCAATTTGTATTATCGTGCACCTGTAAGGAAAGATGGATGTCCGAGTACCTTTCTCAAATTCAGGACCGCTGGACCTGGCCTCAAATGTTCACGGTCTTTGCCTCGCGATTTGCGCTTGATGTGTCGATGACTGTCGAACATCCTCAGACCAATTTTCAACACATGCTTTTTTTTTCTTTGCTTGAGGTAGATGCGAGAGGCTACTAAGTACAGGTTACGTGGAGCTGTATAAAGTACCTTTTAATTCGTTTATTGTACATTGTACACGTGGCATTACAGTTGTGGCACATTTCACAGTGTGTTACATTTTACATTTCTTGAAGTACAAAACAACTCAGTCGCTTTGTAGTTTGTACCTTAACTCAAGGTCGAAAATAATTCCGGCAATGCAAGCAGCGAACAAATTAATAAACCAGGGGGCATCAATGCATTGCGTTATTATTAGATAAAGGCAATGTATAAGGGGGAAAAAAACTAATGTTAAACGCAGCTAAAACGATCGATAAAATTACATATGTAATTTTATTGATAAAAGGGACATATGTTTCAGAAATTTCCATCTCCGGCATGGTCTAGTGGTTAGGATACCTGGCTCTCACCCAGGAGGCCCGGGTTCGATTCCCGGTGTCGGAACAGATTTTTTTTTATTTTTTGTATAGTTAAAAAAGTAATCTTTTGACTTTAAAAAATGTTAATGGGGATCCACGATCTCGTTTATTAAATTCTAATTCTGCCGATACCGCTAACTCGCTTATCAGCCTTTTAGTGCCGTTTGTCTCCACACGTCAGGCACACAAAACGGAAACACCAGTTAAAGCACATTTGCCGTACGATTCATGCGAAGAAACGACATGCAAAAATGTACGAGTGCACGCTCGGGTGCTGGTACTCTATAGACTTGGGCCATTTTCTTTATTTTTTTTTTTTCGCGAAAAGACTTACGCAATTATCTCGTGTTTTGATCGCGCGCGCGCGCCAGAATCCGACACAGAAGCAACACGGCAGGACTTACCGCTCTTTAGAGAGCCGATTCCCATACATACTCGGATTAGGGTCATATTTAATGGGTTAAAACAGCCCAAAAAGACGAAGGACCAGCAAAAGGAAACTAGGGATCTGGCGAACTTTTTTGCCAGATCCCTAGTTCGGCTTTCTTTTTCTTTTTTTTTAACAGTGTCCGACTTTAACGAAAAAGGCTAAAATTTCGGTCGGGTCGGGGTTCACCAATAATGACGTCATGCGCAGGCGTTGCCTTCTACGTTGTATTGCTTGAGCCAAAGACGCGCCTTAAAAAAAAAAAAAAAAAAAATCACGTTGTAAAACACAATCTTTTTTTTTTTTTTTGTTGTTTTACAGGGTGTTCACGGAATGCCGGAAAGATCTACACATGCTTGTGCCACACTTTTCTTTTTTCTGCTACCCATTTTTTTTATCATTTCTCGAGTTTAGCGCAGAAATTGCAACCGTTCAAACAAACATCCATTTTTTTTTTGTATTTTTGTAATGTTGTATATAAGCTTACCCATCTATTTTTTTCCTTCGTGTTTCTCTACTGTACAGCAATTTTCCTCACTTTATACGCTATGTTTATATTGTATACACTTATACAGTATATGTCGAATGATCAGTCGGACTGGGGCCTAGAAGGGAACAGTACCTTAGGTTTATAACGTTTTACCTCATAATAAAAACGTACCAGAAGCGAAAGCTTTATCCTCTTTTTTTTTTTATTTCTCCCTTTTTCTGCTGTAACCAAAATAAAATATCGATAAAAAAAAAGAAAAGCGAAAGGAAGAAATAGACATCCTTCCAGCAAGGGCTAGAGCAGATGATATGAAATTGACCAAAAGTAAAAACTCAATATGCCGTCGCTATAGGCGCGTGAAAGTGCCACCTTCAAGGACGTGCGAACATGAGGGCGCCAGCATCGAATTGGTATGCAGTATACAATACTATATGCCAATAACGTAAACGTTTTTTTTTTTACGGGGGGGGGGGGGGGGTGAGGTGGCTGGGATGTACATGACTTGGGGTGCGGAGAGGGGGAGGGGGGGGGGGGACGAAAAGCATGTGTATACTATAGGCGTTTTTTTTTTTTTTTGTTTCTCGTCGTTCTCAGTCACGTGGGTTTTGTATCTGGTATGCGGGACGGAAAAAAAAATAATCAAACATTTCAACCTGGAATATGCGAGAAAATATAGGCGAGGCAAAACAAGAATGTGGGACAATCACGCATTTTTTCCGCAAACATCTTCCAGCAGCGTGGAGAGATTCAAAACGACGTTTTACCGCATACCAGACGTGACGACGTTCAAGATGGCTGCGGCCTGCGTGGAAAAGGTGTATATAGGGTCGGCTGGATTTCGAGGGGAGGGGTTGAAGCTAGAGTTCCTGTATAGGGAGTATTCACTGGCGGCCATAGCCGTGTGCGCGACTGCTGAGCGCGTGCTGGCGGCGAGCTTCCACAGTCCTTTTGCAAAGTGCATTCCACACCAACAAGATTACCACTCTTAGCAGCCTATTAGTGTAAGCTCGTTCCGAGCATGCGCTCTAAACAGTGACCTCAATAATGGCGTCCAGTGAATACCCCCTATAGGCTCTCTACGGGAGCCAGAGTTGCGAGTTCATGCATGGCATGTGGATTCAGCTCCTCACGTGACTGAATTCGGCGAATAGCAGCGGCGCGCTCAAAAGCCGGGGAACGTACGCCGGTGCGCGTGCAACGTCTACTTTGCTGCACGACACTTGATACGGCTCCTCACGTGATCGGATCTCGGCGAATAGCGGCGAGGGCGGCACGCGGCACGTGGAATCAAACGCGCAACTCTGGCTCCCGTAGGGAGCCTATACAGGAACTCTAGTTGAAGCCCCACAAGCCTGCCCCCTGGCTACGCCATTGCTATGTACCCCAAGCCCATATCAGAGACCCGCGCTGTCCTCGTGACAATGCAAACTTCCCTTCCAGTTGACACGGGTTTCACATCACACATCCATGCATCTTTATACCGCGGCTCACAAACAATAACCTACGCGGGGGAAAAAAAAGTAAAAAAGAAAAAAAGACAACAAACAGTACTTTTGTTGTGTGTATGTATGTGGTTAGATAGCGGGAAGTTAATCAGCCCGAACGGGCATCTGGGCCGGCTTGCTAGAACCAGCGTCTCAGCTGAGACTGCGAAAGCACTGCCAAAGCCAGCGCACGAGCTGAGCGGGACTCAAGCTGCGTCTCAAGACGCTCGTGCGCCCCAGCCTTTGCAGTGCTTTCTTTCACCCAGTCTCAGCTGAGACGCTGTTCTATACTTCGTTTCACCTTATGTGCGAGCGAAGGCAAAGCTGGAAGCGCGAGCAAGAAAGCTCCGTGCCTTCAGGCTTTGCTCGAGCGCGCGAGCTGGGCAGGAACGCAAAAAAGCGCTGGTCTCGCGCTTCTAGCTTTGGCTTCGCTCGCAGATAAAGTGAAACGAAGTATAGCAAGCCGGCCCTGGTCTTTTCCTGCTGCATAGATAGAATTCGATTTATCGCAGTTCAGTGCCACTGCTATGGTCTCTTTTTAGACGCACGCTGCTCGTACACTAAACGGAAAGACGCGTAGTTGTCCGCAGACATTTATGACAGAGTTTACCACGGACACGCCTCAAACTTCATACATTATGTCAGTGGTTCTCAACCATCGATGTTTCGCGGACCCCTTGTGGATCGGCGGAGATAAGGGAGGATCCCGTTCATGGTGAGGGCAGGGGAAATGTATGCGTTAAATATAATAATTATTGAATAAATGGATATAACTAAGGGCTAGTGTGAAATAGACCTCTCTTATTGATATACACACGAGAAAACTCGCCGGAAAACTGAAATAGTTCTTTTCGACCTGAGAAAGGACAACTTTTATTGCCGGGCTTGACTGATGAGGCAGGGCTTCGCGGACCCCTAGAATGCCTTCGCGGTCCCCAAAGGGTCCGCGGACCCATATTTGAGAACCACTGCATTATATAATTTAAAACATCTCTGCCGACAGTTTTTTTTTTTTTTTTTTTATGACCATTGGAACGGGACGGTCATAAAAGTAAATGAAAACGAAACGCCTGAGACAGTGTATGCAGAGTGTCGTTTGTACGATGCATTTGCGGTGGGTCCGCGGATCTAGAGTGAAGGCCGTCGGCGCGCAGGCGCAGTAGTGACTTCTTCGTTGCGAAGGGCTTAGCGGAGGGGGAAACGCGGTCCACGAAAACTCCCTAGTGATGCACAACCGCACGCCGGTACGATACACGCTCATTCGGATGGTCCACCAAATCAGCTAAACTGGAATACCCGAGAGAATGATATAATGGGTGCTTCGGCACGCCATCAAATAACTTGAGCCGAGACTTAAAAAAAAACAAAAAAACATGGGGGTGCACGTAATGCGTTTTGAATCCACGATTGTTCACAGTCCTCCTTAACGAGTCAAGATTTTTTTTATGCAATGGGTCACATTATATTTAAAGCAGACTAATTAACATTTTTTTTCGCAAACCATTGAATTCAATTTTTTTTTTTTTTAGATTGTGTCCACAAACATCCTATGGTGTCGTTTCCCTCAAGGTAGCCTTCGTCTGTGTAATTGTTTCTAAGCATAAAAAAAAAAACGCGCGAGATTATAAAAAAATAAAGAAACAGACAAATTCCCACGTGATTAAGGCAACCAACGTCGCAATTCGCCAACAAGTAATCACGTGTTTTTTTTTTTTTTTTTTTAATCTTGCGTAGGTTTTTTTTGTGTGTGTTTCTTGTTGAAATTCAACAGCTTTAGGCAGACAAAGGCGACCTTTACGAAAACGACACCATGAGAAGTATCCCAACACGCACTACAACTTTTTGCGTGTCAAGCTGTACACCGCTTCTGTATTTGTGGAACTATATTAAGCAAAGCTCAACGACCGATCTCCAGCAGAGTTACCCATCTCCGCTACCCTTCGACCCCTTTCAACAATTAGGCCCTTCTCCTCAAAATTCTCTACAAATACTGCTATATATGGCGCCAACACCGCGAAACATGCATCTATAGGTGCCTTAATGTGCGCTTTTCTTGGGGTGATGACATCTGGCCATTTTTTTTCGAACGCTTATTTTTATTTTTTGTTCTGAAGCGCGTGAAAGGGCGTGTCCCTGCACGCGCTCGTGGCGCTGACTGTGCTACGGCGACATTTTGTTTCCTGCGATTTCTTTGTACTTTTCCTGTGAGCGCGTGCTGTCGGCATCGGGTACTACAAACGATGGCATCACCCTAAACAGAAGGGCATTGAGGCACCCTAGTCCCTGCATGCGCTCGTGTCGCTGACTGTGCTACGACGACATTTTTGTTTCCTGCGATTTCTTTGTATTTCCTTGTGAGCGCGTGCTGTCGGCATCGGGTACTACAAACGATGGCATCACCCTAAACAGAAGGGCATTGAGGCACCCTAGTCCCTGCATGCGCTCGTGTCGCTGACTGTGCTACGACGACATTTTGTTTCCTGCGATTTCTTTGTATTTTCCTTGTGAGCGCGTGCTGTCGGCATCGGGTACTACAAACGATGGCATCACCCTAAACAGAAGGGCATTGAGGCACCCTAGTCCCTGCATGCGCTCGTGTCGCTGACTGTGCTACGACGACATTTTGTTTCCTGCGATTTCTTTGTATTTTCCTTGTGAGCGCGTGCTGTCGGCATCGGGTACTACAAACGATGGCATCACCCTAAACAGAAGGGCATTGAGGCACCCTAGTCCCTGCATGCGCTCGTGTCGCTGACTGTGCTACGACGACATTTTGTTTCCTGCGATTTCTTTGTATTTTCCTTGTGAGCGCGTGCTGTCGGCATCGGGTACTACAAACGATGGCATCACCCTAAACAGAAGGGCATTGAGGCACCCTAGTCCCTGCATGCGCTCGTGTCGCTGACTGTGCTACGACGACATTTTGTTTCCTGCGATTTCTTTGTATTTTCCTTGTGAGCGCGTGCTGTCGGCATCGGGTACTACAAACGATGGCATCACCCTTAACAGAAGGACATGGAGGCACTCTGCATGCACCACATACTCTGACCACAAAGTTGCTGACAGGGTGGAAAAGAAAATTGTTAAAAGTCAAAAGCGCAAACACAGAGGAAAAGAAGAATAAGAAGAAAAATAAAAATCAGGTTGATTTCAATCATGATTTCAATCGTGACTTAAATGAAACCGGATTTTACCATGACGACTGAAATTAAACCTTTCCCGGAAAAATAATTTGAAAAGTAGTTTTTATTTACCTTCGGTCTATCATATGAGGCTCTCTATGTGCATTTGTTTTGTACTCAAATCAAATAATCATCGAGAAAGTACGAGTTTTATCAGGATGAAGACGAACAAAAAAGCAATGCTCTTTTGAGCAAATCAGATCATTGAGTCCCTTCATATCGTTTGTCAGTCGTAACGTCATATTGCAAGCAATCTAAAACGCGAAACGAACGAGAAAAAAAAAAAAAAAAGCAATCTCAACATTGCAAGCAAATTAGAACGCAAAAAAGAAAAAAAAAGGAAGCTCTCTAGCTCCTTTTTTTCTAATAATAAACGAATCAAGTTGTTTTTTGTTTTAGTATATGGCTGAGGTTACACCAATAAAAAATCGTTAATTAAACAGTACTTTGAATTTACAGCTATCCCTTGTTTTGTATTACGGGTGATCGGACGGATAGATCAATCACGTCCGCCATGTTTAAATGGTGATGAGGAGTCGGTATTTTCTAGCTGCAGTGATTTAAAATCAGAGTAATCAGATCTCAATAAAAATAAACCTCGTTTATTTTACTTTTATTTCAAAATGATTATGATGTTTTTTCATCCTGGTCGCTGGGAAATGAACATAATATCAATGATATGTATTGTTAAGAGTCACCGACATCTTGAGAAAAGCGGGGCGTGCACGCTCATGTTGTTCACGCTTACTGCTTCGTGATTGCTCCTTCGGCGCTCATATCAGCTAATGCTGCAATCCCATTGGCCGAGGAGCGATAATTTAGATGCACGGGACTCGTGCTGCCCCGCGTTTCTCAGGTAGTCAGCGACTCTTGTCCAACATATATATATATTTTCCGGACTATAGTCCGCACCTGGTGTATAGCCCCCAGGGGCAACTTCGAGGTCAAAAATAAAAGATTTTGCTTAGATAGTCCGCACCCGGTGCATAGTCCGCACTCGGTGCATAGTCCGCACCTGGTGCTTAGTCGACTCGAAAATCTTCTCATACGTGGCACACCTTGACATATGACTGCTTTCGTAGCTCACAAATAAGCTTGTATTATACATAAATCATAACTTACATACTCTTTTATTCACAAAATCCGTCTCGTCTCGTCATAATCAACGATATTCAAAAACAAAATTCCCGTATAGTCCGCACGCGTAGATAGTCCGCACAGCCTGAATTTTCAACTTTTAAACATGTATAGTCCGCGGACTATAGTCCGGAAAATACGGTATATATTTTTTTTTGCACAGACACTGCGCACGGTATTTTCAGCTCGGCCAGAGGAAGTGAAGAATCGTGTAAACATAAGCAAAATAAATATGACAACTTAAAAAAAAAATGCGCAGCGCGAACGAGATGAAGGACCGGTAAAGACGTACACACGGACACGGACAACGTCTTGTTTGCGCTGTTTGTGGCTTCTTTTCTTTTCTTTTTTTTTTTTTGAAGGCTAGAGGAAGGTGTAATATTGAAGGGAAGGCAAGACCATCAAACTTTTACTCAACAAAATTTTGTTTTTATGTTTTGTGTTGTATTTTGGTTATAAACTACCTTCCCAGGACACGACCGCGGGTATAATAAAAAAATTACGTCCCCCTGCTATATAGCTGATGCTTCGCTACCCTTCGAAAGTGCTTTGGAAGCATCACAGAAGCTCTCATTCACTGTCCGTGCTCGAGGAGAGTTAGCCACGGAACATAAAGTTTCACGAAGAAGCATTTCCCCCACTGTGGCGCTAAAAAACACACCAAATAATTACTCCGAAGCACCAGGACTCGCTGAAGCGAGAGCACCGAAGTATATAATACTTAAAGTTCGAAAATTAAAGACTCCAGTATAGTGTCGTAAATTTTTTTTTTTTACTTGCTTATTTCTTCTTTGCGATTATCTTATCGAAGGTACTACACGATTCCACACACACACACAAAAAGGTATGCAATCGGTCGTAGCTGGTCGTAAATTGCATTACGATGGCCTAATTGGTCAAAAGCAAAAAGGGGAAAAAAAAAGAAAAAGCGACAATTTTTATGGGTTTCGTACAATGCTCTCGACAATGACGGATCGAGTTACGATGGATGGCAGCGGAGGCTGCACACGAGCTATCCCCGTCAATCCAGCCCTGCGGACGCATAGCACGTGACGCGTCTCGCGCGCCGGTGCTGCGCCGCCTTCAGATGATCACGTGACGCTCACACGGGGTTGGATTGGCTTCGATGGCTATAGTAGCGTCCTTTTGCGGTGTGCGTCGTAAGGTGAAGCGGAGTAGAAATGATGAGACTAGCAGTTGTGAGACGCGACCCAACAGCTGTGAGCGCGAACCCAACAATTATATCAACGGTGAACCCCTTTCCCAACAGTTGTGACACGGCGGCCGTTGCACGTGTGTATAGGAACAGGGATCTTTAATTTTCGAAGCGTATGAGCTGCAACTCGGCAAAACCTGAACACCTTTTTTGTTTTTCTTGTTACGTGCAAGAGTTTTGCAAGCGAGGTTCGCAAGAGGGCATTGGCTCGTCTGAGTCACACACACAGGCGCCTGCAGCGCGTGACCACTGAAAACACTGGCTCCGTAGACATGATCACGCTATTGGTGAAGTGGGGTTGCTAAATCTGCGCATGAACCTTGCCGTAACTTAGAAAAATTAACAGGTTAATTAGATTTATGGTTTCCATTTCATAAAAATATGAAAAACAAAATCGTGTTACTTAAAAGAAAACAAAATATCAGCGAACCTCTTTTACAAGGTTCTATAAATGCTAGGAATGCCCGTATGTAAAGAGCGATTACTTACATCTATTTAGAAGACAGTAAACAACTGCGAAACGTATCGTTTAATTTCCGTGTGAAATGGCGCGGAGAGCGATCGAGACTAACATTAAACCAAAAAACACGGCCGTCAAACCAAAAGTTCGCAAACATCGCAAAGCCCGGGGTGAAAAACAGGAAGCAAGCACCACAAATTTAAATTCTGTTTCATAAAAAAACAAAAAAACCTCGTGTTACTAAAAAAAACAAACGAAAAACAAAAACAAACAGCGAACCTCTTTTTCAAAGTTCTATAATTGCTGGGAGTGCCCGTATTTAAGGAGCGATTGCTTAAATCTGTTTAGGAGACAGTGAACAACAATAAAGAGCATCGTTTAATTTCCCCGCCAAACTTGCGGGGAATTTTACAACACGTCTTCAACGCTGTTCCTATGATTTCTGAAAGAGGTGGTGAACCGCAATTTGGATTTAAAAAAAAAAAAAAAAAAAACATTGCAGGAGATGTAGGCGGGACGCTACAATCCCCACAACACTACTCGTAAGGCGATATCTCGAATGAACGGCCGTATTTTCGGAGAAAGAGGTCGAAATTGAATCGAAATTGACGTCAAGATATCTCGTTTCCTCCTCTCTTCGTTTCGCCCCCTCAAGGAACACCTCCTAGAAGAGAAGGCCGTAGCGCTCCGAGTCGTTACCTCACAATGTCGGAGAAGGAAGTCCATAGCGCAACTACGTGAGAAACATTTCTGGGCATCGACGTGAAAAAAAAAACGTTTCTTGTCGAGCGGCGCGGGGTGTTCGCGAGCGTTTATCGGACATTAATATATGTTTTAAAAGCGCAATATTGTACAATTTATTATATATATAATATAAACATAATATACAACGCGCTACCAAGGTTGACAGTACAATTTTTTTATATTTATGATTATCCCCGTAACCGCGGGACTACGTGCAATCCCGCAGATCCCCACACTTTTCGAATGAACCGGTCCGCTGGGACGCTTTCTTCCCTCGTACAGGCTCCGATTCTGGTAAATTTACGTTGTGTGTGAGCTGCCGACTGTCTAAAAAGGAACGCTGAGACTTTCAGAAGAGAAGGGAACCGAAACAAATCCAGTAATCGTCGCAGGGAGCGCACGCGAGCAAGAGATGGGTCGACGACGTTAAAGGCCGATGACCCGACTCGAGATTCTGCAAGGCAGAAGATCCTCCTCACCATGGGAGAGGGAAAAACAGGCAACGGTGTACAGGGTAGAAGGGGAGAGAGGAGGAAGCAACAGAAAAGTGGAAAGCGCGAACTAGTCGTCGGTCTTTAAAGAGGCGAAGCAACGATTTTTGTATTTTGCGCAAATACCGCTTAGAACGGATCCCTGACGTTAATGACCTGTGAAATACCCGTTCGTTTTTCACCACACGCAATCGAAGTCGCAGAAAAAAATAAAGGAAACCGAGCAGAGCTCACCCCCTCAACTCGCAGCCAGAACAAGCGGCCACGTGATCTGGAGCCAATTATATGCCGCCAATGTTGATCATAGCCATGCGCTGGGGTTGGCAAGGCACAGGACACGCGCTGAGTTCTAGACATTGTTATAGTTCGGCTGTTGTCGTCATTGCAGCGATTGGACACAGGACACTACCCGAATGCTTCTCCAGCTATCGATTATCATGAGCCCAAATCGAGTGTTCACGCCATGCTCGGGTCCAATCTATGAGCCGCATTCAAATATCGTCACTGGGCGGTACTGCTACCGCACAGCTACGTCATCAGGTTTTGCGAAGGAGAGATTGAATGAAAACACTCGGTTTTGTCCTCGAAATTACAGCGCAACAAAGGAGTTTCTTAGTGGCGTTGCGTGCGAATATCCTTGAGTCCCACTAGTGCCAGTAAGCTCGTGTAAAGTGAAAAACATTCCAATTGAATATCGTTGCACCGCCCACTAAGCTCGTGTAAAGTGAAAAACATTCCAATTGAATATCGTTGCACCGCCCCTTTAAGCCTCCCACACTGCGGCCGCTGCTCTCGTGTGCGTGTGTGTGTGGTTCTTTTGATCCTCCTACCCGTCGTTTTTGTGTCGTCACCGCAGTCTCGGGTATTTTTTTGTGTTCGCTTGATACTACGGCTTTTACGTGGATTCGCGGAACAAGTACTGCTACGGTTTGAGTGACATGTGTGGCAACTAGCCAACGATGACACTGGTCGATTATCGATAGACCTCTCTTTCAACAGAGAGAGACTTAAAGTTCGTGTTCAAATGTTTTCGTCACGGATATTGTGGGACGTATGGATACGATCGACAGGTGAGAAACAACTTATTTGCAGGCTTTCTTGGTCATGTGGGACGCGAGTAAAGTGCTGCAGTCGGGTTTTTTTTTTTTTTCGTGATAGAATAGCATCTTCGTCGTTATCCGTGTGCGGTTGCGTCGACATTTGTAAATATGCGTGTTAATATTCTAGTTTTTACTGGAAGGTGAATAACAAGTTTGTGTGATTATACAAAGTGCGTTGTTTGTGCTTATGTGTTTATTTATACTAATGTTATTTTATTTCCTTTACCGCTTTTATACTATAATCTTAACTGTATTAAGGTGATAGTATTATTGTATACAAAATAAGATATTTTGTTCTAAGGCAGCTCGAGCCCATAGGGAGAAGTAAATTAGTTGACTGTAAATAGTAAGTTTAGTACCCCTGTCACACGGAAAAGTTCATATATTTTCATTAAATGATATGGGACTTAATCAGCTCGCGGTCTTGAGTAATTATACGAGCGTCGCAAGCTGATTTCTCGACCCCATAATGTCATTCGATCGAAATTACATTACTTTTGCCATGTGGCCGGGGTACTGCATGCGATAACATTACTTACATGATCGTAAGTGGCATTTGTCTAGCCGTGTCCGCGTTGACTACGTCTACCTGATTTTTAACCGTGATCTGTTTTGCTGTGTCCAATCACTGCTTGTCTCGCCATTTTGTCGAAGTATTTCTGTGTAAAATATGCATTCCTACAGCAATAATAGACCCTTTCCGAAATTCAGTCTGGCCACTTTGATCACTATCATCATCTGTGGAACGGCATCTGTGCCATACGAATGGCGGCCTTCTAGTGACTGATAAAGGAAGACGTTGAAGATGCTCCTAAGCGAATGTTGCGAGGCCTGTACATTCAGGGGGTCAGTACGACGCGATGTAGGTCGCGTCGTCAATACGACGCGACGAAGGGACGAACCCAAGAGCTACGTAAGCGTTTATTTCTAATAACTCAGATTCAGTCAATCTGTGGGCGGTACACAATCGGCTTTGAAGCACTTTGGTGTATTAGAATTTTCTCGAGGCATCCGAGTGGGTTGTAGCTTTGTTCAGAATGCGGGTTCTTGGTCACCATCGAACTGAGAGTGATTGAGAAAGAACTCCCACTGAACAATTCCTCGCGTGCCGTTGACTTGCGAAAGTGACGGTGCCGATACAAGTTTATTTCCGCCATTGATAGGGCAAAACCTAAACTGCTTTACAAACCACCAGATGGCACTGAATTTCGGAAAGGGTCTATTGCGTGACTCAATGTTTTCTCTTCTACGCCTACCTCGTACCATTTCATACCGATTATTTAGCGGTGTAATATTTTGCCCGTGTTAACAAAATATTTTCGAGACCCCTTGATATATGTGCAGCTGTCATTTTAGCTATACTTCGTCTCACCTTAGCATGGACTATTGTTAGCCGCGCGAGCCAAAAGCCCGAGCTAGTTACTTTGGAAGAAGCCTCGGCGACTGCACGAGCGCTCGTGCAGCGAGTGCTCCACTCAAGGCAGTCGAAGCTAGCCGCTCGCGCTTGCACAGCCTTGGCAGTTAGTCCGTGCTCAGGTGAGATGAAGTATAATAAGACACGCGTATGTGACTAAAAGCGCGTTACGATGGTCGATCCACGCGCGTTGCCTTCGCTTCGACGCGCGCCCCCGATGGCCTTCCTTCGCGACGTCACGAGAAGAGCGCTACGGCCTTCTCTTCTAGGAGGTGTTGCCTCAAGGCGGCGAGGCGGAAAAGACGCGAGGCCGTTCCCTCTCCTTCTCGGAGAAACAAGACGTGAACATATCTGTCAAATGCACCTCCTTTTTGTTGAAAAATAGGTCATCCGTTCGAGATATTGCTGTATGAGTGATGTTTGATGTTTGTTGCATCCCGTTGCACGCTTTTGCCGCCGTGTTTTGTAGAATCCAGATTTCGGTTCAGCATCCCTCTAAAGGCACGATCACACTGCACACGCATCATACAAGAGATAGTCCACAGGCATTATCTGAGGCGCGCTTCTTTCTAAGCTAGGTGGCGCCAGCTACCGCTTGATATAAAGGGTGCAGCCGTTAGCATCCATCCATCCATCGTAATGGAGAGTCCAGACGTGTTTCAAGCAGGCGTATATGTATTAAAGGGATACTTCAACGAAATTTGAAATATTCCCGTCGTGTTCAAAAATAGGTTGAATATGATCCACAATATCCGTAAATGACAATCGCACGTTTGTATTTTGAGCCTGGTGGCTGTATTTTTGGTTATAAAGGCCCACTCTGGCAAGCGCTCGGAGAAGGCCCAGCGGAGACCACGTAACATCCAACGCAATCGTGACGTAGGTCGTCTCGGGACGAGCAAAGCTACGGCGAGGCTGACGTCGAGAGGATGGCCTAGTCGTTCCAGCCACCGAAGCGGCTGCTTTTGTACGAATTTTGACTGACGGGTTAATCTTCTATAATCTTGTAGGGGGACAATAGCGACTTCTGGGACACACAAAAGGCATTCTCGGGAAGAGGGGAGTTCCTCCTTCTCCTCTTCTCTCGTCGTGGCCGGAGGCGAGACACTCACCGTCACTATAGTCGGTTACAAGTTAAGAAGGTAGGAGAAGCTCCTCCCACAAGCGTGGTGCGCCGGTTTCAAATCCCTCCGCAATCGAAAGAAGAGTTCACTGGAAACGCTCCTTGTTTCGCTTCAATGGATAGATAATGGCCACAGAGTGGTGCCAACTTGTCTCCAACCCCCACTTTTTAAGAAAGCGACCTTTGTATTCATCGGAGAAGAAACCGAGCCCCTGAAAGCAGCCTTTGTATCAATCGGAGGGGGAAGCTAATCCGCGAAAGTCGTCTTTGTTTCCATCGGAAGGGGGAAGACTTAATCTCCCTCTCGTGGCTTCCACAATGCTAAGTCAAAGTCGAGAGATAAAGCAAATATGTACAGAAAGGCACGACCCTCCTCGCGCGTTGGCCGCAACGTCACGGAAACGATGGGACGCTATTGGATGCGGAGGTGGCGGAGGGATATATGATTCCCTTTGAGGGGCATTTGCCGCTACCTTCTTGACTTGTAACCTACTATTGGGCAGGAGATCGAACTATAGGGGGCGCTCTGACCCGTTTGTTGTCCCCATACTCGGTGTTTACTCAACACAAGGCCTGTGCACATGCCCAGAGGCCTTATGGGCATGTTCATGTCATCTTCTACAATAGAGCGCGAGGCACAGTTTAACGTAAAAAATACTAACAATCGACGAAGCGACGTTAAGTGCCGGATCTATCCTCAGATAATGCGAGCTTGACCCACTTCGGCTTTTGTGCTGAGCTGGGACCGTGCATGCTGCATTGTTCATGCAGGCCGGAGTGGAAACAAAAGAGCACCTCCTCCCCCTCACCGGAGAACACGAACTCCAGCCGAACGCTGACGCCGCGTTCGGTTATGTCGGCCGAGCGCTGAATCATTGTATTTGTTGTCCCCATCCGTGTAGTTCTAAAGTTAACCGCTTGGGGCATCACGGTCGCTCCTCCTCCCCAATAGCTGTCATGGTTCGTGGACGGGCATTACAAGCGAGGCGTTAGCGACATCCACCAGGTGCTCTTTGCTAATCGTTTAATTTGTTTTAAAATTCCTTTTCAAAACTTTTTTAACAAGATATTGGTATGTTCGATGCGATACTGCTCCTCTGAACACATATAGGCCAAAAAATGAGCACCGGAATTTTGTTGTAGTATCCCTTTAAAGGTATACTTCAACGAAATTTGAAATCTATCCGTCGGGTTCAAAAATAGGTTGAATATGATCCACAATATCCGTAAATGACAATCGCACGTTTGTATTTTGAGCCTGGTGGCTGTATTTTTTGTTATAAACGGCCCACTCTAGCAAGCGCTTGGAGAAGGCCCAGCTTAGAGCACGTGACATCCGACGCAATCGTGACGTAGGTCGTCTCGGGACGAGCAAAGCTACGGCGAGGCTGACGCCGAGGGGATGGCGTAGTCGTTTCAGCCACCGAAGCGGCTGCTTTTGTACGAATTTTGAGTGACAGGTTAATCTTCTATAATTTTGTAGGGCGACAATAGCTACTTCTGGAACACACAAAAGCGATTCTCGGGAAGACGGGAGTTCCTCCTTTCTCTCTTCTCTCGGCGTGGCCGGAGGCGAGACACTCACCGTCACTAGCTGTCAAGGTTCCTAGACGGGCATTACAAACGAGGCGTTAGCGACATCCACCAGGTGCTCTTTGCTAATCGTTTAATTCGTTTTAAAATTCCTTTTCGTTACTTTTTTTTAACAAGATATTGGTGTGTTCGATGTGATACTGCTCCTTTGAACACATATAGACCATAAAACAAACGCCGAAATTTCGTTGTAGTATCCCTTTAAGCAAGCATGCTTGGAACATGCTCGAGCTGTGTACGCGTAGATCATTCCTGTCGTCATGTCTACAGAGAAACACTACGTCACTTGTACGATGTAATACGTACGCTTAGCGCTAGGGGGGGGGGGGGGGGGGGGGGATTTTGCTTGACGTCGGGCGTCACGTGGCATCAATTTCTTGGCTGCGTTTCTCGGGAAAATGAACGGACAGACGGACGAAAATGCTGGGACAAAGGGGTTATGTAAAAGAAAACGAACAAGAACAAAAAAAAATGCCATGTTTCGAAGGCGCAGAACTGTGCGTTGCAAATTTGCGGAAACTTGATGCGCGGAAAAAGAAAAATAACAATGGGGTGCAAAAAGTCGCCCAGGTGTCGTCACCCTACACGATGCACCTGTGCGTTCACGAAGGCAACCGCACTAAAAAAAAAGTAAAAATAAAAACGTTTATAACTTTATTTTTTATTTGTTTTGAGTTCTTTGTTTTTGCCACCCACACTTTCGTACGGAGCAGTTGCGCGCGCGCGTGACGCGATAGCGCGGTGGCGGCAGCGGCGGCATGCTTTGAAACACGAACAACTTGCCGCGCCGAAAACCGCGTCACCTATGCGCAGATGGCGCGTTCGCGGTCGACACTTTATGAAAGTCAATCTCGCGACAAACTCCCCCCCTTCCCTTGCCCCCTACATTTCACTGGGTGGGGGAGGAGAGATGCTACGAGAGGGAGGGGTGACGGAACATAAACAGAACGGTCATCAACCCTGACTCGCTCGTTCCCAAAGAGCCTCCCCATGCTCCTCTTACCCCGAAAAGCTGACAGTGCGGCGGCAGTCGCCGGTCCACTCAGCCGTCCCCCTTTCGTCCCCCGACTCCGCTCTATGCGCGCGGGTAATGGGCGGCACCGTGATCACGTGACAAGAGACAGACGATACACGACGACTGGTCCCCGAACAGGGACACGTATAGCTTCTACCGTGCTGTCATCTCTTAGTAGGAGCACACGGGCGTAGTCGTTTGGGATGGCGGAAGTGAGGAGGCGACGTTGGTGTTAGCTGGCAGGCATGAACCGCGGAGGCGGCAGTGCGTCAATCCAGTTCTAGATGTTCCCGGAAAAAATGATCTAATTACAAATTTTTCGAAGCATAAAAAAAAAGAAAAAAAAAAGAAAACATGGCGCGGTCGTTTGGACCGCGAGCACACCGTGACCGCGTCTGTTGGTTTCGGTTGGTGCGAGCGAACGGCATCTCCGTCGCTTCGTGTCTTGGTACGGGGACACGTGTAGTGCATCGTATTATTATTGCTTGGCAGCTATTGCTGAGATTTACCCAGTCTCCCCCCATTCTTATGGAGAGAGAAAAAAAGATATATTATTAGGTAGTTGTTTCGCAGCGAGAGCTTCACTAAAATGTAATAATAATTTTCTTTCTTGATTTCTTGAAGAAAAAAAATCTCCCTTTTACAAAGATATATTTATTTATTTATTTATTTATTTATTTATTTATTTATTTATTTCTACTCAAAATATGTATTGCCAGACACGCTAAAGTCAGAGCCATCCGAATCTAGAAGATCGTTGAAAATTGATTGCTGTTGATGAAATAAAAGAGGCTTCAACTTTTGCGCGTACATCACACAAAAGACTAGCCTGTTCGAAACACGTTTGCTTCACGCATATGTGCGCTTCAAACATGTCTGCACGCAGCTTTTGTGTGACCAGTGTGTCGGGACCGCCATACAAAGAAACAAACACGGCTTATAGACAGTGGCTGCAGTGTCCTCTGTAGGATGTATTGGCAATGTGACGGTGGCGTAAGAAACTGCGTACACTATTACAAAACCCTGAAAAAAAAAAGACAAAAAACGAAGACTTGGGAAGGGGGGGGGGGGCACGCTCCCCTTTTCCCATTAAGCTTCCTTAAAAAAAAAAAAAAAAAAAAAAAACTTTTTTTTGTTGCATTTTTGCGATTCTCGACAACAGAATCCATATAAAAGCACCATACGTATGCAGCCCACTCAACGTTCAGTTGCAAACGTCCCTGTTAACGCGAGCTTTTTTTCCAGTTCGCGTGCACATCAACCTGCGTCCGCACCTTTTCAAAGTTAACGCGCCGCCGTAACTATAGGGTGACGTCATAAGCGTACGTGGGTCGGCGCTTTATGTACAGGTTCAAGCACCGCCGAAAACGGTGACTCAGGAAAAACAAACAGAACGCGCAAGGTCTCTCCCGGTGTTTGCGTACACTAGCAAAACGATTCCGGGGCAAGTCACGCCGGCAAAAGATTGCGCGGAGAGCCTCGTATCAGTTATGCCGTCAGCGCGGAGAGAAGGAGAAGGCGCGTCTTGTGCGACCAACTTCAGTTGGTTCCGGGAAGTATATATGAGAGGCTCGAGAGTTCAAGACCGCGCCGCATTATCGTAATCGCCGCTACCTACTTTGCATACGCGCGACGATTCTCCTTTGGCAGGAAAGGTATTTGTAAAGGATGGTCGAGCCCTCGGAGTTTGGGGGTGAGACGATTGTCATGGTTCCCCCTGCCGTCTTGGTTGGTGTGCACGTGTCGTGCGAGGGGTCTTCCCTCGTAATCCTTCTATTAGGTCGCATGTCTGTCGAGTCTTGTTTTCTTTTAGTGGAGTTACATTCTGGCGAGCCCCTTCCAGGTACGATTGGGGGACCACAGCACGACGGACCCTATGGGTCCCGTCGGTCCTCTCAGCCGGGGTTCGTCAAGGGCCTGACGAACGTCAGTGACGACTATGCAGAGAGCAAGTCGCCTGCTTCTTGCGCAGGAGTTGCGGTGACGTCAGAAAGACGCCGAGCCCTGATTGGCTCTGATTGAAGGATAGTGGGTAGACCTCTAAGCAAGCTGGCATGAGGTCTACCTACTATCCTTCAATCAGAGTCAATCGGAACTCGGCGTTCTGACGTCACCACAACCCCTGCAAAAGAAGCAGACGAACTTCCGTTCCGCATTGTTTTGTGTGAGTCTTTCGCAAAAGGTTCGAAATCATTAACTAACTCCTGCCCAAGAGTAAGGAGGTTTGTGCCCTCAAAAGCCCGTGCCCGGGCGAGAGAGAGGTCGATTTTTGGCTGGGACCTTTATCCCACGTAACGGTTTAACAAGAGATCCCCTACTTTGTACATAAAAAAATGTGTATGTATTTTGTTTGTAGCAAAATTTTTCGTGTATAATAGACCCCTTTCAGAGTAGAGCGCCACCTGTTGCACGCAACTGCAACTAGGTCCGCCGCCATCACGCAGGGGTCCCGCCAGAACCGCCTGCATCTTACCACCTACAGCGGTGCTGCTTACACCTTACACTTTGAGTCCCAGTCTGCGCGCGCCGCATCAATATGCCATCGCATTGCTGCGTACCCTTGTGTACGCAGGATGGATTCGTTGACAGAGACGGAAAAAAGGTACGTGTCAGACAAGTTCTAAAGTGTTCAAAAAGAAAAACCGAGTCCTCGTGTTTACAAAACTTTCGCGGGTTTGGCAAGAAAACGTTCTTATCATCCGTAAGTGGAAGCATCGCAAACGATTATATGTTGTAGTAGTGTGGCCGTGTGTCGCGCCCCGTCTTTAACTAGAAAGGTACGGCCGCGGTTCAGTGCGCGGCTCGCATGCGCGAGCGGCTCCCTCCTTCAGTGCTTCTTCACTGCAACCGAGGCCATTTTAAGTACTTGTTCGGCGTGTAGATGCATGATCACATCTTCCGCAACTTCGTTTCCTTTACTCACGCCGGTAAAGAGTTTTCCAGAAAACAGACGTCGGGTGGAGGGGGTGTACAGAATAAATGCAGTGTACACCGAACCTGAAGATCACTCGAGCCCGCCTAGCGATCGTGGGAACTTTTGGAGTGGTGGCCTGAACAGAGTGCCAAGGCCGTACCGCTAGACGTTTAGGGACGTTACGCTACTAATCAGTTTGGAAATTTGCGAGAATGCAGCCAAAGAGTTGGTGTTTAGAGCATGTTCAACAATTGTTATTCTGTTCAACGGTTGCTATTCCTGAACACATTGTATGTTGTTCAATTGTAATGTTTAAGGAAACTCTTTTTGATTAATGTTTGCTATGTTGCAGGTGTCCTTTCATATGTTCCCTAAAACAGACAATGTCTATCGGAAGTGGATCACAGCAATCAGACGTGATGAAAGTAGACTATTTAAAGTGTCGAAGGCAACAAAAGTCTGCTCGAAGCACTTTGTGGAAACAGACTTTGTGCGTAATGTGGCCAGTGTCCGCAGGCTGCTCTGCGAACACGCAGTTCCATCAGTGTTCAGTTTCACCAAGCCTAGAGTCATTAGGAAGCCACCGAAGACCAACAGGTGATCGGGAAAACACCCGCACAAGCCATAGCTCAAAACGCTACGGCGGCTACGCTGCACGCCGACCGGTCGAACGAGTCGAACCCTGCGTAATGGCGACGATCACCCAATGTTGCTAGATGTTTTACTATTGCGGCTAAATTTTTTTTAGTGTTGCCAAAATTCCGAAAGGGGTCTATAGTAAAGATAATCCGTTCGCACCGTAGTACCATGAAGCCACCGTCGCACTCCTCCGACTCGGCACCGAGGGCCTCATCGACCATCGACCCGCACAATACCGCGGGCAAACAACAAGAATAACCATCCTTTGGCCAGTCATTTGCCAATGACTGGCTTTTGGCCAGTGGCCAGCCATTGGCCAATGACTGGCCTCTCTCTGGCCATTGATCAATGATCATCAGCCATCGGCCAAACATTGGCCAATGAATGGCCACTCTTGGGCCATTAGCTAAAAGACCATCGCCAGCTATTGGCCAATGCTTGGCCAAGATCCGTGCTGCTTGGGAGGCCCCTCTTCGTACTTTGGTGCCGGAAACGCGTGTCCGACTGATGTGTTTACCGCGACCAAAAAGTGGTCTTTCAATTTTTGCCCGATGACGTCATCGAAGTGCTACGCTGTTGCCGGTCGCGATCCTGGCGGTGTCCCAGCAGCTGTGGTGTATCTGGCAGACGCCTGTTCTGCTGCAGGTCTTCATCTTGCTTGACAGTCCACAGAAGCTTAGGCAGCCAGGAATTAGAACGCCGGGGGACAGTGCGGCACTCGCGTTCGTTTGAACTTTTTTTTTTCGGGACTTAACTGCCAGGATCGCGACATCTAGCAACGTCACATGTTGCCCCTTCGGGCGCAGTTTTGGGCGGGACGATAAACACACCAGTCGAAGACGCGTTCCAGGCACCGTATAGCGAACGCGGGATCAGTGAATGGCCCTTATTTGATCGCCCTTTCCCTGAACGTTATCGGCACGGCCGTCGCCCCCGTCCACCGATAACGTATATCGACCGGATCAGAATGACCCTAAATAACCGCACTGCCCTTTCGGGGCGTGGGCCACGCAACGGCACTTGCTATGGGGGCTGCCCTGGCCGGGTGCGATGACCCACCATCATCGCGAATGGCAACCGCTCAGGGACGGCGCAGGTTGTCCATCAGCGCCATAATGCATTGAGGAGCATAGACTCTCCGGACAGGCACTAGAAGAGTAGTTTACAACCGAGGAACACCGACAGAATGAGTCACAGGCGAGACGAGGGACGACGTCTAAACTCTCTTTCATGAACTCGGCCAACACGCTCGTCAGTCTACATTGTCTTCAACTTTTTTTGAGCTCATGTTTCGTACAAGCCCCAAGCAAAGGAAAGTGTACGTCGTCTCTCGTCCCACCTGTGTCTTATTGTTTCGGTGTTCCTCAACTCAACCAACACGCTCGTCGGTGTACAGAGTTTACAACTCTCTCTTTTTCCTTGATCCGTTCTGCCGGCGTAGAAACACTCTTTTAACTTTAGATCCATACACAATGGCGGATAAAAGCACGAGTTCCTCGTGTTCGTTTGCGCTACAGTGTATACGGCAATTGCGCCTCGACTGCACGAACACTCGTGCAGCGTGTGCGTCAACGCTACCTGTGTGCGGCCGTCATCACCATCTGATGGAGTTTTAGAGCTGTATGTTCCCCGGTGTCGGTTCTTCAGCCATTGTGCAGTAAGCCAGATCATCTATCAGTTGGCATGTGACATTTGAAAGTGTTCTATTTTTCTCAGACGCCACGAGATGTTCGGCGAGATTGAGTGTGCCTCACCAGACGATGGACCATAGTGGACGAGCCACCGCAGCCCATCCAGCCATGTAAACGCATCACGCGGCTCTACGACTCGCGCCTTGCTTCTTCCCTCCCCATGTGGCACCCATACGACGTTGGATTGGTTCCTACGGCTCGTGCCGTCCACTGCGGTCCATCGTGAGGGGAAACGGACTAATTGTCGAGACCGGTTATAACGAAGTCAACGGGAATCGGCAATTACTTCGCTATATCCGCTATTTCGTTATAACCGATTTCTGTTATGACGAAGTGCAAAAGAGAATGGGAAATCGTGATCGCTTCGCTGTAGCCGCTATTTCGTTATAACCGACTTCGTTATATCCGGTCTCGACAGGTAGTAAACGCCACAAGCGAGAAGAAAACAAATATTCATGCTTGATCATGCTGACGAAGACTGGCAAGCACGGAATGTGTGACAGGCCTTCAAGGGAAGAAGAGAAGAGCGTCTGAACGGTACCACCAACCGAAGATTGGCTCTAATTGGCCTACTGAAGATTGGCTCTAGCAGGAAAGACCGCGAAGCGCGCGACCGCGCCATCGCGGTCGCGCGGTGAGTTTAAGTTCTGGTGGGGGACTGAAGTCTTTTTATATAATTTCATACGGATGGAACGCTTTTCGGTGTCGATTTTTCGTTACAGCCGACCATTACAGCCGGCTGTTACAGACGGCTGTCGCAGCCAAACATCACAAAACTCCATGAAAATCGGCCGATAAAACGCATTCTGTGTTAAGACGAAGGTAGAAGAGGAGGGGGCACCGGCGCCAGCTTTCGCTATCCTTTCTCCGAAAAACTATGCACGCGAGACATACTGTTAGTCCGTTTATATATGGTCTCTTTGCAATGCTTTCAGGCACCACCATGCAACCACGACATACGGTGGCGTGCTTCTGTGGTGACACCCTCATATGGTTCCCCCTATCGTTACGGAATTACCAGGATTTGCCTCGCCGTGACGTCACGAGTTGGGATCCTGGCTACTTATCATAACTTACAAATGACACATTCATGGGTGTGTGTAAATTCACCATGGAAAAGTGAAGTCATCCCCTTCTTATACCACAATTGTCAGCCTTGACAGTGCGACATGACTCCTGTTTCTCTCAATGAAAGCAGTAGTGATTCCTCTTAAGACATAAGTATAAGGAGTGTTTAATTGCCAACCGTGGAAAGCCGACCTCAGCGACGTTTTTTCGTTAGAAGACACTGTAAGATGACGTCACGAACGCGTGGAGATGCCATACTAACGCGGACAGTAGGAGTGCGAAAACCCCGTCATGCCCCTTTTGCTACCTTTCAATTGCTGCATAAAGCTCGTGTGTCCTGGGTCATAGGACTAGAAAGCTAAGTTTACATATCAGTCTTCCTTTTCTTTCCCATATCGAGATTAGAGAGTTTTGGCAAATTGTTTACGAAGGCTCGATACCACCATGGGCGTGGGGGTTCAGAAAGGCGTGCACGCTTCAAAGTGATAGAGCAAGCTCCATAAATATCAACATCCTTCGACCAAAACCCGATATACTACAACTCCATAATGGAGCTTGTTGATACCTCAGGCGTACCACGAGGACAGGTCGAGTTTTCTAGCTCATTTTGTCCATCCCGAACCTGAGCAACGTCAAACTGATAGTTGCGATCGATTTGCTCCGTTTTTTTTCTGTATCAAAAAGCCTTCAGAATTTTATTATATAAACATGTGATCTGCTTGAAGTCTCCCATGAACCTTGTCGGTACACAGCAGGAGATAGCAATGGGTCAGGTCAAAAGTGTTGCAGCTCATTAATTCCAAATGTAAGCGTAACAAAGCCGAGTAATCGTCCTCGTGTCCCGTATACCTTTCTGTACAGCAGAAGCCTTCAGGGTTTTGTTCCACGAAAACACGATCTGCAAAATCTCCTCACTGAAGCTTGTTGGTACATCAAGCAATAGAAAAAGCTCTCAGATCGAGTATTGTTGCTCTACCTCAAATGCGAGTGTTGTCAAACCGGGGAGTCGTGCACCTGTCCCCGTTGTTCCGCACTTTTCTACACCAAAACCCCTACCGAATTCGCCTATTTCCTCGCCAAGCGCGATTACTGCGCAGTAAGTGGGACAACTCCAGGCGTGTCCCACTTGAAGTGACCCCTGCGGCGGCGGTATACATACACACTTCAAGCTTAGGTAGATAGACACGGCAGCAATCGCTGCCGCGAAGGTGGCCGACCGATTTCTGTATCGCTTGCGATACGAACAGATCATGGAGACGGGCCGACAAGCTGCCTCTTCCTTTTCCCTCTCGCAGTCCAGCGTTCGTTCGCTTCGTCGCTTGCTGTTTGGCAAAGCGAGCCGACGCCTCGCCTGTTGTCGCCGAGTGACTCACAAGTATCTACGTCACTCGAGCGCGCTCACCTGCGGCCGCGTTGACCTCAACCGCCGCCCCCGCGTATGAAACGAAGCTCCTGGAATACGTGTGCCAGTGATTTCCCTACAAACCCCCTAGGGGGAGGGGGGTGTACCACCACCCCCCCTTGTTGTTCTGAAGGCACCCCCTTAATTCGCAACGACTCCTCCATTCTCAATGAACTCTCCCCTCCCCCCCCCTCCCCCCCCCCTAAAGATTTAGACCCCCCCTAATTTCAATTCCTGGGGAAACCCCTGACGTGCGCGTTATTAAGTTCCTGATTTTCTAGCCCGCGGACAAAGATAAGGGAACTACGGTACTATTTCAAGTCGTATAGAGAGCAGTGAAACACACAAAAGAGAAAGACCCAAAAACCAAATGGCATGCACGAGCTTGTTCTGACTTGCTCCAAATAGTAAGATGGAGAAAGAACTAGACAGACACGCTCATCCAAGACTATATGACACATCCGAAGGGGCATTCACCCCAGGTAAATCTTCCATTCTTCCATTTTTTTTTTTTACGCGAAGTTCAAAGTTTGTGAGTTACCCCCTCCACCCACCGTCGGAGCCTGGCGCCGAAAACGCCCTTGGATGAGTGGGATGGGGACTCGTGTACCGCCGGGTTCAGTGCGTCAGCGCTGAAACTGCGTCGGTGTATCTCACCTCGCTCCTCCCTTAGGATCGCCTATTCACAAGATGCACAGTTGCAGGCTGCATCCCGCCGTCTCAAAGACTACGCCAAGAGATCGTTTTCTCGGTGGAGTGGGATTCGGCGCATGGTTTGAGTACGACGTCAAGCTGCTACGGTGGCGCCCCTGTCGAAACGACGCATGCGCGGTCGATTCACCTCACAGAAAGCTGGTTTCAGCACGATTCGCGACTCCAGCGAACTATAGGAGACGCGCTGGTCAGGCAAAATGGCGGACGAAAGGAGGTCGTTTTCGTCGTTCAGCACGCGGACCATCATAAATATTTTGCACTGCAGCGTAAAATCGGAGTTAGATATGAAAACAAAGCCATTCTTCAACGATAGTAACCTTCTTCTAGTCAGTGCGTAGGAATGACACGGCGGAAGCATAAAAATAATTACTGAAAACGATGCTTGTTTCTATGCTGCCAATACGAGAACAAAGCAGCGATAGCAGACGACAGAGTCGAAACGACCTCGATCTTCTCTGAGCTTCTCGGCGTTGCCGCTGCGCGGCGTGGATTTCGCTGGTGTCGCCAATAGGCGGCAAAACACGGGCTTGTTTGAGGGCGTTAACGTACAGTACAGGCACGTCTCCAGGGGGGGGGGGGGGGGGGAAGCATGGGGCCGCGCCCCCCCCCCCCCGAAATCTTCCATTTTGCTGGAACCTCCTCTCCCCCCTGCCCCTCATACGGCATTTTGTCGTGGGCGCCCCCCCCCCCCCCCCCAGCCCCCCCCTCCCCCCCCCGAAACAAAATCCTGGCTACGTGCCTGGTACAATATATATAGACGTTTGCAAGTACGGCTTCCGGGCGCCGCCATCTTGCTGCTGGTGCGGGTAGATCGTCTGATAGTGAAGCATTCCTGAAGCGCACTCACGGTTTCCAGACTGGCGCCCAAACAAGGCGTTTTCTATCCACGGTGGCCAGACTGGCTCTCGAAGCGCGGCTGCTTCCAAACGTGTATATAGGCCTCACAACTCGTTTCCCACGAGCGATGAAATTCTTTATTAAAAATAAATAAAAAGAAAAACCAACCGCTTCGGTGAGCTTTTGTCTGGTGTCGTTTGCTTGTTCTGGATTGGAACCAGCTCTATCCGAACCTGTAGTGTGGTGGAAGTCAGATATTTCTTCACCGTTTCTTCATCGTGCCTGAACGACGCCACTTCTCGCTTATGCCCCTTGATCTCGAGAAAATACACTGTACACTCCATCATGGTTCACTCGCATCAGAGCATAATCCACCATGGCTGTCAACATGTCTTGGCGAACTACAGCTACTACCACATGTCGACTTTCTATTCTTCACCTTCATTTCTTCGCGTCAACGCGAAGAAAAACACTGTGCTTCCGTTTGCCGCACTGAGATCGGTAACGACGAGCGATGCTTGTGCGGCACGGCTGCTTTCGTCGTACGCTGACAGCCGTCACAACAGCGTAAAATCGTACGAACCCTAGTAAAAACAGCCATGAAAAACACATACCACCCTTATCTAATAATGCATGTACCAATCATATCAACTAATACATGAATTTATTTCTATAAAGAACGTGCATGTCGTTTTTATGTTTGGTCAGGATTGTCCACCATATTTTGCCTGTCAGATGGAAACTAAGTGGCTCTCTTTGTTTTTTTTTTCCATTTGTCTTTAGTCGCCCAATTAGCGATATTTTAATAAATGAATACCACATCCATTTTTTTTTTTGCGTTTTGTCGTTCATGTGTATTATAGGTTATAAGATGTAGGAGATTGTACTGATTCACTTAGGGCCGGTTGCACCAACGCCGCTTAGCGCAACGCGGAGCTTAGCCGGGCACCTAAGCTAAGTTTCGGTTTCGTTCGGTTGCACCAAAATCGCTTATCGCTAAACCTAGCACTAAACTACGCCTATCGTAAGCGCTCAACATTGGGCGCTTTGCTTTTGGTTGTTTCTTAATCCTGGATTTAAAACATGGCGGCTGGTTTGTGGTTGTCGACGCGGTGGACGAAATTGGTTGCACAAAGTGTTTTAGGCTATAACAGCGTGAGAGTCTCGACAGAATGGCCTTCGATTGTGACAAGGATGCAAAATATTGTCGCGTGAAGTGTTTATCGACCCCTGTTTCCAAGCTGACTCTCCACTCTCAGTGCGTGTTAGCCCTAACCGAGATACGTACGGAGCTGTGGGGCTCACGTCTGTCTTCCCGTTGGTTAGTTTGTCAACGAGCTTATTCGTATGTATACCTTACTGATTTTCGTATAACTTTAACGTGTTGTTATTTACCTGCTTGTTTATTTCTCCTTGCAACGCATATCCTTCAATCCGATCAGCGCGTTGAATAGTGGCAGTACATGATCTCGGCGATCAGCTGATTGTCGACACTTCTGCCGTTTGCATCAGATTGCGGCGCTTTTAAATTATAAAACAGCGAAAAGTCAATTTCTTTCGTTTTCTGAGTTTGAATTTTCCTTGTCTCGCGAGTAGAATCGTGGCTTCAGAAAACGGTATCGTTCCATAACCGTAACTTTTCTGGTGATCGCGCTTTTTAGGAATATTTTGCTTTATAGCTTTCATTCGTGGTGTCGACAACTTATATTCGTGGCAACGACACCTCGACGACTTCTATTCGACGATTTCTGGGCATTTTCGCAGCTGCCGTGGCGAGTTCGTCACTGTTTTGAACTTCATCGGTCTCAGGCATGATTTGATTTTAGTAGTCATCTTACCTGCCTACTTATTCTCAATGATGTTTTGTCTTCAGCGATGTAGCGAGTAGAGCGTCCTTCTCGCGTTCGGTGAGATTTGGGGCCCCTGATGGCTCCTTTATCTCAAAATGTGAGCACGAAAACTACTGTCACTGTCAAAATATTCTGTTATCAACCGATATTAAACACACAATCACAGATGTAAAGAGCATTTGTGTTTATTTAAAGCGTTGACTCCTGTTTTTGAAAGTTAAGCGAAAAAATTGATTGAATTTGGAGACCTTTAATTCGTTACTCACCGAAGAAATATAGCGAAAAGCACACGCCGACGACGGCTACTACGGCAGGTTTTTTTGTTTACATCACGAGATTCCTCTCCGCCAATCGTATTCGTCCCTCTGAGCGTTCCCTAGGTCGCTCTGTGTGTCCCTGCCTTCCCTAGGCAAATCCAGCGTTTAGCTAGGGGCGCGTCTGTAAAGCCGGGTTAACGTTGGTGCAACCGGAATTTAAACCCGTGCTTATCCGAGCTCGGTTTAGGGCGCTAAACCGACTTAGGAAAGAGCCGCTTTGGGTTAAGGTAAGCGACGTTGGTGCAACCGGCCCTTAATATTATTATGGCCACTGATGAAACTAGATAATTTTCAAAATTTTCTTTATTTCGGATCCTTTCGTCTTTTTCACGCACGAAAATAGATGCAAAGATCTATTATGCACAATTTAATCTTTTATGCACAGACGGGACGGAACGTGTTCTGACATAGTATCTAAAATATTTAATCATAACAACGCAAAGATTTTTTTCCGGCGATATTTTTTGCAGGGTGTTTTGCCCGGGCAGCACTAATAATAATATTTTTTGTTTGTTTCCAACCCACGCACGTATAGGCGTACATTTACTGACCACTTATAAAAAAAAAGCGCAACAGTTTGCAAAAGAAAAAGAAAAAAGCAGCACCTCGCCCTTCACCCGAGTACCGTTCCCGCGAAAAAAAAATCCCACGCGCTCGACGACGACGGTGGGAACGTGATGAACTAAACTCAACAACAGCAAATAACAGCCTCGCCTTCCTTGGAGCAGCAACAAGTCCAGACACGCACACCGACGCACCGCTGATAGGATTCCGTACATTCCTCCTCTTCTCGGAATCTCAATCGGTTCCCTCTACCGACCACGCGGTCGAAAGAGAAAAAAGCGCGCCAAACCAAGCCTTTCGCGCCAAAACAGCGATGCACCCCCCCCCCCCCCCCCCCCCCCCCCCCCCATGACGTCAAACACGCGCGAAATCAGAACGCCTAGCGTCCGAGGCAATACTTTTCCCGCCAAAACTTCCGATTGGCGCGGAAATCCACCCTCCCCTACGACGCGGTTTACGTCACGTTCCTCCTCCCCTCGTGGCCTCGTTGGGTCACGTGTCCACGCGCGGAAACGAAACCAAAGCTCGCCGCGAGTCTGCTCCCAGTCGTTGAGCTCGCTTCCGTGAGCCGTGTGATCCGCGCGCAGAGACCGTACGATGCGGGAATCTACGGCAGAGCAGAGTGACTGCGATGACATTTCCCAGGTTGTCACTAGCCTGCGGGACAAATCGGATCACGATAGAGACTCTAGGCGGGACGCGCTCGACCCGTCGCGTCCGGCGGTTTGTCGTGACCTATTTGGTCGGCACGGCGAGGTCGACAACCGACCCGACTGGTGCGAGACCGAGCTGGCAAAGCTCTCGCGCGATTTTGCGGCGCGTTGGGACCTCGAACTGGAGCCTGAATCGAACAACATCATCATTACGGATGCGTGGGAAGTCTGCCATGACGTGCCTGAGGTTTACTTGCGGATGTTGGAACACCCAAAGACAGAAAACAACTGTGTGAGGACAACGAACCGCAGGACTGCCTTTACGCAGCGCAGAATCTCAGGTAATACGTCTTCTCTAATCCTCTTTTTCGTTGTGTCGTGGTCCGCTGATGACGTGATTCTGCACGTCACGAAAAGGAATTTTCTCCCGCGAACATTCTGTCGCCACAGGCTCTTATTCTTTTTGGTTTCGCAACAAACTCAGTGGCGACATCTATTGGGTGGCCCCGGCACACTTCCTGTTCACGCATATTTCCTCATTTGTTTACTCATCATTCTTTTATTATAAGAGTGAATAACGTCTGACTATGCGATAAGTGACCATTTCCAGAACATAGCGTCTACATTTGATTCCGTTAATACTGCGAAACCCGCCATCTATACCTGTTTTCACCTCAGAAAAAAAGTACGTTTTGCGCATTGTTCCTACGCGGCGCGAAATAGTTCTTACGAGATTCGGTTGTCAGAGGAAAAAGCGATGCTTTCGACGTTTGGAACGTGTACTTCTTGATAAGATAACATATATCTAATCTAAAATTCACCTACATACGCCTTCATTATCCACAGAAAAGGGAAAATTAGTAATGTTCCGCGAGGAGCCGGACTTGTTTTACTTCGCTTCTTGAGGTGAAAACAGGTATAGTTCAAAACCGGGAGTAGTTTTTATTTATTGTTCATTTTTTTCAAACTGGCATCACCACGTTTCATTTCACGCGAGAAAGAGGACAGCTAGGTTCTAGAAGGCGAAAGTATAGATTTACCTTTGTAGTTACCCATCTTCCAAAAGCTTCTATTTTACATGGCGCACTTCTACTGCGTAATAATACATTTCCGTAATTTCTGCAATTCAAGGGTTAAACGATCGCTTGCATAAACGATTTCCTAACCAGGGCTGTAAAACAGTGGTGGCGATAGCGCGTTACCAGTAACAACTTTACACTCGAATACACCGCGTTACTTGTATCCGTAACGCAATAACGTTCTCGTTACCTTTTCCAAAACAGTAATGTGTACCATACTTACATTACTCATTTCGAGTAACGGATAACTCAGTTACGTTAATTCTTACATCTTCTATTCCCCAGACTTATACCCTTGTTACACGGGCGCACTTAACTGCAGTTACGCTAAGCCACAGTTAGCGCACAATACTTGCCGACAACATTCTGCGGTATGCAGTTAAAGCTATGGGCGAACGTGCGCTTAAGCATCTTGAGCACCCATCGAAGCAGTGCACGCGCGCTCTTCACTTATGGAATAGCTGTCCGAAAGTATAGTGCGGTATCAGTGGTGCTGCGTAACAGCAGTTAAGCTGAGTTAACCGCGGTTAAGTGTGCCCGTGTAACAGGGGTATTAGAAAACAAAATTAGACATGACAATCTTGTGTGTGCGTGTTTATAGGCGTTAAGTTATATTAATTCTTGTACTCATCCCACATGCCTTCAATATGTTGCGTCTCTTTTCCCTTCGCAAACACATTCCACTTTAGAAAAAACCCCAACGCCCTTTGTACTAGTTTCAAAACACGCTGTCGCCCTCAATGGCAGGCGAGGTGAATAGACGGTATCGAAAAATAACGTCCGTTACTTTTTATCGATAACGCTAACCCGTTCCGATGGGAATACGTTGAACAATGGTTAAACATGGGTGGGACCAGCTGAACACGAAACACATGGGTGGGACCAGCTGAACATTATAGTTTTACGTAATTGAAAACGAGCGTCATGGTGTATATAAAAGGAAAATGCTTGAAAGGATAAAACAAAGGGGACGGAAACATAAGTCCTGTTTCCGTCGCTGTCCTCGATGTCTTATCCGTTTAAGTATTTGTGTGTGAACAATATGTTCAGCGGGCCTCACCGAATATCTAGCGCGTTTATTTTATTTTGATGCAACTTAGGTCGATAACGAGTTCCTTTTATTTGCAAGTAACGCATTTCGTTAATTGTTTCCGGTAACACCTACAAAACTGCTGTAAATCAATTACCTAAAGCTACCCAAGTTACTGCAATTAGTCACAATTACATTGACTAAATATTCTTTTAGTTAGAATAAAGCTTTAGTAACTGTGCATCGGTTATTGTTTTATGTTCAGTAGCTTGTCACCGTTCATAAACGGTTACTGCTAAAATGTTTTTCAGTAGACAAATTCACATCAATTTAGGTGTAGATTTCAAAATTAGGCTGCTTGGGAAGCTATGTCAAGCCCTGCCATGAGCAGAGTTATAAATACATATCGAAATTGTGCCAGAATTTTTTTTTTTAATAATCGGAAACTAAATCAATGAGGAGCGAGCACAGCACACCTTTACACCATCGGGTATTTTCAAAATAAATAGGAGGTAACTTAGCCACTTTGTCTCGGTAGCTATAACTGCACATACAGTCGTTAAAAAATAACCATAAATTTAAAAACAATTTAGCTCAAATAGCTGTATGTGGACGCCGCTGCCATTTCTTCTCAAGTAAATGCAACTGTATGTACGTTAATAGCGTTGCAGCGCGAGAAACTGTGCTAACTTTTTAAGAGTAACTTTATATTTCTGTCTGGCGTGTAAAAAAGCACTGGAAACAGACATTCTGTAGGGGTTGGCGTCCCACAAGCTAATATGCCTCGCTATGAGCAGTGAAGTCACTTTGGAAGAAATATACGCGCGTTAGTGATTCAGATACAAACGAAAACAACATGTACGTAGAAAGATAATAATGTGAGAAATAGAAACACCTCTAACGCTGCCAAAAATTTATCAAGAGCAGTTCCTTTTTTTTTTTTCGCTTTGGTGGAAACATTTTCATTTCGTTTGAACGTCTCCTTTATTTAAATTTTCCTGAACGTTTCGCGAGATAGCATCTTTAGGTAATTATGTTTGAGGCTAACGTAGAGGTAATACGTTCATTGAAATCTAGAGATTGCCTTCGAATTCGCTATCTTGTACTGCAAGAACAAAATATTTTCGCGAAGTTGTGCTCGCGCGAGTGTTTAGGCTATCCTTATCTTTTTACTTTCTCCGAGGGTTCGTTCCTCTAAACGGCACGGCTCATGGCCCTTACCGGGGTCGAGGGGCCCCAGATGAGGGAGAAAGTGAACGTTGGAACCTTATGTTGTTTATAGAGCTCCGCGTCGGAGAGGTTCTCCTGTGCAGGTCTGCTTTTGGGATCACCACTTCGGAGGTGGTTTCGCTCTGTGTATAACGTCTCTTTCTACGAATAAGCCGTGTATTGTTTATTGATGCTCTTAGTGAGCTTCCGTAATGGTTTTTGTGCAGCGCCTGATTGATATTGGTTCGGGTATCGCGTTATCAGCGTCTGTGTTTGCAGCTCCAGAAAGCTATCACCAATCTTTGATCGACAGGAAACAACGGCGCTTTGCTCGTGTATACATGATGCTTACAATCATCATTTTTATACAGAAGCTTCCAAGCTCCTTGCAGCCAGGGTCCAGAATTGCGGGGTCGAGGACCCTGGGTTTAATCTTTACCCCTGCCCGTTTCGATCTGGATGGCCATTGTACCGGCGTGCCGACTTGTATCACTACTGTGCGGTGCAGGTTAAAGAACCCAGGCTAACTGTTGTACCGCACTGACTAAATTTCTTATTTACATAAACAAGTCGGCCATTGAGGCAGACTAATTTCCTGCTGTCTAAACACACGTACAACACAATTACTATAGTGCGGATTTCCTGCAGGTGGTATGCACTGGACGCCGTCATTCAGCTCGTTGATTATGCAGAGCGGATGCTCAAAACAAGTTCCCACTGATCGTCTGCGAATATGGACAGAATGCACTTTGCGGGATCGTTGTGGAAGTCCGCTGTCAGCGCACGTGTTCAGCAGCAAACAGACTCGGCCAACTCGGCTATTGTCGCCAGCGAATAGCACTGCACCAAAAGTTCTGCATATGCCATAACGTCACCACAATCGATCTCCTCCCCTGCCCGTTTCGATCAGGAGAAGCGTTATTCCAACGTGTGCTTGTGTAGTCACTACTGCCTAATGCGACGCAATGTAGCGATTGAACTGCACTGACTCATTTTTGTCATCTATACAGCGGGAACAACAGGCGCTACATTGGGGCTGACTGACTTCTCTCTGTCTAAACGTACACATGTACGACTCAATTTGACCGCTGTGGAATGTTGGTGAGCACGATTCGGGCTTGCAGCTCCAAGCACGACTGTGGTATGACATTTGTAGCGCCGCGTCCAAGTGCAATGACCGCGCACAGAAGCTCAAATGTCACCCGACGCCTCCGCGCGTGATACCGCGGAATCAGTCCAATATTCCGTCGAAACTGACACGATGATGAGACCACATCGAGTAAACGAGAAGTTTACAACAGCGAGTCTCGTGCCAAAAACGATAACTGGCGTCGCGTCGGTGTGTCGGCGTGGCAGGAGGACTGAACGGTTCGCTGCAAGCTGCGGGTTTGCTTTACACACCACCACCACCGCTCGTGTATAACATGTATATACAGGGTGTTTTTTTTTTATTCTTACGTTTTGTTAAATAAACAAAAAAACATTAAAGCTACACTTATACGGTTTGTGCGAGGGAGTTATACGCCCGGGGGGACATTATGGGCGTAGCTAATGTTTGCGATAAGTCGGCTAATTAAATAAAATTCGTTAATTAACTGTTTTATTAATGAAAATAGTCACATGGTTCCAGTTAGAAATTTGCTGAGCGTCGTCTAAAGCCCCTAAATCAGTAATTTCTAGAAAGACTTTGAGCGCGACAGAAGCGCCGTAGTGCGCTAAAGTTACCATTCGTGGGGCATGGTACAAGGCTGGGGCTAGATAAGAGACGGAAAAATTGCGCGGCCGCCTTCCCGCAACCGCTAGCCTTGTACCTGCAGCCTGCTCCACGAGTGGTAAGTTTAGTGCACTACTACGCTTCTCACGCGCTGATAGTCTTTCTGAAAATGACTGATTTAGTGGTTGTCGATATCGCTCAACACGTTTCTAATGGAAACCATATGTATATTTTCACTAATTAAAAAGTTAATTAACGAATTTTAATTAATTAGCCGATTTATCGCAAAGATTAGCCACCCACATAATGTCCCCCCGGGTGTGTAACTCACTCGCACAAGCCGCATAAGTGTAGCTTTCATGTTTTTGTTTTTTTAAACAAATCTGTAAGAATAGAAAAAAAAAACGTTATATATATATATATATATATATATATATATATATATATATATATATATATATATGCATACACACACACACGTCGTACAAAAGACAGGGTGTTCGCTTCTGACACGTTTACAGAACTATCCGTGGGCACGCCTCAAGTGGGGTCGACCGTCGAAGCATGTTTGCCTCGTACACATGTACAGCGTGGTCGAAATGGATTGAACGCATTTTAAATTGACCGCATAAATCGGTTTCTTAAAGTATCGCTCTGGGATTTATTACAGAGGTTCCTGAAGTTAGTGGAAGCTTTCGCTAAAATTCTGGAAGGATTGGCTCAGCTGAGTGAATAAAAAAAAAATAAAAAAACTCTATACTCTGCATCTATAAAAAAAAAAGTATGTGTTACTATGGCGTTTATTTGGGCCAAATGAAGTGAAGAATAGGTCAGCCGATCTCATTTTCCTTCCATTTCATAAATTTTAAATCTTAGTAAACGCCAGCATAGCCAACAACGATTTTCTGATGGTTTTGAGATAAATGGCTTCGCGATAATTTTTCCAGAGACAAAAAACAGTTTTTATTCTCGTTCTTTTGACTCCAGAGGTTTCATGTGTTCATACTCTCCATGAATGAATGCACCAGCTTCGAGCAACCTCCGTAGTAAATCCTAGTGGGATAAGTTAAGAAACCGATTTATGCGGCCAGTTGAAAGTGCGTTCAATCCATTTCGCCCACGCTGTACGTTTCTTTAATGTCTGCAGAGAGTTTTTGTGTGCCCAATGTGGCAAGACCATCAAGCAAGGAAGAAACACTCCTCGTAAATTGTGTACAGACTTTCTTTTCCATGATGTATTATTGGCAGTGTGAACGAAGCTTTAGACTATACCTGGTCTGGAATCCCTAATCTTATTTGTGTAATAAATTTCTTGGTCCAATAATAATAGCTTTGTTTCCATCGATTATAATGGGGGCGGAAGGGGGGGGGGGCAAAAATTAAAAAAAAAGTTGCAGTGGGCAGCTTGACTGATCGAATAAGATCATAACATAACATGCAAAACCGTACGAGAACATATATAAGAACAATATAAGATTGTAGAAGAAGTTATAAGAAACTTCTTTTGTTTCTCATATTTTCTTATATATGTTCTTGTAAGGTTCTTATGTGTTCTTATATGCGCTCTTTGGGCAAAACAAATTTCTTATACAAATAAGATTTGTTTTCACTAGGGATCTTTTCGTAACGCTATGAGAAAGTTTCCCCTGGGGACATATTGAAGCACCAGAGGCGCGCTCCGGGAGTCAACCACGCAATCGGATCGCTCGAAGAACCTAACGGATAGACGTGGGTTAGGAGAAGTCACCGTGGAGAAAGTCGCGGGATGCGCGTCTACTCTTTGGTAAAACTTCACGGACCCGACGAACAGCTGGACGATTGAAAACGCCATCTGAGAGAACTAGGGGTCACATTATTTCGGAATAACTGAAACGCAAAGTAAAATTAGCTACGTCTGATTAAAAAAAACAAACAAAAGTGAAACTCTTACGAGTATTTTATTTATTTATTTATTTATTATTTTTATTTTATTTATTTAAAAAAAGAACAATATTTTTTTTTTTTTCTATCTGCACAGCGCCTCTTGCGGTGACAAAGTTTACTAGGGCTGAAGCCATCGAAGTTTACAGGCCAGTAAATAGTTTATCCAAGAACCGTGTTCATTCAAACTTTACCTTGGAGAGAGAGAGAGAGAGAGAGAGAGAGAGAGGAAACATCTTTATTGACCCTCAGTTCAGGGTGTGAAGGACTCTATACGAGAATCCACGATACTTTGTTTTTACTTTATTTGTGTCTGCGGAGACATGTTCCGCAGAGGGGGTCTAAGGCTAAGGCCTTGTCAGGCACGAGTGCCTGACAAGGCCTTAACCCCCTCTTGGTATGCAGCGTGCATCAACATACATACACAATACATCATATACATATAATACATCATACACATATAATAGATCATACACATATAATACATCATACATATTAAGTCACGAGGTTGACGAGGTTGTGCTGGAACATTCCCGAAGGGCTACGAAAAGCAAAACGAAGAGCCTCCAGAGACATTCAATTTAGCGATTTTCTGGTCAATTTGCGCACTTGACCTAAGAAAAAAATGAAATCGACTTTTTAAAAGTTTTTTTTTTAATTAAAGCATTTCTTTTTTTTTTAATGAACACTTTTGCATTACGCTTTGTAGCTAACACGAGGGGCGTTAAAAAAACTCGCATCATGGTAAAAAAAAAAAAACGCATTAACGTGAGCATGTGCGTCTTTCCAGTTTCGGCACACATTAAACATCGCACGCTATTGTATCGTGGAACTCCGCTAGGGCGTCGAAACAAAAATGGCAGCGCCCGTCCGAAAATTCGAAGCACGTGCAGCGATCCGTTTTCTCCATTTGCAGTGATCTCAGTAAGCGTTGGGCGCATGCGTGACGCCGCCATAACTTTAGTTCACGCGGGAGGCAAGCGGGTGCATGCGAGGGCTCGTGCTGTCTTGTGCTCCACAAGCGCAGAGCTCCACCAAGGTTATTGCACGTACAGAAAGACTAAAGTTTCCTCAATGCATTGCGGCAGCGGTGGCGTATAGTCAGACTGGCTGGTGAGATCGGTCTCGAGGGCCCTGTTGCAAAATTTACTCGATCCTACTCCAGGGTAACGGTTTTGTACTTTGGCGTTCTAAAACCTACCCGCGTCCAGCGTTTTTCAATCTGTGCTGCCACGTGATATGATCCGCAGGAGTAACTCGGATCCATTTGGGTAAGATGTGGAACACAGCCAAGGAGATTTATTCCGAACATGGTGGCGGTGTTAGGCGACAACGCCCCAGTTTATGACGCTGGTTAAATTAAATGGCGCAGACGCTTCCGGCGTGCCCAAACAAGCCCGAAAGTATTTCAGTGACGACAACCAAGTGACTGATCAAGTGAAAATGAGGAGTGTTATAACAATGGCCTCCGGCAGGTTGTCCCTCGCTGGCTAAGGTGCGCGACTTTGGCTGGCCAATCTGCAGAGAAAGTCTCAACTCCTACCCGAGTTGCATGACTGAATCTCTATTCCTTCGTGACAATAATACAAACTTTATGTACGCCCCTGGTATGTGATTTTTTAATCGCGCTATTTGAGCGGCAATGTGCAATTTAAGTTCCCTGCGTCTTATACAGTCTTATGATGCCCCTATTTGAATTTCTCGTGACTCGTTCAATTAGAAAGCCCCAGGCACATTTGTTTTAAGAAAACCTAATATTTTTGGAGGCGTCCTTTCATGTGTGGCCCTTTCGGTTTTAATTAAAAACAAAACTGAAAAACACAGGTTATTATTATTATTATTATTATTGAATCTACAGCAACACGCGGATAGCTGTGCCTGTTGTTTACAGGCCGACGGCGATCGCGATGACTCACACACGAGGAACCTGCTGCGACGACCGCGACGTGATGCAAAGATTATACAATAGCGAAAAGAAGACAAGCTGCAAACAACCCGAGAGATAAGTTTTTTTTTTTTTTTTTTTCTCTCGCGATTTATTCCTCCTCTCTCATACACACAGACACCGTCCACCGTCACACTCCTTCTCCCCACTACTCAAGACATTGCATTGTCGTGCTCTGTGTGTGCCCGCCGTTCTGCGCTGCGGCAATGACTCATATAGGCCGGCCACCATGGAACGTGTGATCTTGCGATGGACCGCAGCGGATGCTACGAGTGAAACCGGAGCCAATCCGTAGCTCGGACCGTTTCACGTGATTTCGAGCTCCCCCGTGTTTGCTCCACCCAACCCGAAGGGCGCGTGGCACCCTCCGAGCTCTGGATGGGCTCCGATTGGCTCATAGCGTCCGTTGCGGTTCATCGTTAGGTGAAACGGAGTCTAGGATATCGAACAATGCCACCTGCGTCTTCTGTATATGATGTCTTTTTTTTTTTTTTTGCACGAGACAGTGGTTGTTAGTGTCGTCGTTTTACCCTTCCCTTTGTTTCACTTGTGCGAGCCAAATAGTCGGGTGGACCAAGATGGCACCCGTCTATGGTCCATCGCGGAAGATCAATCAGTTCTCCGCCAAAACTATATAATCCATCCGTGTTTAACCTCTGGGTACAAATATATATATATATATATATATATATATATATATATATATATATATATATATATATATATATATATATATATATAACGAAGTGAAAAAACTCACGGTGAAAAACAACAAACAGCGGAAGTTTAATCAAAAGTTTCGCCCAGAGACTCGTCTCCTGACGAAGCCGAGTCTCTCGGCGAAACTGTTGATTAAACTTCCGCTGTTGCTTTTCACCGTGAGTTTTTCACTTCGTTATATATACGCCTTCGGCCCCTTGGCTCCTATGCCACCATGCCCACTATATATATATATATATATAGGTGAAGTTAGGTAAATATAAAACAATGGACCGGGAAAAGTTAATAAGTCAAAGATGCGTACTAACGGAGTTACTAATACGAAGTTTATTACGACGTTTCGAGCGGGGACCGCTCTTCATCAGGTCCCCGCTCGAAACGTGTAATAAACTTCGTATTAGTAACTCCGACAGTACGCCTTTGACTTATCTCTGTCTCTCTCTCTATCTCTCTCTATCTCTCTCTCTCTCTATATATATATATATTATTACGAAGACGACGATGACCGTCTTTATCGGTCCGCTGGCGGTGGGGCTCGCTCCAGCTAAAGATCGAGGGCAGTATATATATATATATATCGAGGTATATATATATATATATATATATATATATATATATATACACCGGGTGTTCATTTTTAATTCGAACAGATTTATTACAAAAAATCCGTAAAAGATGCACTATACTCGGCGACAACTTTTCTTGGCAATGAAAGGAATGCTAGGGGGGCGGAGCTCCTGCACATGTATCACTCCGCCAAGCATCCGGGCTTTCATTGCGTCAGTTTTGGTTTCGTTTTCAGTTTTGGTTTCGTTGTCGGCATTCAAGGCAAGCACTCTATACAGCTCGTTAGTGTCTATGAAACCGTTTCCAGTGGACATACCCGGGCTCCGAGCAGATGCCATCTGTTAAGGAAGAGATCCCGGGCACGTCCGTTTCGATGGTGTCGGTTTATCGTTCCCTCTCGTGCCGTTCATGACCTCGTGGTTCTGTGCTCCTCTACCTCCTTTTCCTCTTGTTACCTACTACCAGATCTTTAGTAACTAGAAAACTAATTTAAATTTTATATTTTTATTGTTCAAGATTCATAGTGATGTGACAATTATTATTCGAATGACGAATATTAAGATTATAATTTACGTTACAGCCAAAACACAATTTAGACCCGGGGACTGTGTTCAGCTGCGTAAGAAGACAGCGTGCTTCGGCTCTGTAGCTTTGGCAGCATTGCCAAGAAAAGTTGTCGCCGAGTATAGTACGGTTTGTTCAAGTGAGTTATACGGCTAGGGGGACATTATGTGGGTGGCTAATCCTTGCGAGAAGTTGGCTAATTACTTAAAATTCGTTAATTAACTTTTTAATTATTGAAAATAGACGTATGGTTCCAATTAGAAATTTGCTCAGCGTCGTCGAAAACCCCTAAATCAGTCATTTTCAGAAAGACTTTGAGCGCGTGAGAAGCGTAGTAGTGAACTGAAGTTACCGCTCGTGGAGCAGGTACTAAGCTAGAGGTTGCGATAAGGCGCCCGTGCGATTTTTCCGTCTCTTATCTAGCCCCAGTCTTGTACCTGCTCCACGAGTGGTAACTTTAGTGCACTACTACGCTTCTCACGCGCTCAAAGTATTTCTGAAAATGACCGAATTAAGGGTTTTCGATGACGCTGAGCAAGTTTCTAATTGGAACCATATGTCTATTTTCATTAATTAAAAGTTAATTAACGAATTTTAATTAATTAGCCAACTTCTCGGAAGGATTAGCCACCCACATAATGTCCCCCTAGCCGTATAACTCACTTGAACAAACCGTACTAGTGCATCTTTTACGGATTTTTTGTAATGAATCTGTTTGAATTAAAAATGAACACCCGGTATATATATATATATATATATATATATATATATATATATATATATATATATATATATATATATATATATATATATATATATATATATATATATATATCGTCTCCGTCGGCCGCTCACTTAGATACGCTTTGCTCATTGTTTGCTCATTGTTTGTTTGTTTTGGTGTGAATTCATGCTTGCATTTAGTGCTGCAGTGCTGTGGGGCACTGCCAACGCTGTTGATTTTATGTAACCGAGCATTGTATATTTGAATTTATGTTGTACCACTCCTGCCACAGCCTTGAAAAAGGCGAGCAGTATGAATAAATAAATAATAAATAAATAAATAATAAATATGTTTGACAAAGGAGTGCAATGGATCACATGAGCCTCGGGGTTTACTTTCAAAAGCTGAAGGTGACTGAAGAACAATGCGGACGTAAAAGTGTAGACAGAGCCTAAGCCAGGTCTCTTATATCTCAACATGGACGTTGAAGCAACAGACGATGGTTCTCAATTCTCAAGTTGTTTACTTCCGAGTTTTTACTTACTGTATTTACTTTTAAGAGTAGATGTTTCTATTGATTATAATATATAAACTTTTTAATACATGGCGCATATTCTATCTATATCCCGCGTCAACATCACTTCCAAACAGCAATCAAAATAAGTCCAAAAAAAGGGGGGGGGGGGGTGAACGAATGCATCCTTATACTTCTACATAAAAGACAACAAACTATACCCAATGACTGGCTACTCAATATCCAAGCTGTCAATTTCTAAAACATAATAACAAATATGCGTCACCGTTTGCTCTTCGCGACTTCGATGGTGTAAATGTAATCCCCACATCCTCTGTTTCACATTTTTGCCATCAGGGCGCGGAAGTTTCGTGCTACCCATTTCAACAGGGGCGAGCTTCCCGTTTCTAGCAGTGACGAATTCGCCGCTGGGTGGTGTCAGCCGTTCGCGAGTTGCGAATAGGAACCGAGATATGTCGAATCAAAGTAACGGATGCGTTACATTACAAAAAAGTAACGTACCTTAAATAAACAAGGATTGTTTTATTTATCCCCATCCGAGAACATGAAGTAACTTTAAGGTGTCTATCGCATTCCCGATAATTGTAGAATGAAACGGAGTATACAGTGTACATCTGGGGCCAGGAACTTGCTGCAACTCGCACCGACCGGTGGTTAGTTTGGCGCTGTCTCCCCCATGCATGGGAATGCGGAGAGCCTAAAGCCGGAGTCACACTGCTTAAACATCTTACAAAAGACAGTCTGCAAACAGATTCGAATGCCGCATTGCAACGAGTTCAAGGAGAGACTTGGCATCTGGCGTTCGAACCACGGGTATCGCGGTGACTGATGTCTACAGATTGTCTTTTGTATGATGTATACGCAGTGTGCCCCCGAATTAACGACACCGCTTGTTTTTTCCGTCGCTTATCATGCCTGTAGGAAGTCATGTTCGCGAGAGGAATGTACGAGGCTACTTTTATTAGGGCTAAGTGCAAGGACGCGTGCCGTCTGAAACGGCGTGTGATGTCTGCGCTCCTGCGCAAACATGTCTCACCTTCTGGAGTGCCACAGGTCTCGGTAGCGCTCCCGCCCGAAACAGCTAAACCCAGGGGCAAATTTAGGGGAAGGGGGGATTTTCTCGTTAAAAAAATAGTTAACCTTGGAGGGTCTCTCCTCCCCTCACCACCAAGGTTAACTTACGTTTTAATGTGAAATTGATATACACCAGCCAAAAGATTAGTTTTTGGTGACATAGCAGATATTGGGCCAACAAAATAGTAGATACCAACTATTACGCCAATGAAATATATCTGGGCGATGTTTCGGCCGTAACGTCATATCTCGAAAATCCCCCCCCCCCCCCCCCCCCCCCCCCCCCAAATCCTGACCCATAAATCCGCCCCTGGCTACACCACGGCGATGTTCCGTCAACACCGATCGGCTTCGAGTGATTTGGGAGTTGTTTGATTGCCCCATTAATTTGCCCCGTTGTCATTAGGCTAACAGGCCTGACGACAAAGAACAGAACAGGTAGGTCATCTACGTGTCCTAATTCGTGGCCTCTTTTCATTGAAAAGACGTATAAAAAAAGAAGTGGCTTGGGAACTTAGGCATCGCCCAGAGATATCTATTGGAGAGAAGATCGAACAATGGAGAACGCATAGTCCAGCTCGTTTTCCACAGAGCTCGTTGTTTATACACAACACAAAGCCTGGACTGCAATTTTTAATGGCGAATTCCACTGGTCGTTTTGGAGCGCGCGGGATCAGACCGGATCCGAAATGGAGCACGCGGTCCGAATGGAGTCGCTCCGCCTTCGGATCCTTTTTTCTTCGTCTTTTTCAGAGCGCGAAATTCTGCATTTTTCGTATACATTAAATTCCACCGATATTATTCGTCTTGAGGTCATCCGTGATCTGGGAGTTTTTGTGGATACTGCCGATTAATTTCAATCATCACGTAACTTCAATTACAAATGCTTCCTTTAGTGTTCTGGGAGCCATTACGCGAATAAACCATTTTCTTTTTTTTACGTTTGTTTTCTTCAATAGTGCGTAGTCGTGTCGAATATGCCTCAACTGTATGGAACTGTATTGAAGTGACTAATTCAAGCGTAATTGAGTGTGTTCAACGCTCAATTACGCTTGAATTCCTGTTTTGATAGTTATTTTCAACCGAATTGTTTCTTCAGTTACGAAATGATTTGTGACCTCGTGAAATAGCAACCCGTTGCACAACACAAGAACGATCCGTGGATTGACGTTTCTGCACAAGATCGGAAATGGTATAATTGATTCACCAGCGCCACTAAGTCACGTCTACTTGCGCGTTCCTCGTACGTCTAGTAGATTTTATTCTTTTGTTTTACTTTTCATCATTTATATAACACTGCACCCATGACACGCCTTCTATTGATGTAGAATCATTTAGGACAGCTTTGACGGAATGTTAGCCTATAGATATTTTTGATGAAGAGCGTAAATTTAGAAAGTGTACTTGTTGCTTCCATTGTTTTGTCCTAACTTTCCTTTTTTTTAAATTGTATTCGATCAATTATACGACTATCTGACATTGATAAGTGCACCAATAAGGAGGCGTCAAAAGCTTTGTGGGTCACTCAAAATAAATAAATAAATGAACACGAGCACCAGACGCGAATGCTGACGCAGCGTTGGGCTACGTAACTGCCGAGCGCTGCGTCAGGAGCCCAAACAAGTAGTTCATGTTGTGATCCCCAGGGGTTTAGTTCTCAACGTAGCCTCTAGGGGCGCGGCAGTTGAACCTCCTCTCCTATATAGGTGTGAAATGGGCCAGCAGCGAAGTCAGTACAGTCCTGTCTCAACCCAAACGATCCGTCACACTGACTTTGAGCTGTATAGACCAAATCGTTGGTTATCAACCAGCGCGTTGTCCACTAGGGAAAGTCGTTTTTTCTAAAGAGTCAGCCGAGTCCACCAGTTGTCGCGACCGACGTGAGTCCCCAGGATGGACCAGGCTCGGCTGGGGTCCAGATCCGGACGGAGCTCCTGGCAGGAATCTCAGCAGGCGACGATGGTTAAAACTCCCCTCACATGGCCGAGTCTCATTGTCGTGACGTCAAAGACATGACCTTGTCTACAGACTACTACAGACCAGCCGTCTGCTTTCAAACAAGCCGTAAATGCGCGTGTCCGCATGCAGGGCTCATTTCCGCGAGATGTGAAGAGTGCGCATGAAGGCTTGGCACGTGCATCAGCGCAACCGCGATAGCGTGACGTCAAAGCCGCGCGTTGATCTATAAACATTCGTACGTGTACACACTTGAATTGAAGTTTGACATCATAAATCACGGAGACGTTTATAATTATTTTGTTCGCAAGCAGCCACGCTGCAAAAGCTAGTGTGGCCACCGTGGAGGGAAAATGCTTTGTTTGGGCGCCAGTCTGGCAACCATCGGCAAGCCTTAGCAAGGCTGGATTATCGAACGATCTATACACACGCCAGCAGCAAGATGGCGGCGCCCAGGGGCCGTACTTGCAAACGTCTATAGGGAGGCAAAAGAGGCAATCAGTCTCAGCCAATTAACGTTCTTTGTGTTCAAGAAAGACGAGACGGGCTGTCAGTTCGGCAGGGCCGGAAAATGTTCTGGAACAGTGCCCGGAGGGAAGTCTGTATTGCAGCACGTCGTCGCATCCGCCCTTATATGTCAGTCTGGAGAGACGGACGACATTTGCATAGAGCTTGTAACTAGTACAAGCCTAAACGGCAATAGAAACAAAATGTCGGCGTTACACAACCGACTGTCTGCTCTACGATGACTGGTGAAGGTTAACAGCAGGGGTAACCAGCAAGAATATTGCAGACGTCTGTGTTCTCTCGCCGCTTGACTAACAGGCTGTTCAGACGAGCCTGGAGATCTCTTCCCAGACAGGGAGAGCCATCTGTGAAGTCGTATCGCGAGGGTGTGGCAAAACGTTTACGGTCTGGGCCTGGCACCGATCGGCAAACTCTGCTGCGAAACGATGGCGCGACCTACTTTCGCGGCTTCCTGTTTTGACCGTTAGCGAAGTGATGATGCGAACTTTGGGGTTGATCACTAATAACAAATAACTGCGTGTATATACTAAATTAAAAGTCATAGTTATTTGCATTGATGTTAGAACAGCAGGAAGTTGTAATCTCGTATCTTCACAATTGATGGACAATTTGGCCCGGGGCAGTGAGACTGTTATGCCGAATTCTTTAACGGCATAAATCCTTAAAATCTCCGTACGAAAATATAGAGTTCAAGCAGCAGGTAATTGACGAGGCAAGACAAGGAGCGAGAGCCCTTAACCTTGGAAGCTGCTTCCACCGCACGAGCTATGCAAGCTATAAGGTGGTGGCGCTAACTTTCAGCAACATACATGTGCAGATGTCTCGATGTATGCAAAAAAACGAAATTCAATGCATGTACAGTCCTCGCAGTTCCCGTAGCGGACTCTCTTAGTTTTAAGCAATGAGTTGGTTGCGCACGTAGAATAAGCGCCTTCTAAGCCTTTGACCTCTTGTGAAAATGCATTATCATATTTACTCCCTTGACCACAGCACGCGCGGGACAGTCCAATTTAGCGCACAATGAAACCCCTCAAGTTTTTTTTTAATATTTTATCCCAAAAAACAATACGCTTGTTAAAAAATAAAATTTTCAATAATTGTGTAGTGTTTTTTTTTTTTTTTTTTTTTTTTTAACGAGCAAAATAACGTACGAAGGAACCTGGCAAAGAGCTGGAACGGATCTGTAAAACTAAGCCCCCATGCGTCAGGCGTACTCTTCACGCAGACACCAGTTTCATATATTCAGCACGCGTCACACTTCACTGAGTCAGAGGACGCCGATGCACATGCCCGTATGTAAACCTGCGTTCCAACACGTAGGCACGCGTTCTGAATACGCGAAGAAGTAATGAAAGATAAACGGCGCTCAACTGTATAAACACCGCCGTGGACCTGTGCCAGCGTTGCCGCGGTGTCGGTGTTTATACTGCGGTGGAAGCCACGGGCTCGTTGAACCATTCAAACGTCTATTTTAGGGTCAGGCGACGAAATGGAGGCGGCTGATTGGTTCTGCGAGCTTCTATCTCCTACCATATATTGTCAGCTTGCTGGCATGCGGATTCTAATTTGCAGGAGGTCTGGACTTGGATGGGTCACAGATCGGGAGGAAGCCGGCGACGGTTTACCTCAGATAGAGACAAACTGCGCATGGGCGACGATGGGCGACACTCTCTGTTATTGCCTCGCCCTGATGGACCCCCCCTCCCCCCCCCTCCCCCCCCCCCCCCCCTTCTTCCCGGCGTTTATGTACTTCAGAGGTCTCTGCTCCATATATATATATATATATATATATATATCGTTCTTTCTGTGTGTAATCTGTTGTGATTGTCTCCGGCGAATGAAACAACGTATGGAGATATAACTTCTTATCTCTAAGCCAAATGACTGAACTACAGAGGACGCCTTTAAACGATCATAAACTTCACAAGACATTCGCCTTAGATTTAAGCGCAAATTATGCTTTTTATCTCGAGATAAACTTTGCGTGAAAAGTAACCGAACCTCCCGCCAAGCTGATACGTTTAGCCGATCAGAAACTTGGTGCGGAAATAAACCACACTTCCAGCCAAACCGGGACTTGTTGACCAAACATAACCTTGAAACGGAATTTTTAACGGACCTTTCGACCAAACGGAACTTTTAGGCAAAATTAAGATTTTGCTCGAATTTGTGTCTTTCATCCTGATGGGCCATTTTAGCGGGTGGCCTCACGCTTCAAGCCGAGTTGGAAGCTGGGAGTCTTTGAGCCGAATCATCGAGGTACATAGAAGTCGGCATTTCGTAGTTTTACGATATATTCATGGGTGGCGCGCTTGCGTCTATGAAAATGGTTGTCATCTGGATGATCGACGTAGAATGGCAGTACGAGGTTAGATCCGCGACGCATGAGTAATTTTATTTTTGCTAAAGTCGTACAATATCAAAGCTCTACTTATTATTATTTTTTTTTTCATCTCCGGAAGGTATAAATAGGCAAGCATCTATAGGTCGAGCGGTTCTGCGTGACGTACCTCTGGCTAAAATTATCGCCGGACGCCATCTTGATAAACAATCGCGTACGTCTTTTTTTTCTTCTTTTTTTTTTTTTGCGCGCGAAGGCAGCGTTTTTTTATTTCGATCGAGTATTTTTTGTATCATGATCGACTGCGTTCGCCGGAGTATAGTCGGCGACACAAAGAAGAGTCATCTGGTACTCGACTTTTATCGGTCTTTATTCAGGCTGAAATCGGGTAGTCGACCCGTCGGCGGCCATAAAGGTCCCAGTACAGATGCCGCCTGTCCGACTACAAAAGGAAACAAATCGGAATCAAAATGGGGATTTATGCGGTCCAAATACGTCCCTGGTCGTATAGTTATTGAGTTCTGTCGTCGAAGGAGCCACTCGTCATGCTTGAGCGTTTCGCCAACAAAAGGCGAAAGAGCTAGGTGGACGCTCATCAACATGACAAAACGCGGCTCACGAGAAGGGAAAAAGGCGTTCTGTGAAACCGCCCTATTTTGTGAGGTCCATCATCCATAAGCTATACAGGGAGGGTTATTTTGTCACACCGCGGTATCAGCGTCGCTGAAAGTTGCGAATGTGGCTTCTCCGAGAGGTTGTCTGTATTGCGTAAACTCCGGTGCAACAGAAAGCCCTTCGGGCTCCCCCCTGCATTGCCACACGAACTTGTCCGACTTGGTATACGAGAAGAACCCGCCTCGTTTACGGTCCATTTAGGCAGCGTTGCAGTCACAGTTCGGTACGAGAAGAGCGCCCGTCTGCTGGGCCCAGACGCGTCTTTCTGGGAAGCAGAAGACTGTCTTGCCCAACAGCCCTCTTCGCGCAGACGACTCAAAACGTTTTGGCCTTGGCGTGAGTGAAATCAGCGCCATTGCACGCCCCGGAATCGCATCCATGCGTGGATGCGTCCCTCCTGCATGCGCGCCGTCAAAAACAAGAAAATGACGTGAAGAGTATAGCTCCCTGCTTTCCGCGGGCTAATGGTTTTGCACCGGTCTGCGCATGCGTATGCTTATACATCTTTGGGGGTGTGCAATGTGAGGTTGCGCGAAGCCTGCCTTTGCGAAGAATGGAGGTGGTAGAAAGAAAGGCGGAGCTCAGCGCAGTTCGGGAACAGCCAGACGAATATTTTTTTTTTTTTTTTATCGCGGATTACGTTTCTTGGCTAGTTGCAAAGTCTAAAGCGTAAAAAAAAAAAAAAGTTGTTACGGAAACCTGGTAACACAGCAAAGTCAGGTGACCTAAATTTAAGGGGAAAACTTGACTGAAGTGGTTTATGTATTCAAAAGTCAAACATTCAAAACAGACGACGCAGATGGATACGAACACATGACGCATTCTGCGTCCACTGGTTCTGTGCAAAGTGTTAATGGTTCAATGCTGATTACTGCATTTTGCAGCGAGTTCCTTCTCGAAATAAGTGAAAACGTTTTGTCTTCATCGTGCATTCGTTTAACTGAGTAGTACTGAACACGTGTGGTTCAAATCACTCTATGGGATTGCTGAAGGGACCCATAAAAGCGAGACCCTCGTCGCCAAAAAGGAATCGCCTACGAAATGAAACTCACAGCGCTCGTGTACAAATTTTTGTTCTGAACATTATTTTCCAGTGCTCGTAGTTGTACGAGCGCGAACTCGTGTCATTGATGGACGCTCGTGTTTTGAGGCTGGTTCACACAGCACCGTTTTCTTACGTTACGTATTCGGAGAGCAAGTCGTCTGCTTCTTGCGCAGGAGTTGCGGTGACGTCAGAACGACACCGACCTCTTATCGGCTGACTGAAGAAAAATAGTGGGTAGTCCTCAAGGCATCTAGCTTTGAGGTCTACCCACTATTCTTTTAATCCAGGCCAATCAGAGCTCGGCGTCCTTCTGACGTCACCGCAACTGCTGCGCAATGAGCAATTGACGAAGTTGCTCTCTGCATAAATCACCGAAATATTTGTACCTGGAATGTCGCGTGCCAGGCTATCTCCTTGAACTTACGCTCATTGTGAAGCACATCATGTGTTCCGGTGACTTGTGCGTAAGCCTTCGGAACGTGACCTCACGTAAGAAAATGGGGCTGTGTGAACCAGCCTTTACAAGCGCGCTTATGTAGAGGAGCTTTGTCTAAGCTTTTACGACATACACACTCACGCAACGAACACACGTTCCCCTCCAGCCAAGACCACGTAAAATAATCGAAGCCTGGCACTAGATATTCGACGTCATCACAGTGAGATCGAGCGAAGACGCTGACTGGACGCGAGCGTCGCGTCCGCGCTCGGCCGGGCCTCGATGTCCAATCAGCGCGTCAAAGGACGCTGGACATCGGGTTCGGGTCCAATGGCGGAGTTGGAGCCATTCGACTGTGACGACGCACCATGGTGGAAGAGCAGGTTGTTCGCAGGCCTTGATTTTGATGTTTCTCCAGCCCACCCTAATTTTGTGGTATGCTGAACACTTTCTAAAATGACGAAGTGACGTGCAAAAACTAAAGGGGGATAGAACAGCAAGAAAAGTTGGATGCAATGTGTTCACTCTCGCATGTTTGTCGTTTCTCCAAGCGTTCTTTTTACCTCTGTCTGTGTGTAACACAGAGACAGCATCGGTAGCTATTTATGCCAGGGGCAGCTGCTTTTTTTATACCTTTTTTGTTATTTGTGCGTTAACGAGGTGGAGACACCATGTCGTGCTATTATTACAAAACTTCCTGGATGTCAGATAAATTTACGTTCCAGCTGTTCACCTTCGTAAAGACTGCCTCTACACGAACTCTCCACATTTCAGGATCAAGATCAAGGTCATCTTCACTACACCCTGTAGCGAAATTTCGCTTTTTGTTTCTTCATATTTCACGTCCATTACGTTGTATTCCAGGCTGCTTATCTAAAGTTTCAGTAAGCGTGCTGCTCCACTCAAAACCGACAATGTTGCTCCAATCTTCTTTCCTTTCATCGTTGAAGTTAATTTTCCAACGGGATAAACTTGCCTCTTCCCTTTTCCCCCTTAACAAATAGTTGCGCTGTCGTTTTCGGTTGGGCCAATCGCATCAAAATCGTCAGAATCAGTCAAAATTAAGAGCTTGTGTGACTAGGCTAGCCTTGCCTTTTTCCTTTGCTTCGCGGGTTCAAAGCAATAGAATTTGAGTTATGACTGTCATCATGCGTTTGGACGTATGCCGTGAAGCAAAAGAAAATATACAAATATTAGCCAAGCTCAGCGTGCTGTGAGGGGAGAGGATGACGCAATCACCCTTTTGTCTCGCCACGTATTCCCATAATAGCTCTGGCACCGACATCCAATGCCCCCTTACTACCTCTATACGTCCTATATGTCTTGAACGTCGTTTACAGGTATTTTGCGCAAAACAGCTACAGGAGGAAAAATATAGAACGTACGCACGGAAAAAGCGTTGGGAGAAAAAAAGATAAATTTTCCTCTTTTCAAAAAGAAGGAAGACGATATAACATTCTTCATTCGCAAATCAGGTGACACAGATAGAGAGGTATTGGACTATACGCACAAGTTGACTTTCGCATCGGTACAATTAAAGGGGATCCCCGACGAAATTTTAATTTTATTTGCCTCGAAATTGGTGCAACACATTAGGAATAGACACGTCTGAACTAGCAACCCAAACTACAAATCAAAATATGTCTTTATTTTTTTTTTCGCGAAGACATTGCATTTTTACATTTGGTCTGAGCAAAACTGAAGACGTGACGTCAATTGTTGTAACATGAGGGCCCTACGGCTGCTCCTAACGGATTACATGAAGTTTTATGGTGTAGAATGCTTCCCGGGGCTAAGCTCGCATTAGCAAATCGAGAATAACTAAAAAAAAAAAACGTTCTAGAATACTGTTTTTTGTGTGTTTTTTTTAACTGCCTGCTCGGCTTGCACGTTATAAAACATGTGACGTGACCCTACGGAAAAGTGCGGGAAAGTTTGAATGTAATTCGTTTTGACATAACCTTTATTTGCCGTTTTCTCGATAGCTGTTTCGAATGTACAGATAAGAAACAGCATGCCGGTAAGGGTAAAACATGGGTATTTCAAAAATGTGTTGAGATTAAGTAGCTATTAACAAAAAACAAAAAAAAAAAACGCCCGAGTCTGAAGACGATTAGGGGGGGGGCAGTGTGATATTTTGCCCTATAGCTCCGCTCTGTCCCCAGCCTCAGCCATCGTATCCGTTCGCCGGCAATGCGGAAGCGAGCGTTGTTCCTCTAGTGGCTGGGAAAAAAAGAAAAAAAGAAACCGCTCCTAACGGATTTACTGCATTTGCTTTCTCTCCCCCCTTTTCATCTCTGGCTGCCTCCGAGGCTCCTCCGGACGGAAATTCGGGCGTGTTCCCTTTCATCTTCTGTATTATCATTTGCGCGCTCTCGTTTTCTTCTTTGCTGCGCGACTGTGTGTGTGTGTGTGTACGTGGACCGCTCATCTCGCCGCAAAAGACCCGAGCGGGCGCCGCCAATACCATCTAAAAGAAAAGGCCTGCTCATGACGTCATTGTTCGTAGACACCACACCCCCGACCCGTCCCAATCGACAACCACGCTGGAGCTCTCTCTCTCTCTCTCTCTCTCTCTCTCTACACGAGCCGTCAGAAAGAAGCAGACGTATCCACATGGGACGCGTCTGCTTCTGTCTGATACGTCTCTGAGACGCTGCGAGACGCACTGGTGGCGAAGCCGACGCGAGCTAGGCCGTGCTGTATGGCGGACCCACCAGTGATGACGTCCGGGAGGAAAGGGCCAGCAGGCCCTGTCTTGTCGGTGGTGTTAGCGCCGCGCTGCCTCCATCTGCGATACATCATCCTTGGCACGTCCCCAGTCGGCGTGGCGCCACCGCCGCCGCCGTTCGAGGATATGCGGAGGGAACGGGGCACCCGAAAGGACTTGCGTGTGTCGACTCGTCGTCAACCGTGTCACCCCCCGGCCTCTTTTTGGGGCCTCCACGGGATCTTGTATTCTCGTTCAATTCGAACTCCGTAAGCGCTATTTAGTGCTCGAGTGTTTAGGGAGTTTTCGTAGATCGTTTTCGCCGTCCCGCAACGCCCTCCGCAACCCGCTACGATACCTGGAACGCTACAGTCAAGGCGATCGGCGCGCAGGCGCAGTAGCAGCTTCTTCGTTGCGGAGGGCTTAGGCGGAGGGGAAAACGCGGTCTACGAAAACTCCCTATTATTAGGGAGTTTTGGTAGATCGTTTTCGCCGTCCCGCAACGCTCTCCGCAACCCGCTAAGAGATCCGGGTTTCTTCAGTCAAGGCCGTCGGCGCGCAGGCGCAGTAGCGGCTTCTTCGTTGCGGAGGGCTTAGCGGAGTAGGGGGAAACACGGTCTACGAAAACTCCCTATTGTTGGAGTGTCTTAAAGGGGTCATGAAACGATTTTCCTACTTCTTCCTCGTTAGCTTTAATCCTCACCTCAAATGCAAATTGTGAAATTACGTCGTCGTGACATTCTTCGGCACCGGTGCGATGACTCCTGGCTTCCACCGTGCTTTTTATGCACACCATAGAACTTGTCATTCGCCAGTGACGATAAGTTCCGTCAGGGCACTCATTGGCCACGAACGCGAATCCAAATATTCGTCGACGGATTGATTGTTGACGAGCGCATACGTCCGAGTGACGCTGTTCTCGTGTCCAATGCGTAAGCTGGGCTCGGCTGACGTCAGGTTGGCGCCGCTGACGCGCTTTGGGAACCGCGGATGTATCATAGTGAAAAGGCGGAGAGCTTTCGAAGGAAAGAAGGTGCAAAATAGTCCGCTATGTTTTCAAATGTTCGTAACGAAAAGCTGGCTTTTGACTTTCTACCCTCCTTCTTTTGACCAACTAAACGATACGCGACTAGTAAAGTCCCAATTTAAATTCATTCATCCCAGCCCACAATTCGTTTCATGGCCCCTTTAAGGCTCCTTCACACTGCCCCATTTTCTTACGTTAAGTTACGTTGCGTATAAGTCACCGAAACATTCGTGTCTCGAATGTCGCGTGTCGTGCTTTCTCCTTGAACTGGTAGCCTCCCGGTGACTTCAACGGAATATTCCGTAACGTAACTTAACGCAAGAAAATGGGTGGCAGTGTGAACCAGCCTTTAAGAACCAGCTTTGGTTAGAGAAATACGACTTTCGAAGTTCGACGCTGGTCAGAATGTCATACAAAAGAGGGGGGGGGGGGGGGGGGAAGGTGGGGGGGGGGGGGGGGGCAGGCACGAAATTAAAATGCACCCGTGTTTCTTTTTTTTTCTTTTTTGTTCGTAATGTGTTTTAAGAACCTTCTGTGGTGCAGGTTGGAATAATACCCCATTGACACGACCGTAAAGGTACCTTTAGCTAAGGGACCTTTATGCTTAGCCGTCAATCAATTCACGATCTTCCGCGCGTGGCGTGTGCTCGCGACCTGAGAGCACGGGCTGATTCGCCGATAGCAAAGGGACATATGTTAAAGGTACCTTTATGCTGACCGTGTGAAGGGGGTATTAGAGGGATATTTATATTTGTTGACCAATCCTAATGAGGTTCTGCTTTTGGTGTCGCTAAAATGGAAAAAAAGTGGTAAAATAATAAATGAAAGAGAGAGGCAAAAATACTACTTTAAAAGGGTGAAAATCAGGATTAATTATACCGCATTATACTTTATTCTAAAACGAAAACGAAGAAAACAAGCAAGTACAAATATTATGCGGACCAGGACCACCCCAGCCATTTACAGCGTCGAATATACTGCTTTTGCGCTCTCCTAAATGCCTGACTATTAGCGACGTGCGCAACCAACAACGTCGCTGTGGTCGGCATTCGCGATCGGCCAAACCATAGCTTCCTGTATACTGATGATGCCTGCCCAGTCGCCGGTTCACGGCGAGGAAAATCCTGCCAATCACAGGGAGGCGAATCCTGGTTGTGACATGGGGGGCTATGTTGCACGTTTTGGACTCCCAGGAGACTAGGGAGAAGGAAGTGACGTATACGTTTGAATGAACGTATCTTAGCAGATACCGTCATCAGCGACTCCACCAATCAACATCCAAAGAGCGTTGTTGACGTCACTTCGTTCTCCCTAGTCTCCTGGGAGTCCGAAACGTGCAACATAGCCCCCCTGACGAACGAAAACCGCAAGAGGGTGCCCGCGAAACATCTCGGCTAGAGTTCCTCCCTATACGGGAGTCAGAGTTGCGCGTTCATCCCCGTAGTGGCGTCTTTCCTGCACGGCATTCGGACTCTGCTCCTCTTACTACGGGGCGCGCGCAACGTCTACTTTCCTGCACGGCATTTGAGTCTGCTCCTCACGTGATCGAATCTCGGCGAATAGCGGCGCGGCGGCACATGGGAAACACTCGCAACTCTGGCTCCCGTAGAGGGAGCTTATACAGGAACTCGAACCCATAGAGTTATTAGAATGTACGCTAGAGGTTCAACTGGCGCTAGTGTCTATGCGACTTCCGTGACGCAAATTGAAGCAGACAGCAACCAGTCTACTTTTGCGGTGCTCCTGTGCATCCTTATGGGAAAACGCGAGTGCATTTTGTCTCTTCGCCGGAAAATAACACGGAACACTTTGATTATTTGGGTCGTACCGAATAGCATGTACCTTGATTAACACTGTAGAAGTGTAATTGCTTTAGTTAGCGCATTTTTCTTCATCAGTGAACGATATTTAACTGTAGTCCCAATTCGTGTGTTCCGCAGCAGGTGTGTAAAAACAAGCGACGATTCAAAGCAAAATTACAATCGAAACGAATATAGAGTGTGTTCAGGGCTCGCCAGCTATTCCGGTGACGCTTATATATTGATAATATGCCAGTCCTGTCACTATATGCAAGTGATCCCGTCGTGCATGAGCGGATAGAAACCTTCAAAACGTAGAGAATAAAGTCGGTGGGCTATGAAAGGTGTCTCTTCGTATTGTTTTCTCTGCCGGGCAGCTTTTATCGGGCACTTGTTCTCAAAGATTTCGAGCGTGCGGGGGATGTTTTCAACGCAGAACAAGCACCTTCGCTCTGGGCAGAAAGAATAAAGCGGTACTTACTTATTTAAAATCGGAATAGATTACGTGGCCTTCAATTTATTTTGATCGTACATGCACTGCGAGTTACTGATCCAGTGTTACTGCGTAGTTCTGACCGCCGCTCTTGATTTTTCAGATGTCCTTCGTTCGTTTGACATGTATATCCCCCATGCTGGAAATCGCCGACGCCGCCTTCGCGCTAACAGTGTCCGACAGTGCACATAAATACACGTACGAAGCCGTTTTAGCACCGTTTTTAATGCGATGAATTCGAAAGAAAAACGCCGTAACTGACCAATTCTTTCGTCGGCCTGACTGAGAAATGTTCCAAGCTACCTAGTACGTACGAATTATTTGGGATATTTGCTCTTATTATCGAGCGCAGGGAGAAAATGCACTCACTTTTTCCCATAGAAATGCATTACCGGAAGCTAGTTTTCGACTGGTTGCTGTCTGCTTCAATTTGCGTCAGCACACTAGCGCCACTTGAACCTCTAGGCGTACATTATAATAACTCTATTCTCGAACCTCGGCGCTAACACGCCGAGCAAGTGTTCCAAAATGCATCTTCGGCGCACCGGAGAAGCAGCTGGCTGGGGCACGCCGAACAATGGGCAACATATCGATCGCACAGGGAGCGAGCGACGACGAGGCAGCCACGCGCGCGCAGTGGTTGGTCGAGGTTGGGGTGAAGCAAGAGCACGTGCGTGGACTGATTTGGGTGGTAAACAAACGCACGATGTGCGCGAGGACAGGCACGTAGCCAGGGGGTGGGGGGGGGGGCGCCCCCCCCCCCTTGGAAACAAAATCCTATAGGAGGTATTCACTGGCCGCCATATTTGAGGTCACTGTTTAGAGCGCATGCTCAGAACGAGCTCGCATTAATAGGCTGCCAAGACCGGCAATCTTGGTGGTGCGGAATGCACGTGGCGAAAGAACTGTGGAAGCTCGCCGTCAGCACGCGCTCCGCAGCCGAGCACACAGCTATGGCCGCCAGTGAATACTCCCTATACTCTGTTTCATACTTAGCGTGCAACGCTGTCAAAGCTACTGGCGCGAGCGTGGGGCTTGATGTCGTTGATCATTTGCACGCGTTCTCGCGCAAACAAAACCATAGATGAAGCCACGCGCTCGCGCGAGTAGCTTTGACAGCGTTGCACGCTAAGTATGAAACAGAGTAAAGCTACGTGCCTGCGCGAGGAGCAGAGGAACTTGGACGGCGTACATACACCTTTCCAAAACATTGTAGAGCCCTTCCACTTCACGTGAAGATGGAGACGTCTGGGACGACCTGAAGGACGACTTCTATAGGACAACCTCGAGGACGACACCCAGAGGACGACGTCTAGAACGACCTCAAGGATGACCTTAAGGACGACTTCTAGGACGACCCCAAGGACGACTTCAAGGACGATCTTAAGGACGTCTTCTAGGACGACTTTGAGGAGGACGCCCAGAGGACGACCCTCTCGGACGACCTCTTTGTGTCATCTTTCACTGCGATAAATAGGGCTGATAAGTGCCTGCTATTCCATCGTTTCTGCTCGACATTCACGGGAAACGAAAGAAGGGATGCCAAAAATTGCTGTTCGGGTTGGGCACGGGGAACGAGTCAGTCGCTTCCCTTACTTTGCTTTGGTGCCGGTGTGAAAAAAAGGAAGCTCTCCCCAAAACGTGCTCCAAAACGAAGTTCCCTTGGATTCGGTCCGACCGTCAAGATGTGACTTTCGTCGACGCGGTATTGTTGCGTTATTTGAGATGTTTCTCTCAAATAAACATTTTTCGGATAACGTTGCATCGTGCGGTACGTACAACATAATGTTCGAATGTTAACACTCGTTAAATTGTATGTTCGAGTCCTGTCCTTCGGTAAACACGTTATTTGTGCGCGTGAAATATGTATGGCTTTCGGCTATCTTCTGTTGTAAATTATTTTCGACAGCTAAGCGCTTCGTCGTTTGACACGTGGTTGAACGGGCGGCGCCGTCAAAACTTACCGTAAATATATATATATATATATATATATATATATATATATATATATATATATATATATATCTTTCTCTCTCTCTCTCTGTCTATATATATATATATATATATATATATATATATATACGGAAGAAGACGCACCCGAGACGGTTGTTGGAGCTTTTAAAACATATTATTGGTAAAGTTGGTCGACGTTTCGGCCTGAGACATCAAAACATGTTAGCGATCCCAAACACTCATTCGATAAGGTCCAAGTCACATTTTTACAGTCTGGTTTCAAAAGCAACCGAGATCGCGAACAAAAAGAATCGTACCTTATTCACAAGTTCAAAGCCGCGATCAATAAACATCCCCGCATTATGTCTTCTATTCACGCGGTGAACATACACGATCCTCCTGTATTAGCGTGAGCGTACACATTGCACAGGCTATAAGCCACATACGATTTATCTTATATAGAGTTCGTTCTAATAATATTGTTAACGGAAAGGGCAGCTGATAACGTGTTGCGAGCAGAGGGAATCGTATCTTATTTACAAATTTAATTCAATCCGGGCCGGTATTAATGAAGATCCCGGTATAATGTCATCTATGCATGCAATCTACCTTGATCGCCCTGTAGCGGAGTGAAGGTACGTTTATACTCCAACGCAACGTCGACGGGCGCGGCGTAGCGCAGCGCGCCCAGACACTGATTGGTCGCAGATATCGAGCCCCTGGTTGCCGGCCAGTGAAAGGCGCGCGTTCTGCGCTACGCTGCGTTCACTGCGCTCGACGTCGGAGTATAAACAACCCTTGACTGTAGCTAATTCAATCCCATTAGTACAACCCTCGAATTTTTCCGTGTACCTTTCTGTATTACCCGTCGATGAGTCAACTGGTCATGACCTTCAACAGGCACTTTCCACCTGTTGCTCCTTTTTGAATGTTCCGGGACTGCGGTAAACACTGTTAAATTTGCGTTTTTCTTTTTCCCCAGGGGGTTTGTTTATACGTTTTGGCGTTGATTTATTGCCTTCCTTTTTTTTTTTTTTCCTGTGCTTTGTTTGGCTCTACGTCTTTCCGCGGCGTGCGTTGCTGGCCATCTGGGCCGATCCAACTCTGTGAACGTGGTCGACGCGGCCTTTCCTTGGCTCCGATGGCTGGCGACGTCTGCTCCGAACGGGCGCGGCTTTCTTTTTTTTTTTTTTTTTTTTTTACTTGTGCATTTTTACACGTGATCTGACACGTGACGCGATCCGGGTGTGGAAAGCGAAAACAACTCTGACCGATTTCGGCAACCAGTCTTGAAGAAGGCCTGTCTCAGGCCGAAACGTCGACCAACTTTACCAATAATATGTTTTAAAAACTCCAACAACCGTCTCAGGTGCGTTTTCTTCCGTATATACTTTTCGTCATCCTGCGCTACGTTTTTTTTCTCTCTCTCTCTATATATATATATTTCAGTTGCATTTGTTCTGTTGCACGCGCACCCAACAAAAATTATTTAGAATTTTTTTTTTGCAAGTATGATATATATATATATATATATATATATATATATATATATTTTAATGTCATTGGGAAAATACAGACACCATAAAATGCGAAAAGCACCGTGAAAAAGACGAGAATTTAGCCGCCAGCAGTGTCTGACATTGTGACAACGCAGGCCGTGCCTATCGAAATCACAGTCCACCCGGTAAGGGTTAGCAGGGACGCCGGTGAGAGCCTAGCCTCAAACCCAGTGACCGGGCTCGAAAGAGGTTCTCTCGTGCCTGGAACCGAGCGCTTCTGGGTGAGGCGAACTTTTCTTGGCAAACAAATGTAGTCAAAGGTATACGGGCCGTGTCCTCTCCCCTTTTGAGCGCTGATCTTTATTCCCCTTTCCGATCAGAGAGTTTTAGTAGTTCGCTGGGGTACAGCCGATAACGATATCCGATAACGATACGATGCATATGCGCAATAGACAGTTTTAGCAGATCGTTCTTTCGCCCCGATAACGACACCCGATAACGATACGATGCATGCCCAAGGCCGCCGGAGCGAAGGGACGATCTGCTAAAACTCTCTATTAGAGAGTTTTAGCAGATCGTTTTTCAGCAGAGTATCGGGTCTATTATTGGAGGTGTCTGAACGGTCTGCTGAAGCTCCCTCTTTTGTCACCGACAGCGGTGGCGAGTCCCTCCGAGCATCTTATTTCCCCTCCGGATCCATTGCGATTGCGTCGTCAGTTGATATGAACGGCGAAAAAAAAAAAAAAAAAAGCGGAAATTGCCTTTTTGAGGTTGTTAATTACTGTAGTATAGTTGCGAAAAACTTATGCCTAAACGGCGCGGGGATTCAAGATTTCCTAACGAGCGCGCATAGTTTGTACGCCGTTGTTCGGAAATACCTGTTGAGATATTGGTCGTTTCAACGCACCCGCACCGCGGCCATTTTGTCCGGCATTTCATTTCACACTTGGATGCTTCCTCTTAGCGATGGGCGAAGATTCCCCCCCAATGTCGAATAACAATGATGTGTCCCCAAGACGCTTAAAGAAGCTTTCGGTTTCCGGTGGGAGCGTGCGAACACTTTCTTTGGACCTAAGAAGGGGGCTCCGTCCGGCGGAGTGATTTCCGGTGGTCGACACGGAGCAAATGACCTCCGCGATTGTAATGTTCGGTCACTCGGTACGAGGGAATAAGGATCAAAATATGCCCACAGTTGTTTCGATGATAAGGCAAATGAAGTAACTGCGTCTCACGGAGGCGGTGTTATGCTAGAGACGTCAAATGACAAAGCGAGAAGCTATAACTGGCAAAGAAACTGACTTTGACCGGAACTGTACTACTTGCGTCGTGGATAAGTTATCTCTGATCCTTGAGATGAACAATTTGGAATATCTTCGGACATGTCAATATGCCGGCTCGACGGCAAAAAACAGACGACAAGTCAGGTGGAATGAAACTCCAGTCAAAACGATTCCTCGAAGTGGTTTGTCCGACATCAGCTAGGTTGAAACTATGTATACCTGGAAACATGAAAGTAAAGAATTGTCATTGGGACGGCAACCAAACTCGACCTGAGAGGAACGTTGTCTATAGGACCGCATCAATGCCGAGGTAGGTCTGCTTTCGAATTGAATCCAGGAGGATAGACCTCTCTCCCTTCGTAGTCCTCTAACTCGTCCTCGTATGCATGTGGAAAATGATTTTTTTTTTTTTTTATTCATGAAAGCGCTTTCAGATTCTTGCTGACGATATATTGACGGTCTAAAAAAGAAAAACAGTTAGTGTCAATTGTGTAAACTCAAATTCATCGTACTGGGGCATTGGGCATTAAATGTCACCTTGAGTCAGTGTTAAAAGTAACACGCTACTGATCCCAGTAATGCTCGAACGTACTCGTTAGACATAAAAATGACCAACGTGTAAAATATTTTCTTTATTATTTTTCGGTTTTTGTATCAAATTACGTTGCACGCTACTCGTTATTTTGGACTAAAAGTATTCCCATTTTTTATTAAAAAAATGTTTTATTTATTTTATGAACTTAACAGAAAAGGGTGAAAAATCAATTTCTGCGCAGCGACGTTAAAAAAAAAAAGAAGAAAAGTAAATATTTTAACTTTTTATGCTTGGGCTCAAAACAAGTCGCGAGGCTTTTTATATTTAAATACATTAAACAAACGCGTTTAGGTTTGGCGTAGAACAAGTCAGTTTCCTCGGTGAAACTCCCCCGAGTGCAACACCGACAGACTGCGCGGTTTTGGAGCATGCACTGTGTTTTCTCAGCTATTGTAATCACATATACGCCGGTCGAGTATTACCTTATCACTGAGTGCAATTCGGGTAAAGGCACCATGTCTGTTACCGATATTTCATTTACATAAAGTGTATTGCTTAGCCGCGTCAAATAATACTGATACCTAAAAATAACGCAAAAGTAACGTTCGTTAGAATTTAAAAAAAACGGTAACGGTCTCAAAATAACGGCGCAAGTATGGAGTTACACAGAAACACAATTCACCACAAACCACAAAAAAAGGTCACGGTATTCCGTTACGTTCGCGAGACGGTAACGAATGTTAGGAACGCGTTAATTTTTGTGACGGACTGACAAGTAACGCTCTGTGGTTCCTTAGTACCGGTAGTGGGCACATCACTGCCTCTCTCCCGCGCTGCAGAACCGAGGGATCCTGCAGGGCTCAAGCCCGCCCCTGTCAGTTTCGATCTGGACGAGCATATCGTACAACGATGGTACGATTGGCTCTCAACGCATGCGCAGTCCGTATACCGGAGGGGCCACCTTACCGTACCCGATGTTCAGAAACGGTTCCCTAAAACTTTCTATTGTCATGCGTGATGCACGGTAAAGGTCTCAGGCTAGGAGTACGTGGCACTAAACCGCCTAAGCTTCTCAGAGCAGAGACATCAGGCGCCCACAGGGGGTCACTAACTTTCCGTTGACTAAGCAAACACACAACATAACTACGTACACTTTGTGTTCAATGTTACATCGTCCGGAAGTCTGTGGGAAACTCGTCCTTCCCCGTGAAAAAAATATTTGTTTATGACAGCGCACCGCCGACAACGTAATGACGAACGTCAAAAAGAAAAATAAAAAGTGTCAATCGTAGGCACACATATTTATCGGATCGAATTGACAAGTTAATGCTATTGAGCGGAGGATAATTGTCGTCTTGTATCGACTCTCTTCCGCTGTTACATGCGGGGGATGTTTAGGATCTTAATATGGGGCTTGTGAAGTTGCTCGATGAGCGGGAAGAGGGGGGGGGGGGGGATGTCACTTTGAAGCGTCCTTGTCGCGGATGAAATGGCTTACGGGTGTCGGGTTGCAGACGTTGTCATTTGATTCCCCTTTGCTTTTTTTTTTTCCGCTGCTTGTTTTTTTTTTTCTTTTTTTTTTTTTTAGCCGCTCAGAAATTATTGGGGTCACACATATGCGGCTTTTAAAGCGCCGAGCAAACGAATACGCGTGTAAGTTGAAAGGCGCTCCGGTTCCCAGTTTTGTTTTTGCCAGGAGAGTTGGTAGCTGTATATATGATGCTTTCGCTGCGTAGCGTTTTGTTCGGAAGTAGAACTTCGCTAATCACGTGTGCAAAAAACGAAACAAAAATAAGAAAATATGTACTTAAGCGTTTGAAGTTGGCACGTTCTAAGTCTCCTGGGCAAGAACAATTTCCACCCTCTTTCTGTGTGAAACTTAACATGCATCAAGTGGTCGAGAAAAGTTCGCTTTAAAATGGAGTCCCGATGTGTCCGTTGTATAGACAAAAACAAAATCTCTCTCTCTCTCTCTCTCTCTCTCTTATATATATATATATATATATATATATATATATATATATATATATATATATATATATATTTGCAGCACAGCACGGACGGCTAAGGTACACCGTGAACGGGGTGGAGTGTATAGTAACGTTTACAAATAACTCACAAGTGAGGTGTGAAACATTTCAACGCCGCTGTCTTACACCAACTTCTTGATTGCAGGTTGAAGCACTCGGTATACACCTCGATATCTTGCGACACCTTCACTCACCTAATTGGGACGCTTAGAAAAGCATATCATCTGCTCAGCTTTGACACTGGACCGTTCCTTCGTTGTCGGGAACGCGAAAAGTAACTTGAGCAAGGCTCGCGGTAAAATAGGGCAAGCCCTGTGCGGACCGCAAGTTCGTCTGCTTCTTTTGCAGCGGTTATGGTGGCGTCAGAACGCCGACCTCTGATTGGTTCTGAATGATAGTGGGTAGACATAAAGGCAGCTTGCTTTGATGTCTACCCACTATCCTTCGATCAGAGCCAATCAGAGGTCGGCGTTTTTCTGACGTCACCGCAACTTGCGCAAAAAGCAGACGACTCGCTCTCCGCAGTCACCGCCAGCAGGGCGTGATGAGTTCCGGGCATCTTGTTCTCGCTCCGCAGCCAATCAGGTTACGGCATTGGCCGATGACAAGGCCAAAGAACCGATCATGAAGCAAGAATAAACACAATCAGTCACACCCTGCGGTCCTTCAGCTCCCTGGGACTATAATGATACGGGCGTCTCTGCAATACGGCGAGCATTGGATTGGCGTCGATGGCTCGTAGTTTCCTCTGCGGTTCATTTGTAAAGGCTGGTTCACACTAGGGTGGGGGTCGGTTAAAGATTTTAACCCGATTTATCGCTGCCTTTTAATCGAGTAATTAATAGATTAACCCTTTCTATTGACCTCGGAGCATAATAGCTAAAAAAATGTCAAAGCTACATTTCTTTTTTACTATTTATAACTGTGCCAATCATGGTAGAATATGCGGTCTCGCTAAAAGAACAACAAGAAAAACATTTTAAATACAAAATGCTTTTCTAGAATATTTTTTTTAAGCCTGGTATTACCGTTATATTACGATCATACGGAATCCTAAATTGTATTTCTGTGGAATACAAAAATGCTGCATCCTAAAATGCATAAATATGAACAAAGTAACAAAGCAGGCATTTTACTTTCGTACGTTTTTTAACATAAAGCTCATCGGGGTAACGACTTAAAATATTGATCGCGATTAAAGCACTAATCGAATCGGGAAGTTAATCGATGAATTGCTCAGCCCTAGTCCCAGGCACGTAGCCAGGATTTTGTTTGGAGGGGGGACTACCCATGACAAAATGCTGTATAAGGGGGAGGGGGAGAGGAGGCCCCAGCAAAATGAAAGATTAGGGGGGGGGGGGGCGGGCCCCATGGGCCCCCCCTGGCTACGTGCCCGCCTATGCGACGTGAGCGATCGAAAGCGTCGCTGTGGTCGGCCCACCACAATTGGCCGAATGCTGACTATGACGTCAGCAAAGGATGTCTGATCAAGGGAAATAAGAGGAATGTAAGAACTTCAATTTTGACGGTGTTGGCAGAGTTGCTTCAAAGGCGCTATGATTTCAGGCTTCCACGATGCCAATTACAAACACCATCGAACTTGTTGTTCACAAGGTAATGACGTCACGAAAGGTAACCAAACGAGTGCGCCACCGAAACATCTCACCGCTTGCGTTAACGGCGCCGCCATCTTGACAATTGCGGCGCCGACGACGCCGTCTAGCGGCTTAGAAAAAGAAATACCGGCTAGTTCTGGCAGCACAGCTATCTGGGTAGGCAACGGTGTGGGTATGGGGGGAACTTGGCTAGACTTGGCTATGGTGGGCTGCTATAACTTGGTTGGAGCTTGTCCGGTTGAATCCAGCTGGCTACTCACAGGCCATCACCTTGCCTCCTCGAGAGAACGAGGACGAAGACGGTGGGGTGTTTTGATTGAGTTTCCACAGCGAAGTACAGGGTGTCACAAAAAAAAAAAAAAAATTTACACGGTCTTTTTTACCGCAAAAATAAACTAGCCATCGCCGAACGCTCATTCTCCGCCCAGAGGTAGCGCTAGAGGTCACAACCAGATGCCAAAGTTTCAGCCCGATCCGATAACTTAATCAAAAGTTATAACTGATTTTCTGAAAATTTCAATGGAAAAATGGCGGCCGACGGAGTTTTCGAACACATGGGGCTCTATGGCACCAGAAACCGAAAACGGGCAAAAATGGGCTCCATTTTCCCATTGAAATTTTCAGGAAATCACTAATAACTTTTGATCAAGTTATCGGATTGGGCTGAAACTTTGGCATGTAGTTGTGACCTGTAGCTCTACCTTTGGACGGAAAATGAGCGTTCGGCGATGCCTAGTTCATTTTTGCGGCAAAAAAGACCGTGTAAATTTTCTTTTGTGACACCCTGTATATATGAGCAGTTTAATGTAGTCTATGCAGGTAAGCTCTCGGCATTTGATAGCTCCATCTTGAGTGGTGGCATGTAGACTTTTTCATACCTTTCACATACCATGGGGCTTGCAGTGATAACCTAATTGAACCATCTGCACCGGGAATTAAAATCGGTCCTCTTGCCGTAGACGAAGTGGTCGTGAGCTTAAACGTGACGTTGAGTCTGATACGAATCTCTCGCGATTCAAGCTCGCAATCGACTGACTTCATAAGTAAGAATTCTTGGGGAAAATGCGAAGCTCGATAACACTGCAGTCACACTCGCGCTGCAGCTTCTTGTGCTTATGGCACACTTTCTGCTATTGTTCTTAAGCTTTTTAAAATTATTTATTCATCCGACGACCACGCAGTGGTAGCCAGACAACCGTAGATTTTCGGAAATTGCAGCACGGTAAAAAGGAGCACTCGGAACTAACTCATGCACGACGTCCATTTTTAAGCCTTTTCGCCCATACTCTTGGCGGTTGCATACCCTGTGTCAGCGGGCAATCCAAAAATGCACCAGGTCGAGGGTACGTCAGTTACTGGCTGGTCTGAGGTTATGCGAAAAAGGTCTATAGGGGGTATTCACTGGCCGCCATATTTGAGGTCACTGTTTAGAGCGCATGCTCAGAACAAGCTCGCATTAATAGGCTGCCAAGACCGGCAATCTTGATGGTGCGCGGGTGCACGTTGCAAAATAACTGTGGAAGCTCGCCATCAGCACCTGCTCAGCATTAGTGCACACAGATATGGCCGCCAGTGAATACGCCCTATACGGACTGAAACAAAACCGGTTTATAAGCCTCTTGCGACGGCTTACGGCCGGATGCGCTGCTGCGGAGCCGGTAGTAAACCGTCGAAAGCGGCTTAAAAATAGGTCTTGTCTATGTCGGTCGTAGTCGAACGCAAGTGTGTGAACGGTCCTTTAAACCGATTGTGGCGCAGTCCGCCGTAGTCAAACGCAAGCGCGCGAACCCTTTGCTGCGCGAGGGGCACACCGATAAGCGGCCCACAAAGCGGGCGCTTGTCACCAAGCTCACTGCAGCAGAGTGTATCGTGTCTAGCGATGCTCTCACCCTCCGCTCTTCAATCCTCTCCCTTCGCGTCCTCCGTCAAGCGGAGCAGAAACATTGGAATCTCTCCGCGTGTTTCTTCCTGCTCCCGCGACCCGTACGTAGCAGGCCGACGGACACACGCAAACATCTGTCGTATTGGGTCCTTTCACTATTCGTAGAACCTGCAGGCCGGCGAACGCCGGAAAAGAGCGGTACCATATATCGACCAACATATGGTTCACAAACGAGCCCGCGTTTTGCCCACACGGGGTATGGGGAATGCGCTTGCGCAGAAATCAGATTCGTCCGAGGCGTAGCATCTGCGCATGCGCAGTGCCGACACCAGCGCCACCGCAGAGCCGTGACGTCAGGGAGTTGAGTTGGTCTACTCGTGTTTACAAACAAACTGGAGCGCCCCTAGCGCACGCGTTTGAAGATGTATTCTACAGCCTACTCGAAGCACGTCCGTGCATGTTGCCAACGAGAGCGATTTTCTTTGCTGGCTAGCTGCTGAGGTTTGCTCTCGTTGGGCGATAGCTTTGTTGTGGGACGTTGTAAAAGTGACGAGGGCTATCACGAGCGTGGTGCACGCGTCGGCATCTCTGCCAACTGGAAGAAACAAGCACTGCAGAGAGAAACAGGATGAGTGCATGGAAGGGACGGGGGGAGGCGACCTTGTCGACACTGCGCCCGGGGCGTGTGTTTGAGGCCTGCGGATGGAAGCGCTGCATTGCGTGCTCCGGTGTCGTAGTTTGCGGGCGATTTGGCAGTTGACGAGCGGCATTTGCATGGATGGCGGAAAAACAGAATTAGATCAGAACTTGGTTTAGTTTTTAGATGCGATATCTGAGTAGGCACTTTCGCGTGCGTGGCTCGGTTTGTAACTGGTAACGACGCGGGTGGCACGTATCTCATAAAGGGGCGGTGTACCGTTTTTCGCACTTTGCGCGAATACCGCTTAGAACGAATCCCGGGCGTTTATGACCAATCGAAACACGCGTTCGTTTTGCTCCCTACGCAATAAACGTCGCAGAATAGAATAATCAAAATCACGTGATTTGGAGTCGATTACGTGCGGGCAATGTTGATCATAGCCACGCGCTGAGGTTGTAAAAGCATAGGACACGCGCTGAGTTCCAGACATTGTTATGGTTCAGCTATTGTCGTCATTGCAGCGATTGGACACGGGCCACTACCCGAATGCTTGTCAAGCTATTGGTTATCACGAGCACAACACACACACACACACACACACACACACACACACACACACACACACACACACACACACACACACACACACACACACACACACACACACACACACACACACACACACGCGTCCTTGCCTGCGTGCGTGCGTGCGTGCGTGCGTGCGTGCGTGTGTGTGTGTGTGTGTGTGTGTGTGTGTGTGTGTGTGTGTGTGTGTGTGTGTGTGTGTGTGTGTGTGTGTGTGTGTGTGTGTGTGTGTGTGTGTGTGTGTGTGTGTGTGTGTGTGTCACGAGCCCGAGTTGAGTCTTTCACGTAATGCTCGGGTTTAATCTATGAGTCGCATTCAAATATCGTCACTGGAGGACTATGCCGACACTGCGACCCCCACGCTACGTCATCAAGTTTCGCGAAGGAGAGACTGAAAGAAAACGCTCGCTTTTATCCTTGAAATTACACCGCTACATATCGTTGCACCGCCCCTTTAAGCCGGAGTCACACTGCCTATGCGGATCGCAAGTTCGTCTGCTTCTTTTGCAGGGGGATTGTGGTGACGTCAGGACGCCGAGCTCTGATTAAAGCTGGCATGAGGTCTACCCACTATCCTTCAGTCGGAGCCAATCAGAGCTCTGCATTCTGACGTCACCAGAACCCCTGCAAAAGAAGCAGACTTAAGGCCGGTTCAGACACTTGCGTTTGACTGCGTTGCGGCGAGAACCGAAAGCGAATCACCGGTACATCTGTTCTTCGTATGAAGCGTGGAATCCAATTCAAGGAATCTTCTTGGCACGCGATATAAGCAGCAGGGATGTCCTGGTGTCTCGCTGCCGCAACGCAGTCAAACGCAGTCAAACGCAACTGTGTGAACCGGGCTTTACTTGCGCTCCGCATATACAGTCTGCATACGGATTCGAACTAGAGTCACCACGAGATCCGAGCTTCGAATGCCGCATGGCAGTGAGTTCAAGGAGAAACGTGGCACGCGGCGTTCGAACCACAGACATTGCGGTGATTCGCGTTTGCAGACTGTCTTTTGTATGATGCATTACGCTTTTGTATGATGCGTTACGCTAATATACGTAGCGCATATCGAAGCCGTCGGTACGCAATGTGAAGCTTTTCGTTCACTGTTTGCCAAGTTACGACCAGGGGCGGATTTATGGCTAAGGTTTGGGGGGGGGGGGGGGGGGGGCGGTGGTGATTTTTTTTTTTAATTGTGCGGGCTAGCGATTTTTGTGGCATCTACAAAAAGCAACTATTAATCGTGTTTTAACGTTTGTTACAGCCGAAATATTCCCACCAAATTTGTATTAGTTTCTTGTTCTTTTATATTAACCCGCACTTGTTGCTTCAGTGGTTCAAAGATTTGCACTATAAGTGGTAAAAAAAAAATAGAGATAGAGAGAGACATACGTGTGCATGGTTCTATATTCTATGTCTAAACAGTGACTATCCCCATTTAAGCAACACAGGCAATTGAGGCACGCGGCGTGAAAGAGTTTGTGCAGGGACTCGATCACACAAAATACATCAATTTAGACAAAAAAAAAAAAAAACACCACAAAGACCGGAGAAGAAAGGATTTGTTATCAAGACAAATGTAAGACGGCCGAATAATATGGAGAATTTCTAATTCCTGGAAGAACGTGATCAAAATACCTTCTTATTTTCATTGTTATTTTATTGACTCACTCTCGAAAATGCACAGTTCTTGAGAAAAGTGAGCATTTAGTTGGAGTAATTAAACTCTAATAAAAAAACAGTGGGTGGGATTTCTCAGCGACTTTACTCTCAATGACTTGGTATTTTACGGGAAACAGCCAAACAAAAATAACTGTTCGATTCTTTATGGTCTTGTGGATCCGTGAAACCAATAGAAAACAAAAATGCGAGCTCAAATGGTCTTCAGCGCAGTGCCTAGGCGAATTGCGTGGAGCAACATTAAAATTATTTATTAAACAGATTCATGTTTATCTGATGAGATGAAGAAAAAAAAAAAACCCTACAATTGGGGAGGACAGAATACAGACATAATTATTTACACAAGTTATCAACTTAAAGGTTCTTCAGAGCACGAACATCGCCTTCCTTCGTCGTGCTCCTTGCGCGTAGCGGTCTACCACCTTCTCTTGGTCGACGTTCACATCTCGGTGGACGTGGAGGAGGGCAAGATCGTTGAGTCACTTTTCGCCACACCGCGATCGAATCCAAGTTTTAATTCGACGAAGGGTGGAAAAGGACCGCTCAGCCGTCGCAACACTAACTGGCAGTGTGGCGAGAACGCGCAGCAGAGTCCTGATGTTGGGGTAGAGCTGTGGCTCCGACTCTTGAAGTGTCTCCACAGCTGTCGATGGAAGAGGCCCCTTCTCTTGTTCGCGTCTCCATTTCGCCGCCCACAGTGAAAATTCGGCTCTGATGATGGTCTGCAAAGCTACATCTCCCATTCCGAGGAGCACGCCGTATTTTGCTGCCAGGATACTGAGCTTTCCTGGAGCTCCCTTCTCATTCACATGGCGAGGCAAAAGTGTGTTGAGGCTGTACACTTCCAGCACCTCTTCCGGAAAACGCTGCTTAAGATCTTCTACGACAGATTCCACAAGAGGAATGTATACATGTGCGCGGAAGTATGACTCGGCTGTCTGTGGAGGCAATTTTGCGCAGTTCATTTGTCGTTGGACTAGACGAGGCACATCTAGTTGGGCTCCCATATTCTCGGCAATTTCTTCTGCATGCGCGAAAATTTCTTTGAAAGTCTTCTCGACGTTTAATGGGTTCCGCTTTTCGCTCAGGACGACGATTGTGTCTTTCACGATGTCCGAGGCACTGTTCATTTCCAGATCCGGCTTTTGGAGCAACCGACTTAGGGGAAGCGTGACTGAGAGTACATCGTAGAGAGCTAGGGTTGCGATTACAAATTCGGCATCCAGGATTGATGTAAGCAGTGATCTCGCCTTGGCAGCCGAGCTTGGTTCTCGCCACTGCGAAACCGTTTCCAACGCCTTTGCGATGCTTCCCAGGCTCTCTCTAAACTGCAAAACAGCGTCGTGACGTTCGACCCAACGTGTGTCGCATAACTTGGTCAGCTGTTTGCCAAGCTGGAGTTTCAAAACGGCGTTACGCTTGGGCGAGGCCGTAAAAAACGCAATGACTTCCCGCATTGTCCCGGTGGTGTTTCGGACACTTTGCACAGTTGATGTTTTGGATATAGAAAGGTTCAAGCTGTGGTTGAAGCAGGGGCATCGAACTGCATGCACGGCTACTTTTTGAATTTCCTGAATGGCACCGCAGAGCTCGGAGGTCATTACTGAGCATCCGTCTGTTGCAATGCCTACACAGCCTTTGGGGTCGAGAGACAATGACCTCAGTAGACTTAGCACGATTTTTCCGAGCTTGGTACCAGTCAGTGTTGGCTCCAGTGCGTCGTCTTCGTCTTGCTCTTCCTCGTCGGACCCGCTGTCCGACATGGACGAATTCTGATTCTGATTTGAATCTTGAGGCTTGAGTTCTCGAGGATCTAAGAAACCCACAAAATCTTCTCTGATCTTTAAATCATGTTCATACCTCAAAACAAGAGATAGCTGAGACTTGTGAGCCACGTCGGTTGTCTCGTCGAACATAATGCCATAATATTTGCTCTGTCGAACTCGTGCCAAGATCACGGACAGAACTTCGTCTCCGCAACATTCAATAAGGGCATTTTGAGTTGTTTTGCTTGTGAACATCTTCCTTCCTGTGGCTGTGGAGAGATGTTTTTCGAGGGCATGGTCACCACATTTCACTCTGAAGCGCAGCAGCTCCTTGAAGTTTCCTCCATTCTCCGAACTGTCATTGCCGTTCTTCCCAGTGACCACTGGGCCGTCATCCCGATGTCCACGGAAGGCAATATTCTGCCGGGCCAGGAACACAACGTTGTCGACAATCGAGAGAAGCCGCGCGCGGTTTTCAGACACCTGCCGCATTCGCTGTGTATCGATCTGGTTTGCCACGACCCTTGCTGGGTCGCGACAAGTTTTCAGAAAAGCCTTGCCCGCTTCCACTGCTTCGATGTGATATCTAGCTTTGGAATGGGTTTCCAAAGCTCCATCTTTCCCCAGAAGCTTCGCGAATTTTTTCAAAGGCTCCGTTACAAGAGCCTGAAGGGCAACTGTCTTGTGTTTCCCCCCAATGTGCCCGGTGGCAAAAAGAGGACAAAATTTGCAGAACAAACCTGCCTTGGCATCCGAGACAACCAGCCAAGGATATTTCAGTAGGTGGTCACTTCTGACGTACCTCCGTTCGACTGTTTGTCCCTTGTTGTGTTCGGAGAAAGGGAAGGAGTAACCTTGCGGTGGCATCCAATGGCATTCGAGTAAGCCAACCACGGTGTGGTCGTCTGGCCTCGCCCCAACGAAGTTGCCAATGTCATATTGCAAACCAAAGTCAGCTGCTGGATTCCGAAGTGTGTGGACGGCCGGGGCTAGTGGGGTAGTTCCGTCAGAATTCTCGACCATGGGCGACGGGAGAGCCTCAATCGTGAGTTGTTCGTCCACGCCATCAGACTTCAAAGTGAGCTTCGAGTCGTTGCTTGCAATGTCTGCCTCAGTGACAATCTTTTTGGGCACAGCTTGGAAGAAGTTATGCAGAGTGGTACTTTTCCGCTTGGATGACTTTGGTGGACCATCTTCACTCTATGTAAAAAACACTTGTTTTACTAAACAGATAGAACCCATTCATAAGTGACGTAATTTATAAATACCACGAGTGACTGATTCAGCACTAATTACCAATATCAGCTGTGCGATCTTATGCGTCTCAAGCCGAAGTGTAAATGGAAGGTGAAAGTAGTAAAGGCTGCGTACACAAATACAAAGGAAAAATTATTACAAAAATTAGCTCAATATAACATACCAAGTCCCAAACGCTGGTTGGCTGGGAGTTCTTAAGCCATCAGTGTCCTTCCACCCCACAAAAAGATTTAGTGAGCAAATTTCGCATAAATATTTTGATTATCCATCGACCGAAAGAAACGCCGCACACAGTCTATGACTAATTTTTATGCATAGAAAGAGGAGGAAACAATTAATGTCTGCAGCGCGATGTTTTTTTTTATGTCGCTGCGGATGGTGGCAAAGAAACGAACAATTCACACGTTCCATTTAGCTTTTCTTTTCCTTACTATCTATGTCAATTACTTTTTCGGCATGCGTCACGGCTACCAACCACCTCATACGCGAGCGAAGTGCAGAAAATGCCTCGTTATAATTTGTCAAAAGAGCAACGTCATTTTACGGACTAAAGTGCAACTCACCATTGTAGCGGCTGCAGAACTCGACTCCCGGTTACTTCATCCGCCTTAGGCTCACTTTGTCTCTGGAGGTCAACAGCACTTTCTCGTTACCCGAATCACCGTTTTGCCCAGGAGTGAACGTGTGAACGACAGGTCGAAAGCGCCGCCACTAAGCTCGAACGTGCGCGTCACCACGTGCTCCAAGTCAATCGTCACTGAAAAACAGCGATCCGCGACGGAGAAGGGATGAATGGTGCAACACAGTAAAGAAGTCCACGTTTGGTTTCCCTCGCGGATCTTGAAGCTGCACTGTTCTCGGCGCTCTAAGCTACCCGACTGACTCCCCTTCAAAGTAGCCTGACCGACCGTTCCTGACTTGTGAAACGTGAGCGCTGGCATTCCCGAGGTACCTTCGCTCAGGCCCGGCGGCGCATGACTCAGAGCCCACACACGCACGCGTGTACACTGTGGTGACCCACGTTGCTCACCGCTCGAGAGAACTCGCCCTGCCTCGTGACCTTGCTGCGCTCCCGATAGACCGGTTCTTCCCACCCTCCCGCTTCGGGAGAACGTAGCCAAGGAGAGGGGAACGCCCGTCGCCCAAGACGGGAAGCAAAAATAAACCAGTTGAGTTTTGGTATGCGCGCCTCGCTATCGCCATCTCAACAACACCTTGTTATGACCCGTCCCATCTCCATGTGTGTGTGAGTGCGTGGGAAGCTTACCGAAGTATTTTCCTAGTCGTTAGGACCACTTTGGGGGAAGGATTAGCCCAGGCTTAGCCGAACGCTCGGGGCGTTGCCAGTCTGGCTGGCGTCAGTCGCTTCCGGGGAAGCGCCGCTCAAGGACTCCCCTCCCTCACGTCACGTGTCAACCCTTCGGACTTCTACCTGCGGCTGGCGCCGAGGCGGCGGAACGCGACAGTGTGTGTTCCGAGCTTTCCCGATTCTTCTCTGCCACGGTGGTGGGAGGGGGGATTAAACGGCGCCGGCTGTCTGCGGGGGAACAATCCAGGGATCGTTCATCAGCCAATTCGAAGACCTTGGAACTGTTTCCCACCCCCTTCGTAGGATTCCAGAGTGGGGGATAATCGTCGTCTCGCCTTTCCCAAACGTTAAGCTCCCCTTGGGGGAGAGCTCCGCTGGTCCGACTGCCCTCGGTCGCTTCAGGAAAAGCACCGCCCACGGAATCCTCCTCTCCCTCGCGTGTCCACAAAAATCCCGACCGTTCGAGAGACGGTCGTCTTCGGTCACATATTTCGCTATGAAATAAACCTGTTAAGTTTTCCCGACTGAGTGGTTCGGGCGTTGTTCGTGAGAAAGGTTGGACGCCAGCGAGATTACCATGCTCCCCGAGAGACAAGGCTGGGCGTCGACACCTAACAACCTCCCCTCCACCCCCTTAGCCGAGTCTTGCGGTCATAGTGGACTTTTCCCGCCTCTCTTCGCCTTTCAACCAGTGGTGCCAATTCAGCGGCACAGGATGGCTCCACAGAGAGACGGAGGGAGCAGGGAGCCTCGATACCAAAGCCGCCGCCTCCGTACAGGGTGGAGAGACGCTTTGGACGAGCCCGCGCCGCAAAGCTGCTATCTTAGGTTCTGAACTTTAAACAAGCACCGCTTTCCCTTCGCAGGTACATTTCGCGTCTGGTAAACTTGTCCACTCATCTCTCTCCATTTTTTTTATTAAATAACAAAGACGTTGCCAAGGAAAAACAGATGGCCGAATCTACTGTCCTGCTTCGACAGCACAAATTTAGTTTGCTGACCAAATAATCACTACACCAAAACCAAATATTAAAAAAAAAAATTCAGAATTATTTTTATTTTTGGCGTCTCGGGGGGGGGGGGGGGGCGGCCGCCCCCCCCCCCCCCCCCCCCCCCCTAAATCCGCCCCTGGTTACGACAAGACAGGGTATAACCGTGGGCTCTCACTCTGCTGGCGCCGCCTGGCCTGTTGCCGGCTGGATATACCCACTTCAATTATATACCCGCGGGAGTGATAGCCGCATTGATCTGCAAGCCGACCCGGGGGCGGTTTGCATATCAATGCGGCTATCTGTTCCGGTAACTAAAATAGCCGCAATGGGAATTTCCTTATCACCTGACCGGGTCAGAGGGCAAGAAGTATCTACACCCGTTTTCACCTCAAGAAAAAACAAGTTTTGCGCATTGCTCATACGCGGCGCGAAGTAGTTCTTACGACATTTGAGAGTCGAAGGAAAAAGCGATGCTTTTTGGCGTTTGGAACGGGTACGTCTTGATAAGATAACATATATATATATATAACCAAAAATTCACCTGCACATATCTTAATTATCCACACAAAAAGGGGAAAAAGTAATGCTGCGCGAGGAGCCGGACTTTTTTTACTACTTTCCTTGAGGTGAAAACGGGTATTAGCGGCGATATGTTTCTGTGGCGCCCTCGTTTGGTTACCTTTCGTGACGTCATTACCTTGTGAACAACAAGCTCGATAGAGTTTGTAATGAGCATGGTGAAAGCCTGAAATCATAGAGCTCTCGAAGCAACACTGGCAACACCGTCAAAATTAAAGTTCTGACATTCCTCTTATTTGCGTCGATGAGAAATCCTTTGCTGACGTCATAGTCGGCATTCGGCCAATTGTGGTGGGCCGACCACAGCGACGCTTTCGATAGCTCACGTCGCCAATAGCGTCCCAGCCGATTCCGCTCAGGAGACGTTTAGGCTTGTCTCTAGTTTCTTTTGGTTCTCGCCTAAAGGCTCGTTCACTCCTTCGTGTCGGCTAGGTCCAGCGCAACTGTAATACGACAGCAACGACCAGAACACCGGGAAAAACCGAAACGTATACGATTTCTTCGGGAAGCCTACTTTTTGCACGCTTGCCGCGTTGCGTCCAGCGAACACTTCTCTCGGTGTCTTTGGCGTTGCATTTTGTTTCGGTTCGCTCTGAACGCAAGCAACGCAGCTCTCAGAACCAAGTTTTACGCGAACTTTCCAAATATGCCGCTCCTAAAGCAAACGAACGCCTCGTTTCACTTACATTTCGAGCCTCTTCGCCCGTTCTCTTCGCGCGGTATCAGATTTTAATCATCGAAGCGTGGACGGAATTACGGCAGAAAAATTGCCTGTCTCGGCATCCACTATTTTGTGCTGCATAGTCAATGTTCTCGCAGCGGCTGTCAAAGCTACTTGGGAGCGCAAACGAGGCGCTGCAGCACCGTGACATCGTGATAAAAAATAGTTACCGCGGAGTTTTTTTTTTTAAATTTTTATAGGCACTTCGTTTACATGAAGCCGTTCATGTAATCAGAAAATTCCTTTTGTGGAGATTTTAGCTTCCGTGAGAGAGACCCGCATTACACAGCAAACCGCCCAAGGTGGGCAGCCGAACAGCACTGGTCAAATTGCTCTTTTTGATACGCGGAGGAACACGTTCGAGCCAACTCTCCGAGATGAATTTAGCCAGCCAATGCTTCGTGATGGCTGACTAAATTCACACTATTTCAACGTCCACACACACACGGACTAGCGGTTGTACTGCACTGACTAAATAGTCAACGTCCGTTGGGGCTGACAATCTTCCGGCTCTTTAAACATACACACAACACAATTACTTACATCGTGTTTTCTTTTTAGACATGTCGTTCATGCAGAAGAATCATGGGTAAAACAAAATGTGTCCTTTTGGCATGAAGAGGTCTTTCCCTGTGAGCGGTTGTCCTTGATCAGGTTTTATCTTTCCTTTTTCGGACACGCCTTTTTTAGACGGTATCGCTAACCCCTTATCCTTTACGAAATATGCCCCCCCCCCACCCCAACCCCCCAACCACCCCCCCCCCCCCCCAAAAAAAAAAAAAAAAAAGTACCATTAGGGTTTGATATATTTTTTTTTTTCGGAGCCGAAAGTTTTTGCAAATTTCTGGCAGCACAAACGACCGCCCGGCGAACGCAACAATGCTGGCACGGTGCCCGGCAACTTTCACGGTCGTCCGAAAGCGCTCCGCGGATCACGCGCGGCGAAGACCAGTCACGACTTGGGAGCAGAGACTCTGCTTCGCAGGAGACAACGACGACGGCCAAACGTGAAGTCATGCAGAACAGAACGCGCGCAAGACGCCTCACGCATACCCAAAACCGATATGAGGTCGCCCTCCGCCCACATCATGACGTCACGACAGTGTGGGCAAGGCCGAGACCACCTGGAAGACAAGGCCTGCCCCCCCCCCCCTTTCCCCTATACGTCATCACTAGTGGCCCACGCAGAGCCGCCCAGCTTGCGTCACCATCGCCGCCGTCAAGGATCCACCTACGATGACGTCATCCGCAGGACTGGTCTTGTAGGTGGTATTGGCTAGACTCCAAGGCCTCGCGGAGAGTCGCTCGTCTGTGTCGAACGCATTCTACACGGTTACCCCTATAAAAAACAAACACGAAAAAAAAAGAGCCCTCCAACGACGTCTGCCTGCCTCTTGCTTCTCTTTCTCCTCTTTCTTTCCACCCGGCCATAGTTCCACTGCAGTAACTGCGAAGGAAAGTGTCGATTGCGCTTCAAGGTTAGCGTCTTCCGGATGAATTACGCCCATGCTTGGTGTCTATATCTCATCTTCGTGTGGACGTTTCGCACGGGCTGGTCCTTAGAAAGTGGCGTCAAGCGACTTCGAACCCCACCTTCTGGGAGAGTCCGAACGCAATTGATAACAGCCTTGAATAGACCCTTTGCAAAAGTCCACCCAGCAACACTGGCGGTCTCCATATTGTGGGTATTGCTTTCTGCGCGTTGCGTGTGATAGGAATTGAGTACGCGCAAAGCACTCGTGCCGAATATACACGAACTCAACTCTGTGACGTCACGGCGCGGTGGTGGCGCGTCGGGCGCACTTCCGGTCCGGTACGGAAGACCCCTGCTTTCAGCACTGCAACAGCACAGGGCGCGTAAAGCGCTGCAGTGCAGACAGTATGCCTGCGCTGTGCCAGTGAACTGGACAGAGTCACTGACTCCTTCAGAATCACCTGTGGCATCAGGCCAAAAACGGCCAAAGTAGAAAGCGACTGTCCAGTAACTCTGTAGGCCTAAGCGACACAGAATGAGCAAGAACTGGGTTGTTGCTGTGGTAACATAGGGCCATTTTGTCGCACAATACTTTCTTTTTTTCTTCTTTGACACGTGAAAAAGTCGATGTGGACTTTGAGTGGTGACCGATTCTTCGCCAGCACTTGTGGTCTCACGCTACATAGTTTTTTTTTGTTGTTGTTTTTTTTTTTGTCTATTTCGTCCATAATCATGGGTTTTCGACATCGGGTATTACGAAGCGCGGTACCAGCAAAGATAAGGTTAAACTCTTGATGATTATTATTAACTGACGGCTAGCTGGCAACGTTGGAAAAATAATGACGAAAGGTGACGATCACGCCCAGTACCCCTTGTTTGGAACCTGGTGTGTGAACTGGCAATACTTTCCCGGCTGAGTCCTGAGCAGACGGCAGTATAGTTCGAGAATGCTAGTCAACGAGATTTATTTTAAATAATATAAGTTCCTCCGGAATTCTCGTAACCTTAATTGGAACTTGCGCAACGTCGCGCCGGCTTGCCCGGAACGCACGTGACGATTGCGTCTCGTGCACGAATACCCCAGCCTTATCGACGCTTTTCTTCGATACTTCGTTACACATGCCTGTCTGATTAATTTTTTTCTTGCAAGCCTGCTCTCATATCTGCAGTTAACGCCGAAAGCAATAATGGATGGCTTCGACCTTGGTCTCGCAATCTGCGAAGTGGTGCTTGGCGACGTGGTTAGCTGAATGAAAGCCGAGCTGAAGAGCGGCTCCGCCATCCTACTAAATGCTGATACACATCTCCATCTAGAGCTACATGGCTCCGCAAGCCGCGAAGTTTTTGATAGCATCATTTCTCACGGTGGCTGCCAAAGGAGACTCTCTCCAGCGACGGGGAGGCAGTGGCTATACAGATTAGCCCATCGTGGTGCTTTTCGCATACACCTCCTCCGCTCGGAACGCTCCCCCGCGGTGTGAGTTTGAACTATCCAACCTCTACGCCTGGTGCACACTGGTAATCCATCGTACAAAAGACCGTCTGTACACACTGTCTGAGGCGTGTTTATTTCTTCTACGTCGGTACTGTCAGGTTGCTCATACATGAGCTGTCTGCAGACATGTCGGAAACGTATAGTTGTGCATAGCGCAAACATGCATGTTGGAGCATGCATGAGGCATGTCCGCAGCTCATCATGCCATTATGCGTGCAGTGAAGACCGTATCTTTCGTATGGAACAGTGGGACTCCGGCTTTAGAGAGGTGTTCCTGGTATTTACCACGTCAGTGCTCGTTGCTTCTGCCCTTTACTATACTCCGTTCCACGATAACTTGGCGAACTGTGGAGGCTAGTGCCCCGCGACCCAATAAGAGCGTCGGAGCGAGGCACGTGACCCCGACGTCACGGGAGCATTTGTGTCACTACACCAAATGCGAGGCCCGGAGGAACCGGCTGTCGTCTGCTAGCCGTGACTCGTGAGTCGTCTGCTCCGAAACCAACCAACTTCGGATGAACGTCCACCGCAGCAACATATCCGTCCGCTTGAATAGCGAGCACTTCGGGAACAGTTCATGAGACAACCATACGCTCAATTTAGCCGCGATCCTGTGACGGGTGCTAAAGCCAAGGCACAGCGCGATGTTTTGAGCGGAAACGGACGATTACACGGCTGCGAACGCCGGCGATCGCCAACGGCCACGGCGCTACAAGACGAAAAAAAAAAAAAAATCGAGCGGATACGGATGTGACGTCACTTTTTTGGTTGAAATATAATTGAAATTCAAAAATTTGTAATTATTTATTTTTCATATCTTCTCGTTATAGATGGAATCGCGCGAGTTTAATTGCCGTTTAAAGAAAAAGAAGCCTAGAACTACTTTTTGTCGCGGAGGGCTCTGTTGCTGTGGCGTTAACGAGGCCCCGGTGGCCTCGACCATGGAGTGTTATCACGTGCATTGCTCCAACACACTTATAGGGCCGCTGGGGCCGCGGCCTCCACAGTTCTCCAAGGTCAGAGTTGCAAACTACAGTCATTCGACAATATGAGCATTGCATTTTTGTTCTGTCCCATTCGGTGGCGTATACTATATGGGTGTCTTCCGTTCGTTTTCCTTCTAACGCCCGAACACAGGATAGAAAACCTGTTCGATAGCGTTGTCCAATATCGAGGTGTAGTCGTGAGGTAAATTGTTGTGTTTTTCTTTTTAGTTCACCAAAATACTGCCGCCAAGCTATCTCCGGTGAGGTTTGTTCGTTTATATTTCTTATTTTTTTTCATTAGAACACACTGTAACACGAAGATTTGTAGACGACAGGCAGCCTTTACTTGATTACTGACTTGTGAAAATGGTTCCATGACCATTTTCACTGTACAATATAGTAACTTAGAAATGAGCCTTCTGGATGCTTTAAATCTTAACCGAAGAAATGAACCTTCTGGAGGCTTTAAATCTTAGCCAACATTTCGCTAAGATTCTTCGCTCCTAGATTCATTTCATTATTAAGCTACGGTTAGAGCACCGACACTCGATTTCCCGATTTTCTTGAAGTCGACGCCATTGTTGTACTTAGGGCAGGGCGACCGGAAGCACCGATCGCTAAGATTCGAAAATGTTAACATCCTGAGTATTGCATACGGTATCACGAAACTTAACGATATCGTTTTTCTCCGTCCCGGACTTGTTTAGCATATCTTTCAGGTAAAGCTTGGGATAACCGGCAACAATGATTTCAAGCAGAAGGCTGGAACAGAGACGGTTTACCCTATACAAAGAGAATCCGATTCAGTCCATTTGAATAACTAAAGTGTCTCGGATAACTGGGAACGATGATTTCATGCAGAAGGCTAAGGCAGAGCAGAAAAATGATTAGTCGTTAATTGTTTATACAGCGAGAGGTTAGTTTTCAGTGCACGCAGTAGTGATACACGACCGCACGCCTGTATGATGCTCATCCAGATCGAAACGGGCAGGGGTGGGCATTGAACCCAGATTGGCTGGGTTCTGCAGAGCGAGCTTTCGCTGCATATAAGCAATGCCCCCCCCCCCCCCCCCCCCCAAAAAAAAAAAAAAAAAATATATATATAAAAAATAAAATAAAAAATATGTTTTATTTTTGTTTTGTTTTTATTGGAAAAATAAGTTACGCATCGTCGAACGCCCATGCTCCACCGAAACGTGGCGCTAGCGATTCGTACCATATGCCAAAGATTCAGAACAATCCGTTAACATATTTCTAAAAATTACAATGGGAAAATTGGGCCCGTTTTCGCCCGTTTTCGATAACAGACACAATTGAGCTCCATGCATTCGGAAGCTCCGCCGGCCGCCATTTTCCCATTGAAAGTTTGAGAAAATCACTCGTATACATTTTGAATAATATTACGGTTGCTTCTGAAACTTTGGCATCTGGTTCGTGACGGCTAGCGCTACATTTTGGCTTTGGGCGGAAAATGCGCGCTCGGCAATGCGTAATATATTAAAAAAAAAAAAGCTCGTACATATTTTTGGGGGAACACTTTAGACCCTTTTAATAAACGCCTCGCGCACGCCTCCATCTTTGTCTACTGGGCCGTGGAGCGCGTTCTGAGCATGCGCAATAGCTTTCTTTTGCCTAATATCAGTCGCTGCGCACGCGTCCAAAAAGCCCCGTGACTCGACATTTTTCGCCCTGATGATAAGCCCCGCAAAAGCGTATACTCGGCCGCGCGATGCAAACGCTAGGCGTCGCCACGAGCCGGCGCCTTCCTCCGCGATGCAGCCCACGTCATGTCCCATCCAGATGGCAGTCTACGTTCGGCCGTACGCTGCTGCTATACGATGTTTGCCGAGCCATAAAACTGCCGTAGCAGCAGTCGAGGCCAAACACTCCCCGGGTGTGTTTCTCGCGTGTCTTCCTCGTTCCTCTTGGAGAGGCCGACAGCGGAGGCAAGAAGAAGAACCCGATCTCCTGGAGCAAGGCTGGCAGCAGAGAGCGTTGAGGAAGAGAAATGACCTTGCCAAGGTCGGGGCCACTCAGATTACGCTGCCTGCTCGGAGAGGATCGCCTGCTGTTGTTTCTGCCGCGGAATCGGAGAGGAACGTGCTCGAACCTTCGGACTGGCTCCGTCACGTGGTGCGAGAGCGTGCCGCGGGGCCAGCGGGGCGAGGAGCGGAAGCCGAGCGTTCGATGGCGCTGGCGCGTGCTCTGACGCAAATTCTTTGAGCGGCACGTTCGCCGCGTAGCCTGGTGCGAAGTGACGCCAGTGAGTCTTGGGAAAGTAACGCCAAGCACCCCGTATGCGGTGGCCATCCTCAAAAGAGCAGAATCACCTTGATCTCTTCGTTCTTGGTGAGCCGATCGAAATTCCCGGTGACAGGTGGCCTTAGAAAGACATTTCTTGTGTACCGAGGTTTTGTTATCCAAGCACCGGCGAAATAAACGCACATCTTCGCAGCACCGCAATGTAAAATCAGTGCTTGGCAACATAAAAAAAAAAAAAATCTTTTTTTAAATACGCAAGAAAAACGATATTGTAAGAGGTGATTCATGGTAATACAAATCCGAGACTCAGGAACACAGAAAGGAACGAACACAACACAACGTCTCAACGTTGTGTTGTGTTCGTCCCCTTCCGTGTTCCTGAGTCTCGTCGTGTTGTGTTCGTCCCCTTCTCTGCTCCCGAGTCTCGTTGTGTTGTCTTCGTTCCCGTCTGTGTTCCTGAGTCTCGGGTTTGTATTACCATGAATAACCACCAGCTCGCTTGTTTTTTAAGTATTAATTGTTGCAATTGTAAGAGATATCCGGAGACAAGCATGACTGGTAAGTTGATTGCATACACGGTGCCAAAGATGCGTATATTGGGGATGAACACTTTCGGTAAGATAGCGGTCCAAAGCGATCTTGGTGCGGCAGGTTCAGAGCGACACCTTCCGAAGCTTTCGAGTTTTGAAATGACCGTAATGGCGATTGCCATGTCGACAGGGATTGTAGAGGTGGTAATTTTTCTTTATTATTTTTGAGGATTGTCAGGATAGCATCCTGCACTCTGTGTTGTTTATGTGTTTGTCGGCGGTTCGTCCGGGTCCCGGCAAGCGTTTTCGGAGACCAAGTGTCGCGTTTCCCAAGTTGAGGAGGGGTCCCCTCGCCCGTTCGAGACAGGGTTCTGATTCTGCGGATTGCTTGTGGGCATGTTGCTTATAGTTCGTGTGCGGGTTTTCTTGCCCCTACGTGCCGAACTTCGGCTTTCTAACTCGCGGGAAAGCACCGCTTTCCCACGAGAGGCCGTGGCCTCCAGGGCTGCGAGCGTCTGCTCCTTGAGCTTGAACTGAAGCACAAAGCCAAACGTAAATTCACCGAAGAACCCGGGGCCGAGAGACAAACACGTCGAAGTGCGTTACGAATTTCTCTGAGCCGGAGAGGAACTGCCTCTGACTCTTGGAATCGTGACTCTTCCGTGGCGCTCGCAGACCAGAGACGATACTCTCGCAGATGCCTGGCGTACGTTTCTTTTTGCTCGAGTTTCTCCATCTGCGCTTCTCGGTCGCATAAACGTGCACCGGCCGACATGTCTCGCTGGTTCTCACCGTGGTTCGAGCGTGTATATTTTCTGCGGAATGTCGGGTTGTACTTGTCAGTGTCTCTCAATTCGTTCCATAAACTACGGTCTAAGTGCTTCGTGGGCACTTAGACCCCGAGGCTTGCGTCGGGACATGTACACTAACGTTTCGTGTTGCATACGCTGCCCGTTTTGATTTTTTTGCTTATCCACATCCACCCATACTTTGTGTTGGGATGAAGTCCGTGATTTTAGCGGACCCGTATATTTTCTCCGGCATGTAAACAGAAAAGCACTCAGGTTCGGGTTCTGGAATTCGGAACCAAGGAGATAGTTTTTATGACCCCACGGGGGGGCAGCGATATCGAGAGTGATTCGCTTAGCGTGTGTTGGCGCACGGGACCAATTGAATATTTTCAGGGCCCTAATTGGACGGCGAGGGCGTCCGAAAAGTGATCTTATAACCCCTGATCGGACGGGCCATCCTTCGGCGTCCGAGGTTGTTACCACCAGGGCTTGAGCGCGAACCTCTAAAGTTGATCTCACGCGGTGAGCCGCGTAACCTGTCGTGCGCGACAGGTACTTTGTTCAGCGCCTACCAAGTAGCCGCCGTCCTCACCTGACGCCGAGACGTCCTTTATTTGTAAGCCGTGGTGGTGGCAGTCCGTCCGTTTTGTATATAACATGGAGTTTAAGTAAAGTTTTGTTATATGTTTGTAATCGAACACGATGCCTCCGCGGTTCATGCCTCTCGTCACCGACAACCAATCCTCCAGCAGCTTAGCTTGCTTCATCCACGATCCCCCGACCCTCGACGACGGTCGCCCAAGGTGCACATCGAGGTCCGTCAAAACAACCTAACAACACTACTACGATCGATGAGCCAATCGCCTTGCGAGGTTTTGCTCGTCTGTATGCAGACATGTACACGGTACCCAAAAAAAGTAACTAAATACCGTTACTCGCTCAACAAGTAACTAAATGCGTTACTCGTTACCGGTTCTCAAAAGGAACGCGTGAGTTACCTCAAAAGTAACGAGTTACTTTTCACGTTACTTTGACGACCAAATACACAACTGTTTTTGTTTCATGGTCTATTGTTTTCTTTTTAGTAGTCATTGCCCTTAAGCAGCAGCTGCCTGTAGAAGTTTTCATCAGTTATGTTTCCCCGCTTCCTTGAGAATACATCTCCGGCGACGCTGAAGAGTCGTTCTACCGACGCGTTCGAAGGAACGGCAGTGTTGTGCTTCAGGAAGAGCTGGTGAATCTTCGAGAACTGCGCCTTCACTGAGGACAGCGGATAATGGGTTATGTGCCTTCCCGTGTTTGCAACCTCCGGGTTTACATTCGGTCCGTACCCGTTTCTAGAAGGTTCAACCAACGAACCTGATTGTGCTCGCTGGGTGAAGGACATTCCGAGGTGTAGAGTTCAGTACAGCAACGTTTATCGCTGGACACGTCAGTCGAACTGTTCGACTGACGTGTTCAGCGATATACGTTGCTCCACTCTCATACTGTTTAGTTTTTTTTCGAGTGGTCCATCTGCCTTCGTCACAATAGACGCATACTCAGGCTAGAATAAAAACAAGGCCGTTTAAGCGGTGTTGCACACGTTACTCCTCAAAAGTAACGAGATACCGTTACTCGTTACTTGGCCTTCAAAGTTACTAAATACCGTTACTCATTCCTTTTCTAAAAAAAAAGTAACTAAATACGTTACTCGTTACCGAAAATAGTAACTAGGTACAAGTAACTCGTTACTTCTAACGCGTTACGTGCATGTATGTCTGTATGTTAGTACCTGTTTGTGTCCTGCTAGCAGGAAGCTGACATTGGCGCATTTTTCTCAGGATCCAATGACTTTAGTGCGAAGTATAGAATGTATCCACGACTCCAGCAAAGCAAACGCCACATAGTGGAAAAACACCGAACTGAGCAAACAGGTCCTTTCGAGACTTCTGCTCGTTCCTTAGAGAGATACTTCAACGAAATTTGAAATATATCCCTCGTGTTCAAAAATAGGTTGAATATGATCCAAAATATCCATAAATGACAATCACACGTTTGTATTTTGAGCCTGGTGGCTGTATTTTTCGTTATAAACGGCCCACTCAGGCAAGCGCTCGGAGAACAGCCAGCGGAGACCACGTGACATTCGACGCAATCGTGACGTAGGTCGTCTCGGGAAGAGCAAAGCTACCGCGAAGCTGACGTCGAGAGGATGGCCTAGTCGTTCCAGCCACCGAAGCGGCTGTTTTTGTACGAATTTTGAGTGACGGGTTAACCTTCTATAATCTTGTAGGGGGACAATAGCTACTTCTGGGACACACAAAAGGGATTCTCGGGAAGAGGGGAGTTCCTCCTTCCCCTCTTCTTTTGTCGTGGCCGGAGGCGAGACACTCACCGTCACTAGCTGTCAAGGTTCCTAGACGGGCATTACAAACGAGGCGTTAGCGACATCCACCAGGTGCTCTTTGCTAATCGTTTAATTCGTTTTAAAATTCCTTTTCGAGACTTTTTTAACAAGATATTGGCGTGTTCGATGTGATACTGCTCCTTTGAACACATATAGACCAGAAAATAAGCGCCGAAATGTCGTTGTAGTATCCCTTTAAGGCTTCCGTGATTACATGTTGTTGGTGGTTGGCGCGATGCGGGGATGGGAAGTATTTCAAATACAAGTAAGTATTCAAAATGCGCATTTAAAATGGTCCGAGTGTTTTGTATTTCATATTTAATGACATATTGAGGAATGCATTTGTCAACTGTTTTCAAATACTTAAAATTGAGTATTTCAAATGCAGCCCCAAATACAATTTTGGGTACTGCTCTTCGCAATCAAATGTGATAGGGCACTCGTCGCGAAAGGAGTACACATGCAAAGAGTATGAAACTTGCTGCGCCTTGCACAGAATAAACATGGAAGGAAAAAGGAAGAGTAAAAAAAGAAAGAACAAAAACGCAGGAAAAAAAAAGTAAGAGTAGAATTATTGCTTTTGTTTGTTGGGTGATTTAATTTTTTAAGCCCGTCGAATTAACGTCATGTTGTTTGAAAAGGCCTCGATGCATCAACTCAGCCTTTTAAAATAATCTTACGCTGAATGCATTGTCTTTTTCTTATGTTGCATACGCCCGCATGAAGTTATGACAAACAAATTTAATCTGTATAGTTGTAACATTCTTTCTAAGCACTATATGTATGTGGTAAACAAGCACACCAGTGCTTTTGCAAGCCGCATATGTAACATGTTTATGATCAGAATAAAATGCTGTTATACTGTCGTATCGGCGTGTTGTTCAGGTCGTTCTGAACGCAACCAACACCACCGCGTGAACTAGACGTTGTGCGTTTATCAACGTTCATCATCGCCGCAGTCCTTCCATCGCTTACCCCGAAGAAGGTCAAGCCCCTGGAAGCGCGTTTACGCCAACGCATCCGCGCGTGTTTGAACCGCAGCTAATTAAAATCGGGGGCACATTCATTACTTGTCCAATGTTTGCCCGCTCCAACCCGAGCGTTGTGCGTTGAGCTGGCTCACGGCACGGCAACGACCTGTTTTAGACCGCCACATTCGCCCGATGGTGGCGACTCGTTCAGGTCGCTGGAGTCGCGAGTAGTGTACCGGAAGGGGAGGGAGGGGCATGTTGTGACCGAGCCTGAGGATATATTATAACTGTCTCTAAATGTGGACATGTCGCGTGGGGGGGGGGGGGGGGGGGGGTAGTGACGTCGCTTTGAATGTGGAGCTCGTAACATTAAGATTGTAACGGCCCTTTTTTCAATTTTTCGAGATGTAAAAAAAGCAAGAAAATAACACGGCTCTGCGTGATGATATACTAAACCACTCTCGTCAAACGAAAAAAACAAAAACAAAGCGCTTAATAAAAGTACCTAGACTGCAGCCATGCAAATCCTCCGTTCGCTGCATCAAAGTCAAGTTTGTTGGTTTCCGTGCCAAACCGACGGAGGGAATCTGGCACGTCCCAGCTGGGAGGATTAATTTCGCCCACCTGGAGATCTCGGTTACACGTGGCCCGCAATAAGTCTGTCAGATGGTGGACACACGTCGGCCGGAATTTTCTCTTTGCTTTCTCCCCTGTCCTGACGAACTGTCATCACACTACGAAGATGGAAACCAAGCGATTGGGCCCGAGCCCGACGTCGAGCATCCGTCGACGTATCGACCGAACACGAGATCCAACCGAAGGCTCGACGCAGAACGGCGTGTCCAATCTTCGACAGTGCTCGGTCGTAGTTCGATGACGTCAAAATTCGAGTGCAAGCAGCTTCTTTTCCTGCGTGGTATTGCCGAAAGAAAAGTTATTGGAAATGCACTGCCGCGACAGCTGAGACGCAGCACTCAGCTGCACACCGACTACACACGGTCACACTGCACGCTAACCATATGACCTTAATGTTGCGTCGTCCATGGTGTGACGTGACCCACGTCCCAGTGGCCTGACGTCACAGAGTTATGTGACGTTACGGTGTCACGTACGTGACGTCGCAGTGTCATATGGCGTCATGGTGTGACCGCAACGCGGTCAGCGGGAAAATGTTCACGCTTAATTTAGCGCAGGGGTTCTCAATCATTGATGTTTCGCGGACCCCTTGTGGATCGGCGGAGATGATGAAGGATCCCGTTCATGGTGAGGGGAAGGGAAATGTATAGGTTAATTATGATAATGATTTAGCTGAAGTAGGCTTCTCTCATTGACATACACACGAAAAAACTCACCCGAAAATGAGAACATTTCTTGTCAATCTGAAAAAAAGTCAACTTTTATTGCCTGGTTTGACTTATGAGGCAGGACTTCGCGGACCCCTAGAATGCCCTCGCGGACCCCTAGAATGCCCTCGCGGACCCCAAAGGGTCCGCGGACTCCCATTTGAGAAGCACTGATTTAACGGATGAATTTGGTCGCTAAATCTGGGTGGGAGTTTTGCCAGCTAAATTTAGCGGATAAATATCTCAGTCACAACGATCCCACAGGAAACGCACCCGGGGGTTTGCTTCGAAACGGCGCTTGCCCGTGACGCTGGTGACGCCAGGACGAACATGTACGCCAACTCTTTTTTTTTTTTATTAAAACGATACGAGAGTGGAATGGGCTGTCGGAGCTGCAAGAGTGCAGTGAGAATGAAGATGCGTTTTTTTTTTTTTCAGCATCGTAACCCCCCTGCTGTAACGCCCTCGGGCACTGCAAAGTGACCTCTGAATAAAGAATAAAAAAAAAAAAAATGGGCGGTGCCTTAGTTTTTTCTATGCTCACAAAGCCTGGCAGTTCGACGACGTAGCCAGCCATAGAGTGCTGCCCGGTCGCAGATTTGGAGTACGAGGATCTGGTAGCTGAGAGCATTTCTCGGGGAACCCAGGGGAACCTGGTATTCAGCGCACAGCTTTTGCAGCGGCGGGGACTGGAAACATGGTTTTAAAACGGGACGAGAAAAGAAGCGGTAGCGCGAGGAATGCGAGGAGCACGAGTGGACATTCCATCACTCGGGAGAAGTGGGTTTCGGCGTCTCGCCGCAGCGGGGTGCCCGTTACATGCCTCTCCTCTCATCCGTTGTCTGCCGCTCAACCTTTTCACTTTCGGCGGCCGCGTCTCGTGGCAATCTGCCAGGCTTTGTCAGTATAGGGGAGGGCAGGAGGCTATGATTGTGCAGAATGCATACACTGCAGGAGGTACGCACTCAGCAGCGAGGCCACCACAACGACAGCTGAGCGGATGTGACGTCAGTGCACGGCTGCAAGCCATGTATAACGGCAGTCGCCGTAATATACGGCCGAGCATCAGTGGGTTTAATTCCAAGATGTAATTCCACTGTGTTCTTCCTCCCTTCTTTCCCTGAGAGGTTGTTGACGTTTTTTTTGCAAAATTAAAGATCTTTAAAAAGTTCCTCCTTATGGACTCTTTGTTTTTCTGGTTGCAGACTACATGCGGAAGATCAAGTCGGACTTGCCGAGGCAGCCACGGCCCCTCCCATACAAGCGCACGCTGGTGTCTCGATCTACCCAGACCGATTGAACGAGTGTACAAAGGTAAACACTCGCCCTCCTACACCGACTCTGTCTGTTACGCCCGTAACGTCCGTGCAGACGCTTCGTAATTATGTCGGATGCGAATTGTTCTGGCCTATCGCCATTAGATAACATCTGGAAGCATATTGTTATAACATAAGCACTAGCTGTCCCGGTGTTAATGATCACAACCCACTTGGAGGCTCTGAGTGAATAATGAAATGTGCGGTGCAAGTGTAGTTATTCGATTCCATGGTGACATCCTCACGTGGTTAAGGTTTCCGTCGAATTTCGCGTGACGTCAGATTCCGATATTTCAAGTTACCCGACAGATTTTTTTTTTTTTTTTTTTCTGCCGGTTTGAAAATGGGTTTTTTGTGCAGTTCATTATTGGATCAGAATTGCTAAGTTAGAAACTATCTTCTCAACCCACCAGTTTCGATATACCATCCTCCTGTCGAGTCTTGGTTCGAGGATTCCTGCGGTGGAAACAAAGGGAGCCATTAGAAAGAGGAGGAAAAACTATTAACGGGGTTACAAGTAATTTAAGTACTTGTAAAAGTAATCAAAGTACTCCTGCGATTACTTTCTAATAAATGTGATCATGCGATCACTCGATCACAAAAGTAACCCAGAAAGTAATCGATTATTTAATTACTTCTGATGAGTACTGTACAAGGCTTAATAAAACACGCTCCCCCCCCCCCCCCCCCCCCCCCTAACCAGTCAATGTGTCAACCCATCATTTCTCCGCCTTACGGGTCTCAGGCTAGATGGCGGTGTTTTTATTAATTACTCATTATTATTTTGCAGTCAAGAAATACGTGTTATTTACTCATTTCTTTTTTTTTATTTTTTACAGTGTACATATGTGTGAAGGTAGATCAGACACGACATACATGAACGCTCGGGGGTGATAGTTTAAAATGGGAGTCGTTTGAAATTGGAGACAGAAGGGCAATTCGGGCAGTTTAAACAATTTCGGAGGAAAATGACGGGATCTTTTATTCGTATTAAGCTTCTTATTTTTACAAGTCTAAATTGTATTTGGTTGGCCATTAGATATCTATCTGTCGTTCAGCTCTTCTTGCCACAACGTGATACCAACTCCGGGCTCCCCGAGATACTACAGCGTGCCGGTATTGCCTTCTTACGACATTTTTTAAACAACTGCCGACTTGTGCAACGTCTAATGTGGTCGCAGTAATTGAGCGCGCGGTCACAACGAACTCGACGAACTCTTACGTTATCTTCAGCATACTTGCTTCATTCCAGGCTTTTTGAGGTCACGTGTCGTACTAAACATAGAGAGCCTTGCAATGACGTCACATGAGGCAGATACGGGAATGCCTCGTGGCTTCAATCCGTCTGTCGCAAAATAGCAACGCAGTTTATTTATTTATTTTTATGTGTTTTAAAATACGACACTCTGCTGTTAAGACATGGTAGAAGTGGATATGAAAAAGAAAATAAAGGGATACAACAGTTTAACATCTGACAGTATATAGTTCCTCTTTAAAAATGTGCAGCTTTTTTCCGTTACAAACCCTCCTTTTTAGAGCAGCAGCCAGAAAAGCAACGTAATTATATCGTATTATTATATTCCTTCGTAGCCACGCTGACATCATTCCTTCGAGCATACGGTTCCATTACCATCATCCCAAGACTCGACAGGTATAATGAACCGTTAGTCGGTTGTTCGGAGGGCAATTACGGAAAGCCCCCCCCCCCCCCCCCCCCCACACACACACACACACACACACATGCTTCTTCTGTCCCCTCCTACCGGCAGCTCATCTGTCAGCCACATGGTGCGTTCACGCTCGCAAAAAAGGTCCGACTCCGTGTTGTAAGCCGATAGTCCGAAGGGCTATATGCGGCCCAGCTTCAGGCAAGCCGTCGAGGCAGGCTCCTCCATATGGCACGGCCCGTGCCAGGTGCACGGTTCACCGGCGGCTCTAGGACCACCGGAAGGCCCCTCACAACCGAGAACAGGGCTCGTGCCATGGCTACTGGAGGAAGAGTACCCCGCGCGTGCCATGCTCTGACATCCAATGCGGGGTCTCCGTCAGTTGCACGCTGTGCGTCCATCCACGCTTGCGGTTGAATTGCTGCCCTTTTGAACGCCGAAGCGTATACCACGCTTGGCATCTGGTCTGCAGAGCTCCTGAACCCTATGGAACTCTGCAGAAGGGCTCGCTCCACCCACTCTGGCATTAGAGGCTTCCACTTGGCTTTCTGTTTGCCGTTTTTATGGTCCCCCCTCTTTTTAAAAGACCCTTCTATCGGCTTCGTCGGGGCTTTTTTGTCTGGAAGAGGTAATAGACGTTACGTTAAGTGACTGGTCTGCAGTGTCCTTTCCCGGAGGCTATGAAGCCTATACCCGTAGCTTTTTTTTTTTTTTTTTTTTTTCTCGGAAGGTTTGGACGAGTTGGCGGGGGGTATATAGAAAGATGCCTGCTGAAGCGGCATATACAGAGAAATCGTGGCCCGGCGGAGGTTTTGGGGGTGCTATTTTCGGGGGAGGTCTGCGTGGTGCGTTGCGCTTTCGCCGCAGTGTGTCTTGCGGTGGGGGAAGTGCGAGGGCCTGATGAGAGCGGCTTTGCTGGCGGAGGGGCCACAAAGGCGGGCCGTCGGCGTGAGCGAATTGTGATGATGTGCATGGATGCGGCTGAAAGGGGAACGCTCATCATACACCTTGCCGAGAGACGAAGGGGTACCCTGCGTCTATGGTACTGTGGTATATACGTATGTACACTCTCCGGCTTCGCGAACTGTTTTGTCCGATTTGACGATGGCAGTTCCAGTTGTGCGTCGCAGCCGAGCTAAAGTGGTTATTAAACGTTCTGGGATACTTCAAGTTCTTTGTGTATTCTTGCGGTCGTTTTGGTTCGTATCCGAGGTAGCGAAAATTGCTTTCGCGACGTGCTCCCGCACTTGAAAGGGCGGGTTCGTTTGCGACGGTGAGCGTGGACATTCAGGTGTGCTGCTACAGTGGCTTTAGTTGTTTTTTGCTCTGTGACCCGAATTCAAAGTAGCACGGATCTGTGCTAGCATATACTTCGCTTGGAAACGTTGTAAAGGTGTCGGATAGTTCAAGTTGTTAATGTAGCAAGTGTCCTTGGCTCTTTGTTTGACAGTTCGACAGCTTTTGGCAGGCCCTCATCGGAACTTCCGGCGAGCGGCGCCCCGTTACAAAAGGGTCGCTATAAATTCCAATGCAATCCAAAAAAAGTAACATCGTAAAGATGGAAGGTTCCGCAGGACTATCATTACTTCTATCAGATCTTGCGTGTAGTCACCAAAAGGTTAAAGAAGCGCAGGACGTGACGAGTCCCGACCATTTTATAATTGCTTCATAGCCAATGAGATTGTACCATTAGCCGATAAGAATGCTGAAGAACAAATTTGGAGGTTCTAGCTACGTGCCAGACCAACGTGGGACATCTGGCACGCCCCAGCGAAGGAGTCAGGATTCCTAACTTGGATCACCCTCTTGGATGCGCAACCGAAATCTCGGTTACTCGGCGCCTTCGCCGCAATGAGCCTACGTCCGACTGCGGGCACCTCGGACGGGATTTGAACCTGCCGTCTGGGGATCCGAATCGGCCAGTGCTTTGCCTCGGAGCCGACGATGCGACTCGCTGAAGAACGAATCACCAAGCAAGAAGCGTGATGGTAATAAGTAACTCCGTGTTTTTAAGCCGTCAGTGACGGTAGTTTAATGTCTGACGTCAGCCCCTTGTGTCGGATTCCCAGATAACTATGGCTGCTAGAGTCTTTGTTGATTGCACAACGCTCTCAATTTCCAAAGACAGATTGTTCTCTCTAAGCTGAACCTATATGGTATACGTTGCACCATGTCACAGAAACATAGACTGAACAAACTATGCTGAACCTATATGGGATATGTTGCACCATGTCACAGAAACAAAGACTGAACAAGCAACTGCTTTATCGAGTACCAGCAGCGGGCTCGCGGGACCGGGGATTCTAAATCCGGCGGTCTCCTGGTAGGGTCTTATTTTTGGGACCCGCATCAGCGGATGCCCGTCTCTCTCTCTCTCTCTCTCTCTCTGGTTCCTTTTTGCTTCACACGTCTTCGTTCCTTAGGAAGGCGGTTCACCGCCGATGCCTTCCAGAGATAAGACAGTGCCGCTTTGGAGAAAAAGAGACAGCTGAAGTCGATCGTGGATAAAAAGACTTTATGGTCTTATTCAGCGGGAGCAAGGAGTGTCTGGAGTGAGGGGGATGAGCAAGCGGTCCCTCGATTGACTTTGGCGGCTGGCAGCACCCCACACGTTTCTTTGTTGGCTTTCAAGTTGTTGTGGTCTGGCTTTCTCTGATCTTTGGGGGATCATTCGTGCGCGAATCTCTGCATGAGATCTGGACGGCCCGATAATGATGATGATAATGTCTCGATCGACCGTGGAAAAGAAGTGTCTATTGTTTGATCGCCGTTCAGCGCGCACACAACGGAACTGTAGAAAGAGGAATAACACCTGGGTCGACTTGTACAAAATGGATTCACCATATCTGATGCCTCCGTTTGTTGAGATTTTTTTTATTGAAAACGCGCTTTCAGGCCTGCGCGGCTCTATGTGTGAACACACTTTTATCTTGTCATTTTTTTTTTTGCGACAGTTAATAGCTAGTTGATAGTTTTCTACGTATTTGACAACATTCTGCTTAAATATTGTTACCACCAGAGACGCTTACGTACTAGGGAAGGTAGTCAGTGTTAATAGGGAATTGTAGTAGACCGTTTTTCTCCTCCGCTACGGTATCCCTGAAGAAACCGCCGCAGCTGCGCATGCGCGCCGCCAGCCTTATCTGCATAGTTTAAGGTCTTATGGCGGATTACGGAGCGCTATCCGGGTGCTTAGCGGGCTGCGGAAACGGTCTACTACAATTCCCCAATGTTGTCAGGTCGGAGACAAGGGCTACGATCTCAAAGAAGTGCCTGTTCGTGTGCAAGCAAGGCATCTGGGTGATGTCATCTTACTCCAGCTGTGTGTAGATCGTCCGATAGTCAAGCCTAGCTAAGGCGTACCCAAGGTTGCCAGATGGGTGTCGTAACGAAACGTTTCCTAACACACGGTGGCCAGGCTAGTGTTTGAAGTATGGTTGTTTCCAGGCGCTTATATTTCTCCGCGCAGCGCACAAAGAACCAATCACTGCAATCTATGGAACGCGTCGAGCGAAGGACGAAGCTCAAACAATGGACTTTTTTGCAGTAAGCGTCTGCGCACGCGCACACCCTTTCCCTTGACCTTGACCGCCCTTTCGCCATCCTTGGGGGGCACTGTTCTGTTGCGACACTAATCTGTTCCTACGGGAGAAGGCGAGTCCGCCGGACTCGCCTTCTCAGTCCGGTTGCCCTCCATTTGTAGGCGGCGAAACCGTCATGAGGCACTCCTTACTGGAAAAAGGTGTACTTGAAGACTGAAAGAGCGCCTAAAAAAATTAATCTGAAGTTTTTTTTTTTTTTTTTTTTTGCTTATTGTCTTTTGTAACTTCCTTTTCCCCAGCCAAAGCGTTATTTGAGACTTCATTTTCTATACGAGGTCCGTTCATCGTATTGATTTTCCCTGACTGCACGTTGGACCACGAATCATCGTTCTTGCTTTACTGATTTCTTCCAACGGGAATGACGACCGGCATCATGTATCTGTGACGTCAGTGGTTGAAGAACGTCCTCCCCTTTTGCCACGGAGACCGCATGACTATACTGGGAGTCCTTTTTATAAGCAAAGCTGACTAAAAAAAAAAAAGTGTATTGGCGTTTTGAGTGCATCTCGGCGAAGCGTACACAAGAGCTACGGCGAGTATGCGACTCGAATATTTCTCTGTGTGAGATTTCCACCTTCAAACTCGTTTTGTTCACCGACGCCCCTGTCACGAGCCGACATACATTGAGAAGCGAAGTTGGTCACGTGCTCGCTCGCCGCTTTGAGACCTGGTCGAAGAGAGAAGCGGGGGAGACTAGCGGGATTTTAACAAGCCCACTCTAAAGCGGCGTGTGCTGCGGAGACCCAGCTGCCTTGAACGGCTGCGATTTGAAAAGGGTTCTTGGAGCACGCTCGGGCAGGGACGGACTTAAATCCCGGGCTTATCTTTTCGGTGGACCGCTCTCGAAGCGAGCGACTGATTGGTTTGGCGGGGTCCGTGCGTATACACGCTCATTGATAAGCCCGGTCCGTAAATTTCTGAATGGACTCCGCGCTCTGAGTAAGCCGCAAGCGCCGCAAAGTTAGCGCCGGGGTTTTTGATTCGGTATCGCACTCAGAAGAAATGCGTGTGTGTGTGTGTGTGTGTGTGTGTGTGTGTGTGTGTGTGTGTGTGTGTGTGTGTGTGTGTGTGTGTGTGTGTGTGTGTGTATGTGCGCGTGCGTGCGTGCGTGCGTGCGTGCGTGCGTGCGTGTGTGTGTGTGTGTGTGTGTGTGTGTGTGTGTGTGTGTGTGTGTGTGTGTGTGTGTGTGTGTGTGTGTGTGTTTGCGGCACATGAGCGTGCTTTGAACGCGCAGGTGTACGTGCGCTCTGTGGAGGTTTGTCTGTTGGAGTCGCTACATGTGTGTCACGAACCACGTGTCCGCTTTCTTTCTTTGTATTTTTGTCAGATTGTTGTTCATGTGTGTGTGTGGGGAGGTGGGATAACAAGAAGTTCTGAAGTGACTAGAATTGTATCGTAGGCCGTTTCAGTTGTCCCGCAAACGTTCTCCGCAACCCGCTACGAGATCCGCGGGACTCTGCGGGAAAGGCTAGCGCCGCGAATGCGCAGTAGTGGCATCTTCGTTCCGGAGTTCGTATATAGCGGAGGTGGGAAAACGGTCTACGAAAACTCCCTAGCGACTATAGGGTTATGTGCCCGCGTGAGCGTGGGTGTTTATGTTGGGGTGCTTCACTTCGACTTGGTTCCTCTCACCTCGGTCTCGAATAACGTGTGTCTCTGTCCACCTTTGTGTCGTTGCAGGTTTTGCCTGGCGGCTTCTGCAACCAGGAGACCGTCTAGTCGTTTTTGTCGGCGCCAGGGTCCAAAGCGAGTTCCCGACGCAAGACGGCGCTCTGACCTCGTGCAACTGCCGAAGCTATATATGTGATCACCAACGAGCTAGAGGGCACTAGAGCGATACGCTGGCGGCTGAAAATGACCCCCAATTGGCCGCAGCCATGTTGCACATTTTCGACCACTACACACGTGACCTTATAATTTTACGTCTAGATTTTAACGACCCGCGCACAAATAATTGCTTATTGATCTTTAATAACAGTACCGACGAGATAAGTTATGTTTCGTTCGTTTTAAGTCCAAAATGTGCTTTTACGACAAAACCTCGGCCAGCTTCGCGATGCCTCCGCTCATAGATGCCGTCAACCGCGGTGCTGTATTTTGAGTTTTTATCTGAGCTAGACACTGATCTCTGGGGCTAACAGTATTGGAAAAATCGTTTATCGTGTTGTTTTTTTTTGTTTTTTTTTTTACAGTGATCGCAATACAAATCTACGCTTACTTTTGCGTCAAAGCCTCAGGATTTGGTACGTTCACTTGTCTATGTGGTCAAAATTGTACAACATGGCGGTGGCCAAGTGGGGGTCACTTCTGCCTGGAGAACGGGATACCAGTTTATCGCTCTAGAACCCTCTACCTCGTTGGTGGTCACCGACAACCGAAGAAAAAACCGTTTCTTTTCTGGATTCGTTCTTTGGTGTTCTTACCGGCTAACGTCGCCATCTCATTGGCTGCCAAGCAATGATGAGAGGCGCTAGACTCGGCCCGCCCTTCGTTTCTCAAGTTGTCGGTGACGATAGGTGAAAAGACAGCAAGGCGTCAAAGATCGTTCGGAGTGGACACTGCCGCGAAGAAGGAGCGAATAAGCGCTCACGGCGGCCCTAATATATTGAATCTGTACGCGCCATTTTATTAATTTACTATTTATTGGCCCCGAGGGTATCTTCGTTCCCAAAGAACACTGGAGACTGTATATCTGTGCCTGCACCGTATTGTCTGTTTCTTTTCTTTTTTTTTTAATTGAGGAGTTTTAGGCTTTATCTTCACAGGGAAGAAAGCACCGTGCGGTGTGGTGGGGTGTCAGGTTTTATTTATAGGAAATCCGTCCGACTTGGAAACTATATAGGAAGAGTTCAGGAAGTACCATATATCTTTATTTTACCTGACAGGTCGTGCGTAATAGCGTGTCATTGACAGGCAGATAGCAGCCGATAAACCATTTTCAGAAGTTCACGCCATCTGGTAACCGCTGCATCAATTATCCGAGTTCACCATTGCTTGGGCACGCTCTCCGACCACGTCTAGACGTTTGCAAGCAGCCGCGCTTTTCGAGAGCTACTCTGGCCACCGTGGAACGCTTTGTTTGGGCGCCAGTCTGGAAACCGTGGGTACGCCTCGGCAATGCTCGACTATAGACCAACACGCGTCCCTGACGTCACGCAGCTGCGGTGGCGCTGTCGGCGACACTGCGCATGCGCAGACTCTCCACTTCACGCGAATTTGGTTTCTGCGCACGCGCAGTGCTTACACCTGGTGTGGGCAAACGCGGGTTTGTTTGTAAACAGCGTGCCGGTCTATATCGCACGATGTACCCCCACCAGCACCAAGATGGCGGCGCCCAGAGGCCGTACTTGCAAACGTCTACTGGACACGAGGACTGCGTCAAAGTTCGGCGAGGATTCGTATCCGGTCACACGCTTCGCTCCCAAGAAATGGCGGCCAAAAGTGTTACTCGATGGAGTTTTGAAAAGGGACGGCAACTTGTCCTAAAACACAATCTAGCAGTGGTGACGTCTTCATGAATGTGTCGTCTGATTGTTCCGAAGAATTGTTTTTGTGAAAACAAGGCTGAATAAATTATGCTGATTAGGAGCTTTCTTAATAAATCGAAGCTCACAAAACTATCTTGTCCTTAGCCTCAGCAAGCTTGGTACGACACTAACGTCAGCATATGTTCGCTATAGGCAAACTCTGCGTGGTGACTGGGGGTGAAGTTTTACTACATGTACATTTAATTTGTTTTCAATACTCTCATTAACACGGGTTAAGTTTCTGCATGACCGGGATTATAGGAGCAATGTAATCTATAGAAAGAGAAAACGCGCTCGACGAGAAAATGCCAACGATCTGAGTTGCCTGCAAGGCTAGAATTTGACGATGTTTCGCGTCTAATAAAACTGTGCATAGGCACCTGAAACCAACTTGAGTTTTCTTTTTTTTAAATCACCTCTTGCGTTGTAAGACGATTGTGGTAGGTTTAGCATTCTTTCAGAGATATTTGTGTGTGTGTGTTTTTTTTTTTTTTTGCAAAGAACTGCAAAACACAAAATGTACAGAAGACAACGAGATGACAGAGAAGAAGCTGCGGAAATGTCATAGCTCTGGTAAGTCTGTGCTGCCATCTTTTCATCGAGTCTCGGGACCCTTACACTTTTACAAACACATATAAATAAGCTCGAAAGAGTGCGGATAATTGCAGCTAGGTTTATCTGCAATCGCTGTAGAAGAACGGACAGCGTGACTGATATTATTTATTTACTAGATCTTGAAACGCTCGAAGCTTCGTAGAAAATAGTTTGCGGTTTTTGTACACGATATTCAGTGGCTTAACTCAATTAGACTCTCGGTTCACGTCACTCCGATGTCACCAGCAGATAAGATACTCGTACAACGGAAAAATGATCAGCGAGTTTCACGAATCTAATGATACATTTAAATTTTCGTTTTTTTTTTTTTTTTTTTTTTTTTTCAGGAGAATAACTGCATGGAATCCGTCGTCAAAGATTATTGTTGATAGTTCCATGTACAAAACATATATTGCGAATTATCAAATTGCGCCGTCGTGAAAATATTTTGTACTGATGAGCTTAATCCTTTCTAGGTGAGGCATTGCTTTTATGCCTTGTTGTGTTGCTTCTCATAGTTTTTTTTTTCTCGTTGTTTCTTACGTTTTTCACTCCTGCTTGGACTGGGATCATCTCCGCAGTGTTATTACATAAAACTCAAAATATGGCTGGGTATTTATTCCCTAGTATGACAGCACGATTAATTTACGGGAGATTCACGTCAAGAAGAGAGCTTGAGGTGTCAATAAGAGAAACGTCAACCTCAAATTTTGCTTCATAGATGTATGACATTCGCGAAATTTGAGCGGCATTCTTCTCTGTATCAAAATACTGAGAAAGAGGAGCATCAACCGCAACCTGTAGAGGTCGTAGACGCCTTTCCTCCACTTCAAACTCCAGATAATATTACTGGAGTGGTGCAAATATTTGAAGGGTTTAAGAGGGAGTGCTCTCCACGACTCAGGAATGAGCAACGTGTAATGCACTAGGCTGCGCATATCGGATTTTTCATGTCTAATCGTATTGTTAGCTTTTATGATGCGCCAGAATATTCCTCTATATTGTTCGTCGTGATTGGCTGTATCGGTGCTTTGCAGGAAAGTTAACTCACGGCCGTTTTTTTATATAGATAAGTGGGTCTTTGGAACTCGTGATATTTGGGTGTATGTATATATGAGAGGCGAGGAAAACAAGATCTCTTGGGGCCTATATCATACGGGCGTACAATTAATTCGAGAGGAATAAGGTTGAAGAAAAAAAAAAAGAATCGCTATTTTGTTTTTTTAGAATCTTCGAACTCTTTGCATGAATAGCGTTACCCACACAAATGAACGCCAAACACGTTCCTTGTGTAAACTTGCGCATAACATGGCTTTGGGCCTTTCCAACGTGACTGACTGCTCACGCAGCCGTTCGGGACTCGTGAATCGTGGAGGCAAAAACTTCTCGCACGAGTGCTATATATATATAGGGGCGTCGCCAGACACGAAGCGGCACGAGGCAGCTGTTGCGGCAGCCACCCTGGTTTCGCATCTCGGCAGCTGCAGGACATCGGACGAAGGGATTTCCAATCCCACCGCCGTCGTCGTCGTGGCATCCCGAATTTATTGCGCACTGCGGCAGGCACGGCTGACCAGGTTGGGGTTTAGTTCGTACACGCATATTACGCGTGCGCACGCTTGTGTTCCTGCGTCTGCAAAAAATAAAAAAGGGGGGGGGGGGGTGTTTATTCTTGCATAGATTGTTCTTGGCTTTCTTTTTCTGTTTTTTTTTTTTATCTCAAAAAATTTCACCCACTTCCTCCCCCAAAAATATGACCAGCATATGACTCGCAGACATGTGTAGTTTCGATTCCAGGTGGTATCCTCACTGACAGCCTATACAAAAAGCAACGGGGCGGGGCGAGCATCTCATTATCGCTCCTCAACCAATGAGATTGCAGCATCGACCGATACGAACGCCTAAGAACCAATCAGGAAGCAAGGAGCAAAAACGTAATGAGCAACGCCCTGAATTTTTTTTTTTTTTTTTTTTAGTCTGTCAGCGGCAGTATAGTTTCACATATTTGCGCTTTTGCAATGAGCAATCAATCTACAGCATCGACTGATCATTCCACGACTCCTTCAAAATTGGTATACAGCCGGTTATTACTCGACGCAGCATAGAAAAATACATTTTTCCTCCCTCAAAGTACACGGAGGAGAGAAAAATCGTCCAAAGTTTCGACAGAGTTGCCAGTACGATGCGGGGAAATGTCCACGACGATTAGGAGAAATAGAGTGAAGGGGGCACTCTAAACGGGGGACGGCCGCGTATATAGTTGTCGTAAATCTCGTCGTTTTCTCGTAGTACGACGAACGAGAAAATTTATCGGATGACAGCAGGAGAACGGGGAAGCTACACGCCTCGCACACACCCCCTCGGCATCCTCCCTCGCCCGTCGCCGGGAGCGATTTATGCGAGAAATACGAGAAGCGGAACCAAGAAAAACAACTACAAGCAACCAAAACAGAGAAGGCGTAAGATGATCTCATTCACTGCGACTTTCAGCAGGAAACGGCCGCCGTATTATTACTATACCGTTAAGTATCGTCACGATGCGCGAGCTCTTGCCCTCTTGGATGCGTGGGAAATTGGCTATCAAATTGGGCCGCAGGCAGGACGATCGACCTTGCTCGCGAGATTAGGTTACGCACGAGCCCCATATGGGGCTCCAGAATCATTTTTATTTTATTTATTTATTGTTTGACTCGGAAGGCATGACACAGAATACACAGACACGTTGTCGTTGTTTCGAAAGTTCAGAGGGTTCGAAAAATATACTTAACTGACCATAATTAAGAAAAATGGTATATTAGCGCGGAGCTTTTGTCGGCACCGTTGAATAGAAATAGCCTTTGAATGAGTTGCTTGACAACCTAGATTACGTTTGACTTGAAGGCTAAATGCAGCTAACCAGTGGTGGTGTAGGTTTCCTATCATTATCACGCCTTTGAAAGGATCAGAAGGGGTCACGTGCAGTTTTCCCGCTAAACTTTTACCGGGAAATTGCGACGTGACCGCGACGTCAGAGTAACTTGACACACTAAATTCGCCGGAGAGATTCCCTCCTAAATTTATTGAGAAACTTGTGACGTCGCGTGACACTATAACGTTGCAGTTTTACGTGACACTATGATTCACCGCTAAATTTAGCGAGAAAAGGTTTTTTTCCCGCTAATTTTTTTCTTTTTTTTTTTGGGGGGGGGGGGGGGGGGGCTGTCCCGCCAAACAAACCTCTCGAGATTAGCGGCGAAACCTTAGCAATGACGACTATCTTCGTAAAACAAGACAAAAGAAAACAAGGAATGAGTAAGTAAATGCACAATTAGACATAATAGGAAGAGGATGAGACCGCATTGAATATCATGAGCGGCGCGCTGAGCAGCTGTTGCGAGGGGATGCACATCGATCGCTTCGCATTGGAGCCTTGCCATTACGCCCGGTGGCTTTGAAACCCGGTTTCTCCACCGCGAGGTCGTGTTGAAAGCGCATGCCCAACGATCACGAGTCCTGCAAGCCCTGCCGGTCGACATATGCCCCCCCCCCCCCCCCCCCCGTAAGTACTACACGAACGTGAACCAATTACTCGTGCGTTTCAATGGGCCGCGTGCGTTCGTGCGGCGCTGCTGTTTTCTGCGCTCGCGCTATCTCGTGGGCATATCTGGGAAACCGCGTTCCCAGGTGAACGCTCGTGGGCTTTTGGGGTCTTAATACGCGGGCTGGAGCGCTTTGTTTTTTGCATGTGTGTCTCTTTCTGGGTTTAGACGTTTGCATATATATACGTCGATGGGCAAACGTTTATTGGGTCGGGGGTAGAGGGAGGGCAGTGGTACGCGAGCTTGGTCGCTCGGGGAATACACGACAATTGTTAACGTGGGGATTAGCATATTGCACGCACTGCGCGTTGCTTTGTCAGGTACATTGTATCGGTTCGGTGGAAGTGTTTCCAGGGAAAGTGGTTTAGTTTGGGGAGTTCATTCTCCCATTGTTTTGCTCGGCGATTTATGGCAGCTGGCTCGCGTACCACACGATTTTCTATGCACATTGGTTTTTCTTACTTCATATCTGGGGATTGCGGACGGTGACCTTTATTGCCGCAACGTTCCTTTCAGTGAATTGAAAACGATGTAGGCAACGAACGGCAAAGAAGCTTGCCCTGTCTGCAGTCAATCCCTGAAAGTGACAACTTGTTTCATCCGAATGAAACTCACATTTAAGAGGTTTATTTAGCTTGCTAGCCTCTCATACACATCATACAAAATACAGTCTACAGGCGCTGTCTAAGGCGGCGCTGCCCTATTTGTCATACAATAACTGTCTGGAGACATGTTCGAAGCCTAAAGCAAACGGTGGCTGTGCGAACGGGGAGGCCGAGCCCCAGTTTCTGCGGCCAATTCCACACACGTTTGTGTTCGGTCTGGGTGAGGTTGTGGTATGACAGGTGGTAGAGGAAGCGTGTCTGTCTTTATCAAGGCCTGGACAAGGCGTAAGACATTAAGGCCATTTCGACTGTTATAGAGACGTGGCGTAGCATGTACATAATTTGGTTTCACTCTGTAGTGAGTTGGCGGAGGGTGTGTGTTGCCTTAGCATTGGATTGTAAGGTGAAGCCAAGCACCCCTATGGCGGATTTACGCGGGACGGGTTTGTCATCTTGTGCGATGGTAAGGGGGAGATAGGTTCATCCGCGAGTGTGTTTTGTCACTATACTCGTTTTCACCTCAAGAACCGCAGTAAAAAAAAGTACGGCTTCTCGCGGAGCATTACTAATTTCCCTCTTTATGCTGAGAACTGAGATATATGTGCATTTTAGGTTAGATATATGTTACCTTATCAAGACGTACTTGTTTCAAACACCAAACGTATCGCTTCTGCCTCTGACAACCAAATCGTGTAGGAACTATATACTTCGCGCGGCGTATGAACATTGAGCAAAACGTCCTTTTTTCTTGAAGTGAAAACGGATTTAGTAGCCTCCACGCCGGGCGTATTGCTCGATGGTAGTAGCAAATTGAGTTTCGATGTGTGCGGGGGAGCCTGTCGTTTCCCAGACAGTAATGTCATCCGCATAAAGTGCATGACGGACATCCGAGATCTCATCCAGAAGGGGAGGGAGGCCTCTCATTGCAAGATTAAACAGGAGTGAAGAAAGTACGGTGCCTTGCGGAGTGCCAGGGTTTGCCACAGGTGCGGAGGAAGAAGGTGACCAAGGACGAGGCTGGTGGATCTGTCGGGGAGGAAATCGCGGATGCAATTGTTCACCTTCGCTCCGCAGCCAGTGGCTGCCAACAAGGATTAGGTCGTGGGACAGGTTGTCAAGGGCCCCCCTAAGGTCTGCGGCAAGGACAGCGTGATAGTGGGCAGTGCTCATAGAGTCTGAGAACATCGTGTTTGAGGCGGAGCAGTACATCGTGAGTGGAAATACCACCGCGGCAGCCACAGAGGATGTCGGGAAGGGCGGAGGTGTCGGCAAAAAAAATTGTGCATAGGCGAAGCTGTGGAACCTTCCCAAGCAGCTTGCCCAGACATGGGGTAAGGGATATTGGGCGCAGGTTCTAAGGATTTGCGGGCTTGGAAATCAGAACGACTGTGGTGTCTGCATCAGAGAGGTTATATAGAGAAGAGACTAGCGAATCTTGTCAGGACCAGGGTATGTGCTGCGGCGAACGTCGGTGAATGCAGCGCGAGTATCTTTGCACGTGATCGGCGCGTCAAGATAAGGGAGAGTGTTGGGGGGGGGGGGGGGGGACCCGTGTTGTCCGCGTAGCGTGGAGTGTCGGGATGGGGAAGGTTAGGCTGTCGTAGCTGTGTGAGGCATTGGGAGTCAGTTAGGTTAGTGGCGGGGAGAGGTTTGTAAATGCCTTTGGCTCTGGCCGATTTGGCTTGGCCTGGTTGTGTTCAATGACGGAGTAGGGAGCACGTTCGTGCATACCGAGCGGGCCATTGAGCCTGTCGCAGAGCGCAAGCCAGTTTTGACCAGTCAGGTTGGCAGCATAGGCTGCAGCCCCCACAGTAAGTTGTGGAATGCGTAGTTTGAGCTTTCGGTTGTGGTGTTGACATCACCACCGTTTGGTTAGGCTGCGGCACGCTTATCATAGGTGGAGGTGGGAGTCTGTGTTGCATCGGGAGTGATGGTAAGGGTGCGCGTGTGTCGGTCAAGCCGGGTTTGCAGTGTCTGCATCCAATCAGTGAGCGTGTCAGGTGAGGTATACGAAGAGGAAGATGCGCGGAAAGGAAGGCCAGTTTGTGATACAGATTTGACGTGCCTCCTCAACATCGCCTAGAAGACAAGACCGTGGTGCTGACATTTTTACGTCACCAGAGAAGGCCAACGATGGACACGGATTGGAAACGAGTGCTGCGTCAGCGCTCAACCTCGTATCAAGTCTGAGCCGAACTTTGACGCAATCGTCGTGTCCAATCTGTGTCCAGCGTTAGCCTTCGCTGATGACGCCATCTCATTCCGCACTACGGATTTATTATCTAGGAGGTGTTGTCCTCCCCCGCGAAATCTTTAGTGTTGATATGGGCGGCAAGAATCGAATGGTCATTTCCGAGTTGTTCCTCAAGGTAATGCCAGCTGCACTGGCTTTGTGCCACGGTACAGGGTAAGGTCTGGATACTTGTCGCGTGCAACGCTGGTGCCAAAGCGTGTGGCTGTCGATGGATCAGTGAATAGAGTGAGATTGTGTTGTTGAATCATAGTGTGTTAACTTGCGGCCCTTAGGTGAGTCGCAAGGGTAGCCCCAAGTGGAATGCGGAGCGCTAAAATCACCTGCAATGGATGGGCCGCAATCCTTGCACCGTGCGGCTTCAAACAGCGTGCTGAGCCGTGCAGAGCGATCTTGGGGGCGGCTCAGGCACGTAGCCAGGATTTTGTTTGGGGGGGGGGGGGGGGCGCCCATTGCAAAATGCTGTATGAGGGGGAGGGGGGAGAGGAGGTCCCAGCAAAATGGAAGATTTCGGGGGGGGGGGGGGCCCATGGCACCCCCCCCCCCTCCCCCTGGTTACGTGCCTGGGGCGGCTATAGATGTTGAGTAGGCGGAGGAATTGGGTGTTGCGCTTGCATGGTGCAGCGGGCAGGAGTTAAAATAAGACATGCGGAACGGCCTGGTTGCTCGAAGTGAAGTCGACCGCGGTGTGAATTCGCGCTTGACTATGGTGGCCACAAGGTCATCCTGATTGGAGTCGTTATGCGCCACATGTGTGATACATCCACGAAGATTAGGAAGGGTACGAGGTTCCTGTAGAAGGATTATGTCGGGCGGGGGAGTGTGCGATTGGAGATACTATATGAGGCTACCGCACTTTTTTCGGGGGGTACGGAAATTCCACTGCCACACCGTAATGTTCGAAAGAGGACCATGGCGTGGCGGATGCCTGGGGATTACAGTTCGCCGTTCACATTGATCTAATAAAGAGAAGGGCCACCTGAAAACGTGTGAAGATGCTACGGTCCCATTCTGCATTAATAGATTTCAAAAGCCCACAGATGTTTTCTTCTGCTTGAAGCTTGAGAATCCCCCCCCTTGCTTGGAGGTGGATTTGTCCGTTGAAACGGACGGAGTCATACGTATTATTCTTCGCTTTCTTGGGTTGGTGGGCGTGTTCCCTGACGCTGTCGGATCTTCGAGTTGATTACGTCAGGTGAACTGGGCCCTTGCTTAGTCGGAGGTGCCTCTTTTTTGTCCATTTTTGGGACCTTAGTTAGTGCAGCATATGTAGGCGTCTTTGGCGCCTAGATTTCAATCATGGTGTCCTGCGCAATTGAAGAAGGCTCTTTAATTTTTTCTAAGCAGCTTGGGTCATTCGGATTCACGAACTGCAGTTCTGACAGTGTTGAAATTGACTGCGTGTTGTCTGGATTAATTCCTTTTTTTATTCCTTCTGCCATTTTGAACAGGATGGTGATGTAGCCGAGGGTGCGTCGCCGCAGTTAACGCACTCATTTTGAGCAGAGCAGGAGTGTCTGTCCTCGTGCGTGCCGCTGCAGCGTTTGCACACTAGATCGCGCTTGCAGGTTGCCTCTCGATGTCCATAGCGGCAGCACTTACGGCATTGGAGTGGGTTGTCTTGGAATCAAGAAACTGCATGCCGGACATGACCGCGGTTAACGTAGCTTGCAGCTTCGATCCCCCAAACGGTATCTTAATTGCTGGACTTTTGCCTAGTGGTCGAAGACGATCAACTCTGTTTTCAGGAGACCTTAGGTTTTTGGCGTCGTCAGTCCGTGTGATGTCCACCGTCCACGTCCCTGATTACACCTGCGGCGCAATGTCTGAGAAGAGGTTGATTCGCTCCGACTTCGATTCCAAAGAGAACAGTGCAGCGTAGCAGCCCTCGCGTCGTCGTTCCGTTTCTTACGTCTACGGCAATGAGATTCAGGCGGTTGCTGCTCCTGGTTTCCAAGATGCATTTCGGGAACATCTTCTCCAGAGCAAGGGACAGTCTCAGGCTGCTCAGCGACGTAATTACTTGGCTATCCTCTACTGGTTAGAATACGACAGTAAGCCCTTTCGGGCACTATCGCAGCAGCGCAAACAGTCACAGCACTTAGGCTTGAATTATAGGGCTATACGTTTTCCACTTTTTTCTTGTGATGGCATCGCGCCAGTCTGGTCCTTCAGAATCGAAAAGTTCTATGTCACTAGTTAGCACAGTGAGGCTGTTTGCTGACCTGGAGAGATGCCCTCAGCGATATTCATGAGCGAGTTCTTGTCTTCTGATCCAGCGTTCGAGCTGCCACAGATAAAGGAGGGCCGACTGTACTGATCGGTGGAGACGTGATGACTTGAATACAGTGAGGGTGGCCCAAAAGACATGGCGAGGTCGATTTCCGTACACCGGGGAAAAGCCCGGTGCGGCAGACCCCACCATGGGCGGGTGTAGTCAACTTCCGAACGTTGTCTGGAGTTCAAACTATTCAGACCCGACTGATATCAAAAATATTATTCCAAGGGAGCGAGCTTGAAAAACAAACAAAAAAACGCAACCGTCTTCGAAACACTTCTCTCTCCCTCTCACGTTCTAGATTGTAGATACATATATATAGGTGATCCTCCGTTGGAAAGTTCACACGCATCGTCTTAGGAATCTGAGGCGCGATAAAACAAGATGGCAGGTGTTATCGACCCCGCCGCAATCACGAACGCTTTGGCTCGGAGTATCTCGGTGATGAAGGCGTGCGGTATTTGAGCCGAGCCTCGAGTGCGTACATCAACATGCCCCGAGCCGTCATCGAGAAGACCTCTCCATACTTGAAGTGTCCGCCGCCCCAGGGCTCAAGACTCCGTTCCGAACCCCCACCGACCGCGCTTCGCGATAAGCTTGTCGAGCGACCCCGACATTCACACAAAGCGACCGCTCCTCTTATGCTCATTCTCGTCTTTTATAATGTAGACTGTGGCAAAGGGTATGCAAGTATTTAGCGGCCGGCGTAGCCCTTGGCGGGTGCTCCCGCTGCATACCTGTTCGTGCAGCCGAGGCGCGTTGTACACTCTAAACTCGCACTGCTTGTACACCATACAAACGACATTGTGTTCACTACAGACAGGATTACATAATTTTCTGCGGACACGTCTCGCATGCAAGGAAGAAAAATGGGTCAGACATCTTCAGACCGTACTTTGTATGATGTATTAGCAGTGCGACTGTGTTGAAGAACTGCCCGTCTCTTTTGGTTTAATATCCCAAAGGCGCTCCAAATGCGCAGCATTTAATAGAACTTCTGTGATGTCGCGGTATCATGTGACGTTACGTCACGGGACCATGTGACACCATAGCGTCACAATGTCACGTGACTGCACGTTGGCATGACTTGACAGGCGCCACTCCGAAAGCGTCACGTGAGCACCGCGACGCCATCGCGGTGTTCAAGCGACGACGTCCCGGTGAACCTTGTAACTTGGAGAACATAATAGCGCTTCACGGCAGGGACGAAGAGTAGGAACGAGACAACACAATGCGCTAACTTCAACTGTTTAAATTGTCAGAAAATCAAGGGTATAAATACTTTGCATCATCGCGCCATTCAACCAATCCCATGCCACGCCAATGCTCGCAAGAACTGTGTCTCTTTGTCGACCAAATCGATCGACGCCACTCTCCCGTAGTTTTTTTTATCAGGTCTGCTTCTATAATTTCCCTTACCGTCTTATCTCTATGTTTTCTAATAACAGTGCATAAATTAAATTCAGGTTTGCACCCACAGTCATGGCAGTGCACTGACCAATGACCGTCACGCTGTCCGCTCACTTTTTGGTTGTGTTCGCGCAATCTATACCATTTAGACATCTTCCATGTCCCACGTACTTTTTACCGCACGTCAGCGGGATCTGATCGTTCGTATACCCTTCGTCCCTGTCGTGAAGCGCTGTTATGTTCTCCAAGTTTCAGTACCAACTCGTCCAAGAATCCGCATTACTTAACCTTGTAAAACGCGGATGAGGTCACGTGAACGCCGAGACGTCGTAAGCGTGGCTTCACCTTCGAGGCTTTCATGCCACGGGCACGAAGGCGCAAAGAGCTAGCTGGCCCCGTAAACGCTACGCAGTTATGAAAATCTTATGGCTCTGGCCATCCGTGGCAGATATCTAGCACGTATAGGATACGTCACAAGGTCGTCAGGTGTCACGGTCACGTAGTCACGTCGTCGCGTAACCACCGTCCGCTAAACCAGGCGCGACGTAAGACCGCTACATTTAGCAGACGACGTCACTTTCATGTGGGTCTCTTCTTTTTTTTTTTTTTTTTTTTTTTGCATTGCACTCTCACCGAATTACGCGGAGCAACGAGCAACCAAAACGTGACACTCATTGTCCCTTGGCGGATTTCGCAGCTGCTTCTTTAGTTATGCGAGGCTGCCATGCTTGAGGCTCCGACCCGATCACGCTTCGCGCCTAGAAAATGGCTACCAAATATGTTACTTCATAGATTTTCGCGAAGAGTCTATCCGCACCGCCTGTTTCGCTGAAAAATAGACGGGCAGGCAGCTTCTCGAATGAATAAGACTCTCGTGTTTTTGCGCCTTCCTCTCTGACAAAGGCGGCCGTGAATCAGCCCGTGTCCGGGCTCGCGCGACGGAAACGTCGGATTCATCTTGTTTTCATTGCAGATCTGCTGTGTAAACACAGAGCCTTCCTGCCCTTAGCCTGATTGATTTAATTTTCCGTCGGCGGGGTAGGATGACTCGATTCAGCGAGGAAACCAACAATATCGGAAGATAGTGATTGACTCCCTACGGCCTAGTCACCCGCAAATGCATTGAAATAACTATAGGGGTGTGCGAATACTGGCCACGAATCGAATAGCACGGCGTCACTAATGCGGGGCGCAAGTTCGTCTGCTTTTTTTGCGGGGGTTGTGGTGACGTCAGAACGCCGAGCCCTGATTGGTTCTGAATGAAGGATAGTGGGTAGATCTCAAGGCAGCTCGCTTTAAGGTCTACCCACTATCCTTCAATCGGAGCCAATCAGAGCTCGGCGTCTTTCTGACGTCACCGCAACTCCTGCGCAAGAAGCAGACGACTTGCTCTCCGCATAATCTTCACAGTGTGATGTGACCGGTGGCTGAGTCAAGTTGCGGTTAATTGTGTTTATTATACGCTCCGTGCGGGAACTATAGGGGGCGCTTCGAAAAACGCGCGTAGCGCCGCTAACGGAGGAGCTGGCGTTCGACAGTGAAACCCGTTCAGCAGCCAGCGGCACCTTTTCGCGTGCGAAGCTGTGGCGGTGGAAGCGGTTACGGACGGAACTTTCGGCTTTTTGAGCCGATACGTTGATGGTGACGTTGCATGAGTGCTGGGGCAGAGCTAAGAAGGTCGTTTAGCTGTCCTCCGCTTCTTATATATATCAAAATAAATACATTTTACACCTTCTATCAATCGCACTGCATGCTGGCTTCCGACGAGAAACCTTCCCGGTTTCTAGACGGTGCAATCACTGTACTTTTTTACAAAATCGACGAGGCATCTATATCCTGAAATTAATCTACCCCAAATTCATTGAGTTCAGGGTGGAGAAAGAAATCAAGATGATTTAAATCGTGATTTAAGCCACACCATGCAATATCACTAGGATCATTTTCCATGAAAACACTTTTTTCACAAAACTAATTTACCATAAATACTCGTTTATTATTGTTTGTAATTTGAAGCCGTCCCTGTAAATGCATTTTGCTTTTAATAAAAAACAAGAAACAACATCAGGCAAAAAAAAAAAAATGTATAGCACACTGAACACGAGCAAAATGTGGTGGTCTTCTGCGCTAAACGGAGAGGTGAGCTTTCTTTCTGTCTTGCACTTCCTTCGTTAACTACGTGGCGTCTCAAGCAAGCATGTCATAATTATGCGAACAAAACAAACAAAAACTTGTATGCGTGCGCCCACGCGCACACAGACAAACAAAGGGTGTGACTGAGCGAGACAGGCACATACAGATCTAATTTTGCATTTAAGGTTGATCTTACATCGGTCAGTACGAGGGGCGTTCATAAAGTTCGTATTATCGGCACAAAAAATTAAAGAAAACGGAACAAAACAGGCATCAACATGAACGCGCGTCCCTCTAGTTTCCGCACAGTATAAACACCGCATGCTATAGTAGCTCGGAACGCCGCTGGGGAGTCGAAACAAAAATGGCACCGCCCGTCGGTGCCAAGCACATGCAGTGATCCGTTGTTTTCATTTGAAGGAAAGCAATGCCAAGGATATTCCATCCAATCTGGGAACGTTGTTCGGGGACAACGCCCCAGTTTACGACACTTTTGGTTAAAGGGCAGAGACGCTTCTAGTGTGGCCAAATAAGAGGAAAGCATTTCAAGGACGGTGACCAAGTGATTGCTGAAGTGGAGCGATTCCTGAACGCTCAAGACGAGGAGTTCTATGGCAATGGCCTCCGGCATGTGGTGCATCGCTGGAAAAAGTGGGTACCTTTTGGTGGCGAACATGTAGAGAAAGTCTCACCTCCTACTCGAGTTTGATTGCTGAATCTCTATTTCTTCGTGACAATAACACGAACTTTATGAACGCCCCTCGTATATACACGTTTTGTCTTACACAAGCTTGCCCACTTTTTTATGAAATTATACCACCACCTCGCGCACTTTAAAACCAAAGGAAAAAGGCACTTTCGTTAAACAACTCGCGAACTTTGATCAAGTTCGAAGGCCATAACTTTATGTTGTTGAATATATGTATACTGTAATCGACTTAATTTTCGCGAGGACCTAATTATGGAGAATTTCTTGAATCGCCTACAGTTCGCGAAAAATAGGTCCCGTGAGCAATTCTATATATATATAAATATTTTTTTTTTGCTTTTTACTTTTGGAGCGGCTGAGGCCTTTAATACTTTGTTTGGAACCGACCTCAGAAGCAATGGTAACAGTGGCACCGAGTGCACAAAGCTGAGAAAACAATCTGGCGGGAACGAGCTGTTTCCTGGGAATTTTTATAGAAACTCGAATATATTCTTATTTTGTTTTGCTGAAAACTTGCAGCAAATAAAGCTTTCTCGAAGCTCTCCCCCCCCCCCCCCCCATTCTCCCTCTCTCCACGGCGTTGACAAATGAACGACACGCCCGGGTTCTCGTCAAAACGTGCATCCTAATGCTAAGCATTAAAACAATTACAGAGCGCAAAGCGGCAGTGAAAGTGAATATGTCAGCCGCGCCGACACAGTAGCAGACATGATCGGGAACCAAATTTCTGGCGTCGTACGGAGCGGGTCTATTGTTGTCGCTGTCTCACAAATCATCGGCCAGTTGAAAAACTATGAAACTTAGTCCCCACCAGACACGATGCATAGCTATTGGAGCACTTGTTGACGCAGCAGTTCATCAACCCAGCGTAAACGCACCTCTCCGAAATCAATGCCTACCAATGTAAGCTGCGTGCATGGTTTCGTTTCGCTGGGGTTCTCACTGCCTACCTTCGGTAACAGCCGTGCGGCGGCGCGCCGGTCGCGTCTAGTCAAAACCAGCACAGAGCATCTTCTGCGTGCCGGGGAGTGGCGGTGATCGACACCTCCTAGAAATAAGGCCGTAGCATTCCGAGTGGTTACGTCACAATGTCGGAGGAAGGAAGGCCATGGCGCAACTACGTGAGAAAATTTCTGCTATCGACGCATATCGACATAAAAAATAAAAAAAAAGTTTCTTCTCGAGCGGCGCGGTGGTGTTCGTGCGCGTTATCCGACATTAATACCCGTTTTAAAAGCGCAGTCGTGTACTATTTATTATAAATATAATATAAACGTTATATACAACGCGTTACCAAGGTTGAAAGTACCAATTTATATTTATGATTATCCCCGTAACCGCGGGACTACGCGCAGTCCCGCAGCTCCCCACACTTTTCGAATGAACCGGCTCCGAATTTCCGATGCGGACATCTTCTTCCCTCGTACTGGCTCCGATTCTGGTAAATTTACGTTGTGTGTGAGCTGCTGACTGTCTGAAAAGGAACGCTGAGACTGTTCAGAAGGGAAAGGAACCGAAAAAAAAAAATCCAGTCATCGAAGCAGGCCGGGAGCGCACACGAGCAAGAGATGGGTCGACAATGTTAAGCCTCTCGTCCACTGCTGCTGCTGCTCTCGTGTGTGTGTGGTTCTTTTGATCCTCCTACCCGTCGTTTTTTTTTTTGTTGTTGTTGTCACCGCAGTCTCGGGTAGTTTTCTTTTTTTTTTTTTGTTCGCTTGATACTAGGGCATTTACGTGGATTCGCGAAACAAGTCCTGCTACGGTTTGAGTGACGTGTGTGGCAACTAGTCAACGATCGACACTGGTCGATGACCTCTCTCTCTCGACAGAGAGAGACTTCTTGAAGTTCGTGTTCAAATGTTTTCGTGATGAATCTTGTGGGGCGTATGGATACGATCGACAGGTGAGAAACAACTTATTTACGGGCTTTCTTGGTCATGTAAGACGCAAGTAAAGTGCTGCAGTCGATTTCTTTGTTTTAAATCTCGTGATAGAGTGGAATTTCGTTCTTCGTTGTTATCCGTTTGCTATTGCGTCGACATTTGTAAATATGCGTGGTAATATTCTAGTTTTTACTGGAAGGTAATTAACAAGTTTGTGTGATTATTGAAAGTGCGTTATGTGTGCTTATGTGTTTATTTATACTAATGTTATTTTGTTGCCTTTACCTACGTTTATACTAGAATCTTAACTGTATTAAGGTAGTAGTATTATTGTATACAAAATAGGTTATATTTTGTTCTTAGGCAGCTCGAGCCCATAGGGAGAAGTAAATTAGTTGACTGTAAATAGTAAGTTTAGTACCCCTGCCACACGGATAAGTTTTCATATATTTTGATTAAATAATACGGGATTTAATCAGCTCGCTGTTTTGGTGTGATTATACGAGCGTCGCAAGCTGATTCGTCGACCCCATATTTTCATTCGATTGAAATTACATTAATTTTAATTCAGTGACTGCACGCGATAAAATCGCTTACATGATCGTAAGTGACACTTGTCGAGCCGTGTCCGCGTTGGCTATACGTCTACCTGATTTTTAACTGATCTGTATTGCTGTGTCCAATCACTGCGTGTCTTGCCATTTTGTCGAAATATTTCTGTATGAAATATGCATTCCTACAGCAATAATTGCGCGACTCAATATTTTCTACTTAAAACAATCACATTTTTCTATAGACGTCTTCTACGCATACCTCGTACCATTTCGTATAGATTATTTAGCGGTGTAATGATTTGCCTGTGTAATAAAGTGTTTCTTAGACACGTTGCTATGTGAAGCTTTCATTTTATCTAATAAGACACGCGTATGTGACGAAAAGCGCGTTACGACGGTCGATCCACGCGCGTTGCCTTCGCTTCGACGCCCGCTCCCGATGGCCTTTCTTTGCGACGTCACGAGAAGAGCGCTACGGCCTTATTTCTAGGAGGTGTTGCGGTGATCCGCCGCTGCTTATGTTTCAGCCAGGAGAGAGAGACGGGAGAGGGAAACTCCGCCGGGCCCCGCATTGTGAAATCGGGGGTGTCGGGTTGCTCTCCGTCGGTCGGGGAACACGGCTCGTACCGCTGGCTCGTACCACGCGTACGTAGTAGCGCAGTGCATAGAAAAGCCTACGGCAACCTGTTTTCTTAACGGTGTCACGAAGCCTGCAGGATGACACTGCGGTATCTGCGTGGCGCATCCCGGGCAACTCACTGCCGTTCCGCAGCCAATCAGATTGCAGCATTTGACAAGGCGAACGCCGGAGAACCAATCCGGAAGGACGTGAGCATAATAAGCCACGTCCTGAGGTTCTTAAGCTTTCTGCGACCCTACACCGTTCCAGCGCTTATCACCCAGGCGAGGAAAACGCTGAGTCACTGGCCCGTATGAAGCCTGTGCGGTGCATATTCAGCAAAAAAAAAAAAAAAAAAAAAGGAGCTGTCGTGCATTCTCGGAAAGCGTTCATAGCCGCGGTCGCACTGCCCAGTACTTCAAGTTCATACAAAAGGCAGTGTGCAGATACTGGCTGGGGCGTGCTTCTTTTTCCTGTATGGCGATCCCGTAACGTCGGTTGTACAAAAAATTGGAAGGACCTTTACCTTCAAAGTCCTCGAATGCGTGAAATAGGGAATTGGTGTTTCACGTGACGTATATTTTCCCGTTATATGTAGCGGGAAAACTGAACGGTTGTATAGATCACGTGAGGTCGATTTCCACCGCTAAATTTAGCGGGGAAACTGGATCGGTGTCTAGGTCACAATACGCGAATTTTCCCAGCTACGTTTAGCGGGTAACCGAATCGGTCTATGGGTCACGTGACGTCGATTTCCAGCTAAATTTTTCTGGAAAACTGAATTGATGTTTCGGTCGCGAGACGTGGACTTTTCCCGCTAAATTTAGCGGGGAAACTGAGCTGAAATATAGGTCACGTGCCGTCATTTTCTTTGAGGCGTTTTAGCGCCGAGATGTTTCGGTGGCGCCCTCTCGTGGTTCCCTTTCGTGACGTCACGACAAGATTTGCCTCGCCGTGATTGGCAGGACTTGCCTCGCCATAAAGCGGCGATTGGGCAGGCATTACCATATAATACAGGAAGCTACGGTTTGGCCAATCGCGAACTTTGAGAACAGCGACGCTTTTGGTCGCGCACGTCGCTAATGGATCACGTGACGCCACTTTCCCCATTAGATTTAGCGGAAAGTGCACGGACGGACAAAGTTTTGGGAGCAGGGAGCTCGCGACACTGACAGGGTATTTTTGCTCGCCAAGGTTTTGCTTTTTAGATGACATATGAGAGCCCAACTACCCAGAAAAAAACAATTGGCGGCTCGAAATTCGTTTTCTTTCCGCCTGAAAACCGCCGATCGAAAACTGGCCGGTTTGAGTCGCGCTCAGTCTCTTCTCCGTGGTCACGTGCCGGTTTTCTATGGTTACAGGCTGGTTCACACATTTGCAACGGTTGCGTTCGCAAGCAACCGAAATGACCATAACTATCAAAACACCGCAACAACCGTGACTCACGGATTGCTTCGCGAAGCTACCCCTTGCGTCGCTCGCCATGCGGTGTACGGCGAACACTTGTCCCGGTGACTTTGTCGTTCCGCTCCTTTCGGTTGCATGCGAATGCAACCAACGCAGATGTGTGAACCGGCCTTTAGACACAACCACCAAATATAATCGAAGTCGTGGGTCATCGAAGGCACACGCTCAATATTAGAAGTAGAAAGGAAATGTGATACCCATTTTTTTCTGCTTTCTAAAAAGCTGCAAATACGTTGATTAAAAAAAAAGTTGCACGATTACGTGATTTTTGCTATCCTTCTCCTCCTCTATATTTCTTCTTCCTCCACAGTCCAGTTTCGGTTTCAGTTTCAAGCTGTTGCGTTTTTTTTTTCTTTTTTACTTTATTAAAAATATACGTGAAGCTGTAGCAAAATATTGATTGGATATTGTCTTCTGAAACCATAATTATTCGCCGGGCAAAAAAAGGAAACAAAATATTCGGGGTGTCAGTGTCCCTCTAAAAAGCATTTCATGCTTTAAAGCGGTCTGCACACCTTTTTGAAGTATGCATGGATAGGAAGTAAACGTGCTACGAATATGCTTTAGGCGTGGTCGCGCCTATATTTTTATCATCAGGTCCTCAGCGAACGCCGTGTTTTTTTTTGTTTTTTTTTTTGTTTTGTTGTCCGATGAAAGAGCAGCGTGCGGCCTTACACAGCCCAGGAGACAAAGTGGCTACGTCAGGCCTACTGGGTCAGACCCCAGCGGGCCTTGACCTCTTCCGACTTGTACACATCAAGTATACCCACTGCCACCACCGAGCAACGCCAACGACTATTTCGAAACTAGCCTAACGAAGTCACCCGACAGGTTGAACGCCCCAGTTAAGTCGGTCTGGGTATACAAGCGGCCTTTGCACTCCTCACAAAAAAGGTTCTTGCTGTTTTCTTTTCTTATTTTCTTTGGCTATTTTGGGGAGGCGACACACAGCCTCGAGACACACCAACAACAAGGAGAGAGGCGAGCCGTATACACGTACACCACAACACCGCCCTTGAGGTGAAGGAACGCTGCGGACAGGGCAAAAGATTACAAAATAAAATAAAAAAAGCCAAGTCACTGCACCTTTCCCTTTCTGACTTTCTCTCTCTCTCTCTCTCTCTCTCTCTCTCTCGCTATCTCGGAGGAGACGGTGAACCACCTCGGAAATTAGCATACACACGCACTGAAAAGGAGCCGTCACGGACCGTCTCGGATGACCTGATACGGCTGCCTCCTTGGCCTGCGGTTTGCCGGCGCGTTTTTGCCGTTCCCCCCTCCCCGGATGTTTTGAAAGGGACTCGCTTCCTCGGATTGAATTGAGGATTCTACGCAACGCCCCCCGCGGTACGAGCTTAATTTAAAAAAAAAAAAAAAACGACAATGAGTCTGGCACGTCATCATCATCGCCATCATCATCACTGGAGTCACCAAAGGGCTTAAGGAACGCAAGTCTTAACGTGTCCCAGGCACCTTGTTACTAATGCCCCTGAATAAGAAAGGTAGCGCCATTTTTTCCCTCCTCCTCCGACGCGCACACTTCTCATCCTTGTGATTTGCTTTTTTACACCCCCGCGTCGACTTTAGCGCCGCCTAGATCGGCCCAAGATAGCAGGCGGCATTCTTCAAAGGATGTCGCTACTTTTCCGTATCAAGGGGCTTTCCTTGTTACCACTCCGCAGACGATGAAACTGCTGAATTATAGGAACGCCGAGGTACGCATCGCAAAGCAAGAAATGTCAACATAATATGCCACAACCTTCTTCGTTCACTCTTGTGTCCAGCCATCTGGTGGACATATCCGGTATGGGTGACGAAAAAATAATAAAATATTTCAACCTGCAAATAGTGAAAAAAAAAAAAAAAAATAAGGCAGGCAAATTGAGAATGGCTGACGGTTACGCTTATATCCTGAATGCATTCTATACATGGGTTGCACGCGACGTCATATCCTTCCTCCTTTCTGGTGGCCAAAACCTGCTGTTATACTTCGTTTCACCTTATGTGCGAGCTAAGGCGAAGCTGGAAGCGCGAGCACGAAAGCTCCGTGCCTTCAGGCTTTGCTCGAGCGCGCGAGCTGGGCAGAAACGCAAAAAGCGCTGTTCTCGCGCTTCTAGCTTTGGCTTCGCTTGCAGATAAAGTGAAACGAAGTATAATGAAGCTGTGCTCACTCGTTTCCGCTCGCTCGCGACGCTCGTGTACTGCTCGTAGAATATGCACAGTAAAGGCTACGCTCGAGGAAGTTCGGCCACCAGAAAGGAGGACCAAATTACGTCAGTGCAACCTATGTATTCGCGTGGCGACGGCGAAACAATGTTTTTGCCCATACCGGAAGTGACGACGATTCAAGATGGCGCCGCCCGCGTGGAAAAGGTATACATATGGTACCAGAGTATAGATCAGGATGAATCGAGACTGCAGTTAGTTTTACAAGCGATTTGTATCATACCGGCAGAAATAATAGATGTCCACGCGCCAAAGGAGGGACGCACAGACGACACGGGGAGAAGAAGCTCAGCAGAGGGATACCTACTGGTAAGCCTGCTGTTGTAAGCCTCGACAAACGGCGCCTGTGACCGGAACAGCAGCTGACATTTTGCGAAGAGATATAACTGAAGAAGCTATTCGCAACTTTTGAGCTTTACTCGCTCTTTCTCGCGCAGGTTGAAACGTGGTGGCGCCAGTGTGCATGAATAGCCCCAACCACTTGCGGTTCCGAACAAGACGGCAGGTTTCGCAGCGTTTGCGAAATCAAATATACACGCTATCTTCTGGAAATGGCCACTTATAGCAGTTTCAGACTTAATAGGTGAACGGCATTCGGCAGCTTCAGGTTCCTTTGGAAATTTCGTTTCACTGTTGACAAACGACAACCATGAGCTGCAAGCCTGTGCAAGCATAATTCTGAAACTTCCAGACTGTAGTTTTCACAACCATGCTTAGACAGGCTTGCAGATCATCGTCGTCATTTGTCAACAGTTAAAGGGATTGTCCGGTCAAATTTTGTATTCGAGAAAACAATTGAATATAATTGTTATTGCCTCGAGACCCATCGTACGTACAATATCTGAATTTTATATGCCCCTCTGCGTGAGTAATTGAATTTATACTGCTCCAATCGCACTCTAGCGTAAACGCTGCTTTCGGTGGCAACATTGAAGCTCTAACGTCACACAACACAAAGCGAGCATTTCTGTCTCGTCGTTTACCTGCGAGTGAACGCCGCAGCGTGCTTCGTTTGTGTTGTTGTGCTCAACTTGTTTCGTAATTGGGTGAGATTTTTGTTGCGCTGTTGGGTGCCACAACCACCGGGCAGCACATGCGAGCCAAGACATGACGTTCCGCACTTTTCCGCGAGACGTGCAGGGACGAGCAAAATGGACCGTCGCCGTGCGTAGGGACTGGGTTCCCGTCAAGATCGAGATCCCGCTTATGCAGCAATCATCTCAGAGAAGAGTGCTACGAGCTGAGCTCTTAGCGGACAGAAGGCTCATAAGCTGAGGTGTGATGCTGTGTCAACGATATTAAACTACGTCCATCCACTCCTCGTCCAAATCAGATCAATCAATTTGATTATGCAGCCAAACCGAAACCAACAGCTAGACCACCTGGAAACGATACCAGAAGTTGTATTTAGCACGCGTGCAGCCAAATTCTGTTTGACCCGCATGTGAAAATAGAGCGTGGCTACGATGCACCAAGCTCGTCCAAGTCAAGTGACGACATGCATTTGAACGATTCGCCGTTTGCCTTCGACCCGTGGACATCGCCTCTGAGGGAACGACCCGCAGCGTTATCACCGATCCAGTGGATCCGCAGAAATGCGTACCTAGATGCCGCTTCGTGTACCTAGTTGCTAAGGCCCCTATTTGCTTTGCAAGCGCTCCTAGTTCGATCGGCGGCCGTCGCAGTTGTTTGCGCGAAACGGCATACGTTTGCTCGAAGCTTATGGCTGTTTTCGAGTAATATTGGTAATATCCTGCTAAAAGGTGTGACTTATTTTGCACACGCTTGGGAACTGCATTAAAAGAACCGTATTTCAGTAGGGTACAGCCTAGGAGACTATATAATTCGAAACAAAATACAAGACATCCATCGACCAACGCTTGTGATCCCGACCATGCGACAAACCTTTGCGTTTTGTGACGTCACGCAGCAGCTACGGATGTCAGCCATTGACACTGGCGAAATTCGGAGTGCAGTTTTGTACACACGCTCACGAAAGGTTTAATTAATAACGGGAGATCATATATCGAAATAAAAATGACGTTTGTGTACATGCAGGCTCCCTGGACGTAACGAGCGCAAAAACTTAAGTACTTCCAGTTTCGACCGGACAATCCCTTTAAGCAAAAGTTTCTAAGGAACCGGAAGTTGCCGAACGCCGCTTACCTATTGGTTGGTTGGAAAATGTCTTTATTATAATTATAAAAAGGTGATTTACGCTCGCCGATCTTGACTTAAGTCATCTTCTTTGAGCGAATGAGTTTATGTTATTTTTTTTTTTTTTTTTTAGATGAATTGTGTAAGTGTGGCCTCCTTCACGTATGTGAGGAGGGAATCTAGGGTTGCCTTGCGATGCTCAGGGGATCCAGGGGGCAGGACCCATTCTTCAGGGCTATTCGGTCGCATTTGGTGTGGTAATGCCTCTAGGGCTTTCCGTCTTGTCTCTTCAGTGCGGGGACAGTCCCAGAAGACGTGGGTCTCCGAGGCGGTCTCCTCGCAGTATTCACAGAGGCTCTCGTTCCTGGGTTGTGTCGACGGTCCTGCTTGTGAGTTCTGAAGTTCTGTCTCGTGCTGTTTCGTTGCTAGTCTGCTTTTCTTGAAAATGGCTGTGCGTTTGGGAACCATTGCTGTATGAGTGCGTAATCTTCTAAGGCATACTTTCTCCCAACGGGTGTAGTTATCCGCTGGGAGGGGATGCGGGTCTTCTCGAAGGAGGCTCCCGAGCCGCTCGCGGCGTGCCTGGCGTTCGACAGCCTTAAGTGCCAAGGGGTCGACTTCTTCTCCTTCCGGTTGGATTGGAGATCCAGTGTTCAAATGTTGTACGTCGTCGCTGTCAGTGCCAAGGCCGGGTAATTGATGAGGAGGGAGGGAGACCCGTGCGGCATCGTCCGCGGCGTCGTTCCCGGGTATTTCCTGGTGTCCCGGGATCCACCTTATGGTTACTCTTCTTCCTTCGCTTCTGTATATGCGTGCAATTGCTTTGACGGTTTGCACCGTCTTACTTCTGCTCGAGGGGTTACGATACTCCTCGAAAGCCTTCTTGGCGTCTGTGTAGATGTAGATTTTCTTGCGTGGGCTGAAAGCTGCGGTTTCGATGGCCAGCTGGATGGCCATTAATTCCGCTTGTTTTACTCCCGTTCTTGGTTTTAGCGTTCTTGTGACCGTGAATTGGTCCCTGAATCTGTGTGCTGCGATGGCGACTTGAGGCTCTACTTTTGATGCATCGGTGTAGTATATATCTGCCTCGGGGTCTTCAAGTAATTTTTGGAGGTCATAGTTGTGTTTCTTAGCTGCTGTTTTTCTTCTCCCCCTTTGCACTTTGCTTAAGTTTTGTGGTAAAGGCTTCGTGTCCACGACTGTCTCATCCTCCCACGGTGGCGGGGGGATCGAGATAGGTGTGTCCGGGCACTCAATGTCTAATTTCATCAGGATGTTCCTGCCAGCTGTAGTCTTCTGCAGCCTAGTACTTGGCTTATTTTATCTTCTTGAGCAATATCTCTGAGACAGTTCATTCCGGCGATTGTTTCCAGTTCTTCTATCTTGGTGCATTTCGGTAACCCGGTGACGACTCTCATCGCCATACGGTTAAGTACCTCTAGGCCCTTCCGTTGCTCACTGTTGAGGCGAAGGTAATTAATTCCGTAGGTGGTTTTTGATACTAACAGGGCCCTGACTAGTTTTTTTAGTGTGTGTTCTTGCGCTCCCCACGACTTGCTCGTAACGAATTTGATTTTCCCCAGTGTAGCTTTCCAGTGGTTCTTAATTCCACGATACCATTTGCTTGCTCTGCCATCCTCTTGAAAGGTTACTCCCAGGATTTTGACAGAGTCTGTTCTTTGTATGGGGGTGCCGTTGACGTTTAGATGAATTTTGTCGCAGGTTCCGTTATCTTTCCTGCCTCTCTTATTTGCTACGGTAACACAGTTTGTCTTGTCTGGGGAGAGCCTCATTCCCACCCTTTGTAGGAAAGAGTGGATGGTGTCCAGGCCCTCTTGCAGGATCTCTTTTTGTTCTTCTACGTCTGGTTCGTTTGACCGGATAGTAATGTCGTCTGCATAGATTGAATGACCCAGACCTTCAACTTTTTCTAGTGCAAAGGCTAAGTCTGCCATCACCATGTTAAAAAGCATTGGTGATAAGACCGCTCCTTGTGGTACTCCGATTACGTTCTCCCTCTTTGGTCCATGTTCTTCCCAACTACGACCTCGTACGTCCGGTCTTCTAAGAACGACTTTATAAATCCTAGACAGCGGCCTTTAAAGGGGCACTGACAACCCAAAGGTCGTATTTTTTTTATTGTCTAAAACGATGCAAGTTGTAGTCACAGACACGCAAAAAAAACCGCATCGCGAAAAAAAATTTCCCCGCGCGCGCGTGCGCCTTTTTATTTTTGGCGTTTAAATTTCCCGCGCTCACCTCCTCGCTTCTTTTGATCGGTGACGTCAAAAATCAGGAATTTTAGAAGCTTTGTAGGTGACATTTCTATAACATTTAATAACGGCAATCGTAAAACATGTTTTTTAACGCAATTGCGAGCGCCCTACGGCCCCTCTTTCTGAAATACCAGAAATCAGAGTTCGGTGTGATGTTGCTTCCTAGATTTGTACCCTCCCTCGGAAAACTTGGCGGCATCGTCGGCGAGCAACACGGCGAGTGGGGAAAGAAACGGGTTCTTTCCCGCGCCGGCGTGATATCACCTCCATCTCGCTTGGGGTTGCCGTGGCAACGGCGGAGGTCTGAAAAAAAGTCGAGTCTCAGGAGACCGCAAAATTTGACTCACTGTACTGGCGCGGATCGCGCGGGAACTTCAAATTCGGCATTTGGAAATTGTTTTTTTAATTCACAAATACTGAATTTTCAAGTTTCGAATTTTGAAGGTAATGTCCCGGCATCGTTTTCAATCGTTTCGGATAATAAAAAAAAAATATGATTTTGACGTGTCAGTGCCCCTTTAAGGCCCCGGTTGATGGCGCCTTGGACCACAGCATCGTGAGGTACAGTATCGAATGCCTTTTTTATATCGACTGCAACTATTGTCCTTGGGTACATGTTCGGGGGTCTTGCCAGTATGTCCTTGTGTATTAGGGCGATACTGTCGACGGTTACAAGACCAGGCCGGAACCCCGTTTGTACCGAGGAAAAGGCTGGTTCTTCGCCGTCTGCTTGTTTCTTGTATTCTAGCTGCCACGTTATCCTAGCCAGGATCATACGTTCGGTTATCTTACACAAATTAGAAGTGAGGGATATCGGTCGCAGGTTCTGTATCGAATCGGTTGGCTTGCCTGCTTTGGGGATAGGTATCACGGTGGAGTGTTTCCACCCCGCCGGTATCCTCCCGGTCTCCCATACTTCGTTGATGTGCCGAAGTAATTGCTCTTTTCCCACTTCAGGTAAGTTGCGTAAGGCGGCAACCGTGATATGGTCAAGGCCAGGTGTGGAGTTCTTGGCTGCGTGCAGTGCTTCTAGCAGTTCTCCCATGTTGAATGGAGCATCCATGTCCATATTATCATGGTACTCCGGTCTGTCTGCGGGGACGTCTTTGGGATTTTGTGGTTGCGGGAAGAAATAATCGCTCGCTATTTCAGCTAGCTTGCGCTCGGATTCCCAATTTGACTGCGAGGTTTTGGGCGGTGCATTTGGCCTTTTTCTTGCCCGTAAAGGCGCGAAAGGTCCGCCACATCTTCGTTGCTCCCCCCTTGGTGTTAAAGCCGTCACAGTGTTTGCGCCACCGAGATCTCTTGAGCTGGTTGGTGTATCTCTTGGCTTTCGCCGTCGCCGCGTTGAATTTAATTCGGAATCGCCAGTCTTTTTTGTTCTTTCTGTAGTGTTGTTGGGCTTGAAGACGACTGGCCCAGAGGTTAAGCAGGTGAAGGTCTGGGTCGGGGTCGTCTGATTTAACTTGATAAATTTCGGTGGCACTTCGGAGGGCTTCCGTGATTCGGAGCCCTAGCTCGCTGTCGTTCGCGAGATCACTAAATGCTTTGCGGAACTTGTCCCACTTGATGAATTTCGACTGTCTCCTGGCGTCTGAGTGTCGTTCCGCCGTCAGTTCAATCTGGATGGGGAGATGGTCACTGCCCATACTGTCGGGTAGGACGGTCCACCGCGCCCTGACGTTACTTGAAGCCCAAGTGAGGTCTGGTGAGGTGTCACTCTGTCTTGATGTTTGTCCGATGCGGGTGGGTATATGCGGGTTGTTGAGAAGTCTCAGAGTAGCGGTTTTTGCCTGTTCTGCTATGTTTTTTCCTCTTATGTTGTTATATCGATAACCCCACGTAGTGTTCTTGGCGTTGAAATCACCTGCCACGATGATTTCCTCATCGCATTTTCGTTCTTTGATTAAGGTTTGTAGCCAATTCATACTTTCGTCTTCCTTCTTCTGTGGTCTGATGTATACCGAGGCTAGTATGAGTTTTCCCTTGGCGGTGTGTAGCCGTGCTGCTACAATTTCTTGGTGTTCGTCGCAAATATCGGTCGTGTCGATGTGCGAATGTGGGACACTGTCCCTGACTAGAAGAGCAGTTGTCCCGTTAGGACTGTGTAGTTCGTTCTGTTGATTTAGGATTGTCGGTATCTGGTATGCTTTGTACCCAGTAATGTTGATGTTCTGAGTTTTTACTTCTTGTAGTAATAGGGCAAGAGGAGCGTTCTTACCCGCTCTTTCGATTCTTAGTTTGAGTTCAGCTGTTTTGGAACGGATGCCGTTGCAGTTCCACTGAAGGATTCACGGAGGCCTTCGTTTCTTGTTGTAGCTTTTGCCTTTTGCATAGTTATGCTCTGGCATTGAAAGCCTTGATGAGTCCCGTCATGCCTTTGAATAGGTCGGTAATCTTTGCGTTCATGTCTGTCATCTTGTCTTCAAGAGATCGTAGTTTTTCATCTATTCGTTCTCTTTCTGCCTTGATGATGAGGGAAAAAGGGTCGTTCCCTTTTATTGGAGGTAAACTTGTGCCTCCTGCCGAAGTACCGGCCACTAGCATTGTCCGTGTTTTGTTTGTGACTTTTTCGCTCGCTGGAGGTTTTTGCCGGGCGGCAGGATTGCTCGTTTCGGGCATGTCTTGTCCATCGCAGTGTGAGGACCTTTGCAGTTGTAGCATTCCGGCGGCATTCCGCAGTTATCGCCTTCTTTGTGTGCCCTTCCACATTCTCCGCAGCGGCGGATTTTGCTGGGGCAAATGTCAGCTTTGTGCCCAATCGCGTGGCAATTCAGGCACACCATCGGTCTTGGTCTGTACTCGTAGACCTTGCAGGTTACGCCGCAGTATCTTATGTACTGCGGTCTTGTTTTACCTTCGAACGTGAGGATGGCTGTGGACCTCATGGGTACCACGATGTGTACTCCAAGAATGTTATGAGTCCTGCATTCGAGCTCTGGAAAAATAGTCTCGTTGGTGTCATCTTTTGCGTATCTAAAGTATGCGACCCCTTTACATTGGTTGGGGGCTTGTGCTTGCAGTGCCTGCACCTTCAGGGCTCCGCCTGGAGTGCCGATTTCGGTGATCTGTGTAAGTCGTTCTACCGCCTCTTTGTCTTTAGTGACCAGTGCAATAATGTTGGCTTTTTCATTGTATTTGATAGCTATGTTGTTCCATGACGTCACGCCCGTCGAGTGGGCTGCGGCTTTAATATGCTTCGGTAAAAACTCTTTTACGTCACGTTTGCAGGTGGGTCTTATAAGGACTGCTTGTGACAGCGTCTTTGGAGTCAGGTCGTTGCCTACCGTAATGTCGGTTCTTTCTCTTTCCTTTTCTTCTTGAAGCAGGTCTTGAGAAAGCGCACTGGTGGCTTTTCTCTTCTTTCTTTTCGACGCCAGCTGTGAGCTGTCTTCATCTCCTTGGGTCTTCAAGGACGATTCAGAACTCTGTGTTGTCATCGCCACGTCATCAGTTTCTTTTAGTGTAGGCACACTAGTCATTTGCGTCGCTGTGTTAGGATCAATTGTAGACGGTTCTGCTGGCTGGTCTCTAGAAGATTTCTCTTGTAGAAAGTGTTCTATTTCGGTCTTGTGTTCGGCGAATTTGCGCAGCGTTTCCAGGTCGATGGCTTGAAGTAGTTGCATAGCCATTGTGATGGTCGGGAGGTTGCTCATGCATTCCTTAATGCTCGCGGCGTGGTTGTGACATTCAATAGGGTATTCTGCGTTTTCGTGACTAACCTTAAGGAAGTCAACCTTGTCTCCTGGTATATGCCGATAGCAGTCGGTGCCTGTTGTGATCCTAGCGAGTTCGTCGTCGTCGCCATTTTCTTTGTCCATCTCCATTGAGTAGATGTGGTCCTGGAGTCTTGGGTCTTTCCTAGTGTTCCTTTCTCTATTTGAGTTCGCGAGGTGGGCGGTGGTGTAGGGGGTGATTGTAGTATCATTTGTTTCCTGAAGCTTGTGGTCCGTTTCTGGTGGGCATGCCGTGACGGCCTTGCCGGCCGCCACAAAATTCTTCGTCAGGCTTAGCAGGTGGGAGCAGGAGCTTTGCGTGCACACGTCTGCTTACTCCGAGAGCTTCTTCTTCTCCCGCTTACCTATTCACTCTCACGACGAAAGACTATGAGCAACAAATGAGGAAATATACGTGAACCGGAAGTGTGCCGGGGCTACCTAATAGATGGCGCAACTGAGTTTGTTGCCAGACAAAAAAAAAGGATGAATAGGGGGCGCACTGGTTCCCATCAAAATGGCTGTCACCTGGATGAGCGTCGTAAAACAGGAGTACGTGATTGGTTCTGCGATGTGTGAGAGTAATTATGACTGTTTATGATATACGAGCGATATAAGAGTCTTACCTCATTCTTCCACGTAAGGAGTGTGTAAGCAAGCGCCTTCAATCTGAAACCGATCATCCAGGAGCTAGGGAGAGCCCTCGCAACGCGGTACCACCGTCCCTGAAAGTTACGGACCAGCCACTGTTTTGTGCCTTTGCAAAATATTTCGCTGTTGTGTTCACGATCTGAAGAAACATGCTACGTCTTTGGTTAGTACAGTGTCCTTCTGACGTTTACAGCACGTAAATGGTTTACGTTGTCACCGCGCTTCCTTATCTCTTTTTTTATGTTTTGGTTCTTTTGGCTTTGGAGTAGCCGCTGGGAAGGCGGATGTGCTCTTCCGCGAACCGGCCCGCGCGGGGAGGGGGTAGCGGTGGACTTCAAGGTCCGACCGTCTGGGGGTCGTGGAGGCAGACTTCGGCCGGTGTATGTGTCCGCGCCGTTCGGCTGTTGAGTAGTTTGACATTTTCTAAGACGCGGGTGTCTTCGGACTAGGCCTGTATGAGTGCTTTTTCGAAGCTGGGAATGTTGTCACCGATCTGCGGTCACTGACGGTTCGGTCGGGCAACGCACATCGGTGCTGACATCTGAGGGTGATTGTATAGTGGCCCTGTCAACTTTCGAAATGGCGACGTGAGTCTCCGTGGTGTTTGAGAGAGAGAGATAGAAGGGGAGGTCTTTAGCCGACAGAGTTTAGACGGTTTGGATACGACACACAGAGGTTTTGAGAGAGAGAGAAAAAAAAGAGAAGGATTGGAGTCGAAGAGTCGGCCCAGGGATCTTCCGAGGGAGTATCATGAGCCTGAGAATGAATACAATGAGTCGAGCGACAGATTCCACGAGAGACGCATCCTGAGCTTGAGTAAAGAGAGTCGGAAAAGACGTTCTGTGCGAGTAACATCGAGATAGATGTTGAGGAGATCTGAGCAACTAAATTTAAGCTGAGAACTGAGGAGATACTCGTAGTTAGATATGGCAGAGACCTTCTACATTCCGAGAACGAATAGTACCTTTATACGTGTTGTAAATATCTTGTAAATATACCCGTCCACTGAGTTATTGTAGTTGGTACGTCGCTGTCCTCATCCCCGCAAGAATAGAAGGCCCTGGACCAGCTCATCAGACATCGCAAGAGCAAGAAGGGAGACTTCAAACAACGACCCAACATGACAACTTCAAAGATACAAACAAGCTTATCATTACACAAGCGTATTGATGCCTGATTAGCCAGCGACACGGTTCCTGCAAATCATTTTCTCAATTGTACGTGAGCGGTACTAAGCCATCAGATTTAAAACACAGATCAGACTCATAACGGTTCGAACCCGCGCGTGTTTCGTCCTGGTCGTCCTTCATGCATTTAGTGAGAAATTCGCGATGATAATTGGGGTGCGCGCGCACTTAGAAGCCATTCCTGTACTCGTAAGTGAACCATGCCTAGCCCTTTAGGAGAAAACAGTTAGACAGGCACAGCTTTGAACGCTCGGTTAATGTGGGCAACGAGATTAACAGATAGGGTTTGAATATATAGACACAACATCCATATATTGTTTTAAGAAAAGTTTGTGACCTTAGACAAGCTTCCATTGAAGATTCTAAACATAGACAAAGCTGGCAGCAGTGCTGCTTCTGGAAGGTTAATTTGAGCTCTTACTATAGTTTCGGCACTGTATGATCGGTATGAAATGGTCCAGTGGAAATCATTTACAGCAAATGTTCTCCTGCCTGCTACGTCACGTGAAGGTTGAAAGGGGTTCTTCCAGTTGGACGAGTGAGGTAAGTGAACGTGTTCGCCTCAGCAAACTCTCGTCACAACTAAAATGGAGAAGAGCACACGAGAAAAAGGTAGCAGCAACGCGAGGAAGATGTCCGATTAGTTCTTCCGTCTACCGACCTTATAGCTAGGACGAAACCCGATGCCCTAACCAAACCAAACGAGTGCTTTAAATTCAGCAACCGCTTTCGGCACACTCCCATTATACACTCATCCCACATTCCGCTAAAAAAAGAAACGATAAAAGACGTGACCACCTACGGAGTTGTCCGCCATTAGAAGCAAGACGTAGCACGAAAGTTCACCGACACCCTCCTTGTTCGTATGACGCGGCGCCATTCTTTTCTGTACAAGCTGGAATTTATTTCACTTTGTTTAAAGCGCAAGAGGGAGGAAAGTGGACCCTAGAATTTATGAGCGTGTCCGGAGTAAGGGGTCACGTGACATCGGCTTTTTAACTTTTCTTTTTTTTTTTTTTTTGGGGGGGGGGGGGGAGGGAGCCGAAGGAGGGAGACATGTCTGCCGCGTGTTTCGTTATAAAAAGCGATAGAACGACAGCTTCCGGAACTCCGGCTGGCAACGTTGGCACCTACCGGAAATGCCACTGTAACCCGTCGCCTTGGGCGAACAAACGGAAAGGCGGAACAATGGACCTTTTTCCAGTAAGCTTCGGCGCATGCGTACGCTCCCGCTGTCGCCATTTTCGCGGGACACCGGGACGCGGTGCCCTGCGAAAATGGCGACGGCAACATTGTCTTCGCGCGTATTTGGTCTATTTTGACGCTTTGTTTTTTAGTATCTGTAGTATGGAGTATAAAAAGCACTGAAAACCGATACAACGGCACGATGCCAATGTGTTTTGAAGGGAGGATGCATCTTGGGCTGCTCTTCGATTGTAGTTCGCAGACAACTTCCCAGACGGCGCTCGTTACTTGAAAAAGGTCCATTGGTAAAGGAACGGGTTTGAGTTTCTCAACGTATCGCGCTGGGACTGACTGCAGAGGTGCCCGAAGATGGTGCATTCATTCATTGAGAGTATGAATGCACGAAAAGAAAGAAAGAAAATGATTTGTCTATAGAAAAATTATCGCTAAACCTTTTTCTTCTTAAAATCACACACACACACACACGCACACACACACACACACACACACACACACACACACACACACACACACACACACACACACGCGCGCGCGCGCGCGCGCACGAACGCACGCACGCACGCACGCATGCACGCACACACACACACACACACACACACACACACACACACAAATGTCACGTTGTGGTATTCTGGCGTTTATAACGACTGAAAAATCGGTGAAGCCGGAGAAAATCCATTTGGCTTACCTATTATTCACTTCATTTGGCCCAAATAAGCGGCATATTGACACAAAATAGTACTTAGGTGTGCAGTGGCCCAATTTTTTAATAATATCAAGCGAGCGTCGACCCCCGGGACGGGCAGTGCTGTGCCGCGGAAAAATGCGGCGTCAGGGGAGAGATTAAGCGCATGCGCACAAAGCCCTTTCTGGTGGGAGCGTCGTCTGCTAGGCTATTCCGTTGACCGCACACAGCCCCTGCTCCGTGGCAAAGGAGGGCAGGGCGTTTGCAATGTCGAAGTGCATCGCCGATACGCCCCTCCTCTTGAAATGCGCTCAAAATCCTATTGACGTTAGCCTGTGTAACCCCGACTGTTGTATCTATATCCCTTTGTGTCCTGCCGCCCATCGACATTCTCACAACACGTTCCCGTGTTTTTATGGGCCCTCGAGGAGGCATTAAAATGTGCGCGCGCCCGCTAGTCGAAGAAAAATTGTAGTGGCTTAGCTCGGCTATGAGCGATCGGGCACGTCGCTCAGCCTCCTGGCGACGGCGCTTTGCTAGACGTTCCTCACTTTGCTCCGGTGTCTCCGCAGCACGTTTAGCCTTCTTCTGTTCGTTCTTCCTACGCTCAACCGCTAATTGCCAGGCAACTACTTCGGGATCCGATGAGTTAAGCTTCTCCGCTCTTCTGCGCCGCTGAGCAGCAATTTCGCTCTTTTTCTCCATGGCTATACCACACTGGCAAACGCCCCGCTATATGTATACCCCCACTGATACCTCTGCGCATGCGCACAAAATGAGAGGCGCTATCAAGCGGCTCCGGTGCAGCGTCAGACTTGGCGACTGCGCAACGGAGGCGCACAGCTGGGCACGCGCCGGTGCCAGTGCGTCTGCCGCGGCTATGACGTCACTCCTCTGGAATGCGCAGACCGGCGCCGTGTGACGTCGCTGCTCCTCGCGCATGAGCAGCACGGCTCTCGAGGATCCACGCGAAACTGCTCAACCTAGGGTGCCTACATGTTTCCGCTCCGCTTCAGGGTGTCGCCAACTTCTTGTTACCCTTTCCCAGATCCTCTCCCACCGCCATTTCTTCCCACTTCTTATTTCGCTAAACGTACACAACGTTGTAGTCTCGACACACCGGCAACACTGTGATGCCACTTCCGTTTCCGTTCATAAGAGGAGTCGGAGGCTCAGCGGGATGGCGGTATTCGTGGCTGCCGCTCTCTTTATTCGGGCGTTTCGCATTTTGAAGTTGCGAGCAGGAAGTGTGCGTTGCTTTTATCGAAACGCGAGTTCCCGCGACAAAAAGGAACGCCACAGACCGGCATTGAACGCCGAAACCTCGCCGTCGGAACGAGAGCGGTGAGCGCTTCCTAGCCCTAACGAGGATTAGCGGCGTATAGTCCTAGCGCACGACCGGCGACTCGACGAGTGTGACAAAATGGTCGACGAAAACAGCGGAGCTTGCCATGGTAACGAGGTAGGCAACACTGGTTTGTCCACCCTAAACAGCGGAGCGGCGGAAACATGTAGGCACCCTAGCTCAACCTCGGAGGGTGTAGCTCACGCTACAAAACCGTGACTACCCGGCCACATAGGTTAGATGACAGCAACAACGCAGTTAATACAAAACACCAAGCCCAAGCGGAAACCCTGTCTATACTCCGTTTCACTTTGTGTTGTTCCGCAGCCGACGCTACGAGTTATCTTGGCCAGTCCATCGCTAAAAGTGTGTCACGTGGCCTTCCCGTTGGGTACAACTGCACGGGGAAGCACGATGCCACGTGGCAGGGTGGAAGCACTGGATTGGTTTTGATGCCTCGTAGCTCTGTCTGCGGTATATAGTTTAATGCATCGCTGCATTCAGTTTGTCGCGTCACCGTATTTTTTATTTTTGTTGGTGTTCACAAAAGTAAACGCAAACATGAAATGAACAAAAAAAGTAAATTAAATTCGAGATGACGCGCGGTTTATGCCACGCCTGAGCAGTATCACGCAAGCAAGCGCTGTCCAGATCTTTGCTTAAAGGCGGTTAGCTATGCCAGCAGATAATGAACAGGGGCTGTGTGCGCTCCACGGAATAGCCTAGCAGACGACGCCCGCAACAGAAGGAGCTTTGTGCGCACGCGCTTAATCTTTCCCGTGACGCCGCATGTTTCCGCGGCACGGCGCTGGCCGTCCCGGCGGTCGACGCTCGCTTGATATTACTAAACAATTGGGCCACTGTACATTCAAAGTATAGGGGAAACAGTTTTTCTTTTCGTGATTTACTCAGATGAGTTAATCTTTCCACAATTTTAGTGAAAACTTGCACCACATTCGGGCACCTCTGTAGCAAGTCATAGCGCGATACGCTAAGAACTCGTTTTATGCGGACCGTCCGAAGTTAGATCGAAGCGCTTGTGCCCGCATTGTGTAATAACGCGTCCCCGAGGAATTGGAGACACTACGTGGAAAAAGCGGTAAAATACTGAATAAGGCGAGCTTAATAGACCGATCTCACTAAGCGTTCCGCGCGTGCGTGACGCCGCGATAACTTTAGTTTTCAGGAGGCAGACGGCCTAGCATGCGAGGGCTCGTGCTGTCTCGTTCTCCACCAAGGTTATTGCACGTGCAGAAAGACTAAAGTTCCCTCGATGCATTGCGGCAGCCGTGGCGCAGAGCCGTGTAAAAAAAGAGTTTGGTCAATGGGAGGCGCGGGCAGAGCCAGGGCGTACGCCAGACTCGGGAAGAGGGCTTGGCATGCTCTCTTGACCAACCAGAAGCCGAAAAGAATCCCCTAGCGGTGGTACCGAGAAACAGTTCTGCTCAAAAGTATATGTTCGTATATGGTTTTAATAAGCGCGTAAAAGTGAAGTGTAGTAACTCTTCGTGGTTGAAAATAGGGTGCACGTGATATTTCGATCATGCTCATGCAGAAAGATGCAAGAAACGAATGCACCGCTCAACTCTGTTTTGCTCGGACAGAGTGTGACCGCTCGGACGGCAGATTCCCGGCCCTCGGCGCTTGGCGTAAGGATTGTGTCGATTGTTCCGCTAGACGCACTTTTCCACCATCATTTTGGATCAGCGTGATTAAAACATCACGTGTACCATATTTTCAGTCACCGAGAGTTACTCCGATGCACTTATGGAGTTTCTTTCTCGCGACCATCGCCAGGGTATTATTTCCGGCTTCTTGTTGGTCACATTCGAATTTGTGAAGACGCCCTAGCGCCTCCAATGGCGCCTCCTCATTTGTCTTCTATACTTCCCAACGAATGGCCAAACTCTCTACATATACGGCTCTGCGGTGGCGTAGTCAGACTGTCTGGTGAGATCGGTCTATTTGGTTACTCGTGGTTACTCTTAAGGGTGGACGCCATATTTGAGGTGACTGCTTATGGCGCATGCTCGGGATGAGTTGTTATTTATGGTCTCCCAAAGAATGCACTCTTGATGGTGTGCAATGTGCGTGTTGGAAGTGTTGTGGAAGCCTGCCGTCAACACGTGCTCAGCAGCAGCAAGCTAAACGGTGACCGTCAGTGAATACCACCTATAGGAACCGTGCACATCTAATTCAGGCCCCGACCAGGGCGCCCCTAGCGGCAAACGGGTCCGTTTTATCGGGGAACTTCTGCCAGTCGCTGCGTTGGTTGTGCGTTGTAGCGGGTTAGCGCTGTAATTTCCAAGGTAGCTATTCCGCACTAAGAAAGCCACAACAATGATGCGGCAAACAATAGGCGACCGCCGCGACGCGGCCGGCATAGAAAAGGTGCGGATCTAATTCAAGCCCCGACCAGGGCGCCCCTAGCGGCAAACGGGTCCGTTGCATCACTCTTAGAAAAAAGGGGACCAAAAGGAGGTAACAGACCGCCTTTACCACCCTCCTCCCGCCCAGGGGTAAAGCGCTCCGCTTGCTACCTCCTCAAGCGCAGCAAACACGAAGAATGCGGTGCTACCAGGTGAAGTTCGCCGCGAAGGGGCAAAAAGGCGGCATGTATTACCTCCCAGAGGGTGCACCTGTTTTGCACTGCCAAAGCCTGGGCGCTGCGATTGGCTGTGGAAAGGCGCAAACGAGTTCGCTAATTGGTCTCCTCGTATGACACGTGATTATTCGCGCATGCGTGGGAGAGCGCCTGCCCGGCCGAAGAGTGTCCGCGCCTTCGCCGCCGACGCGCCCGGTCATGACGGCATAACGTTGTTTCTTCTCGAACGTTCGACGGAGGCGTCCCGGTGCAGGAACGTTCTTTATTGTTCTGTTCGGTTCAGTCTCTTCTTACGAGGTCACCGAGAGAGCTGCATTGACTTCAGTCGAAGATCCAAGTTGTGTGCACCGTATGCAGGTAAGGAAATGTTCCGAGCGGTCGGCAGTTGGCGTCGGTTATGACCGCCCGGGAAGGCGACCCCCGTCTTCCTTAGACAAAGGGTTGGCGGACATGTTGGCACGTTTGAAGGCGTCGAGCGTTCGATAAAATTAGTGTGTGGCGCGAACGCAGACACGGTTTAGACCATCGAAGTTCATAAAGAGCAAGAACAGGAATGACTGTCGCTTGCACTAGCGCACATTTAGAAGGTTGACATACGCTAACCAGTGGCTTAGCCAGCAGCTTTTCCCGGTGTATGTGTGTGCGGGTGGACGAAGGGGGAGAGCGGCGGTTCGGCGAGCCGGGCGGCAAGGCGCCTTTTGAATCGGGTGTCGCCTACGTTTAAGGCGTGAGGGGGTAGGAGGTTTTCTCTTTTTGGGGCCGTTGGTGTGTCGCGTCGGACGTTAAATTGAGGATCTGATCAGATATTTGAAAATCTCATAGGGTGGTTGTTTTTTGTTTTATTGTTTTTTCCCCGCAGAGCAGTAGTCGATCAGGCATTCATTGGCGGCACCGGCCAACCGGCGCGATTTATTCTCAACGTCGGTGATATTTGTAAAAATCAGTGTTAAACACTGATTCTTAATATCAACGTTTTTTTTTTAATTTTTAATTTAACGAGGTTTAATACATAGTTTGGTAAAATGTCACGTTACCTTGAAATACCGAATATAAATGTCTGAGCTAATTATTCGTGCGCTTCGCAAACATTGATAGTATTATATTACGGAATAAGGTCATGAAGTTGTTACAGGCAGCGGGAAATTATATTGTCTTGGCATTTTCTTTGCGTGTGATCAGGCATTTCTAAAACTCTGATCATTCAGTAGGCGAGTTAGATATAACTCAAGTTTGCATTATTTGAAGTTGATTGAATATATTTCTTTCGTCCTGCGGCAACGTTGTAGGGTGATTTCGTCGAGGGTACTGGATGCCTGCTACCTTGGACTCATATCGTGACAGTTCTTAACACTGCTTACTGCAGGTAAGCGGAGTCCGATATTTTATTTTGATTTTCTTGTTCCAGTTTGTGCACTTGAAATGGGGCTCTTGATTTTTATGTTGATTTTGTGTGTGTGCTGTTCGTTCATTTCCGAGAGAAAATTGAGGGTATACTTCGAGTAAATGAATTAGAGCAAGACACACAAGGCGCTTGAGTGTGTCTTTTTTGGTGTTTTTTTTTTGTTTTTTTGTGTGCGTTTTCGTCCTTGTGTGCTGTTCTTCTCATGTCTAAATAAGACATACATTTAATTTTAATCTGGCAAATTACTTCGGCAAGAATATTTACATATTTGCCGAAGTTCGACATTCGGCAGTTAGAAATTATTCGTGCGCTTCGCAAACATTAAAAGTAGTATATTACGGAATAAGGTCATTAAGTTGTTGCCGGCAGAGAGACAAGCAATTATAGTGTTGTCTTGGCTTTTTTTTTTTTTTGCGTGTGATCAGGTTTTTTTAAAAGTAATCATTCAGTAGGCGAGTTAGATATAGCTCAAGTTTGCATTATTTGAAGTTGATTGAATATATTTCTTTCGTCCTGCGGCAACGTTGCAGGGTGATTTCGTCGAGGGTACTGGATGCCTGCTACTTTGGACGCATCTCGTGACAGTTCTTAACACTGTTTACTGCAGGTAAGCGTAGTGCAATATTTTATTTTGATTTTCTTGTTCCCATTTGTGCACTTGAAATGGGGCTCTTGATCTTTATGTTTATTTTGTGTGTGTGCTATTTGTTCATTTCCGAGAGAAAATTGAGTGTATACTTCGAGTAAATAAATTAGAGTAAGACCCACAAGGCGCTTGAGTGTGTCTTTTTCGGTGTCATTTTTTGTGTTTTCGTGCTTGTGTGCTGTTCTTCTCATGTCTAAATAAAACATAGATTCAATTTTAAATTTTAATCTGGCAAATTACTTCGGCAAAAAGATTTACATATTTGCCGAAGTTCGACATTCGGCAGTTAGAAATTATTCGTGCGCTTCGCAAACATTAATAGTAGTATATTACTGAATAAGGTCATTACGTTATTGCCGGCAGAGAGACTAGCAAGTATATCGTCTTGGCATTTTTTTTTCTGCGTGTGAGCAGGCATTTTTAAAAGCTGATCATGCAATAGGCGAGTCAGATGGCTAAGTTTGCATTATTTGAAGTTGATTTAATATATTTCTTTCCTACTGCGTCAACGTTGTAGGGTGATTTCGTCGAGGGTACTGGATGCCTGCTACCTTGGACGCAACTGCAGGTAAGCGTAGTCAGATATATTATTTTGATGTTCTTGTTCGCATTTGGGCAATTGAAATGAGGTTCTTGATTTTTAAATTTTCTTTGTGTGTGTGTGGTGTTCGTTCATTTTCCAGAGAAAATTGAGGGTATACTTCGAGTAAATAAATTAGAGTAAGACACACAAGGCGCTTGAGTGTGCCTTTTTCGGTGTGTTCTTTTTATGTGTTCTCGTCCTTGTGTGCTGTTCTTCTCATGTCTAAATAAAACGAATTCAATTTTTATCTGGCAGAGCACTTCGGCAAAAATATTTGCATAGTTTCCGAAGTTCGGCAGTTAGGGTTGGCGGTCATAGGGATCTGCTGTGGTGCTGAGTAGCTAATGTGGTGTAGCGCTCTGTGGTGTATGTTCTTCCTCTGTCCTTGTCTTAAAGCGCAATCATGTTTTTTTTCACGTACAATACCAACTCGCCCAACAATCAGCACTTGTATATACTAACCTGCTACAGTAGTTGTACCCCTTTGACTAAGATTTGTTAGTCACCTAAGTAAATCGGGGTGACAAATTTAAACATGACCGGTGAATACAAAGTGCTTACTAATCTATGATTACCACCCGCCATGTGATAATTTTAGTCAGTGGTAGTTAGTCAACAGTTAAACTGGTCACGTCTGGTAAGTATGGTCGATGCTTTATAATGCTGGAATCAGTGGCCCATCAAATGCTCCAAATGCGTCTTAGAAAAATCTAATATTTCTTCACAATTTCTTCAAATTGGGGATGATATGTTTCAACTTCATATCACATGATTTCCACATTTTTTTGGTTGCAGGCAGGCAGTGCAATCTACCCGGTGGCTGTCAGCTCAAGCCTAATTAATCCTGAGGCGCCCAGCTATGTGGCAGTGGAGGGAGATCTCGAAGCCGCGTCGCCTGCTGAGGCAGTCCTGGTTGCATTCTGCCTCTAGTTCATCTTTAGCTACGACTAGAGCCCCGAAAGTGTTGTTCCAGATGCCTTTATTGCGCTTAGTGGTTTCATCTTAGAACTTTTATAAGATGTCTAGTCATGCCATTGATTTTATGCCATTTTATTTGTGACAGCCACAATAAAACATTGTCATGTGATTCCAAAGTGATTCCATCAAGTGTGCATTTAACCTGTAATAAGGTGGTGAACTGGGCCAGTTGGTTGCTGTTATACATGATGGGGAAAACAGCTCGGAAAGCCTGGAGTACGAAGAACAAACATGACAGGACAGCACTTTTCTGTCGTGTTTGTTCTTCGTAGTTCGCGATTTCTGAGCTGTTTTCCTCATCGTGTGCATTCAACCCCAAAGTGGATCATAGTTCCCTCCAAAAAGAGGTAAAAGCAGCGCCCTCAATTACGTCGTCTTACCTCTCAAAAGGGTTGAAATTCCCCCCTAAAGGAGGTAAAGGCTGACCCGTAAAGGATGCACTTTTAACACCAAAAGGAACTAAGGTTACCTCCAAAAGGAGGCAATGTTGCACCCTAACCCAGGGGGTAAGTTTGCACCCTCGATGCAGGGGGTAACGATACCTCCAAAAGGGATTGCCCTGTGTGCAAGTCGGTTACCCCCTTAAGGAGGGTACTACAGTACCCTTTTTTTTAAGAGTGATCGGGGAACTTCTGCCAGTCGCTGCGTTGGTTGTGCGTTGTAGCGGGTTAGCGCTGTAATTTCCAAGGTAGCTATTTCGCTCTAAGAAAGCCACAACAATTCATGCGGCAAACAATAGGCGACCGCCGCGACGCGGCCGGCATGCTCGCTTCCCATAGGAAGTATTCACTGGCGGCCATAGCTGTGTTCGCGAATGCTGAGCGCGTGCTGACGGCGAGCTTCCATAGTTCTTTTGCAACGAGCATTCCGCACCATCAAGGGTGCCGGTCTTAGCAGCCTATTGATGTGAGCTCGTTCTGAGCATGCGCTCTAAACTGCACCCACAAATATGGCGTCCAGTGAATACTCCCTATTCGCGACGTGCGCGATCGAAAGCGTCGCTGCTGTCGGCCTGCCATGATTGGCCGAATGCTGACTATGACGTCAGCAAAGGATATCAAATCGACGGAAATAAGAGGAATGGAAGAACTTCAATGTTGACGGTGTTGGCAGTGGTGGTTATAGAGCGTAATGATTTGAAGCTCCCACCATGCTCATTACAAACACCATCAACCTTGTTGTTCGCAAGGTCGCCGCTAATACGATATTGTCTATCTAATTACACTACTTCTAGTTTTCGATTAAAGTTGACGTTTCTGGTCCCATTAAATTGCCCAACGCGCCATCGGGACTCGATATGTTCTACAAATTTGATAAAGGATAAAATATATTATGAAATCACTCTGTGTCAGTTCAGTGGTCACAGGTCGTATCCCCTTCTTATCGCTGCCAAATAGCAATACTTGAATCGCAAATAACACAAAAGTAACGTTCGTTAGATTTAGGAAGCAATGGTAACGATATGCCGTTACATTCGTAGGAAGGTAACGAATGTTAGTAAAGTGTGAGACAAATTAGCGGGCAACGGAATTTCGTTACTTTTTGGGGTAACGGGCACAATCACTGCGCTCCTATCTCCCGAGAGCCTATTCACGACAAACATTTCCCTCGTGACCTTTTTTTTTTAATCATAATTTGAGAACCCAATTGAAAAGAAGATGAGACATAAAAAAAAAGTAAAAGAGCGGGGCTTTTCTCTGCCGCCCAAACAGGAGTACGCACACACACACTCACCACGTGCGTGGATTCGTCAGGTGTTCGCACTAAACCGGGAAACCGGTTATTGTGGAAACTGCATGTCCCTCGCTACACCGCGAAGCAGGTCTGGAAGACCCTACGGCACAACGCGGCCACAGAACAAACAAACAAACAAATAGTTGAGCAAAAAACAAACGAACAAAAAGCTACCCTGACGGCCGGCACTGGCTGAGTCAGAGAGTGGAAGGACCGCTTTTGTCCAGGACCAGACTTTCGAAGGAGACGCGTGCGTCCTCAAGAATCCTGTATACTCAGCTTCACCGTATTCGGTGGACCGCACTAAACGCTACGAACCACCTCAGCTAGCCAACCCAGCGCTAGGCAATCCAGCGCTAGCCAATCCAGCTAACCAATCCAGCAGGTCACGTGACATTCACACGCCCTTGGATTGGCTTCAGTGTCTCGGGTAGTGTTCTACGCGGCCCGTCGTATATAAGGTGGAACGGAGTTTATAGTTTACGTCAGTACGCAGGAATGCTCCGTCGGGACGAGGAGGAAGGAGCGTTTTTTTCTTCGCCGAATGGCATTCCTCGTCTTTGTTTTTGTTGTCTCGTACCCTCCTCACCGGCCTTCTTTCTTGTCGAGGAACGAGCGGCGGCGTCTTGTTGAGACTTGTTCACGGTTGTCTGTAATTGGTCGGGAGCGAGCGCCGAACGCTCGGTTCCGGATTGTGGAGCATAGGGTGATATAAAACGCGATGCAAAACGCATCCCGGAAGTATAGTGCACTTTTTCTTGTAGTCGCGCGACCGTCAACCTATAGGGGACGCACTGCTGCCTATCAAAATGGCTGTCACCTGGATCATTGTATTGCGTACGATAGACACATTGGTCGCCGCCGTTTCTATAGCTACAGCTCGTTTTGGAAGACCTTGGCCTTAGACGCTTCGTGACCAGGGGCGGATTTAGAGGGGGGGTCCGGATGTCCTGACCCCCCTCTTGAATCTTGCATGTGTAAAAATTTAGCACGTGGAAACGGCAACGGGAAGGGGTTCTTAAACATATGATACGCTGACCAACACCTGACCCCCCCCCCCCCCCCCCCTCAAGAAATACCTGCGTCCGCCCCTGTTCGTGACAGGAGGCTTGAGCGTGACGTGACATTTTTACGCAATGTCGTACGCGGTACACTCGACTGTGATGACTTATCGTCGTCGCTGTGTTTCAGAGTCCCATCTGGGAAAACACATAAATGTCTGCACGCATTTGTATACAGATATGCATGTCAAGTCTCCGTCCAATGGCACGGTTGTGAAAGACATACAATTTAAAAATTTTGGAGCGCGACATTTTTGTTTGACCAATTGTATCGCTAAAGCATTAAATGTCTGACAGACATTTCCGCCTTATCTTGCTTGATTTTTTTTTTTTTTTCGATTTTGAGGACGTTTATTTCACTTTCTTTTTATTTTGCCTTTGGCAACGACCGTGCCTGTATTTTATTTGCTGAAGTGTACTGTCCAGTAGGTTTCTCGGCTGTTGAAAAGCACTGAAATAAACTATCAATCTTTTTTTAAATTGTCGTAGAACACCTGCATGCACGAGGTTTGGTCTGCGGCGAGGGAGTAAAGCCCGGTTTAGACAGTTGCGTTTGACTGCGTTTGACTGCGTTGCGGCTGCGAGACACCAGGACATCCCTGCTGCTTATATCGCGTGCCAAGAAGATTCCTTGAATTGGATTCCACGCTTCATACGAAGAACAGATGTGCCGGTGTCTCGCTTTCGGTTCTCGCCGCAACGCAGTCAAACGCACTCAAACGCAAGTGTCTGAACCGGCCTTTATAGTTTCGTGAAACAACGAGCGATATGAAGGCCTTGCTTTATTCTTCCGCGCCAGGAAGTTGTAAGCAAGCACCCTGATCGTGAAGCCGATCATTCAAGCGGTAGGGAATGCGATTATCACACCGCTGTACCGCAATCGCTGAAAGGTGCAAATTTTTTTATTGGAATAAATTTTGAATATGAACATGTGTATTGAAGTATATGTTTTTTTTTTTTGTTTTGTAGTGGTAGTACATTTTAGAAGTTATGCTTCACATATTACAATTTTCGAAAGTGTGATATCGGGATGAAAATTACTAGCAACTCTGAATAACAGTCTTAGGTTTATGTTTTGTTTTGATTTATATTTTAGATGTGTAGTCGTGCGTGAGGTGCGTTTGTAAAATTTTTGTTTGTTGTGTTGCACTATAACCTCAATATATCCGTTAGTTAACACGGTGAAGCTCATGGTATGATTACACTTTAAACATGCAATGTACACAGGGGCCATGAGAAAGGGGTTCCTATACTTTCGTCGAAATTCGTTTTGTGGAACTACGTTTCGTGGATAATTTTTCAGGAACACGCATTTTGTCGACATCAACGTTTAATCGATACTCGTTGCGCGAATTGCACGTTGTATATGGACATTTCTTCGCCCGTGTATCACTGGGTGCGTGTTAACCCTGTCGGGTACCCTGTTTACACCGCTTCGCGGCTGCAGTCCGCGGCGGCTCATTATAATAATGTTAACCTACCTGACCTACTCGTATATGCTGCTTCGCGGCGACAGTCTAATGCAGTTTATTACAGAAAAAAAGAAGCTAACCTGAGCTGTTGATGAAACGATTTGTCGATGAATTATCACGAGGCGATTGAACGATCTGTGAATGAAACGTTGTTCGATGACCTGATTGCCATCGATGAGAAAGTGAAACGGCATGCTTTTTCTCTCTGTGCACGTCACATTTTTCAGATCTAGTCGTATATTATGATCTTCGTCACTCGCTTGGATGCGTCCATTAATAGGTAGTTTTAGTATATCGTTCCGATACCTCCGATAACAATACCCCACAACGACACGATGCTTGCGCAAAGGCGTCGGCGGAATATTGGGTATCGTTATAGGAGTCATCGTAACCATCTACAAACTGTTCCCCCCAAAAAGTGAACGCACGGTCGTTTTTTTTTTATTATTAATGGCAAGGAGATCGAACTGTAGGGGGCGCAGTTTCATTATCATCATCATCACTACAAACAATCGCCGTGTGGCAAACAAGCTCGACGCTAGCACTCGCCTTACGCCGCCTCGTTTCCGTCCTCGCTGCATATCTGTTTGTAGCAATATGGTGCGGCCCTGCTGCGTACCGCAGTGCTCGAGGCATGCTTTTGAACCGGGTATATGCAGCGCAGAGGACTGCAGCACGTAAGCGACGATGCGGGCACTGTCCGCCGTCGGCTCTGGCGCAAGGCTGCACTCGATGACATGATCGCAGTTGAACACGTCCTCTCCTTCAACGAGACACCGCTTGCTCTCGCCGATGTCGTCCATGGTTGTCGCAAAAGACAGGGCAAAAAAAAAAAAAAAACGCCTGTCTTGTAAATTATTAAAAAAAAAAAACACGGACGCCGCGCCGACCACGCACGATTCAGTGCGCGCGGCGGACACGACGCGGCTGGTCTCGACGGCATTCCCCCGAGTGACCACAGATGCGCTTGTTTTGCCTTCCAAGAGGACTTCGATGACATTGAACGCAAGAGAAGACTAGGGTGCTTCCATCTATATGAGTTTATAAAGAAAAATAATAGTGTTGCGAACCTTTCACGAGGCTTGCATCGTCGTCTTTCATGGCATCGAATGCCGTAATGACTGCGGTCGGATGATGGTTGGTTTGCCACACAGCGTTAGTTCCCGAGGTGGCCTCTAGGGAGCGCCAGTTTTCGATCTCCTCCCCAACAGTTCCAACAGGGCCTGTCAGGTCAGCAGGGCCTGACAGGCCTTATCATAATTTCGGGGAATTCGGAAGCTGCAAATCACTACAGCAGTATATTTGTGTCTTTCCTGTGTCGTGCATTTCAGACTCGGAAATCCGCAATCGACGACGACTTACCAAACCAGTGTTGTCAACTTAAAAATAAAAAAAAAAACGCAATGGGAATCCTGAAAACCCCCAAGAACCTGCTAACTTTCGTACACAGAGGAAAAAAAACTATTTTTAACAGAATTTACTTTTATAATTAGACTAAAAACAATACAATAAATAACCTTTAGAACCTAAGAAGTGAGCTGTTTGATTCGCAACGCTTCCATGCGCAGAACAATGTCCACTGCCTGATCTCACTGTTATTGGGTGTTACCACGTCTCGCCATACCATGCTAACGTACAGCTCCATTGTTCCAATCTTTAGCGCAATATACGGTAGCCGTTTAAAGCTTAATTGAACAAATTCATATGCTTCTCAATAAGTTATATTTTTCGGCTGAGGTACTTGACTCGTCTAACGTCGCTTGGTATTTCCAGTGTATAGTCTCGAAGTTAAGGTTCCTATAGCTCCCATATTCCTTCGATTACTGCGGATAGTTCGCTAAGCTCATTTCATCTGCCAGTCTTGGAAAATGAGCTTTTATATTCGCCCACAAATAAGGTGAAATAACGCTTTAAAAGTTTGCCATTGTAATTTTCGATGGCGTCGAAAGCGTTCCCTGACTGACAGCAATTTTCGGTGAGAGTAAGCAAAGAAGACGACCCTATGACTGCAGAAATTAAGCTATTCACCACTGATAAACGTAAACTCCAGCACTTTTTAAACCGCCAGAAGAAAAACAAAAAAACACCAAAACCGTTAGCATGGTTTGAAAACTGCTAAAACATCCGAGCCGCTCCCAAAATGGCAATTTCAACCGGCTGGACAGCCCAGAAACCGCTAAATGTACCGGTAAAACTGCTAAACTGGCAACGCTGTGACCCAACTGTCGTCAGTCGCTGTTTTGGATCCCGCGGCTTCGTCAGACCGCGACGCAAGGCGACACCGGATAGTGTATATCTGGTTCCTGCACGAGCCGGAACTGTGCCGCAGCGCATAGCGGCAATAGCGCAGCTGCGTCCACCCAGTCGCCACGCGCGGGATGGCCGTCTCTGGTTTCACCGACCGCGGACAGCATTTGCGCACCCCTTGGATCGCTTCGCGGCATCCCGGTCCCGCGGTCAGGGCGGTGGGTTGGCAACAGCTTCACGCGCGCAGGTGCTTTGCATCAGTGTTGTGCGGAACGGTGTTCCAACGAACGACGTTCCTGGAACTCGTTCGTTGGAGATATGTCTTCACCTTTTAGGAGGAAAGGAACGCCGCCGTTCTATCTTGCATCGGTGGAACGGGAACACGAGTCACCACAATATCCGGGGTTCGAATGCCGCGTGCAAAGTTTTCTTTTTAAACTCATTGACACGCGGAATTCAAAGCAGGAATCTCGTGAGACTCGCGTTCGAGTCTGTATGCAGGCTCGACGTGAGTGATCGAAAGCGTCGCTGTGGTCGGCCTGCCATGATTGGCCGAATGCTGACTATGACGTCAGCAAAGGATTCTTCATCGACGGAACTAAGAGGAATGTAAGAATTTTAATTTTGACGGTGATGGCAGTGTTGCATTAAGAGCGCAATGATTTCAAGCTTCCGCCATGCTCATTACAAACACCATCGAACTTGTTGTTTGCAAGGTAATGACGTCACGAGAGGAAACCATAGGAGGGCGCTACCAAAACATCTCGCCGCTATTGTGGGTGCTGTTGAGAGCGCATGCTCAGAACGAGCTCACATTAATAGGCTGCTAAGACCGCCGATCTTGATGGTGTGCAATGCAGGTTGCAAAAGAACGGTGGAAGCTCGCCCTTAGCACGCGCTCAGCAGTCGCGCACACAGCTATGGCCGTGTGACTGGACGACATGACAAACAGCGTTCCTTTTGCAATTTTACTCGAATTTAGTAGGCGTTTAAGCTTTTTACGAGCGAATATACTTCAACCCCCCCCCCCCCCCCCCCCCCCCCCCCCCCCGTTTTCGAGGGATGGGAAAGTGTATACGACATATTCGCCTCATTCAGCGGGAGTTGGCCACGAGGGCGCCACAAAATATAGTGCCTGGTAGACTTCCTGTATAGTGTGTTTCTTTGTTCTTTAGCAACGCACAGTGATCGGGTAAGAAAATTTTCCTTCGGAGAGGTACCTTTATTACGTTTGTAAGAGCCTGTGAGCATTGTGGAATGTAGTACAAATAACGAAAGTATGCGAGACAAACTGAAAAGAGGAAAGCCGGAAGCGCGCAGGGGTCCGCGTCTAACGGGCGGCAGCTGAGCTTGTCTGCGAACAAACATGGGTGAGTAGTCGAAAACATATGGTTGTATATATTTGTAGGTATGTGCACAAGTGAGTGAGCGTGAAAGTATGTAGTGTGGGTGTAAGTGATGTGCTCTATCCCAACTGAAAATTAGACAAGTAACAACTGACAAGAAATGCATCAACTGCATCAACTGTTTTTGTGCTGTGTTGCACGTGTTCTGTGACGCTCCTTTTTTCTTTCTTCATTTTTTTGGTCGCGTGTGTGTGTGTGTGTGTGTTGATGTGGTCGTGTCAGGCCTGTGCTTTTGCTCCCTACTAATTTCTTTCCTTTTTTAATCATTGTGTTTTTAGGTCTTAGTTCATATCACTTTCAAGTTTTGAAGTAGCCGGTACCACCATTTATTTTCTTCTTCTTCTTCTTCTTCTGGTCGAAAACAAAGAACTGGAACAAATGTGATTTTGGCGACTCTGCACAGATAGTTCGATGTAAATGCTTTCACTTGCTTGCTTTATTTTATTTACTGATTATCCAGCAGAATGTTTCACTAGAATACGCAAGCGTAACGCTCGTGTAACGACATCGTTCCGATCTTTGAAAAGGTATTGGAACGCGTTCTTTTTCTAACCACCGGAACTTGTAGCGGGAACTCGTTCCAAGATTGAGAAGAAACGAGGAACCGTCCTTCGTTCCTGTTTTGGAGGAACGTCCACAACATTGATTTAACCTCGCAAAAAAAAAAAAAAAGTGGGTTGTGGGGATATTTATACAGCGTGTAGTTGGTCAGCCATTTAAAGTTGCGACGAGTCACTCGCTGTAGATGAGCAATTTAGCCAGTGCAGTACAACCGCTAGCCTGGGGTCTTTAACGTGCACCACGCAGTAGTGATACACGACCGCACGCCGGTACGATGCTCATCCAGATCGAAACGGGCAGGGGTGGGGATTGAACCCAGGATCCCATGGGTTCTGCAGCGCGAATACTGCAAATACTGCAGAAGCTTCATACGCAACCTGAAGTGTTCCACAAGTTCCACAACTACCTAAAAGATGGCGCCAGCGTGCCAGTGTGTCCTCTCGTAAGCGGTTACAAGCCCGGTTGCATCGCACAAGATCACACTCAAACAAAAACGTGTGAAACCAGCCTTGAAGGAACATATACTCCTCTCATCTTTATCATATAATCCCTCCATTTACAAAAGTTACGTTTATTCATTTCTGCCGCTAGTGGTCATTCATGCATGCCATGACCAATCATGTTAGCGATCTTACGAGATCAGAAAGGTTAGTACCGTAGATGGCGATGCCACGGACTTGTAATGGTGCCCCTGCTCAACCCATGGCTAGTCATCAATGTTACATGTCTTGGGATTATCAATTGTATCTGTTAGCCACTGTAATTCATATTAAACATCAATTCATGCATGTCGGCCACGGTTATCTATGTTCGCCGTTGTCATCCACGTCACTTCAGGGGGGGACTTACCAATAGTCAGAGTACAGGCAGCTCTCCGTCTCTGCATGTTAGCCGCCTTACGACATCAGCGATCGAGATCAGTACCAGGCATGTCTGCCACGTTTTTGAGACGCCTCCTCCTTTCCCTGTCCCAAAAGCAAGGAATAAGTTATTTATGTTTTTACGGGTTTTTGGTTTGAAACTTTAACCATCCGTTAGCCACTGTAATTTGGGTTCGCCATAAGGCTATGACCATCCTATGTTGTCCGTGGTCACCGACCATGGTCATCCATTAAGGCCGTTTTACGAAATCAGCATGGCTGACGCTGTAAGATGCATCGATACCAAGATTATCTACTACCGAGAGGCGCCCATACTCCTCTTCTTGTCGGTCATTTGTGACAAACCCACATGGAACAAATCATTAATGTTTTGGCGCGACGAAACACTTTTTTGTTTTGCAATGTCTCTTCATATGTCATGAGCTCTTTGTACACGGACATTGAGGTAATTTGAAAGCGCAGCGTTATATGGTTGTTATTTTTGCCCCGTGCAACGAAGAAAACCTAACAGTCCATCCTCTGGGTTTGACGGCCCGCTGGTGTTTCTAGCTTTTTCAGTTCTTCGGAGAGACTTCGACAAGTGGGGCTCCACCAGACGCGCAGTACGGACAAGAAAAACCGAAGTAATTGAACGAAGACATCCTTTATGCAAAGCGACATAACCCCATTGTCTGTACTCACTGTCGGACTCATCACTACGCGCTAGTGACAGGACAAAGCGACAGCACGTGTTGCTGTCAGCAGGACGTCATTCTAAAGTTCCTGACCGACAAAAAAAACATCCGCAGCGTCACGCCCCTGTCTCTCGCAATGTCGCTTAAAACAAGCGAAGCCGCCCAACGTAGCTGATAGGACACGAGCGGTTTTTGTTCGCTGCACGTCGAAGCGGAAAGACGAGTCCGGTGAGGGACCCCCATCCAGGACTCCCCCCCGTGGTCGGCGATAAATCACCGTTCGCGCTTCAGCGCCACCTGGTGCCACCCTACTCGTCTAATTAGAGACAGGAAGCGCGCGTGGCGCTAAGGTGAAATTGGGCCGGGTGCAACTTACTGAAACGCCAATAGATGGCGGGAGACGGGGAGGGGGCATCATCTCACCTCGTTCTGGGTCCGTTCAGTTCCTGCCCTGGCTTTGCTCTAAGCGAAAAGGACGGAACTCCAGATTGGGCGCCAATTTGTGGGGGGAAAACAAAAACTATGGGGATACGGTCGGAGCGAAGAGGGCTTCCGCGCCAGGTGTTGGGTTTGAAACGCGTCGAAAGGTTTTGTTTCTTTTAAATGCTCGAGTCTTCCTGTGTTTCGCGAATATGTTTGTAGTTTTGCTTTCTGCAGCGTAGGTGTTTGGTTCGTGGGGGGTAGTCTATATGGGAAGCTGCGCGCGCTTCCTTTCCGAAGAATGGATGCGTACTACGCCGCTGTTCATGCGGGCGCATCACTCATTCTGGACTCTTTATTGTGTTATCGGTCTGCGTCGTTGTTTCTAAGGACAGCTTTAGTTGGTTGCTTCGTCTGTACAAAATAGGATTGCGTTATAAACGTGCGTACGGGGAAGTACGTTCCCGATGAATGAAAGGAAATGTGGTCTTCTTCAAGGCTTCACGACAGCGTGAACATGATGCGTCCAAGCAAGCAGGCCGGGCTCATTCCTTGTTGGTGTAATTTCGGTTCTCCTTTATACTTCTTTGTGAACTGCCAACTGGGTACTGACCGAGAGCATGAATGAGATCCTGCTCTCTCGCTATGTTTTTAAATATTTCTTCTCTCGTTGTTTTACAAACCTTTGTTGTATGTTTTGCTTTCAGCGCACTCATGTTGGTACAGACGTTTCACGGTGACATGACCCCAACCCACCCCCGTGGAAATGTCGTCTTTCACGATGCTCATGTGCAAGTAGAATAATCAGTGGTACCGGTATTTTCAAACAGCCCCGATGGAGGACGGTACTTCAAAGTCTCGAGTAGAGCACTGCACGGGCCCGGGCCAGCCCGAAAGCCCGAGCCCGGCCCGGCCCGCGGGCCGGGCTCGGGCCGGGTAGCACGTATTTTCTCGGGCCCGGGCCGGGCTCGGGCTTGAACAAAAAAGTTTTCGGGCCGCACCGGCCCGGGCCGGCCCGGGCCGTGCCTCGGCAGTCAGTCTTTTGTCGTAAATTCTAAATTGTTGATAGCAAAAAGTTTGCCCATTAATCCTTTAGGTTCATTGAAAACAAGAAAAGCGAAGTGAAAAGTCACTACAGTGTCGTTAGAAATAATAACAAAAAGGAGTCTTGCAGTTAGAAAGCCTCCAAGCGGATAAAAGAAAACATGGACCTCACCAGCATAGTAGGATAGAGCGCGCAAGAAAACGAGGGCACTCCGGTCGGAGGGCACGAAATGATTGTCGTTTTTCTTTGCTTTTAAACTAAAAAAAAAAAGAAAAAACGTGACCTCGACATTTTACTTTCTGCGAGGGCCACCAAAGATAAGCTAACGTACCCTAGATAATTTTTTTGTTCATGCAGCCTTTTGACGATGTATTAGCGAGATTGTGATTCTCTTCTTTTCCTCTAGAATCTTTCCGGGTTCGAAATGACCAATAGAATCGACCTATGTCCTGCCGTGTTACCAACCGTCCAATCAAAGATGGACGCCCGTGCCCGATATAAGTTTATCGGGCCCGGGCCGGGCCCGGGCCGTGTATCCACCGGGCCGGGTCGGGCCGGGCCTAGAAATTAAAAATTCTGTCGGGCTCGGGCCGGGCCCGGGCCGTGTCTCTACCGGGCCGGGTCGGGCCGGGCCTAGAAATTCCGGCCCGTGCAGTGCTCTAGTCTCGAGCTCAAGTTCACAGTTGACGCACCTGTATTTTATTGCTTATCTTCAAAACTACGTCATGCGTGTGCGCGGAAAAATATGGAGAGATTTACGATGTCTTTATGTGCACTATAGAAACAATTCATCCATTGCTTACAATACCGGCATCGTGATTGAAAAAAAAAAGAAAAAAGTGCAGTTTTATAGTGGGTATTTTAAGCTTCGACGTTCGCTGGGTTCCTCTAATTGTTCGTCGTGATTGGATGTGTCCACTTTCTGCAGGGAAGCGAACTCACAGGCTCTTTGCTGGTTGTACACGCTCCGAACCGGGCAGTTAGAGTAAAGCCTGGTTCAGACAGTTGCGTTTGACTGCGTTTGACTGCGTTGCGGCAGCGAGAAACCAGGACATCCCTGCTGCTTATAGCGCGTTCCAAGATGATTCCTTGAATTGGATTCCACGCTTCATACGAAGCACAGATGTGCCGGTGACTCGCTTTCGGTACTCGACGCAACGCAGTCAAACGCACTCAAACGCAAGTGTCTGAACCGGCCTTTACAGCTGTGAAACACGTCGCTCGAGTGCACGCGCTCTGCATCAATACGACTTCCAGCCTGCCGTAACTCAGCGCGTCGTCCTTGTTTCGTGACGCTCGCATCACATCGGGTTGACCACTGCAGCGAAGCGTCCTCGGTGTGACAGAACACGGAGAGGTGCGAGGGACTGCGTCCAGGGTCCAGTTCGTGATTCGATCGACGTGCTTTTTATGGTCTTGGACTCCTGTCACGCTTCCTTTGTAACAATACGGTCGCTTTATTTATTTTTTTTTTTTTTTGGTTTGGGGGTGGGGGGGGGGGGGGGGGGGGCTTTGTTGGGATCCGCACGCATGCCAGCATCCTGTTTGTTCAGGTTACGAGCTGTCAGGTCAATGCGTGCACGGTCGTAATCCCGCGGCAAGTGCGGCACTGCTTTGTGCATTTATCGACGCGTGTCTGGCTGTTTTATCTATGTGTATGTGTTGTTGCTCATCTTAGTAAAAGGGGGAAAAAAACATAGAACCTCGAATGACTTATTTCCGTCCTCCATGTTTTTTTTGTTTTTTTTTGTTTTTACCCCGAGAATGATTAGTTGACGGAAGAATGGGAGCGTGACCTCTTGGCGTTCATTCTTCCCGGCGAAGTACCGTGCCCGAGTGATTTATTGACGGTAGCCATTACAGTTCGCGATGGACGAAAACGCAGTTACCTCTAGGCGAATAAAATGTGCGTTGTAGTCGTACTTTTATTTACCACTGCGTAGTCCCTCGTCATGGTGTCGTACGTAGAGGGGCGAGTTTGTGGATGCAGTGGAATTGCTCATCTATAGCCTATATAGCTTAGCAATTCCACTACATCCCCCGAAGGAAAATAAAAATTCTGTACAGCCTATAGGATTTTTAACGTGGGAGGCAAGTTCCAGCCACCCTATTATAAAAAAAACCAAACCGAGGACGTATCTGGGCATTTACTGCGCATAAACCACAAATATGATTTTCCTTTTATATACTGTCGATTTCTGCCAGGTAAATATCGACGCGTGGTTCTTCTTTTTTTCGTTTTCACCACTTGTAATGGCGTGGAATTGCTTACTCTTCCCGAATTTTGTGCGATTTTCGGTGGATTTGTGTTCACGCGTTCCAGCCCTGGTGCAGCCAAGATTGGAATCGCACGTGATGTGAGCAATTTTTATATAAAAACTTTGAGTGCCCGCCGGCGCACGTATATTATTGCTAGTGATGATGATGCACAGCACGTGCAGACTGTCGCTTTCTTTTTTAAAGTAGCCTTAACAACGTTCTGCTCCGCCAGTCTTTTTTTTTTTTTTTTTTTTTTTTTTTTTTGCAGCGGAGCTGTTAAGGCCCGTTCACACTCTTGCGACCTCTTAAACCTTAGTCCTTAAAACCTCTTACAACGAAAGGACACAATAGCGCCATCTATCGGGTTGCAGTGTAAACTTGGCGGTCCGGCATATTTTATCTATTTCTCCCGCGCATCATCCTTTCTTTCTTGACTCGAAAAACTTTTGTAAACGTTATAAACGAGCCTTTCTTATAGGTATTACGCACATTTGACCTCGGAAATCCCGCAAAACCTTCACTCTTGTGAAATGCAGTTCCAGGGTCACCGCATAGAAGGCGCCAGAATGCCAGTGTGTTCCCTCGTCCTAAGAAATTTTAAGAAGTTTTAACAGATCTCGTCTCTCTCGGTCGTACTCGGTCGCAAGAGTTTGAACGGGCCTTTAAGGGCTAGTTTCCCAAGGTTCGTGTGCGCCAGCAAATAAATGTCGACACAACACACCCGACAGCTACCGCCATCTATGAGCGACGGCGGCAACCAGAGAACCGGCTTGCCGTTTCTCTGGTTGCCGCCGTCGCTTATAGTCTATAGCAGGGGTGGCCAGGCTGACCCGGCCTAAGAGCCGCAAACAAAGTAACGAAACTTCCAAGAGCCGCGGGGGGGGGGGGGAGGTTGTTTGACTCGAACGAAACTCGAACTACTTTCAGTATGTCCGACTCAAAAGCAGTCCAACTGTACGTAAGGCAGTAGCACAAGACTATCAAACCGCAACTTGCCTTTCGATTTAAAACGCGTTTCATTTCTCTTTTTGGGGACGTGCTCGTGTGAGTGGCAGGGAGATGGGGGGGGGGGGGGGGGGAGGTTGGGGAGGGAGCTACGAGCCGCACTGTAACATGGGAAGAGCCGCATGCGGCTCGCGAGCCGCAGCTTGGCCACCCCTGGTCTATAGATAGCGGAAATCTTTCGAGCCTTTCTACTCTGGCTTGCCGACTTGCGGCCGGTCATTGCTTCATTCCCACCATAGTACAGCTTCGCTGGTCTTCCTTCTTCACCAGAGTGGAAAGGCTGAAAGTTTTTTTTTCTTTTCTACTTCCATGAAAAGGCATTGGCGATGTATCTCTATAGACGCTTTAAACACGCGTTCGACTCGCGCTAGAGTGAGCCGCCATTGCCGACCTTCTCCTGTCTTACCGAGATTCCTGGCCACTGAAGCGGGCGTTGACGAGCCTCCACAAAGGCATATGCTGGGGAGAAGGACGCAGTAGCAGCTAAAGTGGCAATAACCTGTCCTGCTGTGGTAATGATGATGTGAAGCGAACGAAATAAGAGGAAACAAAAACTGAAGGTCGGTTATGGCGGCGCCCATGCACAGCTGCCTGAAAGCGTCTATATTTCTATAAATGCAAAAAGAAGAAAAAACGGTGTTCGCGCGAGTGAGAAATTCCGGGGATTTCTCCCTGGCGTGCGCATCACGCGACAAAAACCTCAGGCCCTTGCGATGCGACGCTGTGACGTACGCTCCGCGGCGGTGGAGGTAAGGTGGTCTGAACAATCCCGGTTCGGCGGCGGATAAGTTTGTTTCTAATGATAGTTAGTCGTTCAAGCGCTTTGGCGTCGAGTGTATTGACCGGTAAACCCGACTGCGATGGTGGGAAGAGTGGAAACCGCTAAACTTCACTACAAACGCCGACATCCCGGTAGTTCGACGGTATGAACGGCGAGGTGGCGGGGGGGGGGGGGGGGGGGGGCGGCTGAATGTTATAGTGAGTCACAGGTTAAAGAACAGTTTTCGAGGGAAAGGAAGGCTAGGAAGGAGAAAACAGACGGAGCGCTGAAGAAAGGAGGAGGTCTCTCCAGCGTTCCGTCTGCTTCCTCCTCCACAGCCTTCCTTTCCCTCGAAAACTTTTCTTTAACCTGCGATTTCCAGTCTTCACAGTACCGCAGTTGCCGGAAACCTGCTCATGCTATGCACATGGTGTAAGCACATGATCGGTGTTAACAAGAAACGAAAAATAAATCCGGATGCAGACGCCGGCCGTCCGAGTGAGTGACCAGAACCAACTTCGTGCTTCCGGCGTCTTTAAGGTCACCGTACTCTCCACGCTCCAGTCATTGCCGAACCTAAATGAAGGACTGGTGGCCGCAGTCGTCAGACTAAAACGGTAAGTTGAGCACGAAGAACGAAAACGGTTATACCCTTCGGAACCGCGAAAGAATTTCCTCGTGCAGGAAACAAAAAAGAAAGGCACGCAAAAGTACAAACGTTAAGTATCGGATTGAAGAAGGCATACGTAATAATAGCTCGCGTACAGCAATGCGTACACGGAGGGTGCGTCCCTCCCCCCACCGTACGCGCGCGTACACACAAACACAACCTACGAAACTCCGTCAATCCCCGAACCGATCGCGCTGTGTAGAAGCTGCGTGCTCGCTGGACCGGTCGGACGCCCGTGCCTCATCACGTGATCATGCTCCCGCCCATAGCCGTGCGCAGAGAGAGGGGTCACGCGATGAAAGGGAGGCTGTTGATTGGCCGGGCAAGCACGTAGCTCGTTCCCTCCGCACTGCAAGCTCACGAGTATACGAAGCATAACAAAAACGAAAAAAAAAAAAAAGCAGCAAAAGAAGCAAAGGTGGTGCGGCGATCGCTCCTTTGAGGTGCCCGCCGCCCGCCCGCCCGGTGAGACGTTTGTTTGATCTTGCCGCCCCCCGGTACACTATGCTACGACTCCGTGGCGGTCCGTGGAAGCGTTTTTTTGCGGCTGCTTTACCTCGACGTTTTCCGCCACCCCAATTGTACCCCGAAATTGAATATCTGCTGTTTAGACGAGGAAAAAATGGAAGCGTCCCAGATCACATCATAGGGCATATATAATAGTGTGCCGCTTCAGAAGCCCCCTTTTCCGCGTATTAGCACTCTGAGTAATAATAACCGAGCGCCGCCACAACACTTTCTAATGGACACGAACGCTAGTTCATAGAGCTCTTCAATGACCTCCAGTAGAGTCGTCACTGGATCCTGGGAAAGTAGCGCCAAACTGTCCGTATGGTCGTCGCCATTTTTGTCCGTGAAATGAGCGATTTCTCCTTGACCCCTCCGTTCTTGGTGAACCGATCTAAATTCACTGGTGACGGGTAGCTTTATGGAGATGTTCCTTGTATACCGAAAGTTTGCTATCCACACACCGGTCAAACAAGCGTGCATCTTCGTACCACCACCACATGCTGTGCCGGTGCTTGGAGACACTGAAAAATAATTTGTTTTGAAATACGCAAGACGGACAAAATAATTGTAAAACATCCGTGGAGATGGGCATGATTGATAAGTTGATTGCATACGCAGTGCCAAAGACGCTTATATTGGCGAGGAACGTTTCCACTATAGACGATTTACAGCAGCTGTGCATGGGCGCCGCCATAACTGACCTTCAGTTTTTGTTCCCTCTTATTCCGTTCGCTTGACTTCATCATTCCCACAGCAGGACAGGTTATTGCCATTTTAAGTGTTACTGTGTCCTTCCCCCCAGCACAGGCCGTTGTGGAGACTCGTCAACGCCCGCTTCAGTGGCTCGGCATCTCGTTAAGACAAGAGAAGGGCGGCTATGGCGGCTCAATCTGGCGCGTGTGTAAAGCGTCGGCGATCTTGGCGCGACTGGTTTAGAACGACCCTCTGGAAGCTTCGAAGATTTGAATGGACCGAGATGGCTTTATCCGTAATAAATTTATCCAGGCTTTATCCGTAATAAATATTTGAAGTAAACAACCAAATTAAGACGTCGATGAACGCGCGTGCGAAGTGCCATTTGCATTGGATTTTTACTTTAGATCAGCTATACTGCTGCAGAATGCAGCACGCGCAGCGCGTGTAACCTACGCTCGCGCACTCTCCTTGAACTTGAGTGACGGAGCGAAAAGTCTATTGTCACACAGGTGGATTTAGTCAAGTTTTAGCAGGACAAAAAGCTGGAAAGAAAAAATTAACGCCTAAACACAAAGCAAATACAATCAGAATGGTATAAACTATGCGAACACGTTATTAGAGCATAACTAAGTTTTCAGCGGAAATGAATCGGTGACATAAGATCATTATGACTCGTGCCATTTCAAGCGCTCGAGACATGGGAACGGGCCCGGGCTTGAAGCTGGTTGCCTGCGGGCCGCGTTCTCTCGAGGTGCGGGCCGCATGCGGCCCACGTGCCGCGTGTTTGAGACCCCTGCCTTAGTCAATCAGCCCCCGTACTTACAGATACATCTTGCTGCGATTTTCCAGCTTTTGCCGGAATTGTTTTGGCGATTGAGTATGGCTTTTCCCCACGGCGCAGCCGGGCGTTCAGTAGCGCGGCATAGAGCCGCACGTTTCTCGTGTGGGAGCATAGCGCGGATAGATGGTCTTCCCAAAGCCTCTGTGGTCGCGATATGACGGTTGAAGTTCTCACGCGGTTCACGCGCCATTCATTTTTCATTGATGCGATTAAATAGACGTTTCTGCTGGGAGGCCACGACTCCAAAGTCACCTCGGTAAGCAACTATGTATTCGCTTTGTATATGTGCCTCGACTACCGAGTCAGACCTATACACTTTCACACTAGGTCCGAAAGAGCAGCTGACGCGCTAAGATCGTAAGATCCAGTGAAGCCGTTTGCTCTCTTTTTTTTTCTCTCTCTCTCTCTCTCTCTCTCAATGTACCGTTCAGCCGAGTTCTGGCCATTTAATGTTTTAAGGAACATCGTCAGACAAGTTGAGCTTGGACATACGACATGCAAGCTTTCAAAACTCGCTTCAATCAATACAGAGCGCGAGACTGCAAGAGTAGTTGTAGATGCTTGTTTTTTTAATGAACTAAATTATGGTTGAAATGGCTCTTAAAAGTCGGTTCGATGACAGGCTACAGCGTATTTACGGAAGTTTAATTTGAAACAACCGCCTATGAAAAGAGTGAATAAAAGAAAATTGCGGGACGGATTTAACGAAGGAATTTCAGCCACGAATCAATTTTGACAACGACGCCACCATAGCCCTAAAATAGCAGGTTAATCTTTAGCACATACAAACCTGGCCAAACTGTGGTGGACCCTTCCACTATTTAGAATGGTTAGTCGCAATAAAAAATATCGCTCACGGGTGATATGACGGTTGAGCTGAACCTGGCCTCTCGCCATTTAAACCTACCTCCCCGTTATTTTCTGAAGTCTTGTTTGTGCGTCGATGCTGCCATCTCTGGCCCAATTTTCGAAACGGGCCCCCTAGGGGTCCCTGGAAAAATTCCCCAGCTATCCCCAACTCCATTCCCATGGCGGCATCTGTTGAGCGCCTTTTGAAGTACTCTTTGTCGTCGAGTCCATTGTTGCAAAGCTGCAGCGCGTGTTCGAGCCGAACCTGACGGATTACTTGGAAACGAAACCACCGGGATGAGGGCTTTTAAGTGCTGCCGAATAATATACATTTCTGCGGTACCGCTTGCGTCGTTGTTTGTCAGAGATCGTATTTTGCTGCTGTTTCAAATAATGTTTGTCCGTAACATTTCTACTGAAGTGTAATATTTGACTGCTGGATATTCCGAAGCTTTCAAGTCGCTTGCCTAGTGGTATAGCACCGAATGGATGCAAATTTTGTGTTGACATCAAGATTATTGTTTCACTATAAGTGCGAGGGAAGCCGGTGCTACAAGCACGAGCATGTTGAACGAGGCTTTCGCTTCACGAATCACATGAGCACAAAAGAACGCACGCTCCGATTGTTGGGCTCGTTGTTGGAAGGTCATGTATTACGTTAAAAGACTTAGCCCACGTACAAGACGCGAACGTAGTCATGTATGATAGGAGGAACCTGAAAACAAACCTCCCAGGAACCTCGAAGAGACCACCTACGTTTTGCAGCTCCTTCAGCGCTGAAGAAGCCAAGTCTTTCAGCGAAACGTCGGTTGCCAATCGGAGTTTTCCATGGGGTTCTCTCTGAAAGACGCTCTCTGCATACACACTTCTGACAGAATCTGGCATAGAATCGTATGCGATCGGGATGTTCCTGCTTTGGACGATGACTCAATGCAATCAATATCATCTGCCATGCATATGTACAGATTACGATATGACTGACACCGACTCTCTCAGACCCTCGGAAACACTTTGGCCTATCCTGACGTTCCTGACACATGAAGAATGTGGCTTAACACGCCCCTATGTTGCTTACCTTTTGCATTCCCATTTTCACTTGTGACCTCTTTTTCGTGTGTACCGGAGATGCACCGTTTTTAGCACCCTTGGTTTAAATGGTATTTTTTTTAGATCCCTGCAAACGAAAAGTTTGTATCAGCAAAATTATTTTGCCTAAGAAGGTTTCGGTCGTCTCCTGTGATCTGTACGACTTCCCTGCTAGCTTTGAGGGGCTCATACGCTACGACCAAAGAGCGCCAGGTGTTACATTATCATGTCTTTACACGAATGATGAAAGCGAAAAATAGGGATTCTAACAAAAAATTTAATAAACATTTACCCGACGTTTCGGGATCAGTTGAGACTCACCCGTGAACAAGGGACCGAACTGGTCCCGAAACGTCGGGTAGATGTTTAATAAAGTTTTGGTTAGAGTCCTTATTTTTCGCTTCATGTCTATTCCTAACCAGGCAGAGGACTGCCGAACGTTTACCTTCAAGACGAATGATGTAATGCTGTTCTCAAATATGGCAGAAAAAAGCATCTTCGTCGTTTAAAAACTGTCTCGCTGTAGATGGGCGAGGCTGGTCTTACATTTTATTCGCGAAATGTGCGACTATAGCCTCGGTCTTAAGATGAACCCTGTGAAGTTTGAGAGTATTTTAATATTCGATTTTGCTCCAAGAGAAAAAATTTAGTACCACACATAAATTTCGGAGATACAAAATGAAGCCTTTGCAAGGATACCTCGACAAGGAGGGGTTTCATTTCACTTTTTATTTATGCCCAACTCTGTTAACTTGGTTGTTACCGTGGATGTTTCGAGCGATTATATACAAGCCGAAGTTAGAGGAACAGCATTTAAACCACGAAAGAATAACACTTTTATGTTTGTAGATCATTTATATTGCTTCTTCTTCTTGATACTACCTTTCTTTGTTGTGCGCAGAACTTGTACACGGTACCCATTACAAGTAATCAAAACGCTTGTAATCGTTTACTTTTTTTTAGTAATTTTGAAAACTATTTTGAATGCATTTACAAGGAAGTAATTACAAGAGTAATCAGATTACTTTTGGTATCGAAATTCTCGTAACCGATAATATTTCTCCCACTATACTTTCTTAATGGCGCCCTTTCTTCTTGCAAGTTTCCTACCGAGGAATCCTGGAACCAATTCTGAGACAGGGGGAATGTTTACCAAAATGGGAAGCTTACGAAAATCCGTTATTTATTCGAGAGTTTGAGGGAACCGTGTTTGCCCATCCGATACGGTATAAGATGGGCCCTCCGGTACGAACTGCCCATATGCTACCACATAAGATTCGCGCATGCGCAGTACGTACCGGAGGCCCCATATCGTACCGTATCGGATGTGCACAAACGGTTCCCGAAAACTCTTTATTATTCGGCGATTCTAATCGAATAATGAACAACATGAAAGACCCGTTTTCAAAAGAGCAGAAAAATCTTTCGTAGCGGTAATATTTTTTCGAGTAACGTGTAATAGTTTTTTTTTTTTTTCTTAACTAATCGAATAATTTTCTAATTGAATACTTTTTAACCGAGGGTAATATGTAATTGTAATCGAATACTTATTTCGAGCAACGTGTACAACACTGCGCGCGAAGGTCGTCCTATTAGTCACCGAGATCTTTAGAACCGCAGGGATCGTGGCTTATCGCGTCAACGCTTCTTGCTTCCCGGGTCGTTCTTCGGAGTGCTTATTGGCTAATGCTGCAATCTCATTGGCTGCGTAGCGATAATGAGATGCTCGCCACGCCCCCCGCCAATGATAATAGATCTATAGCAAAAAAAAAAAGTGACTTCCTGAGATTATTTGTTTTTTATTCTCTTTTTTGTCCATTCCCCATGACAAAAATTAATTTGGGTATGCATTTTCATGCCGTTTAATTTTAAACTTGCTTTATGTAATCGCACGTATGCATTCCTGTCAATACGTTAAGTGTATTTCATTGATTAGGCTCACGGATTAGAGAGCAGATGGCTGGTTATTCGAAAAATGTGTGAGTATAATATTTAAAAAAAATTCTCTTCAACATTTTTTTTTAAGCGGGGGTTTTGATTTGTAGTTACGTTTTTAGCGATTGTCTATATAATTTGTTGTGGGATTTTGACTGGCTGCGACACGGTCAGTAAAGGTGTGTTTCCATGAAGTAACTATTTTGTTTTGCTGCTTTCGCAATTTCCATCACTAGACATAATGTTATACACTATAGTGTTATACAATATAAGGGTGTCTGCACGTGCAACCATATCATGCTCATATTTTTCCGGTTTCTCTAATTTAGCTCAACTACAGCCACTTCTCAAAGTTATGCGGAGCGGACGTTCGTCTGCTTCTTCTTGCAGGAGTTGTGGTGACGTCAGAACGCCGAGCTCTGATTGGTTCTGAATGAACGATAGTGGGTAGATCTCAAGGCAGCTTGCTTTGAGGTCTACCCGCTTAACCTTCAAGCAGAGCCAATCAGAGCTCAGCGTCTTTCAGGCGTCACCGCAACTCCTGCTGAAGAAGGAGACGACTTACTCTCTGCATATGTTGACAGATATTCAAATTAACGTTATTTGACTTTGACTTACGTCAGTGTTTTCCCTGCCTTATGCTCTTCGGCGAGACGAATGCTTTATGCGCACCATGGCATCTGTGTTTTTTTGTGTATGATTATACAGCCTGAAGTTAGTCTGCCACAACGGGCGACTTGTCTCCCAGCTGAAGATGAGCAATTTAGCCAGTGCAGTACAACCTCTAGCCCCGGGTCTTTAACGTGCACCATCATAGCTGGAAAGTAACTGCATCTTGTGAGTAACTGCAACTCAGTCAAAAAAGATAAGAGTGACAGGGAAGCTTTTTTTTTTTTTTCCCCAGTTGTCTCGTTTTTAGTGCGAACTTCTTACCTTCCATAACACATAGGCGTCTGGTGAGCTTCGAGCGTGCGCATGCACAGTCGAAGAACGACCGAAGGTTACGTGCTGGGGGCTGGGCACCTGAAAGAGGCACCTCGCGTTTCTTGTCGTGTCCTGTATTTGTAACTTGTGGTTGATTTCATTTGAGCTCGTGTAAAACTGTGACAGTAGCCTAATTTCTAAGAGAACACTTTTAGAGACCTGGTCTGGTTCGTTGCTTGTTGCTTCAAACGTTTTATACTTGGCTCTTGAATAGATGTCACATCAGCTGGCCTTGTGGTGGGGTTACTGCTGAGCGTCCACCTTCTGCAGCATACACATTGCACCACCGAATCTGCTCTCCTCGGCAAATATAAGTAATGACCACCACCAGCATCCAGTCAATAAATGCGTTTGAACAACAACACGGATGATGATGGAAGAAGGCCAGTCACGGGGACGGTCAGCCATCTATTACGAAGATGTATGTATACCGCAGCAAAGCCTGTAGAATCCCGAGCGCTTTGACAGCTGCAGCCTCTGCTGCGGGAGAGTTCGTAAATTGAAGGGGAGTATGGAAGATGATGATGATGGTGGCGGTGATTTGTGGCTCCTGATTCTCTTTGAGTCGGGCGGTCCCGCAGCGCTAGGGACCTATCATGTGGGGTTTCTCATCCAGGTTCAACCGTCGAGCCGCTAGCTGCTAAGTTGAGAACTAAACTCAAGGGGACTAGAACTATATGAGTTATTGGTTTGTGTTCCTGACGCAGCACTCGTCAGCGTTGGGCTGGGGCTCGCGTTCAGTCAGTGAAGCACCAATTGAACACGCGCCCCAGTCCAACTCTGACGTGGCACTTGTCTCCAGTCTCTGTCCCACACTCAATCGAGGAAGATGACGTAAAGAATCCGGTACACATTCCTTATGTTAAAGCGCCCCAGATTACAGTTCAATCTCCTCGCCAATAGCAATGTCCCAAACACTGCGGCTGATATATCCACTGGCGGCCATAGGTCAGACTGTTGCTGCCGAGCTTGGGTAACCGGCGAGCTTCCACAGCGCTTTCGTTATGTGCGTTCCACACCGTAGATATCGTTACTAATTTGATTTACATTATGCAAGAGTTCGTTTTGAACATGCGATGTGGACAACTACGCTCACAAATGTAACGTCCAGCGGGTCACACCAGTGCCAATCCTCCCTAACTATGACACCGGTGCCGACACTTGTTCGCGCTATTCACGAGCCACAAAAAGTAGAGTAAGGAATTGTAGTAGCGAGTTGTGCAGAAAATAAAATTATAAAACTGCGTCGGTTCACTCATGTTGGCGAAGCATATTTATTTAAAAGAAATCGTGCGTTCCTTAATTATACTTAAAAAGCAACCACCTTAAGAAAGCTGGAGGATGGAGGGCACAGGCTGACCAAACGACCTAGTAGCAGTAAGCGTTGAGAGAGAAAACAGGCAAAAAAAATTAAGGTTACCCATGAGTTATACCTTAAGGATGGTGCTTTACCGAAGCAAGGACAGATTAATTTACAGTTTCAGCTGTAGGCCCTGTGACTGGAAATTGTTGGGAAGGCAATAATACATAATGATCCACATTAGGCACATGCAACTACGAAATCTTTTAGAAACAAACAATACGTACTCCCCCCACCTCCCCCCCCCCCCCCCCCCCCCGGACAACATGAACAGCAAAATTTTGATTTGGCCTTTTTTCTTTGTCTACGATCTCCACAACTTTCAATTATCTTTCAATTTGTCAAAGTTTTCAAAGAACGTTTCATCTCGCGGTTTGAACCAGAGCTCTTTTTCAAAAACCGACAGCTACGTACAAAAAAAAAAAAGATAAAGGACTTGCAGCCCATATTGTCCGCGATAAAACATACAAGCAAATGATTTTGGTAGAATTTTTTCGTATAACGCCCGACCATAAAATTTCAGCAAGGAAACAGATTTTCCTTTTCAATGACATTGCAAAATTAAGAAACTGTGAAATTAGTCATAGAAATGATTTCATTTCATTTATTGTGTACAAGGTTGCTGTGTTTATATGAACCATAAATAGCACTTCTCAGAAACATTCTGGAGGAACAAAAACATTGCATTTGGCAATCATCGCCTGCCTTTCTTACCATCCATTCCTATGTCTTGCATTATGACAAAACGTGCGAAAGCACCATTATCAATTACACCATAATCTACATTTTGATCACTTTTGACTTTTACTGTAGTCATTCACTTGCTTCTCTCATACTTCGTCTGTCTATCACCGTTTTAACCTCCCATTCCAAAGCAAAAAGCACACAACAGTGGTCGAGAACAGTTCAAGAAGCTATGGGCATGACTAAACATTTCTTACAATCTTTTTTTACGAAGAATGCTCGACCCCTTTTATAAAATGAGGCGTCAATATGATTGCCATACACAGTCACATTAAGATGTCACAAGGTTGTTTTTCTCCAAACAATAAAAAATAATAACGAACGTTTACCCCTTGCTACTACACACAGATGTTCGCATTAGTACGCATGACATTAAAACACGTTGTATATTCCCACCTTAGAGCGACACAGTTGTCACCCTGCGGATTTCGAACTGTACTACTGCAAGGGGTGATGTGACAGGCGTCTCACTGCAACGAACTTCTTTTCTATGCGTTGATGACCCGGCGCGTCAACATGGGGGAGGATTGTGGGGGTGGGGAGAAGTGAGGGAGATTGAAATTCAGGTTTTACGCGTGTAAATGCTTGAACCGTGCCACCAATTACGCACTAAGCTTGTAGTGCTTCCTAAAAACTAGACATTTTTCCAGGGTGAGGGTAGAATAATCACTAGAAATCTGTGAGCATCTCTAGGAAGCTGCGTTTTTACACAACTAAATGTTTGGTCATCGGGAAACCCCGCTCCACTTTCGGACAAAACTTCTCACGTTTATTAGGTTTGACGCATCACGTCAAGTATTGGTACCTAAACATACGGCCTGCTCTCCAAATACCATCTTGCCACTCAGGCTTCGTACACAAACAAGCATTTCCAACTGTGAAACCTGGCACCGTGACTTGTTTCAAGATACACTTCATTACTTTGTACCTAATCAAATTTCAAAAACAGCTTTCTCTTCATAGTGCCGAGCTCACGTTTCTGTTAGTAGACAGATATATCTTGAGCTTTTTGCATTCATTATGCACCTTTAATGAACCATATCCTTAAATAGTTGTACCTGCGGTTTCAGCTTTTGGCGCTACAAATTCTTGCGTAATACATGCTCAATTGGGTGAACGACACCGCCCCTTAAGCCGGGGTCACACTTCTCATACATTATACAAAAGAGAGTCTGCTAACACGAGTCACTGCAATATGTCCCTGGTTCGAATGCCGTGTGCCAAAGTTTCTCCTTGAACTCATTGCCAAGTGGCATTCGAAGCTCGGATCTCGCGGCGACTCGCGTTTGAAGGCTGTCTTTTGTATGATGTATGGGCATGCGTGACTCCGACTTCACAGTCGCTGGAACGTTCGAATTTACATTTGCTCACTTCGACCGGTTCCGACACTGATTTCGGCAAACAAGTTTCAGGGAGTTTTCGTAGATCGTTCCGGTACCTCCGATAGCGATCCGATAACGATTCAATGAAGTGCGCGCGAGTGTTTTGAAGGAGTATCGGTTATCTTCGTCAGAGTTACCGAAACGATTCACTAAAACCCTCTGTTGACGAAGCTTGTATGTAGACAGCGTTCGCAAAGCAGTCTCTGCAGGAGGAGGGACGATCAGTGAAAGCTTCGACGTCGGTAAGCCGCACTGGACACTATGCGAACCGGCTGGCGAAGTTCCGAGTTTTCGGAGACCTGCGAGCGGCGTGTACTGGTGCTGGCAGGGTCTGGGAGTGCACTTCATCTGGGCCCGGTCGCCGCACCGGCATTCCATGCACGGCCCAGACGCCGACGGGATGACCTCCTGTGGCTTGTAGACTTCGCCGTCCACCTCGCAATCTGAAGGCAGGACGCAAATGCTTTCGGACAGACCGAAACCAGAAGTAGCCTATACCCAGTCGCATGAACGGTTCCTAATAATAGGAATAGCCTGCGCAATGCTCCGTTTCACTTTCAAGAGGTGTCAAAAGTGCAATGTAATGGCGCTGGTTGTTCAAATTCAACTTCTCCCACTACATTTACTTATAAAGCCGTGAGGGACGAACAGACACATTTTCACTGTTTGGTTGACCTAAATGCAACTATCGCACCAAAAAAAAAAAAATCCTTTTGGTGTTTTGTTTTTTGTTGTGTCCGTTTTAATCTATCGACTGGTTTTTAGTACTGTAGGTACTCATATGACAAAACTCTTAATAGTGTATTGCATAATGCCTTGTGTAATGTCTAAAATGTAATACTGTTACGCCGAATAGCACTGCAAGTATTTGAATTAATAAATAAAATCATTATAGGCATGGTCGGCTTTACCCATCTGCTCATCGTAGGCTTCAGTGCTGCTCGTGAAGGGAAAGCGAACCTCCTTTGGGGGCTTCTTTGTTGTCGGCGAAAATTGAACGTCTGCAAAAAAAGATCAGTTGAAATTTACAAGGATAGTAAAGGAATTAAGGCATCCTCTGACAAAGTGTTTTGCGGTTCTGTAAGATTGTCCATAATAAAAACAACAACGTCGACTAAAACAAGGTGCGTTGGTCAAATTCTTTGGAACCAGCGCTTAAAGCCAGGCGGGTCTTGGGGGGTCTTATGCCCCGCCACCAATTTTGAAAAATGGTCCGAGACCCCCCGCCATCGCTCTGGCCCACCGTTGGTGAAAATACAATATTAGGTACTCAATCTTGTAATCAGAAATGTTCGGATTTTCTCCATTGAAGTTTTGCTGAGTAGCCATTTCCAGAAAGAGAAAAACTATGTTTTGAGTACCCATGTCGATTTCGTGTAGAACAAAATAGCGGATGTTTCAGGGACAATATTATTCTTGACGAGAAAAATAACCGTAATTTACGATGTTGGTCGGTGTTGTTTCCTGAGAAACATCGAGTTACGCGTACGATTTAATCTAGTCAGTTTTGACTGCATCTAATATGACCCCCCTTCCCTTTCCCTTATCACAGTCTGTAGAGACCCCCCGCAATTTATGGGAGACTTTAAGCACTGATTATGACTCTTGAGGTAGATGAGCTCTCTCGAAAATATTATAGTCCTCCAGTTTTACGTTGAAAGCTTCGCCGCTCTACAGTATTGTAGCTGCTACTTCTACAAATATGTAAAAAAGTAGCGAAAATTCGAAGGCTAAGTAATTAAAATCTGGCAGTGGCGGAACGCGGATGATAAGATTATCATCGCGTTCCGCCACTGCTAGCTTTGCGCCTGCTTTACGAATGGAAACTTTGGCGCGCCCCCGAGTTTCCCACGAGCTTCGAGTCGTTCTAAAAAGAGTTGATTTAGTGGTTTTCGATGACGCTCAGTAAGCTTCTAGTAGAAACCATATGTCGATTTTCACTACTTAAAAAGTTAATTAAGGAATTTGAATTAATTCGCCGACTTATCGCAAAGATTAGCCGCCCACATAGTGTCCCCCTGCTCGTACAACTCATCTGCAGAAACCGCATATATATATATATATATATACTTTGTTGAATATGCTATAAACGGCGCAATATACAATCTCAGTCACGAATCAACTTCGAAACGTAGTTGAGAACAGTGAAGAGACACTCACACTCAGAGATTATTACTTCAGCCGCACGAGGCAAAGAGGTTTGTTGATACCCTCCAGCAAGAGCGGCCTCCTTTGATTGTTCACAATAGTCTCCGCGGCACTAAACGGACACTCGAACAGCGTTGAAGTGGACGCGACAAGTGTAACCTTCCGCACTTGTCTGGAGTTACAAGTCTCGCCCTTACAGTTTACTTTGGGTTACAATTTCGCCTAAAGTGTGTACTCGTCTATTTCTGCTTGCTGAAAGCATTGAATTTTTACTTTCGTTTGGCTCGTCAAACTTTTAAGGATTAACCGGTTAAAAAGATTAATCGCGATTAAAGCATTAATTGATCAATCGGTAGGTTAATCGATCAATTGCCCAGCCCTAATTACAACCAATCTGTCCGTTGAAGTTTAAAAATTATGCCTTTTAATTTTGACTTTATTAAAATCAGGCGTCTAAAGAAACGAATGGAACTTGGTTCCATTCGTCGTGTGTTCGTTCCACAAACACAACGAAGTCTCAAAGGAACTTTGAGACTTCGTTGTGTTTATTTTTTTTTTTCTGTCTCTGCCCCTTTTTTATGTATGAGCGTTTACCAGTTAACCTGCGCCATAACCCTTATTTTTGTTAAAAGGGATAAGCCTATTCCGTCAGAAAAGTTTCTAAATCAGATCTTTTTTTTTTTTTTTTGGGGGGGGGGGGGGGGGGAGCAGTTTTAGGCGTTTGTTCTCATGTTTCGCGGCGTCGGCGTCGCCGTCGGCGTAACCGCGCACGGCGTTGCATTATGGGACGTCACTGACCTATACACCATTTCAATTCCCCGCTAAATTTAGCGGGGAATATGACGTCACGTGACCTCGGGATATATATATATATATCAGAGATGGCTGTAATGACATTAGTGTGATGAAATTACAGTAATTAAATTACTTTTTGTGGTAATGAGTAATGCAATTAATTACTTTTCTAGGCTGGTAATTTAGTAATGTAATGAATTACTTTCAGGCAGTAATATTGGGAAATCGCTCATCACTTTCGAAATTACTTTCGTCCTAAATTGGAAAGTTCGTTTGCGAGCTTTAAATATAAGAGAAAAAATATTTTGCATGGTGAAATGTCGTGAAAAAGGCATTCAAAGCAAATAAACTACGGCCATTTAAGCGTCAAGCCTCGTACGGAGAACCTGACAGACACACAAAGCCGGGCTGGAAAGGCGAAATAGAAAATCTTAGGTGTAAACACATCGCTGAAAGGCCACGGCTAATGAACTCCAGGCAAGACAGATTCACGGCGTCACGTCATCACGACAATACCACACTTCGTTCACCCCTAAGCTGACAGTACGGTAGGAGCTACTATATCTCACCGAAACCAATGAACCACCTTCCTTTGATTACGAGACCCGTCTCTTTCTGTGCGCGTGGGTATGAATGAACGAGAGCGTGGTTACATGTCGAAAGATAGACGTGTGACTGTTCCAACAAGCAGGTAGCTTCCACCGCGCTCGAAGGGCACACCACCAGTGAGGTAAGCACGTTTTAAAATTTGAGAGAAAACGACAAACAGATCTCCAGCCTTCTTGCTCTTTCGTCAAGCAAGGTCAAACCGTAAGCTTCGACCATTGTAAACAACAAACGACCGGAATCAATAGTTAATTCCAAATGCCTTGTCAAAGCCCCAGAACGTTTCATGCGTGTCCTTGGCCGTGTTAAGTAAAAATGCTTTTTCTAGTCGGAAAAGACGGAAATCGAGCAAAGCTGGTGCAGCTCACGGTATGCTTCGCAGCCTTTTATTTGGAAGTTTATTCGGGAATAAGCCTACGAGCAAATATCCCCACCCGTTTGTTGGGAAAGTGTACATTTTAGGAAGCTCGCGCATCCCTTCCTCAACTGGCGACGCTTCTGCCTAGCAATTATCCAGCCCCTTTGTGTGACAAAGCGCAATAACCTGGGTTCTTCGAGTGTTTGCGGACCGTACTCCTTGAGAGGAATGACCGGGAATACGTGAACTATAGTAGGTTACAAGTCAAGAAGGTAGCGGCAAATGACCCTCAAAGGGAATCATATATCCCTCCGCCACCTCCGCATCCAATAGCGTCCCATCGTTTCCGTGACGTTGCGGCCAACGCGCGAGGAGGGTCGTGCCCTTTCTGTACATATTTGCTTTATCTCTCGACTTTGACTTAGCATTGTGGAAGCCACGAGAGGGAGATTAAGTCTTCCCCCTTCCGATGGAAGCAAAGACGACTTTCGGGGATTAGCTTCCCCCTCCGATTGATACAAAGGCTGCTTTCAGGGGCTCGGTTCCTTCTCCGATGAATACAAAGGTCGCTTTCTTAAAATTTGGGGGTCGGAGACAAGTTGGCACCACTCTGGGGCCATTATCTATCCATTGAAGCGGAACAAGGAGCGTTTCCAGTGAACTCTTCTTTCGATTGCGGAGGGATTTGAAACCGGCGCACAGCGCTTGTGGGAGGAGCTTCTCCTACCTTCTTAACTTGTAACCGACTATAGTAAGAAAATAGGATTAGATCGCGTCCGAGGCGGAAGGAATACGTTTCACGTGACGATTCCTTTTAAGAACGCACTCCAATGGTCAGACTTAACTAACTCACACGGATTCTAACGTCTTCTAAATCAGGAGGACGGAAATATATCACCCTTTTAACTAAGAACCTTCACAATTGAATGAACAGTGAAACCGGTGAGTCGACTGTCCAGCAAAACGACCGTTCAGTGCGGTTCACTTTGAGGCGCATAAGGCTGTTGCGGTGTAAACAGGAAGATCTGAGTTTTGGTACATATACGGTAAATAAAATGAGCACGAATTACAGCCTCAAGGTATTAAAAAGTAATGACAAGTAATTTCATTACTTTTGGAAAGTAATTGTAATGTAATGTCATGTCTCTTAGTTTGTGGTAATTTGTAATGTAATTTAATTACATTTTTCCACCTTTGAGAAAAGTAATTAGTTATGTAATTCAAATACTTTTTGAAAGTAATTTTCCCATCTCTGATATATATATATATATATATAAATGTGGGAAGAAAAAAACCCTTGGAGAAAACAGCAACAACGGATGATTTATTCTTCGACGTTTCGGCCGGAGTCCGGCCTTCGTCAGGAAGAACTTTTACAGATGAACGTGTGTGGTATTTATACAATGCTACGGTCGCGTCCAAGTCGAGTCCCCAACCGTCAAGCTTCTTCACCCGGATACGAACTGCCCTACGCTTCCCTCTCACGAAAGCTCCAACCGTCACCCCGCCGAAATTTGGACCCGACCGTAGCATCGTATAAACGTTTGCCCATCTGGAACTCTTCTTACGTTTCTTTGGAAACTCCAACCGTCATCCCGCCGTTTTTTAAACTTGGACTCGACCATAGCATTGTATAAATACCACCCGCGTTCATCTGTAAAAGTTCTTCCTGACGAAGGCCGAAACGTCGAAGAATAAATCATCCGTTGCTGCTGTTTTCACCAAGGGTTTTTTCTTCCCAGTTATATACCCACGCCTTCGGCCTCCCGCCACCATGCCCGTTGTATATATATATATATATATATATTTATACCATGTACGCAAGAGTACATGGCATATTTATACCACGTACGGAAGGTAGATATTTGTACATATAGATATTTCTTCCTCAAATTCTTAAGCACGGCATATCGCATTTCGGTAAACTCGCATTCGAGACATTTGAAAGTTTTTGTTTTTGTTGTATAATATTGTCCCTGTTCGTTCGCTTATTTGGATTGACGTGGGCGTTCACGACGGTGCACAAACCGATGTCGTCAGTACGTGTCATTAACAAATCTAGACGTGCAAGAGGAATGAATGACTCTGAACTCCTATCGAATTCGTCAGATCAAACTGTACAACCGTTTACTAAACGGTGCGGACTCAGCAAGGTACACAGTGAAACTATATTGACATCTCTTACCACACTCTAGGACGGGACAGCAGATGTCCGGAACCTTGACCTCCCTGCAGTTGGGTCTGGGACCGTAGCTGGGACACTGCAAGTTCCAGCAGATCACTTCGCCGCGGAAACAGAGACACTTCTCGCAGGGGTCGCTCCTGGACACGTTGCCTCCGTGACTGTACAGCTTCCCGCCGAACTGACAGGTGGTCCGATCGCCAGTCAGGAGACGGTTGACATCTGAAAGCGCATAAACGAAAATCAAGGTCAACAAACGCTTAAATGGTCTCTGGCCCCCGTAACTGGTAATCGGCGGATGTCAGTGGTCATTCCATTGACGCTATTAAATTGAATAGGGAGCTACGTTCGGAATATCGGAACTCTCTTCACCCATTGTCCGACGCCGTCACGACAGCCGTTCGTTCGTTGGCGTAACGGGACATTTATGTACGCGCCAGCGACTAGAGTCCGCCGAAATTTTGCTGCCCGTAGAAGCGCACGGCACCGTTCGCGACACTTGTGGTACTGAACTGTGACTCTTTTTTTTTTTTTTTTGATAGTTACTGTGTTAGAAGATCATCGCTTATATCGCTTCGCGCTGTTGGGAACTGTTCTAGCAAGCAGGACGACGGAAAGAATATCTTGCATCTTCCGTCAGGTAAGTCGTCAAAAGCTGTTCACAACTGGCAACATTGATTCTACGCACCAGTGCCACTGAAGGGCCGTTGCTCTAAAGCGTAGCTTACCTACCAGTTTTAAAATAGCGTACTCAAAAGCTTTTGCGTACGCTAAGAAATAGCGTCCTCACATGCATGCGTCAATCCAAGATGGAGGTATCGCAACGATCTACTAAAACTCTCTAATAGACAGCTTTAGGGAACCCGATACGTTACAATGGGCCCTCCGACTGCGCATGCGCTACCGCAGAAGACTCGCACATGCGCAATTCGTACTGGAGGGGCCATCGTATACCGTGTCGGATGTGCAAAAACAGTTCCCTAAAACTCTCCGTTATACTAGTACCGCACCCGCGTCCAGTCCGTAGACTCTTCGAGGTTAACGTGTTTTGGCTGGTACAAAAGTGTGTATTTTAATGATGCTTACCGCTGCCTTGTTTACGCAGGAAACTGAACGATTTGCCTCTACTTCGGCTCCTGATGATGGTTCCATTCTTGCCCCTTGGAGCCGCTGCATCGGAAAAGGAGGAGGCAAGAACGTTCACTCTAAATCAACGCAAGACTCAAACAATGTAGTTTATAAAAAAAAAAAAAATTATGACTTAAGCTAAAATGGATCTTTTCACCTTCGAGGAGGGCCGCAAAGGAACACAACACGAGGAAGGATGCAAGGCACCACCAGCACGTGCGGTCCATCTCTGGAAGAAAGGAGGGAATAAAGACGCTCTTGTCAGTTGCAAGTACTTTGCTCGAACTGTGAGAGGCTTTGTAGAAATTCTATAGCCTAAGCGTGATAATGCTGAACACTCTCAGAGTTGCCTCGGTTATACTAGTGCCACTAAATAAGCTACGCTTCAAAGTAACGACACCTGGCCATATTGTGGCTTAAGTCATGGTTGCCAGTTATCTGAAGCCTTATTTGAAATCACAGGAAACGCCTTTCCGTCTAAATGTTTAAACAGTTCGCGACAAAGCAAAGCAACATTACATGAGCTTGCTAACACCGAATCTAGCACTTTCGAATCATGACGATCGGCAGTTGCGTCTGCTCTGCACAAGCACTAAAATGGCGGCGCCCACAACAATGTCGGGGAACGGAGTGCCGATACTCTAAGCGCAGCTCATTGAGTGGCTCTAGGTTCTACGCTCGAAGCGGCATCAAGGACGGACAAGTGTTCGCAGTGCACACAACGTGAAAGGAAATGCAAGCAGCTTCGTGAAGCAATCGTGAGTCTCGGTGACCCTGTCGTCTTGCCTGCTGTGGACGCAGCCGACGCACCGAACCCCTTTTCAAAACTCCATCGAGCAACACGGGTGGCCGCCATTGCTTGGACACGAAGCACATGATTGGACCCTGAGTCGTCGCCGAACGCCGTCGCAGCCCTCGTGTCCTATACACGCGCAGAGTGGGCGCCCGAACAATGGCGGATTCGGATGATTGGCGCCGCCGCTACTAGATGGTGCGCGCTCTTTTGAAAATGGCCTATTGTCCGAATCAACCTCGACAGAGCAGCCGGAACAAGCGTTCGCTGTTCACAGCGTCACAATCCATTATCGCATCGCAGTCAATGATATTGCGGCAGTAGCCAATAAAGACGCCGGCCGAAACGACGAATTAACAAAAATAATAAAGCAAAAAAAGTTCAATGGAAACAGTTCCCTCTAAATAACAAAAACAAAATTGCTGGATTTTTTTTTTTTTTTTTTACGTAAAAGAAAGGTACGGTAACACGGTCTTATACAACCTCCGTTCGAAACCCTGAGGGGGTTTCCTTGTTTTATGACAATTTCGATAGTCAGGCAACCATGATCGTGGAGTCGAACACCGGCATTTGGAGTTCGAACGCAACATCCCGGCGCGAGGAGCAGACGATGCTCTTGCCCGCACTGGTTGGAGGAAGACAACGGGAAAAAACAAAGACAGCGAGCCTTTGCGTCTACCCCCTAATCCTTCCAATCAGAGCTCGGCGCTCTGACGTCACCGCATGCACTTAAGCGCCGAGACACATGCGCCAAAAATCCATCCGATCCGACGTCCGATCCGGCAATACGACTGCCTGATCCGAAATATTTGGCCGCTTCAGACGTCGGATCGGCGATCCGGCGTGCGTCCAACGTGCCAGATAGTTTCGCACGGCGGACGGACTGTCGGAAGCGTCCAGCCAATGACAGCGGAGCTAGCGCGAACGTCAATATGACGTACTGGGTCTGGCGGGACGAACAAGAAAACGGGACGGGCGACGGGAAGCCGGACGAGTGGATCCCGCTGATTCATTCGAAAAAGGATGGCCCCGGCAAATAATGCACGCGCTAGCGAGAAAGAGCTGCTAACTTCGCTCGTGCGAGCTAAACCGTCAATCTGGGACCAGAGATATATTAACGCGGACCTCCGCTGGAGTGCTTGGATCTCCTGGGCGGAGCCGAAAGGATCGTCGTGTCGCATGCAAGGTCGGAAACGTGTGTCTCAAACTGTCCCGTACGGCAATTCGGAGCGGCGTTCGGACTGTCGGATCGGACGTCGAATCGGACGATTTTGCCGTCCATGTGTCTCGCGCTTTATCTCCTCAAGTTTCTCTCCGCGGTATGTCTTACTCAAAATTAGTCGTGAACGTTATTACCCGTTCCTGTTTTTGAGAAAAATGTAACGAGTCTCTCATTACATCATCGAAGAAAGTAATGTACTACAGGTAAGTTCGTTACTTATAATGCCGCGGCGCCAACCATGGATCATAGACTCTTGAAGCGACTTCCTCAGATGCATTGCGCACTGGCCGTGGAACTCTTTGCGGACGTATAGCGAGTGTCAGTCAAAACGGCATTCCTGGCGGTGAGCAGCAACGTGCCGTTGGCCGTGACTGGTCTTGACATTTCCTCGAAGAGGACACGCAACTCACGACTTCTCGACTGTCGGGCCCATCAGGGGGAACAACACGCGACCAATATGCAAGTCCCGCCCGTATTTTGTGGCACGGCTGTTAGCGACTGCTGACCGCTGAGAGGCACCAGTCTAGAAGCGGTGGTAGCTAAGAGGTTGTTCTTGTTAGCGTTGTAGAAAATGGGGGGGGGGGGGGGGGGGGGGGAAGGTCAATTGTGTATTCGTTTTGGGCGAGTTGGGAATGCTGACAACCCGGTTGGCGTATTCGGAGACTGTCGACTCCGTCGCCGCGAGGGGAAGGCGGGAGGTGATGATGTTATTTTGGCGATATCCCACACTGCTTGGTGATAATTACAAAAACGCAGAGGGGAAGGAAATTGGCTTAAAAAAACGAGAGAAATATCATACTTTTTTTTTTCTAGGCGGCACACGTTACCGTTTGTTATAAAGGGTACAGTCATCAGCATCCATCCGTCTATCCATCCATCCAGGCTTGTGGAATAAGTCACAGGCCCATTTCGGCACTCTGATTCGCGCGTTTCCATGGACGTCACATTGCCTGGTTTACGAGGAGAAAGAGGGAGAGGAGAGAGGTTCCAAGGCTTAGGCAAATGCGCTCGAGTGGTTCACGTGCTAGCCTTTAGTCGAATGCCGAATCTGCTTACACGATACGCGTAAGAACATCTGGGAGTCCACTAAAGGCTAGCGCGTGAATCACTGAGGCATGTTTGCCTAAGCTTAGCTCCCCCCCTCCTTACCCACCTCTCATCCACGAATGAGCGCCAATGAGAGTGCCAAAATCCGTCTGTCTCTTTCCTCCACAAAGTTGTACGAATACGCCGACCAAGACGGCGTCAGGGCATAAAGACGAATTTCACGACTCGCTAATGAACGAATTTATAACGCTACAAAAAAGAAAAAAAAGAAAAAAAAAAACAGAAAACGCAGGCAAGCTGAAGGAAGCGCATGTTTCTTAGCGAAACGCTAATAACAATTCAATATAAAATAGTGACTGTTAGACGCAAAACTAAGACCGTATTGTTTTAGCTATAACCAAGACCGGAGTTCTCTTTTTGGCCCATCCATTCTACTCGGAAATGCAACTCGACATTGGTGTTGGGTTGCCACGAACGTTAGCCAATGCAGAGGACATTAGCTTGAGCGACTCGCAGCACCCCTTTCATGGACCTAAGCTGAAAGTGCGGTGGAAGCTACGTGCTCGCGGGATACCACTCGTACCTCTATCTTTCGCCACGTGATCACGCTTCCTCTCATCCTCACGCACTGAGATCGAGGTCAGGTAGAGGAAAAGGAGGCGTCTGATTGGTCTGGCGAGCGCGTATACCTCCCACCGCCTTGTCAGCTAAGGGACAAACGGAGCACAGCGTGCGCAACGACCTCACTCATCAATCCCCTGGGTACTTCCTGTGCAGATTCATGCGTCATTCGTCAACCAGGGGTCGCTTCCTTCGATGACGACGTGACAGCGATTGCTCTTGCCGCGTGCAGCGCGGAAAAATACCGAGAATCTCGTCAAATGTCCGACTGTCCGTACGCTTGCGTTTCGTGTGCAAATAGCAGGTGGCGAGACGGTGTGTCATCCTTGTTCTCGCTGAACCGCCACTTTGCTGTTATTAGTTCCCCTAAAAGTTTGGTTGCGCTTCCACTTGACATTGATGATACGTTCCTCGGACATTTCACGCTTGAGACGCTTGAAACCCGACCTTGCGTTGCCGTCCATTTCGCGTGTGATGGACGTGTCTTTCTTCTGTTTCGAGCCTGGAGTTCCAGGAAACAGGAAGTTTTTTTTTTTTTTTTTTTTTTTTTGTTTTACGGATTCATTGGGATCTGGCGCTATATGAGAAAGAGTCGTAAGCTCGATTCAAGACTTATAATCAACCTTGTCAGTATTTATTTTTTTTTCTCATGCTTTTTCTTTCATTTTCTTTGGCGGTATTGCTGATCCGTATGTATGGGTGCTACTCATATTTCACGCTAAAGGACACCGGGCGAGTTTTAAGTACCCTCAGTTTCTCTCGCAGTGAACGCGCGCATGGAAGAATCAATGCGAGATTTATGTTCGTTCAAAGAATGGATATATCGTGCATTTTCAAATTGTGTTCCTTGAAACACAGGTGCAGTGTTGTACGGAACGGCGTTCCAAGGTGCTACGTTCCTGGAACGCGTTCGTTTGGAGAGTAACAGAGTAACGCCGCCGTTCCATCTGGCGTCGGCGGAACTGGAACGGGAGCTCGTTACGTTCTTGGCAAAACGGCAGAAGGAACAGCGTTTCATTTTTTTTTTTTGTCTACTTATCTGCAATTTTACCGATAATTAGAAGGCATTCAGGCTTTTTTTTTTTTTTTTTTGTTATCGAATATGTCAGCCTCCGACTTCAAGGGATGGGGAATCGTCCGAGAAACAATCAAAAACAAAGGAACGGAACAAACGTGATCGTGGCGACTCGACACGTACGGTTCGATGTGGATATTTTTCACACGCTCGCCTCATTTTCTCTACGAATTATCCTGCGCAACATTTCGTGGAAAGACGCACATCTACCGGTAACATAACGGCAAGTTGCAATCTGACAAAACGTAAGAGGAACGCGTCCTTTTTGTACCCGTGGAACTTCGAACGGGAACTCGTTCCAAGATTCAGAAGAAACGTGATGATTGCTTTTGTTCCTGTCTTGGACTAACGTGTACAAAATTGCGCAGGATTCACCCACTATGCCGTCGGTTGTTCCTCGACTACCCATATTGTTTCTATCGTCCCCCCTTCGAAGTACTTTCTATTCGACGCTCATCATCGAGGATCTTCAATCATGTGTGCTCTTGTTGCATCGCGGAGTTCCGTGTCGCGGGCAATGCGGAACGCAAGTTCGTCTGTTTCTTACACAGGGGTTGCGACGATGTCAAAATGCCGAGCTCTTATTGGCTGATTGTAAACAAAAAAAGGATACTGGATAGACTTTGAGGCATTTAGCATTGAGGTGTACCCACTATCCTTTCAATCAAAGCCAATCAGAGCTCGGCGACGTTCTGACGTCATCACAAAGCAGACGACTTGCTCTAAGAATTGCCTTTCTGCTGTGGCTCTGCTCTTCTGAACCAATAAAAGAATCCCATTACTACACACAGCATAGGAAAAGATATAATGTTAACGCTTCTTGTTTGGTGAAATTGTTTTTCGACATTCTTGGAGTAAAAGGGGAAAAAATTGACCGCATCTCCACGTAGTGAATGATGTTGCTTGGGGCGACGCTCTGGTGGTGCTTGTCTGCGTAGACGGCCAGCCGCAGCATGCCGAGCCTTTTCATTCATGTCAGTAGGAGAATGTGTGGTTTTCTTCTTTTTCTTTTTTTAAGCAGACAGATGGGATGGCATCTCAGAACCCCCTACTCTTTTTTTTCTTCTTTTTCTTTGAGCCTTTTCATTCATGCCAGTAGGAGAGTGTGTGGTTTTCTTCTTTTTCTTTTTTTTCTTCTTTTTCTTTTTTATTAATTTTTTTCATCTCTTTTTTTCCAATTTTTTTTTGCCCTACACGAGCACGTGAGCATGTGCTCACGTGCTCGTGAGCACGTGATCTCACGAGCAGAAGCACGAGCACCCGACGCCGGCCTACGGCGGACAACGGACGGCGGACGGACATGGCCAGCCCCTAAGGAGCTTCGCCCCTAAAAACAACTGAAGGTCGCTCATGGCGGCTCCCGTGCACAGCTGCTTAAAATCGTCTATATAACTGCAGCCATCATGCGCCACCTGTAATCCTACTGGGCTTTGTTGCCTAAACTAAGCAACAGCGGGCAAATCCCTACTGTCATGAAGCGGGAAAGTGTGCGCTGTTAAGAATGGAACCTTCGGCGAACTTCATCCGAGTTTCAACGCTGCGGAAACGAGTCCCGACGAGTCCGGGACCGTCGCCTGCGTGTCTGGGACTGCGGAGACAGGTCTCAACGCGTCCGTGACGTCAACGGGACGTGTGTGTGTGTGCGTGGGGGTTGGTGCGCTCCGAAAAGGGAGAGAGGCATGACCTAACTGCGGAGAACTTTGGCCACATCGCACTTGAAAGGGAGAGAGGCAGGGCCTAACTGCGGAGAACCATGGCTACGACGCACTTCCGGCTACGACGCGGCGGTCTTTGCTGCAACGCACTTGGCGGCGGTTTGCTACGTCGCACCTGCTGCCCTGGCGGAGAGTGAGGCTGCTCCGGTTGTTCTCTCGGGTTTGACGACTGTATCGCAACCATGTAATTAAACCGTTCGTTACGTTACCAATTCTCCCACCTCCACTGGACCCCTGAGTTCTTCACTTTGGGGAATGGTCGTCGTCACGAGCCAGGAAGCCTCCGGACGTGCGGCTTAAACCCTGCCTCGAACAGCGCGAAGAAGGACGCACCTTTCGCATCGTGCGCGGCCAACGCACAACCCGGTCGTGACCCGTAAGAAAAGGCGGCGTATTCCTGCAGTTTGGCTTCCAGCAAACGCACTCTCACAAAACGCGGCCAATCGACTCTCGAAAGAAAACAACAACAACAAACGAGTGGTTTGATTGAACGGATTCAATGTAATCGGTAATAATAACAATAAAAAGTTTGGAAAGTAACTGTAACGTCATGAGTTTCCTCGTTACTTCAGGAAAAAGTAACTGAAGTACAGATATAATTACTTTTCCAGGAATTAACACATTCCAGCCACAAGTTGTAAAAAATATAGAAATTAGGGTAACGCATCCTTGGCATCTGGGGACAGCTGATTGATTTAGACAAAAACCACGAAATGGAGAGCTTTTATGGTGCCATCTGAGAGGAATTTCGTCTCCGCGAAAGTATCCTCGGTGACGTCATCCCGAAGGCCCTCTAAGCACACAGTATTGATGCGTTTTTCGCGATGTCACGTCAGACCATGGCCGTGACCTGACGTCAATAAGTCACGTTGTCCGATGTCGTCAGTGGACCCCATGTCGTGCCATTGCGACGTCACGTCACGTGACACCGTGACGTCGCTGTACACCATGACTAACGTCACCCTACTGCGTTCACCCTTCAGCTGAGACTGCGGCCAAAGCTATATACAAGCGCGAGCTATAGCCCGCGCTCCTGGCTTTGAGACGTGCATTTCTAGCGCGAGCGCTCGTTCTGCGGAAGAACGCTTCGAAGCAGCGTCCTCGAGCTCTCGTGCTTCTGCCATTGGCTGCAAGCGCAGCCTAGAGGTGCCTTGAGGAGGTTCCTGAGAACGCCTAAATATGGCCGTAACTCACTCTGCGGGCTCTAAGCACCCTGGAAATCCATACAGCATAATGATGCGCGGCCGATTTCCCTATTAAAAAAACAGTCAAAGATAGAACACACCGAGGTCGAGTCTCCGGCGATGGGAGGAACATTGTTCCGACAGCCAGGACCACATGTGACCAATGAAAACGCGATTTTTTGTTTTTGTTGAGATTGCAAACGCTGTTATTACAAAATGTGTACGCTTTTCTAGATGATAAAAGCGGATAATTAAGAGTCGAAAAATAATTTTTCGCGGATAGGGAACATAATACTGCAACATTCGCCTGAAAAACAGCGCACTATGTTGTTGTTGTTGTTGTTTTTGTTTTCCGCTGGAGTGATGTGTCCGGTCGTCAGCTCTGGAGCGTGCGCTCGCTGGGTGGTTGACTGACTCGTGGTTCGGACTGTATGGTCAACGAGCCGGGCGAATCCGAGATATCACTCCGTGGTTCCACCGGTCGGAGGCGGGAGGATCCTTCGCTTGCTGTTGGCTGACAGTGGTCCTGGTTTCGGAACAAGCTCCTCCCATCGCCGGAGATGACCTTGGTGTGCTGCGATCTTTGATTGTTTTTTTTAATAGGAAATTGGCCGCGTATTGTCATGATTTAGGGATTTCTTGGATGCTTAGAGCCAACTCAGTGAGTTATCGCCATATTTAGGTGATTTAGCTCAGTCACGAGACTGCGCTGCTTCCCCGAACAGTACCCCCCCCCCCTTCCCCCTTCCCCCCACGGTTTGCCACCTGCCGTTTGACGCGCCACCGTTTTAAGGACGGCTGCTATGGTAACCGTATATTCTATGGAATACGTACGTTTTGAAGTGCAGCGTCTTGATGGCGTTTCACCGTACTCTATGGAACACTCTGTTCTGAAACAAAAATATAGATGGCGCTGCAAACGACGGGAGGCGAACTGGGTGAACTTCGGGGGCACCCCACTCCACGGGAGTTCCACAACTCAGCTAATCTAGTAACTTTGACCATGACACCGCGTAACGTAACAGTGTCACGTGACACTGCGACGGATTACCTATACTCACAAAACCCTCGCAATGGGCCCTTCGGTGACCTCCCTACTGCGACCGCTAAAAGCAGCAACGCGAAAAGGCAAACGCTACGCATTTAGAGCACCTTCGGGAAATGCCGCAACTAAGGCATCCAATTTTTCGTTCCTGGCTCGCGGGCCGCTCCGACAAAAGAACCGGAAGAGACGTCGCATACCGGAAGTCTTTAGAAAGAGTTGAAGCGCGCAGTGCGTCTCGCGACAACCGCTTTGTCCCCGACGCACGCTACACCGCGTCAGCGTCTCGAGTCCTGAAGATTCCGCCGCCCAGAAGCGACGCCAAGAAGAGCGTGGGAGGACTCGGCCAAGACGGCCTCTCCCTCCCGCTCGCGGCCTTCGCGTCACCGAAATGACCGTCATTTAAACCGGGAGCGCATCTGAAACGCGCTCTCTCACGGTTGTTGTTGCTGCTGGCGTTGTTGTTGTTTCTCTAGTACTGGACTCATTCTTGAGAAGTCCCCGGTGTGCCGGAGGATGATGGGCGCGTACCTTGACGTCTGTCCGATCTCCCGGCCTCTCTCGCTCCCCTCGCTCCTAATCTAAATGGTCAAGGGACGTCCGTATTCCCGTCATTCTCGAAAGCGAGCCACATTGAGAAGGACATTGCTTCGCGGAAGTCTTGCTGCGAGTCCTTCAATCTCTCTTGAACAAACTTCAATGCACGGAAGCACCCCCCCCCCTTTTTTTTTCTTTTCTTTCTTACGTGCTTGACTGCTCTGAACCTTCGAAAGCTCCGCTGAGTATTACGCTGGGACTCGGCCATTTCCTTTTAAAGTCTCAACACTTTGTGTCAGTTCAAACTGTCGCCACGTAAGATCGTGATGTAAGCGTGATATATACTCCAGTGAAATTCAGCTATACTATAATCTGTCGCAGGTAAAGAAGGGAACCACAAACCATGCCGATTCTTAACCCTGTTATTCTTAACCGGCAACAGACTATATCGTTTATGTATATATATATATATACTATTATTTTATTTAGGGCGATTATTTTTACTATATATGTGGTGACACATATACACGTACGTGGACGGTTACCTTCTTATGAATCGAGGTATTTTATGTCCAAGTATTATTTGTGCCTCTAACTCAGAATACTTTTTTTTCTTTTTTTTTTTTTTAGGGGGGGGGGGGGGGACGTTTACCATTGATGAAAGCTTACGACGCTGAAAGGAGACGCAAAAAGCGTTACGAAGCAGGGATCCGTCACAGCTGGCGCCTCATTCCCATTGGCTGGCGTAGGTGATCATGTGACCGTAGGGAGAACCAAAGGTGTTCTCGTGTCGGACGGTCGCGATAAGTGGGTACATAAACGATTGCACCGCGATTTACCAACTCCAAAAACGTATTGTACGTATGACGATCTTCTCAGGTATACCGTCAAAGTACTACCGCAAATGTTTGCTCACTGTCACTTCCCGTTTACCCTCACACCTATCTGGCTTTAGCAGCCACCCGAGTTCAATTTTTAACCATATTAGGCACCGCATTTTCCGGACATGTAGTATGCGAACTATACATGTTTAAAAGTTAAAATTTTACAAGGTGTGCACAGTGCGGACTATACGACGCTTTGTTTTGAAGATTGTCGGTTGCAAAAGACGTGACGAATTTTGAGAGGGGCAAGACTAATCATGATTTCTGCCCGATACAAGCTTTGTGCGCTAATAAGGTAGGCATTTCTCAAAGTGTATTGTGTAGGATGATTTCTTTGAAAGTGCAGACTATGCTTCGGGTGCCGACTATCCAAGGAAAAAAACATCTTAACGCTATACACTTTTTCCACAAGCGCGCAGCCATCTTGAATATCGTCACTTCTGGTATGCGGTAAAACATCTTTTTGATCTCTCCCCGCAGCTGGAAGGTGTTTACGAAAAATGCGTGATTGTCACACATTCTTGATTTGCCTCACCTATATTTTCTCGCATATTCCAGGTTCAAACGTTTTATATTTTTTCGCCCCGCATACCAGATACGGAACCCACGTGACTGAGAACGACAGGAAACAGAAAAGGTCTATAGCGCTAAAGAGCTCGAGTCGCAGAAAAGCCGGCGTCAGCGTCGGTGGCGTTGTGACGGGAACACCCTGATTGGTCGATAAGGTCATGACGTCACAGCCACATGACCTCGCGCGGGAATTTCAAACCCCTAATGCTCACGTGAAACCTGACGTCACGCGAGGAATGAAATAACTAAAAAACATGACATGCAATGCGAATTAAAGGTCTCCGCATGTCTCAAATGATTTAACTTTATAAAGTAATTCATTTGACTTAAAACAAAATTTAAGAAATTTAGGCGGGATTCAAGCTGACGCGGTCTTCAGTTGGAATCCCTTCCAGACAGGGTACCGATTAGGTCATGCCCGCCGTGCTTCCTGCTCACTGGCAGGAAGAGCATGAGAGGCGATTGAGAAGGCGATGCGAACGGGGCCCGATAATGCTGTCGTGTACCACTCTTATTTTTTTTCTTCAGCCTAAATTTGCCCTTGCAGACAATACGACGATACACCGGGAGAGTATTTTATATGGCTACGTTTGAGTCCCGTTCAAACTGCCGTATAGACGCCCGCCCGCCACCTGATAACCCCGATCTTATTCGGTTTCCTATAGTTTACTCAAAGTCACGCGTCGATGAAGGATCACGGGGTAAGTGGATGTTATTCCCTGCAGGCTTTTCTTTCGATGCTTGCCGTTATGTCACTTTAAATGCGACAGTATAAACGGACTGCCATTTTATACCGAAGCATCCCCGAATAAGGGGATATTCGGTTATTCCGTACACGCTTTTCTTTCAATGTTCATGCTACTGCGTAACTTTATACGCGACACTTTAAATGGGCACTCACTTTTATATACTTCGAACCATTTCGCCCCGGCTCTTTGCGGAGGCGTGGCCAGTGATCGTTTCTTTGTCCAGCTTCTATAGGGAGGGGGGGCTCTTCCGTCTCGGAGCTACGCAACTACCCAGAAGCAATTACAGTGTAACTGCCCGTCTTTTACGGTGCCATCGTATCACGTGCTGTCGGATACAAAGAAACAAGTTCAGTCCATCCACGGGAGCGTTTCTGCCAACCCGAAGTTCAAGGATGGAGAAAAGTGCGGTTAGAATAGCGTGCAGTGGAAAAAAAAAAGTTAAAGTGATAGGTGTTTATATGCCTCTATTTTAGCTGCGGTACTTCAATCCATGATGTACAGAGTCCTCCCAAAACCATTTACAAATTCTTTTATCGCAAAAATAAACTACGCATCGCTGAAAGCTCATTCTCTGCCCAAATGGAGTTTTATAACAGTCCCAACCAGATGCCAAATTTTCAGAACCGACCGTTACTTTCTTCGAGACTTAGTAGAAGCGATTTTCTGAACCTTGAAAAAAACAAATTCTCGCCGGAACAATTTATGGAAAGGATCGTCAGACTCTAGGATCAAGCTGAACCGATTACAAACTTGGAGCGAAGCGACCAAACACAGAACACAAAACAAGCCACGAGCAAAACGCAGTCTCCAAAAGCCAAACTGTAGCTCCAAGTATACTCCCGCCTCTATGTGTCGTCTGCCTTTCCTTTACTTTTTCAAGTTCTCTTTGAATGGCGCGTCACGCTTGGAGCTAGCAAAATGCTGGTGACGTCATCTTCATTTGAGACCTTTTGTCTGAAGCTATAGACTGGTTCCGTCAGCGAAAGATTGTGGCGCCAACGCCCCTTATGGTCACATTGAACCATTTTCAGAAATTGCCGGTTCAGGAGGTTGTGGTATGCAAATGTGCGAGTACGTTTTCAAGCGTTGTTCATCAGCGAAAGAGGCTGCGGTCCTCGGGCCGATGTTTCTCTGAGCATGGGCGTTTGTCTTTCACTCGCTTACTTATCAACAAGTCTGGGTGCCCTGGTCTTCTAGTTCGGCTGTTAGGAGCATGCACAGCCGGACTACGTGTCAAGTCCCCCAAATCGCGGCAAGGCCTATTACGAACTTATAGCGGAATTTGACGTCATAATGGCGCTTAAAACGAGGACAAAAGGGAGTCTCCCTTTTGTCCTCGTCTTAAGCGCCATCACGACGTCAAATTCCCTGTACCAACTAGCCCAACAATCTGCATTGGTTATAGCGGAATGTGAAATGACCCGAGGCGGCCGCCAAACTATAAAGCAGCAGATGCCACGTCCACAATACTTGAGTTCTGTTTGTTGCTAAATCTTTCGGCACCCATTCTGTTGCATGTCCCTAATTATTTCGAAGTAAATTTCGAGCAGCTAAGGGGCTTCTTGAAAGTCTTAAAGATCACAGCAGAATGTGATTTTCGTCGATGTCATCACAAGTAGAGCACCCCCCCCCCCTTTTTTTGCAACCTTCCTTTTAAGTTTCTTTTTTATTGCTATATTACCAGCTTGCAATCTACTTGCCAAGTATCTTTGAAAGTAATTCAATTAATTTTTGAAAGTATTTGTACTCTACTCAAGATAGTCCGAAGTAAGTGTAACTTGAATACTACTCTAAATACACATTCAAACGGGTATTTTGTATCTCATAAGTACTTTTGTTGAGTATTTGGCTCAACACTGATTATGAACAACAGTTATGTGTAGCTGACAGTAGGGCAGGATTACAGTAAAATCTATGAAAGATGCTTTACTGCTGCGGATAAGACTAACAAAAACGTAAGAAGTAAGCCGATAGAGCTGTCGTATGACTACCTTAGGAGGAGGAAATTTCATTAAGCTTGATAGGCTAACAACGTTAATAACCCTCCGTCGTTAAGATGCGACAGAGTCATTCATCTCTAAAACATCACCGCGACTGAATGACATCGATAACATAAACATCATCAAAGACCTAGCTCTAATGAACAGGTCATCAGGATGCATCGTCCGACGTTACTTCGTCGATGGTTTGCAGCTCATCGTCAAATGACGTCAAAATTTGAACTAAGGCCACAATTAGCAGCTCCAAAAAACTGTGCCGCATCAGAGGACATCTTAGAAGAAATAATAAAGAAACCTTTGACCGCTTCAGATGAAGCAGTAGCCTCAGGTCAAGCCCGCGCGGACGTCCATTATTAATTGCACTCACCTAATCAGGAACTGCCGGAACATGGAACCCTAATTAGAGTATCTTTTAAAGCCCTAATTTGACTCTAAGCTTCCGGTAAACTGTGCAGCGCTACGAAGTAAGAAAAGAAGAAGAAGAAAAAAACGGATTGTCGTCCACCCTTTACCTTCCGAACACCATCACTCCTATGCGACCTGAGCGACGTCGTTTAGCATACAACAACGATCCTTTTCTTTTTTACTTTTTCTAACGTTTAATGGCTCCCTTTTAATCGATTAGCGCTCGCCCGTGCCCCGCGGGATACAACCAAGTGCACGTCCTAACATCATACTTAAAAAAGGCAAACTACGCAAAGCCCCCCCTTTCCTGCGGAACACGATACCCTCAGTGACCGGTGGCCCCGTTTACGAACCCGTCTTGTTTGCGTCTGAAAAATCGCCCCCGTGCTTGCTCCGACCGGCCAACCGTCGGGGAGACGGGTTTATCGTCGCACGTTTACTTGTAAATGCACGCGCTCGACTGGCTATAACACCGCCGGGGTCCTGCGCGGAAGGTCAAATCGTTACAGGATAACCGGCCCCACCGCGGCGGCGGCGTACGGACTGCGTTACGGCGGCGGCGGACATGAGACCAAACGGTAGGTCAAGAGTGGCCTAAAATAGTGGCTTTATATGCTTAGGATGCGGCTTCCGCCCTGTGGGGAGCGCTTCTGTGGCGCTCCTAGGTGGCGCAAGCCGCCGCCCTATTCAAAGAGTTCAGCCTCATCCATCCATCCATCCATCCATCTACAGCTAGAAAGCCTATATTTAGGAGAGTTTCCAGTCGCTCGATCGGGGTCATGTGGTTTATGGGCCGCGTTTGCAACACGAGCGCGCTTTCCTCCCTGCCGCAAGACAACGCAGCGCATGCGCACTGGCGACCAATTGGAGCAGAAAGCGTCTGCCACTAAATTGCAAACGCTTCCCGTGGTTTTAGTTGGGCTCTTAATAATAATTCTTAATAAAAATATAAATAAAAAAAAACTGCCATGCGCGACATTGTTAATTGGAAGAAAATTGTAGTTCGTGGTTGAGGAGTATTTTTGGAAAGGGCTTCTGTTACACGAGCAGTTGTTCTGAAGACAGCCTGCCTCTTGCTCAGTGCTGCAAAACAACTTTCTACATTTGACTTTCCCGTCGCAGTGCGGCAATCTTTAAAATGCGCAATTTAAAAAAAAAAACACAAAAAATTGGCCTTTCGTTTGTTTTTAAGGTTGTTTTTATACAACTTACTTCAAGGGTAGCACAATCAAACAAATTCGAGAAAAAAATCTTGATTCTGACCTATTAACATGTTCATTTAAATGGGAAAGTTTTTTGTGTTTTTTTTTTAATGTTTCATGGGGTCCGTTTGACTCGACGCTTGTTTTATGTGATGAAAAAATCGGGTCTTACACCGTGAAATTGGCTACCTCAGAGAGAAAAACGCTTGCTACTATGAGTTTTGAAAGTCGCCATCAGTTTCCTAAAATAATATAAGTTCGGCATACCACGAATTACGCAATACATTTCACGAGAACGAAGCGTATTTCATCCGCACTTAAAAGCAGCTACTTTAATAGTTAAAATAAATCTAAGGATTATTGGACGTGTCTTAAATGCCAGCGAATCTGCGTGCCAAATATGCGTAACATATTTCAGCACGCCGCTCATTGTAGTCTAAACTATGACTCGAAGATCGTACTCACGTTGCTCCGAGTTCGTAAAAAATTTGAGACCCATAACCAACGCAGGCGTCAACAATTGAAGACGCAATCCCACTATCGGAATAATCTTGGAGGCTAACCAAAATTGCAGGGCGCTCATAATATTAGGAAAGGTTGTATTTCCTCCGAATACCACTGGCTTAACCAGGGAAAAATTAAGGTCACGCTATACATCGGTGCAAATGTAATGAAAACAACCCTATCTCAGGAGTTGTGTGCAGCAGAGGTAAAGGCAAAGGAAAGCAAATCTGAAAGCTATGAACGCGCTCGCTCCTGCGACTTGGCCCCTGCTGCACGCAACTCAAGAAATAAAGTATGGGTCAAGAGCGATATGTTTTTTTGTTTTTGTTTTGTAAAGGTTCGCACTACATCTCTGAAAAGGAAAAAAATGCATTAGTTTTTTTTTTTTAAGGGTTAAGGTTAATTTGTTATGGGTCTTATTTGACGGGATGCTTCATGCACCTGATATACGGAGTAATATAGTTCAATTGCTCTATGCGATTAATTCTGATTCATGGCTCGAAGTCCACTTCAATTAATTAATATACAAAGCGGATTGAATTGTGTAATAGCACCGTTATATTTTCTTCAGTGGTTTAATACTCCAATTTCTGTTCACTGGCTTAAAGTAAACTATTTACATCTTATAAACTGCTAACTTTGCTGAAACCGTTTGGATATGCTTTAGTTGACGGTTGTTCTTGAGTGTAAAGGTCAAGCAACTCGTCAGGTTGTGTTTACAGTTTTTTATGATTTCCTTCAGTGTCCTCTAAAGAAAAGTTAATAGAGGCACTTTTAGGTCTCATAAACGTTACGCAGTGGTTTTTACCTGACTTTCACTTGACAATTTTTTCCCAGACTTTTCTTTCTTGTACTGATTTCCCTTCCATGACTTGTATTGCTCCGCTTCCACCTATTTTATTTCTAATATTTTTTCCCCTTGGTGGAGTAATCTGATTTTGCTACACGTTTAAACTAACTTCACCAACCCTTAAATCGAATTTCTCTCTCGCTCACGACTTACGTTTTATTTCAAATTCGCGAAAAGCATCCTTAAATACAGCAAGCATAGGCGTCATGTTGCTTTGCTTGCTGACGCATATCCGTCCGTACATCCATTGGCACCTTTACGCACGCATCTTAATTATCGTTATCGGTATCGGAGTTATCTGAACAATCTACTAAAACTGGTTCATGCCGAACCAGTTTCTCGGGGAAATTGACCAGACGTATTATCTATAACCTTTCCTTCTACTCTAAACGTGTACCATCGGGAATCGACTGTGCAAAATATTCTCGCAATTATTTCGTAAAAAAAAGCGCAAGTTATCACTACAGAAATTCCAACGTGCTGCTAAAATGAGAGAACTTCGAAAGGGTGGGCGAAAATTGTTTTCGGTAAAAAAAAACCAATTGTCAGGGCAGGTAGTCTGCGGAACCCGTCGTGTTCTAAATAGGTACTGAGGAGACCTTGGCAGCAGTGCGAGATAGTCTGAAGTCAGCGTCCCCTCAGACACGCGCGGCGCTATCATAAAGGCTTATCACAGGATATATATATATATATATACAACAGTGTTTTCGAGTGGTGACCTTGCACCACAACGTCTACATTGTCAGGTGAACGAGGTTACGGAAAGTGTTTTTCTTTTTGTTTTGTTTTACATAGTATGCTTACAACTTTCGCGAACGCTGATAAGGCCGAGCAGCGATGTCTAAGGACGAGTCACAAACGCAAACACTCTTGATTTAGTCTTACATTTAGACGACGGGAAGAGGTGGGGATTTCCTGTCAAGAAAAAAAAAAACGATAGGCGGAAAAGACCGCACATCTCATTCCGGCCATGAAAGGTACGAGTAAAACTCAAATAGAAATAGCCATTAGAATATATTTAAGCGTGTTCAGTCTTGCTTTTGCTGACCATATTGAACTATGACGTGAAAGGGATTCGTACGGAAACGAACCTTCGAACTCGTGTAATCGAGAACCAAATATCAAATATTCGAGATAAAAAAAAAACAATTAACATGAATTTTTTAATTTTGTAAATGTACATATTTAGTGTGACCCTCTGATCATGTGTATATGAAAGTTGTTTAAATCCATTGTACAAACTTGCAATTTGTTTTTGTTTTTTTTCAATTTAAACGTAATGAAGTTTAGTGTTAAAGGCAATATGCATAAGAAGCCTTCACAATTGAGGAAGCACGAAATCTCGATTCACACTCAGCTCTTTAAACCTATAATATCTTGAGGTCTATATTCTGCGGTTATCTACACCTGAATTCGTCTTGATAACACGACTTTCTTCGAGATCACAACTTCACAAGTTAGCGAGCACTCAAACCTTAAGATTGCCCACCCAACAAGGTTTCACGTCTCACCGTTGCTATGCCGTCATATGTGCAGAATATTCGAGTGTTTAACTTGCGAGCTCCGAGCGTTTCAAGGGGCATCTCTATGGGTATATCCGATGTAACAAATATTAATTATGTAATAAAACATAATTGATTATTAATACTCTTCGTGGTTCTATTTTCTAACTAAATCGCAAATGAAACATTGTTTTCTCCTCAAGATTTTATTGTTTTATATTTTGAATAGCTTATCGTTTTTTCGCAAGATAAGAGTTCGAATGTCAAGTTTCTTTTAGCATTCAAAGTTTAAGCATCATCACTATGTGAAGACACTTAGTCAGTGCAATGTGTGTGATGAAGCGTATTCAATTTTCTATTTTGTTATTTTCGTATCTTATTCTTTTCTTAGATATTCTTCGAGAAGTGCGCACAACTCATAACATTGATAACATCAAATTGTCTCCCCACTTCACAATAAAGCAACTAAGCTAATGTGAAATTGCACGATTACACCCTCCGATAAAGGCATTGTACTATACACACTCACCAGCATAAAACCTCGATTGCCTCAATTATTGCCCGCAACTTCCGCTAGCCTTGCCATGGCGCTGTCTTTGTTGGTATGTGTCCCCTCCGGATAATGGGATTTAACCCTGAGTTAACACCCCGCCGTTTGGTATAACTTTTTTTATATTTTTGTGTGTAGTTGATTTAATGAAGCGGTCACAACGTCTTGACTTAACTTTTAAAAACAAATTCTGTTTTGAATTTAAATACAAAAGAAACATACAATTTTCATAAAACAAAGAAGGTCCCGGGACCTCCCCTGGTTAACTTGTAACCCTCGGGATTTTAGGATAGATTTTGAATATTATTTCCTCCTCTTGGGGGGGGGGGGGGGGGGGGGGGGGGGGGTGCGGGCATTGCAACACGCAGCACAATTGAACATCTGAGTGCGTTAAGATCAAGTTATATCTTTTTATTTTAATATTATCTCCCTGCATTGCTTGCTTCGTAAGGGATAATGTCTATGTATCCAGATCTGGCGAACATATGTCATTGACTTTTCTTTTTTTTTTGTAATTTGTTTTCCGATGAAATAGACATAAACACTCTATATACATTTACGTGTTTTGTTAGCCTTTTCGTATTTAAAAAAAAAAAAAAAAACTTTAATTTTTTATGTTTTCGGGGTTATTCCACGTATTTTTTTCTTTCCCCTTTCATAAAGTAAAAATAGCGTCCATAGTAGGCGAAACGTTGTCATGTGAAATAATCTGATCAATCAATTGCTCATTCAGAATTGCTCACGCTCCTAATTTTTGGTTAATATAATTATGCGAGATTATTTTTATTTATTTAATCGTAACACACGTCAAATGGCCCTGATAGGGCGCGCAGGCAAATTTGGGGAATACAACCGTTAGAATGTGTATGAACATTACGCATCAATAAATTAATAAAACAGAAAATCATCAGTACAGACGCTCCGAGTGCTTCAATAAAAATACCAGTAAACTTAAGATATATACACACTTCGCAAAATATACGCCCACAGCTCACTAGCTATAGTTACCACTGAAATGATAACCAATCATAAAAACTAACGCGTTAATTTTTAATGCCAATGAAACGAACGTTTTCTATTAGGGATGTATGTTTATCGTTTGTAGTCAGATCTCCGGCTGACAAATCTGAAGCAATGGGTCTCGGTATTTTGTCACAAAACAGAAAGCTCAGGGAATCATAAACCCACCTCATTTTAAGGCGCGATGACATATCATGCGAATTCGGTTTTCCTAGTTGTTGGCGGGAGATGCTTCGAAGGATAGCTTATAAGCCGTACGCAATTGAACAGTTCTTACTTAAGGACCATGGGCCAAGGCTGGCAAGCGGCTTTTGGCCTAACTGTCTAATGCACAGCACATACTCGAAGATGATTTGGCCCCTTAAGCACGAAGCCTAATATCTCGACAACGTGTAAACACGCTAATGCTTTTAGTTCAACTAAAATTCAATTTCATAAAAGAACTTTCTTAATTTTTTTTTTAGTATAGAAGTAAACACTTTAAGCTGCATTTTGACTGGTTGTACAGAACAACATTTTGAGAAAACAGTTACAACAGAGCACCTTGTGTAATTGTTTCTTGCACATTTGTTTTCAGCAAATTATGTTACGATTGAATTACTACTTCACAATAGACCTGACGGTACCACAAGAAACTGGATGGTTGACCGTTTTTACAATTAAATTAACGCTGCGACCTATTAGAAGAGTACATTGCTAAGCGATCTATTAACATTCCAGTAGCCAATACAAATGTTGATAAACTGGAATCTGCGGTGTTCACTCGAACCGAAAAATATTTAATTAACCCAAGTCGGGGGGGGGGGGGGGGGGGGGCTAAACTCGTTGACGAAACGATTTTGTTGCATCGCAATCTTTTAAAACACTCTTACATCAATGAAAGAAGCGAAAACGTTTTTCAAAAACAAACATTGATCCGATCGATGAATACAAAATATTAAACTAAACTAAAAAAAATTACAATCCAGTGAGCATTTTCTGACTGTAGCGGAAACGTCTGCTACTTTCTGTCCGTACGTTTAATGTCAGCAAAAAGTTTACAAACGCCAAATTTTACTCAACGAAGATCTTGCTTCGAGCTACATCACCCAAAAATTCAAGCCCAAAGTCGTAACCCAGGGTTGAGTTAAACACGCAGAAAGCACGATGGACGATGTTACCTAGAATTTCATTCTGTTTTCTTGGTCACACTTAGCGAAGCTGTGGTCGTTCGAAACAAAAAACGCTCACCTTAGAAAATCCGGACGGTATTGAGTATTTGACCTTGGATGTTCAGGCTAACGGTCCGAACAACCCCAAGCCACGCAGAATCCAGATGAAGTTCAGCCTCTGTCTCTTTCTCTCTTTTCTTCTTCCACAGAATACCTCTCACGTGCCTCTGACACGGCGCTGGGCCACCGGGGAGCAGGTCCAGAACTCTGGAGGAGGAACCACTTCCAGGAGACCGACACCCAAGTGATGCGGCAGAGAGATCTGCTCCTCCGGCGGCAAGGAGAAGATGCGACTCAGCTCTGGACCGGCGACGGTCTTTTATGAAGAAGACACTCTTTCTCTTTCTTCTTTTGCCGCCTTTTTTCTTCAGAACCAGTTCCTCTGACCGCGAATTCGAGGAGACGCAAGAGCGGGGATCCCGATGGAAACGGCTTTTCTCGCTTCCCTCGCCTCCTCGGTTCAGCTGACAGTCCCGTGGAGTCCACTCGCCAGACCAATCACCCGCGACCCCTTTCATCGCCTGACCATAGACTTTCTGGGCGTTGGTACGGGCGAGGGCCTGATCACGTGGCGAAAGATGACTGCGTGGCTGGTCCCAACGAGCGTGTAGTTTACCATCGCACTGTCAGCCTATAGTAGTGAAACGGACTGTTAGCTGCCGCTGCTCCTCCCTCTTGTTCCGTCGTTGCTGAACGCACCCTTACGAGGACTGGAGACGCAACAACGACTGTCCGTGACGAGCGATTTGCGTTCCCAATGGAACGTGTGTCAGGGATGTCGATTCTTGTTTTGTTTGACTGTAGAAATCGTTTCCTCGTGACAGTCGCAACGTTGAACTCTGTCAGTGCCGAGATCGGAAAAAAAAAATAACATCAGCACTGTTTGAAGACGTGTACAAATTCAGAGTTATCACCCCTAGTTCTTTTTCTGTTTTTGTATTTTCACCAGCAATTTTTTGTTATTAAATTTGTTCAAAACTCTTTACCCCAGTTTCCGTTGCCCAAACCTAACTCTACGCCAACATTCAACATGACAACCGCCGCAGGAATACGGTTATATGCGATCACCGACAGCTTGAGAAATGCATGGCGTCTGACACGCTCACAATTTTTGCTTTGCGATTCCTTTTTCTTTTCGGCGGTTTTATCCGTTTATTTTACTATCTCATTGACTGCAGAGCGATCCTGAGATACTTGAAAGTCATCACCATGCGCGTTTCCTCAGCTGCCGGCGACTGTACGGCAAGCAAGTGTTCTAAAATGCGTCTTTGGCGCATCGAAACGACAAAGAGGTGCACGCCAAACAAAGGGCAACATAGAGAGCGCGTTGAGGACGCGCGATGACGAAGCAGCCAAGGTCCCAACGTGGGCGCATTTGGGAAGGTAAACAAACGTATGAGGTGTGCAAGGAGCAGAAGAACTTACACGCGGCGTATATATGTTTTCAAGTATATGACCTCTGGGCGACGCCATCTTGCTACTTGTGTGGTTATAGATCGTCTGATAGTTAGGCATTGCTGAGGCGGCCGTGGGTAGGCTTCAGCAATGCTTGGCTATCAGACGGTCTACCCGCACCAGGAGAAAGACGGCGGCTCCCAGAGGCCGTACTTGCAAGCTGCGCAAGTTCGTCTGCACCTTGAGCACCTTGTGCGTTACAATGCACCGAACACGCATTTTGGAACCCTTGCTCGCCGTATAAAAAAAGAAAGAAAGAGAAAAAGTGCAGGGTTTTAGTTACAGTGTGCCTCGAGTGCTCCCCAAAGAACTGTCTACAGACATGACGCAAGCGTCACGGCCACGGCTATAAGAATTTTCTTCGCAATGGAGATGGAACGAAAAGACACCAAATTAGTATTACAAGGTGCAACGTCATTCTAATAGCTTTCAGGAGTTAGACAAAAGCTCCTGGTCGTGTTTGAGATTTAGAACTTCTCGAATAAATTTTCTTGAAGGCTGCATTCTAATAATTTTTAGACATGCGCATTATTAAATGGTACTAATTATTTACTTGTTTATTGGAAAAAGTCTACAATATTTTTTTTGCTTAATTCAAGAGGCAATCTAAACGAAACTTGCAAAATTTGCTCAATGGATCTAGATTGGCGTGAAAGCTAAACGCTCAGCTGCTTTCTTTTTTAATGAAAAGCTCTGGAAATAGTAAGTTCTTAGGTGCATAATTTGTTTAACGTGATTAAATTTTGAAAAAATAAAAGGTAACAATACTTGTTAGCAAAAAAAAAATCGCTATCTTTAAAGTGTTTTTTTATTCCTCTTTATTTAGGAACAAATATTTCAGAAAATGTGGTAACACTTTTCTAGCAGAACCCGTATCATGACTTGCTCTGTCCGATTGAAACAGCAAGCGAGAATCGGGGAGGCTCAAGCTGGTAGAAGTATCTAGGAAATGGAATTACCCGGGTTGACCTGAATGATATTTCGTGTTTGAACAAATAGACTATAGGATTCCTTAAAGTTAGGTATTTACCTATACTTCCGCGCTAATCTCTTCTCCGGTTGTATAAAACGTGTCAATTGCCCACCATAGCAAAGTTAGGCCTCTCCCACTTTCATTCTCTACCCTCAGACCATTTTATACTCACTTATTTCGATCTACTCGAGCATCGACATTGACAAGCCTTATTCACAAAACTCGTGAGACAGCAAAGAATCGTTGAGGTGTTGGTATTTGTGTATGACCGACTGCGTTTCGACCGCCTACGACAGCTCATGACGAAGGCGGTTGCTATGGCAACCGAGGTCACTGTAAGGCCTCGTTGCTGAACGCAAGAAGTCGTAACGCGGTCGGTCTCACTAGAACCCGAATTTCTGAACCAGTCTCAATAGTCACGCATCACTCGCTCCATGTACACCATAACGATTCACAGACAAAACGTACACAACACTCGATTGCGCACATCTGATACGACGTTATAGACGGGGCCGCGGCTATAATCGCAACAATTTACAATTAAAAAGTGAAGGGTCAACGAAACAAATGTCGTAGGTTCTCGTTCGAACGGCACACACGAGGAATCTGTCGCTCTCAACGAGAATGCAACAACACTTCTGTCTCGTTTAACGCAACCCTTTAATATGGATAACCCGCTATATATAAATAAAGTTTCCGAGGACGAACTGGGTATATCACACACATCTCTGTCTCGTTAATATGGACAGCCCGCATTATAGATGCTTTTTGGGGGGAATAAAAGTGTCCATATTAGAGCGGTCTAGAATAAGGGGTCCCAACGCATCCCCCAGCAGCTTGGGGCGTCGCCCTGCGCATGCCCAATAATTCTACGCATGCGCGGTCCGACTGCTGCTTGTGCTTGGGGAAACCCAATGGGTTGGGGCCCCATATTCTGAAAACGATCTATTCACGAGACGTCTGCGTCACTATACGCGAATATAAAATGCCGTGCACGGGCCTGCATACACAGGCTGGTTCACGTGTGTGATTGTGGAAACGCGGTGGCGCTTTTCTCCGCTCGCGTTGGCGGACGACTGGATTCCTTTATTGCGCTGACCGAATCTCGTCATACAATTTTTTTCTTCTTCCTTCTCATTCTAGAAGAGCGAAGTAATGGGTCAGGAATGTGTGTGTACCACTCACTCCAAACGCCACGTCGTGGAGGGTTGCCCTATTCCCAACGCTGTATGTGTTTGTCTAGCCTAAAGAAAAAAAAAAAAAGAAGAAGAAAAAAAATGCGGTGAGTAGAACGAAGGCGTTCAATGCAAACTTGGCATTCGCGGGGAGGCAATTTTAGCGTTCGTGGAACGGGTGGAGACGTTCGGCGCAAAGAGTTGATGAGCGTAAAGCTCGCCGCTTTGGACAGTGTGCTATTCTGGCTCCCTCCTCCTTTGTATCTGGGGCATCGCTCGTGCGCGTGTGTATTTTTGGGTAGAGTGTTAGTTTATGCGCTTATGTGCAAATTATTATATTTCTTTCCTTTTTTTTTTTATTTGGCACGAAGGAGTGTGGAAAGGTACAACGCCAGCCTTTGAGGACACCGCAAACAAATAGTTCAGAAAAAAAAAAAAAATTAAGCCAAACAGAAAGATATCAAACGAAGAGCTGAAGTGTTAAAGTTGTGTCATGACGTTTTGTGTTTTTTATGAAGAAATAGTAACGTTAATAATTGTTTGCTTGGATTCCGTGATGACTCAACTAAACGGCAATTTCGTTAAATTGTTACCTTGAATGCCAAATTGTTTTGGCATGGCGATTTTTTCATCTGAATTAGTTGGCAATTCAGTCCAGGTAAAAAAAAAAAAGACCATCATTCTTTCAAACTTTAGTCTCATTGTTGATGTTAAGCCATGGTAACTTTATCTTCTTAGCTCAGTCACATCTGGGACATGCATTGTTTGGGGGTTCAAAGGGATAGTCTAATTCTCAATTATAACTAAGGTATGCTATCATTAGAACCGAAACACTTCGCAGTCTTCGAATAAGCAGTAATAAGTGGCGATGTTAATTACAAAGCGATCCTTTTCTGAGCACACTATCAAACAATTATAGGCAGGTAAACCCCTAATAAGAACAACTCTTTAGTTTTTTTTTCGTTGTTTTTTTATGAACACTCGTGAACGTTTTTTAGCACTGAACACGAAACGTTGTATATTCACAGTCTTGTTGGTCACATCACCTAAATAACGACTAAGGAATGTCAAGTTAAGTATAGTATTGGATTGAACATATCTCTAAGTTCTTACTTTCTTCAAACAATACACGAGTGAAATTTATTACCTCAAAAGTTAATTGTTTTCTTTGTGACATTTTCCATCATCATTAGAAAGCGTTATATCTACTTGAATTTATAAGTGAAAGTTTTTTTTTTTTTTTTTATGGTCTGTACAATTTGCTTGCTCTACGTTCCGTGTTTTTCTCTAGTGAAACATACAATTCATGGCTGTTTTTACCACTGTGAACACAATGTAGGCTGGTTTAGAAGTGAATGATTTGTTTCTACTAGTTTAGAAACGATGTTCATGTGTGTATGGGTTTTTAATTTTATTTCTGTAACGTTTTAAAGATTTTGTTGTGTATATTCAGATTGCATCGACAAAAAGGGACTTATGCCTTATGTTGCGAGGCTGCATGCCTTGTAATGCCTGATATGTATGTATATTTGTTTGTCTATCCCGTCTGGATCTTTTCGGTCGACTGTACAAAATAATATAAATAAACGAAAAATTCTTGCAGCTTTGTTCATTCGATCAAACGCGACGAAATCCGGTAGCTTTTCAGGAACATCGTGAGGGAAAACAATTAGGAAAGAAAATGGTACGACATATCTAGGATGACGTTCTAGAGGACAACGGGAAGAACGACGTATAGGACGACCTCTAGGATGACCTCCAGGACGATCTCAAGGACGACGTTTAGGACGACTTTGAGGACGACGTCAAAGACGACCTCTAGGACGACCTTTATGACGGCGTCTAGGACGATCTCCAGGACAACGTCCGGAACGACGTCTAGGACGACCTTCAGGACGACCGAGGACGACGTCAAAGACGTGTGGACGACTTTTAGGATGACCTCCAAGACGATCCCAAAAACGACCTCTAGGACGACGTCAAGCAGGACGCCAAGGACGTCAGGCCACGTCAGCTTCAGCTACCGGCGCTCACAAGCTTACGCGACCGGCGCTTACGCGAACGGAGCTTACGCGACTGGCGCTTACGAGCTTACGCGACCGACGCTTGATCCAAGGTCGCTTGAGCCACGGCCGCTTCAGCCACCGGCGCTTCAGCTAAATGCGCAGCCACCATCGCTTCAGCCGCGAGCACTTCAGCCGCGGGCGTTTCGTGACCTTGATTACGCGACCTTTAGCGTGGTGGGGCCTATAAAGCTACCGATTTAATAAATAAGTGTCGTCTATCATGTGTCCCGGTTGCACAAGTGCATTCTGAAGTACAGGACGCCCTTCATAGTCTATAGGTAGGTGGTACCTTTCAGTCGCCGTCTTGCTTCACTGCTACGAGTGTCAGATGCTGCGATATGTTGTGTGACGCCGAGCGGTCGTGTGGTAACTCGGAGATGGGAGGCCTTTGAAGCCAGCCGTGAGGCTACGATGCGCACTTTTCAGCTGCACGTTTCATGATCCTCGAGCACAAGGAGCAGCAGAGTCAGAAAAGGAGGGACCTTACTCCCGCGAAACCGATGGTGCAAGCTAAAAGGGCTTCCTAGCAATTAGTTTTCGAGAGACCTCGCGCATTTCTGGTGTCGACAAGCTACTATACGGCAAGTGATATCCCGTACAATTTGTCTGTCAGAAACAAACAAGTGTGCATTCTGTTTCCTCGCGACTTTGAGTTGACCAAATCTTCCTTCCTTCAACTTTTCGCAAGCATTTCTCCGATTCTGGAAGCGGCCTTGTTCGGGTATTTTACGGCGATCATAATACCTTTGCCTTTTATCTGCCGTGGGCATGCGGATATGAAGTGTTTCACTAATCGCTTTCTGCGCACTGCCATTTTTGTCTACTGGGCTATGAAACGCGTTCTGCGCATGAGCAGTGGCCCTGTTCTGGAGAATACACGTCCGCAACCAACACCACCCAGAATAATCAGTGCCTTTGCACTAGAATTTTGACGTCATCAGCGTGAGAGCGAGTGAAGACACTCATTGGATACGACAGCTGCGTCAGTGATCGGTTCGGACCTCGTGCCCAATCAACGCGACGAAGCACACTCGGCAAAGGGCTCGGGTCCAAACTGCTGAGTTGGCACCATCCGACTGCGATCATTCCGTAGATAAGCTGCACTGTAAAAAAATAAATGTAAAAAAAGCAGAAAAAACTTGGCAGCCTTTTTGGAACGAACTATACGTTTTCGCCTGTTTCTCTGTTTCCGTAATTTTTGTTAAAAGATAACCTTATCGGGTCTTGGTTCTTTCTGTAAAATGGCTAAATTTCTGTTGCCCAGCCTCGTGGAAAAACACATTTTGTTCTTAGAAACAAGTGTTTCTGTAAAACAAAAAAAAAAAGCGGGTTTCTGTTCTGGAAGTTTGTGAGAAAAAAATGGTTTCTGTTTTTAGAGTAACAAAGCTTTTGTAAAAAAAAAAAAAAAAAACAACATGAAAACGCGGGTTTCTGTTTAGGAAGTTTGTGAAAAAACAGTCTCTGTTTCATCCAGGTTGCGACAAAAGTTTCCGAGCGAACTGTGTCGCTGGTATTTACCTTGCCATTCAAGCGCTAAATACAAACAAAAGCGGGAAAGCGCGATACAATGAACTTACACATACAAACAGACAGACTTGTACGTTGTTCAACCAGTCCACTCAAGTTACTGTAGTTTAGCTACTTTTCTGAGTAGTTTAGTGCTCAGAAATTGCAGCTCGCGTAACCTCGAGCGTTGCATTATGGGACGTTTCTCCCCTAAATTTAGCGGATAAATTTTTTCACGGGTTGCATTATGGGACAGTAAATTTAGCGGGAATTTTTTCGCTAAACAAAGGTACGAACACATGTATTGTCTTGATCGGTAGTCATCGTGACAAAAGGTACGCACACGCACGTGCTGCCCGCCGCCGCCTCTGACATTCTCGTTGCCGTTCTCGCCGTTGCTCTTCGTAGGCGCGTTGCTCTTCGGGAGTCCGAACTATACGCGGCCTCCCCATTACGGCGAGAGAAGAGAAGTGAAATTTAAAATGGAGAACGGCAAGTTGTTTTTCTGGTTTTTTGATATACATTCGCGTGGACGACCATCACGACCCCGAGGAGCCCGAGGAAACTAGACACGCGCGACGGGACCGCCACACGGCGGAAAGTAGAAACGCGCAACGGGACCACCACCTCGGGAGAGTGGAAGGAAACTTGGCACGCAAGCGCTTGGAACGATGACAAAGAGAAGGCGCTGCGAGTTTTTGTTGACGCACATGAAAAATCCACGCAACGCTAGCCATAAACAGCTTCGCTGTAAAATGACGTCACGACTTGATGTCGCGTCACATATGAACAGATTCAGTGGAAGGAAAAGAGGAGGAGGAAAGGAGGAGGAGGGCAGGAATACGAGGAGAAGGGGAGGAGGAAGAGGGGCATACCCTTCTATCCTCCTCCTCAAATGCTGCGCTCTAGTTTCGCATTACAAAGATTTGTAAACGTCTTTCATTTTAGAGCGCAGCTCTTAGGCGCCCGCTTTCCGGGTTGACCGGCGTCGCCGTCGCCGTCGGCGTAACCGCGCGTTGCACTATGGGATGTTTCTCATAATGACGTCACACGTGACGCCACTCAACCCGGGAAACTGTTTCCGATAAATTCAGCAAGAAAATATCCCCGCTAAATGTAGCAGAAAAAGTTTCCGCCAAATATTGTCACGAATGACAAGGTGAAACAAAAAATAACTGGGGAAACTGAAACGTTTAATGGAGCGAAATTGTGCCCAAAAATAAAAAAGGGAACAGAGGAAAGCAGAGCGTCGCAGGCGTCGAAGTCGGCGCGACAGCAGAGTCGAACGCAGGGGCGAAACTGACTGCAGCTTGCCGTAGGCTTCTGGAATAATCGCCGCAGAAGGTCCGGCGTGTAGAACATTCTGACCTTGAACAAGCATACGGTTCTCGATTTTACCAGAACATTACGTTAGAGTCAACAAAAATGCGTCCCCGACGAGAGGAATCAAACCGTTAGGCCACGAGCGCGCTGCCTACTTAGGCAGCTGCGCTCGCGGCAAGATAGCGGGAAGAGTTTACCCTGGCGACGTAACACGTCACAACACGTGGGACGTCACGTGAATGAATGTGACGTCGCGTAATATCTAGAGAAAAAACATTTCCGCTAAATTTAGCGAAAACAATTTGCCCGCTAAATTTAGCAGGGAAATTTATGTCACCTGACCTCAACAATTCAGATTCTTCGCTAAGTTTAGCGGGGTACTTTTAGCTAAATTTCCGGCAAAATATTGGAAATTTTCCCGTTAAACCTTACAGGAAAATATTCCCGCTAAACTTAGCGGAAAAATTTCCCGCCACATTTAGCGGGAAAATTTAACCCTGGTGATGTCACACGTGACGACACGTGTGACGTCTCACGTAACGGGATTTAGCGGGAAATTTTCACCCTCGTGACATCACACGTGAAGTCACGTGTTACGTCACGTGAATGAATGTGACGTCACGTGAAATTTAGAGGAAAAATCTTTCCGCTAAATTTAGCAGAAACATTTCCCAGCTAAATTTAGTGGGGAAATTGACGTCACGTGACCTCAACACCAATCCAGTTTCCCCGCTAATTATATAACAATTTACGTTAAATTTCCCGATAAATTTAAAGGAAAAATGATGGTAAATTTTCTACTAAATTTAGCGGGGAAACTTTCGCTAAATTCAGCAGAACATTTAGCGAAAACTTCCCGCGAAATGGGAGGGGAGCAGGAGGGAAGGGGGAAGAGCGGCATACCCTCCTCTCCTGCTCCCCTGCCTTTTAGTGGGAAATTTTCGCTAAATTTCCCGCTAAGTTTAGTGGGGAAATATTCCCCCTAAATTTAGCGGGAAGTTTACCAACATTTTTCCCCTAAATTTTGCAAAACATTTAGCAAAAATGTTTCCGCTAAATTTAGCAGGTAAACTGAATTATTGTTGAGGTCACGTAACGTCGATTTCCCCGCTGAATTTAGCGGCGACATTTTTCCGCTAAATTTAGCAAAAACGTTTTTCCTCTAAATTTTACTTGACGTCACATTCATTCCCGTAACGTCACACGTGACGTCCCGTGTGACGTCACGAGGGTCAAATTTTTCCGCTAAAGTTAGCGGAAATTTTTTTAGGGTTGAGTGGCGTCACGTGTGACGTCACAAGGAAATTTACCAACATTTTCACGCTGGGAATTTTAGTGAAAGTTTCCTCGCTAAATTTAGTGGGGAAACTGAATTGGTGGTGAGGTCACGTGACATCAATTTCCCCGCTAAATTTAGCGGGGAAATATTTCTCTAAATATTTTCCGCTAAATTTCACTTGACGTCACATTCAATCACGCGATGTCACGTGTGACATCACGAGGGTAAAATTTTCCTGCTAAGTTTTTGGCGGGAAATTTTTCCGCTGAGTTTTGCGGGGGCATTTTTCCGCTATATTTAGCGGAAAAATATTACCGGGTGGACTGGCGTCCCGTGTGACGCAACGAGGGTAAAATTTCCCCGCTAAATTTGGCGGGAAATTTTTTCGACAAATTTAGCGGGGAAACTTTCCCGCTGAATTTAGCGGAACATTTCCCCAATAAATTTAGCGGGGAAATTGACATCCCGTGACCTCGAGACCAATTCAGTTTCCCCGCTAAATTTAGTGGGGAAATTTTCGCTAAATTTCCCGCTAAGTTTAGAGGGAACATGTTGGTAAATTCCCCGATAAATTTAGCGGGGAAATTTTTGCCAGATTTAACGGAAAATTTAGCGAAACGTTTTCGGTAAATGGGAGAGGAGCAGGAGAGGAGAAGGGCAGAGTACGGAGGGGGAGGAGGGGCATACCCTCCCCTCCGTACCCTCCCCTGTTCCTCCTCAAGAGCTGACCTCAAATACGGCATTACAGAGAATTGTAAACGTGTTTCATTTTTTTACTTCAGAAATTAGTCTAAAAATAGGCACTACCGTCCAAGAATGGAAAGTCTTATTTGTCCTCGCGTCAACATTGTGTTGTTTTCAATGGTTTTAGGGCCATTATTGTTCCTAATATTTATCAATGATATTCATGTTGATGTTACATGTCAATTAAGACTGTTCGGTGATGATTCTGTTGTTGGCAAATGTATAAAAATGAGGAGGGCTCTGGGCAGCTGCAGGCTGATCTAGATAAGATTGTACACTGGTGCAGTGAGATGCAGCTTAACGTAAGAAGACATGTTCATGTCAGTTTAACTCGTAAGAGGAAAATAATACAAACTTAATATTATCTGAATAACGAGCTGGTAGCGAATAAGAAAACATCTTGGAACGACCTTGTCATCGGACTGCACGTGGGTTGCGCAGATTGACAATGTTACAGCGAGGGCGGTTCGAGCACTTGGATTTAGTCAGCAAAACCTAAAACACGACACGCAAAAAAAAAAAAAAAAATCCTTTTTTTATTTATGTGCTCCCAATCGTAGATTATGCATGCGCTGCGTAGGACTCTGCTGAGAAGAATCATGTCGGGCCTAGAGAAAATAGAGTCGCGCCGCTCGCTTTGTTTTGCTCCAATGTGACCGTTACGCAAGTATCACTAATATGAAGCGGTCACTAGGTTGGTGTTCACTAGAGCTTCGACGGAAAAACTTGCGTTTAAAATTATTGTATATAGTATTTATCACAACACGACTGGTATTAGCTCATCTTACTTTTTAAGCCCTAATTACTTTTCTCATCGAAACGATTATGAACAGAAAATACGTGAGTACAGGATAAGAACTGAGCCGTGCAGAAATTCGTTTTTTTGTCAGGACTGTCAAGAACTGGAACTCATTGGATAAAACAATAGTCTCTTCTGCAAATGCCGAAACGTGTTCTTCTCAATACTGTTTGCCCCCAGCAATAATGCCCTAACAGGCGCTGCAGGGAGTTTCATGAATAAAGACTAAAGGGCTGGCTATGGCATACAACGGGTTCCCACGAGGCTTGTGCTAAATAATCGTGAATCCAACAAGTATCACTGTGCTGACGTCAATGAGACAAAGCTGTGCCTTGCGTCCTTTCTTGTTTTCTCTGTATATATCTCAAACCTTTCTGTTTGGTGGTTGTAGCCAACAAGAGCCTACGTGGACGCATTTTAAATGGCGTCGAAGTTAAAGTGTCGGCATATGCCGATGAGGAGAGTTGTATTACTGATCGCATTTCATTCGAACCCCGATAGTTGCGATTGCGAACAAACATTCCTTCACAAAATGATTTATTTTATCTATGACTTCGTTCATTGATTTAATGATAATCTGTTTTGCAGGAATGAGGATAGATCTGTGTTTTTACAGTAATCTGACTTTGGTTACCTTATTTATTCACAAAAAAAAAATGTTTGGGATGTGGGAGTAACAGAAGCTCTGTTCTCTTACAGATAACGGGACGTTCTGTAGAGTGTTTATTTAAAGAAAAACTACGTTTCTTAGTGTAATACAACTCTGTGTTTTGTCACCGATAATACAAGCATCTTTTGATTGTTTATTTACCAAAAACTTGTTTTCTTGAGGAATAAGATACGCCTTTTTTTCTAACCGATAAGCAAGTCTGTATTTTCAATAAACAGAACCACTTCCTTATTTGACCGACATTTTACAGATATTTCTTGGTGTATTACAAAAACTTTTGCAGCGCATGAGCTCGGGCCTTTAGCTGTCAAATGATATTAAGATACAAGCTTTTTTTAAAAATATTAGGGGTATTTAAAAGCCCAAACTACCGTATAACAATAGCTTTATTTACCATGTATAAGCATGGTGGGGGCTGAGGAAAATATGTTTCTTTCTATGCCTGTTGAGCCTACAGTGAATCGTGCGACATGGGCAAGGGCGGTGTGCTTGTTCTTATTCTATTGAAAACTGCCACTACGTTGGTGTTGTAAATCGTGTTATAACACCAGGTGTGGGCCCAAGGTAATGTTATATGCAAATTAAAGCTGTTGTCCCAAAATAGCAAAATATCCCCCCCCCCCCCCCCCCACACACACACACACACACCCCTTCGTTCTCGACCTTTCGTGGGTGGGCTATTTGTCCCCCGGACTCGAATGAGTTTGAGACCCCTGTTTCAGATGAGTTTGAGACACCTGTTCGCTACAGCCCAGTGAATTAGCATTTTGCGACTGGATGATTAGCGGTGGAAAGGTGTATAACCCTTGGCGTCTTCTTAAATTGCCTCGAAGCACGTGGAAGAAACTCAAAAGTATGTTCTCTATTGCAGCCTATTTGTCGTATACTCCGTAGAAGAATGGAGGTTAAACAGCCAACGCATACACGTATAGTTACGTTGTATATAGCACGCTGAAGGCTGGCATAGTGGCATCGCACACTCTCGCCCTTAGGGCCATCAATCTGCTTGCCTGATTTGTTCCTCTAAAATCGTTATTTCCATGAGTGGTTTGGCAATAATAGGCATGTAATGTTCGTTCGCGCTTTATTGATGCGATCTCAAACTATATAGGGTTCGATCGAGAAAATGAAACCAGGTTTTTCGGCCCTCACAAATGAACTACGCATTGCAGCAAGCTAAAACTACGTGGGAATGTGACGCTAGCGGGGATGAGAAAATGTGAAATTCCGAGCTCATGACGTATACCTAGATCAAAAGATACCAAAGTAAAAACAAGTTTCAATATGAGCCGACGTTCCCATAAAACTAATTTTCATCAAAACAAAATTTGAGATTGTGGGTGCGCGTAAGAACTTGTCAGCGTGCAAAAAAAAAAAAATAATAATAAAAAAATAAACAAGTATCGCCTTTCTGTGGCTAGTCTTTTTTTTTTCACCAAAATTACGGTTTTAATAATTATTGGTCTTAGGTGGACGTCGGTTCATTGAGTAATTTTGTCTTTATTCTGTGTCTTTGGATCCAGGGATATCGCCGTGTGCTCAAACGTTCGGATTTTATCACCACCACCACTACCGTCAAATTCTCTCGGAGTTTCAGCTTTCTGCAATGCAAAGTTGATTTATGCAAAAAAAAGATTTTTTTTTAAATATAATGATACATGCTGCTCTAATTATAATTATAAACGCAACGGAAGCAATAACACATGCATATCAATAAGAAAACGGAAGGGATTACTGTATCAGTTTTACATTTCCGGGACTGACAACGCTCTGATATAGTTAGGACATTAAAACAAGCTGCCGTTGTCAACTGGACAATCCACCTCTTCCTCACAGAATGAAAGTCTCGTGACGTCATCGCGACACTACGGAGAAATGTCCAGTACCGGAAGGATCTATATTATTTTATTTAGATTGCTCAATTAGGATTTGCAGATAAACTAGTTTATGTGACATTTAGAAACACAGGTTACTTAGGACCTGACTAAATTCGAACTGGGTAGATACATACACTTTTGTCTTGTTGTAATGAATGACTCGCATTATGGACCATTTTTGGGGGGAATGTATGAGACTATTAACGAGACATGACCGGATATCTCTGTTCCAGTGATATCCGGAAGTTACTAGGTGTTTCCGCTGGCCACGTAGAGAGGGTCTAAATATAGTCATATATCACATGTGATATTCCTTTCATTAAAAGACGCCCGAATATTCATTAAATCAATTATGGACAGTTATACGAAACTTCACGCCAAATTTCGCTAGTATGCATGGCTGGTCGTGTCGTGACACCACATCAGGCATGGGTGTTGACTTCTTCACAGTATCGATCAACATGGTTGATGGTGCGTACAAAGATCATATTGAGCTTCCCTCAATACCGTAAATCCTGTCTGTCTTAGAACGAAGTTATTTTACTGAGACGGCAGTCAAGAGCTGAGGTGGCTTCTTTGCCTGATGTTACGTCAGAGCCTCCGCTGATGACGACGAAAGCGCTGTGTGTTTTGTAGCTGCAATCTGAGCAGTTAGGCTCTGTTTAAAATTGAGTTACTTGTGCGGCGGAGGATTAAAAATTTGAATATTGTGCGGATGATGTTACTAAAAGCAATGATAATATAATTTAATTGTTTCCTTAAAGGGCCCCTGAAAAGAAAAAAAAACGTTTTTTAAACACTTTATTTTGGGACCGACTAAATCCCGTCTCTCGCCGTCAATATTGCTCTAAACATTTTTTTTTGCATAAAATTATGTTTTGACACGCGTGCCCCTACCACACTGTTCAAAAAACATTTTTTTTTTTTTTCAGGGACCCTTTAGGCACACAATTTTCCATTTAACAAAAGCCTGAATAGACAATCGTCCGAACTTACGTCGCTTCGGGTATTCCGAAAATCATTTGGTTCTTCACTCATATAGGCTCATTTCTAAACGACGCGTGAGTTATTAACGATTCAAGCTAACCCTAACTTTCCTCAGTATTGCGACACATTATTCAGCAATAACTGCCCGAGATGAATGGTTGAAAGTGTAAAGAAGTATTAGAATGACCGCCGCCGCATGCTTGGTATATAATCACCAAACATCCCAGCCACAAGGCAAGGGATCGCGACCCATTGGACCATCTCTTTGTGCGACATTCCGTCCGCGGAATGATACTATCAGGGGCTGCGCCCGTTTCCAGCCCTCCGAGAAGCAAATCGTCCACGGAAGCGACGATGTCTACGGGACCATTGTCATCTTGCGGCCGCTACAGGTCGACGCCTTCTAAGGACAGTCAGGAATGACGTGCGAGTCGCTGTCCAGGTGGCTCTAAAGGCTGCACGCAAAAGCGGTCAAAGAATCGCACACACACGCGACACGACAAAAAATATATTGAAAGTGCTTCGAGGGGGACCCTTTCACTCCGAGTTTTGCGGCAGTCGTTTCGTTGGCCGCGCTTATGTAGCGACCTTTTGCGGAACCTCGGGTTTCGACAGCTCCAGCGAACCTTCGTACTTTTAGCGGAAATTCGACGAAGTTCGGCTTATGGAGCTAACGCACACTATTTACGCCATAATTAAAAAAAAGAAGAGGAGTTTGAAGTTCATTTGGTTTCTCACGGGCCAAGCCCGGTAGGGAGACAACAGAAAAAACATGTCCACGTTTAATGCTTTAGTTAGTTTATTAATTTCAAACGACGAAACAATACACTCAGTAAATAATCCGTCTCCTCCTTCCGCTAGGTGGCGTGAGCTCGTTTTTAATTCGCGCACATGAGCACAAATGTCCAACTTTCATTGTTCGCACTTTTGTCGAAACTTTGCATTAGGAGTTCGAAATAAGTCGAACCTGGTCGAATTCGAACCTCGACAGGCTCGCGACAGCCGTGATTGCTGCGTGGCGTCATGCCCGCCCCGTAATCTGGATTCCTGGCCGAATCCGGAAGCTCCGGATGATGACGACGACGACGGGCGACGATGCCAGACCCCCGAATAGAAAGTGCCGGGGCCTGACAGGGATCGAGGCGGCAATTTGATAGCTTTCGCGGGTCGTTTTGCACGCTCCCGTGATCATAGAGTCGGTCTCGGTGTGATAACGGTATTCGCATTTTTTGTGCTCCAGCGGTGTCGTGGGCGCCACCACACGCACGCAGCCGTTTGCGCCGAAACTGGGAGCACGCACACCGCGTTTGAGGCGACGCCTCGGCTGCTTCTTTTACGCCGATGGCCGTTACGGACCCCTTTTGAAAAGTGCGCGCCGTTGCCCATCCGCCATTGTTGGGGCATGTGATCTGAGCATGGATTGGGCACGAGGGCGGCGTCAGCGCTCGGCGAGGACTCGGGCCCAATCACGAGCTTCGGATCCAAGGAATGGCGACCGCCATTGTTGGCGGTCGCCATTGTGTGTCGTCACCCGCTACATTTAGTGGGAAAATTTCTCCGCTAAATCTAGCAGGGAATCATGGTGTCGACACATTGTGGTCGAAGTGTCACGTTGCGTGACGTCACCCGTGTCACGTGACGTAATGTTACATGACGGGGAGTTTTCGTAGATCGTTTTCGCCGTCCCGCAACGCTCTCCGCAACCCGCTTACGATACCCGAAACACTACATACAGTCAAGGCCATCGGCGCGCAGGCGCAGTAGTGGCTTCTTCGTTGTGGAGGGCTAAGCGGTGGGGAAAACGCAGTCTACGAAAACTCCCTAACGTCGCGATTTTTCCGCTAAATTTAATGGAAGTCGCATTTCTTAGCTAATTTTAGCAGGAAACTTTATCCGCTAAATTTAGCGGGGAAATGTTTTTGCTAAATATAGCTAGTTAACATCACGGTGCCACGTGACGTCACAGTGGGCGTGTTCAGTAGCGCCTCCCTTGCCTCCGAACAGAGTCACTCGAGTCGGAGTCATCGGAGCGCCTACTGAACGGCAAAAAAACCTGCGGCTCCAAACCTTTTTCTACGCAATTTCCGCTTCCTCCCCTGTGCCAGACGGTCTCCGAATAAACTGGAAGCAGACGATGGCGAGCACGATCGCTTTTATTTGACGCCGGTATTGAAGAAATCTTGACAAGGTCGTTGAAGAAAAAGCGGGTGACTATACACATCAGCGCTGCTGTTCGAAGCGGTGTAACGCGATCGAGCCCTTCGCTTGGCGGTGCAAAGGCAGCTACGGTTATAAAAACCGACAAAAAACGTCGTCAGCACACGCAAAATATAGGGCTGGGCGAATCTACGCCGCCGGATGCGATACTTTTATACGGCCATACGTTTGTTCTGCCCTTCGTAACGAACTTCATATAAAATGTATTCGTATACACACGGGAAGTACGGCGGCGCTCGGCGATCAAGGTTTTGTCGGCCGAAGCGAGCGTCAGCCAACGTGCACCCGATTTAGCTACGCAAACAAACCATCAATCGGGATCATGCTCTGCGTGAGTGTCCAACCGGCTACCGAATTCGCGTTCATACCCTGCCTTGCTTTGTTCAGCGCGTACAGGACTATCGTCGATATTCACCGAGTTTCCGTGCAACGGCGGTCAAGACACGGAGTCAAATGAACGTTTACGTTGTTTATTAACATATTCAAACCTAACGAAATACGTGGCAGTGTAACTGCGTGCATGACGTCACATTCACATCGTTACGTCATCTGGAATTGTGACGTCGGGAAACCTAATGGCGTTAGTGACGCCGTGACGTCATTTGGTCAAGTCGCATCAGGTGACACCGTTTATGTTTATTACCTACAGTTCGCCCATGGGGTATTATCGTAGGGTGGCGAACTACACATTAGCATACACATATAGAGAATACGCATGAATGACCTGCTACACCAGCAAGGCACACTACACCAGCGAAGCACACAAAATAAGCAGCAAAAACATTCATTAGCATTGCATCATCGAAACACGGTACTCACAAAAAAAAAAAAATTATCATTTCTCATTCCACTTTTTTGTATACAAACATATAAAAAATAAATACGTAACCTACTTAGAAAACTATTATTGCACGCTTTCATGAAGATACTGTTTCAGAGCACCTTCGAAGTTTTCAACGAGCGTGGTAACCAGGGCGTCCTGACTCCTGGGCCCGTTTGCTCGAAGCGCTAACCGCGGCTAAAGTTAGCCGCAGTACCTAGGAGAGGGATTGGGAAATCACGTGACTGGCTCGGTAGGGATGCGGGGAAACATGGCGGTGCCCCGGTGAGTGAGCGCCGCTCGCTTTGGAACTAATATGTCGTTATAGCTGCAATATCGGGCGCGTTAGTCAGCAACGAATGGTGCAGGAGGCTTTCGCTTTGCCTTACCTCACTTAAATCGCTAAGCATGAGCAAAGCCCTCGCCACATTTTTTAGATAGTCTTTCGATTCTGGCCATTCCTAAGCCTAAATGAACGCAATAATTGTCGGCATGGCAACGTCTTTGGAAAGCGGATTGCCTTGACTTGCCTTAAAGGGGCCCTGCAATCATATTTAAGCGTCTACCTTTTTTGCGCTTTCCACGTCTCTTGGGGTACGGGCAAGCCAGTGGGCATGGAGAGAGTAACTAAATATCAGTGCGTCATATTTTAACCAAACGACGAGGAAACCTCCTCCGCCTACGAGGGCGACCCACGTTGGCGAAAGCGCGCGAAATGTGACGTCTTTGGTCCTGGGCCTACTACTGGTCAGAGCCGCTAAAAGCTTTTTTTTTAGTCAAGACACAAAACATAAGTGTCGCGAACCGTTTCAATTATGTATGAAAGTAGTTTTTGTTCAGTATTTTAGATCAGAAAAGAAACAAATGCAGTTTGTAAAGTACGGAAACAAGAAATGACCCCTCGACATACCCGCCACCAAGCGGCGGAAAAAACGGCGCATACTAGAAAGGGCTAGTGGGATGAGGCCCCGACGAACGGCCAGCGCCGAAAAATCCCGGATGTACACGGCGGCGCTGCGATCGTATACCGGCTCGAGCATCCGACCGCTTCCGAGCGTTCCGAAGGCCTTCGGCGCGGGCTTGGTTGGCGATTTGGCCATTTGGCGGTATGGAGCGCGAAGTGGCTCCCGTTCTGAACTGATCTTTACCCCGTGTTTGCTGTCGTTTGTGGCCAATGAAGTGTTATGGTGAATTAGTCTTTAATCGCGGAGCAAATGCAATGCGAGCCGCCCTGACCGCCCGCTTCATTAGGCCTATCCAACGCATGCTTTAGTGGCGCCCTCTCGAGCCGTCGACACGGAGTGCGGCAGCCGTGAACGCTCGATGAGCACACTACCCTTCCTCTAGTTCTCGGCCACTCAAGCCAGGACCTACGACGTCATGAAGGAGGTTATTTTTTGCTTGTTTTTGTAATTCTAATTTGCCTATAACTTTTAAAATAAAGCGAAAGTTGAGAAACGAAAAGTTTCATTAAGTTAGTACGTTCAGTGCGCTCAGGTTCGGTGCAAATCAAAAACCAGTAAAAAAGTCATTGCAGGGCCCCTTTAATGAGTGTTTTAGTGTCAGGATCCCATACCACTGCAGCATACTCTAAAATAGAACGCACATTAGACGTGTACGGAAGTTCTTTAACATCCCTAGGTACGGAGGACGAGGCATACCTTCGTCATGACCTTCACAAGTGACCGTGACGTCACGCGTGACGTCATTATGGGAAACGTCTCATTATGCAACGAGTGACACGCGCGTTGCATCATGGGACGTTTCCCATACTGCAACGCGCGGCAGCCTCGTCACGTCACTCGTGACGTCACGTGTGGCGTCATTATGGGAAGTCCCATAATGTAACGCGCGGGTCACGAGTGAGACCCGCGCGTTGCATCTTGGGACGTTTCCCATAATGCAACGCGCGGGACCGTCGTGACGTCACTCGTGACCCTTGTGACGAAACTCGTGACGTCACGTGTGGCATCATTATGGGAAGTTCCATAATGTAACGCGCGGGTCACGAGTGAGACCCGCGCGTTGCATCTTGGGACGTTTCTCACAATGCAACGCACGGGACCCTCGTGACATCACTCGTGACCCTTGTGACGTCACTCGTGACGTCACGTGTGGCGTCATTATGGGAAGTCTCATATTCTAACACGCGGGTCACGAGTGAGACCCACGCGTTGCATCTTGGGACGTTTCCCATAATGCAACGCGCGGGACCGTCGTGACGTCACTCGTGACCCTTGTGACGAAACTCGTGACGTCACGTGTGGCATCATTATGGGAAGTTCCATAATGTAACGCGCGGGTCACGAGTGAGACCCGCGCGTTGCATCTTGGGACGTTTCTCACAATGCAACGCGCGGGACCCTCGTGACGTCACTCGTGACGTCACGTGTGGCGTCATTATGGGAAGTCCCATAATGTAACGCGCGAGTCTCGAGTGAGACCCGTGCATTGCATCATGAGACGTTTCCCATAATGCAACGCGCGGGACCCTCGTGACGTCACGTGTGGCGTCATTATGGGAAGTTTCATATTCTAACGCGCGGGTCACGAGTGAGACCCGCGCGTTGCGTCTTGGGACGTTTCCCATAATGCAACGCGCGGGACCGTCGTGACGTCACTAGTGACCCTTGTGACGAAACTCGTGACGTCACGTGTGGCGTCAATATGGGAAGTCCCATAATGTAACGCGCGGGTCACGAGTGAGACCCGCGCATTGCATCATGGGACGTTTCCCATAATGCAACGCGCGGGACCCTCGTGACGTCACGTGTGGCGTCACTATGGGAAGTCCCATAATGTAACGCGCGGGTCACGAGTGAGACCCGCGCGTTGCATCTTGGGACGTTTCCCATAATGCGACGCGCGGGACCGTCGTGACGTCACTCGTGACGCTTGTGACGAAACTCGTGACGTCACGTGTGGCGTCATTATGGGAAGTGCCAGAATGTAACGCGCGGGTCACGAGTCAGACCCGCGCGTTGCATCTTGAGGCATTTCCCATAATGCAACGCGCGGGACGCTCGTGACGTCACTCGTGACGTCACGTGTGGCGTCATTATGGGAAGTCCCATAATGTAACGCGCGGGTCACGAGTGAGACCCGCGCGTTGCATCTTGGGAAGTTTCTCACAATGCAACGCGCGGGACCCTCGTGACGTCACGTCGTGGCGTCACTATGGGATGTCCGATAATGTAACGCGCGGGTCACGAGTGAGACCCGCGCGTTGCATCATGGGGCATTTCCCACAATGCGACGCGCGAGACCCTCGTGATGTCACATGTGACGTCATTATGGGAAGTCCCATAATGCAACGCGCGGGACCCTCGTGACGTCACTCATGACGTCACGTGGGATGTCATTATGGGGAAGGTCCCATAATGCTACGCGCGGGACCCTCGACTTTCGTGACGTCATTATGGGACGTTTCTAATAATGCACCGCGCGGTTACGCCGACTGCGACGCCGACAGCGACGCCGCTCAAGCCGGAAACGGGCGCCTAAGAGCTGCGCTCTAAAAAAAGAAAGTACATCATGATCAATTTAGAGCGCAGCTCTTCGGCGCCCGTTTCCGGATTGAGCGGCGTCGGCGTAACCGCGCATTGCATTATGGGACGTTTCCCACAATGATGTGACACGTGAGGTCACGTGTAACGTCCACGAGGGTAAAATTTCCCCGCTAAGTTTGGCGTGAAATTTTTCTAATAAATTTAGTGAGACATTTCTCATAATGACGTCACACGTGACGTCACGTGACGTCCCCCGTCAATTGTCAGATGTCACGTGATGTCACACGTCAATTTAGCGGGAAAATTTCCAGCTGAATTTAGCGGGAAAATTTCCAGCTAAATTTAGCGGGGAATTTTTCGCTAAATGGGAGGAGAGCAGGAGAGGAGGATGGGAGGGCATGGAGGGGCGTACCCTCCCCTCCTCCTCGTCAAGAGCTGCACTCCAATACGGCATTACAGAGAATTGTAAACGTCTTTAACTTTTTATTTGGGAAATTCAAATTTTCTTATGGAAGGAGCTCAATTTTTTGTGGAGTTTTATACGCGCTACAGATTGTGGTCAAATATATGAAAAGCCGCGCTGTAGCGCTAGCCGCAACATCCCCAGATGAAATAAACGACTTATTTTTCGCTATCTAGGTCAAAGCTGAAGTTTTGGAATAATTCGCGGGTTCTAATTTTCGAGACGCCGTGGGATCTCAATATAGATTCCAATGTGTTTACATTTTACCGGAATTGTTTGCGGGACCTATTTTTCCCGAATTGTAGGCGATTCGCGAAATTCGCAAAAATTAGGTCCTCGCGAAACAGTACCTAAAATTAAATAAGCATCACAATTTGTCTATCCACATCCCCGAAGCAGCTATTCACCGTTCTACCACAAGACACAAAACTCTGTAAATAGAAGCTCAGCAGTAACTCGAGTAACAAGGCTTTTTCTTTGACTCTTCTTCCACGCGCCATGATGAAACCACTCAAAACGGCAAATTCGATGCCTGGGTTGAGAGCGCCTCCCCGTGGAGAGACGCCGAGTCCTTCTCTTTTTCCGATAAACGGCCTCCCCGCACGGATGGGACGGCCGGAAAGCGTTCGCGCGCTGCGTGATCTCCGAGGCCATGGTGCTCGCCTACTACTTCGATGAGTGTTCCAACTGCTTGATCAGCGTAGCGTGGTTGATGAGCCGCGTTTGCAATACGAGCTGATCGTCTTGCGAGCCGAGCGTCTCCGCCTTTTCTGTTGCTTTCCTCCTCAAAACGCGGCAACGCCGCGCATGCGCATTTGCGGCCAATTGGCGCACGAGGCGTCCGCCATTACATTGCGAATGCTCCCTCTGGCTTGAGATGATCCCTCTCTATAATCAAGGCTCTCTACGCGAGCATACTAAATACTGCCGTGGCGGCGCCAGCGGCGCCTCCACCGAGAATTTCCGAAACAAAGATAGGTGCCCGTCGCCGACGCACTGCCGTTCACGAAGTAGTTGAACGCGCTTAATGTTTTAGATTTTAAGTCGTTCTCAGGTCGCGCCAGGCAGATTTGTCATTTCGTTGAGGAACAAGTGTTCTTTCTTTTTCACCCCCGGGATCAGGAAGCCTTGTCGATACCGTATAAGTAAATTTCAGGTACCACATTTAGCCCTCGGCGGTGAGACTTTTTAAGCACGCGCTAATCACTGCGGGTCTTGAAAAACAAGCAAAGAGCAATAGCCAACCGGAAGCAGCATACTCCCCCCGGAAGTTCGGTCATGTTTGTTTTTGTTGTTGGTTCTTGTTTGCCTCAGACTGGAAATACTATTCTAAGTGAGTACGCTTATGCTTGGTAGCAGGCACGTAGCCAGGGGGGGGGGGGGGGGGCATGGGGCGCGGTGCCCCCCCCCCCCCCCCGCACCCCCTTGAAATCTACCATTTTGCTGGGACCTCCTCTCCCCCCTCTCCCTCATACAGCATTTTATCATAGGTGAGCCCCCCCCCCCCCCCCCCCAAACAAAATCCTGGCTACGTGCCTGCTTGGTAGGCTGTTCAGTATTTAGCAGTGGCACCGCGCGGCTGCATTGAAAAAGATTTTTTTTTGTCTTTTTTATTATAATACAACGATGGTACAGGTTAAGGCCGAACCAGCAACCTTCTACCAAAACGGTTCGTGCACTAAAAGAAGACATTTTATTCACTTGCGGTTCCTCCGGAGGCACGGAGGCCACAGCAAACTTTAGGCACGACCGAGAGCGGGCATAGGAAAATATAATCAATAGGTGGCGCAAGAGGTCGCCCAGCTCAGGGTAAACATTGATTCATCCATTTCTTGCGTATTTGGCGCAGCCTCAGTTTAGTACACAGTGGCGTAGTTCCGGTTCCTAAACTGGTTGTTTCGGTGGTTCTTATGTTTTTATTTTGTCTTAAAATATCTGTGCATTGATAGAAAAACAATTTTTGATAACATATCCTAATGATAAAAGATTATTCTCGTCTCCGCGTGCTCGCGTACTCGCGTTGCGATCGCCAGCACGGCTGGCACGGCGGAGACTTCTCGCGATAAACTTCGGAAGCTAGACGAATGGCCATTCATGAAAGCTTTGACGTAATCTCCTCGTCTAGCTTGGCCACAAGTATTCGTTTTTGTTTTGTGATTCAGGCTGAAGGTACCTCCATACAGTAACTGCTCTTGGTTAGCACATCACATGCAAATGCATGAAACGTTTAAACGGCACCGGCATGTCGCGTAAGATCCACATTAGGAAACCTGCGTATGAACACTACCGTGCGATCTTATCACCGGCTACCACGTAGTTCCGCGCAAAGAGTGATTATGATCAAGTAACCAAAAAACGAAATGATGACGCACCACACAGCAATCATTGCACGTTTACGCTATGAAAGGTTTTTCACGGACAGCAAATACCAATGACCACGCATTTTGGAGGAAAAAAAAGTAAAGCAATTAGCACAGGAAAATATATTAGTTACATCTCTAATAAAACTTTTGCCCATGTTCATATGTAAATGTCCCTTCTTTGCAAACACAGCCTAGTTCCCTTAAAATAATTTTAACATTTCACACAAACTTATTAGCAAGTACCTAGATGCAGTGATGCATTGAACTCATTTTCCATTCACAAATTTGGAATAGCTGTTTTGAATGTCAACACGAGGTGCAGAAAAAAAAGTATATCTTCTATTGATGTAACTGCTCCTTCCTTATCCATAGATCAGTGCCTAATGCATGGTGTTGAAACGCATTGAACTGCATGAAATCTTATTTAAGAAGATATTAAAACAATTCTGAAGGCATTAAAATATTTGCGTCATGCAGTTTGATTAGTGAAAATAAAAGCAGTTGATTTATATTTGCAAGCCTAAATCATTTAGCACACTTGTGTATCTGTGTGTGAAGTGGAAGAGTTCGTTGCTATGCAAGCCACCATTTTCAGAAATCAATGGTTCCAGAGGGTTCGGCAGAAACCGCGCGTGCACGCCATGAGCGGTAGCACAAGCCTTTCACTACGATGCATATCTTGGTTGCTCATAAATTCATAAAACGCGGACATGATCCCCCCCCCCCCCCCCCCCCCCCCTCCTCCTTAATTGTAGACGCTTTGTAAATTGCAAGTGCACGACTTCGAAGAAGGTGCATCGCTACGGACCTGACATCAATATTTCGGCCAACAACACTGAGGATACTCAATGTTGTTTGCTTGCCATTTTTACACCACCATGCGTAGCTCCTTGCCGAATGCGCATTCGCATCGTGTAAATATTTGTTCGCCTTCTAGAATTTCTCGATGCGTTTTTGATGACCGATCACAGTATTAAAAGAATCACTGCATATGTTGCCAAGACTTAAAATAAATCCACACCTTGAAAAGAAAAGACGTGATCAATCGACGTGAGTGATAACAAGATTGAAAAGTCTACCTTATATTATTTACACTGACTCCGTTAAAATAAGCTCTTCATCATCATGGTTAAATATGAAATCACCAAGTTTTCATTCCAAGACGAGTTTAGCAAACGATTATTATGCATCGTTGAGTGTTGCCGGTGTCATCTTTCGTTTACATCAAGACAATCTGCCCACAACGAATATTAAAAGCATAGTGCAAATTTAGCAGGAAATACAGATTCGAGTGTGTAAATAAGAAAAGGGAAAGTCAGAAAAATGATAAACTGGGTTAAATTGCTAAAACCGCTAAACGACGCAGCACTTCCGTTGCCGTTGGACGCCGTCTAGCGGCCTAGAGGCTAGCGGGACAGCTAGTCCCTGAACCGGAAATCGAATATTCCTAAGCCTAAAAAAGTCAACTGCGCAAGCGCAGTACGAACTCAAAATCACCTCCTAACGTCTCTCAACAGAAGCTTCCGACAGGAAGAACCGCCAAGTTAGGCTTGCGCGCGAAAGCTGCAAATGTAAGTTTTTTTTTAATATTTTACCGCATCCAAACAAAATACAGCGCTCGAGACCTCGGGTTCTCGGGGCCAAGTAGGATTCGGTAGTCCGTTGTGGTCCGGTTGTTTTTTAGCAGAATTGTCGAGCTATTTCATTTGCGGGTTTCGCGGGTTTCATATATGTGAACCCCTCGAGGCACTTTTGGTTGTCCGTAGCTTGGTGCATTACTACTTACGTTCTGATAACACCGCTGTATGAAGCGGGGCAGTTCTGATATGATTATCACGGGTGGCGGGTCGCCAAAGCGTTTGTGTCGCTACGTATTTAGCGCGGGTTGCTTATCGCGCGCTTTTAGCCGTTGAGGGCGTTCCAGTGCTTTTGGCTGCCCGAGTTCGCGGTTTTGATATTCATCGCCGATCACGTAGTTCGGTGCAAGGTCGGCGATCTAACTCGGAATAGTTTTGCATTCCCGCGTTACGGCAATGCTTGTAATTTTGCTTGTCGCGTTATTATGCTGTAATTTGCCGGTCTTGTTTTCGGAATTTACCTGCCTCAAAATACGTCATTCAATGGCCGCCATATGACGACATTGGTTTATTTTTTATTTTTTGTTGCGTGTGTTAATAAATTAGAATGTTTCCACACAACAGATTCAACCATTTGGCCAGAGCCTAGGCATTTTCAATGTGAAAATTACATGATATAGGTCTAATGGTAGCCCAAATTGACCTACTCAGATTGGTACCTTTTTATAAATATGGATCTCCCTTTTAAAGCTCCGAAAACATGCCGCTTCACAAGGAGTATTCACGTGGCGCCATGATTCAGTGCAGTACGTCTTGCTACGGTTGCCATCACTGCATGCTAGGTGTGTGCGCTGAAGACTGGAGAGGCCCATTTTTACCTGCTCTGTCGTGTGCATAGTGTTCTCTTATGATGCTTGGCTGTTGCCATGTTGGTGGGCATATGGCTGATGTTTACAGTGCATGTTCTAGCGTCCATGGGCTCGAAGTGAATGCGTGTGCAAACGGCTCTCCGAAAGAAACATGTAACATCGAAAAAGTTTAGTTGCAACGGGCTGGTCATGTTTGCACGCAGTGCTGGCCAACTGAGCTTACAGTCTAATGACATATCACAGATTGCGTAAATTGGAATGAACACTTACCTCAAGCATGAGACAAGTGTGATTATATACGCTAGTCCTATGCACCGGCTGTCATTCCCCATGTGCGATCATACACTTCAAGACAATAAGGGTTAAGCGTCATCTACATTCACACAGTATTTGATGATCGTAAACTTCTAATTTGGGTACCTGTCCCCATAAACAATAGTAGCGACAGGCATTGAAAAAAAAATTAATGTTGCAATCGGATTTTGTACGGGTAGGAACTGAGGGAGGAGGAGATGAGAGCATACGGACGTGTTTGAGTAGTGAGTAGAGGCCAAGGCGGCTAGCTTTCCATCTACCCACTAATCATTCTAACCAGAGCTCGATGCTCTGGCATCCCAGCGTGCACTCGTTTCTTTCCCTCCCTCGGTTTCTAACCGAGAGGGCGTGCTAGCCCGTCTGCTTTGCGCACCTTGTGCGTTTGCTCACTCGTCAGATGCACCCAGATCCTTTTATTCCCCCCCACTCTCAACCAAAGACGGTGCGTGCTTGACTGCCTCATTCTTGTGTGTTCCCCGCACATTCTGTATATTGCCGTATGGTTGGTATGCCCTTTCATGCGTCCCGATGCACCAGATACACATTTTCGGACAATTGTTTGTCGTATAAAGTGTGCCTCAGTTTAGAATGTGTCTATTGAGCAAAATTTAGGTGCTGTCCTCTTTCTTCATTGCCATGTTTGTCAGTCATTAACGTAAAAGGCTAGCCAGGAGTAGAGTGCTAGGGCCATCTGTCAATACCTGGTCGCTCCAAAATATTGTGTCCTTTGCGATCGTCACTGTTGCTCGGGTGGCTTTGTTAGGGGGGAGGGTCAAGAGATTTCATAGAGAAAGGACCTCATGCTCTATGCTTTTTTAAACTCGCAGTTTTGCCAGTGACCAGCTTTGCTTTGTTATAGTACTACTTTGGGCTCTTACTTGATTTCATAACAATAATTAAAATGACACTGGCCCATCAATGTGTTAGCACTTTTAATAGAATAAGAGAGCAAGCACACTGTTGTTTTCGTTGCCCATAAGACCTTATTCATATTTGTAGTGCCACCTGTCGGAAACATTGGAAACATGATTCAACCTGCCTCAAAGATGGCGGCGCACTGTTTTTGTTTTGAGATGCAATAGGAGGCCACTCGGAATGTGATGCATCTATATCGCAGTGACGCATCAACTTACTCAAACCATTCCTCGTCAATCTGGGCGCCTCTGATGCAGCACTCCCATTGAAATTCTTAAATTCGCTGATCCGCCCAAAATTCTTGAAGGAATTCCCTTTTTCGGGCTTTTTTCTTGACACGAAATGTTTCCCCATGTCGCCAGGCTTATGTCAGTTCTGACCCCTGCACCCCTGCTGAACACTAGTGCCTTGTACGGTGATATTGCGAAGCTGTGTGTTTTTAATGAACTCCGAAATTCGCAGAACGCATCTGTCTAGCTCAGTGTTCGTTTAAAAATATTTTTCCTTTGTTTGAAAGTAAGGGATTCAACAAACGCTTAATGATTGTATGCTGTGATCGATTACAGACCTTGTCAAATGTCATTGTGTGAGAAATAGTTATTTTTAAAACCAACGGTCACCGCGATTTTGGAACTCCTCGTCCAGAATTGATTTGGAACGCAGACGAAGAGGCTGCCATCTTCAAGTGCAACATGTCTAAAAAAAATCTCTTTATGCGAGAGATATTGCTTTTCTGACAATTTTTATAGTAGCAGTTTGAGATAATACTTGTATTCTAATAGTGATGTTTTCTGAAGTGAGAATCCCGAGCCCATAGCTTTATCTTTGGCAGTTAGTAGTGATGGACTGAGCCTTCCGAACTTTATATTCGGCAAGATTCAGCACATGTCGATTTTTTAAAGGAAAGTTTTGCAAAGATTCGGCGAAAATTCGGCAAATCTCTGTGCATGAACGCGACAGGGCCATAGATTGCAAATGGAAGCCGTGCGATTGTGCGGTTACCATCGTACAGTGTGGTACAACCAGCGGTTACGGTGAGGTGTGGAGTAGGCAACACGGAAACCTTTGCAAGTGTGGTTCTCTTCAGTATTTTCTGCCTCAAGAACAGAAGATTGACTAGTAATTGACGCAGTCCAATGCGCAAGTGACAAATGATTCGGTACATTCTGGATAATGTGATTTTCATTTTAACGTTTTTAGTGATGCAACGAGGTAGTTAAAATATTGAATTGCTTTAAAGCCCTCCTCGCAATTATAAAAATCCTGTTTTCGGCTCACAAATAGTTTGTTTCAAAACAAAATAATGATGCTTTTTAATTAGCGTTATTTCGTGGTTTCCATGTATCTGCATAAAACTAAACACAGAACTATCATGCTCGACGTTGCATATCCTACATTCCTAACTCTTCGCATCTTCCTAAACATCAGTGTGTGTCCTAACACCAAAAGCTGGCATTTGAAGGTTCAATATGAGACGTTGCGAATATGGGACGCACACTTTCATTCAAAGCTCACGTCACGTGACTCAAATCGAAAAACATGCATATTTGCATGAATATTGTTACCTCTTCCGGTGAAGGCTCAGTGACTGTTGCATTCATTTTCGCACACGAAACGGTGACTTTCAGAGAAATTAAAAGGGCCCATGAAACAAATTTTGGGCTGGAATGAATCAATTTATATTGGGATTTTACTAATAGCACATCGTTCAGTGGGCTAAAAGAAAAGAGGTAGAAAGTCAAAAGACCTTTCAGTATGAAAATTTGAAAAACACAGTGGACTATTTTTTACCTCCTTCCCTTCGTAAGCTCTCTGCCTTTTCACTGTGATACATCCGCAGACCCCTCAGCGCGTCACTGGGCCCCCGCAGCGCGTCACAAGGCACCGGACCTTACTTATTCCCTTCATCCCTAAGCTGACATTGTGGTTGAAGCTACGCGCTTGCCGGACCAATCAGCAACCCCCTTTCATCACCTGACGTCATTCTCTGCGCGTGAGTATGCGCGAGAGAGCGTGATCACGTGGCAAAGGATGTGGCTGACCTAAGGAGCACGTAACTTTCATAGCACTGTCAGCTTCGGGGTGAACGGGGTGGAGAAAGCAACTTTTGTCTGAATTTTGAGCGACGGGCTAATCTTCTAGGGGGAGAATGGATGTGTCCGGATTACACAAACGAGAGTACGAACAAGAGGGGACTCCCCCTTTCCGTCTTCTTGAACTGTTCGGTAGAATGCGCGATTTATGAGTTGAGGAGGAAAGCTAAACAGGAAAATATTGGAAAAACATTTCATGACTCCTTTAAAGGGGCATGAAACGAAATTTGGGGTGGGATAAAAGATTTTAAATTGGGACTTTACTAATCGCATATCGTTTAGTTGGCCAAAAGAAAGAGGGTAGAAAGTCAACAGCCAGCTTTTCGGTACGTACATTTGAAAATATAGCGGACTATTTTGTACCTTCTTTCTTTCGAAAGCTCTCCGCCTTTTCACTATGATATATCCGCGGTTCCCAAAGCGCGTCAGCGGCTCCAAACTGACGTCATCTGAGCTCAGTTCACGCATTGGACACGAGAGCTGCGTCACTCGGACGTATGCGCTCGTCAGCAATAAATCCGTCGCCGAATATTCGGATTCGCGTTCGTGGCCAATGAGTGCCCTGACAGAACTTATCGTCACTGGGGAATGACAAGTTCTATGGTGTGCTTAAAAAGCACGGTGGAAGCTAGGAGTCATCGCACCGGTGCCGAAGAATGTCACGGCGGCGTGATTTCACAATTCGCATTTGAGTTGAGGATTAAAGCTAAAGAGGAAGAAGTAGAAAACTTGTTTCATGACCCCTTTAAGAATGCAGTGTTATTGCCTTTATTTAAACAATGTACACACTTTTGCAGGCTCGCGCTGATGAGGCCTCAAAACCGAAACTCTCGTAGCATGATTCGTGACTGCGCCCGCTACTACTTAACCAAAGAGTACCCAACCTCGTTGTCACGCAACTTGTACAAGAAGTCACTAAAATTGCCAGTAAACACACAAAAACGACACCGACACAGTTATCTCGTAAAATATCACCTTATTATTAATAACTGTGTCAATATGCATTACAAGTCACATTTAAGTTGAGAAAAAAACTTTTTTTTGACCGAAAAAATTAAATATCAACGTTCAGTCTGGTAACAATGTATTTTTGCCGAATCTTTTCCGAATCTTTAGAAAAGTTCGGCTTTGCTGAATCCCAAGATTCGGTGCCGAATTTTCGATTCGGCAAAAGTTTGGCCCATCACTAGCAGTTAGTCCTGCTGAGCGAGAGTTCATGCAGTTGACGTGCGTCCTCGAGAGAAGAGCTCTTGCCCGCAGCCTAGTAGCGGAACTGTCGTCCAGGGGATTAACGTGACAAAATGCTGGGGAGCAAAAATTAAAATGAAGCACGAAGCAAAGGAAAAAAAACAGTAGAAACTATGTGAATATGTTATAAGAGAAGAGCTACTTTTCCTGCGGAAATGAATCGGTAACTTGAGATTTTTACGACACTTGCCATTTCTAGCTGCTCGAGACTTGGGAACAGGGGCTCGCAGCCACTATCCTGCGGGCCGCTTACCAGCGAGTCGTGGGTTGCCGCTTGTTTGAGAACCCTATTCTATGCGAAATAAATGCTTATTTACGTAAATTATCCGCATTACTGGCTTGCTTTCGAACCATGAGGAAGCTAACTGTACACAGCTGCCGCAAATCACTGCTTCGACCACACCGACATGGGTCAGAAGGCAATTTCTCTTTCTGTGATACGTCGCTTCAAGCTGAGTGAATACTCTTTATGTGTGGCTCATATTAACGTTCACATTAGCTGCCATTGTGGTGGTCGTGCTGCTGGGTGCATACCTTTTTCAGCATACATTTTGCACCACCAGATTTGTTTTTCTCTACAGGAAGGAGTAGGTTTTTTGTCTGTGAGAGCAAGTGGGTGTGACCACCAGCATAGTGTGATAACATCACATGCAAGCCACGTATAACTGCACAGTTGCTTGGAAGTGAGCATAATTATATAAGCATCGAGGCTTGTCAGCATAATCCTCTGTTTTTTTCATGTGCCACTAGAGTATTTTCAGCCCTGCCCATTTTTTTAGAGCGCAGCTCTTTGGCCCCTTGTTTCCAGGTTGAGAGGCGTCAGCGTAACTGCGCTCGTTGCATTATGAGGTGTTTCCCCGCTAAGGTTAGCAGGAAAATTTTCCCGCTAAATTTAGCGGGGACATACTTCCGCTACATTTAGTGGGAAAATTTCCCCGCTAAAGTTGGCGCAGACATTGACGTCATGTGACGTCAACACCAATTCAGTTTCCCCACTAAATTTAGCGGGGAAAATGACGTCACGACTTCGTGTCAAGTCAGCCATGAACAAATTCAGCGGCAGGAGGAGGAGAGGAGGAGGGGCATACCCTATCCTCCTCCTCCTCAAGAGCTGCATTTTATTTTCGCATTACAGAGATTTGTAAAGGTCTTTCATTTTTTTTAAAGGTTCTACGAATCACTGGGTGCAATATATGAGAGTATGAGCTTCCATTTCTGCTAAGAATGACAATATGGAATGCAGACTACAGAAATCTCGTGGCAGCATGCCATTAGCAGGTGCTCGGCACAACTCTTTATGGCCTCCAGTGAATACCGTTCATTCTCCTAACATTGTTTTCCCTGTCTGCTTTGTGTTGTTAATTGTTGATCAGCAGAACCTCGTGCTTATATGAAACATATACAGATTTTTGTGGAAGTTAATTTTTATGGGCTCAGTAATTCACTTCAATATTACTGTTTCAGGGCCATGGTCTTTGGGATCTCCAGGAAGTGCACCTGTCCTTGGTGCTAATGGATTGTGATGTTACAAATGTGAAGTAAGTTTTGAAAACGCCGTTTTTGTTCTCTTTCTGCCAACTCGAATTTGGAAACACCGCCTTACTTTGCCATTTTTCCTTGTTAGTCATCCGCAGCTTCGTTTTGCAGTAACCTATTCCTAGGCTTTCGCATGGACTGGTCAAATCAAGATTGGACGACCATGATTGGGTAGAAGAGAAGGAAAAAGGGGGAATAGGCACGAGTGATTAGACCCCTTTCAATTCAATGAAATATTCATGATGCAGGCATGTTTGGTCATGCCTGAGATGTGCTGAAGTTGTAAAACAATAACCTAAGCAAAGCTTCTATAGGCCTTTTCATCTCGGTAGTTGCCTGACCCGCGGATAGAGGGCACTGACACGCTCGACGCTATTAGGTTGCTTCAGTTTGGTTGGTTTCGGTTTCGACATGCTTTCGCCTGTGTTACTGTTTTACGTAGTTTTTGCTAAATTCCGTGATACAAATGCTTACCTTGCAGCACACAACCAATGAAACGGCGGTACTGAGCCACACCGAGGACTACAAAGTGGGTTCGAGCGTAAATTGCAGGCTTTTTTACGAACGCCTTTGATGCATCTGATTATGGTTGGCGGCGAAACGACTGAACTGATGTACAGGGAAGATTATCATTGTCTATGGCCGTACCCAATGACTCTAGTTTCCAAAAAATGAACCAATGAAGAGACTAAGGCATGAATGTGAAGAAGCAGGTTGACAGCTAGATTAGCAATGTGCTGAATCTGAAAGAAAAGATGAACTTGCGAGTTTATATGCTGACTGTATTGTTTTCGTCAACATCCAACTTGTAGTGAATTTCGCAGACTGAAAAAGTCTCGTACAATGACGCAGAAAATTTATAAAAAAAAGAGATATCGTCTCGGCCTGTTTTATTTAAATATATTAAATACTCTAGAACTATTTCAACAGTGCAACCTAGGCCGAGTAGGAAATTTCTTTAACTATCAGCCCTGCTAAAGTACTCGCAGCATTTCACATTATTGGCTCTAGAAAATAAATCTATTTTTATATGAACATTTGCTTATGGTGTGGTGTACACAAGATATGACGTAAGTGACTGCCTCGTCTAATTGAGTCTGACATTAGTCTTCCGTAAAATTGGGCCAAATAAAAATAAAGGGTTCAGGAGAAGTACTTCGGAAAGTTTGGCTGAAGTCTGCGATGCTATAGTCGGTTACAAGTCAAGAAGGTAGCGGCAAATGCCCCTCAAAGGGAATTTTGTATTCCTCCGCCACCAATCGCGTCCCGTTGTTTCCGTGACGTCACGACCTGCTCGAACCAATCTTGTTTTGGCAAATGAATATTTTCAACATGGCTGCCGGGCAGATTTTCTACGACTCCAGTATCTTCAAGCAATTATTCTGTTTTTGAACGCGGTTTTTTACTTACCTGACCATAATTCGCTAAGTCGTAACCGCGTCCACTTTTATTCGCAATAGGTTCTGCGCGACAGCGTGAAAATCCAGCGATAGCATTGCCATCGAAAAGTTCGATGCGGCAGTAAGGCCTAGCATCGTACATACGTCGAACGCCGTCTGCTTCTCTGTCTCAGGTTCCGCCTCAACATCGTGACGGCAGCGGCTTTTCTTCGCAGTGGTTTCCGTGGAGCGACGTTAAAATGCAGCGGTCACCAAACTCTTCTTTATAAATGTAGTGGACTGTGCGGGAATAAGTGAAATAAGTGAACCGCGAAAACAGTAAGTGTCTTCACCCGATTTCGACCGTATCTTTGCTGGCGTTAATAAATAGTCTGTCTACTGAAATGACGCCTTCGAAGCAGTATGTATTCATCTGTGAAACGTAGCGCCCTTGTCAAGTTTCCGCGTCGCAATCAGCTGCACGCTAATCTATGACTGCGATAGTACCCGCGGGTGCACCCTCGTTTACAATAATGAGCTGTAACATACATGTGGCATACAAATGATAAAGCCAGTGATGCGTATGTTACAAACATTTAATTGATATTGTTTTGGACGTTAAGAAGCTGATGTCTTCTTTTGGGAAAAATATCAGAATTTGAGGGAAGCAGATTTGGTTCTCTCAAATGCTTCCGAACATTCTGCTTGCTCTCAGAGGCCCTGTCAGTCGTATGTTTATGCTTCGAAACCCGGGTGCGTGACGCGTGTACCCCCACTCGCGTCGCGTCGCGGCCTGGGGTATTACCGGTAAACACGCACCAACTTTTCCAATTTACTTTAGAAGGAAAATGTGTCCACAATATTGATTTGCAGCATTGGTTTAATAATTTGTAAAAGATGAAAAGTATGTCAATAAAAATTGATTGCAAGGGCAGCTTCCCGCTTCATGAATTGTGGCTTTCTTATATGCGAAATATTTCTTTAAATCAAAAATTGAAAACATACCGAATACTCAGATGTCCTGATCTTGGTCCGAATGCAAGTGGCAGAATGATTTGTCTTTCTAACAATAAAATCAACAATGTTTGAATCAAGCTACAGCTCAAACCACCTAATTACATTTCTGATGTATGTTTATCTCTGCATTATACCAGGCCGTAGCCGCGAATGAGCTGTTCAGAGTCTGCCATCATCTTTCTGGTCTACGTTGGCAAAGACAGACTCGTGTAAAAAACACATTGAGCTTCTTGGAGGCAACTTCGCAGTCCTCATTGTCAGAGCTTTCATGAAACCATCGGAAAGAAGGGTCCCTGTCATTTCATCGGCACATGTTACATCAACTTTTTACGACTCTCGTTTCATCGACACTGATTGTTTCATCGATACTACCACACTGCGCTGTGAAGTTTCATCAACACGCAAATTGCACGCTGTAGGAACATTTTGTTGTGCGTTTATCACTGGGGCAGATGTTAAACTATCCGACCCACCCAGTTCACGACGCTTTGCGGCGACAGTCTCCAGCAGTTCATTACAAAAATGTGGACCCACCCAGCCCACCCGTACATGCCGCTTCGCAGCAGCGTGTAAGGGTGGTCCTGCCCCCGTGCATGTACCCGTACCCTTGCTCACCAACAAACCAGCGCACCCCTAACCAAACAAAAATGTTGTCGACGAAACATAGCAAGATATGTCGATGAGTGAGTGTCGATGAAACAATTTGTTGATACGTCGCAGCGTTGATGGAACAAACTGTCAGGGAAATGTCATTTGATGAAATGAGTGGCACCGCACAAAAAGCCTGTTTCCGAGCCGCGTTACTTCAACACTATCGCAGGCATCATTTTTAGATACCCATTGCCAGACAAAATTCCCTCTGAACAAAAAAAAAGAAAATGAATTTCACGTCCCTCTGCTGTTAAAGTTCACGACCTGGAATTGGATAAGGAGCCATCAGGCAAATTTGAAATGGTTCTGGACTGGACAACATGGACTCGTCATCGGCGTTATTGGTTCAAAATTATGACGAGTACAGCGGGCTCGGGCCCGAGAGGTAAGGGTTAGCGTGGGGCTCCCCAGGCCGAGGGGTATGGCAAGTGCACACCGACAGTGGGAAGCGACCAACTACCTATCTCATCTCGTTGCAAGCCTTACCTCAGCCTTCAAAGGGCTCTGCATGATTCGTCGTATGGGATAACTTCTTAGCAGCCCATTAGACTGATCCTACAATTCCGCTCCAATCAGTACATCCCCAGGCCTTCCAGGAGGCGACCCACTTGATCCGGGTGCGAGAAGGGACCCCAAATCGTGACCTGCACTATATATTTGACCTCTGGGCCAGCTGATGGTGGCACTACAGCGGCACCAACGGAAAAGGGGATTAGGCCTGTTACAGATTATAGCATCACAAAACCCAGAAATACCTCCATTCATTCTAAACCAGTTTTAGAAGCCACCCAAGCACTCAAAAACGACCTTTCAGTACTTCACAACTCTGTCCTCGGCAACAAGTCAGGCTGCAATCTGTGCATCATGGTTCTTATCGGCTTTAAAAAGGTTTGATTAAATCCTCTACATTGCACTAGTCCGGGAGGCTCAAAACTGAGGTCTGTATGGAAGACCGCTTCATCTCATCACAGCGTTTCTGCAAGACGGACTATATGAAGCTTGAGTCGAACTGAACTAGGCCCAGTTAATGGCATTGGCATTCCTTAGATCTCCGTCCTCTCACCAATTCTTCATCAATGTTGTAGCCGACTTTTCCTCACGTCAAGCAATCGGTGCTGTTTTTGCGATATATCTCAAGCCAGTACAATGACGCCTCTGAAATTCAGGAAATCTATGCCACACCCCTTCAGACCGCACTTAGGCGCTAAGGGCAGCCTGCTCCTCATCCCCCACGAGGTGTTAGCCAACTCGCCGAAGTGCGACCCAAGAGTCATAATGGCCGTCGACTTCAAGGGAACTTTCGACGTCTCTATTATGCTTCGAAACGAAGCACTAGCACTGGGATTTTGCTCTCCACTGTGCTAACACAAGGTATTGTTATCCCCAGGGTGGCCTCAGTCGTGTGAATGGCCACAGACGTCCCGTTTATGTTTCGAAACAGATCATTAGCAGTTAAAGTTAGCTGCTTACAGTGCTGACGTACGTTATTGTTATTCTCAGAGTGGCCTCGGTCGTGTGAATGGCGACAGACGTCCAGTTTATGCTTCGAAACAGATCATTGGCAGTTAGAGTTAGCTGCCCGCAGTGCTGACGCACGTTATTCTTATTCTCAGAGTGGCCTCGGTCATGTGAATGGCGACAGACGTCCAGTTTATGCTTCGAAACAGATCACTGGCAGTAAGAGTTAGCTGTCCACAGTGCTGACACACGTTACTGTTGTTTTCAGAAGGGAGCTCGATCATGTGAATGACCACAGGCGTTTCCTTTAAACTTCAGAAAAGAACACTGGTACTGCGATTTCGCTCTCCGCTGTGCTAACACACGGTTTTGTTATTCCCAGAGGCCTGTCGTGTGAATGGCCACAGATGTCCCATTTATGCTTCAAAGCAGAGCACTGGCAGTGATCTGTTGTCGTTTTTCTTAGACAAAAAAGAGCTTATTTGTAATCAAAATTCTATTTGTTGCGTAGCAAAGATGTTTGGACAGCGGGAAGGGCCAATATGGCATCTGATGTCTTTGCCGTAGATGGGCTGCAAACTTTTGTTTTCGCGAAGTTGAAATCGATACTTGTGATTCATGGCACAGTGCAATGTATAGACCAGCTTAGACATTATCGCAACAAAAATAGAAAGTTTGTCTGGTGGCTGCATATCGAAATGCTATACGGCAACGAGCAGAGAAGCATGACAACATGAGACACGGGAGGTCAGTGGTGGACAAGAACAACGATCCGATTTTAAAGCATATGAGTGGTCCTTAAAAGGACCGTTTTGTGTTCCGAGATGTTCCACGCTTTCTCCATAATGGTGGCGTTAAGCTTCGTCAAAGGGCTCGACACCAGACAGGTCACTCTCGGATGGGGTGTCCTCTCCATCCAGCTGGATGACGATGGGCTGGATGTGGGCACTTGTGGCACCGCCTCGTCGGAACGTTGCTTCGATGTCAATAACGTGCCTGACAGCATTAACCCAGTTGTCAGTGATGAGCTTGTCAACTTCTTCGTTGAGGAGTGTCCCCACGTCGACAATCTTGAACGTCGTGTTTCGGGCAGCAACGCCGTTCTTGATCTGCGCCCATATCAGTTCAATGGGGTTGAACTCGCAGTGATACGGTGGGAGCCTGACCACAGTGCAGCCAGCCGTCTCGGCAGCAGTGTCCACACAATACTTCAGGTGCTGTGGCTTCACCAAGGCCACAATGTTGAGCAGCTGCTTCTTCAGCATCTTGGGGTCCCATGAAACTTTTTTAGACGTCAGCCACTGTCGGATGTCGTCCTTGCGGGAACTCGTCGTCGGCACTGCTTCCAACCGCCGTGAATGGTAAGAAGCGTTATCCATGACGATAACGCTTCCTGTCGGCAGTTTGTCGAGGACACCGTCGAACCACTTCTCGAAGCGGGCGCCATCCATTTCCTCGTGGTAATCGCCGGTCTTTTGTCCACGGAACACGTCCAGGCAGTCGTCAACGAAGCCTTCATCGCTTGGATGTGGGTGACAATAGGTCGTTTTCATATGACGTCAATCCGCCATTTTGTTGTTAGTTTATTTTTTCAAACAACTTTACTAATATTAAGGATTACATCGCAACTTGTTGAGATGTCAGCGTGGTAAGACTTGTAATCTTCTGTGCACTACGCATGTAAGTGGTCATGTAAATACTTGGAATGCTTGCCTTCTGCACACTCTAAACAGCTCAAAACAACAAAATGGCGGACAAAATTACGTCAGTGAAAACTCCCTATAAGACGCTGGCCCTTCCCCGATGGCTGCTTGAGGCCAGTCGAGAGACCACGCATGAAGGCGTCGTGAGACGAGGCCACGGTCGTGTCTACCCACACCCTTGAGACAGTGTGCCCTGCCGTCACCCACGTCTCGTCCAAGTAGAAGATCTTTAGACCATCTTGTCGGTGACGCGCGATCTCATGCAGGTACTTCTGCTGCCAGGCGACGATGTCCTCTCGTTCAATCAGCCGCGAGTTTCGTTCCCTCTTGTCATGCTCGAATCCGCTGTCGTGGAGAAGGCAACGCACAGTCCAAGCCTTCAACGAGGGAGGTTCAGTGCTCGTGCAGAATTCGGCCGTTATCTTCTTGACCGTGGGGACCTCGTTCCGTCGCAAGAAACGGTGGACGCACGATCTCAGCGCGCACAACGTGAAGTCGCCGTACCTGACTTTGCGCCGCCTCTTGCCTTCACTTGCTGGGCGCTTCCGAGAAGGTGTCACAACTTGTCCCTCGGTTTCTTTCGCCTGCTTCCTAATCTCGAGGACGGTGCGTACACCAACGCCAAGCAGTTCGCTGACTTTGATGCAGGACTGCTCCACAGTGAGGCCGGGCTGGCCGGGCTTGGCGGGCGGTTCGTGTCGCATCTGAACGTACGCGTTCATTATCAGCTGCCGTGCAACTCGGTTGAGGACATCGCCGCTCTTATGCTTCTTGTAGAGGCGCCTTGGCGTAGACGGCGAGGCTGCACCAGAGTCTCTTGACGAAGAAGAATCGGAGGAATTGCATTCTGCTGTCTCCACGTTGGGATTCATAACGGAAGAGGAAAGACGACTTCGGATTTGTCGAAACGCGAATCGCAGGAACTTTCAAAACCCGAAACGCAGGTTTTTTTTAACAAACGCAGCAAATGCACGGAATGTACCTAATTTGTGTAGGAAGGTTATCAAGCTAAAACCAACAACCATATATGCATTACTTATAAAAGTTACAATTTTCGTTGCACTGAAGCCTCCTTTTTGCTTCAACCTTCCGGAGCGAGTAATTTGCCTCGGCTAGGTGGCGCAAGCTGCCGCCCGCTACAAGGTCTGTCTGTAGTCAATGTCTATCCATTGAAGCAGAAGGGGCGTTTTCAGCGAACTATTTTCTCGACTGCGGAGGCGTCTGAAGCGGGCGCATCACGCTTATGGGGAGGAGCTTCTACTACCTTCTTGACTTGTAACCGACTATAGGCACCTCTGCATGGACCTGTGTAAACAGATAAGCAGATCGTTATTTATTTGAACTAGGGCTGGGTGTCCATTAAAAATTTTATCCCGATTAATCGCCACCTCCTAATCGATTCATTGGTCTTGTTAGTTTTTTTGAAGTCAAAATTGCATATTTTTTTGTATGCCTTTGCAGAATATGTGATAAATGGCACAATATACAATTTTAATTATGAATCAACTTCTTTCAAAGCTATATCTGCGAGATGCATACTGTGTGCGTCACCCTGGATGAAGAATCTGGAAAAACGTGTGTGATCAACACACACAAATTTGGCAAGACCCTCCGGGAAGTGGTTGCAGCATTTCGGGAAAATGCATTCGCTTAAGAGTAGACAAATGTGAATTCGGCTGTGAGAAAGTTGTGTACCTGGGTCACTAGATTGACAGAGATGGACTTCAGCCATCAGAACAGAAGCTTGAAGCCATCATGAAGGCCCCAGCACCACAAAACTTGCACGAGCTTTGCTTCTTCTTGGAATTCATCAGCTATTGCAGGAGCTTCCTACCTCAAATGTCACAGCTTCTAGCTCCACTCCACAACCTGCTCCGACAGAATGCGAGGTGGAGATGGGGACCCGAAGAAGCTCTCGCATTCAACAGGGCAAAGCAAACGCTTCTGTAGTCAAGTCTCCTGGTGCACTACTATCCCATCTCAAGAACTGATCCTAGAGTGTGACGCATCCCCGGAGGCATGTTTGGGCGGTGTTGTCCCATAACATCAATGGAGTGAACAAGCCAAAGGGATTCAGGTTCAGGACACTAACCAGTGCTGAGAAAAGTACTCGCAACTGGACAAAGACGCTGTAGCATTCGGAGTAACCGAATTTTGTTATTACCCGCTGGGTAGAGCATTCACTCTTAATATGGACCATGAGCCCTTGGTGGGAATTTAAAAAAAAACACAAAAAAAAAACGGAGCAACTCCAGCCACTGCAGCTGCCAGAATACAGCGTTGGGCACTCACACTAGGAGCATACAACTACAACATCCAGTACAAGCCTGGACAAGCAAACCAAAATGCAGATGCATTGAGTCATTTACCACTCCAGACAATGAGTCCAAGACTGAAGCAGCCGGAAACAGCAGCTTGCATGGAGTGCAGGCCATGGACACCCTAGACACTAGTCCGATTTCCAGGAAGCAGCTGGAAGACCTGGTAACTAAAGATCTTGTTCTAGTTGTGCTTCGAGAAACAATCGGGAAAGGCTGGCCAAGGAAACTGAAAGATCCAGCTTTTCAACCTTTCTGGCAGCAGAGAGATAGCTTTTCCCTGAACAGTCTTTAAGAGCGATGATACGCTTTCCTTCAAGAGCTCCATGCAAACGCATGCTTATCACCGTGGCAAAAGCACTCGCACAGCCAGTACTCTGGTGGCCAGGTATGGATCAAGCAATCGAAGATGCCTTGCGAACTTGTACAGTATGTCAACAGGCTGCACCAAGCCACCGGCGGTAGAACCACGAGCTTGGCTTGCGACCACTAAACCTTGTACAAGAATCCACGTGGATTATGCTGGACCTATCGAGCATACCATGGTGCTCATCGTGGTCGACAACTGCTCTGGCTGGATTGGAGCTCTACCGACGCCGGCAGCAACGTCTGCAGATACAGTTGAGCATCTGGGAAATCTCTTTGCCTGTTTTAAACTCCATGTCTGTCTAGTTTCCAACAGTGGAACACCATCTACCAGATCACAATTTTCCCAATTCATATCCCAAAATGGAATCCGCCAGCTAAGAACTGCACTTCACCATCGACAATTGAATGATCTTGAGGAGAGAGCAGTGAGAATGGTTAAGGATGCGTTGGCAAGATGGCTACTTGTGCACTGTTGCACACCATCGGCAACAAGAGGCCAATCTCCAGCTGAGGTAATGCTCAACTTCCACCCAAAAATATGCATGGACCTCGCCACTTTGGCTTAAGATATAAGGGCAGACACGGATGGACTAAGCAGCCTCAAAGAAGGCAATTTGGTTTTTGCAAGGAACTTTGGAGTTGGTGAACGTTGGGTGCCAGGGGTCATCACTAGGGCATTGGGAAACCGTATGGATTTAGTTCAGTCCCATCACGGCTCAATAACACGCCACATAGATTAGTTGCGCCCTCGCCATCAGAACTCAACCTCTCTCGAGTCGTGCGCTGATTGGCCGCGGGATCCTAGCATGTTCGGCAGTGTACCAGTAGAGAATCCAGATGACAGACCCGGAACTAATCTTGCCCCATCAGGACGCCCTGTTCATGCACGTAGAGCACCAGTCCGGACCTTCAGCTCGAGTGGAGGAGTGTTGAATCGGTCTGCCAGTGGGCCGGCATTTCCACTTCCGGTGGACTTCCTGCGCAACTTGCCGCCACTCTTTGTTCCTCCTTGGACTGTTAGCCATGATGTAACCCATATGTACCCTAATAAAATACTTATGGACCCAACAGTCTTACTTTTCTGAACTGTCAGATCCCCTTCTGAGCTAGTCATCCATGACAGCATGAGCAGTGTTTTTTAAACTGCGCTGTCTTGCAAAGCGCATGGTTTTCTCTGCCACATTTGAAAAAGATTTTCCTCAGGCTGGGTGCAGTGTCTTCTTAAATGGTTCAGCTGTCTCACAGTGCTTCCAGGTCTTGGCTGCTTTTGGCATGTATAATTCTTTGCATTCTGCTTTCCAATGACAATAACAGGGTTGTCGTCGTGCACATTACCTTCATCTCTTGTGCGGACATTTCACGAATGGTGCAGACTGGCGGAACCATATCAACTGTAGGCTCTTTCAACTTCAGTATAGCTTGATGCACAGCTCTTCGCAGGCAATGCCAAAGACTACCTGGTCTCGGATCATCTTGTCACGTTGGTGTTCGAAACTATGTTCCTTGACTTTCAGTTTCACGCCTGTGAGAAACACAGGAAAGGTCTCAACAGGTTGATGCTTGCAGCAGAAGATGTAGCATGCATACAGCGAATTGCATTTTGGCACGAAATACTCGTCAAGCTTTTGGAGCATTAATGTTAGGTTTTTGTTTGAGTAAGGGATCTCTTAGGCAGGGGCACCAAAATTCAACGTGTTGTATATTTCGATTACAAGTGCACTGTAAACTGTAAGGAGCAGGGCTACCTTTTCTTGAGGAGACTTCTTATCTTGCTCAGTAGCGACAAAGTAGAGATTGAATCAGTTTGGACTGCTGCCAGCTTGCTCGCAGGTTGCCTGATGTGCATATGCATGCTGGCACCTCAATGGGAACTGACGCCGTTGTTCCTGCCACATTGATGTGCCCTTACTATTGCTGCTTGCTGGGGGCGCCTTCACTTCACAGTCAGAGTCTGCGGTGCACCACTCCACTTTTGCAGTTCTGATACCCAGTCTGATGTGTCCTTGTAATCCAGACAGATTGTCTTACTGGGTCGAGGGGGGAAACAAGTGAAGCATGGCGTATAGCGGTGAAACGCCATCTTCTTTTAGTGTTCGCCCTCGTGGCGATTGATGATGATGATTGCCTTTAATGTGAAACTGATATAAACTGAAACTAGCTATATTGACATATTGTAACAGAAGGATTTTTTAGAGCTTCTGATCTGAGCAGACAGCATACGGTTGAGCTAACGAGTTCCTTTTGCGCTCGGTCACATCATATGCTAGAACATTTGCTCCAAGTTTATTTACCCACTTGCACTGTGATCAAGTTGGAACACCGTTTCTTTCTCTTGCAGTCACGAGGTCATCATTCCATTTGACACGAGTGTTGGCCAAGAGCTGTCGGATTGTGAAGCCCCAAGAGTTCCGTTGAGGACTTTGCTCAATTCAGCTGGCGGACCCTCAAGCAGTAGGTGGACTGCGGTACCGCCGTCCAGGGTCACTGTCAAACGTCCGTCGGGCCTTCTGCCCACTGCGAGGACGTCTTCTAGAGTCAGAATTCAGCAGACATCCTTCATTGCGGGACCCTTTCGAAGCCCCTTTGTACTCATGTCGGGGCCACGGAATTGCTTGGGTCCACCGTCCGAACCTCAGACGACGGGAAAGTCCACCGCCCAACACACCAAAGGGTCACCCATCCTGGTGAAGCTCCCTGCCGCAAAATCGGTGGCGGAGGAGAAGAATGTCAGGCCGGCCGGGCCGCCAGAAACGAGCGTGGTCGGGGAGCTGAGAGCGAAATGGGACCCTACGACGAAGACGCTCATCTTTCCAGCGGCAATGCCCCCCTCTGCGGTTGGGGCACTTTGCCAGAAGCAGAACAGCAACGTTGTGTTCGTCGACAGGCTACGGCAGAGCGTGCAGGGCACCACTAGCGCAAAGGTCACGGTCTTCGATGGCAGCAAGATTTCCTCTCAAGGCAGCCTTCAGCCGTCGCAGGGCCGGAAAGCCATCATCGTGCAACCGGATGGGAAGAGAGTGGAAGCGGTGAGGGTAGACGGAGATCCACGTCCTGCCAACCAGTGTCCGGCGTCTTCTACGGTCCACAAGTCCAGTTTGCCGAGAATTATCACGGTCCAACCCCCTCAGAACACGAGGAAAGTTGAGGTCGTCATCACACCGCCGCATCCGAAAAAGACATTGCCCTTTAGTGCCCATTACAGCGTCGTGAGCTCGACGCCAAGCACTGCGTCGAGCGCTTCTAAGATCTTAAAAGTTGTTCCATCTTCTTTGACGCCTGCCACAAGCAATGTCTCGTTCAGCCGCCCTGTCCCCCGGGCCATTGAGGTGTGCAGCTCCGAAAGCTCCAAGCCTCTGCAGTCACTTGCTTCAAAACTCCCGCCACCCGGCTTCGGTCTGCCTAAAGTTAGCACTGCACAGCCGAGTGGCCCGGATAGTGCTAAGGCAGCAACCGTTGTCGTCAGAAATGTAAGGAGCATTCAACTCGTGACAGACGGTCCGAAGGCAGGTGACGAACTTGTCAAAGTGTCAGTGCAGCCAGTCTCCACATCCAGCATTAAAGCCGGTTCTGTTACGAGTCTCGACGGGGCTGCTCCACCCAAGCAAGAAGACTCAAGCTCACCTCGTGTCCGGGACGAGAAGATTACGAGCGATCGGAAGAACGGGAACCCTATCGACAAGGCTGCTCAGCCAAAGCCAGAGACTGCACATTCTACCCAAACCTCTGATGCAAAGATAAAAACTGATCGAAAGAGCCCGGATCCTATCGGCAAGGCTGCTCAATCAAAGACAGAAATCACAAGCCCGGCCGTTACCTCTGATGTAAGGGTGAAATGCGAGCGAAGGAACCTGAATTCTGTCGGGAAGGCTACTCAACCAAAGCCAGAAGTCTCAGTTTCAATCCGTACCTCTGGCGTAAAGATAAAAAGCGAGCAAAAGAACCCGGATCCTATCGACAAAGCCGCTCAACCAAAGCCAGAGACCGCACTCTCTACCCATACCTCTGATGCAAAAATGAAAAGCGATCGAAAGAGTCCGGATTCCATCGGCAGGGCTGCTCAATCGAAGACAGAAATCACAAGCCCGGCTGTTACCTCTGATGTAAGGGTGAAATGCGAGCGAAGGAACGTGGATTCTGTCGGGAAGGCTACTCATCCAAAGCCAGAAGTCTCAAGCTCAATCCGTACCTCTGACATAAAAACGAAAAGCGAGCAAAATAATCCGGATCCTATCTGCAAGCCTGCTCTACCGAAGCCAGAAGCCGCAAGCTCGATTCATACCTCTGCCGTACAGACAAAAAGGGATGGAAAGAAACCGGACTCTATCTGCAAGCCTGCTCAACCGAAGCCAGAGCCCACAGGTTCAGCCCACGCCTCTGACGTGAAGATAAGCAAACAAAAGAACTCGGATCCTATTGGCCCGGCTCCCCAACCAAGGCCAGAAACCGCAAGCTCTGCCCACACCTCTGACGTAAAGATGAAAAACGAGCAACGGAACCCAGCTTCTTTTGGCAAGACTGCTCAATCAAAGCCTAAGGCCGCAAGCTCGCTCCCCACTTCCAACTTGAAGATTAAGAGCGACATAGAAAAGCCGGCTGCAGTTTGTAGGGATCAGGCTGATTCTGGTGCAGACATTGAAATGGAAGATTGTTTCATCACTTCAGTCATAGGCTTGAAGGATCCCCCTGGAATGAATACCGAGCATAATAGGCAAGAAGGGTTCAAGATGCCAGTCATCTCGAACGTCATGAGCCTGGCGGATATTCAGAACTGGGACAACATAGAGGAAGAGGAGGCTGACATAGAGGTGCCTGCTGAGAAGCAAAAAGTGTCTGAAAGCAGTAAAACTGAAGCCAGCTGGTGCCAACAGTTTGTGTCTGAACTCTACTCGAAGGAGCAACCAAAACCCTGGAATCTTGATGGCACTTCGCAACAGTTGCCCGACAAAAAACAACAGTGGGCTTGCAAGACTGTGAAGGAACTGCTGTCAGATGCTTCGCAACAGCTGTCCAACAAAAAACAACAGCGGGCTGGCAGGACCGTGAAGGAACTGTTGTCAGATGCTTCAATATTGGCGGCAAATATGACGGTTCTTCCGTTGCAGTCGACTGAAAAGCGAGATGTTGTTATTGAGAAACCAAAGGCAGCCTCATTCGAGATTGTGACTGAGGAGCCCCAGCCCACGAATCAAGAGACTGTGGCCCCTTTGAAGTCGGAGGTATCATCAGGGTCAACAACTGTCACGTCAAAGTCGGAGGGATCAAAAGATGACGTTTGCGAGAAACTTAAACAAGCGATTGCTCAGATAGAAGAAGTCACACTAAGGTCGCACAACGCGTTTGACGAAGCGCAAAGGTCGATGTTGGAGAGCATGTTCAACAAGATCAAGGAAGACACGTGCCTACTAATGTCCTCAAAGGGAAGCGAAGCTGAGAAATCGGTGCCCGGGAGCTCGCTGACTAAAAACACTGTGACGAAGGAGCCCGTCTCGGATAAGGTTTCATCGAAGGTCACTCCAGCAAAAGACATTGTTGCTGACAGCCTTGCGGTGAAAGTGCCCCCAACTAAACAGAGCTTGGGCAACATGCCTAATTTCTCACCTCCAGAGAGTGTGAAAAAACCGTTGCGCCGCATCGTCATTACGTCGGACAATGGTGCATCTCTCAATTCAGATGCCATCAAGGATGGCATTGAGAAGTTCCTGCAAGCCAACAAGATCCCAAACTATTTTTCTCAGGACGAGTTGCTGTCTCTGCACTGGGATGGAAAAGACATAAGGACCTTTCACTTCAAAAATGGCCCCGAGGGACAACCAGCCAATACCTCCGGCGTTGCACCACCTGTGGTCGTCACGCCCGTGCCACAGTCAATGATGCCGGTGCAGCTGTCGGCAACTTCTCGTTGCATCATAGCGAACCCTGAGACCGACAGAGTAACTGCACCGTCGAGAATGGACATCTCTAAGGTGAAGCCGACGAAGTACATTCAACCCAAGCCTGGGGGACCAACAGTAGGCTCTGTGTCAAGCATTTGTGTCAAGACTCAGCATCAATTGCTCAGCATACCAAATGACCCTTGGGTCGTAACCGCGTTGAGCAGTCAGCAAGCTGCAGCCATGCCAAACAGACATGAAGTTCTGTCTGCACCGGGCCAACATCAATCTGCGACCTCAACATCAACCTGTGGGCCAACATCAATTTCTGCTTCGTCAAAGCCTCAGGCTGTCGGCCCTCTGGTCATGCACCCAGGTTTGAACCAGATCAGTGCTGTGCCCCAGCTGCCCCAGAACAACAGTGCTGGCATCCCGACCAGTGCTCCGGTTGCACAAGCACACCTGTACGGCTACCCCATCAAGGTTGTGAAGAGTAACGGGGAAGTAGTGAGTATCGACCCTCCGGCTGGCTGGGCCAGCCGACTACAGACGACGGGTGCACTTCCGCCCGAGGGCATGCAGTTTGGGTTCCGACCGCGTGTAATCAAGATCGTCAAGAGCAACGGAGACGTGCTCCAACAAATGTTCCTCGACGACAGAACCCTGTTGCCCATAACGACGAGCACGGCTGCGCCTTGCAGTCAGACCCCAGCGAGGCTTTCGAGCGCACCTTTGTCAAACGCGAACCCCCCAGCCTTCATGCAGATAGTGCCCATTTCTCTCTCACGCGCCGTAGCACCGCACAGCAGCACGTCGGGCTCGACGCTGCCCTTGATGCCTCCAGAGTCGCTGCAGCGGCTCGTGTCCAGCGCCATCCAGGAGAGCGGCTCCAAGTCCTTGCAGTCCTCGAAGCAAATTATGGTGCAGTACGTCGTCAAGAAACCAGAGGCAACCACAAGCGAGGCCGGACCGGTCGGGACCCCCGCGCCGCAGATACCCGAGGCGCCGGAATCAAAACCCGAAGCTACCAGCTCCGCATCACTCGACTTTTCGGAAACGGACACGTGCGACGGAGACGAGTTCAGGGCACTCCTCGAGCCAGAAGTTGTTTTGGAGGAAGCTAACATGCTCTTGAGCGTCCGGGGGACCGAAGGAGACTCCGGGAGCGACAGTTCTTCCTCGGACGACTTTGTTCCGAGCTCCCCCGCATCCGACGACAGCAGTTGTGCGACCTACAAGAGGCCCGCCACGAAACGACAGAAGCGGGCCATGGCAGCAGCAGCCAAGCGGAAGAAAGCGAAGGAAGCCGCCCCGAAACCGCCTCGGAAACGAGGTGCGAAACGGAAGGCCGCGGAGGGCGAGGAGCGTGACTTGGTCCCCGCTCGAAAAAGAAGGAGGCGTTCAAAGAAGGCGTCGGGGCAGCGGCAGAAGCCTGCCGGCAGGGGAGCCAGGCGGACTACCCCCCACATTCCCGTGAACTGCGCCAATTTATCCGACGTGCCGTGCATGGTGGTGATGCACCACATCAAGGACTCTCTGCTACAGAACGGTCGCATCGACCTTGGCAAGTGCGACGAAGAACAACTTTTTGTCGAGGCCGAATCTTCCGCGGTTACACTGTGCCAAGGCACGGTCATCGACGTTCTCGGCTGTGGAACTGCGGCGGAGGAGGTCGCTCTGTCGCTTTCCCACGATATGGCCCCCAAGAAGGAGAAAGAGGAGCTGGCGCGGATGTTGAAGGACCGCAAGAAGGACCTTGAAGAACTGCGGATGAGATACAAGTGTTGATGTGCGGATGTGCGGGTGATGTGTGTACATTCTCGCGAGCCGTTGAGACACGTCGAGGCAATTGCTTCCATGTTCGCTGTGTACATAATGTTTGGAAGTTGTAATTTCATTGATGTGAAGGGCAGGTCCTGTGTTCACTTCTTTCTGCATCCAGGTGTGACCATGTGCCATGTAGTTTCGTGTACCTTCTGCATCCGGTTCACCTTCATTGATTTTCTCTGTGCACTCATTGCACGTGATCATTTGCAAGTCTAATCAAATGTTGCCCATTTGTATTGCTTTGTATGTAGCACTCGGCATTAATTTTAACGCTTTGTATTTATTTCAGAGTCCTCGGGGATTGTATTTTATTCAGAGTTTACCAGGGACAATGTTTCGGCAATAAAATTGTCTTTTGATGCAGATTGATGAATTGCCTGATGAGTTTCTTGATATCTTCTGATCTCTTAGAACTAGTTCCTTCCACCTGCTGACACATCATGTCTGCCACTCTGTTGGCCATGCGGTGTAGTCAGCTGTGAATTTTGCACATTACCAGCAAGAGACATTTTAAGCCAAAAATAATACTACAAGTAAATTGACTGAACCATGTTTCCCTGCACATGAGAGAAAAGACATAAAAAAGGGAGACAGAGTGGTCACATGTGCGTGGAAGCTCAGTTCCTGCATATGGCATTTTCTTTGCTGGGTAGCAAACAGCGTCTCGTCCGTAAGTTCTTTTAGTGAATCTATTTACATTGGGTCTCGCTGCACCTGTTGGGCATTAGAGAGAGGGTTACGCAAGGACATAAAAATACACATGGTGAATACGCCACAGGAAATTATGAGGATGGCAACAAATTCCAGTCCCTACCTGTACAAACAAAAAAGGATTGGCATGATGATACAGTTTGCACTTTACAAGGGTGGTCTTGACTCTGGGACACATAATACGGGCTCGTTGAGAGTTTGTCCTTTTGGATTATGTCTGATCATAAAAAAGGGCGTAAAATAAATTCAACCTCAGGTTTTTTTTTTTGTCTGGTAGCTAAAATTAGCTGCAGTTTAGCGCATCTTTCATTTTTAAAACGCTTCGACAGGATTGATAATTAATACAAATCTAGCACTCCGGTTTTGTATTGCTTCTATTTTTTTGATTAATTTGTTTGTAGCAGGGACCCAGATAATGTATGCCTAATCTAGAATTGATCAAATAAATGTAAAGGGTGGTTTTTATTTCTTTGTTAGAGAAGTTTCTTTTGAGAAAGTCCTACATTTTGTTAGCCCTTTTAGTTAGATCAGTGGTTCTCAACCATTGATGTTTCGCGAACCTCTTAGGATCGGGGGAGTTGATAGATGACCTTGTTCATGGTGAGGGGAAGGGAAAGGTATAGGTTTATTATGATACTGAATAATTAAATGGATATAACTAAGGGCTAGTTTGAAGTAGACTTCTCTCATTGACATATACATACGAGAAAATACCCAAAAATTGGAACGTTTCTTCTCAATATGAAAAAAAGACAACTTTCCTTGCCAGGCTTGACTGATGAGACAGGGCTTCGCAGACCCCAATTTGAGAACCACTGAGTTACGACAATTGACATGCATGTTCCACATAAAGTTTAAAAAAAAAAAAAATTACTCCCAAGTAGCGAATGCTTGGCATGCTTTCTAATACACAGTTGTCTATTCTGTACAGATGTCCAGGTGTTGGCTTTACAAGCTTTCTAGACGATTGCATTTGTTGACGTTGGTTTCATTTTTCATTCTGTACACCATTTTTTTGTCTGTAACAGGTCATGCTGCAATGTAGATTGGGGGTTGCCATCACATACTGTTCTATGAAGTATACAATCATCGGGAAACAGCGTAACATGAGGAGATATATTTTGAACTATACTGTTCAAATAAATCTGAAAAAGCAGCAGTCTCAACACTGACCCCTGTGGTACATAACTGACACAAGAGTCTGATTTGCATCCATTCAAAACTGCAGATTGTGTTCGATCACTTGGAAGTGCTTGCAGCCAGAGAGTAATGTTGAAGTCGAGGTTCAGGTGCCATAGTTGATTTACCAAGAGCTGGTGGCTTACCTTATCAAAAGCTTTGCTTAAGTCCCAAGAAATACAGTCCACTCCATTACCAGACTCGACACCGAAACACAGATCATGATAAAATTTCTTTAGCAGCGTTGAACATAACGCCGTGGCTCATCTGGTAGTTGTTAGTCGACAAAGACATTGTATACCTTTTGAGGTATCCCTCTACCCCTTCTCAAACACCTTTTCTTTTTTTTTTTTTTTTTCGTGGAATATCAGTGGATTTTTGAGAGCTGCAGGAAAGGCAAGGCAGCCACGGCTATGACTGGCATACAGCACCGCCTTTCTATCTATCCACTACGGGTCTAGGCCAACTCGTCGAAAGCCAACTCGTCGACGGCCAACTCGTCGGCGGCCCATTCGTCGAATAGGCGAAGTCGCCATAGGGCAACTCGTCGAAGAGGCCAACTGGTCGCCACTGTTTCAAAGCCATAATATATAACTTTTGTCCTGAAATTTTAAAGCAAATCCTGCCCTATAGTAATACGTAATATCACTGCACGGTAATAAACCTCCATTGTGCTCTTTCTTGTCGACGATAACAACTTGCAGCTTCCGCCGCTTTCCCGGTGTAGGGACGATCACTACGTCGCGCGTGTATTGCTGGGGCGCGTGCCGACTTACCCGGCCCACCTGTTCGCGCCGCTTCGCTGCAACAGTCTGCGGCGGGTCATAAGGGAAAGGCTAACCCACCTGGCCCACCAGTCACGCCGCTTCGCGGCGACTCAATACAAAAAGTGATAAAGAAAACAAAAAAATAACGATTCCGAAACGAACTTTCTTAACTCGTCTCAAGGTCACTGTCCTGTCTTCGCCTTCTTGTGATTTTTCTTTCCGTCTTCTCACCTAAAAAGGGCGCTTGCCCTGGTCCAAACACAAATACAAATTTAGGTCAAAAGATAACAAGGAACCATGAACTTTTACCACCAACCGTGATTCAACCCATTCGACGAATCGCCCTTGGACAGAATGCCCGTTTCGACAAGTTGCCCTTCGACAAATCGCCCTATTACAAATTGGCCTATTCAACGAACTGGCTGTGGGCAAGTTGGCCATCGACGAGTTGGCCGGATCCCATCCACTACATCCCCCAATCTGAGCTCAGTGCCGTGGCATCGTTGCACCCTCTGTGCAAAGGGCAGACAAACTTGCCTGCCTAATGGATCGGATTTGGAGTGGGACCTTACTGTACAAAAGGAATGTAACTTGGGTTTTTTTCCTTTTGTTTCATCCACCAGCATTCTGATATCTTTATACTTCCCACCGGTACAGACTGCACACCTTCGCCCCTGGCTCCGTCGTGGTCACTGCAGTTTGGACATCCAGCGATGCCGCCGCGTCGCTTCTGAGGGACACTTCTGACTGCAGGCCCACGCACTCCGAGATGATGCTCCCCATCACTCTCCGTGGCTCTCTTTGTGCACTTCACGTCGACACCCATTTATTTTGCTTCGAGCACACGGGTCCCTGTAGGGCATGGTGCTTCAGGTGCCCGAAAAGCGTTGTATTTCCTCGCTGTTGCCCGGGAACGACACCCTCCTCAGCTTCTAGCTCTACAATATACGGGGCCAAATGGTGGCCATAGACTTCTGGACGTGTCCAACACATTCATGTTTTTCCATGGCCTTTAATGAAGGGCTGTGAGTCTCTGACAGCAATGTACGCCTTGCTGTCTCTATCACTGATGTAAGTTGTGCACATCAGTTGGTGCTTTTCAACAGAGTGTCCGAAGATTTTAAAAGCTCCTGCAGGTTCCATTCCACCAGAAGGCCCATCGTAGGTAATTTTACATTCACTCAAGTTGTCATCTGTGTGAAGGTTGCAGGCACACATGTGGCAAAACTTGGATTCGGCTTCGAAGTCTAGCGCTTTTTTTGTGTCGGCCGATATTGCTGCTGCGGCGCCATCTAGTGAGGAATAAAACCCCCCATTATCCATGTGCCATCCACTGTGACAGCAGTTTCCAGCTCCCCATCAGAGGCGGAGTCCTTTTCTATTCTTCCGCAGCTTTTGCCATACAACTGCTCACAGCAGTCGTGGATGTGTCGTGAAGCCTCGCGTTGTACGACGCAAACTTGTTGGCGGGGGCGGTAGACTCGGCACAGAATACATGAAGCGATCAGTTGTCAATCCTTTTCCGCAGGTGCGAAGGGCATAAACAAACCTTTGATTTACGTCAAAGCCGTCGTCCGCAGTGCGCCTGGATGTCTCGAGCACATATAGAGCATCGCACTCGCTGCAGTTGATATTTATGCATGATGTAAAACCTCTTTGCCTAATTATTTCTCCCTTGTTGCACTTTTTACGCACAGCAACATCTTGCAAGATTCTGCGAAGGAGATTGAAGTCAATTAGACGGTAGCCAGTCACATTCACGCCATCTACATCGAAGGATTCACCACCGATACTTTCACCAAGTTTCGTGAAGCTTGCGCTTCAGTCGTGTGGTTTCTCACTGCTCTTCTTCCTATGCGGAGAGCAAGTCGCTTGTTTCTTGTACAAGAGTTGCAGTGACGTCAGAAAGACGCCGAGCATCTGATTGGCTCTGATTGAAGGATAGCGGTAGACCTGAACGCAAGCTGCCTTGATGTCTGCGTACCCACCATCTTTCACTCACAAAGTACCAATCAGAGCTAGGTGTTCTGATGTCACTGCAACCAATGCAAAAGAAGCAGACAAACTTTTGGTCCGCCCATCTCATCCTATGATCGACTAAAGCCCAATGCTACGGGCCGCCGGGTCCAATCACGAGCCTAATAGAAACCACGTGGTATATTTGCTTCATCGTACGTATCAGTGCGCCAAGACGCATCACGTGGAGGCGAGTTTTTCGTCTGCTTTTCGAGCCCTCGCAGCGGCTCCGTCTGCTTGCTACTGCTGAAGACTACTGAAAGGATTAAATACATTATGGAAGCGACATGGCGAAGAGAACAGAACCAGTGGCCCTTAAAGATGCCCTGCAACAACTTTTTGACTGGTTATTAATTTGCACCGAACCTGAGCGCACTGAACGTAGTAACTTAATGAAACTTTTCTTCTCTAGAGTTTCGCTTTATTTTAAAAGTTATAGGCAATTTAAAATTACAAAAACAAGCAGAAAATAACCTCCTTCATGACGTCTTAAGTCCTGACTTGAGTGGCCGTGAACTAGAGGAGGGGTAGTGAGCTCATCGAGCGCTCACAGTTGCCGCACCCCGTGTCGACGGCTCGAGAGGGTGCCACTAAAGCATGTGTTGGATAGGCTGTATGAAGCGGGCGGCCAGGGTGGCTCGCATTGCATTTGCTGCGTGATTAAAGACTATTTCGGCATAACACTTCATTGGCCACAAACGACAGCAAACACGGGGTAAAGATCAGTTCAGAACAGGAGCCACTTAGCGCTGCCATACCGCCAAATGGCTAAATCAGCAGCAGGGCCCACGCCGAAGGCCTTCGGAACGCTCGGAACCGGTCGGATCCTCGAGCCGGACCGCAGCGCCGCCGCCTACATCCGGGACCTTTCTTCGCTCGCCGTTCGTCGTAGCCTCATCCCACTAGTTCTTTCTAGTATGCGCCGTTTTTTCCGCCGCTTGGTGGCGGGTATTTCGATGGGTCATTTCTTGTTTCCGTACTTTATAAACTGCATTTGTTTCTTTTCCGATCTAAAATACTAAACAAAAACTACTTTCATACATACCGTAAAATTCCGAGCAAGCGCCCCCACCCGAGCAAGAGCCTCCCCCCCCCAACTTCACCGCTAATTTCACATTTTCGCGCCGTTCCGGGAAAGCACCCCCCTCCCCGCTCCGCACCCGTATCACGCACTGCGCTGACCGCGCCCAGGCAACACTGGCCTGCGAAGTTCAGTCCAAGAATCCAATCGAATCCACTCCTACTTTGCAGCCCGATTACTAGGCAACTGTAGCCTGATCAGCCCGGCCACTATGCGCCATTGTCGCTTTGTTTTGGGGGTGTCAGTTTGGCTGTGCATTCTTACACAGTGGCAAAGAAAATCGAGGTCGTCCAATGGCATTGTGAAAACGGGAAAGACGTACACCAGACTGTCTCGACACATGAAGCTCTACCGGATATGGGAATGGGACAAGAATTTTGACAATTTGCTACAGTCAAACTACGGGAAAGCCAAGGTTCGACGAAAGCTAAGTAACGGCGCGCCGGTGTTCAGTGATTACGTGGACGACGCTCTCTTTGAATACCTGGAGCGCGAAAGAAGTGCAGAATGAGAATGGGAAACGTTGCGGAATGCTGTGAACTTTTTCTTGCGGCCGACTCTGAGGAGTCTTTTGGTGGTTTTGAAAGTGATTAAAATAGCAGTGACAAATCTTTGGCCTAATAAAGTCAATGTTCTCAGAGTTAAATAAAATATTACATTTGTGTGCACTGCGCTTTTTTTTTCTTTTTCTGGCGGAAACATTTTGTCGCAGCCATCTTGAATTTTGGTGACGTTCCGGGATAGCGCCCCCCCCCCCCCCCCCCCCCCCCCACACTTTGCAGGTAATTTTGACTTGCGTGCGGGGGGGGGGGGGGGGCGCTTGCTTGGAATTTTACGGTAATTGAAACGGTTCGCGACACTTATATTTTGTATCTCGACTAAAAAAAAGCTTTTAGCGGCTCTGACCAGTAGTAAGGCCAGGACCAAAGACGTCACATATCGCGTGCTTTCGGCAACGCGGGTTGCCCTCGTAGGTGGAGGAGGTTTCCGCGTCGTCCGGTTAAAATATGACACACTGATATTTAGTTACTCTCTCCATGCCCGCTGGCTTGCCCGAACCCTAAGAGACGTGGAAACCGAAAAAAAAGGTAGACGCTTAAATATGATTGCAGGGCCCCTTTAATAAGCGTGTCCTACTACTACTACTACTAGCAGTCACGAGCCATTGTAACGCTGTTAGTCGCAAGTAGGGGTGTCGCAAACTTTTGTCGAACCAGATTTTTAGGTCGAACTTTCGGGGTTCGACTGGGTCGAACCGGTTCGACGAACCTTCGAACTTATCACCAGATTCGACCGGTTCGACTTTGTGGACAGTTTGGCCAGACCTTGATACAAGCATGTCTAGTTTTGGAGAATTTTTTTTTATGCAAAGGGTTATTTTATTTTATAAACAGTTACAATTAAAATAAACTAATTCTAATCACTGAACAAGTTAATAACTTAGTTTTTTGTACTGTATTAACTGAAATAACCAATCAGTGCTACCCTTAATTCATCCCTTAGCCATCACCATCCAATCCGAAGCCAACTGGCCAGCCTGTTGCGCATGCGCACAGGAGTCGAACCTCAACACAAGGTTCGTCGAATTTTCCACTAAAAGTTCGAAAAAGTCGAACCTGGTCGAACTCGAACCTCGGCCGGTTCGCAACACCCCTAGTCGCAAGTAGGGGTGTCGCGAACTTTTGTCGAACCAGATTTATAGGTCAAACTTTCGGGGTTCGACTGGGTCGAACCGGTTCGACGAACCTTCAAACTTTTCGCCAGATTCGACCAATTCGACTTTGTGGACTCTGTGGTCAGACCTTGATACAACATGTCTAGGTTTGAAGAATTTTTTTTTATGCAGTGGGTTATTTTATTTTATGTACAGTTGCAATTAGAAGAAATTAATTCTTATCACTGAAGAAGTTAATAACTTAATTTTTTTGTACTGTATTAACTGAAATAACTAATCAGCGGTGCCTTTAATTCATCCCTTAGCCATCACCATCCAATCCGAAGCCAACTGGCCAGCCTGTTGCGCATGCGCACACGAGTCGAACCTCAATACAAGGTTTGTCGAATTTTCCACTAAAAGTTCGAAAAAGTCGAACCTGGTCGAACTCGAACCTCGGGCGGTTCGCGACACCCCTAGTCGCAAGTAGGGGTGTCGCGAACTTTTGTCAAACCGGATTTTTAGGTCAAACTTTCGGGGTTCGACTGGGTCGAACCGGTTCGACGAACCTTCGAACTTTTCGCCAGATTCGACCGGTTCGACTTTGTGGACACTGTGGTCAGACCTTGATACAAGCATGTCTAGGTTTGAAGAATTTTTTTTTTTATGCAGTGGGTTATTTTATTTTATGTACAGTTGCAATTAGAAGAAATTAATTCTTATCACTGAAGAAGTTAATAACTTAATTTTTTTGTACTGTATTAACTGAAATAACTAATCAGCGGTGCCTTTAATTCATCCCTTAGCCATCACCATCCAATCCGAAGCCAACTGGCCAGCCTGTTGCGCATGCACACACGAGTCGAACCTCAATACAAGGTTCGTCGAAATTTCCACTAAAAGTTCGAAAAAGTCGAACCTGGTCGAACTCGAACCTCGGCCGGTTCGCGACACCCCTAGTCGCAAGGGAGATAAGATTGGATTGTTATGGCTAGTTATGGCTAAGGCAAAACGACTTTATGTCAGAGTGGCCTGCATGCCCTCCAACTTCTCCAAACAGTTGACATGTAAAATGTGGCATGAATGTTTATGAAACTTCAAACCAGGTACCTTTATTTCACCAATATCAAATAGCGCGCTATCACAAGAGAACCATATGCGTAAGATTAGCGCTCTTCGAGACAAACTACAAGAGCGCCACTAGCCGCACATCTGCAATACAAATAAATATCTCGAAAATAAATATTATTTCAGTACAAATCGTTTACTAATTACACGCACACACAAGCAAAAGAAAAGGAAAAAAAAACAGCACCATAATGAAGAAAACAGCGAAAGACAACGATAAACAAACGGGTTTCCGACCACCCTGCGTCATTTTTAACCGCCAGGGCGCGCGGCACATTTTGGCGCGACATTTAAACCGCTTCGAGCGTGCTTTACAGCAGCTGTGCATGGGCGCCGCCATAACTGACCTTCAGTTTTTGTTGCCTCTTATTCCGTTCGCTTGACTTCATCATTTCCACAACAGGACAGGTTATTGCCATTTTAAGTGTTACTGTGTCCTTCCCCCAGCATAGGCCGTTGTGGAGACTCGTCAACGCCCGCTTCAGTGGCTCGGCATCTCGGTAAGACAAGAGAAGGGCGGCTATGGCGGCTCAATCTGGCGCGTGTGTAAAGCGCTCGATTTCTCTGTGTCCAAATTTAAAATTCGATTTTTTTTGTTTTATGGTTTACCTTACCATATCTTAAAGGGATACTGAAGCGAAACTTGAAATACACCTATTATGGTCAGAAATAGGTTTAATATGATCAATGATATCCATAATTCATAATCGCGCGTTTGTATTTTGAACGGATGGCTATATTTTTCACCCTGAGGGGCCCGATTGGGCACGCGCTCGAAAATCAGCCATCGGAGAGCCTGATGCGTCTTGGGATATTCGGCGCATTTGTGACGTACTTGTGCCAGACGGGAAAGGCTACGGCGTGAATGTTGTGGTTACGAGCGTTGCCACTTGGTGGCGCGTCGACGATTTACAACCTGTGACAACCTTGCCGTTTGAGATGTGCAAGGGCTGCACGCACGCTGCACCACGGCAAGTCGGCAACCACGGCAGCACTGACAAAACCAGCTCGGAGGCCGGATTCTCAAAGCGAACTTACGACGAAAAAAGTGCGTACGACAAATTTGAAAGAAAACCCGTATTCTCGAAACTAAATTGTCGTAACTTTTGCGCAGGTTACGACAGAGTCCTACGACAGCTCCGAAGCTGTCTTACGCATTTTTTACGATCAAAGCCGCATGGCCGACAGCGTCGCTCAGTTACATGGTCGCGACGACCAACGGACATTTTTTTTCTACGTGCTCTTCTCGCGCGTCCCGACTTCAACCGGCAAGAAAAAAGGAAGGAGTACTTGAAACAGACCGAACAGACCACGACGAACAAGAACGCTGGATCCACAAACACCCGAGAAGAGCTACAACGGCCAGGATTCCACCGACCAAGCTAGCTCGGATAGTAGGCCTAGAGCAACACCGACTCGACGCACCGTTGCTCCGGCGATCCTTGGCCAAGACCGTCTGCCCACGACCGGCTGGCCTGCTGAATGGAATATGGCCGCGCGACCCTTGTGGACCCTTCCCGGATGAATAGTTTGATCCCTGAACTAAATTTCAGAGGTCAATCTTTTCCCCTCGGCATCTCGATCTCTTTGTTTTCCGAGGCAGCGGGGACGAACTCTGTCGTCGAAAAGGGACTCGCATTGATTCTATCTCCTTGTTTTGTGTGATAGAGCTCAAATAAACGCCATACGGATTACCTTCGCAACACGGTATGTACACTTTGTTATTAGTATGCCATTTTTATTCTGACACGATGCTACGTCACTGTCGAGCTATAGCAGTTCGTGGGAGCTGCGCGATGTCGGTCCAACCTTTCTTTGCCGAGTGTCACGTCAGTATCGATTAGCAATCGTGAAAGATCGGTCCCGAAGCGCTTACCGAAACGCGGTCTAAAACAACGAATCCAGCACTTCGATCAAACGCGCGCGTCCGCTCCGAGTGTGAACAGGTATTTGCGTGGCTCTTGCTGACACTCTCGTAGTTGAAACGTGTCTTTTTTAACGTCGGCTCGCAACTCGCAGCAACTAATACCGGCCGTGCCAGAAGCGTGCTCGCGTGTTGTCGTGCACAGAGCCGCAACGAGAACGAGCTCACTGTGGCCAACTACGCTTAGGCTTTCTCCGCCAAGGCTTTGCAAACGCGTTCAGGCCTAGGCTCGGCACGCCGTATTTCCGCACGAGAACTTCCCACCATCCACCAGATGAGAAGTTGAAATCGTTTAATTAGGTTTAAAATTAGTTCTCCTGTGTTTTACAGCGCGATATTGATATCTCCGAGGTGATGCCTGTCCCTAGCCCATGTTTATGCAAAAATATGGGCGCTAAAGTTTCGTTTCAGTGCCCCTTTAAAGGGGTAGGGAAACGAAATTCCAGCGCTCATTTTCTAGCTTGAATGTGTTGCATGTTGCACCCTAACCTCAAATACACCAGTCTTTTGTTGAAAGGCACAAGAAAACTAATTTTTAAGCTAAATAAACGATCTTTCAATGTGCACCTGGTGGATGCTTGCGGAGCCTATTTGGGAGGTAATCTAGCAACGTTGGGGAACTTGCTACGTAGTCGTGACGTAGCAGATTCCTTCGGAGCAGCGCCGCTCTTTGGAATTTCAACATTTTCCTTCTTAGCTTTCCTCCTCAACTCACAAATCGCGCATTGAACTAAACAGTCCAAAAAGACGGAAAGAAGGGACTCCCCTCTTTTTCGGACCCTCGTTTGTGCACCCGGATACAGCCATTCTCCCCCAAGAAGATTAGTCAGTCGCTCAAAACTCGGACAAAAGTTGCTTTCCCCAACCCGTTCGGCCCTAAGCTGACAGTGCTGTGGAAGCTACATGCTCTTTGGGCCACCCACGCGCTCGACACCCCACGTGTACTTCGAACTGCTCGGTTGTAACGCGTTGACGCTATTGACACCACCACAACGCTGACAACGCCACCAACGGCAAAGCTCATAACCACGCCAGCCTTGCTACTTCTCGAACGCGGGAAATCTTTTCTTTCTGTTTTTGTTTGCGTCGAATATCCCATGACGCATCACGCTCTCCGTTCGCTTCTCTTCGAGCCATTGCTCGAGTGCACTTGGGGGATTTAGCAGGTGGTCTATTGCGCCAGTAAGCCAATCGGAACGTCGGAGCAAAGAATGTGACACTGACGTACCGTCGGCGAAGGGCAGGAGAACCGTTGCATGCTTCATTCTGTCGCTCTGATGGGCTCTTTGTGACCCTAGCATTATAGTCCTTTGCTGAGTTATGCTGAAACGTAGTGTTTCACAAGGGATTGTGCCATCCTCATACTAGCTTTGATAGTTCTTTGAAGCCAAAGTTATGGTTTTGTAAACAAATTTCGAAGCACTGCCTGTTTGTTTTGTCAACCTCATTCAGGGTTCCTGAAATCCCATTTGCACGCAATCTTGCACATCTTCTAGTTTTTTGTGTTTTTTTTTTGTATCTAAGTTCTGAGAAACAAAAGATAGGTGGTAGTTTTGTGCACAGCCTTTGAATCCTGTCCGGTCTGTCTATGCTGTGCTGGGAGCTGTTTCACAGAAAGCGGATCCACTGTCCCTTTTCATTAAAGCCGGGGTCCACTGCTCATACTTCCTACAAAAGGCAGTCTGCAAACACAAGTCACCGCGATATCCGTGGTCAGGGGTTTCCCCAGGAATTGAAATCAGGGGGGGTGTCTACATTTTTTTTGGGGGGTTAAAGGGGGGGGGGGGGGCATTGCGAATATAAGAGTCGTTGTGAATTAAGGGGGTGCCTTCGGAAAAACGAGGAGGGGTCTAAACCCCCCCTAGGGGGGGTCTGGGGAAATCCCTGTCCGTGGTTCAAATGCCGCGCGCCAAGTTTTTGGAACTCGTTGCCATGCGGCATTCGAAGCACGGATGTCGTGGTGACTTGCGTTCGAATCTGTTTACGGACTGTCTTTTGTATGATGTATTTGCGGCGAGAAGTTTGGGTATCGCCGCCTGGTGGAATCTTTTCACAACTCAGAGTGAGGACACTTTAACTTCCTCTGCTGGTGCAAGCAAGTGCAATGCCAAGCTTCTATTCCACTATGAAAATTAAATTTAGTGAGGAAAACAGAAGCGCCCCTGGCGAGTTTCTCACCGCGAATAAGCAGTGTGACCCCGGCTTTAAAATTATCAAAGACGGATTCTGCCTATTTTTATTTGATCACACCGAAGATGCAAAACGCCGTAGTCGCTGACACCTTAAGAGGGCGTGGCTTATTATTATGCACATGCTCCTTGCTTCGCGATTGGTTTTTCGGCGACTGCACCTGCAATCTGATTGGCCGAGGAGCGATAATGAGATGCTCGGGGTCCGCCATGCCCTTCGTTTCTTTAGCTCTGTTGACCAGATGTCGGAATTTTAGGTCGCCCCCACTCACCCTCACAGCCACACTCACCTAAGCCCCTCACTCACCCTCACTGAACCTCACGGGCCACACGGCCCTCACGCACTCATGGCACCCACGCCCCTCACGCACTCATGGCCCCCACGCCCCTTACGCACTTTCCGCCCTCACACCCCTCACGCCCTCACGCACTCATGGCGTCACGCCCCTCACCGCCCTCACGCACTCCTACACCTCACGCCCCTCATGCGCTCATGGCCCTCACGCCCCTCACGCACTCGCCGCCCTCACGGCCCTCACGCATTCATACCCCTCACGCCCCTCACCCACATGCACTCATGGCCCTCATGCCCCTCACGCACTCATGGCGTCACGCCCCTCACCGCCCTCACGCACTCCTACACCTCACGCCCCTCATGCGCTCATGGCCCTCACGCCCCTCACGCACTCGCCGCCCTCACGGCCCTCACACATTCATACCCCTCACGCCCCTCACGCACTCATGGCCCTCATGTCCCTCACGCACTCATGGCGTCACGCCCCTCACCGCCCTCACGCACTCCTACACCTCACGCCCCTCATGCGCTCATGGCCCTCACGCCCCTCACGCACTCGCCGCCCTCACCGGCCCTCACGCATTCATACCCCTCACGCCCCTCACGCACTCATGCCCTCATGCCCCTTACGCACTCATGGCGTCACGCCCCTCACCGCCCTCACGCACTCCTACACCTCACGCCCCTCATGTGCTCATGGCCCTCACGCCCCTCACGCACTCGCCGCCCTCACGGCCCTCACACATTCATACCCCTCATTCCTCTCACGCACTCACTTCCCCCACGCACTCATACCCTTCACTCACTCATGGCCCTCACGCCCCTCATGCGATCATGGCCCTCACGCCCCTCACGCACTTTCCGCCCTCGCGGCCCTCACGCATTCATACACCTCACGCCCCTCACGCACTCATGGCCCTCACGCCCCTCAAGCACTCGCCGCCCTCACGGCCCTCACGCATTCATACCCCTCACGCCCCTCACGCACTCATGGCCCTCATGCCCCTCACGCACACACGCCCCTCACGCACCCATGGCGCTCACACCCCTCACGGCCCTCACGCACTCATACCCCTCATTCCTCTCACGCGCTCACGCCCCTCACGCACTCATACCCTTCACTCACTCATGGCCCTCACGCCCCTCACGCACTCGCCGCCCTCGCGGCCCTCACGCATTCATACACCTCACGCCCCTCACGCACTCATGGCCCTCATGCCCCTCGCCCACACACGCCCCTCACGCACTCATGCCCCTCACGCGCTCATATCCTTCACTCACTCATGGCTCTCACGCCCCTCACGCACTCGCCGCCCTCACGGCCCTCACGCATTCATACCCCTCACGCCCCTCACGCACTCATGGCCCTCATGCCCCTCACGCACACACGCCCCTCACGCACCCATGGCGCTCACACCCCTCACGGCCCTCACGCACTCATACCCCTCATTCCTCTCACGCGCTCACGCCCCTCACGCACTCATACCCTTCACTCACTCATGGCCCTCACGCCCCTCACGCACTCGCCGCCCTCGCGGCCCTCACGCATTCATACACCTCACGCCCCTCACGCACTCATGGCCCTCATGCCCCTCGCCCACACACGCCCCTCACGCACTCATGCCCCTCACGCGCTCATATCCTTCACTCACTCATGGCTCTCACGCCCCTCACGCACTCGCCGCCCCCACGGCCCTCACGCAGTCATACACCTCACGCCCCTCACGCACTCATGGCCCTCACGCCCCTCACGCCCTGACGGCCCTCACGCACTCATACCCCTCATTCCCCTCACGCTCCTCACGCACTCATACCCTTCACTCACTCATGGCCCTCACGCCCCTCATGCGCTCATGGCCCTCACGCCCCTCATGCGCTCATGGCCCTCACGCCTCTCACGCACTCACCGCCCTCACGGCCCTCACGCATTCATACCTCTCACGCCCCTCACGCACTCATGGCCCTCACGCCCTCACGGCCCTCACGCACTAATACCCCTCATTCCCCTCACGCACTCACGCCCCTCACTCACTCATACCCTTCACTCACTCATGGCCCTCACGCCCCTCACGCACTCACGGCCCTTACGCACTCATGGTCGTCACAGCCCTCACGGCTTTCACTCACCCTCACACTCATAAATTTTCCTGGTTCAGAAACTCACTCACCCTCACCTTACCTGTGAACTTGAGGGTGAGTGAGGGCCCTCATGAGTGAGGTTTGCCGAGGTATGGTGTTGACTGTAGACATATATCGTCTACTGAACTATTACAAGGTTTGAAGTACAAAAGTATCCCCTCCCCCCCCCTCAAAAAAATAAATAAATAAATAAAAAAAAATAAAACGTACAGGGTTTTTATCGCAAAAAATAAACTACGTCGCCGAACACTCATTGCCCTTCCGAGATCTAGCCCTGGTGGTCCGAACTAGTGCCAGCAGTAGAAAACCGGTTATGAAGATAACCGGTTATCCGGTTATTCGAATTAACGAATTATTCGAAGTTGAAAACCGGATAACCGGATATTCGAATAACCGAATAAGCTTCTCAGTTATCCGGTTCTGAAATTATCCGAATATTCGATTATTCAGTATTCATTATTGTAATCGAGATTGTTCGGTCATTAAATATTTAGCCCATTAGCTTTACGCCTTGGGGGTTTCCCTGTTGTGTCCTCATGTTTTGAAAATCAACGGGACTAAAAAGAGAAAATAAGTGTTGCATTTTGGACAGGATGGTTATTCTCATGTCAGTACTCAAAAGCTTGATCTTGGCCTCCGGCGGAAAAAAAAAATCTTTTACAGCGGTTGCAGCTCTTCGTGACCCGTCCCCCGGTTTCGCAATGGCGTGAGCGTAAACATAAATAAAGCTTCCCCGCTAAGTTTGACGGGAAACTTAATGTATGTGACCTGACATCACGGGACCTACGAATTCAGGTTTCCCACTAAATTTAGCGGAAAGTTTTACGTCAAGTGATCTATGCTTCAATTCAGCTTCCTCGCTAAATTTAGCAGGAAACTGAATTGGTTTGGAGATCCCGTGAAGTCAGGTCACCTGACATGAAATTTCTTGATAAATTTGGCGGGGAAACTGAATTGTTGTATAAATCATGGGACGTTAATTTTTCCGCTAAATTTAGCCAGGAAACTGATTTAGTTTCTAGGTCCCGTGACGTCAGGTCATGAGACATCAAATTTTCCGCGAATTTTAGCGGGGAAAACGAATAGGTGTATAAGTCATGTGATGCCAATTTTTCCACTAAATTTAGCGAGGAAACTGAATTGGTTTCTAAATCCTGTGACGTCAGGTCACGTGACAAAATTTTCCGCTAAATTTGGCGGGGAAATTGAATTGGTGTATAAATAATGTGACGTCAATTTTTCCACTAAATTTAGCAGGAAAACTGAATTGGTTTGAAGGGGCTGTGATGTCAAGTCACGTTACATAAAATTTCCCACAAATTGGAATTAATATATTGAATTAATATATAAATCTGGGGGTTCAAATTTTCCGCTATTCTAGCGGGGGAAACTGAATTCGTGTATAGGTCATGGGACGACAATTGTCCCCCTGAATTTAGCCCCCCCCCCCCCCGAAATCGGGGGGGGGGGGGGGGCTAAAGAATATTATTGCAATAAAAAGAATCTATCTGCTTAGTTTTTATTTACCATAAATACAGGGCGCGAAATGCTGTTTCATGTACTGGTCATCACGATACATGAAATAAAACCGAATAACCGATTAACCGAACCACCGGTTTGCCAAACCGGATATTCGTATTCGAAAATCCGGTGAACCGGATAACCGGCTTTCAAAACCGGATTCGCTCTCCTCCGGCTTAACCGGATAACCGGTTTGACGGATATTTTCATGCACTAGGACTCCGAACCATATGCTAAAGTTTCAGAACTTTAACCGTTATATAAAGGTTATAAATGATTTTTTTGAAATTTCCGACGGGAAAACAACGGCCAACAGAGCTTTCGAATACATGGAGCTGAATGGGCCCCATTTTCCCATTAAAACTTGCAAAAAATCGCATAAAAATATTTGAATGAGAGTGGTTAGTTCCTAAACTTTGGCATTTGGTTCGGACCGCTATCGCTACATTTGGGTGGAGAATGAGCGATTGGCGATGCATATATTATTCCTAAAATAAAAAAAAGGGGGGGGGGGGATGTTGTAGACGGAGGCCTTATTGCAAGGCCAAGCCTTTTATAGGCCATATGCGAAATCCTTGCCAGCTATCATCATCATGCCATTAGGAGCCGCCATATTTGGGGGTTTATCACATTTTCCAGTTGTGGACGAGGCGCATCTGCATTTAACTCGGTTTTCATGATATTAGGGCAGTTTATTTGTACACTCAATGGGTTGCTGGTTAGTTTCGGATCAAAGAAGAAAAGAAAGACGGCCGCCAAATTCAGGAAAAGGAATTGTCAGCAACGAGGTCGCAAGACTCGTCACTCAAGCAGTGAACTGGGCCATCCAGGTCAATGAACGGTATTTCTCGAAGACGTCCTGTGAAGGGTTCGTACTGGACTTGCAGCAGGTGATCATATTTTAGTTCTACGACTTACACTTTGCCGGGACTATTGTTTTTCGGGCGAAATCGTCGGTACGGGAACCCCCCAATATGGAGGAAATCTGATCATTGATCATGAACACACTAGATGGCGCTTCTTTTTGCATATGGTCTTTCTTTTGCCTATTTAATGGAGAAGTCTCATTACTTGAGGTCTATCTAAAAACTTTGACTTATCTTTTCTCTTTCTATATGAAACTCGAGCAAGACAGTCTTCGGATCAACACTTTTATTGTTGTGCAGCACTAGTGCAACTTTGCAGAAAAGTACAGTGCCGTTCACAATGATTGTGAACCATGTTGCCGTAGTTCATGGTGCGTGCCAAAAATAGTCTACGTCCGGGCTTGATCCTAGTGTAGGCATTTGTACCAAGGTTTTTAGTATGACTAGTTGTTATCCACGTTCGCCAGTGCCCATCAAAGACTAGTTTATAGGTGTCTCGAGATTCACTTAAAGTTTGTTGACGGGTGCAGGCAAAAAAAAAAAAAAAATTGACTTCATTTGTTCTTGGTACAAACCAAGCAGCGATGGCTTCTATGCTGACCAACAGAACCTACCGAGATTACTACACTTCTCTATGCACATAATGTGTGATGACATGAAAAATGTGAAATATAGCATCTCCACTCTAACAATAACTTGCGCTCTCACTGTAGAGTCACATACATTTTGATAACAATGTCATGCTGGTTATTTACATACATATATTGCCTTCTTGGCGGCTCATGATGCTGGCTCGAACTCTTGTTCATGACATATCACAGTCTGTTGCAGTGCTGACACACAGGGTTGCCTAGGGCTGAGTCACTTAGCCGTTGTTGACTGTTTGTCAACAAGACAATCTATATGCTACAGCACGCTGTCGTAGCCTAAATAAACTTTGCCTCAGAGTAGCAACACTACAGCCATCTTGGTGCCTAAAATCATCGCTGCCCAAGTGCCTGAAGCGATACCTGAAATTGCAGGAAGCACTTTATGATTTTTCAAAAATGCTAAAACAGTCCGCTGAGCTTCGCGACGATGTATCTAAAGGTCAGGAAGTTACACTTTTGAATCGTAACGATAACCAATTGCGTCGGCTCTCCAATAAACACCAAAATGGTGGCGCCCACAGGACAGTTGGGGAATGAAGTGGTCGCTACTCTAACTGTAGCGTATTTAGTGGCTCTAGTCGTCCCTTGAATCTTGCCTTTTGCCCATTTCACCTTGTTCCCTAACCGAAAGGGCAGTGCGCCACAAATGTACTGAGGAGCCCATGTTACATGCATGCAATGGAAGGAATACATGTTCGGGAGAAGCACGGTGTTGCACCGTACAGCGACAGCACGGGGAGTCCCGACCACTTTCCCGCGGATCCCTGTCCCCGTCAGTCCGGTGCGACCACATTGCAGTCGTTGAGTCCCGTAGTTTACGCCGGTCTCGACGTACGTTCACAGCGAGAGCGACGGTCGCTTCTTCTTCTGTTGGTCCTGAGGTGGCGGGGAGGCCATCTTGCCCCTACCGCCGAACATGGCACCGAACACCTTGGACACTGCGACGATACTCAACTTGCGCGTCCGTGGCAGGCTCCTGTGGAAGTAGAGTGTCCGTGCCTCCCGCAGGAAGTTGTGGAAGGCCTGTTCGACGCCAGCGCAGCCGTCGGCGGCGGAGACCTCGTAGAACTGGCAACCATAGCGCGCGCACAGGTCTTGGGCATCGTCCACCGACACCTGACGGCAGTGTTCGAGGTCCAGCTTGTTTCCGAGGAGGAGGACCGGCACGTAGGACGGGGTGTGTAGGCGACGGACGGCCTCGATGTAGTCGACGGCTTGCTGGAAGCTGGTGCGGTTGCAGATGCTGTATATGACCACGAACGCCTCGGCCCACCGCATCTGGTCCGTCGGAGGAAGCACATCATCCTGGAAGAAGTGGAGAAGAATCTAGTTGCACTCCTGTGACATCACACTTCACTGTTGAATACAAAAAACTCGAAATGACGAAATACATGTAATTTTTATGTGTGGTACATCCCAAGTACCGGGATTACAGTAAAACTGCTAAGACCTTTTTTCAGCTTAATAACGGGGACAAAGCTAAAACAATACGAATGGCAAGCTTAAAACATGCAAAATGTGTAATTTGTTTTTTCTTGGGCTTTATGACTGAATTTTTTTGGCTTATAGCAGAACAAGCACCTCCCACAAAACTTCCTGCTAACCATGATTGGTGGCTTGTTCCTCCCCAATGTCGAGCATTAACTGCGACAAGCATTTTTTTTCTACAGATACATGTTACAGGAACTTTGGCAAGGGGGGGGGGGGTGATTGCATGTGGTTCAATTGATCATATTCAAATATTTCGTTGATTGAATTTTACGTAATACTGTAAACGACTTAATTTTAGCGGGCTCGAATTTTCGCGAATCGGGCCAAAGCTGAAAATTTGAAATTATTCGCGGGTTCTAATTTTCGCGAATCGAGTGTAGCTTCCGTAGCGTTCACATATTGACCGAATTTTTCGCGGGACGTGTTTTTCGCGAATTGTAGACGACTCGCGAAATTCGCGAAAATTAGGTCCCCGCGAAAATTTAGTCGTTTACAGTATAAAAATAGTAATGTGTGCATGTTTATACAGCCAGAAGTAAGTCACTCGGCTGTAGATTAGAAATTTAGCCCAGTACGACCGCTAGCCTGGGGTCTTTCACGTGCACCATGCAGTAGTAGTGGCATTTCTAGGGGAAAAGCTTATGGAGCTTCAGCCCCACCCCCCTTTTTCCCGAAACCCAGCCGACCCTAGAAATACCCATGCGTTTTGGTCTTGTCCTAAGAGATTTTAAGAGGTTTTAAGCCACAAGGTGCTAAGAAAATGCAATTGTGTGTAGCAAATTCTGCCTTAAAAAGTAAAAAATAAAAGCGAACTTGGTAGTACCTCGGCTAGTTTACGACATCCACTCGGAAACAATAGGTGGCGCACCAAATGAACTGGATTTAACTTGATTGGATTGTATTATGATTGCTAATTTTCTCGAATCGGATAATCACAGTTTTGAAAGCTTAATTTAAACAGAAAACGAACCCCCCCCCCCCCCCCCCCCCCCCGAAAAAAAAAAGTAAAAAAAGAAGCGTTCTACAATTGATCGTTTGCAAAATCCCCCAAGCGCCCCGGCCCGCACTCTAGAAATCATAGGAAAGGTGTTATACTTGGGCACACCTTTTCTTGGCATTTCCGGGGAGAGGAGGAGAGCCCGCGCACAGCTTTAATCGGAGCTCAAAGTGGGAGAGGGAACGCGTGCCTGTACCTTCCACTGCATTGCCAAGAAAAGTGGTCGCCGAGTATAGTGATCGGTATTTTAGACAAATTGGATCCTTACAGACTTTTGACTGTAATCCGGAGTCATCCTCAATAGGCGTCGTGTAGATTCCAGAGACCTGTCATATCATTTTTCAAATTTCTCGTTAATGTCATTGTTTTTCACGCTGCTTGCAATTCACCCTTCAACCTGGCTGAGCTGCAGAAATCTCTTACAATATTAGCATTCTCGTGAGTGTTGTTTTAGCAGTAATTGCTTAAAAAGCCGAGAATTCACAACCAAAACCAGGATTTAGCTCGGAGTCAGCGGGGCTGTTTATAGCATTTTTAGGGTTTCTAAATTATTATGAGCGTCTTTGAGAAGGATATAATATTATAAAAGATTTGTGCAGCTCAGCCAGGTTGAATTGTGGATTGCATGCACAGTATTAAAAACGCTGATATTGACGAAACATTCTAAAAGAGATGTGACAGGTGTCTGGAATCTACACGACACTTGTCAAGGTGACTCCGGATCACCGTCAAAAGTGTGTTAGCATCAAATTGGTCGACATTAGGAACTGTAGGAACATCGTTCCCATGATTCCTTGCGTGCGGGCCGGGGCACTTGGGGGGATTCAGCAAATGGTCTAAGCCGGTTGCAGTATTTGCAGGCTGCCGCCCGTTCGCAGTAAGAATTAAAGGCTAGATGGCGCAATCCACCACCGTTACAAAGGATACAGCCATCATATATAAGGTTTTTTTTATCGGCGGCATACAGTCTGCAGGGCAAGGGCAGGGCTTGTACATTGTATGTAACTTTATTTCCATCTTCCTATTTTCTGCTGTAACCAATTGCAGGCTTCCTGGTATACAGGCACTCCCCCTTCGATAAATAAAGCATTCTCTCAACTGACGCCTTCATCCATGAACCACCCCTTCCTCCAACTATGCCCAAAGTTCAAAGATTCGCCGAACCAGGAGAACCTAGAGATTCAATAAAAGTTAGCGACATGTCTAACAACGGTCTGTGACCGGACTTCAGCCGCATATGGTAGGCCATATTAATTTGTTTTAAAGTGACCGGGATCGGAAAGACTTTTACATGGAAAAACGGTGGCATGCGTGAGGATACACCTCCACTCTTGCGCACCAGTAGCTGGTGGGCGCCGCCATTTTGTGGCCTAGCGAATGCTACGTTACAGCGGCATACTTTTTTCTTCGATGAAGAGATCTTGCAAAAATTTATAAGATGAAAAAAAAAAAATGCATTTGACTTACGGCCCATCTTGAGATGTCCAGAATCTCGATGTTGGTCTTGACGTCATCGCAGGCAACCGATTGCTTGTATAGCCAGTCTGTTTGAAGAAAGCGAGGGATAAGAGTGTTATTAAATATTTAATGGTAAGTTTGTTTCGATGTTCGGCACCGAGCATATGACCTCAACTTTAGTGCCCCCATGAGCAATCAACTACCCTCAAAATATCAAAGACAAGAAAAGGCGTGACAAGAAAACTTTGCACGCTAGGTATTTCTTCTTGGCGTGAACAATATAATAAACACTCTGCTCTAGAACGTATTTTGTCGCAGCTGGCGCTATTTTGAATACTTTAGCGCCATCTAGCGAGCGTCAGGTTCCGCATCCATGCTGAGTGGTTAGAAAGAACCGTTGGCGGAAGTGCTCATCAAGGGCGCCGCCAGCGCCACTTCCGTGTTGGGTGTCCTAGCAGGGTGCTGCAAGGTGCTGGGTGTCCGACTTAGGGCGCATCTTGTGCTCTTGTATGCCGCGGATGGCGTTTTTCAACTAATTTGGAACGTTTCTTGTCCCGTATTATGGCATCTGCCAGTGCGGCGGTGCCGAGAAGAGCGGCTCTGAGCGCGCCACCGATAGAAATCGGGGGTGAGTACTCAAAATATTGTAACAGTTTACAGCGATTGCATGTTTTGTCGTTTTCCAAAAAGAACCGACCCCCCCCCCCCCCCCCCCTCCCCTTTTGGCTACGTCCACTACTTCCCTGCAGGCGCCCGACCTATAGATGACTCAAGACGACTCGGTGTAGCTTTATGAAACATTTAATTGTTCCTACGTCCCTGTTGTTCGCGACAGCAGCACCCATAATCTTACGGAAGTCACAACAACAAACAAAACGAGCATTTAGAGTTGCCGAGATGAAAGGGTGGGGCCCTCGAACGGGGTCGGAACCGTCGTATCTTTGTCAGCGCTGGAAGCGGCCTCTTCACTGGGTTAGGCAAACAAACCTCCCCTCCCGACCCGAACCAAAAATATGTATACATTTTTTTGTTTCGTTTTCGACTAACATGTTACGGCTGTCTTGACTTGGCTCGTGTCAGCTACTGATGTGCCGAAGAGAAGATTGACAATCCTCTTAGTTGTCATTTTAATGGTTTTTGTTTGTTTCTTCGCGTCTGTCTGTTTGTCGTTACTGCGGCACGTATACGCGCGGCATGCTTATTGTGTCAGGGTCGATAGGCTTCTTGAGGACACTGGAGCTTTGAGTGGTGCGCGCTGTTTCATTTTTGGCGGCGGGAGCGTGTGGCGCTGTCGCGATTTTGGCGACGGGCCGTACTCTGAAGGCCGCGTTGCGTATGTACATGAGCGTCATGTCGTTGTCTCATAAGTGTCACTCGCGCGTGGTAGGCGCCAATTGTCTACAAAATGCCGTGGCGAATGACCCCAGTTCGGGCGTTGAACGAGAGTGCCTTGTACTTGTATTTGCAAGGAGAGCGAACCATTGATCCTCTTTACGGATAAATCCATGTTTGCTATACACACCAGGTGTGGGCATTGCGCGTTTGCAGAAACCAGATCAGCGCGAAGCAGAGCTCCTGCGCATGCGCCGTGGCGACAACAGCGCCACCACAGCTGCCAGCCCATTCTACCAGGGTTAGAGAATAGAAGAAAATGAGCGCCTCCATGTTTGCCAGGTTTTTTAGGGGTTCCTGCGGTACAACAGCCCAAGGGAGCTGCCAAATCGATGAGCATGGTGCGTGTCTTTTCCCCTCTTCTACCCTGCCGAATCGGTTGAAATGCCCGTGGAGGACGGCCGGTTTGTCGTCTGCTATCGGGAGCGGGCGCGTGCCCTTTCATCCCGACGATTCCGTTGAAGCGGTCGGATGTATGTAGATGGCGCTGCAGTAAAACAAAATGGCGCCGCCCAGAGAGCCTTTGTAGGAGGCGCTGTTGAGCTTGTTTTCCGCAGAGTTTAGTGTTTACCCAACTCAAGGCCCACAAACTGGAATCTTTACGTCATCATCCTCGCTCGAGCATAAGGCGCATCTTGAACACGAGCGCTACGTCAGCGTTACTCGTGTTCAACTGGAGCTCCACGTTCGGCCGAGGGCTGCGCCAGAAATACAGACGAGTAAATCACGTAGTTGTTCCCATGGGTTTGGTTCTCAGCTTAGTCACTAGGGGTGCGACGGTTGGATCCCTCACTTGATAGTTGCGGCTTAGGTAGCATTGCGCTAACATGAATGCGAGGGGGAGAGACTCACGAGCTTTAGTTTTATTTAGCACGGACTCATTTGGTTTGTGGAACTTACCAGAGTTAGACCGGTACTCTCCGATGAACCTTTTTGTCAGGAACCTTACGATGACAGCTGGAAATAAAAATGAAAGCAATAAATATCTAACGTCTCAATTAACCATCACACACGTATGTGCGTGCATTCAAAGAGTTCAAGTATACTAAAGTTTTCTTGACAACGCAGCCTGGCAGAAACATACATTACTGTGTCGTTTTCATTTCGAGACTGCACCGACCAAACAAAATAGTTATATTTCGAGTACTTTTTTAGATATTGCGCCTTAGTCATTAGTAAATGTACTAGCCCTCGTCATCAAGCCTCGATGTGATCTTATGAAGCGCGGCTAGGCAATATTCGCTGTATCAGCACAACAATTCAGCTATATGACGGCGGCACATCGAACATCATACTGCTCGACGCTACGGTGGCAACGGACTACCTCACCACTTCTAAACATAGTCATCTCCTCAAATCGTGCTAAAATGTAGCGACAATCCGGAGACCATGCTGTTCCAGTCGGCTTACTCCCATAATCGCTTCGGAATGTTCGCACCTCTCAGCATGAAAACGTGCGCGAACAAAAGCGTTGCCGCGCTCGGCCTTCCACGATTGGTTGCAAGCACTTACTATGACGTGTTCAAAGGGATGAGGTCTGTTTTCATCCAGGGAAAAAGAGTAATGTCAGACGGCAAACGTCGACGACAGTGTACACATATCATCATCGAACTCGCCGTTTACCACTAATAATAATGAAGCGGCCAGGATCACAACTCGTGACGTCACGGCGAGGTATATCATGGTAGTGACGTCAAGCAGGGGAACCATGCATAAGAAGGCGCCACCGCAACATCTACGCGTTACAAGAGCAAGCTCCGGTCTCTGCCGAACATGCGCTTTTCATGCAGTGCGGCATCAGGGAGCCCTAGCGCCTTGGGTATCTCAAGCGGTTTGGGGACCGTGCCCCAAACGCCCCATGAAGGGGGGGGGGGGGGGGGGGGGGCGGCGCCGGGTTGGCCAGTAACCGCGAAGGAATCCCTGAGTTAGGATTGTACCACGGTGGATTGGACAAGGGGCACCGACAGAGTTTGAACGCGCTGAGGTGAGTGCAGACAGAAAAAAAAAAAAAAAACCGAGCAAAATGAATGTGATGACGTTGTAGACCAATTCGCTTCAGCGAAAAAAAAAAAAAAGGTTTGTTGTACATTTTATGCGCTGCCATGATATATTATTTTTCTGCTTTATAATCGTTCCACGAATAATAAAATGTGGCAAATAAAATGTAGAAAACCTAAAGAGCACTTTTCTGCTGATGCTGCGTCAATACCTTTATCTAAACGTCTTCGCGATTTATCACTGAATAGTTAACATGCCCCATTTTTTTTTTCTCTTCTGTATGGTACAAAGATTTGTGGAACTAATTCAGTTTTAAAAAGTCAGCTTTTTCTTTTTTTGCCACAAAATATGGGCGCTAGGCAAGAATTACCCAGTGGTTTGACAGGAGCTTATCTTGTTTGGTATCATTTCTTACGTGTGTGTTCAGTAGAATGCATGCAATGGAATGAATCTGCTATGACACAGCCAATCTACTTTCGTGGAAAGGCGGGATTTTACATAATACGAGCATCATCACCATTAGGGGTGTCTCGAGCTTTTGTCGAACCTCAAAGTTCGACTGGTTCGCCGAAATTTCGGCCTTTCACTAAAGTTTGAAGAAGTTCAACTTATGAACAGTGTTTCCCGGCTTCTACACGAATATTTCGAATTTTGGGAAACAGAAAATTATGAAAGTAGTTTATTTTATATTTTATAAAATGGTGCCAATACGACCAACAAAGTGATGCCAATACGCCCAACAAATATTGCACCTTTCCTCCGCCAGGTGGAGTCAACTGTTCTTTTAATTTTCGATCATCATCATTCATTATCATCATTATCATCATCATCATCATCATCAGGAGTGCGAAAAAAGTACTTGCCGTTGGCGCCATTACCCACCCCCCTTAGCGTAAGGGCCCCCTTTTAAAAAAATTCCCTATTAAGTTTTAATGCAACCATCTCGTGTTCGTAGTTTCAGATTCGTTCGCACATAAAGTGAAACAAACTATAATGCCACAACGACTCATGTCTCCGAGCACCATGGTTGATGAACTATACTCGTCCCAATCTTTCCCGTCCCATGGTCGGCCCTCCGTCTTGTTTTGTTTCGGCGGGTTGTGGCAGCCATGACCCGACTCTTTCGAGTAACGAACCGTTCCCCCGCACAAACGCAACGCTGACGTGGGGCGCCGTCTGAGTTTATTTGGCGACGTGTAGTCGATTAAGAGCAAGCCCGACGTACCCCGGTCACCGTTTCCGCGACGGATGACGGGATCGGGCCAAGGTCCGCGGCCGATTGAAAGTCTCCACGTTCAGGCCAGGGTGCGCGAAACTGACGCACAAATTTCGCGGTGGGGTTGGTATATCAGCAGAAAGAAAATCGCTTTTGAAAACTTGCTTTTCAAACTTTACAAAAGTCGTTTCGAAGTTACAGAAAAATAAATAAAACATTGTTGTTGTTTTGCAGATTGAAAAATAGAAAATGCCAAGATCTGCTGAACGCGGCAGCGTCCAAACGTTTGGTTATTTTCATTGTTAGTTTAATTTTAACGTATCTCGGTACGCGTCATTATAACCTCGTAATTTCACGTGCATTTTTTTAAACTTTATGCGCCGTTTTTGGTGAAAAAAATGTTTTGGGCTTATTTTAGCAACGTATGTTTCAGGTCGATCGATCAGCTTTTGGCCCAGCTGCTTACCGGAGTGTGGTTTCAAGAACTCGGTCTATTTGTAGTGAAACTTACCTAAAAGTAGCACTTTCTTCGTTAAACCAAACTTATCAAAAATTAGGTGCGCGGCGTCCATTGAAGATATTCGCACCTTCTATCTCGCACATTTTTATCCCCGTTTTACTCTTTCAAACCTTGTCCGCCAGGCCGCGCCGATGTTCGCTGCTCATTCTCGCTATGCGGCGCAATCGCCTCCCAGTTCAAAGTATCTTGTCGAAACATCCCGTCATTTTGACAGACGCAAACCTGTCCTACCTGTAATGATCACACGACTGCTTTGAGTTGAACCCAGAAGCGAACAGCCGCTCGTGCCTTTTATTCCTGAGCTCGCGCACCAGCGTGGCTGGAGCGCGAGCGCGTCGGCAACACCGATACACGATACATCCTCGGGTCTTTAGAGAACGAAACAAAACAGAAGGAAACATCGTAACCGTATAACAAACGATAAACACATATACACACTAGGATAAACAAAAAACAAAAAACAAAAAAAACAAAAAACTAGAAAAAAAATTATGGGAGTTGTTCAAATGTTTCATCATAAGTTAGTCGGCGGGGTGGTAGTCTACTTTTTGATGATCTTTTAACCATTGTTCTAACCGATGAGGCCCCCGGAGCTGCCGCTTCACTTTGTTCTGGCGATGAATCTGTAGAAGTTGTTTGGCTTTGGTTCCGGTGATTAGGCGCAGGTGGCCCTTCCTGCACACTTGTAGGTTGCTGTGGTGAGACGATGTCATCCTCGAGGCTGCTGAATGTCTCAGGCGTTTTCAGCAAGCGACGGCGGTTCCTCCGGTAAGTCCTGTTATTCTCTGTCTGTACGTTGTAGGAGCGTGGTCCAACACAGCCGGTGACCTTCGCTTTATCAGCCCAAGAGTTGTTTCGTCGTAGTCGTACAATATCACCCCTTTTGAGGTCCTTCAGCGACGCTCCGGTGGTCTTGTACTGCCTCTTCTTGGGCACAGGGCTATTGGGGTCTGATGAGAAGTCTGGAAGCTGTGTACGCAGTTTTCTCCCACTCAGTAATTCTCCCGGAGACCGTCCACCTAACAAAGGAGAAGATCGATAATTCAAAAGAGCCAGATAAAAATCCTCCCCCTCGTTGTCGCATTTTTTTTTTTCAAAATCCTCTTTGTAATTTGTACTCCTTTCTCCGCAAGACCGTTGGATTGCGGGAAGTGAGGACTTGATGTCACGTGATTAAAATCATAAACTTTCGAGAAACACCTAAACTCGTACGACGAAAATTGTGGGCCATTGTCTGTGCAAACCTCTGCTGGTATGCCGTGTCTTGCAAACCACGATGACAACGTTCGGATGACTGTTTGAGAAGAGGTGCCTTGAAGTTTCTCCACTTCTGGATAATTAGAGTGGGCATCAACAAATGCAAAGAAAGAGCGCGTCCGTTCATATTTTCCTTTTCCCCGCTGTATGGCGTCACTGCAGTCCACTTTCGGTCCTATCCTTTTCGTGCGCTTTCAAGGTCTCTTAGTTGGAATTCTTCCTTTTTTGCAGCGGAGCTGTTAAGGGCTAGTTTCCCCAGGATCGTGTGCCCCGCAAAGAAATGAAGACACCGAACTCTGGACACCTACCGCCATCTATGAGCGACGGCGGCAAGCCACGTATCTGGTTGCCGCCGTCGCTCATAGATGGCGGCAGCCTTTCCACTCTGGCTTGCCGACTTGCGGCCGGCAATTACTTTCCATTGTACAGCTCCGCTGGTCTTCCTTCTTCACCAGAGTGGAAAGGCTGAAAGTTGTTTAAATAGAGGTAACTCTTGACACCTCATCTTTTTCTGCTTCGAACAAACATCCTAGCGGAATTTAGTCCACGCTTTTTTTTTATTGCGCGCAATTGCGCATATACTTACGTAGCCCCCCCTTCCAAGAGACATAGCCTAAAGTATGACGAATGACGCAGTCAAAGGAACGCGCCCGTCTTTTACGCGCCGTCGACCGCTGCTGCCGCGGCGCTAGCACCACAACACGTCGAAACCTATGTATACGTAACTCGGGCCGACCCACAAGAAACAACCAGAGGCGCCCAACCTCACGCGCCCGTAGGTATACACACACGCCAGGCAGGGTAGCTTTCTAAAAATTCCCGGCAGCCCCGAACCTTGAGTCTGACAAATTCGCCGTTTAACCCAGCTGCTGCCGAGTCCTAACCTCCCGCCAACCGACGTCGTTCCACGGGATGCATCAGTCACGGAAGGCGTTAGTGGGTTACCATCACGCCGCAATGTGTCTCGGCTAGACGGGAAGTATGTGGCGCACGCTCGCGGTTTGGGTTGGACGGCATCGCTTCATCAGGGGACATGCCAGAAGCGACCAACATCTCGCAGCTCATGCATGCTACTCGGAAGTAAGCAAAAGTGGCGCAACGAATAAAGTCACAGACGCAGTCACAAAAAAAAAGAAAAAAAATATATATCTACATATATATTTGGGCTAAAAAAGTTTTTTTTTTTTTTAGCATGCCCGTTTGTTTGTTTGTTTTGCTTTCTAAACTACCAGCGACCCTTACCTTTATAAAGTCCTACAACGCATGGAAATGCAGTATTAGAGTAGCGATCGTTTACAATTCTTTAGAAGACGTTATTCAGTCGTTTAAGGCAGTGAAAAACGTAATGTTTCTTCAGTTCGCCGCTACATTTAGCGGCGAAAGTGAGGTCACGATGTCAAGTCATGGCGTCACGTACCGTACCATGTCACGTGACGCCAATTTTCCGCTAAATCTAGCGAAGACATTGACGTCACGTGATATGACGTCACGCGATGTGGTCACGTGACGTGACGTCGCCGTGTCATGTCGTGGTGTCACGTACGCTGACTTGACGTGACGTCAATTTCCCCGCTGAATTGAGCGAGGAAATTACGGACGGACAGACGAACAAACTTCTGGAATTAAACGGCCCCTTAAAAGAGAAAAAAAAGATTTTTTTTTTTTAACAGTCTGGTTGGGACACGCGCGTCAATTAACATTACGCAAAAAAAAAAAAAAAAAAAAAAATCAGCAATATTGACGACGCGAGACGCGATTTAGTCGGCAATCACCTTCTTTCCACTTCTTTTCTCTCGGCATTTCGGGCGCTTGGAGGAGAGGTGGAGCGGCTTCGCCTTCACGACCGAGATGGTCATTCCGGAATGACCCGTGACGTCATGGACTTCGCGCGCGGAATTTCAAATAAATCTCTCGCCGTCAATATTGCTCTAAATTTTTTTTTTTCGCGTAAAGTTTATTTTTTTTGACACGCGTGTCCCAACCGAACTGTTAAAGAAGCACCTTCTTTTTTTTTTTTTTTTTCAGGTCTTTTTTAAGGAGTTCCGCTAAAACCACTGCATGATTTAAAAATAATCTCGCGTTGAATTTGTAAACGCACACCGGACTGCTTGAGCTCAGTGTAAGAGGAGACCCTAAAGCGAGGTAATAAAGATAATAGAAGGTTTGTTTTGGAAGGCAAAACAAAAACGCCCGAAATAATGATACGCAGTGGCTCAAAAAACCTATAGTCCGTTTTATTTTTTTTTTTTTTTTTTTTTTTACAATGAGGATTTATTAGGAGTATTGGTTTGCTGACATTTGTATCAGGGCTTTAGTGTGCTGAGAAATTGCAGTCTCCCAAGAAGGGTTGTCTTTGAGATCTTTTTTTCGGAAAACCTCGAAACGCGAAATTATTTTTTTCTTTTCTTTTCAGAAGCAGTCCTGGACAAGGAACAACCCAACCGTGCCTTCCCATTTGTGAACCGAAAAAACGCATCGAAGTACAGGCACCCATAGGCTTTTAAAAGCAAATTTTTCTTCGAATGCAGTCATCCAAAAAGCCTACTAAAAGCCCACGAGATAAAATTTTGTCGAAGTAACTTAGGAATCACTCAATATATAACTGGTCTCACTTTCACACTCCCTAAAGCCGAGGTCACGCTGCATATATACACCATACAAAAGACAGTCTGGACACAGATTCGAAAGCGACTCACCGCGAGATCCACGCGCTTCGAATGCCGCCGCATGGCAACGAGTTCAAGAAGGAAACTCGAGCACGCGGCATTCAAACCACGGATATCGATCGCGGTGTTTCGCGTTTGCAGCCTGTCCTTTGTACGTTAAGGTCGCGGTCCCACCGCTCGTAAAGAGACGCGGAGTTTCTCTTTGGACATGATGACAGATTCGTCCGCGGACACACGCCACAAGCATGTTCTAAGCAGGTTTGCGTCGTACATATATGTATACAAGGCCATGTCTCAGGATAGTATCTGCAGATTGTCGATGTATTAACGGTGCCATCTTAATTATAGTATTATACTCTCACGTGAACTCTGAAAAGTGTTTTTCTTGCACACGACTGTATCTATATGTCCAAGTGTCTTGCTGAACTATATACGACGTCCCGTGTGGGCTGATGGGAGCGCATCGCGCGAAATTTGTTAGAGAAGAGTGTGCACGTTTCGTGCATACCTTCAGTTTGGTCACAGCGTTTCGATTCACGTGATCAAGGGCCGTATGTTGATGATGCTCTTGGGATTTGTGCGCAAGGTAGTTTCGACTCCGCCTCTGATAGCATTATTGCTCGAATGCAAAAATTGGATATTTTGATTTTTTTTTTTTTTTTTTTTTTTTACGCGTCGAGTACCTGGCATGGCCGGAACCGTCGTGGCGGAAGCAACCAAACAACCACTTGAAAAAAAAAAAAAAAGAAAAAGAAAGAAACGGAGAGTGAAATTAGTGAATGCCGGAATAAAGACTGGGTCACACACCCTTGGGTTTGACTGTCACCGAGTGCGTTATGCTTCCACGTGATCGCTTACGATGAAATAACACACTGCCGCTATCTAATCGATGAACCCCGGAACACTTTCATTTTGAGACTGTATGTTACCTAGTTTGTTTGCGCACCTTTCATCGTGAATTTGAAAAAAGCTTTTTGACGAACTTGTAAGCGACCGGCCTTCCCAGAGATAGTGCGCATATTTCACCTCGCGAACGCCACAAAACCTCCAGATAGTTATGAGCAGTTGCAAGGCGACATAATATTGCCAACGTGCCAGTATGTGCTTTGGGTTCTTGGCGTGAATTCTCTCGTTGTAGTTTATCGCGAGGGAGCACACTCAGACGCAAGTTTAAGAAGCCTTCAAACACGCCACTTCAAAGAGGCGATTCAGCACACTCAAAATGAGACGGAGAGGCGAGTCCTGAATTCCCTTCATCACGTGCACCAGGTCGACAGGTCCAACGCGCGCCAGGCGAATGCAGACATGCCGCTTCATCACCAGGTGATGCATTCGGGACGACAGCTTTGTGCTTACAGAACGGTCTTCGCTGTACTCGTCCCCGATTCGACGCTAGGTTATTGTTGGGTGTAAACGCTTCGAGGTGCACTTCTATTTCTTTTGGAAGCTGTAGCCGTAAGGGATGCCCTCTTTGTTCAGCAGCGACAAGGAGGAGCCGCTCTTCCCTGTCGCCGACAGGAAGGTGCCTGTTCTACCCCGCGTGTTCGTGGTCTCACCATGCACGAGAGGACTGCGACCTCGTGTCGGGTTTGGGCGAAAAGCCAGCTTAATGGAGCCTAGCACTGTTTCCGTGTTTCGTTTGCGTATTTTTGCTGTCTTCTGTTTGTTTTCGGAACCAGTGCCACCCAAACACTTGCCTCGGCATCCGGCCCCCGCAAAGACAATAGAAGAGAGTGGAACTATTGTTTCACGGTTGCTTGTATCGGCCTTGTAGTTGAGGTGGGACGATCGCCCTGCCCATATGGTGCGGCTCTGGCCCTTCGGGAGATGGGAGATGTTTTGTTTTCCTGTTTAATACTGTTTTGGTCTACGGTGGAAAAGGGGATAGATAGGTTCTACAAATATTTTTTGTACGTATCGATTCGACCTTAAAGTAACCTCGTTCGTTTGTGTTAAATCTGAATTGCATTTTGTAGGATGCAAAAAATATGTTGTCGACATGTTGCTTGTGTCGCGAATTGATGTAATTTGTATAGCATTACGGTTTCAAGACCGACAAATAAAGAATTATTTTCGACTGGGCTGAAAATTGTCTATGGTTTCCTTTGCCGGTCCTGCTCTCTTCCTCACCCGGAAAGGTTCCTCACCCGGAAAGGCACAGGTCCAGCTGGTCCGGGACAACTCCGTGACCCACTGGCGAGAAATCGTTGACGCTTTTCGTTTCAGCGTTTCAGCATGCGATCGACCGCAGATGATGTTACGAGCCATCTCAGCCAATCCCGAGCAATGTGAGTGACACGTGGCTTTCTGGAAGGGCGGAGCGATGCGCGGGGCTCAGTCACGTGATTCGTGCTCCTGAGATGGCTCGTAGCGTCTCCTGCAGTTCATCGTAGCACGTAGGGGCATAGTTCTTAACGCGATACCGTTTAGGAGCTCGTGTCGCCAAAAATCCGGCGTCCGCGTCAATGGGACCAACCATTCCCATAATGCAACACGCGCTGCCACGTGTGACGTCACATGTGGCTGTGACGTCATGACGCTTTGGACCCGGAAAGTTTAGCGGAAAATGTTCTGGCCAAGTTTAACGTGAAATTTTCCTGCCAAGTTTATCGAAAAAATTCCCGCCAAAATTTAGTGAAAATTTTCCACTAAATTTAGCGCCAATATTTCAATGAAAACACGTGACGTCATATAACACGTGATGCTACTGACTAGACCACGCCCATAGGCTTGCACGAATCGGGAACGAGCGCGGGTTTAATAGGGAGTTTTTGTAGACTGCGTTTTCCCCTCAGCTAAGCCCTCTCCGCTTCAAAGAAGCCGCTACTGCGCCTGCGCGGCCCGATGGCCTTGAAGTTCCGGGTATCGTAGTGGGTTGCGGAGGGCGTTGCGGGACGGTGAAAACGATCTACTCCCTAATGAGAAGGCTTTGCGAACGGGGCCCGATAACGCTTTCGCGTTCCACTCTTAAAGGCGTAAGTGTCCCCCATGTTTTCTTCTTACAGAATGCAGATGTAGTCATTTACTTATCTACTCTTCCCCTGCCTGATTCCACTACTTGTGCATGGTCCCCGGTATCCACCAATTAAAAAGAAAAGCAAGCAGTTTAGCATTTTGACCATGGTGCGTTGATATACATCGGAAGTTCGTGACGTCACTTTGAAGCGCGGAAGGAACACCCGTCCGCAAGGCCAGCAATCCTCAGTGTGCGCTAACCTAAAACTCGCAAATAATGAACATTCCTTCAAAATGTATACCAAACCACGCTCTTTTCAAGTCCCCTTAACCTCGAAGCAACGTCGTCAACGCTCATCTATCTCGCCTCTTTACGTCCGGTGATTGCCCGCCCTCAAAATATATCACGTCCATGTTTCAACCGGTCAGCGTTTGACCCATATGCTCCCGGTTGTGCAACGCGCGCACGAAAGCCAGGGGCTTTAGTCGGAGTGTAGCCGCCTCCGAATCAGAGCAATTACAGAAGCAGATGTCGCCCGCAGCTTGCAGAGCTGCGTTTGGCGCGAGCCGCGAAGAGAGCTATGAATCAATGGTGTGCACAGGACAACAAAGGGCCGAGGCCACTCCGTTGTTGTTGGCACACCACTCCACTGCGATATCTCGCTCCTCAGGTTGTGACCTCGGTCTGGACCCTGAATTCCGGTTCGGCCGCGTTCTGTCAGCCGTGTTGGATCATGCACGTTCCATGGACGCGTTCCTTGTCCTTCCTCACTTTCGGAACCAGTTCCCGTTACATGTGCTGCCGCGGTTTTTGAAAGGAACGCGCCACAGCTGTTCTTCAAAGGAACGTTAGGAATCGTCTTATTTCGTTTATGGAGACTGAATAGTCAATTTTGACATAAACCTTGTTAAATTTGTCTTCGGATACGATAAAGACAAGTGAACATCCGCAACGAACGGCATTTCGCAACACACGTCGTTTCTTCAAAGTTATCGCTTTCGAATTATTCTAACCCGGAAAAGCAAAAGCAAATGTAAATTAACCCACTAAAAAACAAGTTTGAGCAGACGACGCATTTTGTTTTTTGCGCGTCGCGCCTATACGAAGGTGGCCCCACAAGTTACTTACCATCGCTAAATCGACCGTCTGCGAACACTTCCGCGTCGCCCCTCACAAGTTCGTTCATCTGATTCTTCCTGGGAAGAGAGCTACGACAGGAAATTTCACCATTTAGCATGCACCACCTAAATGCACATTTGGTGAATGTTTGAGCTTGCTACGTACAGGCACCGAATTTTCAGGTTTGTTTTACAATGATGGGATCCGTTGTGGACAGCCTATACATGGACATCTCTTGGAGCATGCATGCATGACCTTGCCAATGCATGGTCGCTGCTAGATTCGAGCGCCCATCACGCTTACCGCACGGAGCCTGCAAGACGTTTCGAGCTGGCATTCCATTGAGTAGCTAGAGGGGTTATTCGTGGACGGAATGTCCGCTTTTGTGTGCAACTCGAATTCGTGTAAAGTGCCTATTTAGGCGCCCGCAATCCGTTCCTCAAATTGGTCTGCACCGAGGCAGCGCCCCTGTCTAGGACCGACTCCGTTTGATCTTACGATATGAACTGTAGCAGACACTACGTGCCATCCTGCAGCCAACCCAGCACTGGAAACGCATTACGTCATTAGGCGCCCCGTGCGCCGCTGCGCCTCCCCCGAAAGGCACGTGACACTCACACGTCCTCGGATTGGCTCTGATCACTCGTCGCGTCCCAAGCGGTTCATCGCGAGGTGAATTGTAGTATAGACGTCTGCGGTCCCATCCATCTTGTTCAGCTGGTCCTTGTGGTGCTGTCATCGCGGACATTTTGAAATCCAGCTGTCTCTGCTTCCACGGCGTCAGGGTTTTGAGGGCCGGTTGTAATTAGGCGGGAATTTGGAACCCGGCCTCGCCCAAGTCTCTGTTTAGAGATGATTCGTGTTTTTTTGGTCCGTTGTCGCCTTTTTGTTTCAGGAATTTTGAGTGAGCTGGCGCGTTGACGCAGCGGCAGTATAACGCGTCACCACAGCGCGCGGCGCCCAGTGGCTCAAATCGATATGGGGATTTCACGTGACGTCATCGCGCTGTGCTGCTAGTCATTCTGAGTCATCCCTATTTCTTCTTGGTGACAAGAACAAAGTCGGTGGCATGAAATGTACATGCTGCCGAAGGTATGTGCGCTCCGCAGCAAGGCAGCCACAATGGCCGCTGACATAACGTGAATGCAAGCGGTATGATTATGGATGCCAAGAAGTCAGTTGCTCGTGGTGCATATTATAATCTACGAGATATATGTGCCTTTGGCACGTTACGACTTCCAATCGCTCCGCTTTGAACAGCTGTCATGGTGTCCTAAAGTATGTCAGTTTCAAATGCGTACAAGGCAGGCTCTCGGCGCTTTCGCGTCCACGCCTAGAATACGGCGGCTACACCTGGGATGTGCCCTTGATAAAGAGGGGGAGCGTGCAGGCGCCGATTGTGCGCTCTACTGCATGCTCGGCAGGAAAGCGGACTACACGTACTATGAAGGCTCTTGCTTCCAGGCTCTGCGTACCACCGCCAAAGTGGCGAAAGAGTAAAAACCACGGCTGCAAAACCACCGCGCCAGTTCCAGCTGTGACCGGAAGCCGGAATTTCCATTACAAAGCAGCCGACCCATAGTTCAAGCGCCAGTTCATAGACAAGCCGCTCGGTGCGGTGTGTAATGTGTACGACGTAATGTGGTTTCGGGCGGACACGAAAAAAAGCTGTTCTAAATACTATGCATCTAGAACGCCTTTAGAGAATGCCAAAAAGGGATATTTTTTTTTCTTACAGCGAAGCTTTTTATGGCTAGGGTTCCGTGGATTTTTCGTGTGCGTCAACAAAAACTCAGACAGGGATCGCACCACCCTCTCTTTGTCGTCGTTCCAAGCGCTTGAGTGCCTAGTTTCCTTTCCTTCCGCCGGGTGGCGGTACCATTGCGCGTGTCTAGTTTCCTCCGGATCCTCGGGGCGGCGATAGTCCTCGACATCTGTGTGCCTACCTTTCGTCACGATGACCACCGATCAATGCAATAAATGTGTTCGTACCTTTGTTCTAAAATTTGTGTCACGTCTGTGTCGTGTGCTCAACAGCTTCGCTGGTCAACCATTTTCGCAGAGTGGAATGGCTCATGATTTTGAATTAGAATAGCATATTCTGAATCCGACGATTTCGTCTATATCGTACATCGGGCACACGACTTTTCTGTTCAAAGTTGACAGCGAACGTTAAGCTGGTTTTCCCTCCAATGTTTTCACGAAGACGAAGACTATGCTATATACTCGAGCCCGTGGGTATTCCCAGCGCACCAGATTTTTTTCTTTGATAGTTATTCGGCCAGAGACTTGAAGCTACGATTCCGAGGTCCGGTCTACGAACCTCCTTTAGAAACGCGCGATTAACATCAACGTTGTCTCGACAGGAAGCCGGCTACAGACACCCAAGCAGCAAAGTGGCAGGGGAAGCCACGGAGACGCAGGAGACGGAGCTATATTCGCAACAGCGCTACGCTATAATTAGCGATCACATTGGCGCAGGTGTCGGTATACCATTATGCGCGTCAAATGTCGTCGCCTGAACCGTCTCGGCGACGTCGCGTTGCGGTTGCACGCTTTCGCAGCACAGAAATACTTCCCGGAGGGGCCAGTGACCGCAATGGTCGACGAAGGCAACTGAGAAGAAAGATGGCGACATATATTTCTCGCTCGTCCCTTCGTCATATTTAGCCGGTAAAACCGCGATTGTTGGCACCCTTGAGCCCCGCGCTGACGTCATACTGACGCCACGGCATCATTTATTTTTGGTTGGCTCGGATGAAAGGTGTGCTGGGTGCTAAAAAAAAAAAATCAAGGCGAAAGAAAATGTGGTTTAGTTTAGCTCGTAGGTTCAAGATAGCTACAGTTTGCAATAAAAATAGCTTTGACGTAACTTTGTTCTATTTTTCCCGAGCCATGCGCAACGTAGTGAAAGCAATGAAAGGGAAATCGACCTTGTGTGGTTCACCCACGTATATGCCGTGGCTGAGTGCTGCAAGTTTGGAATACTACAAAACCCGGATGAAGCATATTACACTTGAAATCTGTAGTAAAAAATGTTCACAAAGATATTTAAAAAAAGGTAAGACGACATCTTGAAGTATCTTTGGACGCTGTGCTAAAATAGATTGCACCGTATATAATATATTTTTTTTTTGCACTTGCTTCATTTTTTTATCTGCTCCGACATTTGTGGGCGATAGCGACATCCGTGTTTAGTGGCAGGGCTGACGGAGTGCTCGCAGAATCTCTTTGTAGTGTTGGCCACGACTCTTGTGCCGTCGTGAAGGTGTTTCATCATAAATGCGATGTTTCTTTACTGGCGCCGTGACAAAATCTTATGGCTTTCACATCGCCTGATGCCTTCGGAAGGGCGACTGTGCAATGTCACGATCGTCATCGCTGCTACAAACGAGAAAGAAATATGAGGATGCTGGCGCTGATGCCTTTGAGGCGTAGCAGTTATGGTGTTCTTTGTCCAAGAAATAGCACTATACCAACAGCGAAAATCGTACCTTTCGCGAATTGTCAGGCGACGTAGAGTGCCTTTCAATATCCCGTTAAAAATACGGCGCCTTGAAACAAGCTTTCCGTGAAAATTGAGTTTTGTCAATGTCAAAACTGTCTTTCTCTTCTTCCAGCGAGTTTTAGGTATGCATATGTTTTTTTTTTTTTTTGTACTTTGCCTAAAGTGGTGGATACTAGCTGGTTGTCTCAGCTTACACGAACTAGTTAGACGCAGTCAAAAGGTGTCCTCGGTCCGAGGTAAACAATTGCACGTAAAATATTTAGGCAGCGAGAGGTTATTGATCTGCTTTCTGGGTACGGGGACACTAGTTCACGCTGTAGATCTATAGACGTATGCAACGGACCAGCGAAATACGGCTTCTATAGACCCACACGCGGTCTACAAAACAAGTCCGCGTTTGCTTCCACCAGGTGAGGGCAAGGCGCCTGCGCAGAAACCAGATTAACCAGGGAGGAAGCGTTCGCGCATGCGCAGTACAGACAGCAGCGCCCCCACAGCGGCGTGACGTCAGAAAGAGTTGAGTTGGTATGATACACCGTATCACCTTACGGTGGACCGCGAAGGATGGTATGCAAGCCATCAAAGCCAATCCAAAGCCGCGCGAGTGACACGCGTGGCCTTCTCGAGGAGCGCCGCCACGCCCGGCGTGTGCAATCACGTGACATGTTCACAGAGCTGGATTGGCTGACACGGCTCGTAGAGTCCGCGGCAGTCCATCGAATGCGGAGCGCAAGATCGTCTGCTTCTTTTGCAGGGCTTGGGGTGACGTCAGAACGTCGCGAGCTCTGATTGGCGCTGATTGAAGGATAGTGAGTAGACCTCAAGGTTGCTTGCTTTGAGGTCTACCCACTATCCTTCGATCAGAGCCAATCAGAGCTCGGCGTTCTGACGTCACCCCAAGCCCTGCGAAAGAAGCAGACGAAATTGCACTCCGCATATGGCGAAACGGAGTAAAGCATGGGGCTTTTAATGCGTATGACGGTAATAGACGACGGCAAGCCGGTACGATGCTCGTCCAGATCGGACATGGTCAGGGAAGGGCATTGAACCTTCTTCCGAAATCCCTCTCGCCAACCTTTCCAGAATCAAACCCGACACTGCTTGGTAAACCGAATGTCTAGGTTGCATCGCCTTTGTCGTTTAAAGTCGCCTTCGATTAAGACAGTTCAGGGCGTGTGATTTGGGCGATGTTGTTCTCCCGACACCATAAGTGCATCGGAAGGCTTACAGTTTCTCTGACTGCCACAAGATGTCTCCGACCTGTGATATCGTTTTGCCCGGTTGCGGTCTGTTCCAGCATTTCTGGACGACGGAAAAGCCTTTCCTCGGATTTCAGGAACTGGAAACAGACTTTTTTAACCACCAAGGTGGCTGAAGGGTCATTAGTAGGAAACGTGCCTGCTTATTTAGTGATTCTATTTGGCCTCCAGACACCACTGCTGGAGGAGAAGGTTCGGAACTCCTGAGACTGCCACTAGATGGCTCTGACCCTTGAAAAAGGGCATAGCATTCAGACGTAGCAAAATTATACACCGGGCTCTGCCCCGCTGTAAAGTTGGACAAGTGCCAGTCGCCCATCGCAAGCAGCCGAGATCCCGCTGTCGCTGTTTTGCTTCGGGGGACTTTGGGTTGTTTGTGCAGGCGGGCCTCTGCTGTTCTGCGCCCGTAGCCTTGGCCCTAAAGATGTGTATGCGCGAGCACGATTCTATCAAACGTTGTGATTTGTACTTTTGTGCTCGCGCGATTCTCTAAACACGAGAAACGCATTTCATCCATGGCGTTTCGACCGCGCTGCTCCGGCGTCTCTTGTCTTTGGTTTTCGTCCGAATTTATTTGTTGCATCGGCGCGTTTAGGGGTAGTGCAGTGAACAAGACGCGCTACGGTTGACGGAAGTAACTGTATGCGCTCTATACTGGCTGCTAGTCAGTCTGTCGAATAGCCAAGAAGTCCAAATGGTAGCAGCACCGAGCTCGAGATTGGGTGAAATGAATGCAACCATGTAAGCGTTCTAGAGTAACGACACAATTCAGACATCTTGGTTTCTTGTAGAGCTCCTAGCTAAGAAAGAACTAACATTTTTAACCTTGGGGAGCGGGGGAAACGGAGGGAGTTGGGAGTTTCGTGTTGTCTTGTGTTTCACCCCTAGCTCTCTGGGGTTAAAAAGAAGTCTTTTCTTGTGATTTCCGAATCCGATAAAGCTTAAGATAAATTACGATTTGAAGCACCAAGATGTCTGAAGTTTCATCACTGTGAAGCGTAAGAGGTTATTTAGTGGCTCTATTAAGCAACAAAATAACGACACGTCAGCCACCTTGGTTTCTTAAAATCGGGGTTTTCATTTGTCCGAAGCTTTATCTAAAATAGCAGGAGACAATCTTTCGTTCCCCAAAAATCTAAAAAAAAAAAAGAAGTCCGCGGCAGAGAAAACATTTATCGCCTTAGCTTTCTTCTACCACCCGTTATCGACCAAATCACTGTTTACAAACATGCCTGCGTTTGTCCCCACCGGGTGTGGGCAGAGACGCGTGCGCAGAAACCAGATTCGCCTGAGGGAAGGCATCTGCTCATGCGCGGTGCCTACAGCAGCGCCACCGCTGTGGCACAACGTCACACTGTTGAGTTGGTCTATACTTACATATAAAGCTCCGGAAGTCGCATTTCCGAATGGTAACTATCGCCAGTTGCGTCCGCGCTACACTGAGCATCAAAATGGCGGCGTTCGCAGCAATAATCGAGGAATAGAGCGCCGACATACTGCAAGCGTATAGCAATTATTCCGTGGTATACGAGTGATCCAACAAGTAGAGATCGTAAAACCCCACGTGTACCTGTCACGGAAACGGCTGTTTGCGTTGACGGCCGCATCTGGGTCAGTCTATAACCGGAGCCCGGACCACGGGGAGCCGGGACACGCGCCGCCGAGCTTGTTTCGGGGACGCACCAAAAAGACTCCGCGTTTCGAGCGGGGGACCAACAAACACACTCGGGGGAGAAACGCATTGAATTGAAAGAACGGCGCGCCAACGTCGTCTTCGTCGCCTAACGAACGATCCGTGAGCAAACATGTCAGCAGCGGAAGCAAAAGATAAATAACTAAAGAAATAAAACGGACAGCCGGAAGAGTCGGCCTAGATTCCAGAGACACCGACTCGCTCACGAGCGGCCTCTTTTTAAATCGTTTTCGCGTCATCACATTAAATAAACCATGACATTTTTTTCTTTATTACGTTGGCGGGCCCAGAACAAATTTTTTTTCGATCACCCAATTAGCTACTTGAGTTAGTTTCCTGACCAGGAGAATCGTAATCGGGAGATATGATCGCGAATATTTCTTTTGACTATACGGAGAGAAACTGCGGGAGAGGAGGAAGCGTGCGGTGACGTCAGGGCCGCGCCGAGCTGTGATTGGAAGGATTAGTGGGTAGATGCAAAGCGACTCGCCCCACCCTGTGTTTCTTAAATGGACACTGACGAGAAATTTATGCTACCGAGGGGTTTATTTAAACGTGACGCATAAGAGCCCAACTACCCAGAACACAATTTGCGGCTCGGAATTCCTTTTTTTTTTTTTTTCCGCTCGAAAACAGCCGACAGAGAATGGGCCGATTTCAGTCACGCTCACTCTCCTTTTCATTGTCACGTGGCGTTCCAACTATATGTGTACCAAATATGTTCAAAGCCGTGGATCATCTAAGAGTGGCGATGCGGGCTAGTTGGTTCATGCTTAGTGGAGTCCACACAGCGCACAAGAAACGTTGACCAAGTAAAAGGGTATACACAGGACAAGCGCTTGTCCTGTGTACACGTTTTTACTTTGTCTTCGTTTCTTGTGCGCTGCTTCGAATCCACTAAGTCATCCAAGGCACATATTCAATATTAAAAATATAAAAGCATATGAACCCCATTTCTGTGGCCTCCAAAAAGCTGCAAAAACATTGATAAAAACAAGGAAAGAAACGAAATGAAAGAAATGTTGCACAAATCACAGGAAGTGCATGTACTACACGTCAATCTCAATATTGCGACGTACCGAGGGCTGGACTGACGCGATGGTTGCGCACGACGGACCAACTTTGCGACGGACGGGGGGCCGCTACTTCGAAACTGTCGCTCGTGGTACCGGTCAAACGATCTTCATGCGCAGAACATCGAGCGGAAGGGATATAAGTGCGAAGCAATCGCACGATAAACGGCGTACGCAACTTCATCGTCAAATTCACACGCCAAAAAGAAAAAAAGTTAAAAAAATGCGGTCGGGTGTAGGTATACATGACTTCCGGCCATGAGCTTCGGTGCTCGTGTTTCGGTCTTGGTTTTGAGCAGTTGAATTTTTTTGGCTTTATTAAAAATATACGTGATTCTGTAGCAAAATATTGATTGGGTAATCTCCTGACATTAAATCGCTTACATTTTTTTCAGGGGGTGGGGGAGGGGGGGGGAGGATTAGTGTTACTTTAAATGTCTATCCAATCCTGGCTTTTCAAGTGGAAAGAATCGCCAAGACTCCATTTCGCCTCCCCACAAGAACGCGAAGACGATCAAACAATAAATTGAGTGCATCGTAAAGGGGTCGCGGAGTTTCACGTGTTTATTCATGCATGTTTCAAATATCGGTGTATTTCGCCGATATATATTTCGGGCGGACACTAAAATCGGCGATTATAGGTGCAATATCTAAAAAAAAAAAAAAAAAAAATCTAAAAAATAAGGTTTAAAAAAAGCAGCAATTTTCAAAAGTCGGTGTTCTTCGGTTTTAACAGATTTTTGTATTTTTTGACTCAATCGATTGTTTATCGATACTTTTTTTAAACCGATTTCGTATTTTTGACACCGACGAATGCTTATCAGTAATTCTCCGTTAAAACCGGAAAAAATCTACGGCCTAACCATAACAAAAGGGTACGCAAATCATCAAATGAAGATTAAGAACCAGCAAACGGTCAAGAGATCGAGCAGCGAAAGCCAGTGTGTTGACATCTCTCCTCTGCGAAAGCCACGCGCAGAGTCGGAGCCACTTCCCGAACGCGTCAGTCCTTTCTGGCGAACCAAACCGGCGTCGGCTGGTGCCGCCGCGGAGTTGCCCAAGAGCCGAAACCTTGGCCGGAACGACCGAGGCTTTTTCGCTGGAATGGGGGAAGGTTTCCGCGGCGCCGCCGCAAACACAGCGAGCGCTCTCTCGACTCTCTCTCCCTCTCGAAAGAGAGCGTGCTCCGGGCTCAGACCCCCTGGGGGTTGGAACGCCCGGATTCCGGAGTCCGCACGAGAACAGTTCTGGCGCGTCGCGCGCACGCACGCACAAACACACAGTCGCACGCGCGCGCGCACACAACACAAGCTTTTGTTTGTCTCCATTCCGACCCAGCGCGGCGACAGGGCATTTGGCGCCGAAAGCAGGGTGGGGGGTTCAAACCTCCCCCCCGTGGAAGGACGGTCCCGGGTCGGGGTTGCGGGCTCGCTGCTATGGCGTTATGCGAAAACACGTTGCGGCCTCGGTGGAATGGACGCTGTGGGTTCGACGCGCCCCTGTGGCGCCGTCGGAAGTGTCCCGGTTTGTCGTTTTGATCAACATGGACGTCAATATGAACGCCATTGGCGCGAAGAAAACCTTACGAACATAAGGCGCGGTATTCGGTATGCGCCCAATCTAGAAAGAAGAAACACAAGATTTGTGATCAGACTGGTAGTCACACTTGCTGATGCGTCATAAAAGGACAGGATGTTTACTCCGCAAACATAGAATGACATACTTAGTTATTTGCGGATGAGACTCAAGCATTCTCGAAGCACATGTGTATGCTTCATGCGTACGTAAACTTCAAACCTGTCTGCAAACAATTTTTTTTATGATGTGTGTTACTAAACTTTTAATTTAAAAAAGAACGATTTTTTTGTTACATATTTTGAAGTTTTGTTGCTCTCTCCTTTTTTATGTTTGCGAGTTGTGACGCAAGAATCATCAATTTGTATATAAATCGGTGTCCGTTTAATCTCGCAACAAAGCAAGTGCAACGCTCGACTTCGCACTGTTTGACAGCATTGTTTGACTACATTACGAATAATAGTATGTATATCGGTTAATAAAGCTAATGATGTTATTTATCTTGGCATACTCCGACTACGCTCGTCCCTATTCGTGTCCACCACAACACTCAATACATGAGTCTAGCCTTTTTTTTAGAAGTCACAAGATTATGCAAACATAATACAAAATATCAGGCAATCAATACCGAGAAAACGTCCCATTTTCATGACACTTGAAGCCAAGCCGCCCATTAACCAGTCCTTCTGTACAGTTCCAATCCCACTGCCAAATCAAAGCGCGATAAAAAAGGACGACCATATATAGTTCACTGTTATCGTTCAACACTACTATAACTAGAGCACGTTTCGCACTGTGGCAATACTTTCGAATCTGTTGCTGGTGAAACTGCACCCGCATAGCCTGACTATTGCCCACCCGTCCACAAATGGAGTCGAATGTATCAAGTTGCATCTTATTCAGATGTCGCATTTATTCAAAACTGCCAACACTCCGAAGTGGCAGATCCACACAGAAAGGGGTACGCGTTGTGGCCAAGTGCGAGCGTCGCGAAAGGAAAACACGGCTGTGGCGCCACCGTTGCCATTTGTCACATCTGTGGCGCCCAACGTGGGGTCGGAGATTCTGCGGGCGGCGACAGGCGCCAGCGTCATTTCTCCGTCTGATCTGCGACGATACGGATCCTTGTTTGCTCGAATGCCATAACTATCCTGAAGGGAATATAAATTTAGTGCCATACTGGAGATATTTTTATAGGCATGTCGAGGTTCCGCGGCTTCTGAAATCTGGGCCAGTCTTGTATCAAGGAAATTGCCTATAGCGTGCAGGAAATGTAGTTTGGTGCATTGGGCTATGTAGGTAGTAACTATAAAACGATACAGCATTGTGGGGCCTTCATTCCTTGGCACTTTTCGATTTATGCTGAAGACGCATTGTTGCGAAGATTGTTCGTATAGGGTTGTGTACGTTGATATATATATATATATATATATATATATATATATATATATATATATATATATATATATATATATATATATATATATTTCTTTTTTAATATGAGACTTTTTTTACGTAAGCCCGGCATCCTCGAACAATTCGTGGGTTCCCGCAGACGTTGAGTAACGATATTCCCGGAGCAATAGGCCGGTTATATAACCTAAAGATTATGGTTGCCCCTCAACGAATATTGTTTTTTTTTCTTCTAGAAGGAAACGGCTACAGAATACGGAATAAAAAGACGATCAGCCCTCCCGTCAACTGGCTTTTTTTGTGTCGTCAATATGTTTTTTTTTTTGTCGTATGTTACCTTTTCTGTAGTTACACAACGCCGATAATGCCATGAAAAAGCCCGGCGTCGCCAGCCCTTTTCATAAGTCGTTGAATAAGACAGGCGCCAGTTGGAGTAAACGGTTATTCCACTTTATCAGAAGCCTCTCTTGAAAGGTCTGTAACTTGGCTGCTTACTTACGGAGTTTTCTTAGACCGCGTTTACCCCTCCGCTAAACCCTCCGCAACGAAGAAGCCGCTACTGCGCCTGCGCGCCGATGGCATTGACTGTAGAGTTCAGGGTATCGTATCGAGTTGGGGAGAGCGTTGCGGGACGCCGAAAACCATCTACGAAAACTCCCTATTTTTGCAGCCATTCTCCCGTAAGAACATTATTTTTTTATGACAGCTGCATTATCGGAAACTTTCACGGATGCTTCCCATGGTCTAACTTCTATATAGCTCATTTGATGTCGAGCTCGATTGAGGCTGCTTGCTGTTGCGCGTATAGTTATAAGATATACAGGTTATGATTCATTGGAAGAGAAAGAACGAAGTTTGTTTTCCACGTGCCAGTGGTGCGATCGCTGACTCTTTCCATGTTTCGCTGCACGTTCGCCCTCTCTCTCTCTCTCTCTCTCTCTCTCTCTCTCTCTCTCTATATATATATATATATATATATATATATAAAATATCACTCAAAATAGTGATATTTTCTATTTCAAAAATAAACTACGCATCGCAGGAAGTTTCCTTTACCTTCTGAATAAGATAACGGTTAGTTATGAAACTTTTGTATCTGGTCCAGACCGTTAACGCTACGTTCGGGCGGAGACTGAGCGTTGGGTGATTCGTAGTTTACTTTTGCGGTAAAAACACAACAAAAAACATTTTTGTGACACTTTGCAGATACATTGGTTAGTAGACATTCGCACTGAGAGTCAGCCTTTTCAGGGCTGATTCACATGTCGAAGCTTACTCAGGACAATAAGCCTCCTTAGTGACATCCCCGAAAAAAGCCAAAGTCGCAGTCGCCCTGCTCACACATCATGCACAAGACGTTCTCCGCAGACATCTATGACAGAGTTATCCACGGACGCGTCTCGGGCACATTCGAAGGATACTTGCTTCACACCGCATGTATGGTTCAAACTTGTCTCCAGGCAGATTTCGTATGTCCAATGTAGCAAGACCGTCAGGCAAGGAAGAAACAAAACAGCGTCTGCAAAGTGTCTGTTGTACGCTGTATCAGCAATGCGACCGTGTCTCCAGTCTCTTCGCGAAACGGAAAGGAACCGCCCCAAAGGGACAGCCGAATATTGTCTCACAGAGAAGTCGGCTGGCACCCTGAGGATAGACCATTCTGGAGCCTTCGTATACAAGGCGTTGTATGAAGGCGCTTTTTGACGCAAAAAAAAAACAAAAAAAACGACGCCTAGCGGAGAAAGCTCGATGTGCGATTGGAGTCCGGAAGAGGGAGTTGGGCTACCTTTCATGCCTCCTCTGGGACTCGTCACGGAGGAAGCAGAACCCCCTTCCGGACGCCAACCGTAGAGGTGACGCAACTCCGCGCATGCCGAACGCCAACCCTAGTTCCATCCTTCACCGCTGCGTGAGAAGGGCGCGCATGCGCAGAACTCTTCTTGAAGAACGATTCATTCCAAGAGCTTCCTTCTTGCTAATGGCCCGAGCCAGACAAAGCGACAACGGCGTCAGAAAGCCTTTTTTTTTTCTTCCGAGTTTATTCTTAGTCACGCCAGTTTGTAGACCGTTTAAGGCCGCCGCTTGAGATGGCGATACCAGTGTGTGTCCCTCTATAAATAGACGAGCACGTGTTTCCTTCTTTCCACGGATATTTACGCAACGTCAAGCAGGTGGCTGGCTCCTCCGGCTTCCGGAAGACTTCGGGGCGACGAGTTTCGTGACCTCAGACTCAAATTCACCGCGAGCCGGTAAACAAGTTGACGCTTTGGACGCACGAGCGGCCATATACATCCTCTCCCTTAAGCGCCAAACACCGAGCGGTTACAGGCTCCCATGTTGAGCCGCGCTGTCTTCTGCCGCCGCTGCATGCAGTCAAGGCCAACTCGGGCTATTTCGGCGGCATGAATGAATGAAGTCTTCCCTCGGTGGCCTCAGCCGGTGGCACGGGGACCACCGGGAGGTCCGTAGCCCGACATTCTTTCCGTGGGCCCTGGCATCTCGGCTTCTGCTTCGTTTATCTTTTGGGTCTTTAAAAGCGTTGTTATTGATGGAGCTGTTCGGCGCCAGTTTCCCGTCTTGAAAACCTGGAGATGTTACTATGTGTTACGGTGGAACTTCTCTCTTTAGCGTGTCCCGCCAACATCGCCTAAAATAATCGAAGCCCACGAGCAGCCTCCTCTATAACTCCACGTGACGTAGTTTCACTATAAGATGGTGCCAATTCCAGCAATTGGTCCTGGACCCGAAGCTGAACTTCCTTCGACGCGTTGACTGAACACGAGGCACTGCCGAACTCCGAGTCAGCACTCGTATGCGCTGGTTCGTTGTATGCTCATGTTCGTTGCTTCGGAAAGCGAACAAATCGCGCGTCATACGCACGAACGCTGAAAGCAAAACCAGCGGCCGGGAGCCCTTTTTTGGAAAGCCCTCTAGGGATGTAGCTCTCGAGTTTTGAGCAGCACCCCGTGGCGAGTAAAATTGGTCGTTTTTAGTTCGCGTTTCTGTTGTGCGTCATGCTGCATCCTTTCAAATGCTCTGTCAGTGCCCGTGGACAGACGCTGGGGGACGCTGAGGGGCGGTAGATTACGCCCGTGGATCGCGCGTGGATCGTGCGTCGCGTCTCTTGGACGCTATAGCACCCCCTGACCGAGAGAAACAGGCCTATACGGAGCGCAAGTTCGTCTGCTTCTTGCTCAGGAGTTTAGATGATATCAGAACGCCAAGCTCTTATTGGCTAATTGAAAAAAAAAAAACAATAGTGGGTAGACCTTAAGGCATATAGCATTGAGGTCTACCCACTATCTTTGAATCAGAACCAATCGGAGCTCGCCATCTTTGTGACGTCACCGCAACTCCTGCGCAGGGAGCAGACGACTTGCTCCCCGCATACTTCAGCCCTCTGGCCAGAGCGTTTGGAGTATACTTCGTTTCACCTCAAATCCAGACGCAGCGCATGCCCCGAGCTGACAGGACCAATCAGACATCGTAAAAAGCGCACCATCATGGTGAATTCTATCATCGCTGAATCACTCATGAACAGAAAAGGTCTATACACATGTAGCTCTCAAGTTTCGAACAGCGCCCCTGGCGAGCAAAATCGGATACTTCTAGGTCGCGTTGCGACCTTTCAAAAGGATAGTGCCCATGGACAGACGCCGAGGAGCGCCGACAGACGCTAGTTTACGCCCGTGGATCGTGCATGACGGGACGCTATAGGACGCCGCTTCACCGTCAGCACTAAATGGTCGCGTCTCGCGGACGCTACCGGAGGCACCTCTTTTGTGGTCGCGTCTCCTGGACTCTACAGCGCTACCTGGCCGAGAGAAACAGGCCTATAGCGACTTGCGCTTTTAACGCTAAACTCTTAAAAAAAAAAAAAAAAAGAGGGTATCACCTGACATCCTCTTGTCCCATATAATGCACCCCGAAACTTCAGTTCGATATGCAGCGCACTCTAGTCGAACAAATAGCCCCAAATTTTACGAGGGGCTTGATAACGGTGCGATATAACTCATTAAATAGCTAAAGCACGTATCAAAGACCACAGAAAGAAAACACCGAGTTTTTGCAGTAGGGCCAAGAAAACCCCGATTATTTTTTCCGTTGTCAGTAACACGTATACATTAGTAATTTTAATAAGTTGTACCACTCGGCTATCGAGCCTCTCGTGAAAGGCAGTAGCGTCAGATCGACGTCAGTGCACTGTACGTCGAATCGAAGTTTTTGGGGTGTCTTATAGAGTGTACTTGATTGAGTGCTCTTATTACCTGGTAGCGTCGGCTGCGTCTGGACTCCAGCTTGGACCTTCTTATCGAAAAATCCCGCAGTATCATCGGGACTAGAGCGAAAATAGGATGGCCGCACTCGCCACGCGAAGTTGTCGGTGACAACGTGAGTGACGTTTTAATTCCCATCTACAAATAAATACATTTTCAGATATTATGAAACATTATCGTGCCGCCATTCGTTCTGCTCTCATCTGTACCCTTCCTCTCGCGTTGTGCGGGAAACCTTAAAAAGAAACCTTGTAAAAAGTAACGGCCGCCGCTCCGAGGCGGGAGTAGCTGCGTTGAGTTTATATTTGCCGTTCCGCGGGTTCTGCTGAAACTCTGCGGAGATTTATCTGTTTTGAACGCTTCGGAGGGAAAAAAAAAAAGAAAAAAAGTGACCGTCCGCGCTGCCACTGGCCGCATAGCCAACCCGCTCACGGGGTCTGCCTTCTTCTCAATGGCGTGGCGCAAAGGGACAAAGTTTATACGGGATTTTGTTTATTTGCGCGAGGGCCCGAACTTCGTTATGAGCGCCGCACACTCTTGAGCCGAGTCTTTGGAGGCGTGTGGCGTCTGACTGTTGCAACTGGGTGTTTGCACTTCTATCATTCGACTTGTTTGTTGTTCTGCGCATGTACGTGTCTTTTTTTTTTTTTACATTTATGGGAAAAGGGGGAAGGGGTGTAGAGATCATTAATGTGTAGAGACCGCCCCCTCTTTTTGTAAGGGGTAACACCTCAGTGTGAATAAAATCACTTTAGAAACGCGTGCTTTACGGCAGAGGCGTTGGGACTTTTCGGGTCACAATTGCCTCGGCCGTTGATGCACTTGCGCTTTGTTGGCGCAACAATCCCTCTAGCAAAAACTAAATATAGACGCTCGCCTCATCAGCCCGTTGGCTCCGTTATACTCGCGCTACAACTATAGTGTGTATAGCTCGTGTATTGCACGAGCTATCGTGTAGTTAGCGAGTGAGTGTAATTCGCACACGTGGGTGCGAAACACACTCACTATACGAGCGAACGCATCGCGAGCAAATAAAGGAGCAGGAGCAGGTATATGGCCGTATGGCTTTCCGACGGAATAAAAAGGGACCGCTTTCCAAAATCCCCTAAAGATAGACTCACCCACCCCACGTCCTGTGACTGGCATTGCGTGCGGGGCGCCTACGCCCGAGCTTTGCAGAGAGAGGCGCGCGAGCTCCAGGCAGAAAACACTCGAAGGCGTATACCGAAGGGGGCCACTCCGAAGAGGTGATTATATTAAAGAGCGGCAAGGGGGGCGGGGGTTACGGCCGCGTTTGGTGGGAGCTATAGGGTCCACTTATGGCCGGCCTGCGGAATTTGTTGATACCCGGCGCGCCACTTGCGTAAAGGGCGCATAAGACGATGTCGACTCATTGTCCGAAAATACATTGCCGCCCCGTGGAGAGGGCGCGTGAGATCGAAGCCGTATACGGGGTGTTTGATTTTAATTCGAACAGATATATTCTAGGAAACCCCTCATCTTCCCCACCAATGACGTAAGGTCAAGATTGTGGAAAAATCATTAAAATACGTGTTAAACAAAAAACAAACAACAAACAAACAAACTAAGAAATCCCTGTAAAGGTACACTGCTGTGTTTTTGTGCAGGGTCAGTTCTACGGTCAGAGGGACATCATATAGGAAGTTATTCCTCATGTTGCGCCGGATAATTAACTAAAACTTGTCCATTAACTTCTTAGCTATTAAAATATAAACATATGGTTCCAATTACGCGCTTGCTCAGCGTAAAAAGCGCCAAATCAGTTGATTTAGGCAATCTTGAAGCACATGGGAAGCGCTGAATTGTGCTAAGGTTACGACTTGTTCAGCGAGCCCCAGGCTAGCGCTGCGAAAATGCGGACTATTAGATTATCATCCACGTTTTCACACCGTTCGCCTTGTGCCTGTCACACGACTCGTAACTTTAGCGCACCCCAGCGCTGTTATAGGAAGCTCGAGGCGATGTCGTTTTGCTCTGTCGTCGACAGTTTTGGCACCTCTGGAGCCAAAACAGTCGTTGCATGTCAGTGCAGTGGTTGCAGTGAATGCACTGGTTGCAGTGTTGCAGTGGTTTTGCACGTCGTACCAACTCGGCCGAGCCTCAACTTTTGCACCTCTGGAGGTCGAAAAACCGCTTCCTGCTCGAGGCTTTCGATAAAGCCTCTGATGACGAGAAATAATGATTTTATACACCAAGATGTCTAAAGGATCGATATCCTGAAGCGCGGCTGTGTTTACTGCCTCCCTGCGGACTCTACCGTTTTCAGGGGAAACCTGGTTCCCTCGCGTCCGCTTTCCCGCAGAGCACGTGGCGAGTCGACCAGTGCGATCTACTGAACACATCGATGCTGCAGCAAGTGCCAATTGGTTCAGACCACGTGCGGCTCGGCTAGAAAACGCAATTCACTCCTGGACAATGAGTACGACGTTCTTCTTGCTTAATGACCATATGTAGATTAGGTCTTCGAGCTAGGCTCTTGACGTGACGTCTCGCCCGAAAGGGTGCTTGTACGGAAACGTACGCAACGGAAATAGACCTCACCATAGGGTGGTTGCACGTGACGTACTTGCGGCTAGAAAGAGTTTTGAACCCCCCTCTAAATGAGCCACCCGTAGATCGCGGTGACTTGCCATCGCACTGACAGCGTTTGTAGTTAATGTAAGCGTCTTCGGTCTATGTAAACTCTATCAGGTCTCTCAGTGCCTTAGGGGGGTGGTGCTCTTACTTTAGGTGGTGCCTACGGTAGGGTTTTGTATGGAAACATATTACGTCACACCACTGGTCTCTTTGTGACGCTGCGTGCGCTTCCCTTCAGCACTACCCGGATACAAAGCCTTTGCGTTGAACTTTTAGGGTCACAGAGAGAGCGGAAGCGCGCTTTCCTGCCCTTTCCGGTCCTCCTCGTCCCGCGTGCTCTCTCTAAACCACCTGTTTCTGCTCCTCTCTTTCTTGTCCTTTCCACCCCTCTCCGCTCCGCGGGCTTTCTCACACCACCTGCTTCTGCTCATCCCTTTCTTGCGTGCTCCCGTTACTCAGTTAGCAGCGCACTCGGCTTCCACGCCAGAAACCCTAGCACCGGTTGCCTTTTTTTTTCGAGATCGTTTAGTGGTTATAAACCGGCCGACCTACACATTTCGTGCTTACGCGGCTAATGAGGTTGGTTGGCCCCATAAAGGTTCTGCTTGAAAACCTAGGCATACATAATGCCCGGTCAGAGGCCGTTTAAAGTTAAATTCTTCGCGGCCATACATAGCATTGCACCGACGTCACATCAGCAAATATTGCGGTGGCCTTGCTGCTGCGCGCGTATTTCAGCAGCAAACATTTCGCACCAGCTGATGTGTTACTTTCTCGGCAGAAACGAGTAGGAACGACCACCAGCGCGTTGCGATGACGTCACGGGTAAGCCATGTATAGGAACATGGTTGTCTAACGAAAGCTTCAATGTACCCTATAAACGCAATTAGCGAGCCGAATTCCCTTTCTGCGATTGCACAACGGTCCAGAGAACAGGCGTTGCCACGGAGACAAATAAACGGCTTTTATGTGCTGCTGGTGGTATGCACGGGGCTTCGTCATAGAATGTGTGTACAAATAAAAGGATCCGCATAGGGTTACTGTTATTTCGTAATCGTTCCTGCACCTCGAATCTCAGCTCTCGAAGCCAGCTTTTCTTTTTTTTTTTGCGTGGCCGTAGCCGGCAGTCGGTTTTTGTTTTTCTCCCATCAAATTGATTCCGACAGCTGCCCCTTTTGGGTCTTCGCGGTCTTTTATTTTTTTTTTGTCGTTTTTTTTTTTTGTTGTATTGCGAGGCAATACAAGCTGAGACTGATGCAAACTATGCATTGCAGAAATCTCATTAAGAGAAATGTCTTACGAAATAGGTATTGAGGACTTTCGAAAGTGCGCAATTAGAAGGCGCATGCTTCGTCCCTTTCATTGTTTGTTTATTTTTAGTTTTTTCAGTGTATCCTTACTTAGAAGATGAACATGATACGCACTTGGCGACAGTACAGCTTTGTTGACGTAAATGACTGATTTCACGTATGCATAGCTAACGTCGCCTTTGATGTGGGGACCCAAGAAATATGTGGCCTTATTCACTCTAAAACATTCTTAAATTATCTTGAAGGGGCCCAGTGCCGGTAAACGTCTCGTGATGGTGCGCATATTAAGAAATAGAGAAGGAAAGACAATAAAAGAATTGGCAGCGGCCTTTATCTCCTTAGTCCTATCAACAATAATGCAGTGGAACGCAAAGTGATCTTTTAATTTTGTTTTCGAGTACTAGTCATCTTGAGCAGCTAGAACCCGGTTTTTAATGTAACGAAACAATGAAACTATAAGCTCAAAAGTGGTTCTGCTGGTATATTTCCCGTGTCCATAAAAAATCGTAGGGCAAGCTATTATGGACACGAATAAATTAGTTAATTATATAACTAACGAGAAAATCTTGCTACGTCTTTTCCTCCTTGATACTAAAGTTAGGAGAGTGATAATTTTGCATAGCATACTCAATGTTATAACAAAAAAAAAAATTTTCAGAATTTTTTTTAATTTTAAAGTTTGTTTAAAAAGTAAGTAATTTGTACCAGAAAATATTTTATTTAGAGAAACGCTCCAAAAAGAGAATCTCGAAAAGGCTCCCGCCCACTTCTTTAATATACCAATTGTGTAGGTGAAGCAAAATTGTTACCCTTCTAACATTAATATGAAAATAAATATGAAACCATTGGCAATATTTAATCGTTAATGTCTGCACTCGTTGTGACGTTGTCACCTCAAGAAATAAAGAAAAGAAGTTTTGCGCATTGTTCATCTGCCGCGCGAAGCAGTTCTTACAACATTTGGTTGTCGGAAAAAGAAACGTATGCCTTTAGTGTTTGAAACGTCCACATCTTGATAAGATGACACATATCTAATCTAAAACGCACCTATATATATATATCTTGATTTAACACACAAAAGGTCGAAATTCATAAAACTCCACGAGGAACCGATTTTTTAATTTTGTTTTTACTACAGTTGTTGAGGTGAAGACGAGTATAGCTGGCAATCTAGCAACGACTAGGCTATTTTACTTTAGAATGATCAGAAATAAAATACGCGTGTGTTCGCAAGTTCGCTTTTGAATATATAATTTTACATATAATAACTTTTTTTTTTTTTTTTTTTAAGATGGCTGCAGTGAGATTTGAAACTTTTTTTTCGCTGAGTCGAGAACATATTGTCTACTACAATTTTCTTTACCTTTCTCTACAACATCATCATTCACAAGTGACAGGTAGCCATAGTGGGAGACGTAGATCAAACATCCTAGCCTGTTCGCAGAAATAGTCTAAAGGAAAAAAAAAAAAGAAAAAAGTCCACATAGAAAGCTGTATTTCGGACCGAGAGGTTCTGGGGTCCAATGGTTTTTTGGGGTGAGTGTACACTGATTTAATCCCGAACAAGCGCTTGTTACAAATTTGTCGTGCATACGTTGTCATGGTAACCAAATCGGTTGGGCTGACATGCCTTGTCATAAGGCTTCAATTCGCGAATGCACAGACGCACATAACAAGTGTCTGATAGTAGGGGATTTTGTTGTAAATTATTCCATGCTTTATAACTGCCACCACCCCGCTCTATAACGTAAGCACAGGGTACGCAGAGGAGCACACGCGAAAGAAAAGGAAAATCGGCGACGAACTACTTTTCCTATACTGCCACGACTTCCAATAATATTTATAACGACGCCAACGATACCAATGAACATATGCAGTTCACTTAAAGGTCGATCGGTCGCAACGTCCTTCATCGTGAAGAATTCTATACATCGAGTGACGCATGAGTATCGCCCCGTGTCTTTTACGGACCTCTCCCAAAATAAACCGAGCAAGGAAATGTATACGCTTTCTCATCGGCGTACTTATTGACGCAAACACCCGTAAGGAAATAATTTACGAGACAACTTTGACCGTGGAGAGGTGTGTGCGGGGCCAACCGGGAATCCATAAACGAGTCATTCGCCGCAACTTATAGCCCAATAAGGAGTTACTTCCTACATTTGTGTTGCGTCGTCCCGCCAAGGATATGAATGGATGGCTTCGCTGAACCACTTCCTCTCACGGTTGCCCTCTCTGTCTCTAACAACATCCTTTCACGAGCTCCACCCGGCCGAAGGTCGATCGTCACCTAACGATGGACCGCAACAGACGTTACGAGCCATCCCGAGCCAATCCAGCGCTGTGAACGCATCGCATGACTACGCACCCCTCCACAAGGTCACGTGACGCTCACACTCTACGCGGAGCGCTAGTTCGTCTGCTGCTTCTTGCATAGGAGGGATTGAAATGATGTCGGAACGCTGAGCTTTTATTGGCTGATCAAAAAATAATATAGTGGGTAGACCTCGAGGCATCTAGCATTGAGGTCTACCCACTATATCCTTTCAATCAAAGCCAACCAGAGCTCGGCGTCGTACTGACGTCACCAGAACTCCTACGCAAGAACCAGACGACTTCCTCCCCGCACCAAGCGCCCAATTGGGCGTTTGGTGCCTCCGCTGAAGGTGAGAAATTCAGCGGGTGCAGTACCAACGCTAGCCTGGGGCCTTTAACGTGCACCACGAAGTAGTGAGAAACACACGACCGCACGCCGGTACGACGCTCATTAGGATCGAAACGAGCAGGGGATTGAGTCAATAGCGACACGCACCGCGTGTTGTCACGTGACACGATCACGGCGCTGGATCGACTGGGATGGCATATGGTATAGCTTCCACTGTGGTCCAGATCGGAACGTGGAACGCTCAAGTCGCTCACATTTATACGGCCTTTGCGGGTTGGGGAACCGGCGCCGCGACGTTGGGATAACATTTTCTCAGCGCGGGCCCAGTTTTCCCAACGCTCTTTATAAATCAACCAAGAGAGACCTCCAAACTTCCTCCGTGGCTGCTACTCTCTTTCGCAAAGTTCGTAGATCTTCTTTTTACACCCACCGCCCCCCCCCCCCCCGGCTTTCCGAATCTCGTGGGGGGCTTTAAAGTATGGGTGAGAAGAGAGAAAGGAGGAAGGCGAAAGGGGAAGGTCTGTATTCTAGCTTTACGGTTGTTGTGGGAGCCTTGAGCTGCAGATAAGGCGAGTCTCTCTTGGCTGTCAGACGCCCGCATTCCGTCGTGCCGGAAAAAGAAACAATAAACGCTTATACCATACGTTTCGAAGGTCCAGTACCACCTATAAAGACAAGGCCTGGGCCTTTACCCCTTCCAAACGTCATCACTGTGGATTCAGGCAACGCCGCCTATACGGAGCGCAAGTTTGTCCGCGTCTTGCTCAGGTGTGATGATATCCGAACGCCAAGCTCTTATTGGCTGATTGAAAAAAAAAATAGTGGATAGACCTTTGTTAAGAATGGAACCTTCGGCAACCTTCTTCCGAGTTTCAACGCTGCGGAAACGAGTCCCAAAACGAGTCCCGACGTGTTCAGGACTGACGCCCACCTGTCGAAGGCTGCCCAAAACGTGTCTCAACGCGTCCGTGACGTCAACGGGACGTGTGTGTGTGTGCGTGTGGGTTCGTGCGCTCCGGAAGGGGAGAGAGGCCTGGCCTAACTGCGGAGAACCTTGGCTATGACTCATTTCTGACTACGTTGCGACGGACCCAGCTGCAAAGCACGTGGCTGTCGCACCTGCTGCCCTGGCGGAGAGAGAGGGAGAAAACGGACCCCTATATAAGGCGGGGCGTGAGGGCTCCATTTGTTCTCTTGGATTTGACGACTGTATCGCTACCATGTAATTAAACCGTTCGTTACGTTACCAATTCTCCCACCTCCACGGGACCCCTGGGTTCTTCACTTCGGGGAATGGTCGTCGTCACGAGCCAGGAAGCTCCCGGACGTGCGGCCTAAGCCACGCCTCGAACAACTGGTTGGCAGCGGTTGGGATCGGACCATGCGACATCGTGCTACATCTGCGGGTGAGCGTTTGGACTTTGCTTTGAGATTCGCCAGGCTTCAGATTATGGGTAATTAATTTTGAACTGCTGGGAATCCTTAGTGTTTGACTCGTGCGCTAGGTTTTGGTATAACCTCGCGACAAGTTTTAGAACAAAGCCAAAGCTAAAAAGAAGCGATCATGGATCTGATGAGGTTACTGAGAACAGATTTACTCTGTTTATGTGAAGGTGTGGTGGTGAAGGGTGTGGAGGTGGAGCAAAAGATGAAGAAATCTGAGATCAGTAAAGCGATTTCAGAGAGCGCGGAAGCAGAGGAAATTAAAATTGCGTGGGAACTGCTTCAGAACGCTAAGAGCGAGGCTGCAGCGAAAGAGGAACAGGCTGCAGCGAAAGAGGAACAGGCTGCAGCGAAAGAGGAACGAGACCAAGCTGCAGCTAGAGAGGAACGAGCACAGACTGCAGCGAAAGAGGAACGAGACCAGGAGCGAGCGCTGAAAAGGCTAGAGCTCGAAATTGAACAACAGCGATTAAACTCGCAGAGCAGTAGAGTTGGGGCTCCGGTACGAGCAAGTGAGACCGAGTCGTATCAAATGAAGAAGCTCATGCAGCCGTTTAAAGTTGGGGAAGACGTGGGCCTATTCTTAGTTAACTTTGAGAGGACATGTGAGAAGTTGAGCTTCGCCCCAGAAACGTGGCCGCAACGGCTTTTGACTCTGTTGCCCTGTGAGGCTGCAGAGGTTGTCGCGCGCCTTAGTGCTGGAGACGCGGACGACTACGACAAGGTGAAGTCCAGCCTTTTGAAGCGGTACCGCCTTTCTGCCGAGGCGTTCCGTCAAAGGTTTAGAAACGCATCCAAAAAGAGCAGCGAGGGCTACTCGGAATTCGCGTACGGGCTTAAAACCAACCTGATAGAATGGTTGAAGAGCGAGAAAGTGTACGAAAGCCGAGACAAGGTAGTCGAGTGTGTGTGCCTCGAACAATTCTTTCGTAGCATTCCGCAGTCAGTCAAGCTCTGGGTGCAGGACAGGGTGGGAGTCGACTCTGTCGAAAGGGCCGCTGAGCTAGCCGAAGAGTACGCAACGCGTAGAAAGTTGAGCGGAGAGGAAAGCGAATCCGGCCGGAGCGATCAGCGCAAGACCTTCCGACACGGAAATGACTCGCGAGAAAACGGGCCCGAGAAGCCCGAAGCAGAAAAAAAGGTCCCAGACAAGAGCGCAGAACACTCGAACGGAGACGAGGCGCGGAAAAGCCCAACAGGGCAGTTCGAGGCACGGAAGCCGTTCCTGTGCTACAACTGTCAGGAGCCGGGACACACAGCGGCCAGATGTAAGAAACCGCGGGTGGTGTTCTCGTACGTGAACGTTAGTGACAAGGACCTGAAGCTTCTTCGTCCCTATCTTCACGAGCTCCAGGTAAACGGAAAGCCGTGCAGGGTGCTTCGGGACAGTGCAGCGACGATGGACGTTGTCCATCCGTCGTATGTAACGCCATCCGATTTTACGGGAAAGGTCGTTTGGATCAAGCAGCTGCTCGAAAAGCACAGTGTCTGTCTGCCTATGGCGAGAGTGAGGATAACTGGCCCGTTCGGAGAGCTAGTGACAGAGGCGGCTGTCTCGCAAACAGTCCCGTTAGAGTATCCTTATTTGTTTTCTAACCGGTCAGATTTCCTGCTGCGCGAAAGGGGTCAACAACTGGGAGAAGGGCTAGTTCAGTCATGTACGAGGTCCAAATCGCGTCAGGTCGCCCCTTTGTTGACGAGGGATCCAGAGCCAGAGGCATCTGACGGGGAGCAAGCACTCCCAGAGTTGGAGGCAGAAAACCGGGAGGAGAGGGACCAGGTTGTAGAACAGCCTGACCTCGTAGCACTAGGAAGCGTACGCCGTCCCAACGCGCCGGCGGAAAAGGCGGAGGAAGAGGGGATCAGTGAAAGATCTCTCGTAGCTCCGGCGTCGCGTAACTTTGGTCCTCTGCTACGAGTAGACAGAGTCGAGCAGAAGAGCGACCCTAGTGTGTCAGGGTTTCGCGATACAGCTCAGGAGATTGCTAGGACCAATGTGACGGGGCATGAAAGAGGCGGATTGTTTTATCGGCGCTATAAGGACCGCATTTTCACGTCTAGAAATCACGTGAAAATCGATCACTATGACTTCAGCGTAAGAAAAAGGAAAGGCAAATTTAACGGCAATGCCGATGGGTTGAGCAGATTTTTCTGACATCACGAAAATTAGTAGGGTTGATCTCAGAGGTCTTCGTCATCCACGGGAATGAGGATCTAAGTGGGGGCACTTCGTTGAAACCCCAAAATGACCTCACAAATTGCGAAAAGTTTTTGTCTTTTGTCTTTTGTTCTTAGTGACCTCGTTGGAAAAATGAGTTTTTTTTTGGCGACAGGGGGTCTCGATACCCGGAATTGTACCAAATTTTGGTAATCCGTAATCCAGTCTGGCGGGTCTTTGGCGAATTCCGAGCGTTTGACTGCGGTGTGGCGTGGTGTTGTGGGGGACGATTCCGCTGATGCCTCCGTTGTGAGAGGTTTGGGAGTTTGTTTGGTGCTTGCAGCGTCTTCTCAAGGCCTACTCCAAGCCCACCTCTTCAGGCCAGCGATTGTACCACCGGCCATTCGAGGTTTCCCTGGCCCCGGAGGGGCTGTTAAGAATGGAACCTTCGGCAACCTTCTTCCGAGTTTCAACGCTGCGGAAACGAGTCCCAAAACGAGTCCCGACGTGTTCAGGACTGACGCCCACCTGTCGAAGGCTGCCCAAAACGTGTCTCAACGCGTCCGTGACGTCAACGGGACGTGTGTGTGTGTGCGTGTGGGTTCGTGCGCTCCGGAAGGGGAGAGAGGCCTGGCCTAACTGCGGAGAACCTTGGCTATGACTCATTTCTGACTACGTTGCGACGGACCCAGCTGCAAAGCACGTGGCTGTCGCACCTGCTGCCCTGGCGGAGAGAGAGGGAGAAAACGGACCCCTATATAAGGCGGGGCGTGAGGGCTCCATTTGTTCTCTTGGATTTGACGACTGTATCGCTACCATGTAATTAAACCGTTCGTTACGTTACCAATTCTCCCACCTCCACGGGACCCCTGGGTTCTTCACTTCGGGGAATGGTCGTCGTCACGAGCCAGGAAGCTCCCGGACGTGCGGCCTAAGCCCCGCCTCGAACACCTTAAAGCGTATAGCATTGATGTCTACCCACTATCCTTTCAATCAGAACCAATCAGAGCTCGCCGTCGTTCTGACGTCACTGCAACTCCTGCGCAGGTACCAGACGACTTACTCTCCGCATAGCCCGCGTCAGCGTCGCCGCTAGCGCGTCTCGCAGCGTCTCACAGGAAGGGCGACGCTTATCACGCGGCGACGCCACACGTACGCGTCTGCCGCTTTGCGGGGTACTCTTGGCGAGTTTCAGCGTTACCAATGCTTGGACCCAGGTCGGGAATCCACGAACGATGACGTTATGCGCGGGCCTTTTCTTCTATGCTGGTGTTGACCGGAGGCTGGGCATTCGAAAGAGACTCGCTTTTTCGAATGCGTCCTCTCCCCAACCCGGCGAGCGCCGATCGGCTGACTTGGAATTTGATTTCTCAAAATTATTTCCAAACGCGTTTCTCGTCTTTTTTTTGTTTTGTTCTGTCTTGTTTGTTTTTGTGGCAGCGTGAGCGAGGTCAGGCGCCGCACACGCCTCCGAAAAAGACACGGGAGAGTTATATCTGAACCGTTTTCGACTCTTCTCTGCGGCGGTGTGTTCGTGGTTCCGCCGCGCGCGCTCTTTTCTGCCACAGCCGGTGCGAGTGACGACATAGTAAACGAATTCATCAAAAATCCAAGGATACCGGAATACGCCATTTCAATCATGGCCTTCTGCGCTTTGCCCTCTTTGTTTACTGGGCCGTGGAACACATTCGAAGCTCGCGCGGTAGACATCTTTGTGGAATAGCTAGCGCGTGCATGCGTCCGCAGCATTCGGCATTTTTCACCTGGATGGTAAGAGTTGGAGAACTGTACCATGAGAGAGTCTAGGATCCTTCCGACGATGCCCCGCAGTCACTCCTGACCAGTTGGATAGCAGAAAAAATCAAACGCGGTCGGTCAGCCATTTCACGTTATCGACGCATAATGCAAACGCTGGCACCCTCATTTTGTTTCTAGAAGGTGATGCGAAACGGCAGCACCATACTGTGCTATCGAAGAAAGGCGAGACTGTCCCAGCATCAATGGAAACTGCCACCGAAGCAGCTATAAACGAAAGGCGTTGTCGAGTCAAGGGAAGAGACCCTCTTCGAAACTGCGCACCATCTATAATAGCACATGCGTAAATATGCGCGAGTCCTCCGTAATTTGATCACAAATCCTGAGCGTGTATTGGACACGAGGACTCCGCCAGCGTTCGGTGTGAGCTCGGCTTAGTTCGTATCGAGAAGGAGTTCACGTTCGGCTTTCGTCGAGCGATCGCGGATCCAGTCAACCAACGGCTTTGTACCCAAGAGGTGGCGACTGCCAATGGTGCTCGCGTGATGGGGCTTTGAAAGGTCTCTCTGCGGAGAGCAAGTCATCTGCTCCTTGCGCAGGGGTTGCAGTGACGTCAGAAAGACGCCGAGCTCTGATTGGCTCTGCTTGAAGGATAGTGGGTAGACTTCAAAGCAAGCTCTATCCACTAGCCTTCTTTCAGAACCAATCAGAGCTCGGCGTTTTGACGTCTCCACAACCCGTGTAGAACAAGCGGATGAACTCGCGCTCCGCGTTGATTTTTCTTTTGCGTCGATTAAGGAAACAATCTATTTTTTATTTGAAACGGGCACATATATACACTTTACCCTTTACCTTCAAATGAAGCAAAGGGTTGGGGTTGTTTTTGCCAAGTATTGGCGTAAACTAACAAGGAAACCAAAACCTAAACGCTTGTTGCAATCGATGATCCACAAATAGATTGCTGCTTGTTCCTGCTATTTACCCCGTTCCACCTTACCATGGACCGCATCGGACGCTGCAAGTCATCCCACGGCCAGTCCGATGCTGTGAACGGAACACGTAAACATATCCCCGATGTCATGTGACACTCACACGGCATGGAACTGACTTCGATGGCTCGTCGTGTGGTGAAACGAAGTAGGCTTCTTCAAGCATGTACCTTCTCGGTTAAGATACGTCCTTTCACTTCGGAAGATTGTAACTTGTTTCGGGAGAGACTTTCCATATATAACGTCGTTGCATGGATTCAATCGCTAAACGTGAGGCAAACCACTGAAAACTACCCGACAAAAGCGTATAGAACGTAGTAATTGATCTCAGAGCTACGATGATATATATATATAGCTCAACTGTATGTGGTCAGTGACCATATATCGAATGATATATGGTCTCACGATTTGATGCGTTACATTCAATGGTGTTTCGCGGTAAACATTTGATACTTTTAAACGTTTCTAATGTATTCGAATACAAGTCTATATTGGTGAAGTTCCTGGAAGCCTCGAACTACTAACCGATGTTTCGCTAAGCTACTTCTTCAGAAGCTACGTCTCCTGAAACAGCCGAATCTCTTAGTGATATACAACGGCTACCATACATGCATTGCATGGGATGTAATACCCTCCTGTTAAGGGGAATTCGTGCTTGTTCTTTGCCGAAAAAAGCAGTTTTTACGGTGCGAAATGTGTGCTGCAGAAGCCACGGGCAAGGCATCGGGAGCACCCGATGGACGTTGACGTCTGAGCAAGCCATGCACGACCTGAGACATCTGGGAGGCTTACTGCTCGAGTTGATCTTCCCTCTCTCGCTGTTTGCACACGTTACTAATGAGCAGTCTGCCTCAGCGTAATTAACGAAACCTCAAAACTGGCGACAACTCGCATAATACAACCTACGCCATGTTCTGTGCGTGTTGGCCAGGCACGGGGTTGGCTGCATTCTGATGAACGCCCTCCAGCTCGTCTGCGCCCTTGCATTTTGTGCCTGTGTGTAGTTAGATTCAGCGAAAGCACCTTAGGGTCGGGCTATTTTCGGCGAAAATACAAAACGAAAAATTATTTTTTATATTTTTTTGTTATTACGCTTTTTAAGCATAGGAAAACACGGAAAGAGCAAAAAGAAAAATGCAGGGAAGCTGATGAACGAATTTCAAACTCCCGCCCGAGTCAGGGAAAATACAAAAACAACAAGAAAACAAACAAACAACGAACATGTGTGTGTTATGTCAGTTTTTTGTGTGTTTGTTTTTTCTCAGGATGATGTATGGAACCAGAAACACCCAAGTAACAAAAATACTCCAAATGAAAAAGACCACCTGAATTAGTCAGTCCGTCAAACGCAATGAAGGCGCGATAGCATTTGATGGGGTACTTCACAAGCCGCACTTTCCATACTGCGTTCACCTTTAAGCCGAGACTAGAATCTCCGCCTTTAGCGGGAGCTTGCTGCCTTCCGCAGTGCTTTGGTTGCGCGTGCCTGCGCGTTCACTCTTGTGTTAGCAAGGGCAGAAAGCTCGCGCTGAAGACGGAGCTTCTAGTCTCAGCTTAACGGAGTATAGCGGAATTAAGCGAAGATATTTCACCCCTAAATATAGCGCGAAAATAGGGATATCACGTGACACTGTGACATCGCATGACATGGCGACGTCACGTGGCACCATGAGATCACCTGACACAAGGACGTCACGGCACATCATGATTTCCCTCGACACTTCGCGTTCATGGCGGGTCTATGACGTCAAACCAACTACTTGCTTTTGACACCCTGCTGCAGCCCAACAAGCGAGGTCCGTGCAAGATTCCCATATAAAGCCATCGCTTAAAAAAACAATTATAAGAGCAACCGTCCAGCTCCAACAAGCAGAACCGAAAAGTAGCGGCAGACCGGCGGCCTCAAGTTCAAGTACGTAACAGGCCCGCCTGTGTTTTTCGCGGGCGAGGAGGCGAGGCACATTTGGAAAGAAGAGAAAAGGGAGAGAAGGAAACCTATTTTCGAAGAGGCTGCCTTCGAAGGGTTCCGGGCATCGACGCGCCTTCCCGAGGGTCCTCACATCATCGGCGTCGCCGTCGTCAACACGGAAGACGCCACCGAGGCGCCAGCCCTGTACCCAGGTCGTGACGCGTCGGCAGACGGAACCTCGCCAGATAGCGACCAGGAGCATGCTAACGCGCCATAAGATCAGACGACTCAACGGTTAGTCGACTAGACACAGCAGAGTCGAAAATGAGTCGTTTAGGTGAATCGTTTGGACTAGAGTAACTGACAGATTAAGGAATGCAGGGGGTGACAAGTTCCGAGCATTGGACTGGCGCCCCGAAGCCCATGTGACGATTGCAGCATTCGTCGACAATAACTCAGAAGAACGAGTGACTACATAGTTGTTTCGACCAGGTGCCAAAAATGGCAAATGGCCTTAAATGTACATAAATGTAAATCGCTTTCTTTTTCAAGCCGTTTACTCGTTGCATCATTTTCGTTTAACCTCGCTATCACCCCAGCGACGGCTTGTGCATCGTACGAATACCCGGGAATTCATCCGAACTCTGATATATCATAGTCTACTCACATCACCTCTGTCGTTGCGAATGCTAATCGCACTCTTGAATTTTTACGCCGCAACCTCGGACTAGCGACGCCCCGAGCAAAGCAACTAGCCTACACCAGGTTGGTGGATCCAAACTAGAATACGCTTCCCCAATACATGGTCTCCCTGGCAATCGCATTTAAGTGACACCCGAGAAGATTACTCTGCATATAGTAGCGTGCCAGGATTACGCGGGTCAGCTAACTTGGACACACCTTTTCTCTACCGGAGTGTGTCCCGCCTCTTTCTTCTTCATCGAACCTTTTTAGTACAACTAGCATCTCAACTAATTTTTGCCATCACCCGCTAACCGAACTTTTCCCTCGTATCGACCATTCTACCGATTTACGTTAAATTTGATGTTCCACAATCTCTTATTCAATGTCTACCTTACCATGGGCCATAAAGGCTGGAACGCACAACCTGACTACATTGTTTCCATAAATAACGCTAACATATTTGCAGCTGCCCTCTTCTTCTCTAACCCCACTATATAGATTTCAGTGTTTTAAGCGTCTGTTCAACTAGCGTTGATTGTTTGTTATTTTGTATATAAGTATGCTCACCCCTTGCGTAATACATTTTTGGGTGTCCGAGGAAAGTAAATGATGCTGATGACGGTGAACAGTTACGGTCTCTCACAGCCCAAGAAATGCAGGAAGTGACTCATTTCGTTCGTACGCTTCTCACTTAGTGATGGGTTTTTCAACGTGCTAATCAGCTAATGCGGCCAGCTGATTGGCTGCACAGCTATAATTATATTTTCGGGATTCGCCATACCCTGCGCTTCTTAACACAGGCCATAGACAGGGCAGCGCATTTACGATTAAGATGGGTTGTTTCGACTACAAAGTGCGAGAAAAAGACATCATTACTCTGGTTCGCGTTTAATGAATGCGGCTCTTGCCGGCCTTTGAAAGATGAACAACGACAGTCGTTTATGACCATAAACGATTGATTCTCGTTTTTTCGTACGACACTGATCTCTCTAGAATTAATTAGGCTCAATCAATTGATCTTGTAGATCAAGCTTACTCTACGTGCAGGGCGAAGGTCACCCGAGTTTAATAAAATCGTCTGGAGAAAAACGAATGGACGGTCTCGGAGACAATGGTGTGGCAATGTAAATTCAATTCTGGGGAACTTCAGAATTAGTATGGCGGCCGGAACCTCTTCAGTGTCCGAATAATTGCTAATTTTTCTCATCTCGTTTTAGAAAAACTACAGTGGCTTAAAGGGGTAGCGTAACGAACGAAACCAGAGAAGCGGCACAGCGTTGGACGACGGCCGCGGGTGGCGCTGGCGCTTGCAGCACCGTCGTTCCGGCTATGGCTCCGGCTTGGCCACTTCGCCAGCTTGGCTCCGGCCAGCTCCGGGCGATTCGCAGCTGTCGACTACACTGTCGTCTGCTATAGTTTCACATCTTTATTCACCTACGGACACAAACCATGTCCTTGGAAGTTCACTAGAAACAAATAATTGTTTTTGGGTATTTATATTAGTTATGAAGCGCGTTAGGGTGCCTCTATCTGCCGCCCGAAGGAGGTACCCTAACGGAGCTGCGGATCGAACCGCCACACCGTCTTCCAAGGAGCGGCCGTTCCCGATGCATGGTGGAGGCTACAAAATGCCAACGCCAGTTTTCATTTTGTCTGAATCGCTCGAGAAGGTTCCTTTACGAGTTAATTGTGTTTAGTATGGAAAAAAATCTCAACTCTGGCGGTAGCCGCGTTCTTAAAGCCGGGACAAGGAGGCGGTGCTTAAATGATACAGACGTAGACACAGTGTACGTTTCAGTCTCTATCTATTTAGTCCGGCTTGCAAATTTTCGCAAGTCACACGCAACTCTCTCCAGAACAACACGCTTTGCCTCACAGAAAAATTGCCTTGTTCGAGTTCCAAGGCACGCAGATGCCTTGTGTAAAAAACTCAGCTCCTCGCTAGGAGTCGACAGAATACACCACAAAAAAGCATGCGAGTTTGCTTACCAGCAAAACACGAAGGAAGTCAAAAAGGACCAACAATAAAAGAATCTCAGCGAATGACAAGGTTCGGAACCCGATGCGCGCGGGGACACGAGCGAGTCCCTTTTTCTAAGGTCCGCGCCATTGCATTTACGCCATTGTATGGGCATGTACCCTGAGCGTGCATTGGTCACAAGAGCTGTGGCTGCGTTCGACGATAACTCGGATTCAATCGCAAGCCTCGTTCCCAAGTAAGGGCGACCACCAACGTTGCCTACAGAACTTCTAAAATATATATATATATATATATATATATATATATATATATATATATATATATATATATATATATATATATATTATATTTGGGGTTTTGTCATTCGCAGAGATCCTTGCGTTGTGCTAATGTAATTGACAAACTCCGTGTTCTGAGGGAAGGCGAACTCACAGGTTTCTTTAAATTGCTGCAAGAGCTGTAAGAGTCCGCACGCGGCACAGAGTCGGTTTATAAAAAGGGCCCATGGTGAAGATTGCGCGTTTTGAGTGGCGGCATGTCATCCATCTGTTGGCTGCTGACAGAGGCGACAGACCCCCGCGCGAGGCGACTGCAAGGCGCGTCTGACCGACTCCGGCCTCGCAGACTCCTCTCTTTTGCTTGCGCCTCCGCAAGGTCCCGCAGCGAGGACGTTCCTCCTTGGCATTCCCGACCCTTCTGGGTTCTCGTGCCCGCTTAGCGCGCATTAAACATGCGCGTGCGTACGGTCTCTAGGAGTCCCTGAGAGTATTCTTTGCATCGCAACACACTCGGAGCACCATTAACTCGTCTGCCATTCATTCAACGTGAAAAGCGATCGGTGTCATGCTCGACGCAGTTTCATGGGCAAAATAGATGGACACTATTTTTACCAGATGGGTTGTTTGGCCATCGGGGCGTGACGCCGCGCTCGCCCGTCTGATTGGCTGAACTGATTTGAACGAGGATCATTGATTGGTCATGTATCGTGTGGCAACATACACACAGGATGAACAATTTTTAGGGGCGAAGCTCCTTAGGGTCTAGCCTTGTCCATCCGTCCGGCGTCCGGGCTCACATCGATTGCCATCCCATCTGTCTTCTTAAAAAAAAAAAAAAGAAATGTTTGCTCAGTCGACAGTATTCGAACCTGTGCGGGGAGCCCCCATGGATTTCTAGTTTATCGCCTTAAACACTCGGCCATGTGTCATCCATCTGTCTGTCATGGATGAAACGTTGCATGTGGCCACTCAACGTCTATACAGGAGAGGGCGCTGCGGTCAAATGCGTATATAATCGCGTTAAACTTTGCATGCATTGGCTCAACGTTTATAGACGAGAGGGCGCTGCGGTCAAATGCTCAAATGCGTATATAACCACGTTCCATACCACACATTCTCTTTCTGACATGGACCGTTGACTTAAGCGGTGGAGATGCGTTCCCACGGCTTCTAGCGGATGCAAGCTGATCCGCTAGAAGAACCACTGGGTCTGCATTTCACCGACCATAAAGCAGTAATAATGAAGTCGAAACGCAACCCGGAACTCAGCACTACCTATGAGCAATAAAAAAAAAATCAGCACCATCAGCACTACCTATGAACAATAAAATCAGTATCATCAGCACCACCAGAGCTGCGCCCCAATCAACATCGTTCACCACGTGGAGATGTTGTGATTTTTTTTTCTCGAAATCTGCTAGGTGGCAACTACGTTGTTGGAAAGGCTAGGAAAGGATTAGATAGAACCAGCCGCGTTCATTCAATCATCCTTCCAGTCAATGGCTAGGTGGCACTAGCCGCAACCCGATTCAAAGTAGAGATGCAGTCTTGTTCATCTGTCCATGTTACTGCCACCAAGGTTAAATGGGATGCGGAAGACGACATATGAGCAAAACTTTCTGTTTTATACTTGGTGCCAGTTCGTGTAGAGGGATTTGGCCACTGTTGCTTTCTTATGGACACGAGATGTGGTTCATCCCGAAACGCTGCCGGTTACAGGCATTGAACGCGCCCATTCTAAAATTGCCTTCCAGTGCCAACGTCACGCCAGTTTATGTCTGCAGATAAAAAGCGGCCTGACTCGCGCTACCTTTTTTTGGCTGTATAATACCTCAACAACCGTGAACAATTTCCAAACCTTTCTTATATGAGCAATTGAGCAGATAAAGATATCAGGTAGTAGGCATTTTTATTTATGAATTCTTTATCTCACCGCCTACTACAAGAATAGCAAGCCTGCAATCAGATAACGTTTATGTGGTACGAAAGGCCGTTCACCATACATTTCTGTGATCCTCTTTTTTTTTTTTTTTTGGGGGGGGGGGGGGGAGGGGGGGAGGTGGGGAGGGGGGGAGTGCAATGTTTAAAATGTCTGTGGATCCCGATAACGTCTAAAATCACATGTTGCGAGTGTTGAATTTTTCTGGTTTCTGCATGGTTTCTGAACAGTAGTTGAATAATTATTGTGATAAGCATCGAAGACTATAACCTGTGCAGTAATAATCTACGGTAACTATACAGTAATATTATATGGTAATATATAGTAATGGCAGCGTGATAATAGAATTTTAATTAAATATTAAATAACAGTAATTTCATATGCTAGTATCCTGTAATATTATAGGGTAATGTACAGCAATGTTATATGGTAGTACAAAAAATAGTATACTATAATATGCAGTAATATCACACGATAAAATCCGGTAATATTATATGATAATATACGCCAATATTAAATGTTAGTAGTACACAAAATGGTACACTGTAATATACTGTAATAGTATACGGTAACATCCGGTAATATTATATGGTACAGCGATATTACGTGGTAAGATACGCTATTATGAATAATGTATCTCTTATTGAACGCTCGGCAATGGGCTGTTCAAATATATATTAACACGATAACGTTAAGCAGCTCGAGTCGCAGAAGATAGGTGGCGTGGCAGAAAAGCCGGCTGCGGTGGCGTGCAGCGAAAATCCTGATTGGTCGACAAGGTGATAACGTCACAGCCACATTACCTCGCGCAGGAATTTCACACAACTCACAACGCTCACGTGAAACGTGACGTTCATTCCCCACGTGACATGACGCGTGGAATGAAGGTGATTAAAAGGAAAAACATGACATGTAATGCGACTTAAAGATTGCCGCATGTCTAAGATGATTTCACTCCATAAAGTAATTAATTTGCCTTGAAGAAAATTTTGAAGAATTTTAGGCGGGATTCGAACCCACGACCCTTCGTTTGCAAGCCAGACACGCTATATACTGACTAGGCCTCTCAAGGCACTTTCCTTTTTTTTTTTTTTTATTACAGGCTTTGCAAGGCACGCTTGCACGGCTTGGAACGAGCGGGAGTTTATATGTTTGTATGTTTCGCTATCGCATTAACAACCTCCAAGGTTTCTTTTTTTTTTTTTGGCTTTTAACATTATACCTCTCTCAAAGCGGCGGACAATCCAAAAAACAAGATGCGGGGAGTGGAGTTTTCCGTCCTGTTTTCACACAGGGGTCTGGTTTTATCAGCTGTCGCGATACGCTTATCTTGGAAGGCCTTTGTTCCGTAATTACCGATTACGACAAATGCTTTGTTCACCCGATAAGTGCATTCAAAACGCAGACGAGGAAATCATAGCTTTTGCAAAACTATAATTTAAGTTATAAATAGGGCTGGGCGTCGATTAAAAATGTTAACCCGAATAATCACCACCCCTTAATCGATTTATTAATCTATTAATTGGTTTCGTTCATTTCTGTGCATAATATTAAATATATATATATATATTTTTTTTTCTTATTTTGCTGAATATGTGATAAACGGTGCAATTGGAATTCTGATTATGAATGATCCTGGATGTGTTGTTCAGAACAGCTGAAAGACACACACACTCACAGATTATTACTTCAGCTGCATGAGACAAAGAGGTTCGTTGTATTCTCCGGCGAGAGCGCCCTCCTTTGATTTGATTGTTCACAATTGTCTCTACTGAACTAAAGTGACACTCGCACTACATAAAAGTGGCTGGGACAAGTGTAACCTTCCGCACTTGTCTGGAGTTACAGATAGAGCCCGTAGACAATTTACTTTAGGCTAAAATTTTAGCTAAAGTTCGCCCTTCATACAGGTGTACTCGTCCACGTCTGCGTGGTGAAAGCGTTTAATTTCTGCTTTCTTTTGGTTCGCCAAAATTTTACCGGTTAACCGCTTAAAAATATTAATCACGATCAAAGCGTTAATCAGTTAATCATAATCAGTACGTTAATCGACCAATTGTTCAGCCCTAGCTATAACCCTTCTGGCTTCTTCATCGATCCAGACTTCACGAGGGAGCCTCTCTTGGCAATTTTCCCAGGTTAACTGTTTATGTACAAATACACGTTAGTGACAATAAACAAAACTGTGTGCGTGTGCGTGTGTGTGTGTGTGTGTGTGTGTGCGCGCGCGTGTGTTTTGAATAAATATTTATTAGGTAACTGGCTTTTCTCGGTAAATATGGAATGAAATGCAGGGGGATGTCGCGTTTAAAATATTAATTGGATAGAACGTAACCATTTCGGGCAAAATCTGGCATTACAAAAAGATTTAATCTCGCATGTTCAGCTGCTTAACTCGTATCAATCGTTCTCCTGACGTTGACCGGACAGCTTCTCTGCAGGAAATCCCGACGCAAGTTTCTTCAGCGCTCCAATAAAAGTTCACGAGAATTCGAACGTCCCGATGTAGTGCACTCCGGTCTGTGTTCAGACGCGTTCGTTATCATCCGCGAACCGTTTTCGGAAACCTTATTCGGAACGATCATTTTCTTCCGACTTTAATATGTGCATAGACCGTTTAAACAGGAAACGGGGTTATACGCCCACCATTGCGAAACGCCGAAACCTTTGAAACGATCGATTCCGGGAGCTTGTGGAGGGTCTCTCGCATTCATCTCTCGCTCCCTCTCTGTTCATAGGTTTCGCGCGAGTATTGTAAGGATTCCACGAAGGGTGCATGGTCATATCGCGAACTGCATGTTCGTTTATGAACCGTGCGAATATCATACTCGTGCATGGTTCACTCATTGAGTTCAACATAAGCGTTCCGGACGCGGAATGCAGATATATAAAGTGTTAGAAGAAAAAAAGCCGTGTTTTTCTCACATAAAAAAAAAAAAAATCATTGCTCAGTTGGCTTGCAAATGTAACGTTAGAGGTCCGTGCTAGAGGCAAAGTTTCAGAGCTTGCTGTTGTTTGATTCAAAGTTATGAACTATTTTACAAATTTTTCAATGAAAAAATGAGGCGCGTTTTTGTTAGCGTTTGTCATTAATCGTGAGCGCTGTAAATCGCCATTTCTTCATTTAAAATCTTCGAATATCGCTTGTGACTGGAATTAGATAATGATAAGTTCGGAAGCTTTGGCATCTGGTCCAGACCACTATCGCTATCGTATGGTCCGGACCGCTAACGTATGGCGATGCTTAGTTCATATTTATGGTGAGAAATATACAGTTCTCTTTTTTTTTCCCAAACGGTCGGTATTTTCATAAAAATAGTACGTAAAAAGAAGTTTAAAGTCACATGACCTGTAAGTGAAGTCGGATCAATGACGGACAGAAACTTACGTTGAAGTGCACTTCGTCTGAGGAACGAAGGACACCGACCTTTAAAACGTTGGGCCATTGGAGGTTTGAGCACTTGGGGTTCATTTCGAGCTGCTTGAAGAGTCTCTCTTTTTGTTCCTATTACTTTCGTTGGTGTTTCATCATTGTTTACTCGATGTGGATTGACGAAGACTTCAACTAAATAAACTATGCTTCTCAACAATTTACTATTTCGCTTCGCTTCGGGCATTGACTTTTTTTTTTTTTTCTTTTACAAGCAACATTGTTTTGTTTATTATTTTAAAGTTTAAACAGGCATACCGCTCGCGTTTGCGGGTTTAAGTTATGAAGTGATTGTATATGCGCGTGTCCTATGACTTCGGAAAGGATTGTGAACAAAATGTTTTGTTTGCGTGTTCTTCTAGAGTTGTAAACGTTCACCGAGGAGCTTGAAGAAAGCTCGGTTTTTTGTGTCTGTGTGTGTGCGGGTGGAGGAAGGGGGTTCATCTAACCACACATATCTGCGGAGGATGCGAATTTGCTCATTGGAAGCCTGGTGTACACAGCAGCATTAAAACAATAATAAAAATTTGTAAGATACTTTGTTGTATTTAGAGATATTTAGCGATCCTAAAGAGGCTCTACTTCCCTTTACCTTATATCTAGACGCAGCTGACGCTACGAGCTGATGGGAGCAATCGACAGCGTCAGAAGGGCACCATAATGATGTTCCTTATGTTTCTGTACGTGTTCCATTACCACTGAACCAATCATAAACAGAAAAGGCCCAGTGAATTGCGCTTTTGACACCGTTTAATTGGTCTCATCACCTCGTGGCGTCGGCTGCGCCCGGAAGTGAGATTAAACGGAGTATAGAGCAGCACATTGTTAAGGGTGTCCCTATTTAGTATATCAGCAAATCTTGAAAGATTATAGCCAGCAAAATTGCATGCAATCATTTTTTTTTTAAACTTTAGAGTCCTTGCAACGTTTGTTTTTTGTTTTTGCTGTTATTAATTTTTGTTTTTTGGGTACTCCCAATTGAGTACTTAAACAGAATTGTATCAGTAAAAGGCGTCACCACAAGAAAACGGAAAGGGTGTCTCGGTTGAGTGAAACCGAATCTGCTGCACAAATTAAAAAAAAAAACTAAAGAACAAAGTTTGAAAAACCTCTACTGTCGCGTCAGTACATCCGCCGGTTGAATAAAAAAGTATTCTCGCGCGAAATTAATGGTTTCATATGATGTATCTAGTCGACAACTTCTGTCGTTCGCCAAAATTCGCCAACCACAACGCAGTAGTGATACACGACCGCACGCCGGTACGATGCTCATCCAAATCGAAACGGGCAGGGGTGGGGATCGAACCCAGAATCCCTGGGTTCTGCAGCGCGAGCTTTCACTTTACGAGCGTCGTGCTCCGAGCTGGTGTGCGCTAGCCCACTCGGCCACCGATCGCCCTAACAAAAGGCATCATAGAAAAATCATTCTGTCCCCATTGTGTAGCAGTATAAATAAAAATAGACATAACTAATGCAGTAGTCGTCCAAAACTCAATGATTAAGGTAGATACATATACTGTACTCAGGTCATAAACGCTTGGTAATTTTTTACACCATTATTTGTTAAGCTCGCATTACAAAAGTCTAATATGGTTCGATAGTAAGTACCTTAGCCACACATTATGTACAAGGAAGAGACGACGAAAGCAATGCGGTTGTTAAAAGGCCAAAACCTGCACATTCTTAAATTACATCCGGTTAGTGCAACGAAGTTTAAAAATGTCAAATATTTGCGCACTATTTTTTATTTGTTTTTGTTGTTAAGTTTGCATTATAAATATAGTCTAGTTTGGTTAGAAAAAGTCCCAGTCTTAAATTCTGCATACTTCGAACAAAAACAACCAAAGATAAAATAATGCGGCAATACAAATTTGATCACGAGGGAAACACACAACAACAACAATGACAAGAACAGCAACAAAATGTCTGCTGAGATAATCTGTCGCCCTAGCAGTCACCGGCAACAAGTGTCCCAGTATTTTCTCATTAGTTGCAGATTATTGGTTCCGAGGCTCAGGCACGGTTGATTGACAGGCGGCTTCCCGACGTCAACAAAGGCTGACATAATCGCGGCGTAACGCCTTTCGGCTTAATTGTGTAAGACGTTTAGCTAACCTGCTGTTGGCAGACGTGCGTAACTGCGGGAGGGACGAAGTTGTTTACCCGGCACATTTTGTGCTATCAGCTTTATTACTTCGTGTCAATCACGGCAGCATCTTGAAGGTGCATAATATCAAAAGCTGGTAACTTTTTTTTAATTAGAATTATTTTTTGATCCCAATAGTGCCAAAGAAGTAGCATAGAGAAGTTTTCATAACGTATTAGGAGCATGCTAGTTAAACGACTGTTTTTCTAATACAAAGCAGCAATGAAAATAAAACTTAGCGTGTTTAAACTGTTCTAATGAAACAAAAAGAGAAACTAGGTTCTATGATCATAAGATGGGGAGGGGAGGGGGAGGTGCTTAGTGAGGTATTGATTTTACAACGGAGCGTCAAGGGGGAAAAAACCTTTCAATTCTAGAACCTAATGTAAAGTTCTGACAGTTAACCTTCAAGCTGAAATGAAAAAAAAAAAGGTGTTTGGACGCTTATGGGCAAAAGCAAATAAGGCATTTGACACGCCTCAGCTAAATATATTAAATTAATGGAAACCATCTGGACCGTTAGGACTCCGAGTGTTAATCACCCCCCCCCCCCCCCCCCCCTTCCGTTCCTCCCGTCCCCCCCAAAGGAAAAAAAAAGTTAAACTTCCTGTCCTCCAGACGAATTCGGGATAGAAAAAAACCCTTAAGAATTTTTACACGAATTATTCAGCATGTCACTACGATTCAGCAATATTTTCCACTTTTAACAGAAAGTAGAAACACGTTAGGAATGAAAAGCTAGCAGTCTGCTAATGAGTTGAAGGGTATGGAATAAATTTCATCTACAATATAAAAATATAATTATTAAGCCATTCCAATCAAAATGAAACGTGCAAGTTAAGTTCAGGCGTAATTACAGTAGATAATGATATGTCTTGAATTGATTATGATTTTATATTTAGGTATATCACTGATTGAATTCCGCTTGTGAACCAGAACGTTAAACTGAAGTACCACTCAAGGTTACATCCCGGATTAAAGCAATGGGGTATTGCAATCGAAGCGTAGATTATTCCGGGTTTTGCTTTTGTTGAGCCATTTTGTTTGACGACTCTGGTGCTTTTATTTACGGTCGCTAGGATACCATGTCGCCGCTGACTCGTCTTGCGTGTTCCATCGGTCTGTGTGGTTAAAAAGCACCCTTGCAGCATAATTGGTCTCGTAAGCATACTCGATGAGACGTGTAAACGACTGATCGCCATCATCTTACGAAGTTCAAAAGCGACCTGTGTAGAGTCGAACCCAATGCATTTCCTGCGGGAACATACAAATTTGAGTAATGAATTGAACCCTGGTAAAGTTCGAAATCAGTTAAATTGACTGAGTTCACGTAGATGTATCGTGCTTTTCGGGCTTCATTTAAAATGGGAAACGACACTACGGTTAAAAACAAAAGCTGAATATTTTCAACCTGCCCTCTACAAGAAAAAACGTTTGTGAGTTTACTTTCCTGCAGAACACAAAGACGGACAATCACGGTGAAGAATGAAAGGATTCAAGTGAAAGACGAAGTTTATATTACAATTAAATCTTAAAAATGCTATTTTCAGAAGGAAAAAGAGCAAATGAAACGACAAGCTCATTGTCACGGCCCACATCGCTTTTTTTTTTTTTTTGTCTAATAGTATTCCTGTATTGTTGATTCGCAGGGATCGTTGCATTTTTAGCCGTGATTCGTCGTCTTCTACAGTACAGTGAACTCACAGACGTTTTTAAATAGCGCGTTCTGTAAAAAATAAAGAATGGTGGATATTTGAACATATCAGACACACCTTTGGTTATTACAGCGGGGAACTGCGCAATTTATACATACGCACCCCCTTAACGCAGACAATCTAAGAACACAAACAAAATTTCCGAACCAGACACATAAATCATGTTTGGAACAGCACTCCTTGTGAAGAGGTAACAGACACAGTCGCTCTAAAAGCGTGCACCGTCCTCGCATTCCTCGCGACAAGAAATAGACCCTTCTTAGGGAGCAGGGTGTCTTCCGTCCTGAGGGTTCGGACAGTGCGCCTAGACTTCAGAGTGTTGCCTACTGCTAGATCAAGGTCACGTGGCTTATGGGTCTAGTGTAAGCAATGGGAGCGGCGAGCAGGTGACGAAAGCTTTGATCGTCTGCAAGTGACTCCGCCTTTCCACCCGTGTTCCTACTCGACACGCGACAGCGCAAGGTGTGCGCACCAATTGCGACCAATTTGTCCAGGAGGCGTTTGCCGTCGTTAAATTGCATGCACTCTCCATGATTTCAGTTGCTTCCTCTCTTAAACCTGGCCCCTCTAGATTTGGCACGTTCCTGGCCCGTGTCGCCCGCGCATTCCTACGTGCCCGTATACACTTTTTTTTTTTCTCGGCCCTCATTATACTCTTTCCCTGATTTATGCTCTGTGTGCTTTACTGAATTTCCATTGTTGTATTTTTTTTTTTTTCAAACAATCTGTCTGTCACGAAGTCGGAAAGCGGAAAGAAGCCTGGGCCTATTTTGATGTGAATATTAACGGCGAAGGTGAACTGCTCTGTCACGACTCGGTTTTGCCCACTTTTTTTATTTTTGTCCTACGGTCTTATGAACTGGAGTGGCGCTTCATTTCCTTGCAGATCATAGTACTTAGAATCTGTTTATTAAGAATTTATTCTACGTTTGTAGAGATACGTTAAATGTTCCTACTGTGAGAGTATTTACTCTCACATGGGCGCACAAACGATGATGGTGCTCAGTGAAGCATTGTTTGAAAATAATTTATAAGGATATTTTTTAATAATTCAATATGGTTCATAATTTGATCCAGTTGAACAACATATTGTTCAATATATGCTGTTCAGCGCGACCTTCTGATTATTATAGACTTGTCACACCTCGTTGCGAGGAAAGACCTCACAGAGTTAAGGCTACGGCCTTTGTATATAGAAGACCCTATATGACACCTGTTTGGTTACTCGCGTATAAGTGGTTGGGACTCACGCTATTGCCGCTTTAAATGACTGAACTTCGGCTAACGGATAAGATAACCCTATAATCAAATTTACGGTTACATATTACTGACGACGTCCAGACATTACTGAAGTACAATGTTTGAATGTCTTCCTAGATATCTCGGCCACAATAAATATATAGAAAAAAACACTATCCGAGGGACAATCATTTTACGAAACTTTTATAACTTTATCTCACGGGACCCTGTACGCGCTTATTCTAATGAAGATATGAATTTCATTGCAACGTAAACTGGGAGACGTATACTTCTAAACTGGGATACAGTATGCATACGATGCTCAGTCCTACAAGCAAAATATACAAACACGGGCATGGTGTTCATGTAAAGACAAAACAACTCTTACCTGATTTTCCGACTTGCTTGCTGCCAAGGACGACAATCTTCAATGAAGACAACTGAGTCATTTTCATTATCATCGGAACGGATCCGGTAAACAGCACTTGAACAGCTGAAGCTTGAAGACAAAGAGACCGTAGCAGAAATTATTATTTGTTTTGACGCGTCAATATTTTTCTGACAATGTCTTCAGGTATCCAAAGGGCGAACTTCGCTCAACGTACAGAGTTCGTGTCTTCTCCAGAGCTGCTTCCAAAACACGAAGCTTGATTAGGTGCGTCCGTTCACACCAGGTTCTTTAACATGGCTTTGCAAAGAGGCCGTCAACACTGAACAGTGCAGACTAGCGCCGGCTGTTGGACCCCACGAGACCTGAGGCAGCTGGTGAGAGACTGGCACGCGATCACACTTATTCCAGGAGCTTGAGTATCGATCTTCAAAGCAACTTCTTTCAAGGTCACCGAGTCCAGCCCTGCTGAACGCGCCGGGCACAGGTTTCGCACCCAAAGACGATCTTCGTTTAGCTCACCTCAGACTTCCACATCAGTCCCGGACAGAACGACATGAAGACAGCCAGAATTGCAGATGACAGAACCGGATGAACGACGTCTGGTTGCGTGGGCACCGGCAGTGCCTTCCTGGTGCTTCGAAGAGATCAGAGCAGAGTTGAATGCAACGCGATGATCCTTGTCCCAGCCTGTCCTTGGTAGAAGCGAGGTGTAGGATGTCCTCAAGAACCACAGATTGAAGACGTGTCCTGTCTCGAAGACGGAAAATGATAACCACGTCGGATTCTTCGGAACTCTTGACGGATGAATGCCGACACGAGAAGCTTAAAAATGATGGCGTTGATTGTCGGACAACTTGCGAGGATCTAAGGTAAACTCTATGACCTTAGTACGAGGAGTGCAGTTCAACCCGTGGGACTGGTAAGACGCAGACGCTTGAAAGGAGAGCGCGCTCGTTCCCGGCGCAACGTTAGAGTAGCGAGTGGTTGGCTCGTGCCGAAGGGAGAATGGAATGAGGCGGAGCGCGGGGAGACGATGAGGAGGATGGAGAAGAACCACGTGGTTTTTGTGGGCATCTTTCCTCCGGCGCCGGCGCAGAGCGTTCGTTGCCCGCATTCGCGCGAGCGCTTTTCGTGCGAACGCGCGCTTGCTCGCTCGCTCACCCAAGGGGGGAAATTGCCAGATTCTACAATAGCTAATGTTGCCTGCAATCGCGCAAGTAACATTCGCGCGAGCGATGTAAGTCTTTCGCAGGCGAATTAATTCGAATTTTTGGAAAGTTTCTCGTCGAGTTGTCACTGATCGCTACAAGTCTTTTTTGACTTAGATCGCCTTGCAAGGCGATCTAAGTCAAAAAAGACTTGTAGGTTTCCATGGAAACCTGAATCTATACAGGACTGCCGGATATAATTTTTGTTTGAAGTAATACTATATTTTACTAACTGTTGGGCACTTGGCGTTGCGATTGCGAGAGGTTAATTGCAAACTGGTGTTTATTTCCGGCTTAGTAAATACCTAATTATGTTTAACCTATTCTTTTTTTTCTTTGTCTGCTTTTCCGAACGTCCACAGCAATGCAGAGTGAACCTAACTGTCATACGACGTACGACAGTCCGTACGACAGTGCATACCAATCTTAATTAACTGGTTTAAATAAGTTACAAAACAAAATTGCACAATTTATTAAATTGCATTACTTTTTTTTTTTAGAGTTATACAGGTGTCCAACATAGTTACGCCACATTTGCGGAAGTATACACACTAAGTAAATGAGGAAATAAGATGTAATGCTGTTGTTTCTAATGCAAGCGAATGCTAATTCGTGAACAACAGCAAGATAGCGTCGTACAGATCGGAGCATAAAAAAATAAGATGTCTTAATATTTTTTTTTCAAAGATTTAAGACGATCTGGTTGGTTGATTTTATACGCACGAATTAATTCAGACATGCGAAAATACTACTTATCATTATAACAGACCATTAATCGATTGTGCATCACTGATTCGAAACCCTATTTCCTATCATATGCGTAGTCCAGGCTGTTAGAGAGTGCCGCATGCCATAACAAATTACAAATTGCCAATGCTTAATTACACTGTTCCTTCTACGATCATCGAACTTGTTAAAAAGAGTATTATCATAAACTGTACGTGAAAGGGTCCGACAAGAAAACAGGTCATTGAGAATAAATTTTAAAAGTACCCAAGATGTTGTGAATTTCAGTTGAGAAGGTTGTGATCTATAGTAACCGATAGCGCTGGGCGTGGCTCATTATGTTAATTTACGCTACTTGCTTCCTCATTGGTTCTTCCGCGTCCCCATCAGCTAATGCCGCAATCTGATTGGCTGCCAATAGATAATGAGATGCTTGGGACTTACCGCGCCCTGCGTTTATTAACGTGTCAAGTGAGTGTATACATATACAGGGTGTCCTCAAGCGCACTTCGGGCGTAAAAAAAAAAGAAAAAAAAGATCGTACAAATAAGTTAATGAAAAAAAAAATGCATTGAAACGCTTTACAAAAGTGTCTTTAGGCGGTGCATGTATTATATTCAAATTTTAATAATGTGAGTTACAAAAAGAAAAAAAAACTATTATTTTTTGTTTCTGCCTATGCACAGAGTGGAAAAGTGACTCCACGGTTTCCTAAAAAATCGTTCTTGGGAAACCCAGCTTGCGGAATTCACTCATGACCTACAGATTAATATGAATATCAATTATAAACAGACGCCACATTCCTAGACTCTTTCCAAGGCATTCGACCGAGTTCCTCATAATCGCCTCTTCTTTCAACTTTCAGTGCTCGGTATCGACAAAACTACAATTTCTTGGATTCGGGATTTTCGTACGTCGGTAGTTCAGTTTACCGTTGCAAACAATCATCAATTGATTGTTAGCAATGTCATTATAATAGCGTTGTTAGAATTGTTATCATCATAACGTAGGCAACATCAGGCGTTCCCCTGGGAGCAGGACTCTCCCCCCTCCTATTTCACACATATACATAAATGATCTTCCGCATAACATCGACTCAAAAATTAGGCTGTTCGCAGACGATGGCGTTGTTTACCGTCCAGTCGCAAGCTCCTCCGATCAAATCACTCTGCAGAGGGATCTAACACGAATTAACGCTTGGTGCGATCAATGGTTTATGTTTCTTAACTATACGAGAGGTGCAAACTTGTATCATTCACTCGGAAAAAAAAAAACAACCTACTCTTTCTTTTTCATACTCACTCGATGGCGTTTCAATTGGCTCTACTTCGTCATACAAGTACCTCGGTATCCATCTGGCTTCCACACTTTCTTGGATTCAACATATCGACCTCATCACTGCTGATACTTCGCGGACTCTCGGCTACTTATCCCAAATCAGCACCTTCTCACCTAAAGCAACTATACCCGTTTTCACCTCAAGAAAAAAGCACGTTTTGCGCATTGTTCATACGCGGCGCGAAGTAGTTCTTACGAGATTTGGCTGTCAGGGAAAAAAGCGATACTTTTAGCGTTCGAAACGCTTACGTCTTGGTAAGATAGCATATATGTAATCTAAAATTCACCTATATATCTTAATTATCGAGATAAAGAGGGAAATTAGTAATGCTCCGCGAGGAGCCGGACTTTTTTTTTACTACGGTTCTTGAGGTGAAAACAGGTATAGCGTAAGCTACATTGGTCCACCCCAAGCTCGAGTATGCCTCGTCCATCTGGCATCCTTCGCAAGCTTACCTCGGCGAAAGTCTGGAAGGAATTCAAAATCGTGCAGCCAGGTTCATTTCATCAGCATACTCCCTCGACACCAGTGTAACGCAGCTTAAACCTTACTCTCGAGCTTCCGCTGCTCTCTGACCGCAGAATAATCTCTCAATTATCTCTCGTACATAAACTTTACCACACCAGCACCAACTTATCTGACTCGCTGATATCACCTCCTGACAGAATCTCGTCGCGCCTCAATCACAGCCGTTGCACCAAACGCATAACAGGAAAAAAAAAAAAAAAAAAAAACGAAAAACGATAGAATTTAATACTTCGTTCTTTCCTCATGTTATGACTATCTGGAACTCTCTTCCTGGAGAAATCATCCTTATTACTGACCCATCCACTTTTCGCCAATCAGGGACTCCACATATCCAATAAATTCTAACAAGAGGTAAATGCATTACTGTGACTATTGATTTTGTTTGTTTGTTTATTTTATTTTTCGACACTATTGTCCAGGGGGTTTGGGACAAAAGGCGAATACAGTCACCTGACTGGGTCCCAACCCCTGTAACAACACTCAACAGCAAGGCACAAATCGAGATAGAGAAATAAAATGAAAAGCCAACTCGCAGCACAAGTCAAGAAAGAAATTATTTCATCCAGCTAAAAACTCTTCAGCTTAGAAAATATAAATAAAATAAAAAAACACTGATTAATAACACAGCTCACTAGCAACATTAAAATATGCCGTTAGGTATTTTTTTAAATGAAACATGGAAGTGATTTCCTGGGCCATCTCCTACACACAATAATGTTTGTTTAGGATATCTGTAATCTGGTAGGATATTTTTTGAGTACCATGATTATGGTGCCTGGATCGCGTTTTTAGCATCCTATCCCGCCCATACATCAAAAGTGGTCCCTAAGGGGCAACAAATGACGTCACAGAAGCCGGAGTGTCATGCTGTTGACTGCCGTGATCCTGGCGGTTGGCCGTAGAAATGCTGGCGAAAAGCACGAGCGAACGCGAGTGTCGCTGTCGTCACGGCGTCCCAGGCGTTCCAACTTCCGGCTGCTGTAGCTTCCGTGGACTGTCACAGTGGAGAGCGACCTGCAGCAGAACAGGCGTCTGCCATATATAGCACAACTGTTGGGACGCCGCCAGGATCGCGACCAGCAACAGCATAACACTTCTATGACGTCATCAGGCGGAAATCGAGGGACCATTTTTTTGGGCGCGGTAAACACACGAGTCGGAGACGCGCTCCAGGCACCATACCATAATTAGTTCTCATTTTTGGTTTTGAAAACTGCTGGTGCCTCAGGTTGGAATTTGTTTGCTTGGGTAGGTACGTCTCGTGAAAGATGTCGGGATCAATGTTAATTTGTGTATGAATTGAAATTGCCACCTTTAGACAAAAAAGGTTATCTACCGTAAGTATTTATGTTTATTGAAACTATAGGAAGTTGATTGAAACCGGGGCAAATTATCAATTAGCCGAACCGCGCGTTTTTGTAATGTAAGTAATTGCTTAATATTATTTCCTCTGGTTTTATTTCTGTTTCCTTTTTTTCTATTTTAGTGTCAAAATGTTCTGTATTACCCCACCAGCTACCTCCCCCCCCCTCCCCCTCCCCCCCCCCCCCCCCCCCCCCCTTAAGGAGAAATAAATTAAATGAATTGGAAAGAAACCGTCTGGTTGATGAGGCTGCTCAGAGATGGCACCACACGCGCTCGGATCTGCTGGATCTGATTTCGGGTGTTCATCTCAAAGGACCTTTTTCATATTTTTGCTTTTGTGTTGTGCCATCTCCAAGTAACAGCGCCAACCAAAATGTTTTCCTCTCTGTTCATAAAAAAAAAGGCATTGTTTGTAATTTACTTTAATATAAAAAAATAGTATTGTAAACGCACCACCTTAAGGCCTTTCTCGCACTGCTTATACGTCATACAAAAGACAGTCTGCATACAGATTCGAACGCGAGTCACCACAGGATCCCTGCTTTGAATGCCGCATGGCAATGAGTCCCAGGATAAGATTGGCTAGGGACATTCGAACCACGGGCGGGAGGAGGGTGGTAAATGCGGTCTGTTACCTCCTTTTGGTCCCCTTTTTTCTAAGAGTGTAGTGTTTGCAGACTCTCTTTTGTACGATTTATGTTTTAATGCACTCTCCGTGTATCGGTTAATATACAAGATTTTTTTTTTTTTTTACTCCCGGTTTGCATTTGAGATTGTTCGAGGCTTGGATGTGTAGGACTTTTACAGCGCTGCATTTTTTATGTGCCTGAGTTTGTGCAATTTGGATCAATTTATGCGCTCGCAAAGCTGTCATATTTCATAGGATGCAAGGACTTGTCAATCTACACTGGGAAGGTTTTTTTTTTTCCCTCGATCACCTGTTTTAGGACTATGAAGGTAATGCATTGATTTGATTTAATAATAATATTAATAAAAAAAAGCGTTTCTATAAATGTGGATTAATCCAGTATCGGCACTAACGCCACCAAGCCTGACCGGAAAAGCTCAAAAGGTACCACTTGGGAATTTCAAGACATTCCGAAAACGTGTGAGCATCTGGAAACGATCGATCGCCCTTCCGCCTAGCCACTGTCGTTAAAAAAGAAATACAAAAAAGCACGCTCTTTTTTTTTTGTCATTTCCCCTTAGCCATCTGCTTCATATCTTCCCCTCCCTTTGCTAAAGAGCCAGCGGAGGAGAAGTCCAGAAAACGTAACGTCCAAAATAGAGCGGTATATACGTTAGCGAGACGTCAACAATTCCGTTTTTGTAACGCAAAAAAAAAACACAAAAAAAACGCGTATCGGAATGTTTTGCATTCCACGGCAGAATGTTCAAACTGAAATAGCCACTATACTCTGTAACTTCCTCTAAAGCTTCGGCAACCCAATAGGCCTTTTTTTTTTTTTTTTTTTCAAAACAGTGCGCGCCATCTACTAGCCGCGGCGCCAATGATCCGGTTCCGCCATATATTTTTATTTATTTTTTTATTTACTCTCAAGGCCGATGCATTACAGAAAAAAACTGGGTAAAGCAAACAAAAAAATTAAATTAAATGTTAACATAAACACAACATTAAAAACAAATACCTCCGACTTGCGTAACAATACCAACAATTTATAGGCAGACGTTTCGTCTCCTATGCGGGAGACATCATCAGTGCAGCTAGGAACACCCGACTAGCTACCAGCAACCCGACTAGCTACCAGGTTGCTGGTAGCTAGTCGGGTGTTCCTAGCTGCACTGATGATGTCTCCCGCATAGGAGACGAAACATCTGCCTATAAATTGTTTGTATTGTTACGCAAGTCGGAGGTATTTGTTTTTAATCATGATTCCCGGCTTTTGGAACATTTTTGCATAAACACAACAGCCGGCCGGGTTACAAAAATGGTGGCAAATGGCAGACTTGAAGCGGACGGTGTCGGTGATCAAGGCGATGGAGGAGGGGACGTGTTTGGTGAAGTCCTTTGATACTTCGTTCACGAGTAACGAAAACCAATACAAGTGACAAAGCACATTCCCCTGGAACAGAATGGCGGCATTCAGTTTAAACTTGTGCTGTGCACCGCCATTCGCTTCGTAAATCCTGCACCGTCACGCAGAGGGTGCTTCAAAGATGTCGCTACTTGTACGACGCTGTTATCTAAGGACTTTAGTGTTTGGGCTCGTACCGTGAGCACGTGTTGGACACCAGGGTCTGCGTCCGAATTTGGCGTGAACTCGGGTCGGCTCGTGTCCAAAACCAGTGCAGCATCAGCACTCGGTAAGGACTCGATCGGATCCAATCTCACGATCCGTGCCCATGGATGGATGAATGAATGCTAACGGCTGTACCCTTTGTAACGGGCGCTAGCTCGCGCCACCAATTAAGAACCAAAAATATGATTTCTTTCCTTCGCCAATTTGCTTACCCCCTAAACTTTTGCAAAAAAAAAAATAATTGGCGATGCCAATGTTGCTTGATGGGGTCTACTGAATCGACGTAAAGTTTCTCTAATCGATAAACAAAACAAAAATTACACCTGTCGTTTTTATGTCTAACTTTTTCGCATGAACGTGAGGTTTCAGGGTATCCACTTGGGTGAATGCACTTACGTTGCCTCTTGAAGTTTGAGCATAAATGTTTTTAAGCACACAGCGTCCTTGTATCCTAATTGCACATACGTGCACCTCATTGCTTTTCCTTCCTCAGTGCATACATCACCATGATTACATCCTCGAGCGTGCACACTCACAGCAGAACTTCAAAGAAGCACGGCGAGAGGCAAGGAGCGCGTGCTGAACCTAGGCAAAACGTTCGAAAGAGACGCCTTGCCGTTCTTGCCTAGTCAGCGACCATAGGGTTATCCTCTTCATTATACCGTATATGTGTGTTACTAGCAAAAGGCGATCAGCTACGTAATCGGCATTCATTATATAACGTGATATGAGCGCATCAGTTATAAAAGTTTATAAGTGCATTCATCAACAAGCTCGCAAATTTATTGAATGATTTTTAATTTATGTAGTCGTTAATTTGTGACGTAGGTTGTTAGGTTGCTCATAAACAAAAGAAAGTTTCCACAAAACTACAATAAATGATCCGCAGTCTGTGACTCTTTCCGAAAATAAGCCGTGATATTTCTTTAGTTTCTGAATAAACGGGGATAAAAACATTTTTGTTTGCGTTGGTGCCCGATGAACCTAAACCACGTGACCACAGCACGTGGCCCAAGCCACAGGGTGCAGTGCCCAGTCCGTTGTCTTGGGTGATGGTTCGTGGGCTGTCAACGATACAAACGACCCAGCCAGTCCCGCGAGCATGGGTGGCTTCGGTCTCCATGTCGGTGTGCGTGGAAGAAGTTCGCTAACCTTCGTTGAACTTGACTCTGGACCCGGGCGTGATTTGTTGGCGTGTCGGCGGGCGGGGGGCACACGTGACACTGACAGTGAACGCCAAGTCCTTGAAAGTGAAGCGAACGACGAAGAGAAGGTGCGACCGCGCTGCGCTGGTTGAAGGCCAACGGACTGTTGAAAGCTTAAATGGGAGGTCCTTTTGGAAAGTGAACCGCATGCCCTCCCAAGCATAACTTGACGGATGCTATTTTTGTAAAAGACTAGAAAAAATATAAAAAGTTGCACCTGTCTCCTGAGGGCAGACCTTGGCCTGTAGTTTAATTTCGTCCTTCAGGAGCCTGCTACCAGTGACGAAGCACGTAGACAACTTGGGTAAAGAATAGGAGTATGGAGAGATAATTCAGCGACCACGTGCATGCAATATACAGCTATAAACCCCGAATAATCTACGCTTAGAGCACGGATTCTCAATTTGGGTTCATAGGAACCCGTAGGTTCTGCAGCATACGCTCAGACGTTCCTTGAGTACCCGGAGGAGTTCCTGGAGCTTCCAAATTTCCTCTGCTATCCCTGCCTCTATAACTATAAGTAGTGTGTTTCCCCCAGCTTGAAAATTATTTGAGAAGACCTGAACCGTTCATTCGTGCATAGCAATGCCCCATACACTCCCGTGTGTGTGTGCATTATTGTTTACAAGGTCTCTAGGCTTCTGACAGTGCTGTACGGAACGGCGTTCCAAGGAACGAAGTTCCTGGAACGTGTTTTTTTTAGGAGGAACGGAGGAACGCCATCGTTCCATCTTGCATCGGTGAAACTGGAACGGGAACTCGTCACGTTTTTTAGGAAACGGCAGAAGGAACAGCGTTCCTTTCTTATAAGTTCCTCCAGTTCAACAACAAAAGTGTTATTACCTGGGGGATCCCCAGTGGCGACTGACTGCTGGGCAGCGTTTCACCTTATGTTGTACCGCAGCGAAGAGATGTGCCATAGAGCGAAGAGCTCGCGCTTGCCCGCCCTTTCTCGGCTCGAGCGCGCGCGCTCGAACGCATACAATATAAAAATTAAACACACTATAATGAAATAGGAGACAAGCATAACTACATTGATTTGCATGTGTGTGTGTGTGTGTGTGTGTGCGTGTGTGTGCGGTTCTCTGTGCGTGTGTGTGTTTCATCAATCTTCATAAGCTCGTTTGCGCCCTTACGTTTTGTACGCTGATCACTTCTCTAAGTTCCAAATGTATTGATCATGTTAGTGACAAAATATCTTTTAAAGGGGCCGTGCAACGAGGTATTGGGTTGGAATGTTTCTCACTTTACACAAGCATACTGACGACAGTGTGACCGAAGTATACCCTCACGGCACGCCGTTGTACTTCATTGACGATTTCAAGTTTAAGAAAGGGACCATTTCCTTCACACTCTCCTTCGCAGAGCTTAATGACGTAGTCACGGGGATTACTCCTTGGTGACGATAGTTGAATGCGGGTTATGAGGTTGACACGAGCACTGCCGAAGCAATCCATGGAGCGAATTAATATCTGTCGAGAAAGCGACGAATTTCGCCCGGCAGTTCGTTTGTTTTGCGCGCGGTGCAGAAGCACATTTTCTCACGCCACCCGCCAAGTTACAGTGTAGCAGAGCTAACAAGTCTTGACGCCAGAGTCCCGACGAAGTTCGCCACGTTTTTCTTTGCACCATGGAGTCTAGCTTTCAGGCTGTGACAATCAATACCTCGACGAACATTTGGGCAGTGGTTTGTGCCCACTGCCCGAATTACAATGACGTTACAATGACGCGAATAGCCGATAGCCCGAACTCTAACAATATCTTCAGTCCAGTACGTTCGCAGGGCTTTGCCAACCCTAGCACGTAACTATGATGGACATTTGGCGGAATGTAATTGGCGCCAGATTGTGTGGTGGCATTTTCCTGGCTGCGAACTCATGGGGTGAATTAGTGTTAACGAGTTTCTCCAATCCTGTTCTTGGATTCTCAGTGCGTCTTGAGAAAAGCTAGTGTGTGTTTCGTAGATTACGGACGTCAAGAATTAATTTTGACTGAAAGAAAACGAAAGTAGCTGCACGTTCCCTTTGGAGTTGTCATAAAGGTTATTTTGTACGGTTTATGCCAGCTTAGTGATGTGAGTGTCACACAAGTACACTCGCGCACAACAATGATAAGGGGGAGATTCGTCGGTATCTGTATAGTCTTGTACGCAAAGTGGTCAACAATCTTCTAGGTGAAATATTGTTTTTTATCTCTCGTTGTATCCCTGTTCCTAATCTGCGTGTTTGTTTTCGATGTCTTTTTATAATGTACACTCCTGCTTAGACTTGACAAAAAAAAAAATAACGCCTGAAGAGTTTCAGGAGAAAACATGATTTCGGGAGATTTCCGTGACGATCGCAAAGAGGAGGATGATTTGAGCGGTGCACAAAGCGAAACCGGTGACACTTTTGGTAGCAAACCAAAAACACTGAAAAAAAAAAAAAAAAACTTGTGACAGAGTTTGAAATTTTATAAAACTGTAAACTAAAAAAAAAAAATAGATTCCGTTTTTTAACGCATCAGTGCAGCAAATTACATGAGAAATGTACAAAAAAGGTTATTGAGAATGCCGAAAGCATAGTTCCTAGTTAAACAGTATTTAAAAACACAAAATTAAAATAAATAAAAATATTGTTTCCGCCCGGGATCGAACCGGGGACCTTGCGCGTGTGAGGCGCACGTGATAACCGCTACACCACGGAAACAGATGGTTCGCTCTGCTCTGAACTTCAAACAACCACTGTACCTTTGTCAGTCTTTTCTTTTCGTATTATTATTGCTGTTATTAACCTTTACTTTCCCGTTTTATAACCCTTGTCATACCACTCTGGGCTCTATAAGCTTTTATGTGTACTGGGCATCCTTTGAACCTCGCCACGCTTCCTAAACTGCATTGAATGCTGTGCATGCCCGTCTTTCTTGACGCTGTGCATAGTTTGCTCACATCAGCCAGTTTTAACTGCTGCCGCCGACTGCTCACGTCAAAAGCAGTAGTACATACAGCTCGCGATAAAACAAAAAAAGTCCAAAATGGAATAAACAAACGAAGGAAGTCCGAAGAGAAGGAAACTCGCGCGGAATTTGCAGGGCGTTTCTTTTTCGGAAAGCTGCGCTTCCCAAAAAAGTTAGTGGGCGAACGGCCGAGAGAGACCTCGGAGGCCAAAACGATGTGGCGACGTGCCCGTGAAGAAAGGCGTAGGTCGCGAAGACGGGCGTAAAAACGCATGGTATCGGGAAGCAGCCCCCTATGACTCATCGCGGAGTTACGCTCGCACGGCAGCGCTACAGTGGCTGCGGCGCTGCGGTAAGGCCGGTAAGGCTCGCTATCTCCAACTCCGGCCGGTAAATATATATATAAAAAACAAAATTAGCCAAGCCCTCAAAGAAAAACAACAGCAACAAAACAGATCCCATTATCTTTAGCGTTCCTCCGTCTGCTGACCAGCAATGGCCGCCTCCTTTTTCCTGTTGAAATCACTGTAGTTGAAACGGCCGAAGCGTCTTCTGTTTCGTTTTTTTTTTTTTTTTATTGGTAGATTCGAAGTAAGCTTGCTCCCGCCCATGAACACGGAGAGTAGGTTTACGGCTCCGGACACTAAACGCAAGCAGACATTTGCGAGCTGCATAAGCTGCGCCAAGCTCTGGAAAAGCTCGGAAGTGCAGATGATGTCTAGAAATTAAGTGTTTGCATTTATATTGCCCGGCACTTCACCCATTATTTCATATAATAAGCACCATAATAACACTTGCGAAGTGATGGTTAAAATGTTCAAAATAATGCAGCAGGTTACCCTTTTTTTTTTATTTTAGTTTCTTTCTTGTAGATAGAAGCCGCTTATCAACGACTGCGCCGAAGGCCAATGCAAGACGGCTACGCTCGAAATTGGTCCACCATGGCAAAAATGTAAATATTCTTATAGAATTACATTGTATACACATTTCTTTCGGTATTCTCCCGCTTCGTGTGTACACTCTAGACCTCAATTGCTGGCACGGCTGGCACGGAAAGCAGACGCCCAACAAAAACCTGCCACGTTGTATTGCCGGCGTGGCAAGGTGAGGTAGGTGCTGCCATCTTTTGATAATATTGTACGACGCTTTTCGGCGTCAACACTGCAGTGGCTCCATCTGACAAGTAAAATGGAAGACAACTCTGCGTTTAATAAAGCGCGGCAGATCTGAATCTACACAGACTGATAAATATCAACCGTAATTATAAAGGGAGGCCGCGGATTTTTGTCTGACCTGAGGCTTGACGTCAAACCTCGATGTTAGACTTGCTCGGCAAACCTTCGCCCTTGTAGCGAAATTGGTCGAAATTAGGGGTGTCGCGAACTTTTGTCGAACCAGATTTTTAGGTCGAACTTTCGGGGTTCGACTGTGTCGAACCGGTTCGACTGACTTATGGACAGTGTTGCCTAACTTCTACACAAAAATGTTAAGTTTTGGTGAATAGATATTTTTAAAGTCAGTTAGTTTATATTTGATGAAGGGATCACCAATGTTTACCCAATATAAAACAACCACAAACAACACATATGTACCTAATTTCAGTGATATAGTTGGTTGTTAATGTGGCACAATTAATCGTTCTCCGCAATAAAGCAATCGACTTTTCTTCCGTCAGGTGGCGCCAACTCGTTTTCGATTTTTGCGCGTGCGCACGAAAATCAAACTTCAGTCGAAATTTTGTCATAAGTGAGAAGGTCGAAGGAGTCGAACTTGGTCGAACTCGAGCCTGGGCAGATTCGCAGAGTCCCTAACCATAACTCATAACTATAGAAATTAATAAAGCATGCTGGGATTTTTTTTTTTTGTGCATGTGGGGTAAAAAGGGGGGGGGGGGGGGGGGGGGCTGACGGTTACAGGGCCTGCCGTAAGAGTGGTAGTCACGCTTCTGCTGCTGGCTGCTGATGTTATTTGTTTTCTTTAAGGGCAACTCCGTCGAAAACGAAACCAAAATGAAATATGATCATAGTCGAAATATTACGTCAAAATGAAGCCGCGTACTCCACTAAAACCGATTTTAAAGATGCGACCAGGTGATTATAGCGGGCGGCAAGAGCGTTAGCTTTTATTCGAGGAACACTGGAGCAGCACCTTTTGTGACGTCAGGTTGCCGTGAAGCTGCGGCTGACTGGTTGTACCGCGTACCGCAGCACCCTTGTGACGTCACGTCGCAGCCGTACGGCTGATGATCAGTGTTGCCATCCCACTAGCAGATAGTTTTGGTTTTGCCGTACACACCCAAAACCAAACTACGAGCCGTGATATTTAAAAAGCTACGCACAATATCGAGAAAAAAAAAGTTATACCTTGTAATTCAGGGACTCTGGTTTAGCTGAGAACAGTTGTAATCCCAAATTCAAAAATATTGACCGGAGTTGCCCTTTGATTAAATCCCCTCGCTTAGTGTGATTTTGAATTACCAGGCGATGTCGGCCGCATCTATCGAGACCTAGAGAGCCTAGATTGAAGAGAGGGTCCATCTCAGACCATGGGGAGCGTTTGCAATCTAATGGCGGACACCTTTTGCGGCGATCGGTCGCTAGTGCGCATGCCGTGTGTTTACGCGTGGCGAGGAGGAAAGCAGGAGAAAAGGCGGAGCCGTTCGCAAACGACCAACGCTTTTGGCACCTCCTCGCAGCTCGTATTGCAAATGCCGCCCATAAACCACGTGACCACAATCGAGCACTTGGACACTCTCTGTAATGCAGGCTCTCAATCCAGACCTCGTGCAGCTTCGCACTTGTTTTCAACTATACTCTGTTTCATACTTAGCGTGCAACGCTGTCAAAGCTACTGGCGCGAGCACGTGGCTTCATGGATGGTTTTGTTTGCGCGAGAACGCGTGCAAATGATCAACGAGATTGAGCCCCACGCTCGCGCCAGTAGCTTTGACAGCGTTGCACGCTAAGTAGGAAACAGAGTATACCTGGCTCGCTCATGGCAGGCATGCAGGTAACTGACGACCGAACGTCTCGCGTCGCTTTCGTTCACATGGCGTTCCAAGCAGCAAACAATGACAAATATGCGGTACACCATTCATGAACACGTGTCGCTGCCTACCTTCGGTATAGACGCTTTCAGCGCGCGCCAGATTGAGCTGTCATTGCCGACCTTCTCTTGTCTTACCGAGATGCCGAGCAACTGAAGCGGGCGTTGACGGGTCTCCAATAGGGCACATGCTGGGGAGAAGGACACAGTAACACTTAAAATGACAATAACCTGTCCTGCTCTGGCAATGATGAAGTGAAGCGAACGGAATAAGAGGGAACAAAAACTGAAGGTCGGTTATGGTGGCGCCCATGCACCGCTGTCTGAAAGCGTCTATAAAGAAAAACTGTTGCTTGCCGTATAGCTCAATGGAAAACGTTTGGTTTCTGACACTAAGCTCTGCCCGCGTTTCGAAATGCAGTTTTCGCTGTAGGCTAGCGTGAATATTTCTTTACAGAAACATGATGGCGAATTTCTTAGTTCACTCGCATAACTGTTGGTAATTAACCCAGAAAAACGAGGTCAGTTTTATTTTTTTTTTTTGTTTTATTTTGCAAGGGCACACAATGTCGTAAACTACTTGTACACTCCTTGAAATCCTCACATCCCTTAGACAATGCATATGTCTGTCATGCATCAGCCACTAAAGCAGCGGTTACCAAACACCGCTTCCGCAGGGCCATTCCCAAAGCAATCATTTCTCAGTTATATGCTAAGCATGAGTTTAATAGCATTGAAATTGAATGAGTTTTTCTAAACTATTTCAGTTTCGTTTAAGCAATTAAAAAAATGGGAAAAAAAATGAAGCAACAGTATTGAAACTGAAGGAGTATTTTTAAATGTATTTTGAAAATACGCTAAAATGAATCGCATAAGGGAACGAGAACTCTGTCGCAACAAGTCTAGCATATATTTTAAGGATCACGCGCAATGCAAAGTAAACAAACAGTGTAGGTTTATGAAGAGCAAAGAAGGTTTACATATTAAACGTTTATTTGGGCTGTATCGTCCGCAATTACTGCATTGCAGTAAAAACAGATGGATACATCTACATGCATTTTCGTAAACACGCGTACAATCGTCAAAGGTATGAATTACATGAAGCAAGTACTGTCTTGTTAAGCAAAGAGGTGTGGTATTTCGTGATAGCACACGCATCATTCAGAAACTATACGCTTATTCAAGAACATTGTCTTCTAGTATTAGGTGCTGGTGCAGTTACTTTTAATTTTGGTAACCGAAGCTGCGCGACGTTTGGCATGCTCTTACGTATTCGTTTTAAGCACAGCACTGCATCTAGCAATTGGACTTTCCAAATTCAAAGACACTGCAACAAGACGACTGTTGTCTCCTACTCACGCAACATATGCATTCTAGCAAAATGTTCAATGCTCGCGCATCTTTATGTGCAAACAGCTTTTGATGCATCAAAAAGACATAGCAGCAGGCACGTAGCCAGGGGGGGGGGGAGGGAGCCCATGGGGCCCGGCCCCCCCCCCCCCCCCTCCCCGAAATCTTCCATTTTGCTGGGCCCCCTCATACAGCATTTTGTCATGGGCGGCACCCCCCCCCCCCCCCCCCCGAAACAAAATCCTAGCTACGTGCCTGCATAGCAGGTGTAAATGGGTCGCTTGTCTCGTAGTATTAAACAGAAATTTGAGGCCTGTACTATTGGGTAGAACATAATACAGATTGACTTCTATCAAATGTTGTAACTTGGCAAGCAGCTAAAGCCCTTCAAATACACTATAAAGAACACTCTAATATCTCCAATCACTGATAGCTGGTGCAGCACACAATTAATATGGAACTGTGTCTCAAGCGTTCTATTATTGAAAAATACCATCGATTGAGACAACATTTAAAGCGACTGCATCTCACAGAAACAACTGGCAGAGATCAAGCTTTTTCACCTCAAGAGAAAGTGTTTAAAGTTTCTGATTCAGGTGTAGTTAGGCCAAAGCGCAATCAATTGTGTTTTACAATCTGCAAAGTCCAAATCCACACTAGGCGTGCGGTGTGGTACACTGCTTTGTAGCTGACCGCTTAGTAACTGTATTGTACACAATCCAACTCAGCAAAAACACCACGCTACTAAAGGCTATTCCAGTACCCAGTAGGAAAAAACATGGTCGTATATCCGTCAGCGTCATTGGTTCCTCCCCAATCTCCCGTCTTGAAATTTGTTGCCATTTCACAGATTGGTTGAATTCCGCCTTCAACTTGTACCTTTCGAAGAAACCAGCCTCAAATGCCTGAATCAAAAGCTTCCCAACGGCCTTCCTGTACGGAGATGTGCACCTGATCATGGGACCTGTGATAAAATTGGGAAGGAATGATTCCTGTTCAATGTAACCTCGCGTCATAAGCTGTCGTTTGAAAACGTCCGTCGAGTTCAGGGCTCCGTCGAGAAACATAAAAGTGTCCTTTCCCTGTGGCCTAATGTTTATTTTACCAGACGGATCTAGGCACTCGGCTGCCGGTCTTACGCGGATGCCCCTTTCGATTTGAGGTTTCTCCGCGATGTCTTCAGGAGATGTGAGGAAACAGATATTGAATCCCCAGGAAGCCGGACCCCGTTCAGTCGTGAACTTAATAACTGGTCCATCCAGAGGAACGTTCCACAGCAAGGATATGAGTGCTCCTTTGAATCCGGTTGCAAGTACCGTCACAGCAAGAGACCATATTCCTAGAATGATTCTAAGGGGTTGGTTATGAACGTTGTGCGCGTTCAGGTGGTAGCTTTGTTGCAGCAGCGAAGCCGCAAAGAGAGCAATCAAACTGTGAACATTTGCCACTTTTCGCAAAGAATTTGAGGTGATGACGAAACTTACTAGAACGCATAAAGTAAGGGATCCAAAAAGGGCAAGCCAGACGCCCCCAGTAAAGGGCAAGAGGAGTACCATTTCTCTCGGCAAAGGAACTCGGTCCTTCACGAAATAGACAAAACCAATGCTCTCGTAGGAGCAGGGCGCGTACAAGTTGGGAAACATAGGTAGCCTATCTACAAACGAGGGCGTGTACAAGAGCATGGTTGGATCTCTCAAGACTTTCAGAGACAGAAAAACATTTTTTTTCTCGCCGTAGTTAAAAATAGGGACGGCTTTGAATGAAGCGTTCCTTTGAACTATTACCTTTTCCAGGGACCCGATTTTGTGACTCTCGCAAAAGTTGGGATGACGGCACAAAACAGTTATCTTGCTGTTCCGAAGAGGTTCGTCCTTGAAGAGCTCACGGGGATCCAAATTCCGCCTGCAGTTGAGGCACTTGACCTTGTGATTTTCGGTCAGCCAGATTTTTTGATTTCGACGAAAAAATACGAATACGCCACTCCCTTGGTTGAACCGAAGTTTGTCAAGGGGGTTCACGATGGAGTTCCAGTCAACATCGGTAGGAATCTTCAGGTCCGTGCAAACAACGTACACGTATATCACGTAATGAGTAGAGAATAGGTCGTATTTTAGTCTCCACTGCGTCGATTTGCAGACTGGAATGAGCACGACGTAGCGGTCATTTTCCACCGCTTTGCACTTCCAGGAGGCACAGAGTTTTTGGGATGTGCTCAGGATTCTGCTGGAAACTGGCGCTTTTTTCAGGAACCGGGTCAGGTGAAGTGACTCGTCCATTCCGAATTCTGGAGGCACAGCAATGTCAAGACGCCCCATCTTGGCGAACTCAACTACGTAGTCCTTGAACGGAGGAAACTGAATGATCTCTTTCCAGAAAGGGCACTCATCATTGGCTGTCTTTGTAGCCACAGTCGCTACGAGGTACAGTGTAAAAACTAGTTTCTGCAGTTGCATCTTCTCCTACGAGAGGGAAGCGGGCCTGGGAGAATTAGCTTTGACTGATACCGAGTCGTGTGTCTTCCAGTGATGGTACGCCAGAGCTCCTTTATAAAGCATTCCCAGTCACTTCAACGCTAACCCCTTTTGACACATTCGGTTCACCGATTGGCTATCAATGTACCGCAGTACGATGACGTATAGTGCCGGCGTCCAATCGCAGCTCCACATCAGTATAATGTAGATCAAAGGTATTGGGTGTTTAAATCATTAAAAGAAACTGAAAGACACTCTTGTTTTGAGAATGTTTTGTTCAATAAAATGCTTCTGACCGCTTTCATCATGAGCGGTTTCTTTCTCGTATCGCGGTCGTTGAACCATCACGCCCAAATATTGGAACAGGTAAATACTAGAGTCGTTCAGGCCCTGGCTGAAAGTGCTTCAAAGTTCGTTCGGGTAAGTGTGATTTCTTAGATGTGAGGATTGCGTGCTGTGACGTGAACGTAACTTCATGTCCTTGAGTGTCATATTATTGATGTGCTGAAATTTCGATCTCTTTGAACGTAAATAAACACATACCTTCGGTGTCACGTTTAGCGTGACAGCAACTTTATTTACGGAGTCGCTTTTCGTCAACTTAGTCCGTCTGATCACGATTTTAATTCAAGTAATGCGCAGGAACTAGGCCATCGCTCTTACTGTGGTGTGTCGTCGTCGGTTCACATATAAGGACCATTAGACTAATCGCATTGACGACAACGACAACTAAAGCATTGCTTTGTGGGACTCGCTGCTGGTATGAGTAACCCATTATTTGCATTTTTTTTTGGTTCCGGTAAAGATGTAACAGATAAGAAATTTCTAGGAAACGAAACGAATAACATATTTTCGTAACATATTTGTAAGGAGTAAAAGAACTTTTAGAGTTCAGCTATTAGGCGCCCGTTTCCGGCTTGAGCGGCGTCGGCGTCGCCGTCGCCGTCGGCGTAACCGTAACGCGTCAGCGTAACGCATCGGCGTGACGCGTCGGCGTTGCCGTAACCGTAACGCGTCGGCGTCGCCGTAACCGTAACACGTCGTCGTCGCCGTGACCGTGACGCGTCGGCGTGACGAGTCGCCGTCGGCGTAACCGCGCGGTGCATTATGGGTAGGATTCCGTGTTTTCGGAGTTTATTTCTCGTGAAATTCGGAGGGTGTTTTTCAGAGTTTATTTTTCACCGGGGATTTGGGGTTATTGGAGTTTATTTTTGTTAGATTCACAATTCTTTGAGATTCGGAGTTTATTTTACTGTGTAAAATTTAAAAAATTGAAAACAAAATAAATAAGGTTCGGGTACCATGACCCGTTGTCCCGAAGGAACCTCGACGTGCTAAAAAGCAAACGCCTTTTTGTCAGAAGTTCCAAATTTCAAAGGGAACTAAGTGGAATCACCTCAGGACCACTGACCTTGTGCCCTTATTAAAGTTTAGTTGTAAAGCTCCGTCTTTTTTGCTGTTTATTTTGTCGCTGTGACCTCGAAATTCGGAGTTTTCGGATAAATCCGAATTGACGGAAAATTTACGGGTGAGTGTTTCTCGAATTTTTTCGGATTGATCCGAAAACATGGAACCTTAATTATGGGAAACGTCCCATAATGCACCGCGCGGGAGGGAGGAGGATGGAGGGGGAGGGGAGAGAAGGAGGAAAGGGGGAGGAGGATGGAGGAGGAGAAGAGGGGGAGGAGGCGAGGAGCACGGGAGGAGTGGATTTGGAGGGAAGAGGAGAGGGTACGGATGAGGAGGAGGGGCATGCCGTCCCCTCCGTACCCTTCCCTCCTCCTCCTCAAGAGCTGCGTTCTAATTCGGCATTACAGGAAGTTGTAAACGCCTTTCATTTTTATTTCCCAGCAGTAATGAGAGCGGGAGAAGGGGCTGTTTCTACTGCAGCAGTCTTGTCGCTTTAGCAGGAAACTGAGCTGTGCCAACTACATAGCTTTTTTGTTAACCTCCGATGTAATGCTCATAGAAAATATGAAGAAGTACAAAGATATACAACATAGATGGCGTTGTAAACTAGCACGTCCTTCGCATAATGTCAAGCGTTATTATTCGCCCAGCAATTGAAGTGACTCCCTAGTGGCAAAATCGATAAAAACTTACAGTTCCGGGAACAAAAAATGCGACACGAAATGCTCTTCGAGCTCGTCGTTTCCCACCCATGCTTTATTCGAAAACCCATGTCTGTCCGCCGCAGTATTCTAGAACTTGCTCAAGGGGACCTCTTTTGTGTACGTTTGTTGCATACCGCCCTTTACGAAGCCACCGGATACGCCCCCGGCACCGCCTCCAACGAAGCCTCCGCTGACGCCGCCGCCACCACCACCTACGTAGCCACCGGATACGCCTCCTGGACCGCTACCAATGTAGCCTCCCCCGATGCCGCCACCTCCCATGTAGCCACCGAACGCGCCTCCTTTGACACCGCTTCCTTTCACGTAGACACCGGATTGGCCTCCTCCCATGTAGCCATCGGACACGCCTCCTTTGACACCGCCTCCTTTGACACCGCCTCCTTTGACGCCGCCTCCTCCAACGTAGCCACCGGATATGCCTCCTCCAATGCCGCCACCTCCCACGTAGCCACCGGATATGCCACCTCCTCCCACGTAGCCGCCGGATATGCCTTGTCCAACGCCCCCACCTCCGACGTATCCACCAGATATTCCTTGTCCTACGCCGCCGCCTCCGACGTAGCCACCGGTAATGCCTCTCTGGGTGCCCCCGCCTTTTACGTAGCCACCGAACGCAGGTCCTTGAACGTAGCCTCCTTTGATGCCGCCGGAGTAGCCGCCCTTGACGTCGCTGATGTAGCCTCCTTTGATGCCGCCGGAGTAGCCGCCCTTGACGTCGCTGATGTAGCCTCCCTTGGCGCCGCCGCTGAAGCCTTTTCCCGCGAAGCCCCCATACGCGCCTGGATACTGGAGGCCGCCGTGCTGGAGGCCACCCTGCTGGAGACTACCCCGCTGGAGGCCACCCTGCTGGAGACCACCCTGCTGGAGGCCACCCTGCTGGAGACCACCCCGCTGGAGGCTACCCTGCTGGAGGCCGCCGTACTGGAGGCCACCCTGTTGGAGACCACCCTGCTGGAGGCCACCCTGCTGGAGACCACCCCGCTGGAGGCCAGCCTGCTGGAGGCCGCCGTACTGGAGGCCACCCTGCTTTAGACCAACTTGCTGGAGGCCACCCTGCTGGAGACCACCCCGCTGGAGGCCACCCTGCTGGAGGCCGCCGTACTGGAGGCCACCCTGCTTTAGACCAACTTGCTGGAGGCCACCCTGCTGGAGGCCTCCCCGCTGGAGGCACTGCCCTCCCTTCATGTCGCAACCAAAATTGGGCATAGGCAGCGGAGGAGCCATGATAGGAGGGGGAACACCAAATACTATGGTTTTTATGGTGCCCATACTTGCGATCTGCGCCAAAATGAAAAAAAAAAAAGCAAGAGCATTAGAGTGGTACAGTGCATGACTCCTGTAACACCTATTTACTAACACACAGCATACATGGCATCCGCTCTCAAGGCTGGTGTGCATTCGCGTTTGTCTGTGACCAGGTGCGCTGCGATCTCTCGTAGTAAGCAAACGCAAGCTTGTTAAAAAAAAAATCAGATTGGGTGTGGGCATGTTTATACAACCTAGAACTTGGTCTGCCTCAACGGGGGACGAGTATCCCAGCTGTGGATTGGAAATTTAGCCAATGCAGTACAACCGCTAGCCTAGGGTCTTTAACGTGCACCACGCAGTAGTGATACACGACCGCATGCCAGTATGGTGCTTGTTCATAATTTATAAACAGTGCGTGTGCCTACAATAAGAAAAGTGTTTGCAGCGTCTGCGAGATCAAATTTACGCGCTGTCTGTGAGAAGGAGTTGCTCATAACATTGTCAGAATTATTTCAAGCCCATGGTAAAATAAGGATGCACATAAAGTTATAAAATGCATACACTCAGATTCGGAAGTGTTCCAGGTTCTACTCAATGCGGAGGGCAAGCCGTCTGCTTCTTGCGCAGGGGTTCCGGTGACGTCAGAACGACGCCAACTTTTGATTGGCTTTGATTGCAAGGAGAGTGCGTACACGTTAATGTTAGATGCCTTGAGGTCTACCCATTTTTTGTTTCAATCCGCCAATAAGAGCTTGGCGTTCTGATAACATCGCAAGTTCTGTGCAAGAAGCAGACGAACTTGCGTTCCGCATAGATGGCGGAAGGATTCCAGTAGCGGTTACAAGGGAACGCAAAGCACTCGATCATTGTCAAATGTGTGAACTATGCCTCAAAGGGGCCCTAAACCCTGTTTGCGATAGTCTATTTATTGCCAGAACTCAATCCATGGGCTCTAAACATCCTAAAAAAAAAAGAAACATTACATTATTGCGTGGCCAATTTCAGTTATTAAAATCGATATCAAAAATCGATTACCTCGAAACTATCGCTAACACCAGAGGGCGCCGTCGGACGAGGAGAAACAGAGCCATAAATAGGGGAAGAGTCTGGACAACGGGCGTGGCCTGCCTGACAGCTCGTCAACTACGTCACTGACACATCACGTGAACGCCATGGCCACGCCCCAGTTTGCCATGTTCTAACTTCTAGCCCAACCGACGCCGGGGAGCGATACGCGTGTGCTTGGGTCTCGGTTTCCTTCGACGTACAACAGCTTCTAGAAGTACATGTGTTGTCTCGTGTTTATTCACGAAATGCAGTAATTTAGTTCCCGACCGTTCAAACGTGTCGCGTACTCTCGTCGTTCGTTGCGTCGCGAAAATTGAGATCTTTTAAGTTTTAGTCAGTTTTATTTTGTCTTTGAGTAGGACACGATGACAAATTTTTTTTCGAGATTTTACAACGAGACGCTATCACTGGCAGAAAAAGAAGCTCCCAAAGAACGCGAAGTGTAACTGCTGACGATATGAACGTGAGTGGCAAGAAAATGTCGACTTTAAAGAATAAGCATTTCATAGAAATTGGTTCACCTTTATTGCACGAAACTACATCATAGTATTGCGACACAAATCCGATAACCTCATTACCAAACACGATGATGCTGCCACCTACAAAACCTTTCGAAGTAGAAAGACTAATTAAAAAAAAAAAAATGTTGCCGCTGGTACTGACGACTTCAAACCAGTGCCCATTATATGATTCGAAACATATATGTCCTCCCTTGTCGTATCTCATAAATCGTACATTAGAAACGGGGATATTTCCTGACAAGCTTAAAATTGCCAAAGTCACTCCTGTTTATAAAGAAGGCGGAGAACAAATGCCACAGAACTACAGAGTGATACCGGTTTTGCCCATACTTTCAAAAAAAAAAACTATTCAAAACGGTTATAAATACCAGACTGGATAAATTTATTACAAAACATAATGTAAAATATAATAGCCTGTATGGCTTTCAATAATCCAGATCTGCTGAGCAGGCACTCCTTAATGTGAAAGATAAAATTAAAAAAAATATTGAAACTAAGCTATGCACTCTAGAGTTCTTCCTAGACTTTAGGAAAGCCTTTGACACAATACATTATGATATCCTATTAATAAAACTTCAACTGTATGACATACGTGGCGTCGCCTTGACTTTAATAGAAAACTACCTTCAAAATCGTGTGCAGTATGTTCACATTAATAACATTCTTTCGGACGCACACGAAGTTAAATATGGTCTTCCACAGGGTTTCATTTTAGGACCCTCGCTATTTATTCTTTACATAAACGATATACCATCTATTAAAGGATCTACGGACATTGTCATGTATACGCGGATGACACCAACGCATTTTGTCTTCTACTTTCGAAGCAAGCTTGGAATATTTAACGAATACCTGTCTCTCTGATCTCGAAGTTTGTCTTAAATTGAATAAGTTTCAGTTATAAGCGTTAAGAAAACAAAGTATATCGTTTTTGCACCTGCGAATATATGCCACAACACTCACATCACAATGGGCTCAGAAACAATGTTATAGATGAGGTTAAAGAACAAAACTTCCTTGGGGTATGGTTTAATCGAGAGCTCAATTGGAACACCTACATAAACAAGCTAAGCACTGAACGATCGCAAGCCGTTGGAGGCATATAAAAAGTACGAAACCTTATACATATATGGCTAAAACAACATATATATATATATATATATATATATATATACACCATTACCTGATGAAGAGCGGTCCCCACTCGAAACGTTGTAATAAACTTCTAATTAGTAACTCCGACAGTACGCATCTTTGACTTATTAACTTTTCCCGGCCCATTGTTTTTATATTTACCTTTCTTCACCTACATATATCTATATATACATTATTCATTATTCTACTCAAAACTATGTTACTGTATTTTATTATGGTGCACGACGACGTCAACAAACTACAACAGGCTGCTTATTCTACAAAAAATAATACTCCGAATATTTGAAAATTACAACGGCAGGCCTCAAGATATTCCGACGGAGCCACTTTTCATTAAATATGGTCTACTAAAGGTTAATCAAATTTATTATTTTAAAGAAGTGCTGACACGCTACAGGTCGCATTTTTTGTTCTTGTCTAAAACGATGCAAGTTGTAGTCAAAGACACGCAAAATATGCAACAACAACAAACAAAATTTCCTACGTGCGCGCACGCCTTTTTATCTCTGGCGTTTTTCCCTCCTTCTCACCTCCTCGCTTATTTTTATTTATGACGTAATCGATTATGAAATTTAGAAGCTTCGTAAGCGACATTTCTGTAATAAGTATTTAATAACGTCATTCGTAAAGCATGTTATTTAATGCAATTGCAAACGCACTATACGGTCATTCTTTTTTGAATACCGAAAATTGAAGTCCGGAGTGGTGCCGCCTCCTGGCTTTTTATCCTACCTCGGAAAACATGGCGGCACTCGGCACATGCACTGAGGATGACCGGTGAGTCGGGCAATCGGACGAAGTTCTCTTTTTTAGGTGCCCGACGGCCTCTCAGACTTAGATGCGGAAATCGTCAAGCGTTCAAAACAACCTGGTTCGGTGTCTCTGTACAGTGCTAATCACACTTGTCTGCGCGAACGTGCGGCTTTCTCCAAGGAGTGCTAGACTGGTGGCATTCGCGGAAACTAAGCTAGTCACGTGGCGCAACATGGAACGACCCGCTCGAGGGGTGTCCTGCCCACTCTATCAGCTGGCGGCGAACGCGGAAGACTGCTCGCACGCTTTTTACAAACATCATTGCTCGAACAATAAACAAACTAAAGCATGAAGGCGTATCAACGATGTCGTCATCAAAAAACAAAAATATATCATAAGGAAATTTACTTTTATCGCTTATCAAGCTGGTATAAGACTTGCTACTATGCAAAAAACAAAAGTATATCAATTGACCGGATTCAACAGGACTGCGCATAGTATCGAGAGAATCCTACAGGACAAAAGCACTGATCGCCGACAATGACACCACGAGTGCCGAAAGACGTCCGAACGAGGATAGTGGGAATAAGTGAAGCGGGGTTGTCCCAGCTGATAGAGTGGGCAGGACACCCCTCGAGCGGGCCGTTCCATGTTGCGCCACGTGACTAGCTTAGTTTCCGCGAATGCCAACAGTCTAGCGCTCCCCTGAGAAAGCCGCACGCTCGCGCGTTATAAACAAGTGTGATTAGCACTGTACCGTATAGTTTCGGTTGTGACTCCGCCGGGGCAGCCCTTCACGCAGAACCGTTGCGACGTGGCCTCTCACGTCGCTCACATAAGTCCACTGCGCGTTCTCTTCGACCTCACACAGTTTCAAAGGATTTGAGAACGCTGAAAGGGCCCTATATAAAACTTCAAAACTCGAAAGTAAAGCGTCGTCACCTCACAGTGAGGCGGCACGCACGGAACAGAGCGGTTGATCGCGGGACGCGGGCGGACACGACCAGGGTTGCCAAGTCTCCGAGAAAAAAAAAAAATCAATCCAAAAAATTGCCAAAAGTTGCCAAAAAAAGTAGCCAACTGGAGCCGAGGATTTTGCTTTAGTAGCCACGCAGTAGCGAACACACGCAAACTGCGCCAAAATGTAGGGTATTATTTTCGGTATGTGTAAAAAAGAGAACAACGTTGCTTTCGCTTTTTCGCTGCAGAAAGAACAATCTATAAACAAGAAAAAGCAGTACATTACAGCAAGTTCACGCAGGCACTTTATGGGAGGGGAGCGGAGCAATCTTCAGAGCTAACTTTTTTTTTTTTGTATTTTGTATAAGTCGAGTAGCAGGCTCGACGACATCACCCACCCGTTGCTGATCGCTAGGTGTTACACTATTACGGTGCTTTCTTGTATCCGCACACTTTAGGAGACTGGCTGAAGCGGCTGAAGCTATAACACGCTTTCGCTTTTCTGCACGCGCGGTACCAACTGCGATCCGCGGTTCTCAACCAACTTCCCGCCAACTGCTCTTTACATTCTTCAAAACACTCAAAACGTTCGTGCAAAGGTGTCGTTCCGTCACAAGTTCAGACTGGGGGAGTCTTCGTCGCAATAATACCTACCACCGTTAAAAAGGAGCCAGAAAGTAGCGAAGTATCCAGCCTCAATTTTCAGTAGCCATGGGCCCAAAAAAGTATCCAGTTTGGTGCAAAGTGTCCAAACCTAGCAACCATGAACACGACACTTCGGGTCGGGACGGTTCGGAGGTGTGAGAGAAACTCGAGTTGCAGGACGACTCAATCTTTGACGTCACTGCACTGGCGCGGATCGCGCGCGGAAAACTCAAATTCAGCTTCGGGATATTGTCTTTTTACTTCACAAATACTGAGTTCCTAAGTTTCGAACTTCGAGGGTAATTTCCAGGCATCGTCTTCAATCGTTTCGGATAATAAAAAAAAAAAACATAACTTTTACCTGTCAGTGCCCATTTAAGCTACTGCAAACAATACACAGCGAAGCGCTCTTGGAGATTCGTCCAGATGATCTCAGACGACATCCCAAAATACGCACGAATTATGGTAAGCAAGAGAACGAATTTCAAGTGGCGAACATCCTTAACAATATTGAAGGTCTAATCGACTTTAACTGCTCTCTCATCCAATTTAAAAAGGAACTGAAGCGCTTCTGGTGGGCAGTGACATTGGTTTTTGATTTTAATTTTGGCGCGAGTCAAATTTATGCTTGCTATTTATTGTTTCATGTGTTAGCAAAGGCTGTATATACTTGTATTTTCTTTTTAAATTGACAGTATTAGTAACTACTGTTGAAGCCACTGTTAGCTCTGATTTCATGTTTAATGTACATATATTTGTATATTCCTTTCCGAGGTGTAAGATTTTTGTCTTTGTTTTGTTGTAAAGTTCCAAGTTGCTGTAACTACAAAGGGGGTAGAGACCTCGTCAGGCATCAAGCCTTTCGTCTCTGCCCACCTCCCGGTCAATCGGGGAACAAATAAAAGAAAGAAAGAAAGAAAGAAAGAAGGAAACTTCTCATTCGCAGCTGACGAACTTTCGGTAGAATTTTCGGGTTAGCGAGGGCAGACAGGTTGTCAGTGATTGCTTATTCTAAATGTTGCCTTACCAGTGAATTATATGCCGCCTTTTATAATCTGTGGAGCGGTACGAAGGTCTCGGATGACAAAGCTAAGTACTCGAGCAGCTTTATTTAAGATGGGAGATGGACGAATTTACCTGTGTATAAAAGCAGATCCCAATTTTGTCACCATAAGCTGATGCATTTTAACTGTTCTTGCAAACGCTCGACATCATTAACACTACTTAGCACTTGTGGTTATGTAAATGATACAATCACCCCCAAATAATTTGCTATTAGAGAAAATAGAGGATTTTATATCGTTAATAAAAATTAAAAAATAACAGTGGCCCCAAGGGTGACCCCAGAGGCACTCCTGAGGTTAGGTCCACAAATTTAGATTTCATGCCCCCCAGAACAACGCACTGCTTTCTTTCCCTAAGGTAATCCTCCAACCACCTGGGAATTGTATATTAATATCAATACTAAGAGCCCTCATTTTGTGCAATAGCAAGCAATAAAAAAAGCATTGCTAAAATAAAAAAAAAAAATATTGCGTCTGTTTTTTGCTTGTTTTTAGCTGCGCTAAAAACAAGCAAAAAGTGCAGCAAAAAACACCTTTGCGAAAACCGTGTTGGTTTGGACAGAAATAAGTATTTACTTCTAAATGCTTCATAACATTACTATACACAATATGCTCAAATACCTTGCACGATATACAACTGAGTGAAACGGGCCTATAGTTGCCTACAAACGATTTTGATAAATTTTTATGAATTCGTACAAAATACGTATTTCCACTCTTTAGGCAGTAGTGCATATTCAAGAGATTTGCAAAATATTTTGCGTAAGTATATTTCGACACTATACGAGCAGGCTCTTAGTACCTCGAGCGATATGTCATCTGGACAAGCTGCCTTTTCTTCTTTTAGAGGGTCTAAACACGCTCTTATTCCCTCGGTCGTGATCGTGACTGAAGGCATTACATTTTCTACCTAGTCAGCAGGGTTCGGCAAACATCCGTAGTTACCGCTTTTGGAAGACATTGACTTAAAATAGTGGTTTAAATGGTTAGCTTTTGCAAAATTGTCAGTTAATACTTTACTGAAATCGGTAAGGCTCAGGATGTCCGTTTTTGTTTTTCGAGTTTTTCAAAGATAACTCTCGAATTTGAGCTGGTAGCCTGCGCTAATCCAAAGAAATAATCCTCCTTGGCGTTACATATGGCGTTCTTCTAAGCTAAGTCTAGCTCTCCTAGACGAAGCTCAAAGTTGACGCCAAGATTTTAAATACCTTTTATACATCCCTGAGCGTTGTTTTACCACTTCTTTGACCGAGTGATTTAATTAAAAGCTTATCAGGTGTGCGCTTGTCTATCACATCTTTAAAAGAAATATGCGTCTCCACAAGGGCTGATAGTAAAGTTAGTCAGCAGAGAATTTGCATCTTCAGTCAAATATCTTGCCAGATTTCTAATCTTTCCTCTGTTACTAGGGGAATAATTACTAGATGTACTAGAGTCTAGTACATTTATAATTCCGTTATAGTTAGCCTTATTGTACATGTACACTTTCTTAACGTCGTGATTGGCGGGGACTAACTGAAGCACAATAAATTTAGCAGTATGTTATAATCACTTATGCTAGGTAAACACTCACACATTGAACAACACTGGGATCATTACATAGAATTTTATCAAGAACATTGGCTCCACGTGTAGCGGTCAAAACGTAATGTTCAAGATCATATGTACTAATTACATTAGGAAATGGGAACGAAATTCCACTGGATGGTATATTTCCGTTCCATTTTAAATTTGGCAAATTAACATCCCTAGCAAAAATAATACTGTAGTCAGGAAATGTTGCCAATATAGAATCTAGTGAGCTGATAACCTCACCACTGGCTCCAAGAGGACGATAAAAAAAACAAAAAAAACATCATTTACCAGTTTTAATAAAAAATCGGTCATTCAATAATGTAACGTTTGTTTTTATAGGATGCTTAGAGCCCATAAATTGTGTGTTCGCCATACACTATTGCGGAAAGTGGTTTAGTGACCCTTTAATGGAGAAGAGGAGCATGAGAATGCCAGAAGGTTACAACATATGGCTCTTTTTTTCGTTCGTTCTGAAAAAGAAAATTGAATAGCACACATCATTTCAAAAGAACGCTTACATACGAAATAAAATATACCGGGCGTTCCTGAGAAAGAAGAACCGTCTTGGCCCGTGTGAATAAACTATGCATCGCAGAAAGCTTGAACTCTATGAGAATGTGACACTAGCGGTTGGGATAGAACGCGAAAGTTTGAGAACATGACTTTACCTGTACCAAAAAAAAAAAAAAATAATTGAGAAAGGCGCAATTTTGCTATGAGACGACGTCCATCTAAGCGCAATATCGTCAAATCAAGAAATTTCATTTGGAGCGCCTGTAGGCTCTATTTCAGTGAAGAAACAAACAAATAATAAACTGGTCAGCAAGAAAGAGAATAAATTGTTTCCTTTCTGTCCGACAAGTTTTTTCACTGAAATAGATGCTACAGGCACCCATAATGTCATTTCTTGTTTTGGCGATATTAAGCTTAGGTAGACGTCGGCTCAAAAGCTTTTTTCTCTCTTCTTTCTCAATTATTTTGTTTTATTTAGGCAACGTCATATTTACAAACTTTAGCGTTCTATCCCAACCGCTAGCGTCAATTTCTCATGGAGTTCGAGCTTCCTGCGATGCCTGGTTTATTTATACCCGGGCCAAGAAACACAGTTCTTTTTTTGTCTCAGGACTACCTTGTAGTTTATCGGAATTCATTATTTCGTGTCTCTACAATCTTGTAAATCCAAATAAATATCAAGTTTTGTAAATATAAAATAAAAATAGAACAAATAAATAAAAAGACATTCGATGAAAGCATTCCAGATGTCTCACTTTGAACTTTTTTTTTTTGTTGTTGTTTCGTTTACCTCTCATTTTTGTCTGTCTCGTTAAAAACCAAAGATCACATGAATTGTGATAGACCACTAGCCTCTAAATGCCTACAATAGTGCAAAGCACGTGGCCAATGGAACATGTGAATTTGTCGTCAGGGCGTTTGAGAAAAGTGAGCTTGTCTCACACTGACATTACGTGGTAGGTATAGTTCCTCAATTGTATTCAATATAAATGTTTAAATTCGCTTTCATTTGTGCCCCTGAGAATTTTGGTTCGAGGTTCCAGGTGAAAAAAATAAAACAATCCGCCGCCAGGTGTACATGAAAGAAGGATTTCGGTCCGGACCGGAACCGAAAACCGGAAACACAAACGTTTCCTGCGAACTATTATTGAACAGAAATGTTAATATTATTTCTTTTAGTATAGGAGCCGAACCAAACACACTTCAGTTGAAAAGATAAATAAGTATGTCACAAAATGCCTGTAACGCTGGAAATTTTTTTTTTCGGATAATGTTCTTAAGTCTAGGAAGCTCAGTCGAATAACAAAAAAACTGAAAGCGTTAAAAATAATCTTCACTGTTTATGACAAAAATAATTAAGCACCCAAAATTAGGTCAGCTGCCACTTTGCGGTTCTTACGTCCTCGAGTGCATATCCCGCATGGCACCAAAAAAGCTCCTCGCTTTTCTTCCCCGCAGCTTATAGCAGTTTCCATCTTCGCTCTCTTAATATTTACCATTTTGGTAGAAATAAACATAGCCTTCTCTTTTACTGCCTTCAGTTTTTTCTCTTAGCATGCAAATATTGAGCGGCTTGAACTGATTTGAACCTATATTACTTTACTCGTGTGATGTGAAATGGACCTGAACCCTTTTCCCTCAACCAAAACAAAATGTTGAAAAACAAATTGGGTTTGACACTTTGCTCGATGCAGCACTGACATGGAAACCTGGTTTTCGTTCACGGGGTGGGCTCCTATCAACCAAGGAATCAAGAATAGTTATTGCAAACGAATCTCCTGCTACAACATCATACAAGATAACGATGCCTATTTGGAACCTATACATATGACATCCCCTATTGAGCTGGAGCTACAGCGGTGTTGATGAGGAAAGTTTCTAACATCGACTTCTACCTGCTTCTGAACATGGACAGGCTACCTGACGAAGTATCTTACGCGCATGCTCCAAGATGCACGCAAGACCAAACATTATGCAGAACGTGGTTTTTGGAACACTGGATAACGAAACACAACACATTACCTGCTTAACTTGCGAGAAAAACTACTTACTGCTGAACCTGCTAAACCGAGAATCTGGGGAGATCATTTCGATTCAAGAGAAACCAGTGCGTGTACACCTTTACAGCGCGTATCACCTAGGCCGAAAATTGCCGAGTCATTGAGCTGTGGACGCATGCGCGACAAAGAGAGCTACTGCACATGCCCAGAACGGGCTTCACAACCCAGTAAACGAAGGTAGCATTGCAAAGAAGGCCATCATTGTAATGGTCTATAGCCAGCCGGCAACAGCCAGGCAGCGCCAACAGAGCGAGAGCCCACGGTTATACCCTGTCTCGTTGTAACTTGACCAAGAGTGAACGATAAGCCCCACATAGCGTGCTGACGGCTTCGAAATGCACTACGTATACGAGCGCAACGCACACATATTGGAGCATGACGCAGCGAAAAGCCTGATACTTCTTTGCAGTAAAAGCGTAGTCACGTTCCGATTGGCCCGCCAGGGCCGTAGCTTCCGGCGTACTGGCATGTTATGCGTTCACGGCTTCCTGGCCTACCCAGTATTTCTCGATCCAGAAGCTAGGATAAGCGGCGCCACGAGAGTGATAGCTCACGTTTGAACTATGCAGCCGCCACTCCCAGGCAGACTCAATGTTTCTTGCTTCAGTCGCTAGATAGCGCCAAACCAAACAGCATTGCAGGTTGCCTATACAAACTCCGCTATGAGTTGACGCGTTCTAGGAGAATCACCTGATCTTTGCTCAGTTAGCGCATTCGAGAAAGCAAGAGAAACAGAGCAAACAACCCAGTTTTATCTGCTTTGGTTAGAACCCTGAACTTGAAAGAAAAATATTTGACAGCTTCTACGATTGCAGGAACCACACGACAGAGCAACAACGCATCTTCAGAAAGTGTTCCACAACCCAGCAAACAAAGATAACAACGCTTAAAAAGCAAATAAAAAAAAAGTATATACTTTTTTGACGGGTATTTCTAAGGTGAAAAATGACGAGTCACTGAGCTGTGGACGCGTGCACTGCGTCTGACATCCCACTGTTCATCCTCAGGGCGTGTTTCACAGCCTACTAGACAAAGGTGGCGGGGCGCAAATATTTGCAACAGTCTACGAGAAGGTTGTGACGCCAAAAACTGAAGACAATAGGTGGAAACGTCATCTCTAACCTTATCGGCTGATCAAGTGAACCTTAACTTGGAACAAAAGCAGCTTAAAAGCCTTACTGAGACGCTGAAGACCAGGTCGACCATAGATGGACCATATAAGATAAGTATTAAGGTATCTTCACCTCCGCATTTCATGTCTATTTTGAAGAGGGCGTTCTTCAAAAATGTCTTAAAGAAGCTGAGACAAATATTTTTTTTTTTTAAGAATTTGTATTATCGGTGGGGTTGTAAGCTTGAGCGCAAGCAGAGCGTGGCTTTCTGTACACACACGTATATTTAGAGAAGACCCTACAAAGCTTGCCTTAGCTACAACAAACGCCCCATTGGTTTATACTTTCGTCCATCTGTAATCATTCTATAAATTATCATTGCTATCATTAGATGATACTAATAATACGTTGCTCTACGCCCTGCGTGTTAAACCGCGTTTCTTTGGGTTCTAGTGATTCTAAATCACAGTATCATTGACTAAGAGCTAATCTTAAAAAAAAAGGTTTCTAGACATAAGGGCGTAAGTTTATACAGTTTAAAGGACTTATACTACCTATCCTATATGGTGCGAAACAAAAACCTTTGTGTGAACCATGCGTAGTCGGGAATATAATTTAAGCTTTAAAAGCTATACATGAGATTGCCTTACAGAAAAAACTCGTCAGATGACGCCTCAACATGGAAAGAAAGAGAGCGATTATAGAGACCAACATATCAGTCACGCTTCAGTCAAGATAACTTCTTCACTTGGGATTTCTGGTGAATACACAAAAGGAACAAATAAAACAACTGAAGCCGAGGGTATTGCCGCAGTTTATGGGGCTCTCGTGCTAACCATAAACAAAAAATAAAAAAGTATAGGCTGGAAATTCCTCTAAAACTTCTTATTTCCTCTCAGTCTTTATTTGACGACCTGTACCAGTTTTCAGGCGCCGAAGTTTTTAAGCGGAACTTCCTTCTTGAACGTCTGGATCTTCTGGCGTCTAGCATTGCCGCCTCCTGAGCCAAGGCCACCGGTGGTGCCATAGGCGCCAGAACCATAAACACCAGAACCAAAGCCTCCAGAGACGAATTTTCCAGCAGCATTGCCTGCTGGGCCGTAGCCAGCACTTAAACCTGCTGGGGCGAAACCACCACCATAGGCTGCTGGGCCAATGCCAGCACCATAGGCTGCTGGGCTAATGCCAGCACCATAGGCTGCTGAGCCAATGCCAGCACCATAGGGTGCTGAGCCAATGCCAGCACCATAGGCTGCTGGACCAAAGCCAGCACCACCGAGGTACTGCGGCGGAGTGGCGGCAGTCCACTGGGCGCCAAATCCAGGGAGCACACTTAGTTGCCCACCACTAACCTGTACAGGAATAAAAATACGTTTGACTGTTACCACTGCTCAATTGAAACGGATCATCCGCAAATCACTGCTTCTTTCTTTAATGTTGCAGAAGTCATGACCACAAGTTTATTGTTCCACAAGTCATGATTTTTTTTATCTTAGTGTGCCCCTGCCAACGACAGTGTTGTTACATGTTACATGTCTTATTGACTATTGTTACATGTTATGCTGACTCTATTGTGCCCCTGGCAACTAGTATATTGTATACAGCTTCCTGTTCAAGCCACCACGTAGATGACAAAATGTACTGTCCGGTAGGCCTCGCGGCTGGTGACAGGCACTAAATAAACAAGTTATCTATCGATCTATCTATGGCCTAATGTCCAAGATATATATATTACATTTCAGAGGTTATGACGTAACCTATATTAATTTGAAAGGAGAATACTCCTTCTTTTCGTCGTTTTTTAATAGCTAAATTTTACAAATCTCCTCCTTTCTGCTTCCTTTCCCCCAAAACGCCTCTCCTAATCCTTACGCTTCTTCGCGTCTGCCTTTTCCCCCTTCTATTTAATGCTGCTCCTTTTACGAAGCGGCTAGCGCGTCTCATTATTATCCGATATGCTCTCCCGTCAAACCCAGATAGTCGTTCCGCAGTAACAGTAACTTCAAAAACTGTATTACACAACGGACATTATATCACCCTTTAGATATTTCAAGACAAGAATGACCATATTTCAAGATTCTTCTCGTCTTCTTACGTTGATTTCCATGGTTTCCTTTCATGTACTTTTACCGTCCACTGATTGTGTCACGTGCCGATTATATTTTGTTTTGTTTTTATTGATTGCAAGAGCATGTTCATCTCTCTGTCTGCATGTAACACATCCTTCACTTAGAAATTCTACTCAACATGCCGTACGGTATACTTACGTAGCGCTTTCTTTTGGTTTTGCAAGGAATGTTACAGTATGATATGCTTTAGTCTGAGAGTGTGATATCCTTCAGTGTCTTACACCTTTGCGTGTGGTATAGTCCTGTTTCATGATTTACCGTGTTGAGTGCATCATGCCAAGTTCCGGCTGCTGACCTTCGGTTTTGATCAAGACATGTCTCAAAAAAAAAAAAAAGACTTCGCAAAGAAAATATACCAAGGGAACTTACACTTGAAATAACTCTGATCGGCGGGTTCACTAACCTTGCGCGACACTCCGTGAAACATGTGCAGTTAGTCGTCACGGATATATATATATATATATATAACACAACACGGGCACTTCACGTCATCGTACGTGGTCTCCGAGGGGGAAATAAACGAACATATGCAGATGAATGAACCGTGCTTAATCCAATGAATCAAAGAATTAAAGTTTTCAGGAACCCGCCGATTTTCGGCTTTCGGCGGGTTCCTGAAAACTTTAATTCTTTGATTCATTGGATTAAGCACGGTTCATTCATCTGCATATGTTCGTGTATATATATATATATATATATATATATATATATATATATATATATATATATATATATATATATATATATATAAACCCATTTCCTTTCTCGCTTTTTAGAAATGGTTATCAACGGTGCTCGCAAGAAGATCGATTTTCCATCAGAAGCCGACTCTACCGGTCATGAGAAGATGTGTGTTTGAGAACACAACGCTACTCCTGTCAAGAGATGAGAGAAGAAATTGGCACTTGTTTTCTAGAGGAAAACGCCTCTCAGTAACAGCAGGCAAATATGGTGTCGTTGTCGTCGCACATCCACTGGGCAGTCCTCAAGGGTGCCATCCTAATATGGACAATTCTAGATTTTCGAATCTTATTTCAATTCCCGTTATGGGATATCTCGGCGATGTCACGCTATCTGTGCGGTTCAAAGAGGGAGGGATTAGCAAAGTTCATATGAGGGTAGCCTGGGCGAGTTGTATATTTATCAAGAAATGAGTTTTCCGCCTTTGACTGTATGACTTAGAATAAAAGCTTTGCCTTCGTAGAATTACATAGAATGAGTTTTGGTTTGCACGCTTTCGGTTTTGTAAAAAAAAAAAAAAAATTGGTTTAATGGTGAGCATACTTCTTTTCTTCCTCATCAGACTGGACAACCACGCCTCCTAACAAACTAAAAAAAAAATTGATGATCTTTTTTGTTTGATAATTCGCGTAATCGTGCTTCCCAGAGATTAAAAACAAAGTCCGTAAACCGCAAAAAAAAAAAAAAAAATATATATATATATATATATATATATATATATACAACCCCCTTTTACCTAAAAATAAAAAAAAAAACACTGCAGTTAATAGCCGCTTTGGAATAGTGGAACATGGCATCACGCGTCACGTGGGGGTCGTGGTGTCCAATTTTGGTGACGCCACTCAGTGTCAAAGGCGCAACGGAGAGAAGCGGGGAGCTACCAGTGTGCAGCAAAAACTGGCGCAGCCTGGCGGCCAAAGTGAGAAACAAAAATAAAAAAAGGCATTCAATGCATGATTTTGAAGATGCGAATAGCTGCTTTCTTGCGACGTGTTTAGGTATCCAAACGTAGAACTGTGAGTCACTCTCTCACGCCTCAAAATAATAATAAGAAAAAACTGTAGAACGGCTTAATACTCGACAAATAAGCGGTGACGAGCAATACTAGTTACTGTACATTATCTATTTCATGGAAACTTTTAAAAAATGACTGTGATATAATGATTTTTTTTTTTTGTACCAGACACAGGTAATAAAGTAACTGGACCCCTACGAATGCTTCGCAAAATTGTTTACATCTTTATCACGATCGCGCGAGTTTTGGCTGTTTCTTTCTAAGCGAAGTCCAACAGCCAAATCTTCCGAGTAACAAAGAACAAAGACTACAAGTCTCTGGTATATTAAGAGTAAACAAAATCGACATATTTATCTGACCGGCAACTGTGAAGGCTTCTGCATAATATTTACAAAAATATAGTTTCATATTTCGACAGCAGAAGTCGATATCATATCCTTCATATAGCTCTTGTGAATAAATCTTAATTGATTTTACGCTCGTGAATAAATATTCCAACATAACATTTATATGCGCGCACCAATAAAATAGTGAAAATTGCCATATCAGGAAAAGAAAAACAAACATTCAGACTCTTTTATACGCGTTTGCAAGTACGGCCTCTGGGCGCCGCCATCTTGCTCCATGTGTGGGTAGATCGCCTGATAGTCAAGTATTGCTAAGGCCATGAGTATGCCCCAGCAGTGCTTGACTATAAGACGATCTACCCACACATGCAACAAGATGGCGGCGCCCAGAGACCGTACTTGCAGACGTCTATACTACCGCGTGTTGTTCTGTGTTTGTCCCTTGTCCGTATCCTTCAGTCTCGGGTTTACAACTATGCTCAATTTACACCAGCTAGCCTGCACCCTCACCATTGCTTCAATGCTCTTTAAATCGACCGCGAAAATCGGTTTCTTAACCTATCGCGTTCCGATTTTGTACAGCGTTGGCCACAGGTGGTGCATTTTTTCTATAAAATTCGCGAAGAGCGAACTTACATGAGGGAAAAGTAAAAAAGAAAAAAAGGCTTAACTCTTATGAAAACGCAGCGAAGCCACCGGTCTTCAAACCATTGGGAGCCACGGGAAAGAGTTGAGCACGTTGGTTAAACGTAAATGCAGTTGGTAGTCCAGCGGTTGAATGCGTCTCTCTCGTCCTCCTTACATTTGTATGCTTGGTTTGTTCAGCTGGTTTCTCCTAAACATTGGGAGCCCTATGATTCGAAGACCGGTGGCTTCGCTGCGTTTCCATAGGAGTTAATCCTTTTTCTGTTTTTACTTTTTGCTCAGGTAAATTCGCTCTGCAAATTTTATAGAAAAAATGCGACACCTGTGGCCAACGCTGTACAAACTCGGAAGGCGATAGGTTGAGAAACCGATTTTTGTGGTGGATTTAAAGAGCCTGGCCGCTATTTGGGACACGGGGTAGAACCATCTTAACATCTTCCTAAATCTTCATATCTAAATTCCTTACTTATGGGGTGTTATTTTATTCAAATGACCCACTTTCTTGCATTTCTTCTCATGCAATACACTGCTAGATGCATTGTAGGTAAAATAAATAAAATAAAACGAAACGTAACCAATCAGTACGTATACAAGGAACTCCACGTTTCCAGGGAATAGAACAATCAGTTATTGTAACGACATAATCGTTTAGGAACTGTCTGCTCATAAATCCTCTCAAAAGCTTCTGAATGTATACTTCCCTGCGATGCACTGGGAATACCAGTCGTTGCTATTCCATCAGTCAATTTAACCAATGGTAACAGGGGTGGACCCTTATCTTCCACTGGGACTGCACGGTCATTGAATATGGCGCATATCGCTCTCCTCATTGGTTGAGCTGATTAAAGGAAAACAAATGGGCAGTGTTCTGGGGGCATAGAGGTAAACTCTATACGGGCAGGGGTTTTGGACAGTGTATACGGTTTTTCAATGTAACTGAACGTCTTCACTAGCGACCAGGTGTTCAAGTTGTTCTTCGACTGCCAGGTGCAACACAAACGTCTTGATGATTGTGCCCTGTGTTAGGGTTAGAACGGTCACGTAGCTTTGATGACAAGAATGCTCCTACCGAGCTGCTCAAACGCCTGTGAATTGTGTGAAGAAAGGCTTAGCCAGTGCGTGTTGTTTGGGGGGGGGGGGGGGTACTTATTGGAAACAAAATGTACGTAAAATGCTGTTGATGGAATCGCAGTAATTAGATTAGTTTTGCTATAGTTCTTGACAGTTTAAAAAAAACAGGGCGTAGTGAGCTCCTGCTTCATAGCCAATCAGATTGCGGCATTATGTGATAAGAAGGCCAAGGAGCAAACTCAAGGCAGAAAGCGTGAACATAATACGCCCCGTTCCTTTGAAGCCGTGAGGGACTTTAGCATGCTTGTGACAAATTACATGAGAGGCGGCAGGATAATATAATAAAAACTAATGAATTAGTTGAAGATAAGGTAATAAGGCAGGCGAGCTGGTTAAAGTTAAACATTTCTAAAACCCAAAACAGAGCCTACAAAGAGGGGACAAACACAAAACGGCTCAAACACAGCTACTAAATTTAGTAGCTGTGTTTCAGACGTCTGGTGTTTGTCCCCTCTTTGTAGCCTCCGCCTTGGGTTTTAGAAATGTTTAATGAATTCGTCTTGAAAGGCAAAACGGACACAGCAGTTTTGTTCATTTGTGTCCCATTTCCCTTTTAAAAAGGTAGAATATTTTTTTTTGAACCGTTATAAACTAATAGGCAAATTTCGACGCAATTGATAAAAAAAAAAATTAGCAAACCGTCTTTTATGACATAACGTTTGAAACAGACACATTTAAAAAAAAAAAATAATATCGGGCTAGCTGTTATGCATTTGCACTTCTTGATACCGATAGTTTTGGTTCAACTCCAGCATTCCGATAACAATACAGTAAGGAAGCTATAACTTCGTTATGCCGACAGCTACAGTGGATGAACGTATTTCTCTGTTACATAGCTAGTTATTGTCTGTTACATAGCTAGTTAGCTAGTCAAGCTGTAAATTAGAAGCTTCGTGCCCGGTGTCCTCCGCACAAATAAGTTCGAATAAAGTTCAAAGTTCAAAGAGCTGTTTTAATGCATAAAAGTCGATCCAACTTAAATCAGTTGGTAAGGAATTTTGAGAAAGGTTTTAATGCTAGGTGCATGGCGCATGTTGGCGACGAACGTGGCCGCAACGCGGGGAAACAGAGTTGGAACCCCGGTATAGCCGGTTTTAATTCTAGAACTTTTTGATATTCGGGAAAGTTTGAGCCCGTTCTCGGCTGTCATCGTATGTTCTGCAGAACATTCCCGAACTTACCGAGTGCATAAGGGTAGAAGTAAAGCTTTGCTTCGGGACAATCAGCCTTCCTTCGCTGACGCTGGATTCGTGGTACCTATCTTTTGAAGTCTTTAAGCGCAAACTCGCCTCCTAAAACATTTTTTTTTTTAGTTCTGAATTCGATTACTTTTTTTATATAACATGTAGCCTATAGCTTAAACAAAAAAGTAGACGGCCCCAGTCTCAGTCAATACTTTTGAACAATGTTAAAAAAAAATACTTACTGGATAATCCCATCCTTTGCCAGAAGTTACCGTGGCAAGGTACTCGAGCGTGAGCTGCAACAAAGAAGGACGTTCGACAATACGGTACGCAACAAAAAAGTTCCGCAGGCGGCATACATTCGAGAGTGCACAAGCGATTTCATGTCGACCTTAACTGCGCGACATCTGGTAGCGGTGGCGCCGATAGACCCTTTGCAGAAACCCGAAAATTGCGCGCGCGACAAAAGCGTGCAACGGGATGCTACAAACACCAAAACATCACTCACACAGCAATATCTCGAACGGATGACCATATATTTTCTAAAAAAAAAAAAAAGAAAAGAGGCGCATTTGACAGATATGTTGACGCCTTGTTTCTCCGAGAAGAGTCGAGAAGGAGAGGGAACGGCCTCGCGTCTTCTCCGCCCCGCCGCCTTGAGGGGGCGAAGCAAAAAGAGGAGGAAACGAGATATGTTGACGTCACGCGCCTCGTTCAATCTCGACCTCTTTTTCCAAAAATACGGCCGTTTATTCGAGATATATCGCCTTACGAGTAGCGTTGCGGGGATTGTAGCGTCCCGCCTATCGCTCCTGCATTGCTTTCTGAAGTCCAAATTTCGGTTCCCCATCCCTTTAAGGAGCGTAGTTGGTACTTACCATTTCAGAGATTTGTTGTCGCAGCTGGAAAAAGTTTAAGTCGAAAAATGTCGAATTTGACAGCACAGTACCCGGGTATTAGCTATGAAAATTAATGTGGGTGTACTCACGAGCAGGAGGCCATACTGTAATCTCTGTTTGTCCTTTAAAGAAAAAAATTGCAAGATCGTACCCAGTTAGGGGAGAATACAACCTAGCAATGTCCAGATCCGACTGCTTTGATCGTTTATTACGCTTCCCTATGTTTATTCTTTAACATAGATCGTTCTATGTCACCTGAATGCGTGAATTTACCAAAGAACTTTAGGCCTGCAGTAAATGAGCGGAATAAAAGCCAGAAAACACGAACAACTTTTTCCCCCCAAAAATGTAGTCTTTCCTTAACATTACGCTTTCGCGTGTGAATGTGCAATCCAAAATATTAATAATGAACGTGTTAAAATAAGCCTATAAATATTATCAGTTGCTTAAATATGTGTTTGCCAATTTGTCGACGCCTAAATAATCTTTCGTTATTTTATTTAATTTAAATATGCTTATTTTACTAATCAGCGAGTCTTATTCACTGATATTGTTCCAAAAGCTTTTATCATCTTGTAAAAAAAAAAAAAATTGTTTCTTAAACTCGGTTCGCCTTAGTAACCGTCCCTGTATAAGATAGTGCAACATTGTGTACACTAGAAGACAAGCTAAAAAAAAATAAAAAAAGACATATCTTAACGTTCTCAAATTTAGGATGGCGGTACCCTCGCCGTCCTAAATAACCGTGGAAAGGGGACTACAATAACCTACGTTATTGTAGTCCCCTTTCTACGTGGTCATACTACTCTGACTCCTCTTTTCATTTTTTCCCCATTTCTTTCAACATTACAAACAGCAACCATGTGATTCGAATTACTCTCTCGAGTTGCCCGAAAAGGTCATATTGTGTGTTTCAACCATTACTTAATTGATGCAACTCTCGCTTACCACTCGCTGTTCGTTCCGGCACAAATATAGTTCATTGGAAAGCTGTAGGGCGAAACAAACGAGTTATGTTTTTTGGGGAACCAAAATTACTACCTGCAGCTGTAAAAATGCAGCTGCAGTTTAAAAACCAGAAAACGCGTTCTCGCTTCGGTCCTGCAAATGGGACATTCCACAACGAGACCGACCAACAGGTGCTGCGGGTACACTTGAGACACGCTTAGTTACACCTAAATCGCCAAAAGTGGGAACCCTAATTTCGTTATTAAGTACCTTTGTTTTGTCAGTTAAGCTTAGCAAACTACGCTACTCTTTAAAAGAGTGTGTTGGAGCGAGTATCTTGGGCAAAGTACTGTTCTACAAAGCGAGTAAGTGCAATAATATTTTGAAGCTTTTTTGCCCGTTCTCTGCACACTGCGTCATTGTTATACTCACCGACACCTTAAGAAACGCAGGGGGCGTGACAAGTCCGGTGCATCTCATTATCGCAGCAGTAGCCAATGAGATTATGAAATTAGCCGATAATAATGCTAAAGAACCAGTCACGAAGCAAGAAGCGTAGACCTAAGCTACGCCCCCCCCCCCCCCCTTTCTTATAGTCCGTCGATTACTATACGGCAATGTTTTTATCAACTAACTGCTTCTTAAGCAGGCTCATTCAGGCACTGAGAGCCGAGCTACGCGAGTCGAATATTTTGTTTGAGCTGTGGCAACTGGAGCTTATGAACTACTGTGATTTTTTTTTTTTTTTTTAATTTTACCTCAATTTTACTTATCGGTGTACGTTTTACGATTGCTACTCTGTCGTTTCAAAAAAAATAATTTATCGTAAAAAGGCTGTTTTTTTTTTTTTTTACGCAAGGCGCACGATACAACCATTTTTTTTTTTTATCGGGGCTTGCATAATCTACGTGCTGCAAAAACATTTTCCACGTTATACGAGGCTATGCCCCGGCGCTTTCACATCCCCACTTAAAAAAAAAAAAAAAAAAATAAAAAAATGTAGAAAAACAGGCTTTAGTGCGTTTTGTTTGATATGTTGCTTAAACCCTGAAATGTTTACGCTTATCTCCCTCGAAGCAGCCAAGTCGATGGGACCTTTTTAGTCCGTATTCTGCTTCTGGTGGCCACCTAATGAACGCGGAACGTTTGACACTTCGTTTTGGCACCATTTCCAACGAGTGGCTGCGCTTAAATGCACGTTCTCAGACACTCCAGTTTAGTTAGCGAAAATCTGAAACTGTTCGAGTGGAGCACATCTTGGCATATATGATCTTCGTAAGCTTAATTACGAACGGGACTTCTGTATCTGCACTGAAGTAGCCGAAGCAATAATTCAAGCTTAAGAGGCAATAATTCAAACTTCAATTAAAATTGTTACCCGACTGAAATGAACCTAGTTGTAAAATCTTATCTGTTTTACTGAAAAGTTATATGAAATGCCCGAATTAACTCTCGGGTTTTATATCCTCGGAATTTCACTCCATAAGCCACAAACGCGTAACCTATAACAAGTAAGGCCAGGTTTCTTTTTTTCTTTTTTTTTCAGTGGTGATTTGTTTTACGAAGGATGAGCTCCATGAAGGGAAAGCAAAACGACAACTAAAACTATACAAAACCTTTCTTAATCTTCATTCAAGGCCGAAAGAAGTATCTCAGATGGGTCAGGTACGTTCATGTATATATCTTACATCGTGGTCCAGTTCTATATATGTGCTCGGAGGGTTCGTGGAGAAGACGATTATATCGTGTTATCGGCATCAACTTCACTAAACCACGCAGCATAGTTTTACCCTTATAAACTTTTTTTTTTTTTTTAATTATGAACCCATGTCAGTAACCGAAAACTTGGACTGTTCCTGGAGATACGAAATTGCGTAATTCTAATGTTTCGTCCAACGGCGTTCATATGATGCGAAGCCTTCGTGAAGATGACAAGCACGTTATTTGTCGTTGAACAATATTCCGGCTTAAAAAGGAAGTTCCTGGAATCTTTAGACTCGCGGCCGACGTCTCCCTCTGAGACAGCACAGAGTGGCGAACTGTTGACGGCCATGGCGAGTTTCTCACGAGGCTGTATTTGCAAGTTCTTCCTAACAGCTTCGACTGCCTTTGCTTTTATACTTCCAGCTCGCAATTCTAAATTGAACTCGTACGAATACGGATATGTGGGTTTACGAAACAATTACTGCAAATATCGTTAATTCCAACTCATAATTGTTTTGTTCGGAACTTCGTGCAATTCTACAATTTTGTACATGCCTCTGCTGAACTGTACTTCTTAGCATGCACGTAACATTCGGAACCGCGTGAAACCAAACGAACACTTTCACTACATACACCCACTTACTGCTGCGTGAACCACACTTAAGACCACCAGGAGGACAAGGCCGCAGCAGGACGTCATTCTAGCGGTTGGAGCAGACGTCTTCGGGTCCGCGGCAACTCAGGCTGGAAAAGTGTGGTTGGCTCCTAGGGCGCATCCAGACTTATATGGACAGCTATTTAGCCCGATGAAGTATATCATTTCTGAAACCAGGAACCCTCCGGTTGAGCCGAAAGCACATCCGGACCTTCTTTGATACGCGCTCGGACCTGCAAGCGTTCATATTTTTTTTTGTGTGTGTGTGGTTTGTTATTTGAGAAGTGACATTGAGAGACCCTTCAGAACACAGATCCACCTTTCTCTGTCTCTTTTTTTCTCTCTATTGAGAAAGAAGCTACGCGTGAGGGCATAGTTCGAGACCAGTTCAAAAGCTGTACGAATTTCGCGCCATGATGAAACTGAGAAGTAAACGAGTCCCCTTTTCAAGAAACCGCGTTCAAAAAGGATCCCACAGAATCACGGGATTGGGCAAAGAAGCTGCTGGGGTCACGACAGTCCTTCTGGACGTGACCATTCAAACTACCGGAGACCCTTCCAAAACCATGGCTGTATTTCGTGCGCACAAAAAGAATAAATAGATAAGACAAACCAACCTGTGGTGCTTGTATTCGTAAAGGAAACGTCCCACGCGAGTCCATATGGCTCGAAGAGTGGTCCTTTTCACATTTTGCGTGCTTTCTAAGGAACCCGCTCGAAGCATTCAGTTTTGTATGTTGCGGGCTGCAGCCAGGTTTAGTTGAATGCAACCTTGTCTTTTGTGACGATCCTTGTCGGGCCACTTTCTATGAATGCTGCGTGCCGTTCATGTTCTACGGCGGACACGGCGCGAACAAAAACAGGTCTTCACGAAGCTTAGCATTTCTTCATCGTAATGCGCAATAGGGCTGGCGCAATGTGAGCGACCAGCAAAGGGGAAGGTTTTCGAACCTTTCCCTGGTTTCGAAAAGAAATTTGAGATAGAAATGTTCGCCTTGTCCATCATATTTTGTTTCAAGAGCCACGCGTGAAGGGATTGCTTAATTTATTTGCCTATTACGTTTTATGTCTAAAGGGTTGCTCTAACTTACATAAAAAGAGCAAACTCACGAATTCCGACTGTGTTACGCCTTAATTCAGGTGTAGCGGAAAGCCTAATGCTGCGGTATTCAGTCCTTTATTTCTGTCTTAAGTCACAACATTTTGCTTCTGTTACTTCTTGTTTGCTCGTACGCGTGTATACTCCCAAAAAACTCGCAAACATGCCTCTACTGCTTCTTAATTGCCACGGGTTAGGTATTGGCAAGTCAAACAGATGCGTTAGCGTGCATCATGTTACTGCTTTGATTTTTAGTCTATAGGTTTGTCAGGTGATACCGTATCGTGTGGCCATGTTCCATAAACTCACAACAAACCAGTTCTAAAACAAAACAAAAAACTTAAAGCTGTTTTTTCACAAAATTTTAGCATGTAATATTTCGTTTTGTATAAGGCTGCCATTTCTTAGAAACTTTCGTAGAATCCCACTTCTGTTTAATTCTACAGACTTTCTTTCATACGAGATGTACGTGCAATCATGGCTACAGCACATTCAAAAAGTAAACAATCGCACGAGTATTTTTTTTTAACGAGCTCTCTGGGCCTCTTCTTTTGCTCTTTAATATATTCGACCCAAAGCAATGAATTGTACTGTCTGGAACCCTGATCTCAACATCACGACACCTACCAAATAGGCCCTTTCCAAACGTCCGCGCCAACGCCATGTCCGTCATTGCTGGATCAAATACTCCGAGCACGTATTGGACAGGAGGGTCGCATCATCGTTCGGCCTGAACTCGGCTCGGCTCGTCAGCGTTCGGCGAGGACACGGGTCCAATCACGCGCTTCGTGTCGAATGGATGGATGGATGTTACTGGCTATACCCTTTGTAGCGGGCGGTAGCTTGCGCCACCTAGCCTAAGCCTAAGAGCAACATTGGCAATCGCCAATGTTGCTCGATCGACTTCTGCAAAGGGTCTGTTGGCAGCCCGAGTGTTGACTGAAACAACGCCGTGCCTTGTACACACACTGATATCTTATAAAGACACTGATATCTTAAGAAGCGTAGGGCGTGGCTTACTGTATGTTCACGTTTCTCGCTTCGTAATTCGCTCATCTTCTTGGGCGTTCTTATCAGCTAATGCCGTAGACTCACTGGCTGAAGATGGATAATAAAACGCTCGCTACTCGCCCAACCCTGCTTTTCTTAAGCTGTTGGTGCCTATACACCAGCACAGTGTTTCCAGAGGAGCCCGCTTTGCACACACCAGGTGTGGGCATTGCGCGTGCGCAGAAACCGCACTCGGGAAAAGTGAAGCGTTTGCGCATGCGCAGTGCCGACAGCAGCGCCACCGCAGTGGCGTCACGTTTGTGAGATGAGTTGGTCTATAGACCTTTTTCGTGTACTCTCGTCCCCAGCCACCTAATGAACGTATCCGGTATGGGCGCCGAAAAAATAATAAAGCATTTCAACCTGTAAATAGTAAACAAATAGAGGGGAGGCAAAACGAGAACGTGTGACAGTTACGCTTATATCCTAAATGTCTTCTATTACCGTGGCGACGGCAAAGCAATGTTTTCACCCATACTGGAAGGAACGACAATTCAAGATGGCGACACCCTTGTGGAAAGGTCTATAAACACAAACACACTCGTCGTCACATCGCGAAAAAAAAAAAATAGCAAGTTTTGCGCATAGTTCACACGTTGTACGAACTCGTTCTGACAAGATTTGGTTGCCAGGAAACCAAAAGGATTTTTTTTTTTTTTGTGTGCGTTTTGATCATGTACGTTTTGGTAAAACTACAAATAAGTTCTCTTAAAAGCTCGTACAAGTGTCTTAAATAGACCCCTTTCGAAATTCCCGTGCCGATTATTAGAAGGTCGGAACCCCTGCACAATGGCGGAACAACACACATCGTGACACGTGCAAGTCATTCCATAAGATATCGAACGTCAGAGCGCAGTCAGTGCTAGGAGTCGACGAGCCAATCAAACTGCGTCGAATGTGCAACGTCACTGCGCTCATCGCCTTTTTCTGTGGGTCTGTTTTTTCTTCTGCTTCAACCAAACGCATAAAGTGTACCGTGACGTTGCGGCTTTAGTCCGCCATTGTGCAGGGATTCCACAGCTGCCAACATAGGGCAGTATTTCGAAAGGGGTCTATTGATCGCAAACTTGAAAATTGGTAACATCCGCGAGGATCTGAACTTTCTAAATTCCTTTTATTGCTACCGTTTTTTTTTGTTTTGTTTTATTTTAAGATGAAAAGAAATGTAGCACTATAGTCGGTGACAGGTTAAGAGTTTAGGGAAATATCCCCTTTCCACTTTAGCAGAGCGAACGCTGGAGCGGAGGATGCCTTCCTCCAGCGTTCGCTCCGATAAAGGGGAAAGGGATGGGATTAGATTCTCTGAACTCTTAACCTGTGACATGCTACAGCTATCACCAATCTTGTACACGTTAGTCGAAAAAATCATCGATTACAATTACAATTACGCTTGCTTAAAAAGTATTCAATTAGACTACTTGATCACTCGAGACTGAAAAACATTTGGTCGTTTCTTGAAAAAAAGTAGCCGTAATTTGTCCAATTTACACCGGCAGAAAACGACAGTTTTTTGCCGGTGTGAATACGACGCTCTCGTAATGTACAACATTGGATTAAAATCACCGAATTATGAGCTACATATATCTTCTTAATACGCAAATTTTGGTAGATCATTCTGCTGTTTGAGATTTGGTTCGAGAACTCCTTGATGGGAGATTTGTACGAACAAAGGAGGCCATTAGAAACGAGAGTAAAAAAAAGTAACGGTAATAAGTACTTTTAGTACCTCCAAAAGTAATAAGATTACTCTTGCGATTACTTCCTAATAAATGTAATCAAATGATTACAAATTTACTCCAAAAAGTGGTCGATCACAAGTAATTTGATTATTTGTAGTGACTACCGTACAAGTCTGGTGGAGAGGAACAAAAATGACTCTTTGCAACATGTCGTGTTAATGCCGACAGTACAAATACAGCGGCCCAGATTGCTGAGGCAAGAGGCAGTCCCAACGTTACCACTGTCCAGCCACCAACTCGCAAGATGCTTCACGGTCAGACTCAAATAGACTCTTGTTTCGCCTTGCCTAACCAAGTGAACAAGTATCACTTGCACCGGTTGATGAAGAACCTCGCTGTTCAAGGTACTGATGAGGCTGGTGTGGTGGCAGTCCGCAGGCTACCACTGTCCAGTCACCAGTTCACAGGATGCTTCACGGTCAGACTCAAATAGACTCCTGCTTCGCCTTGCCCAACCAAGGGAGCAAGTAGCACTTGCACCGATTGCTGAAGAACCTTGCTGTTCAAGCTGCTGATGAGGCTGGTGTGGTGGCAGTCCGAAGGATACCACTGTCGAGTAAACAGTGCACAAGACGCTTTACGGTCAAACTGAAATACACCCCTGTTTCACCTTGCCCAACCAAGTGAACAAGTACCATTTGCGCCGGTTGCTGAAGAACCTCGCTGTTTAAGCTGCTGGTGAAGCTAGTGTGGTAGCAGTCCGCGGGCTACCACTGTCCAGTCACCAGTTCGCAACATGCTCCCTGGCCAAACTCAAATAGACCCTTGTCTCGCCTTGCCCAACCAAGTGAAGAAGTCACTCGATGCTTCCCTTAACTGGTCAGTGGATGTACCACTTGCACCGGTTGCAGAAGAAGCTTGCTGTTCCAGCTGCCGCTGATGCTGCTCTTGCTGCTGTTGCTGCTGCTGCATCTCTTGCTCTTGTCGCTTCTGATCGACGACGGCAGCTTCCCGTCTTCTGGAAGCCTGTCGCTTCTTGGCAAAGTCCAGGAAGCCCGCACGGATGTCGCCGTGTGACATGCTGGATGCCAGCTCGGCGCCCGGCGTCTCCACGGCATCGGGGGACGCGGCATCTTCGTCCACTTCTTTGATCTCGTCGAACGTCACCGGCTGAGTCCTGAAGCGGCTGCCGCGATGAACGTTCTTCTTCTGTTGCCGCTTGAAGAAGGACTGGGGGTATTCTGGGCCCAAGGCGTACTTCCGGAGCACAGAGAGGGGTTCCGGGTATGTGGTGTCCATGTCCTTCCGGACTTTAGCGCTGTCGGACATGGTGTTGGCGGCTTTTCCGACGTCCCAGACGACGTCCAAGACTTCGCTTAGTACCGATGCACCACAGCCTCGTGTCTAGAAGACTGCTACGCTTGTTGAGAACTCTTCGCCTTTTGTGACGACATCCTCGTGTTGCACTGCGTGGCTGGAGGGACACCGACTCTGCAATCGAGGGGTTAAAAAGGATTAGCGTCTTTTTGAACGTATTACGTTTGGGAGCTCATTCCTTATACGCGTCAAAGATACCGAACGATAAAGATTCCGCAAAATTGAATTTGGAAAATAAGATATACAACAAATCTGTAAAATGGAGGCTTGGGTGAGTTGATGATTCATTATGGGAACAAACTGCAAATGGCCCAAAACAGCATAGGTGACATATAGGTCAAAGGCCCTTGGTTTCTGCTTTGTTGTCCTAGTTCTTTAGCGCTGTTAATTCCCATGATGGCCACAAGTTATTCTGCATCCGTGCAGCTTGCGGGAGTCAAGCCCTATAAACCATATCAAGATGCCATTCAGAAAAAAAGAAACAAAAAAACAACAACAACGACATATATTGTGACCATAATCAAGCGTCAACCACGTAACTTACTGACCTTCTCAGTGTGGAGGCCGCGGACACAGTGGCAATCATTCCTAGCCGCAACAGCTGAAGTCTATGTGCCTTAAAAAGCATTAAGAAATGCTTTTTACGAATTACGAGCCTCTCGACCAGTCACGGAAACAGAAGGGCGCGGAATTTATCTCCACCAATCACGCGCACCAAGAACAGTCAGCAGTATATCCAATGAAAAAAAAAAATAATTGCGGCGGAAGCAGACGATAAGCAAACAGGAGCTCCATTGCTATTTCTGAACCCCGGCCCAGGGCGTCTTCTCGAGACTTGACTGCGTTGCTTTCAAGTGTGACCTACACTCGCGACGGCTCGCAGAAGAAGCTGTGCCACCGGGACACACTTAGGCAGATTTGTGAAAATGGTTATATAGTCTCTGACTGCTTAAAAAACGCAAGGCGTGACGAGCCACGAGATTCTCATTATCGCTTTGCAGTCAATGAAATTGAGACATTATCTAATAAGGTCCCCGAAGAACAAATCGCACTCCCTGCCACAACTTCTATATATGATTTACCGCTTGAACTATTATAAGCATGATGTTCCAACGTTGGGGATGACTTCAGATATCGACACCAACTTGGTACAACTCAATTTCTCAATTTCTAAGTGAGAGCTAAGATGAATAAAAATAAAATGTGTCTCTCTACCTGCGCCACCAAACAGTATAACAGGTATAGATCAATTAGAAATAAATAAATAAGGTCTAATATGACCAAAAGAAAATTTTGATTTAAAAGCCAATGAACGCAGAAAAACGGGGAGGCAGCGAAACTACTATACGGGCTTGTATTTTATCAGCGGGCTTTTAGCGAGTATACAATCATGGTGTTATTGACTTAGTTTAAAATATTGTCCGTTGAGTTTTGCGCCTCTTTATCTTGTTACTTGGTTGAGACGGCGACGAGGTTTCTTCGCTGGTTTCGTTTGCTTGTGTTATTTTTTTTTGTCTGTAATATAAAATAAGATAAAAATTACTTCCCCTCAGGTTATTTTTGATATTCACGATTACATCTTAAAGCATAACTTTGGTGGTGGTAAATTCATTCTGACTGGAGATTTTAACACACCTGACGTAAATTGGAAAACGTTAATAGTTGGTAGTCGTGATACAATTATATGTGATGCACTTGTTGATACTGCAGTGTCATTCGATTTAGACCAAGTTGTTAGTGAATGTACTAGAGATAACTCAACGCTTGACCTAGTTTTTCTTAGTAACAGCATTGCCAAATCTGGTTATGAGTGCAAAGTGGTTGATGGTATTTCAGACCACAGAGCTGTTGTTGTGACACTTAATATTCGTGCCTTACACGTAAAACCCGAGATTGTTACTGTTTTAGACTTTAACAGAGCTAATGACGAGTCAATTCTTGACGAACTTAGTTTTGGCTTTGATGATTTCGAGACCTCTAGCCGTGACTATAATGTTGATGTGTTGCTTAGCAAATTTTGCTCATTAGTAAATGATTGTATTAAACGATTTGTACCAGTCAAATATAAAAAGACAAATCAAGCCCAGCCATGGATTACTAGAGAGGTATTGCAATTAACCCGCAGACTAAAAAGAAATCGGAAATTAAAACTTGGTGATAGTCCTTCGGACGTCAAACGGTTTGAAAGCCTAAAAAATAGATTAGTGGAAACAATGACAGCTGCTAAATATACTTATTTCAACGTTACATTGACTAACTTTATGAAGTCAAATCCGGCTAAGTTTTGGAGGTCGATCCTTCCTAAAAATGACATTTCCCGCAGTTTTATTATTGAAGATGAATGTGTCACTGATCCCGTAGACATTTCGAATGGCTTTAATGCACATTTTCAGTCCGTATTCACTGAAGATAACGGTTGTGAACCTTCCTTTTCTTTCAATCTCCCGTGTTCGTCGTTAGAAAACATTCCCATTAGTACTTCTGGCGTCCTCCATTTGCTCCTAAACATTGACTGCAAAAAAAGCGCAGGTCCCGATGGTGTTCCTAATTCATTCTTCGCCGTTACTCTCTTTGGACATCGAGATACTTGGCCTTAATCTTCGAGAAGTCTCTCTCTTCTGGAAGAGTTCCTAAACTTTGGAAATCAGCCAGAGTTGTTCCCATCTTTAAATCTGGAAACAAACAGAGCCTTCTCAATTACAGACCTATTTCATTGACCTCTACCTGTAGTAAGCTCCTCGAGCATATAGTCTACTCCCATGTTTCCGAATACCTCGAATGCAATTCAATTATCTGCCCTCAGCAACACGGTTTCCGTCGTCATTTCTCAACCATCACGCAACTACTGGAATTCACTCATGATATCGCCACGACTTTAAACAATAAAGGACAGGTTGATGCCATATTCATAGATTACTCGAAGGCATTCGATAAAGTTTCTCATTCCAAACTACTGTTGAAGTTAAAGGTCATACTTAAAAATCCCCTTTTACTCGACTGGATCACTGATTATTTAAAAGACCGGTCACAGTTTGTTTCGTATGGGAATGCTAATTCATCAGTAGCGACGGTTAGTTCAGGTGTTCCGCAAGGATCCGTATTAGGGCCCCTTTTATTTCTCCTGTATATTAATGATATTGTAGATAACATTCCCGTTAAAGTTCGTCTTTATGCCGATGACTGCGTCCTAAATAACGATATTCATTCGGCTAATGACCAGTTGTTACTTAATGAATCCTTCGCACGCTTCTTCAATTGGACCAAGCAATGGCAAATGGAAATAAACTTTGAAAAATCTGTGTTTATGAAATTTACGAATAAGAAATCACCTCTCGTTTTTAGCTATGGCATTGATGAAATAGTACTAAGGGAGGTAAGCGACTTTAAATATTTAGGTATTATTTTTACTTCCAACCTTAAATGGGATAGGCACGTCGACTATATTTGCTCCCGCGCCCTCAGAAAATTGGGCTATGTTAAACGCACGTTAAAAAATTCGTCTAAAGAGGTAAAATTAACCGCTTTTAAAACTCTCGTGAGGCCGATTTTGGAGTACGGTTCAGTGGTCTGGGACGTTCATTTAAAAAAGGACATTAATCTCATTGACTCTGTTCAGGCTAAGGCTATCCGATTTATCTCCAATCGATATGATCGACACTTTTCACCTTCATCCGCTTTGCCAACATTAGGGCTAGAATCTTTATCGTTAAGGCGAACTATCGAGCGATTGAAGTTGTTACATAGAATTGTTAATAATGTAAGTGGCATTGAATGTATGAAGTATATTTCCTTCTCAGATATTTCGCGCACTAGGCGTTCCCATCCCTTAAATATTGTACCCTTTCGTTCTCGCGTAAACTGTTTCAAAAATTCCTTTTTTTCCGCGCACTGTTGAGCTGTGGAATAGTATTGACGGTTCTACGCGTATGCTCCAGTACGACGACTTTGTTATAAAACTCGCGAAAGTTGACTTCTTTGATGTTTGGTGTTTCTGGCGAATCATTTGTTGTTGAATATGTTCTCGTTTATTGTTCTCTCTACTCATGTTTTTAGTTGTGTAATCCACTCCTGCAATGACCTCAACTAAGGTCGCAGTATACATAAATAAAATAATATTGGGTTTATTAGAGAATAAATGTTTGTTTATTTTAGTACACTAGGTTTAATCTAAATTACTGTTACAAACGTCTTTTTCACCTCTTTCCCTTTTTTTTTTTTCATATTCTAGAGCTAAGATACAATTGGCCGAAGCCGCCATTGCTGACCTTCTCTTGTCCTACCGAGATGCCGAGCCACTGAAACGGGCGTTTACGAGCCTCCACAAAGGCCATTGCTGGGGAGAAGGACACTATAGAATCTAATATGGCAATGAACTGTCCTGCTGTGATAATCATGAAGGGGAAAAAACGGAATAAAGGAAAGAAGAACTGAAGGTCGGTTATGGCGGCGCCTATGCACAGCTGCTTAAAAGCATATCTATAGGGCACACTCAGACTTTCCATATACACCTTGAAAAGGTGTAAATAATGTATTGCACCCCAGTCGTGTCCACATCCTGGGATTTGGAGTATATTAGCTCAATGAAAAAGTCACAGATAAAAAAAAAAGGAAATGATTTTTAAGTTTTTATATGAAACGCATTACACAAAAATGACCGTTTCGTATTGAAGAGTATGTTGGGATACATTAAACAGTCTGTTATCAAAGCATGCCAACCACAATAAGCCAGAATTAATGTTTTTGTTTTGATGGAAAGTTCACTGGCCCGGTAACTCGACCTTCTTGTAGCTAAGAACGTGCCGCTGGACCAGCAAGTATTATTACAGTAACAACACTTTCCGTTTGTCTGCTAATTGCACAGGGGTTGCTATGATGTCAGAAAGCCGAGTTCTTATTGGCTGATCGAAAATAATAGTGGGTAGGCCTCAAGGTATCTAGCATTGAGGCATACCCACTATCCTTTCAATCAAAGCCAATCAGAGCTTGGCGTCGTTCTGACGTCACCGCAACTCCTGCGCAAGAAGCAGACGACTTGCTCTCCGCATAGTCAGTGAGAGGGGGTGGCTTATCATGTTCCCGTTTTTATTTTATTAGTGATTCGTTATTCGGCGTTCTCATCAATTTATCAACTTATGTCACGCTCAGCGTTTCTTAGATTGGTTGTGCCATAGTCCCAGAGCAGTGAACAGGGGGCGCCTCGGTCGGCCGCTAGTCAGCACAGCTGGTGGCCAAAATGGGCAGCTTTGGGAAGGCCTAGCCACCGAACGATTGGACACGAGCGCTGCGTCATAGTTCGGCAGGCACTCCTCGGAGATTTGAGCTCGAGATCGGGTTGAATGATTGCGGCCCCAGTCCGTCTCAGAGTTCTTAAAACACAACGTAAGACGACGCCAGACCAGACTTCATTGCCCGGTGGGTATTTATAACGTTATTCAGCGTTTCCGTGCGACGTTTTCTTTCCAAAACAAGGTTATCTGTTATTTTGACTTCCACAAAAAAGTGTTTTTTATTTGCCTTTGTATTTTGTCATTTAATATAAATTTTAGCTGGAGCTTACAAAGAAAAAGGCCTTAGTATAAATAGCAGACCGTGCGGCTATCATATATCTTCCATAAGCCATAGGGTCAAAAGAGTTTAAAGACCGGCTGCTCTACAAATCTTGCAAATGAGCTTCTAGGAGACTCCTTCTGATGCACCTCGAGGCTCAAGTCGTGAGGCGTCTGCTTAGGGAACCGCGACGGAAGTTTAATTAATCACCTTATTTATTTCTCTATTTGAATCTCTTTACTTTCTCTGCATAACGTAGCTCCCCGGACCACTTGATTGATGAATGCGTTGACACTGAACTCTTTGCCAGAAATGAAAGATCTGGCGCGCCTCATTGCGATCACCGATAACAATCGCTGTGGTCACTGACAGGAGAGTCCTGATAATCCTATCATCGCTTCGCAGCAAATGAGAATGTGGCCTTCTGGCGCGTTTCCACTTGCGGATACGCGGGCGAATCCGCGCGGGCGGAAAATGGATTTTTTGGAGCCAGCTGGCGAAATGGACTGGTGCGCTGGCGAAAACTCTGGATCAGTCCGGGACCCATATCCAGATTTTCCGCCAGTGACGAGTCCATTTCGTTACCCACCGTTCCAAAACCCACTTTCCGCCTGCGCGGATCCGCCCGCGAATACGCTAGTGTAAACGCGCCATTAGGCGTCGCAACAGAACGAATTACGAAGAGAGAACATAAAAAAAAAAAACACGCCCTGAGTTTCTTAACTTTGTCCCACCGAGAACATAAAAATACATGTATCAAATATGTCTTGTAGTGTATCTTACGCAGCAAGATATCGCCCTTTGTTTGACGTGTTTCATCGTTTTAAAAAATGAGTAAATAAAAAATAAAGAAATAAAAACTGAAAAGTCTAAACGCGACGAATCTGGTCTATTTCAGCAATAAATCATTAGATGGCCAAAGAATAGTATTAGAGAGATACAATATGTTTCATTGTGTCGGGGATTGCTCGCTTCAACATCAACTTAAAATGGTGCGCAACCTAAAAAAGAAAAACAAATTCTACCGCAACAATATACACTTTTGAAAAGTGCGCGCCAGTAGCTGCTGCGAACAAGTATATCCGAGTCCGCCATGTATGGACTCGTACTCAAAACATCTTGGACACGAAAACTCCGTCAACAACTCATACCGAAAACGAGTACTGCCTCAGTGATCGTCGAGAACTCTTAGTCGGATCGAATCATACGCTTCGTGCCCCATGGATGGATGGATGGATGGTAATGGCTATACCTTTTGTAATGGGCGGCATCTTGCGCCACCTAGCCAGAAATGATGATCGCCAATGTTGCTTGATGGGCTTTTGAAAACGATATATTAATGCTTGACCATCTTCGTAAACATATCGATGCAGATTCGCTCGCATCTCGTCACCCGTGGATTCCGGTGCGAGATAGAGACACGTCGATATCCAAGTCCAAACTGTCGTCCACGCATGTCTCGTCCGCGACGTTGGCAAAGACAGAAAGCTGCGTTGTCTGTGTTGACTCGACCCCGCCCCTGGAATCTTTCCAGCGCGGGTTTCGTGAGAAGGAGACACTTCCTTTTACTTCTTTCGTGTGTGCTGAGCCTTGTTATGCTCGAGAAGCGGCCGGAATACACTTGACTGTCGCCAACTTCTTTTCTCCCCCCTCCCTCCTCCAAGCTGTCAGAGTTGCCTCGTTTCGTGTGTTGCCACCACTGGTCTTGCGTCGTCAGGCGTTTAGCGCGAAAGCCACTTCTCGATCAGCGTGCGTTACGCTGCGCGTCATGGTAAGCGAGTTCTTGCTTGCGTCAGCCGGGCCCTGGCGACATCCACGTGGCAGGTTCCGGAGGTTGTGAACCTTTTGGGGGGGGGGGGGGGGGGGGGGGTGATACGTCGGTCGAGGAACTTGTACCGGGACGTTGTCCATCAAAATGTTGGCGCGCAAACTAGCTGGCGATGGACAACATATTTTAAGACAAAACCCCGAGACCGGGGGAAAACAAAAGGCAACACAACAACACAGAGTCCGAGGCTTTTTGTTGTTGCGTTGTCCTTCGTTTTTCCCCAGTCTCGGGGTTTTGTCATAAAATATGTTGAGCATCGCATGCTGCGCTGGTTCACTTCGAATTGTCACGTGAGTGTAAGGACGGCTAGAGACAACTAATAACCCACGTACACTCCGTTCCTTGATCTTCCTGTGGACGCCGCCATCTTGGTACTTAGTGCAGAGCAAGATGGCTGAACTATCATTGTTCTCAAGAGCATCTTGGTTAGTGGCCCTATAGGGTCTGCTATCACGTAACAACAATGCGCCATTTTGTTTTCAGATGTCAGTGCGATAAGACCTAGCGTGCCTTCATGTGCGCTTTGCTTAGGGTGGGGATATCTGGCCATTTTGTCCCACATTTTTATTTTTATTTTTCGTTCAGAAGCGCGTGAAAGAGCATGTCCCTGCACGCGTTTGTGGCGCTGACTGTACTATGGCGACATTTTGTTTTCGTCGGTTTCTTTGTATTTTACCCGTGAGTGCCTGCTGTCGGCATCGGGTACTACAAAGGGTGGCATCACCCTAAACAGAAGGATATTGAGACACGCTAATGAGACCTATAAGCCACTGCGCATTATACGTAGTACTCGGTGGTGTCAGGGTGACTCTTTCAAATGTCTGCCTTCGGCACGCGCTTGACAGCGCGTGAACAATTATATGGTGGACAAAATGACGCCAATAAAAACGGCCGAAAACGACTTTTCTTGTCATCGTATTATTCGGTCACGAAAGTACAATAGAAACGCCATTGTACTCGGCGCAGCACAAATAATGGTGGCTGCAATCGTGTTACGGATGTCTAAGAGGGTTATGGCGGTGTCACGTGTAAAAGCGAAAACTGTTGTCACTCACGAAAATATACCTATACTGAGCAAAAGTGGCAACACCCTTTTTGCGACATTACCAAAGAGAGGACTGCGCGTGCGCAGGTTTAGTCAGTGCTAAAAATGAACGAGCTCACGAGCTCGTTGCTGTGTCTCTGCGTTTCGCACGAACATTTCATGGATCGCCGCCTTTGCGAGTGCACGCTCACCGGACCCAGCACACGTGGACTGCGTTTGTCCTTGGGTTCGACGTCTTCTTAGATTTACGCGTGGTTTGCCTTCCACCGTTGCTTTGGATGCGCTTGCGCGCTCGAAGCTAATCAGACGTCGAAGTGTTATCGAAGTTAGCAAGCTCGCGCTGGAAGCGGGATAACTAAAAGACCCATCCCACGTAATGCCCGAGTCCCACTAGAGCGACAAACAGAACCAAACACAGCGACAAGCCAACAGATACAGCATGCTCGCGATGGTACCTTTGGCAGGCGTTTAGTCGTTCAGGTGCTCGTGAAGTAAGCACGAGTGATTGCAAGCCTGCCAAAGAAACCCTCCCGTAAATGATGTTCGTGTTTGAGCATAGCCTGCTCCTTTCTACAAAGCCTGTCAAATCGCGAAAGACTCTGGTTTGAGGCTTGTCGCTGGCTTTTGTTTCTGTTTGTCGTAATAGTGGAACTCGGGCATAAAGTCAACTGAAACTAGAACGCTGCCAAGTACATGAAGCGTAGAGCATATATGCTCCAAGCTTCATTTACTTGTTTAGAGATCATATATAGTAAGGGTGCAGGCGAGCTGCTGGATGTTAACCATGTTGAATAAACCTGAGGCTGGGGCAGAAATGAACACATAAGTCGAAGGAACAGAAAAGGGCACGACGACGTTTGAGACGTCGTCCTGTACTTTTCTGTTTCTTCAACTTATGTGTTCATTTCTGCCCCAGTCTCAGAGTTATTCAACATTGTTTAATTTACTTGTGTTTACAAAATTTCGTTTATAGTTTTGAAAACACACACACACACACACACACACACACACAAAATAGAGTCAGATGGGGCTACAAACGACTCTTGGGCATGCAGAGTGTAAGCTGTGGAATAATACAGAGCGTTCTCGTAATTGCATGTCGGCAAGTGGGGTCCATTAATACCTCAACCGAATCATGACATCCTCGTAAAACTCGCGCAACCTTACGTTATATGGGGTGAACTGCGTACAATTATGGGTCCTAAATAAGCGCTAAAAGGTGCAGCACCGGTTCAAATACTCACCTGCCCTGCACGAGCGAACGTAATAATAAAAAATCAAAAAAAAAATCACGAGGCTCGAACACAATATGGGACGGCTACGCCAAGCTCACGCGCCATATAGACTCAAGAGATGAGGCAAAGTGAAGCAAAGAACGTCCACAGCTGCAGGGATACTTTTTTTGTGTCTGCTATTCGTCTTCTCGGAACACCAAATACATTCTGACCTGCGCAGTGCGCACTCGAGTCGGAAGAGAAATGACTTCGGAGTCATCTCCAAGCTTTCCACGTCTATTTCGAGATGACGATTTCGCGTGCTTCCTCCAACCCTCGCTTCTTCGACAAACAGTGCAAAAAATGTCTCTGGGTACCGAAATATAAGCATAGCTATAGGGCTATGACTATACTTCGTATGCAGTCAACGCTACGAACTAACGGGCCTAATCAAGCAGAGTCAAAAGCGTAAGTCACTGGGCCATTTCTGTTAATGAGTGGTTCAGCGATAGTAGAACACGTACAGAAACAGTTTGACCACCACGATGGCGCACTTTTGACGCAGTCCGATTGATACCATCAGCGCGTAGCGTCGGCTGCGTCTGGACTCAAGGTCAAACAAAGTATAAAGCTGAGTACCGCGAATGGCATTCTCCAGACTTTTTTGGTGGGCGCCGCCATTCTGGTGCCTGGTGCAGAACGGGCGCAATGGGCGATTGTTACGATTCGCAAATGCATTTCCTGGGGTTTAGGAACGGCGTCCACAAGCTCGTGCGATGTTTTCTTTTGCTCTGTGGCGAACTCTTTTAACATATTTAAAAAGTAAAACCGTTATTTTACGATTTCAGATAACGTTTAAGATAATTAATAATAATCATGTTGCGTGTATGTTTATACCGGTGGAAGTTATGAGTCAGCCTCAAGGGGCGTCTGGTGTCTCAGCTGTATATGAGGAATTTAGCCAGTGCAGTACAATTCCGCTAGCCTAGGGTCTTCAAAGTGCACCACGCAATGGTGAATCGTGATGCACGACCGCACGACAACGCTCATCCAGATCGAAACGGGCAGGGGTGAGGATATTGAACCCAGGATCCCTGGGTTCTGCAGCGCGAGCTTTCGCACCACGTGCTCCAAGCTGGTGTGCACTAGCCCACTCGAGCACCGATCTCTTTTTTCATATAACTGGTTTTAATGCTTTTAATAATAATTAGGCTAAAGCATCATTTTTCTGAAAGGTATACAGCTTATTTCGTGGCTCTAGCTACAACAGGTCTCTTGGGCAAGCTTGGTGAAAGCGGAAGTTTGGATTTATGCTATCTCCGTACATAACAGTTCAGATCTGAAAGTCGAGCTAGGAATTCCCAAGCCGGCCCTGCTATACCCCACTGCCAACGTCAACCGGGCGAGAAGCAGGGAAATGCGAAAACGAGTTCGAAGCGAATAGTGCTGTGTCATTCCTGACCTCAACAGTGCGCGGGAAAGCCAGTATATACTCTCTTTAAACGCGGTGTTAAAGCTATAGGGATGACACGGCGCCAAGGAATTCGAAGCGATATTCCCATACAAAAAGGCTCTCTCTAGTTGATGCATGCAGAACACTATACACAACTTTTGCCGTAGGCCATTTCTGAAACGGAATACTGGCGGGGGCCATTTTAAGCACTCGTGCCAATGGCGCGTGCTTGCTCGCTTTCTGAAGCGACGAACGTGAGCGTGCTGAGCTGGGATTTTGGTGTGTATACGGGCAGCAACTGAGGAAGAGGAGGAGACGAGAGCACGCTGGGACGTCAGAACGTCGAGCTCTCGTTGAAATGCTTTGTGGGCAGACAAAAAAGCTATGCGGAGAGCAAGTCGTCCGCTTCTTGCGCAGGAGTTGCGGTGACGTCTGAAAGACGCCGACCTTTGATTGGCTCTGGTCGAAAAATAGTGGGTGTAGACCCCAAAGCAAGCTGCCTCGAGGTCTACCCACTATCCTTCAATCAGAACCAATCAGAGCTCGGCGTACTGACGTCGCCACAACCCCTGCAAAAAAAAAGCAGGCAGACGTCGTCAAAGAAAGGTCAGAGGACGGAACGTATCCACGCCAAAGCAACGAAGTAAACACACGCGCTGGAGTATATAAGTCTGTAGCGTATACTCACATTCACAAAACACCGGCGCCTGCTGTCCCCGTGCATTCACGGAAGACTGCCGCTGGACAGAACTGCATTCCTGCAACCTCGGGACGTGGTCTCTTGCTCGCTCCTTTATCGTCACAAACACGTTTGTTGCTTTTAACTATGTATTCCGCGGGTATACCGGACGTGGGGGGTCACCGTCCAGCTGAGTAGAGTTTCCAATCATTCAGCAACTGGAGGAAGATAGCGAGACAGAGACATGAAAACAGGCTCGAAAATGGCGGCAGCGGCGTCTGCTGTATAGTATATGGGGTGCTTCGGAGCAGACGACGCAACCGATGCCAAGACGACGGCGCACACCCGTCTGAAAGCCATTGCACCGGTTTCTTTCAGTCTGGTGCAAGCTTCGCTCCTGGACGGGAGCCATGGGACACGCGCCAGCCAAAAATTGATTCTCCCGTTATTATCACGTGACTTCAATATGTTTGTTGAGTTTTGCTGGTTTTCTAAAAACGGCGAAAAAAATAAAAAAAAATTAAAGAGAACACGAAATGCTAAGCAACTTTAACCTTCGGTTATTTCTGTTTCTTGTCACGTCGGACTGATATGCAAAATGGAACCGCCTGTTAAAGCAGAAGAGCGTTTTTTTTTAGTTCTTTTTATGCCATATATAAATATGTGTTTCTGCAGAACATTCGGGAATACTTTGGTTCTGTAGTTTTTGGGTAAGTCTCAACCAAGTTTCAGATTACAGTAAACGTTTTTATGATTGACCTAGCCCACAGGACAAAGAGGATATAAAATATTTAAAATAATATAAGCTTTTCTAACAGGGGCCAAAAGGAAAATCATTTAAAATATTAGAAAGTGCATGGAACCAGGTAACGGAATTTATTTTGACAAACGTTTCGAGCATGACCCTCCGGAAACCCTGATGAAGAGCATCCTCCGCTCGAAACGTTGGTCAAAATAAATAGCGTTATCCGGAGGCACGTACCATCGTTTTCGTTTACGTCTACCCGGTCCACTGACTGCGAATGTAAATGTAAAATGATATATATATATATATATTTCAAAAATACTATTCGAAAATATGCAGATGAATGAACCGTAGTCCATCGAATGAAACAGAGGTTACAAAGCCGCCGAAAGAGAAAAGTTTTGGCGGCGCCGGGATTTGAATTTCGGGTCTCCCACACAACGCCATGCCCTACAGGGTATTTAGAAACCCGCAGTTCAAACCCCGGCGCCGCTAAAGATGTTGTCTTTCGGCGGCTTCTTAAATGTTGTCCCATTCGATCGGGTATGGTTCATTCATTTGCATATTTTCGCATATTTCCTCTTTGGAAGCCGCGTAATATAACGAAAGTGCCCCGTGATATTGCCGAGCGCAGCTAGCCAAGTAGGCAGCGCGGCTGTGGCCTATCATGCCTGCCTCCCACGCGAAGTGCCAGGGTTCCATTCCTGGGAGCGACGCGTCTTTTGTTTATCCTTGCTATTTATACTTTGTCTCATCCAACGATGGACTAAAGTCACGTTACACGCTAAACTATGACATGCTTAACATTGATTAGGGGTGGGCGAATTATGCTCCGGATCAAAAAGCGCTGTATCATTTCTGTAGCTTCGACACTGCAAAGAGTCTGTATGTCGTGGCGTTCTTTGTGTTGTAAAATTGATAAGTCGCTCAGTGCTATTCAATTCAAACCACTGTCCACCCATACGCATTAGTGATCCTAGACGGAGGCACCGACACGTGCATCGAAGCGAAATACCACGTAATTTCTAAGTGGCTTGTGATCGGATCTGGTGGCCCGTAGCATTTACCTTTAGTCCATCCTAGGGTGGAGACAAAGTATAAATTGCAAGGATAAAAAGACGCGTCGCCCCCAGGGATCGAACCCTGGCACTTCGCGTGGGAGGCAGGTACGATAACCACTAACCACTGCCGCGCTGCCTACTTGGCTAGCTGCGCGCGCGGCAATATAATCAAAAATACCACAAGGCCTCAAAGAATTACAACCTTCCTGTCCCTTTTTGCAGGTTCTACAAAGGGTGTGTGATTTTAGTCATTTATTATTTGCATATATTTACACAATCAATGCGCGTTTAATTCGTCAGCCACATCGACAATTACTCTAATTTCTATTATTTCTTATAGGCTCACCTTTGTGCATAAAATCAGCGAAGGAAATTCTCTAAAAAAACATACGGCGCGGTGCACAATAAACTCTTCGTCCGGACGCTTAGGCGTTTTTAGCCAAGTGACTTATAAACTAGATAACAAGTCTCAAGGAGGCTTTCTAGTGGTTAGGGCCCGAAGCCTCCAACCTTGCTGGATAAAAAAAAAAAAAAAGAAAAGAAAAAGAGCTAAAATTGTATTCTTTTCAAATATAACTATTGAGCATATATTTTGTTTTCCGATGATTTAAATTGCACTCGTCGGTAATTTCTCGCAGGATTAAACTGATCTTCTACAGTCAAGTCGATCTTTGGTACAGAGTGCCATAATGCAGATGCTTTTCGAAGCCTGAGATTGCTTAATATCTCTTTTAAGTTGGCTTCCCCTGCATTAGAAACAACCCCCTTCTCGGGGTGTCAGCTCCTCCCTTTGCAGTGTCCCCAGTGGCACCAATAAGCAAAAGTCAGTTGTGCACGCAGGTACTATTAGGTGCTCTCGTGCACATTGGTCCGCATATATGGTTCATCCCCGAAATTGGCTTCACCTGCCTTTTTCCCAGATTGCAGCTTCACTCAAGTGTTCTAAGGGCATAGTTGAGTAAGCGTTGAGTTGTTAATGTTAGTGCCACTAATTGCTACATTGCACTCTGAAGCTCACTGAGCCTGACCATGTTTCTCAGTGGGAATGGGCATCCAATTTTCAGCGAGCAATATCGCATTAAAATGTCCAACCACGCATTTTGGAAAGAGATCTCTACAGGTGAACGCCACTTCTTGAATCCGTTCGCTCGAGATGTTAGTAAAATAAAATATTTAACGAGGTTACAAGCTGCCCACCTTTCGTTTCAACGGTGTGACTGAAGGTTATTTCACGCGTGAATACTGCTTCTGGTAACCTACATGGTAAGTTTATACAGTCCACAGGAGTTTCTGAACAGCAGAAAGCTGATTTTACTTGCGCGTATTGTATGACGCGCTGTTTCATCTCCGTCTGCCTTTTATGCTCTCCTCCACCCTGGTATTACATGTGGAAATTAGGCATATGTGTTGAGGTTGCTGGTCATCTTCCCATAAACTCGATATTATACCACACAGAACGTGCTGTTTACAAAAAAAAAAAAGATAAAAAAATAAAACGGGAATTTTTGAAAATGTTTTAGGGTGCATGCGATAGAAATATCTAACTCCAGCATACATGGCCACCAAAGCACATTTGCAACAGAAACACAATATGGCAACATCTGAACAGCAGACGGTTTTGAAATGTTGAGTCAACTGGGCCCTGCCTGCATTTACATTATATATCATAACTGCAGTTCTGCTGAATTAGCGTGAAGAATGATAAGAACCGAATTAGCTTTAAGAATTGAAAAGTGCTTGATTTAAATTCAGATGTATGTACGTGACAAATGTGCATACATCGTGATGCATTTAACTTAGTGTAGGCTAAGATTGCTAGGCAGTCCGTCAACCCCCCCCCCCCCCCCCCTCATACCTGGTAGTGCTAGTGATACTTTGGCTGTGTTTTTATGAAGTTCGTAAGTTAGGCGCTGTTGATTGAGCGGGTTGACACGATGCGCACAACAGTCTCCCTCGATAATTGATATGACGTTTATCCGAACGCAAGCAATTCTACAAAAGTACTTTTTGCGAATTGCAAAAGTGTGATATTGCAGTATTCTTTGCTTCGTTGCCTTCTAAGTCATCTAGGTGTACTTTAGTCAAACAAAATGGAAGATTATATATCTTTTGAGGTACGAATGATATGAGCAAGGAAGCTTTCTAGGGCCGACAAGGTTCCGTGCCAAGGTCATACAGCTACCTTATAATTATTTTACTATTTTACAGTTGTTACCCCTTTACATGACGTCTTGTAGACCACAACTCACAGTGCATTACCAGAGTACAACCACGGCTGCACATTAGAAGACATTACATTCAGGGGAAGCATAATGTCTTGCAAAGATTTCTACAGGATCTCTTGCACAGCTTGCCAAGGCAATCTCAGACGTCTAGTAAACGTATTGGTGTTCTGTGCAACATAAATCCGGAAGCTCACAGCCGTAATGTTAACAATATCAAACGATGCAAATATATTTTTCATTCAATGCGTGAACAGCAGCTGAATGCACGGGGTTAGACATACATTATAACATTTTCAATCAAGTTAAAGTGTGCGTTTTAGATGTGTATTTTTTTTCTCTCAAAAAGAATGGTTTAGTATTTGTATACATGAACCTTGCATGAGATCTGACACGTTTGCTATTTAAGTCTCATCGGTTCCTAGTATCAAGGGTAATTCGTGCTCAGAATTGCATTCTGTGACACTAAAGCCCGGTTCACACAGTTGCGTTTGACTGCGTTTGACTGCGTTGCGGCAGCGAGACACCAGGACATCCCTGCTGCTTATATCGCGTGCCAAGAAGATTCCTTGAATTGGATTCCACGCTTCATACGAAGCACAGATGTACCGGTGATTCGCTTTCGGTTCTCGCCGCAACGCAGTCAAACGCACTCAAACGCAAATGTCTGAACCGGCCTTTACGCAGTCTTTATCATAATCATCGCAAAATAGTCATGATCAATTACTTGTTAACTACCGATTGAGAGGATGTGAATGAAGTATGCACATGCTTACCCTCTTTGCTTAGTGGGTTCATAATCCGATAGCTGCACCATGCACGATGGCATTATTCCAGAAACGTCGTCTCAGCAGTGACTACCCCGTCCACATTGTGGCAGCTAGTAAAGGATGCCAGTATTGGTGTGACCCCAAGTTCAATGTAAGCTACGAATTACCATGCCTCAGTCAGTGAATCTACTACTCCGTTGTCCTAAAACTGGAATAAACACCACTGAAGATGGCTTTCGGCTCCTTCGAAGCGAAGAACCATACGCGTATCGCCGCAGAGGATCCAGGAGTCCCACAGTGGAGTGGTAAGGGTGGAAAGGGAGAAAGAAAAAAAAACCGAGAGAAAGGGAGTGTGACGAACGCAGACCTGACATCGGGAAGAGCTGGGCCCCGACCGGCTAAATTTGGAGCCCTCCCGGAATATTTGGAAACGTGCTCGCCAGTCAGTGAGGCTTCGGGGTCCGTGCTTCTGGCTAATCTTGGCAAACAGACTCCGCCAGCGGAGTGCGGCGGCAGGCAAGCTAGAAGAGCGTGTCCAGGCATGCGCGGGTGGCTGCGGCCTGTTCTGTTTTTCACTGCGGTTGCTTGCATGCATCCGGCCTGACAGGGAGAGGGGTTGCCCTACCCTCTCTCAATGCGAAATGTATGGGCTCCCTGGGCTTTCGGATGTTCGTCTCAAGTGTGACGGAGCGATTTGGCGTTACGGTTGACCTCGCGAATTGGCAGGTCAGCCGTGTTGTGTATACGAACTGATGGTCCGATCCACTTGACAGATGGAGACGCATCACTTATTTTGTACATGCCCAGAAGCAGTCTTCGGAAAGTACAGAGCGCGACACTGTTAGCGCGAACAAGCGATCGCCGGTTTTTCCAGTCTTTCTCTTTGAAACCAAGGGATGCCATCCAAATTATTATTGTTACGGATAAAGCTAATTTAGTTCTATAATGTAAGCAATTAAATTTCGTGCTCGCTATTACTATTTAGAAGTAAAATGCGAAAATGCGTCGATGTCGTGCTCGCGCTAGCAGTGTCGCGATGTGTACATCTAACAAGTACTTGAAGTAAAGTACAAAGCAAATGAGAGCTTACGTACAGATCGCGACACTGTTAGCGCGAACAAGCGATCGCCAGTTTTCTGTGTTTTTCTCTAAAACCGAAAGGCTGTCATCACAAATATATTTGTTATACAAAGAGCTCATCTAGGGCTATAATATAAGGGGTAAAATTGTATGCCCGCTAACACTCGTTCCTAATAAAATGCGAAAAAGCGCCGATGTCGTGTTCGCGCTAACAGTGTCGCGATGTGTACTTCAAGTAAAGTGGAAAGTACACCGGCGCAATGCACTTGAAGTACAGTACTATAAATACAATGTAATTTCAAGGTAAAGTACAATTGTAGTTTTCAACAATCTTAACTGGTATGCATCGTCCTAGGAATAATCGGGGGTGCATTAGCTATTTTCATAGATGGCAGCGAACACTGGATAAAGTCAAATGGCCACAGACTTGCTGTTTTACTCGCACTGAAAAACTATTTAACACAATCCACTTAGAAAACACTTATTTGTTGACAAATCATAATTTTGTGATACAAAAAAAAAATAAGGCCAAATTTGGGGAATGTACTTTGAAGTCGGGAGTTGTACATTCCTTGAAAAGTACAGAGTTGTACACATTACTTGAAAAGTACAAGTACGTACTCAGAGACTCTACTACAAGTTGACTACAAGCTTTCTAAACCTACTTTAAGCGCAATGTACTTAAAGTACTTCTCAGCAGTGCCCAGCAGTGGCGCAGCCTGGAATTTTTTTTCAAGGGAGAGGGGGGGGGGGGGGGGGCGGGAGGTGGGCTGAGGTGTTTGGATGTCCATGGCTTTGGGTGCCGGGGGGGGGGGGGGGGTTCAAAGAGTAGGTGTAAGCAGTGATAGAGTGCAGGCGAGCTGGTAATTAATCGACATCTTGGAAACCCTGAGATGGAGAACGATAAAAAAACGGACGGGTCGGCTGAAGGTTTAGGCAAAAAAAAAACTACCCCCCCCCCCCCCCCCCCCCCCCCCCCCCGGGCTACGCCGCTGATACCCAGGGACAATTTTCTTTGGCTACGCGACCTATAAGCTTGGGCTCACGGGTGCTCGAGCACCTTGAGAACCGATTATGCATGCCTTCGCTTCATGTGAAATACCACAAAAAGTTGTCCACCTGAGTACAGCCGCACATACAATTTACGAAAGGCCAATTCAACCATGTATGTTGGCCAGTGGCGTAGCCAGGAATCTTTTTTTTTTTTTCAGGTGTGTGTGTGTGTGGGGGGAGGGGGGGGGGGTTGGGGGGGGGGGCTGAGGCGGCTGGGATTTTTATGACTTGGGGTGCAGAGAAAGTGAGGGGGGAGGGGGTGAAAATGCATGTGCATATTCCCTAGTGAAAAAAGTCATTTGTATGAGAAATCTCTCATGTCCAATAAACACATATGAATCATACAAGATATATAAGAACATATAAGAACATATAAGAACCAAATAAGAACTGCATAAGAACTATATAGGAATTATATATATAAGAACCATATAAGAAACCTATAAGAAACTTCTCACAAGTTTCTTATTTGGTGCTTGTGTGTTCTTATATATCTTATATAGTTCTTACATAGTTCTTATATGGTTCTTATATGGTTCTTATATGTTCTTATAAATCTTGTATGATTCATATGTGTTTATTGGACACGAGAAATTTCTCATACAAATGAGAATTTTCAATAGGGTTATACACCTTTCCAATGTTGACAAAATCACAGTCCAACGTTGGAACATCACAGCCCAGCACGCGCATGGTCATGGCTTCAGACTATGCTTCAGAACGCGAGCTTCGGCCAGGCACCCAGATAAGACCGTTAAATGCAATGTTGTTGGAAAGGGGGAAGGTGGCACGGTAATTCTAAAAAAACACCTGTTAAAAAAAAGCAACAACATGTAAGTGGACGTGCATCTAGGCATTTTGGTGGCACTGCCCCACACACCAGTTGACAACTGTATGGCACAGTGCCACCAAAAAATGTTTAATGTCCCAACTTTCTAGACAGCAAGGGCTAGCTCTAACTGCTTCACGTAATATTCGCTTATCCCGCCAGTCTGAGAGAGTACTGTTTGGATTATTTGAGTATGCAGAAAGGATGGGATAAATTTAGGGGGTAAAGGCGATTTATAAATCTAGAGAGGGTTTTGAATGTAAGTTTGGTTATCTAATTGCCCTAGCTAGCAAGGAAACTTATTTCAGTGCCAGTGATTATCAGCTGTCCCTTCAACTCATCCGTGTGAAGTCTAGCAAGGGTTTGAAAAGGCATATTTAATTAGGCTCTTTTGACTTACCTGCACCTCCTGCGCCAGCTGAACTCGGTGCCCACCGCCATATTTGATTTAGAAGTGCATGATATATGAAACAAAACCGAAAGCGAATTGCCCTGCACTTTGTTTTAAAGAGGTAGAGGGTGCAGGCTGGTGCAGTTAAATCGAAGAAGTCTAAATGCGACGAGGTTAAAATGTGTGAGCCTTGCGCTGTGTTGGGTTCGAAACTCCCGGCATCTAAAGCAAAGTGTTTACAGCTACATTGGCTAGATGGCGCTCGTTATGTTCTAATTTTAGCTGAGACGTCACATCGCTTGTTCTGCTCGCCAGCCGCGCACTACGTTTTCTCGCGCTCTACACCTGTGGGAGCAAAAAGGGCGTTGTTTGAGTGGTTCGTGGTAGCTTTTAGCGCCGTTGCGTGCGTTGACGTTGCAAGTGCTGAGTTGTAACCACCCTGATTGTTGAGGCCGGAATCGACCGGTAAGAAATTTATTTCACGTTTTAAATCGCCAAACGGTTGTTCAAGATTCACGTATTCAAACTCAAGACAAGTTGTGCGGCGTCTAAGGTTTAGCGAATTTCGTTTATGAGCCACGAATGCTGTATAGACCGTTCCGTGTCCCCAATCGCTCGCATGTTTAGCTCCGTTTTGGGCCCAATCAAACTATTATACATTATTCAAGCTTTAACTAAGAATGTGGTTATTCACAGATGTTTCGAAAAAAAAAAGTGTTATCATGAGATGTGATTCTCATTTGAGATCACTCAGAGTTGCGGTGTCAATGTCGTAACAATCCTACTTCGTTTTCTTTTTTTTTTTTTCGTTTTTTCCTTAACATCAATTGATTAGTTTCGCGGGATACAGACAATTATTTGTACCCGAATGAACGAGGATGCGTAACGAATGCCTGTGTGAACATATCATGTTTGTAGGAATCACTAAAATCACACGAACCGCTTCAGTCTGTTTTCTCTAGTAGCACCTAACCACCTAACTCTGTAAACTTGTATCTATAATTTCTTTATTACAACACCTTGGGAGCTATGGTTAGATAGGTATCAAAGACACCACTTTTACTGTTGACACCACTGTGATGAAGTGGCAATAAGGTACTGGCCCGTGCTATCTATAATTAGATTAACTTACAAGTTGTTTTTCTCCTTAAACTTTTTAGAAATTCTGCGAAGATGGCGTCGGCAGATCAGATCTGCTACACCCTGATCAACATACCAACAGACTTGGAGCCTCCAAATGAAATGCAACTTAGAAACGATCTGGGTGAGTCTGTCTATCAGTGCTCTCATTGACCTTGCTCATGGAACCTTGATGGAGCTGAACTTGTTCATTTGAGGACCTGTTTTGCTTGTTCATTTGAGAACTGTTTGAAATAAACTATGCATCGCCGAATGCTGATTTTCTGCCCAAAGGTAGCACTGTAGGTCCGAACCAGATGCCAAAGTTTCAGCCCAAATCAATATCTTATTTGAAAGTTATAAGTGACTTTGTGAAAATAGCAATGGGAAAATGAGGCCCATTTTCGGCCGTTTTCAGGTTTGGCATGATAGAGCTCCATGTATTCAAGAGCTCCGTCGGCCGCCATTTTCCCATTGAAATTTTCAGAAAATCACTTATAGCTTTTGAATAAGGTATTGTTTCGGGCTGAAACTTTGGCATCTGGTTCATACCTCTAGCGCTCTTTGGACGGAGAATGAGCGTTCGGCGATGCATAGTTTATTTTTGCAGCGAAGAAAACCCTGTACTTTTTTGTTTTTTGAATACCCTGTGCACAACCTTATTATACCTCCCCTAAAAAGATAATTCCACAAATGTTTACTGGAAATTTATAATTGCTGCGGAAGAGACTGCCGACGGCACAAGGGGCTGAAGCTGTCGTCTGCTTCGCACTGGCAGGGCAGACGACAGTAAGTTACGGCAGGGCAGTGTTATGTAACAAAAAGAGCTAGAATTTTCCTTCTCATCATTTTCCTTTATATTCTGGTAAGGATTGTCGCATCTGCAATGATTCTGATCTCTCGCTGAACAGAGAAAGGGGACCTGAAGACTAAGGCCGAGGCACTGAAGAAGACGATCCATCTGATGCTGAATGGCGAGAAATACCCTTCCCTGCTGATGACCATCATCCGCTTCGTGCTTCCCCTCCAAGATCACACGCTGAAGAAGCTGCTCCTGGTCTTCTGGGAGATTGTGCCCAAGACAACTCCGGATGGCAAGCTGCTCCATGAGATGATCCTGGTCTGCGACGCTTACCGCAAGGCAAGTTGAAAAAACAAAGCACAACAGTAATCGAAGTCAAGAATACATGATAGCGCTTGAAGACAAGGACGAAAAGAAGAACTCGGTATTACTAGGACGCAATGGCGTCCAGTTCTCCTTTTTGCCTTTGTGTTCGAACACTATCCTGTATTCTCAAATTCAGCACCAACTCGCCCAACGATCAGCACCGTTCAGTAGGCAAAGCTGGTAGGAAGGGCCGATAAGGGTTGGACGGGTAGATGGATAATACAGTGCAACCAACTTACGATACCACATATAAGTAGTATGAAACCACTTTTAACGATCAGTTTATAAGAGTTTCTATACTAGGGGGAAACGATCAATTTCCAGTCCATATACCACAATGATCGGTTATAACGATTGAATTTTCCGGTTTTCTCATTATCGTTATAAGTGGATTGCACTGTATTGGCCACAATAAACTCTCACTTGAGCAAGTTCACTTAACTGAAAGATCACTAAACTAAGTATATTCACTAGAATACAGAACAGCATAGGGCACAGCATAGATCGAGTCAAAAGTGTGAAATGCAATTTATGGAGTCATGTACACCGATATATACAAAGTGCATAACAGTTATGTTGCTGCCTTTCTCATTTTGAAAAAAATATGTAATTTCTATTTGCACTGGTGCTCTTAGAGTGCATGAAGTAACAAAGCTGTCCAAAGAGATGTTTTTGTGCACTTCCTCTGGCACAGCTTGTTGCTGTGACGAATCCATACTGCAACGGCATTGTCTACTGGCTCGAAATATCCCCTGCAGAGTTGTTTCCTGTTGGGATTGAACGCAGTTTCTCCTTTAAGCTTTGTCTTTTGCTTCACTATCGTTGACAATGTGGATGGTGGAATCCCATAGTCCTTCGAAACGTCCACTTGCCTGTGACCGTTGTCCAGATGCTGAAGGATTTTAAGCTTGTCTGGCAGACAACTGCTTCCGTTTCGTCGTGCTCATTCCGAAAGTGGGCGCACAAACTGCCGTCCTGCAGTTGTTGCCCAAAAGCTAAAATACCCGAACGGAACCGATGACGAAAAGAAAACAGACACACCACGTGGTTCGTTTTCGTCTACCACACCGCCGCTTTGCCTCGGCGGCGCTGTAAACGCCAGCAATGATATGCCGCCGCTGCAGAGGTCCACCAATCAAGTTCGTTGAACTGAAATACTATTCGCTATTCCAAAATTCGTTTTTCGTTAAACTGAAAAATATTTGCATAGAATGCATAGGAAAACCGCCGGGGATTTTTTTAAAGTTTGCTATTCTGAAATATTTTGTTAAACTGACGTTCGCTCAAATGAGAGTTTACTGTGTAGCTTTTGTATTGGGTGGTAGTTTGCGCCACCCGGGGGCTTCCTAGAAGCCTCAAAGTTGCCATACGTGGCTCCTTCTGATATGCTGAAGACGCTAAGCCCCTCAGCAAAATGTTGGCTGTCAGTCTGAGGCTTACAGAAGGTTCCTTTCAAGTCACGTCTAGGCAAGTCTTTCTGTCTGGCCTTGCCTTCTCCGGTTCTTTTTGTTCTTTTAGTTAGCATGATGCCATCTTCATGATAGAAGTCTTGTGAAACCTTTCTCTATCTCTGGAGATGTCCATGATCGCTGTTTGATGAATCATTGTTTACTGTTTTCTTAAAGGGGTGATGCAGCAATTTTTGCACTTTCAGTAAATACCTCTTAGAATTATTCCTTGACATTCATAACCTGTTCAGTTTATTCTCTTGCGGCAATTGCAGGTTTGGCAAAAACTATCAGCATTCACCCCCCTTAACTCGCAGCCAGACCAAGTGGCCACTTGATGCCAAAGTTGATTATAAGCCGCCAATGTTTATCATAGCCACGCACTGAGCACGGCACATTGTCAAGGTTCAGCTATTCCAGTCATCGTTGCAATTGGGCCCGAGCCACTTGCCGAATGCACGTTGGGGCATTGATCGTAATGAGACCAAATCGGATGCTCACGCAGTGCTTGTGTCCACCGTATGAGCTACATTTAAATTTCGTAACCGCAGGGATCGCAAAGCTTGATGGCGAAATTCCGGGGATTGCATCGTTAACAACGCCATCCCCACAACTTCGTCATCACGTTTTGTAAAGAAGAGACTGAAAGAAAACGTTCGCTTTTATTCCTACATTTATGCGGCAACAAAGAAGCCTCTTGGTCATTGGAGTTGTGTGCAAGTACTATGCTTGGTTCCCACTAGTGCCAGTAAGCCTGTAAGAAGTGAGCAACGCTCCTATTCAATATCCTGGACATTATTTTGAAGATGCTCCTGCTAGCTTTCCTCTTGCACGGCACTGCACACAGTCGTAGCTGCTTTCGGTAATTCTCGCACCCCGTTTTCGTTTGGCAATGCTGAACCGACGCAGGACCTTCAGCACCCGAACGAGTTCATCCGCGGCTCGACGCTAAGGTTTTTGTGCAAGCTGAAGGAGGCTGAGCTTCTGGAGCCGCTGATGCCTGCCATCCGAGCCTGCCTGGAGCACAGACACTCCTACGTGCGGCGCAACGCTGTCCTCGCCATCTTCACCATCTACAAGTGGGTGGAGTACGGCGTTGACCTCTTTGCTTGTCGACCCTTTTAGCGAGAGTTTTTTGCGCATTGAAGCATGTAGTATAGGTCATGGTGCGACACTGAACGACAACAATTAGGGCATTCGTAGAATTGTCATTTTTATTGCATCATTTGCGTTACATTGTCTCACGGTGTTTCTTTGCTTTTCACTAAAAACGTAGTGGAAAGTTTCAACGACGCATGCAAATGTTGTATATCTATAACGAACACTCACTTATGCTACCCCCTTTGGGTGTGGGAGTCCTGCATGTAACTTGAGTCTTTGTTATTGGTTTAAGTCCAGTCTTAAGCGACATTTCCTCGCAGAATTTGCTTGATCAAAACTTGAACCCTCAAGTGGGGATCAAAACACAAAATTTTGCCAATTCTTCCCCAAAAATATGTAAACATCTTTTTTTAGATCCATTTGAAAGAAATATGTTTGGTAGCACAGATAAAGGCAACAGTGATGGGGGCTGAAATTGTGTGGTAAAATTAACTGATCCCAAGTCTCAGTTTCCTTTGTGCAAATCATTTCTATGGAAAGCATTTTTTTATTTTTATTAGTAAATCTAAAATACAATTCAAAGTTCCAGAATCTGAGAGAGTTGTGTCAAAAAGCCGAACTACTCCCCCGTGTTTCGGTCTAAAAATCCAAATTCAAAACTTGCACAATGAGCTCTACATGTAAATGATGGCCCATCCTCCGTTCCAGCGTAACTTCAGAAAAAGTTGATGTTAGGACCTTGTCAAGCCAACTGGAGCAAAGGAACGTAGCACGAGACAGCTTTTCCCGGGACGACTGCACCCTAACAACGCATCGTAATGTGCCTCGCTACAGCTTTCTGATTGGCTCGCCGGGGCCATAGCTTTCCCTGTCTGCCAGGTTGTGCGTGCGTGGCAACTGCTTCTGACCGTGTCTTTTGAGAAGACAGACTGGCTCCACTCGTTGGCTAGCCCTGAACACTTCAGATCTGCGTACATGTTAAACAACATTCTTTCACCGTGGGCTTGAAACAATTCTGCGCTTGCCTCTTTTTGCACGGTCCAGGAGCTTCGACTTTCTGATTCCGGACGCGCCGGAGCTCATGTCCAACTTCCTGGAGACGGAGATGGACATGTCGTGCAAGCGCAACGCCTTCATGATGCTGATCCACGTGGACCAGGAGCGAGCGCTCAGCTACCTGGACTCTTGCATCGACCAGGTTCACACCTTCGGCGACATCCTGCAGCTGGTCATTGTCGAGCTCATCTACAAGGTGCGTTGTCTTTCGCTGGTCCGAGGCCTGGCCTCTCCCATTTCGATCTAGGGCTGTTCGCTACGGAACAAGCCTCTTTGTCTTTGTTACATTACAGAAGCTGTAATAATGTTACGATTGCACGCGCAGAGCAGTTTCGATTACCATAAACTCCCGTACGAATGCCCCGCCCGTTTCAAAGAGAGAAGTGGCGAAAAATGTCGGGTGGGCGATCTTTGGGAATGAGACGGCAAAAGCTTATACAACATGACCGAAAAACAGGCACCCACTATATAGACCACATGGTGCAGAAACTGATACCGCAGATCCCGGACACGGCAGATTCATGTTCCATGGTTTGACAAACACTCGGGAACTCGCTACAAGCTTCTGTGTCACGGGAACCGATTCCGCAGATCTCAGGTGCAAAAAATTAATGTTTCACAGTGCTATAGACTTGTGGGAACCCGCTACAAACTTGCATGACGCTGCAACTGGTATTGCACACTCAGTTCGCGGACATAGCAAATTCGGGTTTCATGGTGTGATGAACACGTGAGAACCTGCTCTGAGCTCGCTATTCACACGTACCGATACCGCAAATACGGTAATATGGCTGATCCGTCAAAAATTGGGGGTGAGCGACGAGAATTTCTAGCCTATAGATAATTTGCCAGAAAAATGGGATGGGCAATTTCTCGCGGGAAGGTGTCCATACGGGATTGCATGGTACTAGTGCTAGTGTAAAATTGGCAGTGCATATTTTTTATATTGTTTATCCAATCGCAAGTGACCAAAAAGGCGTCGCATTGCCCCATACACCTTCCATTCCGCTGCTTAACCACAAAGAAAAAAACAAATTATTTGCCGATCTGCGGCTGGTGTGGCGGTTACTGGAACTATGGTGACAGCGTCTCTGGGGGATACGCGGAAGTCAACAAAACCTGTCCCTCTCCGCTGCTACATTTGACGCCAGCCCCGTGGCGGACAGTCTTTTGCGTCGATCGCTCGCTGCGACCTTCGACTATGCTAATCCTTTAAAAGTTGACAATCGCGGAGGAAGCGGCTGGGGTCTCTGAAGAGAGGACCCAAGGGTAAACTATGTGAACCCCCAGAGTATGTCACTCGAAAGTCGGCGTGGAGAGTTGAGAGGCACTTTGGACCTTCGATCTGTTTCGTTTTTGAAAATAAAAGCTAGTGCTCGCAAGAAAATATGGCTTTCTGTTCTTTGTGCCATAGGTGACACAGATTAATTTCCGCAGTTAATTGGCCAAAGTCTGCAAATCGTTGCACTGCCCCTTTAACTATGTTTCCCCTCCTTTTTTTTTTACTTCTTGTATCTCCCAGGGGTGGTCCAGTTGCACCATTTGCGCCATTCTGATAAATTCCAACTTGCCTGTGCCTTGCTGCACCCAAAGGAAATAATTGCGCGAAACTGCGGAAAGGGCGAACAAATCTGCCAATGATTGGGTTTTTGGAAGAGTTTTTGTTTCCGTCCGGCAACTGCGGGAATCCACTGGGGTTTGGCCATCACAATCCCATCCAGGTTTCCGGCTCCGCGGCATTGTTCCACAGGATTCGCACCAATTTTACCGACATTCCTAACGCACCGCAGTTTTAACAGTTTTAGTTGTGTTTTGAAGCGTGCTACTGAAAATAAGCAAGTGCAAGTAATTCTTTTTATTTTGTTTTTGCTTGCTCATGTTTAGAAGCGTGACACTGTTTTATACGAATGTGCTCGCACATGGTTCCCATTTCGTTAGCATGCTCGGCGGGACTGCTTGGTTACGAATTGTGTCCTTTTTTTCACGTCAAATGATCTGAATCCTCGATCCTACGACTTGTTAAAATGTCTCTACATTAGGGAAAACCCAGAATATTTTTATTGATTATTTGCTTGTTCCACTAGGTAAGACTTTGTATAGTGCTAATTTACCTCTATCTAGAGCAGGGGTCTCGAAACCCTGGCCCGCAGACGCGCTCCGTCCGGCCTGCAGGTGGCCGCAGTTTTTCCGGTGTTGCCCGGCTCGCGGCCGGGCATCACTGGAAACACTGCGGGAGAGGAAGCCCACTCCAGCGTTCGCTCTGCAAAAGTGGAAAGAGGAGGGAGGAGCTTCCACTTTACTCTTAACCATAGCCTTCTCCTCTATACCGTATTTACTCGCGTAATGAACCCACTCGCATAATGAACCCACCCCCCATTTTTGTCCTTGAGGAAATACTTTTTTTTTTGTGTGTGTGTGGGGGGAGCACCCCAATTAAAAGTTGGTGTGTAATATCTGTTCACTTTATTTTGGTGCGATCGCCGGTGCCGTAGACGATTGCAATAACCATGGGCGTACCAACCGGGGGGCAAGGAGGGCACTTGCCCCCCCAGTTCTCAGAGTGGGGGGGGCAAGGCATGTCTTTTGCCCTCGCCCCCCCCCCCCCCCCCCCCCCCCCCCTGGAACAGCCGAAACTGGGCACGGCAAGCACTGGCCGGCGGCGCCCAAAGGATACCAAGGGCACCGCCCCCCGGCCCTGGGGGGGGGGAGGGGGTCTGGTTTGCCCCCCCACTCAGAAACAAGTTGGTACGCCACTGGCAATAACGTAACATCACACCGTCATATATCAAGCAACGATGCCAAAAAGTCTAAGAACCATGCTAAACAGTCTCCCGCGACGCGAGCGCGAACGACGCAAGTCACAGTTTGAAAATCGCGCCTTTTTGTGGCGGAGCGCCATCTGTCGACTGCAACGGAAGGCTCCTTGCTTATAGCACCATGCAAGCGCGGTGGTATGTAAAGAAAGTAACAAACAACGTAAAATCGCCACCATTTCATCGCTGCTTCTGTTTTTGTGTGGATTGTGTTTTGCGGAGAACTTGGACACCTGCTGCGAAAGCTACGATGGGCCGGTACACTAGCTGTACGGCCGGTTTTAAGCTCAAAGTCGTTGAGCATGCATTGGAGCATGGGAACCGCGCGGCTGGACGGCATTTCAGCGTCGATCTGGCGCGTGTACGCTACTGGCGAAAACAAGAGGAAGAGCCTCGCGCTACAAAAAAGGATCGCTACGCATTTCGAGCCAAAACCAGGCCAAACAAGGCTAAAACAAGGCAAGTTTCCTCTCGTGGAGAACGAAGTTCTGGATTATGTGAAGAGGCTCCGCAGTGAAGGCCGTGCAGTGTCCCACGAGCTGATTCAAAACCACGCGCGGGCCACAGCCAGAAATCACGGCATTCCTGCTTGCGATTTTAAAGCCAGCAGCGGTTGGACAACGAGATTCATGCGCCGAAATGGGCTGTGCCTTAGAAAGCGCTCGACGTTATGCCAACGACTGCCGGCGGACTGTGAAATCAAAATACAAGATCTACATCGATTTGTCATTTGGATACGGCAGGAAAAGGAGTTCCTTCTCTCCCAGATTGGGAACACCGATCAGACTCCTCTCAACTTCGACATGCCGCGAAGCAGCACGGTGGAAGTGAAAGGTGCGAAAAGCGTGCTCGTGAAGACGACGGGCGCCGAAAAACAACGGTGCACAGTGATGTCGGCGATAACAGCTGATGGCAGGAAGCTGCCGCCGTTTGTCGTTTTCGAGAGGAAGACGCTTCCCAAGAACTCTCTTCCCGCTGGCATTCATGTCCGTGCTCAGGAGAAAGGCTGGATGTCGGCGGAGCTGATGGTGGACTGGTTAAAGACAGTTTGGGGACGGCGTCCGGTGGCTCTTCTTTTGTCGTCGCTGCTTGTCGTCGACACTTTCCGCAACCATCTGGAGAAAGGTGTCCGGCGCCGAATGGAAGAAATGCGCACAGACATCGCCGTGATCCCGGGTGGCCTGACGTCTGTGCTGCAGCCCCTTGATGTCTCTATAAACAAACTTTTCAAGGACAACGTGGGGCGGCTGTACACGGAGTGGATGGCTGACGGCAACCACAACATTACTCCAACAGGGGAAATAAGGAGGCCGTCCATCGACATGCTCTGCGGATGGATTCTGGAGGCGTGGAGCGAAATTCCCGGCGACATGATCATCCGCAGCTTCAAAAAGACTGGCATTTCAAACAGCCTAGACGGTACAGAAGATGATGCACTGTGGGCCGACGATGACGACGAAGCAGCAAGCGACGTCAGTGAAGAGAGTGACAGTAGTTGACCAACAAATGGCCGGCTAGTGACGTGAATAAAAAAAATGGTTACATATATGTTGTGTATGCGCTTTTACTTTTTTTAAAAGGTAAGGTTTTATTTAATAGCGAGTTTTCTATCTACATCGTGATATGAAAGTTCAATTCTTATAAATCTGTCGCAACTTTTTTTTTTTTTTTTTTCCTCCCTCATTCCGCGTAATGAACCCTCCCCCCAAATTGACGTTAACTTTTCTGAAAAAAAGGTGGGTTCATTACGCGAGTAAATACGGTACTCACAAAGCCTGGCAGCTCAATGATGGAGCCATAGAGTGCCCGGTCGCAGATTTGGAGCGCGAGGATCTAGTTGGACAGAGCATTTCTCGGGGAGCCTGTAGTCAGCGCACAGCTTTTGCAGCAGTGAGGACCCGAAACGTGGTTTTCAAACCCGACGAGAAAAGAAGCGGTAGCCCGAGGAACGCTAGAAGCACGAGCAGACATTCCATGTCTCGGATAAGTGTGTTTTGGCGTCTCGCCGCAGCGGGGCGCCCGTTACATGCCTCTTTTCTGCCGCTCTACCTTTTCACTTTCGGCAGCCGCGTCTCGTGGCGATTCGCCAGGCTTTGTCAGTATAGAGGAGGCTATGTCTGAACCTGTCACCAACTACAGTACAGCATAACTGCTAAATTTGGGCTTTTAATGGGCATCACGTTACTGATCGCATGAATGCATGCCGGTATTGCTAATAGGGAACTTACCGAATTGCTCCAAACTCACGTGTGTGCTGCTCCAAAGCTGCTCCAAAAAGCGACTCTTCCTGATACAAATGTGCTGGATAACGAGATTTTTTTTCTGCTCCAAAAATTGCTCCAAACTCAAAGCTGGCTGGACCACCACTGATCCCCTTGCCCAACTTAGAGCAGCCAACCAAGGCAGGCAGCCTTGGCTAACCTCTGTTTTCTCCTCCTACAACGAGGCGCTAGTCAATCACGGCGTCGTATGCATTCGCTTGAGGCCGCGTTTACCCAGTGCCTGGTTGAGTTTGACCATCTTTTTGATGCATCATACAACCTGTCAGGCAGTTAGTTGTGCATCTGTACGGTTTGATCTGGCCCTTAGTGGTTATCACCCGTTCGGGGCCACGATGAAGCCTTGTGAGGTTGCCATTTTATGGTCATTGATAAACTAGAAGCAGGAGTGGGTGCAATGCACTTTTATGAAGTGGTTTAGGCAGGGTATGGAAAGGCTGCCGCACAGATGGTGCAAGTGCATTCAGCTCCAGGTGAAGTACCGTAAAATACCGGACAAGCTCCCACTCAAAATGTAGAGATAATCGCGAAAAAATGGGGATGGGCGCTTGTCCGGTCATCAATTTTACAAATAAATGTACTGTGCATATTTTCTCAGATCTTACAAATTTGGGTATGGGCGCTTAATGTGGAGTGGGCGGACGCACGGTATTCTAGGGTATGTCAAGAAGGCGGACATATATACTGACCTCTAAGCGATCGGTATCTGCAGCAAAAAAATAAAGTTTAAATCAGTGTGGTATGCCCCTCATACCTACTATAATGTCGGTTGAATTGTATCGCAATCTGAAGGTGGGGCATTTGTGTCACATTATACTACAGCGGAAAGTTTGCTGGGTATGCCTTTATATACTTGACTTTTCCCTTGATTTAAATCGGTGTGGTATGCCCCTCATACCTATTATAATGTCGGTTGAATTGTATCGCAATCTGAAGGTGGGGCATTTGTGTCACATTATACTACAGCGGAAAGTTTGCTGGGTATGCCTTTATATACTTGACTTTTCCCTTGAGGCTGAAAGGGAAGTTTGTTTCGATTGTCCCATTTTAACTTGTTGCCTTTAGTATCGGGTGCACAATTTCCGAAATGCCACGTGCCGTAAAATACTGAACAAGCGCCCAGCCAAATTGGGAGGTTATCGTGGAAACCTGAGGGATGGGGGCTTGCTAGGTCCAAGAGCAAAAATGCATAAGAAGCACACGGTTGGATGGGCCCTTGCTTGGTCCGACCACTGAATTCAGAATGGCCGTCGTTCCTAGTCGAGCAAATCTAGTCGAGCGAACAATTTAGTAAAAACAATGTTGACGTTTTTTATTTCGTCATCAAAAAAAGTGCTCTACAACGCTCAACACAGTTTTTGCATCAGTGGCACTTAGCACGAGGCACCACGACCATTCCCAGGCCTAACCATTTTCACGATTTCACTGTCCAGAAACGGACGACAACCAAGGCTTGTTCGTTGAGATCAACACGTCTGACGGAGAAAACAACTCCAAGAGATCGACCCCACTCTTCTTGACCGAGCACGCTGCTCTGTTACACTGTTGATCGCTTTCACAATTTTCCACTTGCAGCCCTAACTCGCGTGCACATGCTGCCACAGTTGATTTGGCTTGGCTTGGCCTGGCCACTTTGTGGCTTAATTGACTTGGCGGTTGCGTGGGAAAGAAAGGTGAATGTTGAGGATCGTTGTGGGAGGGAAAGGGGGAAGGGTTTGCATTCCTTATGCGAGTGAATGCGGCAACTGGTTTATTGAGAAAAACTTTCTAGTGCTCGGTTGCGCACCATGTAGTCCTTGTCACTAAACCCTTCGAATTAGTCTTCCGAGTTGAAACAAACGCAACTCATTCATTGCTAGCAGTTTCCGCCTCCTTCTGACTCTGCACCCGACGTTCCTGTTCTTCCGCTCCGTCACTTAACCCGTGTCGTCCGCCGGTCGTCGAGATAACGTCTGCCCTCAGCGACTGGGTGCCTAGTGTGCCCTTCGTGTGCTTTCGAACTTGCTTAAAATAGGGGAGCGGGCATTTGATATGTCCTTCGATGACCTTTGAAATGTTTCGAAAGTAAGGGTTGGCGCTTATCGTGTGACACGGGCGCACGCTTGGTATTCTGTGGCGGTCGTTTTCGGCTTCGGATCTAAAGGAGGCGGCTTCTGTTTTTCCATCTAGGTGTGCCATGCCAATCCCGCGGAGCGTTCTCGCTTCATCCGCTGCATCTACAACCTCCTCAACTCGAACAGTCCAGCCGTGCGCTACGAAGCGGCTGGCACCCTCGTCACCTTGTCGACCGCACCCACTGCCATCAAAGTGAGTACCCGTGTCGCCGTCGCCACTAGGGTGCCTGGACGTATGTCTGTCCCTGGGTGAAGACAGAGCCTCAAAGTAAGCTATGCTTAGGGTGTCGGCACTCCATTTCCCCGATTTTCCATGTGGGTGCCGCCATCTTGGTGCCCGTTCCAGTGCGGGTGCAATTTGCGATCGTGGCGATTCGAAAACGTGACTCTCATATCTTTAGATACAGTGTCATGGAATCCCGGGCGATATGGTTTTGCTCCGTGACGGTCTGTTTCGACATAGTGCTGAGCTTAGATGATGGGAGCTTTCGGGTTTGCGAAGCGGGTGACGGCCTTATTTTTGCGTTCCCTATCATTTATCATTACTTTCACAATTAACGAGGAACAAAGTCTAGAAAATTTAGGTTTGACAGTCGCAAAGGGCCATGCAACGATGTTGCGGTCATAATGCTTCCCACACCAATCCTTAAAGGGTAACTGCACAGAAAAAAAAGTGTTTTTTTAAACAGCCTAATTGAGACAAGCATGTCACAAAACAAATCTTCCGCGAAAACAAAAATTTTTTTAGCAATATCTACGCCACAGGATGTAGTTTAGTCGGAGTCAGAACCTCTCTACATTTGAAGCTCCCGCTCTTTCGACCCGCTCGGAGGAGACATACGCCCCGCCCCTCACTCTTGGATTCTCTTGGATTGACTTGGCTGCGGAGTACGCAGCGTCTTGACTTTCGGCCGCAGATCGGGGAGGAAATGTGTCGTTAATGTACATCGGAAGCTAGAGCTGGTTTGCTTTCATTGTATTCGTTTGGTCGCTGAAAATCTTGAAACGACGCACGTTCAACATGGCGCCGGTATTGTTTTGGTTTGAGCACACAATCGGACGCGAGAAGCCTCCGCGGTTCGCGGGCTCATGTAGCGAAGACGTGACCTGAGAAGTGCCCCTGAGATGTTCCCGAAGACGGAAAGTATCATTCGTAATCGTCGTGTGTGCTTTGAAAGCGAAGGGAGTCACAGGGTCCACGAGTGCGCAACCACAAGCCAACGTTCCCGACAGCGCTTTGTTGACTTTGGCGATCTTGTTCTCTTTGGTATGACACCTCAATGCGACAAAAAACTGAAACGTTCGTGGTGTGTGGTGTGTGGCTTGGAAGTAGAAACCCACACTAACACAGAGCGCAAATTGGTGTTTGTGGGGTTGACGTTCAACGGGTTCAGTCCCTGTTGTCGTCAGGTGGTCCAATAGGACGCAGCGAGCTGTGGCAGCGAGCTTTTTTTAAAGTAAATCTTCCTTCGTTTCATTTCACAATCTAGAAGATTCCCGACGCGTATCGTGAGTAAAAAGCTGCGGGGCGTTTTCAACAAAATTACGGCATTTTAATTGAACAATGGACTCCGGATTGTTGTCCTAAATCTGCCTGTTTTTATGCTTAGCGTTGTTAGACTGCGTTTGCACAGTGACGTGTTTGCACAACGACTCACACCGTTTGAGTACATGATTCGGTCCTGCAAACGACCAGTTATACAGAATTTTAGGGAAATTTAAGTCACCACCGATATTTTCCTGTAAATCTCGTGCGCGTTTGTAGCGCTCATCATGCGGTGTGAATAAATTTGGGCAAGATTTCTTACCTGCCCACAGATGCATGATTGGGACAATTTTTTACGTAGTGAACATAGTGCTTTTTCTTTATTTTGGGAAGAGGCGTTGGTGCATTTATTATGGTGCAATCACTTGAGAGTTCAGAAATTGGGGAGGGTGACCAAGCTTTCCGAATATTGTCTTTTTCCTCTCTGGCACTGCCCCAAGTTGCAGTTTCAGTAGGCATACCTACTAGCAGGTACAAACTGCTCTAAAGCAGGTAAAAGACTGGGAAGTCAGGACGGTGCAGACTCCATGTTTTGCAAGATGACTGGGGAAGTTCTTTTGGGAGGTTTGCGGAATACGCAAACGATTTTGTTATGCCCGTCGTTTGCGTCTATCCAGCAAAACGAATAAGATGATCTACAAGGGTAATCACAAGCCAAGATTTACGATAACAGTACACATTCAATTCAAACAACTTTACGTAAGATAATTCGGAAGCCGAGAGAAAAAAAAAAAAAAGATCTGTCGTCTAAAGCAGAATTTGGACGTCCGAAGGCTTCTGCGGACAGCTGTTACGTAATAACCTGGCTGTGCCAGGTTTTTTTACGTAACAGCTTTGTCTCAGTCGCGGACGTTCAGTGCACCCGGTGCGAATCTCGAAGGCCTCCGGAGCGAAATGACGAGAACATACCTGGACTCGTTTGTCGCTACGCGAACGCTTGATTGCCTGCAGCCAAATAGCATTCAGCTTGTGATCTTTCGTGGCGACATGGCTGCTGGAAGACTTGCTGTCGCAATCACTCATTTCGCAGCCCTTTACAGAGCAACGGCGCCGCTTTACAGGAACTGACATCTCCAAAAAATCAACATTTGCACGTGCAAGCAAAAAAAAAAAAAAATGCGCTAAGAAAGCAAAGAGGAAAATGAAAGTAACAAACCGTGCTATGAAAGCCAAAACCCCGCGTTGCTTCCTATTACTAACACTGGTGTTAGCTGCTAAACACACGCTAGTTCACTTCAGGAAGTCTCACTCAAGCACCTTGGTCAACACGAAACACTGATCACTTCGGCGAAACGACTAGTCGAGGTAGGCGAGACAGGCGAGAGCAGAGACTTCGGCGGCCATGAAAGAATGGCGAAGCTTTTGTTTGTTATGGTATGTATTGTATTTATTATGGTATGTATTGTTATGGTATGTATTGTATTTATGTATTTTTTGCTGGTGAGACAATACAGATCGTAGAAAAATTAGCCAATGATTATCTTTTAAAACTCTCAAAATGGTTAGAAACAAATCGCTTAGGTTTAAATACCAGTAAAACAAAATATGTTATTTTTAAGCCGATAAACAAACGCGATCACAGTTCTATCAACATAACATTTGAAGGTACGCTGCTGGAGCAAGTTACAGAGCAAAAATTTTTGGGGGTGTGGTTCACTGAGGATCTCTCTTGGTCAACTCATGTTAATATGCTCAAGGCTGAACTGTCCCGAGTTACTGGAAGCATATACAAAGTGCACAGTTTACTACCGACCTGGCTTAAACAAGCATTATACTACTCCCTATTTTACTCAAAAATGAGCTATGGCATCTTGGTGTGGGGAACTACGACAGAAACTAATTACAACAAACTGATTATCTTGCAGAAGAAAATCCTGCGTATGTATGAAAATTATAGAGGAGACAGAAGAAATTTAAGCACGCAACCACTTTTTAATAAATATAATATGCTAAAAGCAGATCAAGTATTTTATTTCAAATTATTGCAATTGATACACAGGAACAAGCTCCACACTACGCCAACATACAATCTGAGCACGTACAATATTCGAAACAAAATAAGGAACATGCCGGCAATAAGAACTAGCTATGGCCGACAAAAGCTAAATTTCCAGATAAATAAAACTGAATAGAAAAGACATGTTCGTAGATTTCCATCAACCTTTTAATAGCTTTAAATGTGCTTGTAGAAGGATGCTCGTGACAAGTGAAATTGCTTTTTCATCTTTGTTAGTGCCGTAAAACTTCATGAGTGTTATAAATATGTCTGACTTTTGTGCATATTTCCATTCCTTGTTTCTTGATGTTTCAGTGTGAGAGAAAATCCTTTTATTGTTCATTTATTAATACCACTGTGTTGTGGCTGATTTTAATATGATGTATTGTATACTTGTATTTTTTGCAGTCTACAAAGGAAGCATGTTTTTATTCCTGGTCGTTTTCGATGATCAGTGTTTTTTTATTTTATTTTTATTTTATTTTTATTTGTTTATTTTTATGGTACATGAAACTATAATTCCGATGATATATTTTTAGAATGTTGCACAAATGCTTCGGTCTATTTTCTACTAACAGATCGGTTTTGGTAAATGGCGCATTTTGTTTCTCTGATGTAATTTCCACTGTGTTTTTGTACTGCACTGCTGAACTGTACGGGGGGGCAGAGGCCCTGTCAGGCACCAAGCCTTTATCTCTGCCCCCCCACGCGGAACTTTCCGCGAAACAAATAAAGAAAAAAAAAAAAAAATCCAAATGTAAGTGCTTGTCTTGTAAACCTTTTGTAAAAAATAATAACTCTCATTGCATGGGTTATTCTTTAAACGTAAAAATATGCCGCTCAAAAAGAAATTACAACATATAACAAAAGTTTAACAACTAAGATCTAAGCTGTCAATCAAACTCTTAGCCAATGAGAAGTATAGCAGCCAACTGGTGCTAGACGTCATGGAACACCAACTTCGTGACGCGCGACTTAAAACGGACGAAATAGCCGCAAACTTAGATCAGTCTCACGCGAAAAAATTGCTGTAAAAAAAATTTTTCCTCGCGAAAAAATACATTTTTTTTACATGCTTGTCCCAATTAGGCTGTTTAAAAAAAAACTTTTTTTCTTTGCAGTTACCCTTTAAAGCAAAACTGCACTGCTTGAATGGAAAGATTGGTGCATCGTTCTAGGATTGCCATTTCCATTTTTTCTTCCAGAACGCCAGTAGTGCATTTCTGATGTCTGTCGTTCGTTCCCCTCGAGCTTCTGAAAGCATAGCTTGCTGTTTGTTTCAGGCTGCGGCGAGCTGCTACATCGAGCTGATCGTGAAGGAGAGCGACAACAACGTGAAGCTGATTGTCTTGGACAGGCTCATTGCCCTCAAGGACGTCCCGTCTCACGAGAGGATACTCCAGGTGAGAGAGAGCGAAGCCATTTCTAGCGGCATACTTTTGGCATAATTCACGCATGATATGTAAGTCTTGGAGTGAAGAGACATTGTTGCTCCTCATTTAGAAGGGCATGCAGTAATCTGTTGCACAAGGAAGCCTTCTCTAACTTGTAAACAAGTTGTTCCTCGAGGCAAGGGTGCGTGCGATAGACGCTTTAGAGCATAGGTTCTCAAACTGGGTTCCTAAGAACGCTGGGGTTTCCCAGACTCGTGGGTTCTCGAGCTCCCGAATTGCCTCGACCGTCTCAAATAAATTCAATTTATTTGCCGTCACGTGGTAAAAGCAGGTGACAACGAGGAACTGGGGCAGAAAGCTACTCAATAGCAGCTTGACAAAAGTCTCAGCCCCTCTGTAAGGCCCCAAGTAAAGTGTGTTTCCAGATCAAGGGGACATTGCACCAGAGTAAACACAAAACTGTCATCATCATTTTAAGGCTATTAAAGCTGGAGTTGTGCCATGACTCCCAACGCACATGGCGGCAGGCTAGCAGGTGCACGCGCGTAAGGGTTTTTACCTGCCCGCTTTACCTGGCACGCCATTGTTTGCGCACCAATTTAAGCGCAAATAAATCACACTTTTGTTTATTACTATTATTTACATTAAGAGAATGAGATTTTGACAGTTTATAGTGCTTGATCACTTCTTTATAAGTCTGGTGTTAGTTTTGATTTCTTGTTTTTTTTAATGTTCTGGATGCAATGCAAATTAAAAAAAAGACATGTTAGTGCGCACATGTGGTGCTTCGCAAGTCGCTTAAAAGTACCTTTTAAACCGCCGAGTCAATGAACAACAAAAATACTGTGTGCGAGACCTATTTTATTTTAAAACGAATGTAAAATCGCAACAACACCATTTTCAATGGGCTAAAAATAGCGGTGGTGGGAGTACTGCACCAATTGTGCCTAACCGCACCAATTCATTGCGGCTGCTACATCCTGCTGCAATTTAACATTTATTCTGCGGAAATTGCGTCATCGCTGCGCCACAAGGAGATTTTGACGGACAATAAGACGCTTTTCCATTAGCATCTAGTGATGTCGAACATTAGGTGGCACAAGTGACTGTCCAAAATATAAAATGTTGAGGCTATCCAACCCATCCACGACATAGGTAGCCACGGAAATAGCCGAAAATATCCAGTAATACGTTTGTATGACTTACGAGCATTTTGGGGCCGCGCTGCAATGTAGTGTAGCCGTTTGGCCGGGCTGACTCCAAGTATTCAGGTGGCAACGCCATTTGTCACGTGACCTGCTGACGCACGTGCTGTCGACAGCTTGGTGTTCTTGCTTCTGTCAGCTCGGTACTTCAGGGTTTCTGTGATGGCGTTCTCTAAACTGAAAGTCAAGTTCTGTTCTTTAAGTCGATCTCTTGACTTGCCGCGGTGCTGTGTTTATAGCATATGTAGCTCAGTTAGCAAGAGATTGGCAAACCGCGAAGGTGTCACTGTGGCGGTGCGGTGGCATCGATGTAGCTAACAAAAATTGACCGCATCTCCACGTGGTGAATGATGTTGCTTGGGGCGAAGCTCTGGTGGTGCTTGTCTGCGTAGACGCCAAGCCGCAGCATGCCGAGCCTTCTCATTCATGTCAGTGGGAGAATGTGTGGTTTTCTTCTTTTTCTTTTTTTAAGCAGACAGATGGGATGGCATCTCAGAACCCCCTACTCTTTTTTTTCTTCTTTTTCTTTTTTCATAATTTTTTTCATCTTTTTTTTCCAATTTTTTTTTTTCCCTACACGAGCACGTGATCTCACGAGCAGAAGCACGAGCACCCGACGCCGGGACTACGGCGGACGGCGGACGGACATGGCTAGCCCCTAAGGAGCTTCGCCCCTAAAACCATAACTACTTGGGACGTGGGGTAAACTCAAAACCACACATGCATGTTAAAGCGCATTTTGTCAAATGCCATTTGGGTGATGGGCAAATCAGTTGGCGATTTGTTCTTTTCATGGCACGTGCACCATCTGTTTCATGTCTGATTCTCGAACTGCCTGGAAATGGCTGGCAGGTGCCATTTTCAGCGTTTGCGCATTGGCACGTGCTTTGCTCGCTTTCCGCAGCGACGAACGTGCGCGTGCTGGGCTGTGGAGACTGCACGCTGGGTATTATATGTATTTGTGAACAATGGTGTGTAAGGCTTTTAGATAAAGGGAATGCCTGCTACAAAAACAAAAATGCCTGCTCCAAAAAAAATTTTTTTTTAGAGCTACACTTTAAAGCCTATGGGCCACCACTGCAAGAGTTTCTTACATTTTTTATACATATAAAAAATGTACACTCTACATATACTGAAGCATATGCATGCACAATTTGGTTCTGGTAGGACAAGATTAAAACCAAAACTTCTTGTGGGTACACTGTGAAGATGCCCCAAAATTACATAAAGAAAAAAATGTATTTGAATATTAGTGTGAAGCAACACTCTTGTGCGATAAAAAAAAATAAATTTTTGCTCATTTTTTTTTTTGTGAAAAATTGAAGCTACAGAAGACTGCAATGGAGAGAAGATGGCTAGGCCTACTTCTCGACATAAATGTGATGCCGGGCGACATCACAATTCAAAGAACTGCGCGAGCGAAAATGGCTCAGTTTAATGCTGTTTTGTGTTGCGAGGAGTTCTTCAAATGCGTATTTGACAAATTTGACGTCCATAATCAGTGCTTATTATTTTTTTTACATAATATATGAAGATTCAAAGATGATAAAACACCATAAGACCCAAAATCATATTTTCTGCAAACTATTGCCGTTTTTCGACCTGCATCTCCCCTTGAAGGCATTGTTTATAGCAACTTTGAATCACCGATTGCCAAATGCTCTTTATTAACCTGCATCAGCATTTACAGGGAGTGTAAGCTTCTTTGACACCGCCTAATTGCATTAATGTCGAGCCTTAGAGGTGTTCCTTGGCTGTCTATCAAGAGAGCTAGGTGTTCCTCGAGATGTGAAAAAGCGTGAAAAACCCCGGTTTTGGAGGAAAGTTTCCAAAGGTGCCACTGCCCATCGAATGTTTGCCCTTTCTTTGCGTGCCCAAGGACCTTGTCATGGACATCCTGAGAGTCTTGGCCGCATCCGACCTCGAGGTTCGCAAGAAAACCCTGAACCTCGCTCTGGACCTTGTCTCGTCCAGGAACGTGGAAGAGGTGAGAACATTTTCCCCATCGTAAACGTAACGAATGTGCGAATTGTTCAACGCTGGCTCTGAAATCTTTGCACGTCCGTTGTAATCTTTTTTACAGTGATAGTTGTTATGAGCTTGCCTTCCCCCCAAACTCAAAACGGTGTAGTTGTCGTAATTGTAGAGCGTCCATCATCGACGTTGCTAAAATGCTCGAAAAAGGAAGATCCCAAAACCAGCCGCGGTTTTCTCACGATTCGATCCTGGGTCCGCCGAACGTGAAGCGAGTGCGCCACCGCAGAGCCGCGCTGGCTGCTTCTATGCTCCGGCTAGTAAACTGCACGTGTCAAGGACAGCTGTGCGCACGAGTCACACGCAGCACCCGTTAGCGAGTCCCGCGCCGCGTCCGTCGGAGAGATTCTGCGCACATGAAAAGAATGAGCGCGTCGCTCTCCGAGCAGACGTCGGCACTGGTTCCTCCATGTGAAGTGTAAGATGCGTAAGGACACTTTAGAGTCCAATAGGGAGCATGCGACACCTAGAGGGGGTGCGCCGATTCCAACTGATGTTCCCGCCAAACGACTCTGCTGGGAACCGCACCGCGGCGCCACTGTCTCGTCGCACGGTTTTCATTATCACTCGGCAGCGAATCAGATTGCGGCGTTCCTCATTATGATTGCCGAAGAAAGAATCGGGCAGCGACCTTGTTACGGCCGTTCTTACTTGGTCAGTGAGAACGGCAGGGCTCGTTACGTTCATGCTTCTCGCTGCCTGATTTGTTCTTTGGCGTTCATAACGAGTAACGCCGCGATCTGATTGGCTGCGGAGTGGCAGTGCGACGCGTGCGACGAGACAGTGGCGCCGCGGTGCGTCTCCTAGAAGATTCGTTTGGCGGGAACATCGGTCGGATTGTTGCGCCTCCTTTACGTCTCTCGCTCCCTATAGGGTGCCGTGGCCGTTGTCGTGACCATACCGAGGATTCACGCGGGATCGCTAAATTTCCCTCTCGTTGTTACGCCTTCCACGTCCGACGACCTCGCAGATGGTGCTGGTGCTGAAGAAGGAGGTGACCAAGACCCACAACACGGTGGAGCACGAAGACACCGGCAAGTACCGGCAGCTCTTGGTGCGAACGCTGCACTCGTCCTGCGTCCGTTTCCCCGACGTCGCCCACGCCATCATTCCCGTGGTGAGTGCGCGCGCCATTTCCTCCTCGCACGTTTGGCGACAGATGGGTCGCCGACACCTCGCGACCCTCGAACCCGTGAAACGGGTCCCAGCTTTACACGGACCCCGTGACCTGTGAAACAGGTCGGGGTGTCGTGAGGCACGAGTCCCAGCTTTATGCGGAGCGCAAGTTCGTCTGCTTCTTTTTGCAGGGGTTGCGGTGACGTCAGAACGCTGAGCTCTGATTGGCCCTGCTTGAAAGATAGGAGATAGAACTCGAGGCAGGTTGCTTTGAGTTCCTTCGATCAGAGCCAATTGGAGCTTGGTTATCTGACGTCCCCACAACCCCTGCAAAAGAAGCAGACAAACTTGCAATCCGCATAAAGTCTAAACAAACTACCCTGCCCTTTTTTGGAAGACAAAGGGAGAGAGAAGAGTCAGTTTCCCCCACAAATCTTGCCGAGCCTCCTTGCTTGTGCACTCGCTTACACCGGTAGAGAAATCATGTGGAGATTGCATTCTTCGGATTGTGGTTCTCCTCTAACGCCTAAATTTCTAAAATTATTTGCATAAGAAAAAAAAGGATTTCTAAATTTTGTTTTAGCGTGATGAGAATGGTTCTCCCTGGATTGTTAGCTTCGATTATTAACGAAGCTTTCTTCGTTTTCTTGTTGCACCAGCTGATGGAGTTTCTGTCGGACACGAACGAACAAGCCGCTGCCGACGTGCTCGTCTTTGTGAGAGAAGCGATGCAGCGCTTTGACCAGTTGCGGGGACTCATCGTCTCCAAGCTGCTCGAGGTCTTCTCAACCATCAAGTCCTCCAAGTAAGATTGACGGAGTCCTGTGCCCCTGGGCTTTGTCTCGCAAGCACGGACACGCCATTGCAGTGACCTTGCTTGCCACCATTCCACACAGATCTTGAGATGGAGTGTACCATACCTGCCTGTAGCGTGCACCTTAAAAAAAAAAAAAAAAGTTTTAAAAATTTGTTTGTGCATTAGATTCAGATATGAAACCGAAATCGAAGGTATGTTGGAATCGTTATTCTTGGGTACAAGAACCGGTTGCGAACTAGAGTCGGGTAGATATGGTACATGCAGTTTGGTTGTCTTGCTACGGTCATCCAAACTCTGACTGCTAAAACGATACTATTGTCTAGAGCTCAGTCTCCTGGTACGGACAAGCATCATACTTGATTGAGTTTATAGGGCTAAGAGCTTCCTGATAATTTTTGTATGTGCAGCGAGCGATATATTTTTAAATTTAATAGTAGTCAGTGTTTTACTAGTTGCTTGTATCGTTTAGCACCGCAGAAATTAATAAATATGAAGGGTGCAAAACGGTTCACGATGAGAGGACAAGTCTCTTGAAATGTTGCAGGATCCACCGCGGAGCACTCTGGTTGCTCGGCGAGTACTGCACGACAGTGGAGGACATCCAGAGTTTCATGACCGAGATAAGACAGGCTCTCGGGGAGGTGAGTTGTGTTGAGCGCTTTCGAATTTCCTCCCGGCACGTTTGGCTGCTCATCTCATGCTCACGGAATGACGTTGCGAGTAAAATTTCCCGTGATAAGCACGAAGGGGTTCGGTCTTCTAGTTGGCGGCTAGTGCTGACAGGTGCTCTTTTTTATGTTTGTCTAAAAGACACCTTATGCATATTATAATGCAAACTGAAATGCGATGTCAAGATATTGCAAATCAGTGGTGAAACTTCAGCTGGAGCTCCACTGGTGGCATTGATGTGTGACAACTTGGAAGGTGGTGTCTGTTTACTAGCCTATAAAAATTGGTTTACACATTTGCATTTGAGTGTGATTGATTGCCTTACGACGGCTTGTAACCATTTGCAATGAGAGAACACACTGGCCCTGAACTAGGCTGAAGGTTTTGCGGTATAATGAGGTCAAATATGTGCACCATCTACGAGAAATATTTCTTTTCCGTTGCCAGAATTGTTTCAACTTATGGTCAAAGTATGGAAGCCTAAAACATGTGCAAATTGGAAGAGTTCCAGGGCTACCGGATAGATGACGCCAAGTTGTCATCGCATCGTAAGCGGTCATAACGTAGTCAGTCATACTCAAATGCAGATGTTGTCTGAACGACCCTTAAAGACCGACGACCGGTTTGCTCTTTTCACTTTTCCCCCGCTTCCTCCTTTTCCCCTTCTACCCTGTCCAACGTTGCCTGTTTCGTCCTCCCCCATGGCGAGGAGGATCTTCTGCCTTGCAGAATCTCGAGTCTGGTCGTCAGCCTTTAAGCTTGCTTGCATAGATGCATCAGAGTCAAATGACCCGTTACGGATCCATTTGCAGCTACGTCGCCAAAAGATGGCCGACGTGCGGATTAACAATTTTTTCTTAATCTTTGAAAGATTCCGATGGTGGACTCTGAGCTGAGGAGAGTGTCAGGAGGAGACCAGGAGAACAAGGAAGACGCCGCCATGACGGGCACGGTGCAGCGCCTGGTCACGGCAGACGGAACATACGCGACGCAGAGCGCGTTCAGCGCTGCGCCCGCATCTGCCGCCGCACAGGGTAAGAACGCGCCTGAAAGGAGCGACACATTTTTTTCTACAAGCTAATGTCTGTTATTGGAATAACAAAATGGTATCTTACGTGAATCTGGACACAACTCAGGGTGCCTACCGACCGGGAAAACCGGGAATTGTCAGGGAATTTTAAGTCACCTGGAAAAGTCAGGGAATTGTCAGGGAAATTTCCAAAAAGATTGCCGAGTCAGGGAATTTATCCCATGTTCGCCCGCTTACGCTAGAAGCGACAGGCAAGGGCAGGCATAGCCACGAGCGCAGTCAAGTGCGGCGTCGCGACCCCCTAGGCGCGATGCGACCCGCCCAATTTTCCACGCGCTGCGCTTCACACGAGAGCATGTGTGAAGCTGGCGGCTTGTCGTTCTTTTAGGCCCGCTTCAGACGGGGCAACTTTTCCAGCAGTTTTGAGGTTGCTGGCGGGTTGTTCCCTAGCTTTCCCTAGATCGACACGAATTGCTGAGATCGGGTCCGGCTCGAAACGGACGAGCAACTCGAACAACTCGGAGCCGTTTGAAGCGGCAGCAGCCAATCAGGGACGCAATATTTTCACGTGACACCCCCGTGGTGGTGATGATGACAGCTAAAGACTTGGTTCTGGTTTGAAATCGATCGTTTTTGGAAATAAACCTTTTCAGGAAGATGAGTTAGTATTCTCAACACCATTCAAAGATATAAAAACATATAGTGCAAGAAAATTCAAAGTGAATGATGATGATAGCAAGTTGTAGCAATTCGGTTGCTGCGTGTGAACGCGGACGGCTGGTGTTGCGACGTCAAGTTTGTGGGGTTCTTTATGGAGGTCCCTCTACTAATAATCGCCGCCCGATCGGTATGCGCTCCGCCCGTCACCCAGGGAGTGACATAACAACGAGAAGACAGCAAATGGGTTTACTGTACCTCTCGGTTGCCCTTCGTCGGGAGCCGGCAGTCCGGGCCCGCCGACCCTTGTTGTCGCCCGTCGTTCAGAGCTCACAGTCGAAGTCCGTGTCCAGGCCTGCGAATCGCCTTTCCCACGCCAGCGCTGCGTAGGCTGACTGTCCCGGGCCATCACTGCCCGAGTCTCGCTGCGGAACCACCCCGGGATCGTCATAGCCTAGACCAGATGGACAGGGCTCGCCGTTTCCACCGTTCTTGCTCCAGACCTCGCTGGTGGACCGCTCCGGGGTTTGCCATGGGCCAGGCCAGGCAGCCTGGCCCCGATGTTCCTGCCCAGCTTTAGCCTCGCTCAGCCCGCACTGTCTCGCGCCAGCTCGTGTCTTCTTCGCTGACCGCCTGTCACGTGCCCTCTGCCTCGTCTTTCACCCTCGGCTCCCACAAGTTGCTGGGTGAAATTGCTCCGTCTGAAGCGGGCCTTAGTACACTCTAAAGCCACTAAATAAGCTACACTTTAGAGTAGCAACGCTAAAGTATGGCGGCTAAAGAGTTACTCACAGTTACTAGTGAAGCAGAGTAGCAGCGGCCATTTTGTTTATTTCTTGACTCTTGTCAGGTGGTGTTGCTATAGTACGAGGAGAAACAGTTACTCTAGCCGATACTAGGCAGCGCGAGTCACCACTCACTCGGACGAGAACAGCCGTCGTTCATTCATCTCCCCTCTGAGAGGCGCGCGCCTAGCGATCCATTCGTTTGTCAGATATGGTGTTTTCGCGCTTCCCCGTAAACGCAACCTGGACGCCTGCACTCTACGAGCTCTGCCACGTGCGTTTCTGGCTTCGGGTTGGGCTTTCTATTGTGTTATTTTCCGGAAGTGGAGATATGTGAAAGTGACTATGTCGCTGTCGAGGAAGTGCTTCTTCAAAACCTCAACTGGACGAACCCGGACATATCCACGAATGCAAGTTGGATTCGGCCCGTTCCAAATGACCCAAATAGTGCTCACTGCACAATGTGCTGCAAGAAGTTCTCCCTGAGCAACATGGGGAATAGAGCGATTACTACTCATGTTGAGGGTAAGAAACATCAAGCTGCTATGAAATATCTGCAAAGCGTTGCCCAGAGCCCAATCATATTTTTCAAAACTGCGACAAATGCTTACTTGCTTTCCGCGACAGCAACGGGTGTTTTGTCCGGAGGTAGCAATAGCGCTTGTAAAGCTCCGGCAATGCGTCTAACCACCACCACGAAAGCTCTTAGCCCCTCTGTGAAGACGTGGGTGGTGGCTTTTGATCGAAGAAGGAAATGACAAAGGCCGGGATCATGTGGTGCTTGAGCACTTTAACTACTCATGGGTCTTTCCATTGAGCGGCAGCGTCTGCCTCGCTGTTTCCGTTGATGTTCCCCATGTGTGAGACCGCCAGAAAAATGCAGCTTGGAAAGGACAAAGTGGGATATACCATATGTCATGGTATCGGCCCATACTTTCAAGAGAAGTTGCTAGCAAGCCTCTCTAGCGTGCCATATCTGGTGGTTGCTTTTGATGAGTCACTGAACAAAGTAACTCAGAGAGAACAAATGGATGTACTGATCAGGAACTAGGACTAAACTCTCTGAAACAGTAAACCCTGGTCAATGCTCTATTCTAAACATCTTCCAATGTGAAGGTAGTTGCTTTATCTAACTAACATAAAATATTTTATGTGTTGAATAGTGTCTTTCTATAATATATTGTGTTTTTGTGTCGGTAGTTGTGGGTCAGGGAAATCAATTAAAACAGTCGGGGAAAACCTGGAAAAGTCGGGGAATTTTAAAAAACGAATTTGGTAGACACCCTGCAACTAAGCTATAAACTTTTCCCGTTTGAACCGAAGGACACCGATGAACATCCATCAGTGTTAGAAATACAATATCGGTTGAAACTGAAAAACACAGATTGGGGGAAATTTTTCTTCTAAGCGAGGACTCTCTGTCGAATCCCTCCCTCAGACGTTCTCGGGCGTGCATACTCTTACCTTAAAGCAAATTACTGCAACCTGTCACTCCAGAATCACTGGAATCACTTACATTGGACAATGGAATGAGATATAGGTTTGTTAGTCCGGCGCCGAGGATTGCCACAATGTCTTTGTTGCTTTCAGGTCGGGGCTGGACGACAGTGCTCGAAACTTCACTGGTGGTCGTTTTTGGTTGAATCTTGTGAAAGAACCAAGAGCAACTTGCCTTCCTCGTGGTAGAAACAATTTACTTGAAAACAATTATTTAATTTTCATCTCACGGACCAGGAGGGTAACAGGGTAAACAGAAAATGGGAAGCTTCGGATGATTTACATTAGCGATTACTTGGGAATTGGTTTCGGCCTACGTTCGGTCCCATTGTCCGTGGATTGCAAGAAGCTCAGTTAAGATAATCATGAAGCGTTTTAACAACATATACAAATTCTGAAGTAAACTTGAACTCTTAGTTTTTCATGAGTTTTTTTCCTGCAATAATCCTGGTTTTTAGCTTCCAAACGAAACAAATCGCCAGAATAAACAGATTTTTGAAAAATAAATAAACATTGAAAAACATGCACTGCTTTTTTTTTATTGTAAATAAACGGCGGAACATAAACGTGGCACAATCAGTTGCGCCAAAAGTGGCTGGTATTTTTAATCTCGGCTGCTAACTTGCAAATTGCAGTTGGGTCTCTTGTTGGTGCCACTTTTTTTTTAAATATTGATTTCCTTGTGGATCTGGGCAAAAATTGTTGCAACATCTTGTGGCCTCAAAGAACAGCATTGAAGGCCTTTCTTCCCCTCTGTGAGCCTTTGACTGGTCTAACCCCGCAGTGCATGAGCATGCATGCCTGACGTAAAAACATTTTAAAAATAGTTTTGGCCCTTTACCTTTTAGGGGCGAAGCTCCTTAGGGGCTAGCCATGTCCGTATGTCCGTCCTGCCGTGGGCCGGCGTCGGGTGCTCGTGCTTCTGCTCGTGAGATCACGTGCTCACGAGCACATGAGCACATGCTCACGTGCTCGTGTAGGGCAAAAAAAAAAATTGGAAAAAAAAAAGATGAAAAAAAATTATGAAAAAAGAAAAAGAAGAAAAAAAGAGTAGGGGGTTCTGAGATGCCATCCCATCTGTCTGCTTAAAAAAAGAAAAAGAAGAAAACCACACATTCGCCTACTGCCATGAATGAAAAGGACTGAAAAGCTCGGCATGCAGCGCCTCAGCGTCTACGTAGACAGCAAGCTGCTCCGGAGACCAGGGCGCGAGAAGCTGCTGCACAGCGTCAAAAACGCCAAGCGGACCCGGAGTTGAGAGCTCGGGAAGCGGCGGCAAAGCGTCAACGCCGACAGCAAGCAGCAATACCTATGACCAAAATCAGTATCATCAGCACCACCCGAGCTTCGCCCCAATCAACATCATTCACCACGTGGAGATGCGGTCATTTTTTCTTCCCGATCAGAAAGTCGTGGAGTGTAGATTTTATGTTGCCGCTAATTTCTGAATTTGGTGTCTTTGCCTTGCAGCTGCCAAACATCCTCCTCTGCGTGGTTACCTCATGGAAGGCGACTTCTTTGTCGGAGCGGCCTTGGCTTCGGATTTGACCAAACTGGCTGTCCGTTACGTCGCTCTGGTGAATGAGCCGCGCAAGAAAAATGTAAGCCACATAACTTTTAGAAACTGTCCTTAACATCAGGGAGCAACACAAAAAAAAGTGTTTCCTAAAATCATTTTGTGAAAAGCTTGCAAACGTTGCAAGCAGCTAAAGGTAGCAAGCTATTATTTTTAGTCATGTGCGAATAGTGGATTTTGAGCTCGAAGCGAATTCAAAGTGAATAGCGGTTTTGGCTGAATATTTTTGAATCAAGTATCAAATAGCTTCTCCTGGCCTTTCACCACTGTTGCACCTTGCATAAACTAAAACCCAGCTTAACTTTTGAGGGTTGCTTACGAGCTCCCTCTAGCTCATTTATAAGCTAATTTTAATCTAACTATATTTATGAACTGTGACCTCAGAAAGTCTGATGTTTTTGGGATGACAAGTCAACAATGGATTCCTACATAAAAATATACGTATAAAGATGCTTAGCTACAATGTAATTGAGTGGATTCACAAATCTTGCTATATGCAAATATTCTATCTTCAATATCGAATTTGAGAGAGAGAGAGAGAGAAAACGTTTATTGAAACAACAGGAACGGGGTAGGGGAGAAAAGAGTTAGGAGCTGTGGGCGGCCATCCTATTCCGGTAGGCCGCGTGCCGCGGCTGCCATCCTCGCCCGAGAGATCAGGGCCTCCTGGTCTTCGAGCTGGCAAGTATGATGTCACAGTTTATTTTTGAGCCACAGCCACGGTTTAATTTTGAGAGTTTTATGGCAATGTGGATATCATCATTCACAATGTTTCCATTTCTTTTTAAATACACCAGGTGCGCGCGTGCACCATCCTGCTTTGAAAGTGTGACTTTCTTCCAAGCACGCAATTGCAATATTCATACTTTTCGAAGTGTCGATCGCGGCGGGCTTGCCCACTGAGTGCGCTTCTTGCCGAGCACCGGTGCACTGCAAAGAAGCAACACCCACGGAGCTCGCTTTCGCGGGTGTTGCTTCTCCACAGTGCACCGGCGCTTGGCAAGAAGCGCGCTCAATGAGGCTAACCCACCGCGATCAGCACTTTCAAAAATATGAATATTGCAGTTGACCTCGAAGCGTATGTCGAATAGTGTATTATTTGAATTTTGAATATTCGCACGAAACTAATAATTTTATTTTTGTTATCGACCTATCCACCTACACAAGCTTTAGCGCCTGTACAATGTTCCAAGTGGTCAAATATGTAAAACATAGAGCACAAAGTAAAAAAAAGGCATTTATAGTAACAAAATGAGCTACAACAGCAGTTCTTCGTCCATTTTGTCTTCTCGGTGGCACGTTTTTGAGCTGTGTTGGGTGGGGTTCGTCTAAAAGTACCCGAGGTAGAGCGTACAAAGAGTTGATCGCTATGCCATCCAAATTTAGGCATGGCATTGTGGTACTACTTTTAGTCGCTGCAGCACAGCTGTAACTTCTTCACTCCTGGCTTTCAGGCCTTTGTTGCCGAGTGTATGCTGATCATGACTTCGGTGCTTCATCTCGGAAAGTCTGGACTGCCAACAAAGGTGTGTAGCTTCCTTTTTCTCATCTTTTACTTGGCGTCGCACGTGACAGTACCTTTGTAATCAGCTTGCTGTTCATTTTGATATTATGAGCCTAGCTTTATATTTTGGTTTTGTAACTGGATGTGGCTACAGGCTTCTTGTCCTTGTTAGTGTGGCGCACTTCATCCTGTTCTTGTGTGCCCGTGACGCTCCCTCGTGGAAGTAGAAACTAACAGCCTCGTTGCTCGCTCGCTTATTTCCCGATGGCGAATTCGACACAGGCGATCAACGACGATGACGCCGACCGCATCTGCCTCTGCCTGAAAATCCTGTCGGATCAGTCAGCAACCCTGAACACCATCTTTGGCTCTGAGTGCCGCAAGGCCCTCTCTGCGATGTTGGCTGCCAAGATGGAGGAAGAGCTGGAGTCTCAGAAGGTAAACTTGCCAAATAATTTACTAATGCCAAAGCATACTTCAAATAAATAAAATTCTGAGCATATATATATATATATATATATTTAATTTTTTTTGCATTTTGTGTTTTTTTTTTTTTTTTTGCAGGCAAAGCAGGTGAAAGGTGTCACAATTCACGCCGATGACCCCATCTTGTTCGGACAACTGGCGTCCAAGAGCAGCGTTGCCGGCACGGAGGTGACTTAATTGGTTGTTTCTCGCGAGCTAACGTGTTGGCAAAGGCCGGTAGCAACTGGCAGCACCAATGTAGTTACAGTGAAACCCGTTTAGAACGAAACCACGTACAGCAAATTATTGTCAATTTGAACTCGCGAAAGATTTAAATAAAAATGCACGTAAAAAGTATGTTTTATAACGAACAACATATTGGCTATATCAAACTTTTTTCCCGCGGGAAGGCTTCCAAAAGAAGCGCAAACAATCGTCTCCTAGCCTGTCCCTTCCCCCAAAAAATGAGTAGGAAAGAACGAAAATTCCAAAAGCTCAAGTTGCAGACGAAATTGAGCTAAGAGAGGCGATTCACAACGGGAGATAAGCTAAAAGAAGAAACCCTGAAGGCATGCAAAAAAAGAAAAGAAAAAAAAAGCTTTCTAGTGCGTTGTTACAAGGCAGAAGTGAAGAGATGAGAAAGAAAGAGAGAAGCTCTCGCCTTACAACGAACTCATCGTGGAAGTTCGTTGTAAGTGGTTTTTGCTATATCGAATTACTCGTAGCGTTTCTTGCTGTTCGTTATAAACGGGTTTCACTGTAGTGCTACAAGATGGCTTCAGCTTAGCTGATTACCATAGAGTACTAAGCAAGCGCCCACGCAAAATTTGGAGGTAAACACAAACAATGGGGGATGGGTGCCCGTTAGGTTCAGGAGCAGAGAAGCAGAAGAGGCCCTGGTTCGATACGACGGAACGATATGGGGGCATTACAGGGGTCTAGTGGAACGCCTAATGTCTAAAGTGGTCATGTTGCCCTTGTCAAGCCTGCTTCGCGCCAGCCTTCTTCCGTCGAGCTTTACCGATTTGCACCGACGCATGAGCCTAAAGCTTCCCCGCTTTTCGACGGCTTCTAGGAGAAGCGGCCAATGCGGAAGAGCTCAGTTGGCTCGGCAGGCTCGGTACTTTGCTAAGGCGGGTGCTTGGCATGCCCTTCACCTATTGGCTAGGAGATTGAACGATAGGGGGTGCTCTGACCAGCTTGCTTTTCATGGAGCTCGCCGTTTCCCCGACGCAAGGCCCGTCGACCTGACTTGTTTCGTCGTCTGCGTTGATTGAGCGCAGGGCACGGGTTGTACGCAAGTGCTGCGTCGTCGTTCGGCTGGGACTTGCGTTCAGTCGGTGCTTCGCCAATCGGACACGAGCCCGCCGCAACACTGACGCAGTGTTCGGCTACGTCGATCGAACGTTGTATCAGAAACTCGAGCAGACAATTAACGCTCTTGTCGTCCCCTAGAGGTTTAGCTCTTAGCTTAGTCGCTAGGGGTGTGATGGCAGGGTCTACGACCTCCTAATATTTAGAATGTTTCGAGGGTAAGGTATGGGTGCCCGTTACGACACGGGTGCACGCTCCGTGCTTTACAACAAGTTCTCAGACTTTTCAGTCTCGAGGAAGCCCCGTCAGCTTTGAATGGCAGCCGACCTCAGCATCGATCCAACAAAGCGGTTCGGAAGCTCGTAGACCTTGTGCGCAAGAAGGCACGTACTGGGAGCATTGGGCTCGTAGTCTATTTGTTGATTTCACTTAGTGTCGGCCCTATGCGTACTTATGATAGGTGTGGGTCGTTCAAGATGCGTAACGCAGCAGTAGGCAGAACGTGCGTCAACGAGTGTCTCGGGCCTGCTGAAATAGCGGTTAAAACTGAAGAACACTTTGCTCAGGGGATGGATGGCCGAGCAAATTTGGGAGCTCGAGGAAAACCCAGTTGGAGTTTTGATCACGTGCAACGAATGCGACGCGATCCCGTGTTTTTTTTTTTTTGCTCACGCATTCGTTTAGCCAGCTGAGCAAGCACACAAGGACGACGAGCGCCGTGACGACACACTTTTCACGCTGCCCAATAGACCACCTGCTAAATACCCCAAGTGCCCCGACCCGCACTCGAACAACCACGGGAATGGTGTTCTTTCGGTTCCCTAGCGATTGGCGATTTCGACCAGTTCGATGCTTCACACTCTTGAGTGTAATCCAGCGTCACCCTGAACAAGCGTCGTGAAGAGTCCAAAGACCTGTCGTAGCACTTTTAAAGTTTCTCGTCATTGTCGGCGTTTTTGGTGCAGTGCATGCCATCCACCTTTCGACCTGGCTGAGCTGCAGAAATCTCTCGCAATATTGTCATTCTCGCGCAGCTTCAAGGACGCCTCTAACTTAGAAAGGCTATAAGCTACCCCGCCGGCTCCGAGCTAAATCCCGGTCTTGGTTATTGTAAATTTTTGGCTTTTTAAGTTCTTACTGGTGAAACGACAATCACGAGAATGATAATATTGTAAGAGATTTTTGCAGCTAAGCCAGGTTTCAATTGTGGATTGCGTGCACAGCAAGAAAAACGCTGACATTAACGGGAAATTTTAGAAGTGATATGAAAGGTCTTTGGACTCTACACGATACTCGTTCAGGGCAATTTCGGATTACACTCCAAAATGTGCAAGCATCGAATCAGTCGAAATTACCAATCACTAGGGAACTGAAGGAACACCGTTCCCATGTTTCCTCGAGTGTGGGCCGGGGCGCTTTGAGATTTAGCAAATTGTCTAGTGTCTCCGTCAAATCGTGGTGTCGGTTGCGGTCGAACTTGACATAAAACGGAGCGTAGGCGCACCTTCGATGAAACTAGAAGGTCTGGAAAGACGGCGAAACGGGAGCACGGGTGGTCGTCTGCTCGCAGAACATGTTTGAGGTGAGCCTCCACGCCGCGGTGGGGGTGCCACGGCGCGACGGGGCCGGCGACCTGCTGTCGGCGTCTAAGCTGTCCAAGGTCACCCAGCTGACCGGCTTCTCGGACCCAGTGTACGCTGAGGCCTACGTGCACGTGAACCAGTACGACATTGCCCTGGACGTGCTCGTGGTGAACCAGACGGCGGACACCCTGCAGAACTGCACGCTCGAGCTAGCCACCCTGGGTGAGCCCGACCCCGACGTCTGCGTCCTCCGATGTCAGATCGAATCATTGATAATAGAGAAAAGCTCTGGGAGCAGCATTCTGCCTTCTCCAGCGAAATCGAGATGTTTGTCGATTTGCTTCAAAATAGGTTTGACACATTAATAGACACATTTGAACTTACGATTTGGAATAATTTTGTTTTGAAAAATTTTATTTGATGTTTATATTTGATCCTTATTTTTTTGTTTTTTTTTAATTGAGAGATTTTACTGAGGACACTGCAGATGTGACAGCAAATGTCGTAATTTGGAGCTAAATTTTGGCAGTACAGCTACTCCTGATGGGTTACAGGGCGTCTGATGGTGTGAAATGAATGGTGGGGAAGCTCACTCCAGTGGAAAGAAAAAAGAAAATGTGCAACATACTGTCTTTTTTTAGAATGGCAGCTCAACCCGCAAGTTTTACTCCGTGCGAGCTCACCCCACTGGAAAGCGCGGGTAAATTTTAATGTTCCTTCTGGCATCACCTACATTTTAGAGACAATAAATAGCATGCCAGGAAGAGCAAAGTGTGGCTACTCCAAAAATATGTTTAGCTTAGGTAGCTCAAAAAACCGCCCTAAAAAAGAATTTTGAGGTGACTCTAATATGACTGTATATCAACAAAGTGCAGGGTTTTTTAGAGCACAGCTCTTAAGTGCCCAATTCCGGCTTGAGCGGCGTCACCCTCGGCGTCGGCGTAACCGCGCATGGCATTATGGGAAATGTCCCTTAATATAACGCGCGGGTCTCACTCGGGACCCGCGCATTGCATTATGAAACATTTCCCATAATGACGTCGCATGTGATGTCACGAGGGTTTTGCGCATTGCATCATGGGACGTTTTCCATAATGATGTCACACGTGACGTCACGGTCACTTGTGAAGGTCACGACGAAGGTCACAATCTTCGCAATGAAGGTCACAACCTTTACGTGGCCTTCACTTCACGAGGCCTTCCCGAGTGACGTCACGAGGGTAAGGCAGGGAGGGGAAGGAGAATGAGAAAAGGGAGAGGGAGGAGGGGAAAGGGACGAGCAGACCAGGAGGAGAGGGTGCGGAGGAGGAAGACCCTCCCCTCCTCCTCCATACCCTCCCCTCCTCCTCCTCAAGAGCTGTGCTCTAATTCAGCATTACAGGGAGTTGTAAACGTCTGTCATTTTTTTCATCACTGCATTCAAATCTTCATTTTATCTCAGTCTTTACCGAGGCTGTACCATTCCCATAGCTCAGTGCTGCAGGTGCAGCTCGGGTTTCACGATGTCACCGAGGTGCCGGTCGTTGCTACAGATTCCGCTTCCCCTCTTTGACAGGCGACCTGAAGCTGGTCGAGAAGCCCACACCGGTCGTGCTCGCGCCCCACGACTTCTGCAACATCAAGGCCACTGTCAAGGTGGCGTCGACGGAGAACGGCATCATCTTCGGCAACATTGGTAGGGCAGCGTTTGCATTACCAGCTCTTACATCTACAACCTAGAGCCATCAAATAGGCTAGTCTTTGTAGTAACGACGCTTCAGCCGTCTTGGCGCTTCGAAGCGTTGTTGCCAGTTAGCCCGAAACTTGATCTGAAATTGCGGAAAATGCTTTTCCGCTTTCCAGAAATGTGAAAACAATTCGCGGCACAGAAAGATACAACATTGCCCGAGCTTTCTGACCCCGTAGTAAAACTCCGGAAGTCTCATTTTTAAATCGTAACTGTCACCAATTTGCCCACTCTGCACTAAGCATTAAAATGGCGGCGGCGGCGAGAAAGTGGAGGAAAGGAACGGTCAGTGGCTCTAATGGAATCCACTTACCGTATTTACTCGCATAATGAACACGCTTTTTTTTCCTGAAAAATTTACACATATTTGGGGGGTCCATTCATTACGCGGGGTAAAATTTTTGCATTTACACACTTTGTGCGAATGTCATATTAGGGACCGATATGACACGGCAAGGTACTGTGGCACGTCTCCACCGATGGAGGCGCACCCGCGGCTGGTCGCGCCACAGTAAGCATGCTTTATAAATTGCGAACCTTTTCAGGGCACTTTCGGCGTGCCTTTCGTCTACGGAAAGCGCCCTAGGAAGCTCACTTAGCACGGAGACTGACGCGACCGTTCTTAGGCCTAACCACTTTCACGATTTCACTGTCCGAAATCGAACCACAGACGACGGCGTTTTTGTTGACACCAATGCATCCGATGGGCGAAGAATGTCCGGGGCTGGGCAATTCCTCGACCCAAGCTTCGTCAAGTGTGCGCGCCGCTCGGTTTCATGGTTGATCACTTCCGCAACTACGCACTTGCAGCCATTACAAGCTTGGCTTGGCTTGACTTGGCCCGACTGCTTGGCGGCAAAAAAAAAGTGGCTTGGTGGGCTTGGTCTCTAGCTAAGTTGGATGCAATTCGAGACTCGTGGAGCCAAAAATTGGAGGCGCGTTCATTACGTGAGGGAAAAAAAAAGTCCAAATATTGGTACCCGTTCTGGGGGGTGCGTTCATTATGCGAGTAAATATGGTACTATAACAAACCTCAAAGTTCTGCAACAAATGCCTGTTATATGTCGGGAGTTTCTTATAGGTGGCCTAGCATTTAAATTTGATGAGCTTAGCTCGAATTTCGTTGTTTCCTTCATATGTGTTTGTTATATCCAAACTTTGTAACAAGTGGCATGCACAGGGTTGTTGAATCGAGCAGCAACGTAAATGTGAGAGCTGTGTAGCCCTCGGACCAGAGTGTCGAACCGGAACCGAACCGAACCGAAAACCGGAACCGAACCGTTATTTTTAGCCGAACCGGAACTAAACCGAACCGAAATCTTCACCGCCATCTTGGAACTGAACCGGAACTGAACCGGAAAAAAATATAACGGTAACCGGTTCAAAACGGTTCACGGTAATATTTTTTATTACAAAATGAGTGTTTCGAGAAGTAAAAATTGGTAGCTGTATTTCCATGTAGTGATCAAATAGTCATATACTGAATTGCAATATATGAAAAATTGTGGGTTTTCATGGCGCTTTTGTAATGGCACTACGATTAATCATGTGTCACGCGGTCACGTGACGTCATAGTGTCAAGATATGGTGTTAAATAATGTCATGTCCCGTGGCCTTGTGACGTAGTCGCGTGACTCACCGCGTCAAGTCGGCTTAAATTGAGTACGTCATCCATAGTCCGTTGCAACTCAAGAAGGTAGGGTGATGAGGGAAAGGAAGGCCGGGGAGGAGGAAGAAGACGGAACGCTGGATAGAGGAGGAGGCTTCTCCCTCTCTTTTTCAGCGTTCCGTCTGCTTCCTCCTCCCCAGCCTTCTTTTCCCTTGCCCTACCTTCTTGAGTTGCAACTGAATATATATGTATTAGCGTTGTTGACATCGTGACATCACATGCCATCACGACTTCCTACGGCGAGTCACGTGACATCGTGACGTACTCGATTGTCATGAGCCCGAGTCGAGTGCTCGAGTTCATGACAATTAGCAGCGCCAAACATTCGTGTTGGCTTTTGTTCAGTCAAAGATGAGAATAGCCGAACTCTAACACTGGCGGTATACAATTATCGTAAGATAACATCGCCGCTTGTTCTAATAGTGAGTTAAGGAGGGAAAAACTATGTCTTTCCTTAAGTTTTTCTGCGTCTGTCATTGAGCGGAGAAAAGAACTGTGTTTTTGAAAGCTATCAACGTCAGGGATTAGCTCTTAGTGGTATTTACTGAAAGTACAAAAATTGTCGCATGAACCATTTTACATGTACACATCATTGAGGCAGCCAAACATGTTTTCGTTGTTGCTGAACTGTCTCATGAAAGTCGTCCCCGAGAAATGTCCCTCTGAACTAATTTTCCGAGCAAATGCTACCCTTGTAAGATTGGAAGGATGAACTCTGAGTAACGCGCTAAAAATAAATACAAGTAAAACTAAAGCTGTCCTATTTCGCCCAAAAAACAAAAATATACGCGTTTAGGAAGATATTAATTTGTTTGATTCAAAAATAGAATTAGTCAGCGCCTTCAAAACCCTTGCCGTAGTCTTCACAAAACGCATGACTTGGGAAGAGCATACAAATTACTTAGTATCGAAATTATCGAGTATCATAGGTTTAACTTATATTCGTCGCCAAATTTTACCTACTAGAGTGGGAGAACAAGGTCAGTTGTTTGGGTCTGGCAGCAGCAGACACTGATTTAGTGCAAACTTGGCACTTTGCCCTGGGGCGGTGGCTTACTAATGCTGTGATTTATATGTGATAAGGCCTTAAATGGGGTCGGTTGCACTGCTCTCACTGCGTTCCCGGATCTGCCGGACGTAAGAACGGTGTTCCCGTCATTTGTAGGGGAGAAACTGGCAGTTTCCAGCCCTTGGGGCCGTACGAGCAATGATTCAATGTTTGGATATTCGCCAGGGGTGTTGCAGTTTCTTTATAGTTCTTTTAGGTCTTGGTTTTTCAAATTTGTGTATTTTCTAGGCATTTGAAAATGCCAAAGTCTGTACTGAAAAACAAAGTTTAAACACACTTTGCGTTGGATACTGTGAATAGGTATCAAGCACTTGGAAGGAATGGATTCGAATACCAAGGTGTCATTCTTTATTTTTATTAATGAATCACATTTACCTAAAGAGGGTTGCCTGGGATTTAAACCATATTGAAGTGTTAGCGTTTAGGTTGAACAAATTACGATGCCTCCAAAGCTGTTGCTTGGAGGCACGCGCGCGCGGCTCGGGTTTCACGGCAGAGGGGCCCCGTCTTGGGGGCTCGGGTATTCTCCAGGGACCGTATAGCAACTTCTGTCTGGGAGCAGCCGGGGTCAGAGGCCACCTACGAGCTTTTGCATTCTTTTCTGATTTAAATCTCTTGATCGCTAACAGAAGGTCTATACTTCATAAACACCAGAAGCAGGTTAGAGTATAGTAAATTGCCATATGATTCCAATTCGAAATTTCTGATATTTGTTGACCCCTTTTCATTGCACAAGTTTTTGTCCCTAAACCTCTCCTTCTGATGCCTGTGCATTCTCATTTTAGGTGCAAAAACTTATCATTTACCTATTTGGATTTTGGTTTATCGAGTACAATGGGATGTTGACTGTGGTTATCCTGTGTTTCACCTGTAGCCAGTGATCTATTTCAGCTGGAACCCATTTTTTTTTTTTTACTGAAGGTAGCACTTTGCAACTCCTTGCAGGTTTCAGTGAACACATCGCTTTCAGACCTGCCAGCCTACCTGCAGCACTTGATCCGGTCTACCAACATGAAGTGCCTCACTCCAGAAAAGGTATTTCTTGCCTCGTGATAAGACAGTGACACTCGCGTGTAACAAGGTCTTGTCACGCAATCATTTTTTATTGTACTAGTGCCTGGGTGTATATACTAACATATGCACACGGTAACCCCTGTAAAATGTCTAGGTGAGCAGGCAGTTTATATTGGAGACATGTATACCCTTCCTTAGACAGTGCCGCAACTGACCAACAACAGTAGAGGAGATGGACAAGCTTTCCTTTTAACAGCATGCTTTTAGAGTAAAAATAAAGACTTGGATCTTCTCTAGACATTTCAAAACTTTAGTTCTAGTCTAATTCGAAGCCACTACTCTACAATCCAATGCCATATTGTCTAGTTGCCTGCTTAACATTCTGGGTGTTAGTAAAAAGAAGAATGGCAGTGTAAAACACGTACCATAGTATCCCAAGAGATGCCTCGCCCTAGTAAGATAGCCCACCCTATTTTTTGGCATGATTTTGTGGTTGTGCTAAGATGTCAAAAGGTTGCCCACTTCTGGAAATCGCACCATCCTGTTGATCTCGGCCGTAATAGGACAAAATATTTTCACCACTCGTCTTCGTTGGTGCCATTTGGAGCCGCCTGAAGACACCACTAGGGTGACCAAGATCGCTTTTGTCTTAGGCTTGTTGGCACAAAGCACTTGTATCCAAAGAACATGGAAAGAACAGCAACCATGCCATGGCTGTCGCAGAGACCATCGAGTCGTAGCAGCTATAATGACATCTCTAGCTTTGCTGAACAGTCACTGCTGCACTTCATGGGCCACATTCATAGCCTTGATAAAGCTTGCGGCCCCGTAGCCACGGCATGCGGAAGTGTGTTCTCGTGGGGTAACTTCTGGCCCTGTGACTTCATGCAGGCACTTTCCGGCGAGTGTGGCTTCATGGCGGCTAATCTGTATGCCCGGTCGATCTTCGGGGAGGATGCCCTCGCCAACGTGAGCATCGAAAAGAACCCAAACTCTCCGGATTCTCCAGTGGTCGGCCACATCCGGATCCGTGCCAAGAGCCAGGTGGGACGGCGTGCCGCAGTTCATGGCTGCTGCGTCAGTCAGGAAGCGGTCCAAGAACCATGTGTTTATAGTCAAAACTTTATTTTGGCTGCGAAAACACGCATAGCACCGTGTGTGCCCACAGGGCACCTGTTTTTACTTATTGAAGTCAAATGAATGTTGCCAAAAGCTACTTCTAGTGACCGTGTTCCCCTAAGTGTGAAGTATATACTGCATTGTTTGACTGGACTAGGTGTTATTGAAATTGAGTGATTTACCTTTGCAGAGCTACTTATATCATCCACTAAATTTGTGAATGCAGTCTTGCAGTGCCAAGCAGTCTGCCAACTGTTGTTTTATGCTGCTAATTATTCTGAAGTTCAAGCCTGCTACAGAAATATTGTGATAGGGCGTTTTAGAAATTGAACACTTTATTGTTGTTTCTTCACTTCTGTCATTCGCTTAGTGCCATATTTTGTGAAATTGTGTTCACATGCAGGGGCAGATGCAGGAATTTCCTGAGGGGGGGGTCAGGTGTTGGTCAACGTACCATTTGTTTAGGAACCCCCTCCCCCTCTCCCTCGTTTCACGCCCTAAATTTTACGCATGCAGAAATCAAGAGGGGGGTCAGGACATCCGGACCCCCCCTCTAAATCCGCCCCTGTTCACATGTCAGTGAGAATCTTTGTGCCGTTTCGTGTGTGCGGGGCTTTATTACTGTGTCGTTTTCATATATATATAACGTGTCGAACCTCAAAGAAACACTTACTAAAATAATAATACAAGTAACGAATAATGTCAGGCCTATTGCCATGACAATTTTGAAAGGATAGTTTTGCTCTATTTTTTCTTATATGCCACGTTGTTAAAACTTTTGTTTCATTTCAGGGCATGGCACTGAGTCTTGGAGACAAGATCAACACCACTCAAAAGTCTTCTCCCAAAGTAGGGGCATGAACGGTTCCACTTTCAACCTTTTTTTTTTTCCTTCCGGTACTTTTTTTTGAACAGTTGCACCTTGTAAGTATGAATAAAAAAGTGGACCAATCTCGGAAAAGCATTTTTTTATTTGAACTGTTGTACCTTGTGTATTGGCATGATGGCTAGAAAAGATCACACTACTTCAGAGTGTGGTGGCTGGTTGTGCTCCTTGACCAAGAAGCTTAGAATTGTGATGAAGTTGAAGCAGATGAAGTGCTTGCTGCAATCATGCAGGATCTCTGTAAGTCAGCACAATTGCTGCAATTTTGGCTTTCGTGGGTAACAACTGGAACAAAGACCATCACCAGCTTTCATCAGGCTAACATAATGATTATGATTATGGTGGTGCCTCGATGTTGGTGAATATTTATGTTGGAATTTGTTTCCCACCTGTATAAAATGGCATATATTTAGCATTGCGATGGGAAAAATGAAAATAATGTTTTGTATTTTTTACAGCAGTAGCACCCTGGTGCGGGGTGCTACTATTAAAGTTGTTTTTGACAATTATTTGGGCTATATTTAACATAACCTTCACTTGCATCGAGTCTAAAGGGGGAGTTTAATCAAATTCCCATTTTCTCACAGTGCTTTTCAGAGAATAGGGTAGATACAAATTGTGTTGGTATCACAACATTTTTTGGCAGTTTGATACTTTAGACCCATGTTGCGGATAAAAAAAAACAGGACGCGGGATGGTCAATAAAACATGCTTTTCGCGTAAGGCTCGTCAAATTATGAGGCGCTGGAGAAATGCAGCCTTCTGCGTTAAGTCCTTATTTCGAACTCTTTTTGTTCGCCTTCCGCCCATTGAAAAGCATGCGGGAAGGGCCTTGAACGCACCTGGTATCGTTGCGCCGCAGCGTTCTTCCGCAACATAAAGTTTGTCTGCGTTCCTCGCTGTCACCATGGCAACGAACGCCGAATGAATGGAAGCACGCACGGTACCGCCGCGTGAAGCCAGCAACAGCTGACGCCATTTTACGAACGCCGTCTGCTAGCCAAAGCCGAACGCGGTTTGTCAGATCAACCGCCTCCGCCGGTGCTCGATCGAGCACCGGTCGGCCATCTTGCAATCTTGCGTCACCTACATGGAGCGTTGTCAAGCCTGAAAAGCTACCACCTGTGGAGCACATTTTGTGCTCATTCGCCATCATTTGTCGAAGTAGTTTCGTGAAACTGTCGAACAATTACACGCATGTCCATTTGACCAAATGCGATGAAATGTGTTAGCTTTATAGGAACATTGTTAGTGAAAACAGTTATAGCTGTGTGTTCGCGTTGCGTGTTCTACACTGCACATGCCCAAAATGGCGATCTTGGATTGGAGCATGGCGACAACGACGCGCATGCACAGTAGAGAGCACGCAACTCTAACTCGAACGCACAGCGCTTGCAAAACTCTCTAATAAGGTACAATCCCATACCGGCTGCAGCACTACTTTGGGATAATGAAGAATGTTGTTTGCACTCGGAAATGACATTTTGCGAGCCATGATCGCGAGCAGTTCCGCCGTGCCCGCTGGGCAGGAGAGCCGGGGGACCCTCACTAGAGCGCTTCCCTTTTCCGCTGCGGGAGAGTGAGCAACGAGGTGGAGATGCCAATACCCCTCACCCCTATACGCGTTCCACTTTTTGGGGACAGAGGAATATGGTCATTCTACAGCCAGTCGTTGGAAAACTACAATATCCTTGGACTACATGCACTCATAAAAATGAACGGCCCAAAACGGTTGTGCTGATAGTGGAGAGGTCGGGCGCTTGCGTCCCTACTTCTTACTGATTTTTTTGGAGGTCTAGATTCAAATCCTCTTGGGATTGCAATTTTTTTATTGCTTTAGTTCATGTTTTAGTATAATTCTAATCCACAATCGGGTCACACAACCACATCCCACAACGAATGCGATCTGTGGCGGGAGGTGCAGCATGGTCTGATGGTTATCAAATGACGGGGGACCTGGATTTGTTTGAAGCCCAAACTGCCGCAATCACATGATGTAGTCGCGTAGAACTAGTACAAGAATGCTGATAAATAACTCTATGCTTTTATACCTCACAATTTATTATTTCGAGACTAAATAAAGTTGAATAGCTGTTGAACCTTTTTACGTAGCTACCGTGACATTTTCTTGCTCATGCATGCTGCTCATGCGTGTCGCACGATTTTTTTTTTTTTTTAGACAGTTGAAAAGGCATAATTTTTTAACACTGCTTATAAAATGTCGACACAATATTTTGCTGTACTACCTAGAAATCATCATCTTTGTGGTTTATTCAATATAGGAAAATTGATGTCTGGCAGATTCATTTTCTTTTTGTGAACAGTGTGACCTATGTCTTGTTAATTTTATTTGTATTTATTTCTAAAAATGGCCTGAAGTGTGGATTATAAAATGATTGAGAAACGGAAACCCTGTTTTTTTTTGGCACACTAATAAACTATGCACCGTAAAACCTGAGAAAAAAATTTGATGCTAGCGATTGTTATAGGTCGTAGGAGTTTGAGAGCATAATAATGCAGAACAAAAATATTAGCTGACGTTCGATGAACGTTAGGGCTTGTTTAAAGAAAAAGTAAACCAGCCCTCTGTCTGTACACTTCGTCTTCTTGTCTTACGTTTTTTGGCGCTGTTTTACTCTTTCTTTAAACATATACCACCAACTCGCCCAACTTTCTACCATATTAAAACGTTAGGGCTTGGTGGACTTTGGCTCAAAAAGAAATATTGTTTTCGGATAGTATCTTTTTATTGAAATAAGACTGTTCTCGAACTGTATTATGTCATCAATGATAGCGTCACATTCTCACATAGGTTCCTGCGATCTGTGATTTATTTATTGGGACAGAAAAAGTGGGTTGTGTTTTATCAATCTGACCTCATATGTCGTGTGCCATGCTACTGCCTCGAAAATGATTGTGTACTTGATTTGCAGAAGCATCTCCTCACATTCTTCCAAACCTTGCAAGTTATCACTGGTTTGGTGAAGGTGCTATCAGCAGCCCTATGCAACGTTTGCAAGCATCTCTGCTTGCTACAATTCTTTAGTAATTGAATGTCGCCTAGACATGACAACTTTGCACTGCCGGACTCTCCCTGAGCCTCCACTGGCTACCAGGGGCACAAAATGTGCTGTGCTCGTCAAATACACCTCAAAAGGCGTGCGTTTTGGTGTGTGCATTCGTTTCCAAGGAGGACATTAACCATGGAAACAATGCAGCTTATCTCTTTGCCTCTTTGCTGTTATCTCCTCTCCCATTTGCTTTCGGGAGATTTGGGACTGACATTAACAGTAGAGCCCTTGAGCTAGGCCTTAGGCCAGCAGATTATCTGCTATCTATGTCCGTACCCCCATTATGTGCATGCTCGAAGGCTTTGTCTAACAATGCCAGTGGAGGGGGTGGCTTTTGCCCGGCAGTAAATGTCTCAAAGTGGACCGGAAGTCAAGCCATAGCCTTCGTTTCCGTCCAGCAGAGGCTGCGTATAGCACAACCTCTGCTCTGTGTGGAGAACCCTTGATGTAGTTGGCCACTATGAAGTGACTCAAGCTGTTGTGGTGCCTACAAAGAATCTAGCACAGTTTCTATGTGTAAAGCTAAATCAATCTCTTCAGCTGTAACAAACCATCAAATTTTGCTGGGTGCCGAGCCATGCAGGCATTAGAGGAAATTAAGTAAATAAGCTGGCCGCGTCTGTGAAGGATTTTATGGAAGCCTCCTTTGGCTTGCCCCACCAGGATTTCAAGTCACTTTTGAAAACTCAATTTTTAACTCGTGGCACCTGGAATGGGACGTCGAAAAAATGAAAGACGTTTACAACACCCTGTAACGCCGAATTTGGTACACGTTAAAGACCCCAGGCTAGCGGTTGTACTGCACTGGCTAAATTTCTCATCTACAGCTGGGAGACTCGTCGCCCGTTGAGGCAGACCAAGTTCTAGGCTGTATAAACATACAAACAACCCAATTTTTTTTAGAGTGCAGCTCTTGAGGAGGGAAGGGTACTGAGGGGAGGGTACACCCCGGCCCTCCTCCCTCCTCATCCTACATGCTACTCCTCCCTCCTCCTCCTGTCCACATCCTTCAAGTTCCTCCTCCCCCTCCCTCCTCTCCTCCTCCCTCCTCCTTCTCCCCGCGCAGTGCATTATGGGAGATTTCCCATAATGCGCCGCGCGGTTACGCCGACGGCGACTGAGGGGAGGGTATACCCCTTCTTCTGACCTCCTTATCCTACCTGCTACTCCCTCTCTCTCCTCCTCCCCTCATCCTTCGAGCTCCTCCCCCTCCCTCCTCTTCCCTTCTCTTCTTGCCCCTCCCTCCTCCCCCGCCTGCTCCCTCGTCCCTTCTTCCCCTCCCTCCCCTCCTCCTCCCTCCCTCCTCCCCTCCTTCTCCCCGCGCGGTGCATTATGGGAACTGTCCCATAATGCACCGCGCGGTTACGCCGACGGCGACGGCGGCGCCGCTCAAGCCGGAAACGGGCGCCTAAGAGCTGCGCTCTAAAAGAAAACACACTTCATGTTATCAAATCCCCATCATGGGAATTTGAGGGGGCTTATTTCATAGAAACCGTCGTCCTGATCTTCCCGTTACGCACCAATATCTTTTCTGTGGCGAGGATGCAAAGCTGTATAATGGGGAACTTTTGACTATCATGCATACCTTGTTGCATTGTAGCTTTTATAACGATCTATGTCGATCGTGCATTCCAGAGGTTTTAGAGCGCAGCTCTTAGGCGCCCGTTTCCGGCTTGAGCGGCGTCGACGTCGCCGTCGGCGTAACCGCGCGGTGCATGATGGGTAAATTTCCCCGCTAAATTTAGTGGAAAATTTTCCCCGCTAAATTTAGCGGAAAAATTTCCCCGCTAAATCTAGCGGAAAATTTTTCCCGCTAAATCTAACGGAAAATTTCCCCCGCTAAATCTAGCGGAAAATTTTCCCCGCTAAACTTAGCGGAAAATTTTTTCTGCCCCCCTCTCGAGGTCACGTGACCCCCAGGCCACGTGACCCCCCTCCCCCCCCCGGTGCCTTCCCCTCCTCCTCAAGAGCTGCGCTCTAATTCGGCGTTACAGGGAGTTGTAAACGGCTTTCATTTTTTAGTGAACATCTTTCATTTCATTTCATGTTCCTGCTCGGTGATGAGCCTTTAGTATCGTTGAACCGCTTTTAGAGCACAGCTCTTAGGCTCCCGTTTCCGACTTGAGCGGCGTCGCCGTCGCCGTCGGCGGAACCGCGCGGTGCATGATGGGTAAATTTCCCGCTAAATTTAGCGAAACATTTTCCCCGTTAAATTTAGCGGAGAATTTTACCCGCTAATTTTAGCGGAAACTTTCCCCGCAAAATTTAGGGGAAAATGTTCCCCGCTAGATTTGGTGGCAAAAATTCCCCGCTAAATCTAGCGGAAAAATTTCCCCGCTAAATTTAGCGGAAAATGTTCCCGCTAAATTTAGCGGAAACTTTTCCCCTAAATAGGGGCGAGCAGGAGAGGAGGAGGGGCATAGCCCCCTCTCCGTACCTTCCCCTCCTCCTCCTCAAGAGCTGCGCTCCAATTCGGCCTTGCAGGGAGTTGTAAACGGCTTTCATTTTTAGATCCTATCATTATTATCAGAATTTAAGTGGATTTCCCACTTTCACTAAGATTGTCTGTTCAGAAGTGGATTAACTGCATTTGTTTTCCTTCCCTTAGATGGTTTGACGTTAAGTATTTTACTCGTTGATGCAATTGAACAAACTCTGTATGTACATGAAAGAAAATAATCGTATTTAATTTCTTACAAGTTTTATAAAAAACTTCTGAACCTATACAAAACAGTTGAAATTTCTAAAGTTAAGGTTAGGAATAAAGAAAATTATTTCATAATGTCTACCAAATATCTTGCTAGGGCGAAAAATATTAAAAAGAGCAAAAACTGAATAAGTATAAATTCACTCCTAAATAAATGTCCTTAGAAAATATGTACTATGATCCGAAAAGGGGGTATTCTGGAATAAATGATCTCCAAAGAAAATTCAACGAGTCAATTAAAGAGGTTAAAGAGTTTGCTGAGAAACAAGATGTATATGCAAAATTCAAACCAATTAGAAACAAATTTGAAAGATGTAGAGAAAACAAAGGGAAGACGACCAGACACGAGATTCTGCAAGGCAGAAGATCCTCCTCACCCTGGGGGAGGAGGAAACAGGCAACGGTGGACAGGGTAGAAGAGGAGAGAGGAGGAAGCGGAGAAAAAGTGGAAAGCGCGAACTGGTCGTCGGTCTTTAAGTAGTCATAATATATCCCTCTTGCTTTGTGTATGCGTAAATTTTTGTATTCTACATTGCAATGCTCACATGTGTCACCAGCCAAAAAAGCTTGTTGATATTTATTATTTTATACCAATGTAGGTTGCCCACTACTCTGGTATTTATTTGTTACTGATCTAGTCATTTAGCATAATCTTTTGTAACTTATTTGTCTTTTCGCCAACATCTGCATACCTGATACACATGTGCTGGCGTAACTGGGGTTGTCGACTCTAAAATGAGCCGGAAATGTCGGCACCTGTATATAAATAGATTAAATTATCCTGAAATGTGTATTTTAGTGGTGGATCGTACCTTGTAAAAGTTCAATGCGTAGCTGCTTTCACATAAATGAATGGGTACCCTGCGCCGCTACCAATCCCCCCGCAAACAGCGACGCGCGCGGCCACTTTTGAGTTAGCGTAGGGAGAGCGGTAGTGCTCCGCCGCGCTAATGCTTCTCCCGCGCTTCCGCCAATGAGGTACAAGAAGGCGTGTCGACCTTGCAATCAGAGCCGGATTAAAAGATTTCGGGCCTTGGGCTAAGGTCGCTTCTGAGGCCCTCATGATGATGATGATGACGACAACAACGATGATGACGATATGACTGGTTAACGCAGTACTTTTCGGAAAGCCTAAGTTATTTTTTTATGTTATACATTTGTACCTTCCTGAGTAATGCTATCATTCTAAAAGTGGGAAAAATTCCGTGATCCCTTCAAGTAAATTACTATAAATAGCCGTACAGAACGCGGCGATCTAATGACTGCCACAACTAGCTTGCGCTCTGGGAGAGAAGTGCCGAACCTTTTTGAGTGTAGCACAATCATATGTCTTTTACAATTTCGTGTTCTAAGAATGTCATCCATTTGCTCTTTGTAAAACTTCTCATCTTTTTTTTTTTTTTTTTTTTAGAGAGTTTAAAGGAATGTTTATATATGTAACCTTTTCCTGGAAGGCCGAAGTCATTTCTTCTGGCTTGTAATGGGCAGGAACATTTTAAGCTCATTCTTATAGAGAGAACGTTCTCCACGTTGCTCAAAGGTCCTCGCTTTGCTAAAAAGTTCATTGTGGAGGCAGAGAATAGATTGATCAGTAAAACCATGTTTGCAGCTTTTGGCGTAAACACGGACTTCACTAAAGGCCCACTGTTCCTAAAACGGATGTAAAAGAAAAGGCCACATAAGAAAAACCTTAAAAAACAGATCTATTCGGACGGTCTTCCTTCTGGCTTCAACTTGGGAAAAACTTCACAGAGGCCGCCGCGAAGACGACAGCTCTGTCCCCTTCGCCAGGGAGCATCGAAGGCCGCGCTTCAAAAATATATCTTCGCACGAAATATAACAGTAAACACGAGCTCGAGTAGGACAGTGGGTGAAGGCGTTTACGATGTTTCTCTTTTCTTTGTCTAAAGAGGAATGGAAAATCCTGGAAGCCTGGGGGCTTCTCGGCGCCTTCGTTTGCTCGAAGCCGTTTTGAAAAGAACGCGAAGTAGCCTGAGGGCCCGGACACGTCAAATTTATCGGGCCTTTCTGTACACCAACCAAAAAAGCTCGCCGCGCAAAGTGTTGTTTGGCTTCGTTTGCGGTGCCATTGCCTTTTTCAAGCGTCTCTTTCTTGAAGGTTGTGGAAGTATTCTCCAAAATATTCTGTTTAGTAGTATAGAAAATATCTTGTTTCATTTTTCTGATCAAATGTTTTTTTTTTTTTTTTCTAGATTTAGAGCATGAGGCCCCCCGAGGGCCGGGGGGCCTCATGCTCTAAATGTAATCCGGCCCAGCTTGCAATACCCACCGGTGTACCACTGCAGTCAAGCTGAGCTGCGACCGCCGAGGTCGCTTCCCGATGAGTACGGGCGACGCCGCCGCGAGGGGCGCGCGTATCGGCACTGAGTTAGATCTGATATTTCGGTTGCATATAAAAGATTGCTAGGTAGTTTCGGTTCATGTTTATTTGTTCGCTGCAGCTTGCCAGATGCCCTTCGTTTCTTGGAATGTAAACTGCCCAAATTCACTTTCCTTTTACGAGCACGCACCTGCTACAAAAGTATGTTTTGCTGCTCTAAAACACAACTTTGGCTGCTCCCAAAGGTGCTGCAAAATGATTTGGGTCAATCACATCACTGCAACTGGCGCAATCAGGGGAGGACGATACGCATTCGTCCGCGTAGTGCCTAGCGTGTTGAGCCTTCTATATACACTAACTCATTGTTTGTAAACAAGCGCGCGTTTACAAACTTCGAAAAACCGGAACCTGTTTTTCGAAGTATCCGCGCATGCTCTGGTCAACAGCCAGCACCATCACCTCGGCCTGACGGCATGACCTTGAGTATGTGTATATAAAACTGCAGGCTATTGCGACTCTGGACTTCAAGTGGAATAACTTAGACTAAACGTTAAAATCAAAACTCATGCCTTGGCAACAGCTTTACGTTATTTAACGAATTAAGAGTATAAGGTTTGACGACAGACCGAAATTAACTGACGGGATGGTTGGTCGAACAGTATGAATGTTCAGCAAGCGTGACGCATTCGGGACGGGATGATTAGTCGAACAGCATGAATGTTCAGCAAGCCTGACGCATTCGTTCGAGTATATGGTGCGAAGGTACGCGAGATGCTCGTCGAATGTTCGTGAAGACACAACATACTTCACCCACGCAAGCCATCGCAAACTCGTACTTCGCGTCGCCGAGGACAACGTCCGTTAGGCGCTGAAAGCTGGCGGGAGAGTTAGATGAACCAAAGGGAAGGCGAGTGAATTTAAACAACCCCCTGTGGCAAATGAATGCAGTCTTCTGCACGTGCCCATACGACAATGGTCTATGGACGTCTATGGAAACTGCTATGGTGAGCTATCACTGTATATGGCTCTCTTTGGTCAGCCGAAAGAAACCATAAAGCACTCTATAGCCACCTGCAAAATAACTTATGTCTTCAAAGCTATACACTCTAAAAAATGTCTGTGTGTCTACTTTCACGCACACCACTCGGAGAGCCAATCACCGCAACTTAAGGAGGCAGCTCAGCGAATGACGATGCGGAAACATATGTTTAGACCAAAAAACGCAGTCTGAGTTGTGACATTAAGCAATTCAAAGCGTCACGGTTGCATTGCTTAATGTCACAACTCAGACTGCGTTTTTTGGTCTAAACATATGTTTCGGCATCGTCATTCACTGAGCTGCCTCCGTAGGTTGCGGTGATTGGCTGTCCGAGTGATGTGCGTGAAAGTTGACTCACAGACGTTTTTTAGAGTGTAGAATCTTGACCATTCAGATTTCTATAGCTGGCTATAGAATAATATGTGGCTCTGAAGCTATAGAAGGAAAAGGGCGGGTCAACAGGTTTTTACGTAGATTATCGACGACTTAATGATGCCACTAAAAAAGAACTTACTTCCTTTAATATCGCAATTGAATGCAATAATCCCAGTGCAATAATTTAATGCAATAATTTAATGATGCCACTAAAAGGAATGACTTATTTCCTTCAATAATGCAATTGAATGCAATAATAATGACGAAAATAATCCCCTTCTCCAGGGGTTATTTTCGTCATTATTTCCTTTGCCTCGAATTGACGAAATCTTGGATGCCCTCGCAGGATGCGAGTGGGTTTTTACGTGTGACCTCAAGAGTGGATACTAACAGGTTCCCGTACACTTCGACGATCGAGAGAAGACCGCCTTCACTACAGGTCATGTCTCATATCAATTCCGAGTGATGCCACTGGGGTTCTGCAACGCCCCAGCTACATTTCAGAGATTAATGGAATCTGTTCTGCACGGTCTCATATGCACAGTTGGTCTTTTGTACCTCGACGACATTGTGGTATTTGACAAGACATTTTCCGAACATCTGGCGAACCTCGAGCTAGTGCTTGCACGACTTCAGAAGTCTAACCTAGAGCTTACACCAAAGATGTGTTCGCTGTGCACAAGGCAGGTTGAATACCTCGGGTGCATCATTTCGACGGACGGAGCTTCCACACATCCTCGGAAACTCTCCACTTTTGCCGAGTGGCCAACCCCGAGGTCCACCACTGACGTTCAAAGCTTCATTGGGCTGGCATCGTACTACCGGAGATTCGTCAATAGAGTCGTCCACATCACCAAGCCCTTTTATATCCTGACAAAAAAGAAAGCCCCGTTTGTCTGGTCCGCAGACTGCCAACTGGCATTTGAGACATTCAAAACGGCCCTCACGCCTCCACCAACTCTTGACTTTTCAAAACACACGTCACCTTTCATCCTTGACACCGATGCTAGCGTCTCGGCAGCTGGTGCTATGTTATCGCAAGAACGAGGCGGACATGAGCGAGTCGTTGCGAATTATAATAAGATTTTTATGAAACTACTGCACCACCCGACGCGGACTTTTGACCATTATCAAGGTCATCACCCATTTTCATAATTATCTTCTGGGACGGAAATTCATTATCCGAACCGACCACGCATCGTTAACTTGGATGTCGAGTTTTAAGACCTTTTGACAGGTCGTCCAATGTCTGGAACGCCTTCATCAATACAGCATCGCCCCGGCTCACTCCACACCAATGCCGACGGCCTTTCGCGTCGACCCTGCGATGAGAAGTCGTGCAAGCAGTGCTCAAGCATTGCAAAACTCAGCTGCACCTCGCTCAAAGCATTTCCTTGTGGCAATGATGCGAGGACACCGGAGAGACTTCGGGCAGCTCAACTTGATGATCCAGACATTGGCGTGCTCATACGCTGCAAAGGTGAAGAGTAGCCGACCTGAAGGCAAAGAGGTATCCCAGCTCTTTATACCTGCGCGACAACGTTCTCTATCGACGCTGGGTGTCCGGTGCGGGTGGATCTGTCGTCTGGAAACTGGTACTGTCACACACACACTATACTCCCACGCATGCCAACAACTGCACAGCAGCCCAGAAAGCGGAAACTTCGGCGTGAATCGCACGATAAAAAAGATTCGCCAATGCGTCTACTGGCTCCAGTGCCACAGTGACGTGAAGCAGTGGTGCCGTCAGTGTGACATGTGCGCCTCCCGTAAAGGACATCACGTCAAACAGCGAGCACCACTTCAACAGCATGTGGCGGGGGCGCCTTTTGAAAGCATTGGCATTGACGTGCTGGGACCATTCCCCTGATCTCAGTCTGATCGCACGTTCTTTCTAGTCATTGTTGACTACTTTACAAAGTGACCGGATGTTATTCCAATGCCAAACCAGACCGCCCCCGAAATTGCTGACGCTGGTGATGAATTGGATAATCAGGTGCGGGGCGCCCCCGAGCATTCACTCGGATCAAGGCAGGGGCTTTGAATCTCACTTGTTTTAAAAAGTTTGCAAGATTTTCAACATCGCCAAGACGAGGCCCACACCTTTCCACCCGTCTCCCTCCGGAGGCAGGGTGTGTCTGTTGTGGCTACCTCGGGAAAGAGGGGGGGGGGGGGGGGGGGGGGGGAGGAGGGCAGTTTGATACTTTAGACCCATGTTACGGATAAAAAATACTGGGCGCGGGATGGCCAAAAAAACTCGTTTTTCGTGTAAGGCTCGTCAAATCATGAGGCGCTGGAGAAATGCAGCCTTCTGCGTTAAGTCCTTACTTCGAACCCTTTTTGTTCGCCTTCCGCCTATTGAAAAGCATGCGGGAAGGGCCTCAGAACGCACCTGGTATCGCTGCGCCGGAGCGTTTTTCCGCAACATAAAGTCCGTCTGCTTTCATCGCCATCACCATGGAAACGAACACCGAATGAATGGAAGCACGCACGGTGCCGCCGCGTGAAGCCAGCAACAGCTGACGCCATTTTATGAACGCCGTCCGCTAGCCAAAGCCGAACGCTATGTGTCAGATCGGCAACCTTCGCCGGTGTGCCGCTGGCAAAGACGACGAAGCTGAGACACGCCGACGGCGATTGAGCAAGCGAGAACACAGCGGGACGACTGCAACGGGGGCATTTATTGGGATCAAAGGCGCGAAATAAGCAAGAGCAATTTTTATTTGAATCATAACGCGCAATATCCAAGTTGGGGACCACATACATTTGCTCCGGGTTTTTCCGGTGAACTTTTTACAGAGACATGGGGGGCCGCATTCAAAAAGTGAAAGCTGTTTACAACTCCCTGTAACGCCGAATTGGAGCGCAGCTCTTGAGGAGGAGGAGGGAAGGGTACTCAGGGGAGGGTATAACCCTCCTCCTCCTCCACCTCCCCTCATTCTTCAATCTCCTCCGGGGGGGGGGGGGTCACGTGACCTCGGGGGGAGGGTGACCTCGGGGGGTCACGTGACCTTGGGGGGGGGCACGTGACCTGGGGGTCACGTGATCTCGGGGGGGGGGGGGTCACCTGACCCTACCTCCTTCCCCTGCTGAGGTCACGTGACCCCGGGGGGGGGGGGGTCTCGCGCGGTGCATTATGAACATTTCCCATAATGCACCTCGGGGGGAGGGGTCACGTGACCTCGGGGGGGGGGGGGGGGCTCGCGCGGTGCATTATGGGACATTTCCCATAATGCACCGCGCGGTTACGCCGACGGCTAAGGGAACACTATCAAAAAGTGAACGGGGTTCGGGATGGCCATCTGTCGTGTCACTGCCATGACTGCGGGTGCAAACCATTATTTGCTTGCTTCTACTGTTCTAGCGCACAACGATAAGACTGTTGGAGAGATTATGGAGGCTGATGCCATAAATGGTTCCGGCACGTGTTGTGTCAGTGTGGCGTCAATTGACTTGGCAGATAAGGAGTTAGCGTACTTGCGGTCCGTGGCGGGGCCACGGATTGGATGAGATATGTTACTGTGACGCTTGTGTTTCAACGACGAGGCTCTCGAATTAAATCAGTTGAAAGTTAGCGCTCTGTGGTGTCAGTTCTTCCTATTGTCCTTGTCTTAAGGTGCATCATGTTTTCTCAAGTACCATACCAACTAGCCCAACAATCAGCACTTGTCAAGCTAAAACCCTGAAAGGGATAATAGCCGAGTGGGTCCGCCATGGAAGAAGAATAATCACCGACTGTTGGGCTGGCTATCGCAAGCTTGCAGATGACGCTCACTTCACGCACGCACCTCACCGTCAACCACAAGCTGCACTTTGTCGACCCGAACACTGGTGCGCACAACAATACGGTGGAGGGCACCTGGGCCCACGTCAAAAACTCTTTTCGATCTGGACGGCGCGAGAGCCGCCATTTCACTGGTCACCTTGCAAAGTTCATGTTTTGGAGGAGAGAGAAGGCGCGCGGAAACACTGATAAATTCCAGTCGTTCGTCACCGCAGCCGCCGAAATCTACAGCCCCGACGCTTGACAGGGACCTTCCCTATAGTGCGGTGGACCAGGATTCTGACGGCTCCGGTGACTTCGAGTGATCCGCTGCGCTGAGCCCGTCGCCCGCCTGCGTGCATAAAGACGACTTATGCGCCGACCGCTTGTCAAGTGCTTGTTACGTCAGTTAGGTTCTGGTAGCGGTCTCAATGGCCCTTTTCAGGGCCCCCATATTTTGCAAACGGAGCTGCTTTCTGAATGCGGTACCCCGTGTCTCTGTACAAAGTTAACAAGAAAGACCCAGCAAAGGTAAGTGGTCCCCAACTTGGATATTGCGCGTTATGATTCAAATAAAAATTGCTCTTGCTTATTTCGCGCCTTTGATCCCAATAAATGCCCCCGTTGCAGTCGTCCCGCTGTGCTCTCGCTTGCTCAGTCGCGGTCGGCGTGTCTCAGCTTCGTCGTCTTTGCCAGCGGCGCACCGGCGAAGGCGGCCGATCTGACACACAGCGTTCGGCTTTGGCTATTCTCCGTTTCACCTTATGTTGTACCGCAGCGAAGGCTGGAAGCGCGAGCTCATAGCCTTAACAGCTGCCCTTACTGCACGAGAGCTTGTGCCGCCGAGATCTGCCCCAGAGCAAGGAGCTCGAGCTTATAGCCTTTCCTGCGGTACAACATAAGGTGAAACAGAGTATAGGGTGTATTCACTGGCGGCCATAGCTGTGTGCACGACTGCTGAGCACGTGCTGATGGCGAGCTTCCACATTTATTTTGCAACGTGCACCCCGCACCATCAAGATTGCCGGTCTTGACAGCCTATTAATGCGAGCTCGTTCTGAGCATGCGCTCTAAACAGTGACCTCAAATATGGCGGCCAGTGAATACCCCCTATAGCAGATGGCGTTCGTAAAATGGCGTCAGCTATTGCTGGCTTCACGGGGCGGTACCGTGCGTGCTTCCATTTGTTCGGCGTTCGTTGCCATGGTGATGGCGATGAAAGCAGACGGACTTTATGTTTCTGAAGAACGCTGCGGCGCAGCGATACCAGGTGCGTGCTGAGGCCCTTTTCCGCATGCTTTTTAATAAGCGGAAGGCGAACAAAAAGAGTTCGAAGTAAGGATTTAACGCAGAAGGCTGCATTTCTCCAGCGCCTCATAATTTGACGAGCCTTGCACGAAAAGCATGTTTTGAGACCGGTGTTTGGAGATAGACTTTTTTTTTTTAACAACAACATGGGTCTAAAGTATCATGTGCCCATGCAGGCACATGCATCCGAACGCTGCCTCAGAAACACGACAAGATAATTTTTAACTTCGCCACTAGGGGCGCGACGGTTGGGTCTACCCCCCAAAAGCTTGTGAGACCCCCACGTCGAAATGCGTGGGGTTCTGAGATCCCTAAAGACCCCCCTGACGTTAAGTACTGCTCCCACGGCTCATCGCCGAAGTGGCCATCCCGGGTATCTCACGACCGAGATTGATTTGATCAGGCCCGCCGTCGTTCAACGCCGAAGCGCGGTAGTGGTGAAAAACTATCGATAGTCGCCAAAAATCTGACTATCGATAGTCGCCAGAAATCTGACTATCGATAGTAAAAAAACTATCGATAGTACTATCGATAGTCGACTATCGAAAAACTATCGATAGTACTATCGATAGTCGACTAACGAAAAACTATCGATAGTACTATCGATAGTCGACAATCGAAAAACTATCGATAGTACTATCGATAGTCGACTATTGAAAAGCTATGGATAGTACTATCAATAGTAGACTATCGAAAAATTATTGTTAATCAAATAGCAGAAAACTGTCGAAAGTCGACTATCGCAAACCTATCGATAGTACTGGTCGACGGTTTACTATCGAGAGTTTTGCGACACTATACTTCGTCTCACCTTAGTATGGACTATTGTTAGCCGCGCGTGCTAAAAGCGCGAGCTAGTTGCTTCAAATGAAGCCTCGGAGGCTGAACGGGCGCTCGTGCAGCGAGTGCTCCAGTCAAGGCAGTCAAGGCCAGCCGCTCGCGCTAGCCCAGCATTCGCGGTTAGTCCATGCTAAGGTGAGACGAAGTATAGTTGTTTGTGTCAACTCCCTCTTCTTTTTTTCTCGCTTTATCTTTTTTTCAAATGGGACACCAACTAGCCAAAGCACTTACCATCCCAACTTTGGTTCAGCTTTCAGTGATGACGAAGACGGGAGTTTGGGCGAAGAGAGGAGGAAGGCAGGCGAGCGGCGGTGCGGCAACTGTGTTCGCTCTAGTGGCGCAAAACCAGCGATAGTATCGATATAGTCGCGAGACATCTGACCCCCAATAGTACTATGGATAGTCAACTATTGAAAAACTATCGATAGTGCTATCGACAGTCGACTATCGAAAAACTATCAATAGTACTATCGAGTGTCGACTATCGAAAAACTATCGATAGTACTATCGAGTGTCGACTATCTAAAACCTATCGATAGTACTATCGATAGTCGACTATCGAAAAACTATCGATAGTACTATCGATAGTCGACAATCGAAAAACTATCGATAGTACTACCGATAGTCGACTATTGAAAAGCTATGGATAGTACTATCAATAGTAGACAATCGAAAAATTATTGTTAATCAAATATCAGAAAACTGTCGAAAGTCGACTATCGCAAACCTATCGATAGTACATGGGCGACGGTTTACTATCGAGAGTTTTGCGACACTAGTTGTTTGTGTCGAATCCCTCTTCTTTTTTTCTCGCTTTATCTTTTTTCAAATGGGACACCAACTAGCCAAAGCACTTACCATCCCAACTTTGGTTCAGCTTTCAGTGATGACGAAGACGGGAGTTTGGGCGAAGAGAGGAGGAAGGCAGGCGAGCGGCGGTGCGGCAACTGTGTTCGCTCTAGTGGCGCAAAACCAGCGATAGTGTCGATATAGTCGCGAGACATCTGACCCCCGATAGTACTATGGATAGTCAACTATTGAAAAACTATCGATAGTGCTATCGACAGTCGACTATCGAAAAACTATCGATAGTACTATCGAGTGTCGACTATCGAAAAACTATCGATAGTACTATCGAGTGTCGACTATTTAAAAACTATCGATAGTACTATCGATAGTCGACTATCGAAAAACTATCGATAGTACTATCGATAGTCGACTATCGAAAAACTATCGATAGTACTATCAATAGTCGACTATCGAAAAACTATCGATAGTCGACTATCGACAGTTCTGCAGCACTATCGATAGTATTGGAAAAATATCGATAGCATCGATATAGTATCGATAAATATCGATAGTATCGATATTTATCGATAACTCCGTTTCACCTTCAGTCCGAGTGCAGCGGACGCTAGGAAGCATCCCAGCCAATCCAGCGTTGAGAGAGTGTCGTGTGACCTTGAGCTCCCTGTGTCGCTTTGCTCAACCGACAGGTCACGCGATTTTCTCCCGGCGCTGGATCGGCTGGGATAACTCGTGGCGTTCACTGCGTTCGGACTGAAGGTGGAACGGAGTATAGTTTTGCATCACTACGAAGCGGTCCAACGGGCTATCTCTGGAGCCAGCTCCCCAATCATTCATTCCACACCCCCTAACTTCTCGTAATTAGTGAGGAACAAAATTTTCTGCTCATAGAGTAAACCCCTGCCTTCCGCTGCGTCACTTTTTTTTTTTTGTCAGTAAAGACTAGTTTCAACAAGACGGTGAGGAGAAAAACAAATTGTAAATTAAAATAACTTCGAAAAAAGATAGTTATGTTGGCCTAATACTTGGGTCACCAGTTCAGTGACGTTCGTTGGTTCGTTTGGTAAATTTTGAGGTGAATCTGAGAACACAAACTGTACGCTGAGATGCGATATCGTAGGTCTAAACTCTGACGTAACGATATCAATGAAAACTTTAAAACAAATCTGTATCCTGCGACAGTTTGCACGACCGAGCGTGCACGTACTCCCATTCTTATGAAGAAGAAAAAAAGATGTCATTCGACGGTTGCAGGCTCTTTCGAGAGCACAGAAATACGTTAAAATAAAACAAACTCCCGGTCGGGTTACCGAGCACAATGATAGTAGCGGCCCGAGCGCACCCTCCTTGCAAGAATGATCATCAGTGCTCTGTTGCTCTCCGTTGTTCGCCGTAGTTTTATTTATTTCCTTTTATATTTTTTAAATCACGTCTTGCTTGTGTTTTTGTCTGTATCTGTTCTTTTATTGTTTGTAATATGTGCGCACTAATAAGGCCTCGAGCTGTTTGTGAGCACATTAAGCAGAATAAATAAATAAATAAATAAATAAATGACCAAAGCACATTTCTAATGAACGTGGGATGAGACGATGTTGTGTTACAACACAGTCTCATCCCAGATGAACCTTTTTTGATCGTCAGATTCTCAAATATGAAGACTTAAAATAAAACTAAATTAAAATTGAAAATGATGAGCAAGTGTTTACTTTCTACATACACATGAAAGCATTCATTTGGTGGCATTTACTACTTGTCTGTGCAATTGGTAACTACAACAGCCCCATATGTAAACAGTTTTTGTGTCTGCATGTGTTTGTGTCGTGTCCACCAAACTGCACGGCGAACACCCACTGCTCAATAACATTTGTTGTTCATCGAGGTTGGTTGTTTGTAGGTTCTTGGAATTTGTTGCTTAAATGAGACCATAGCTTACGAGTCCACAAATATACAATAATGTAGGAAACATATGCCGATACCACACCATTCGCAGATTGACATCCTTCGGCAAGCAGCAGAGTGTACCGAAAATACAACTAGTACCAAAAGTCCATATTGTACAGCATATCACCCGAACCGGACTGATGCCTACAGCCATCTAAAAGAGACTTTCTGAAGTTCAATCTGCACGAAGGGACATTATCAGCTGTGTGTATACATCTGAAGAGTGTTATCGTACACAGCACTTTCTATCAAGAAAAGTAGTCTGAGCATTAATCAGACATACACCACTCGACAAACTAGTCCCAGATTTTCTATTCAAACAATAATTGTGCTGTATTGTTCTTCATTCTTGTCTTGTTTAGGTACCAAAAAAGGATGTGTATTGGTTCTTCATTCTTGTCTTATGTAGGTACCAAAAGGCCCACTTCCGGACGAGGAACTCGGTGCAGCGGGCCTAGGCACTTTCCGTGCATCGACATGTGGTTGCAGCACAAGCCTGAACGGTCAGCTGTGATGATCACTGGTGGACTTGCACTGCAAAACTTGGCCCACCTGCAGAACGAGCCACCTCCCGCTCCACCAGTCCCACCCTCACTGATGATGCTGAACGCCGTCTCATGTCCCATCGACTCCAGACCCCGTGGACACATTCAACGGGGCATGGGTGCGGGCTCAACTCGTTGCGTGGTGCTTCCAGTAGGCACTGAATACAGAACATGTCCTTTTTAGCTTAGGGCCAGAAACAAATCAACCTTACACAATGGCCACACACTTTCTAGTTTGAACCGAAAAAAATTCGCCGGTTTGTCAGTTAGTTAGTCGCCACGGATTGTTGCTATGTCTCTTTTCTACTCCGGTTCCAGCTGGATGACAGTGTTTGAAACTATGCTGGTGGTTGCTGTTTTGTGAATCTTCTCAAAAGAAGCAAGACCAACTTGCCGTCTTTTTTTGCGGAAACATTTTGCTTGAAAACAATTCAATCTTTGTCATCACACAAAGCAGAGGGGTAGCAAGATACAAAGGAAGTGAAAAGCTTCAGGTAATTACATTGAAATAACTCAAATTTTTGCCATGTTCACTCTAGACTTTTCAGAAAGTTGTTCAGTGCACATTTGTTTGAAATAAACTTGTACTTCAGAATGTCTGAAATCATATCTTGGAGCTGTGACCCCGCATGAAGAACTTTCGGTTAGAATAAATATTCTAATAGTGCAGCAATTCCTTGTGAGGACAGTTTCGGTTGTTAGGCAGTCAAGGGTGTCCTACCTAACAGTACCTAAAAATACAAGCATGCAGGGCACATGCACTCGAACTGATGGGATAACACTATTACTGAGTGTGAGCATGAATAATTTGAGCACCGTACCAGGGTTTAGCTGGAACCGCTGTTCAATTACTGTATCAGTACGTGGCGAGCTGAAAACTTGGGCCCAATAGCTACGTCAGCACTGTAGTAGTGTGCCGTGAACGGCAGTGAAGTCAAATTCGGGGGTTTTACGTGCCAAAACTACAATGGGCATCTGGCATGCCCCACCGGAGAACAGGATTAATATTGACCACCTGGGGATCTTTGACGAGCAACCAAAAGGTCGGTGACACGGCGCCATCTCCACAATGAAGAGGCAGTAGGCAAACCTCGTCAATGTGGTGTTGACTTTACTCTGGGAGGTGGTGCAAGTCCATAGAGGACTGCGAGGCACAGACCCCTGGACAGGAAATGAGACATGTCTGAAATCAATGAAAACTATGGCAAAAGTCTGTGATGACAGCATTTAATGAACGAGACAGCACATGGACAACACAATAATAAAATAGACATTACATAAATAACAGTGCCAAACTTTAGGAAACACCTGGCTATACACATTAAAACATAGATTCCTATATTTTCTTCAGGGGGATCGATGGTCGATTGCATTAACACCTCACAGCTTGGAGCACGGGGAGTGAAAGCTTGCACAACTGAACATAGGAATCCCGAGTTCAATCCCTGCCCCTGCCCGTATCTATATGGACGATCATTGTACCGGCATGTGGTTGTGTATCACTGCTGTGATGTAATTTAAAGACCCAAGGATAGCTGTGGTATGACACTGGCTAAATATCTCGTCTACAGTGGAGATAACAGATGCTCACTGGGGCTGACTAGTCATTAAAAAGCAATCAATGAAAAATGGCAGTGGACAAAGTGGATTTACAAAAACCATTGAGCACGAGGCGCTTCCTTTCTTCAAACATTTCCCCCCCTCCTCGTTAACGTTGGCCATCGGAATTCCAGTGTCGGCTAGCTGGCCCCACGTCAAATGAGTTGAAGACCACTGCGCTAAACACAGCCGAATTCATAAACGGGCCTCGACTCGAACTCGACTCAAACTCGACTCGAAACTCCACTCGAGGCCGGTTTTGCGCTTCATAAACCGACCTCCACTCCAAACGCTCCTCGACTCGAGGAAATACTCGACTCTTTCCTCGAGAATCTCAAGGTAGCTCTGTCGCTTCCTCGAGCCGCTCCTCGACTTGAGTTTGGAGTGTAATGGCGGCCGGCGAGTCGTTCGCGGAGTTCGTGCACTTCGTTTTAAGCGCAGAAGAGATCCTCTACGACGACGCAGGCGACAGCGAATCGAGACGTGTGACTTGACGGTGTTCCAGCGAACGCCTGAACCCGCTGGAACGCTTCAGTGACCACGAATTCCTTGTGCGGCGCCGCTTCACGAAGGCGACCGTAGCGAGCACTCTGCTGTCTCTGCCGGGAGCGCGAGTACTCAGGGCCTGCCGCCCTCAACGATGCTGCAGCTCCTCGTTGCTTTGACCTTTTATGATGCCAGGACGTTCCAAGTTGTTACGGGAACCATGTGAACATGCCGCAGCCTACAGTGTGCCGGGTTGCGGAGCGAGTTTCGCGGTTCCTCGCACGGACCATCTTCACCCGCTCGGTGAAGTTCCCGCACGTCACAGCGAATTTTAACGCGTTCGTGCGGGGCTGCTGTGAAATGAAGTGTCCAGGGGCGACTGGGTGCATTGATAAGAGGACCCGGCGGTCCCGACGTGGAAGTGTTCTCGAAACAGAAATGGATACTTCTCCATCAACGGGCAGGTAAGTTCACCTCTGTTGTTTGCGTTAGTATTGCCAAACTTAATCAAACTGTACGCTGAGATGCGATATCGTAGGTCTAAACTCTGACGTAACGATATCAATGAAAACTTTAAAACAAATCTGTATCCTGCGACAGTTTGCACGACCGAGCGTGCACGTACTCCCATTCTTATGAAGAAGAAAAAAAGATGTCATTCAACGGTTGCAGGCTCTTTCGAGAGCACAGAAATACGTTAAAATAAAACAAACTCCCGGTCGGGTTACCGAGCACAATGATAGTAGCGGCCCGAGCGCACCCTCCTTGCAAGAATGATCATCAGTGCTCTGTTGCTCTCCGTTGTTCGCCGTAGTTTTATTTATTTCCTTTTATATTTTTTAAATCACGTCTTGCTTGTGTTTTTGTCTGTATCTGTTCTTTTATTGTTTGTAATATGTGCGCACTAATAAGGCCTCGAGCTGTTTGTGAGCACATTAAGCAGAATAAATAAATAAATAAATAAATGACCAAAGCACATTTCTAATGAACGTGGGATGAGACGATGTTGTGTTACAACACAGTCTCATCCCAGATGAACCTTTTTTGATCGTCAGATTCTCAAATATGAAGACTTAAAATAAAACTAAATTAAAATTGAAAATGATGAGCAAGTGTTTACTTTCTACATACACATGAAAGCATTCATTTGGTGGCATTTACTACTTGTCTGTGCAATTGGTAACTACAACAGCCCCATATGTAAACAGTTTTTGTGTCTGCATGTGTTTGTGTCGTTTCCACCAAACTGCACGGCGAACACCCACTGCTCAATAACATTTGTTGTTCATCGAGGTTGGTTGTTTGTAGGTTCTTGGAATTTGTTGCTTAAATGAGACCATAGCTTACGAGTCCACAAATATACAATAATGTAGGAAACATATGCCGATACCACACCATTCGCAGATTGACATCCTTCGGCAAGCAGCAGAGTGTACCGAAAATACAACTAGTACCAAAAGTCCATATTGTACAGCATATCACCCGAACCGGACTGATGCCTACAGCCATCTAAAAGAGACTTTCTGAAGTTCAATCTGCACGAAGGGACATTATCAGCTGTGTGTATACATCTGAAGAGTGTTATCGTACACAGCACTTTCTATCAAGAAAAGTAGTCTGAGCATTAATCAGACATACACCACTGCACAAACTAGTCCCAGATTTTCTATTCAAACAATAATTGTGCTGTATTGTTCTTCATTCTTGTCTTGTTTAGGTACCAAAAAAGGATGTGTATTGGTTCTTCATTCTTGTCTTATGTAGGTACCAAAAGGCCCACTTCCGGACTAGGAACTCGGTGCAGCGGGCCTAGGCACTTTCCGTGCCTCGACATGTGGTTGCAGCACAAGCCTGAACGGTCAGCTGTGATGATCACTGGTGGACTTGCACTGCAAAACTTGGCCCACCTGCAGAACGAGCCACCTCCCGCTCCACCAGTCCCACCCTCACTGATGATGCTGAACGCCGTCTCATGTCCCATCGACTCCAGACCCCATGGACACATTCAACGGGGCATGGGTGCGGGCTCAACTCGTTGCGTGGTGCTTCCAGTAGGCACTGAATACAGAACATGTCCTTTTTAGCTTAGGGCCAGAAACAAATCAACCTTACACAATGGCCACACACTTTCTAGTTTGAACCGAAAAAAATCCGCCGGTTTGTCAGTTAGTTAGTCGCCACGGATTGTTGCTATGTCTCTTTTCTACTCCGGTTCCAGCTGGATGACAGTGTTTGAAACTATGCTGGTGGTTGCTGTTTTGTGAATCTTCTCAAAAGAAGCAAGACCAACTTGCCGTCTTTTTTTGCGGAAACATTTTGCTTGAAAACAATTCAATCTTTGTCATCACACAAAGCAGAGGGGTAGCAAGATACAAAGGAAGTGAAAAGCTTCAGGTAATTACATTGAAATAACTCAAATTTTTGCCATGTTCACTCTAGACTTTTCAGAAAGTTGTTCAGTGCACATTTGTTTGAAATAAACTTGTACTTCAGAATGTCTGAAATCATATCTTGGAGCTGTGACCCCGCATGAAGAACTTTCGGTTAGAATAAATATTCTAATAGTGCAGCAATTCCTTGTGAGGACAGTTTCGGTTGTTAGGCAGTCAAGGGTGTCCTACCTAACAGTACCTAAAAATACAAGCATGCAGGGCACATGCACTCGAACTGATGGGATAACACTATTACTGAGTGTGAGCATGAATAATTTGAGCACCGTACCAGGGTTTAGCTGGAACCGCTGTTCAATTACTGTATCAGTACGTGGCGAGCTGAAAACTTGGGCCCAATAGCTACGTCAGCACTGTAGTAGTGTGCCGTGAACGGCAGTGAAGTCAAATTCGGGGGTTTTACGTGCCAAAACTACAATGGGCATCTGGCATGCCCCACCGGAGAACAGGATTAATATTGACCACCTGGGGATCTTTGACGAGCAACCAAAAGGTCGGTGACACGGCGCCATCTCCACAATGAAGAGGCAGTAGGCAAACCTCGTCAATGTGGTGTTGACTTTACTCTGGGAGGTGGTGCAAGTCCATAGAGGACTGCGAGGCACAGACCCCTGGACAGGAAATGAGACATGTCTGAAATCAATGAAAACTATGGCAAAAGTCTGTGATGACAGCATTTAATGAACGAGACAGCACATGGACAACACAATAATAAAATAGACATTACATAAATAACAGTGCCAAACTTTAGGAAACACCTGGCTATACACATTAAAACATAGATTCCTATATTTTCTTCAGGGGGATCGGTGGTCGATTGCATTAACACCTCACAGCTTGGAGCACGGGGAGTGAAAGCTTGCACAACTGAACATAGGAATCCCGAGTTCAATCCCTGCCCCTGCCCGTATCTATATGGACGATCATTGTACCGGCATGTGGTTGTGTATCACTGCTGTGATGTAATTTAAAGACCCAAGGATAGCTGTGGTATGACACTGGCTAAATATCTCGTCTACAGTGGAGATAACAGATGCTCACTGGGGCTGACTAGCTTCCTATTGTCTAAACATACAAACAACGTAATTAGTAAGAAATAAAAATACTTGGTTACTTCCTCCGCTTTGAGAGAATACATTTAAAGCTGACGTAACTGCCCTTTTGCATAAAATGTTCACTACAAATAGCCATTCAAGAAACAAGTTTAAAAAAAATGCTAGGCGTTGCTGTACGAGATACGGTCAATACTTGCAACAACTTCAGGTCAGGGATAAAATGAAGCAAGTCACGGACTTTAAAAAAAGCATTCTTATAAACACAAAATAAAATGTAAAACATTGTAATTACTAAAAAGGAAGATGAAACAAATTGAATAAATCAGCCTATTATGTTGTGGCTAGGCCCCAAGAACGAGCAGTTGTTGCAGCTTGATTAGTTTGTCGAGCTGCAGCAGCTCAAGCTCGAGCCAGCTTGTTACTCTATTGCTTATAGAAAACCTAATCCTGCGCCTGCTAATAGGCAACCTGACACTGACGTAGCTCCACCTGCAGCAGGTGCAGCTCCTTCTTGCGCTGTTCCTCCTTGTTGAGAGCAGCCGCACGGCCTCCTTCTCGGAGGCAAGCCTCTGCTCAAAAGCATCGATGCGGCCTCCAGTCGTCCTCACTCAGATGGCCACATGTGCTGGCTGAGGAGGTAGAGGAGTCGGGGACCTGGTTGGTGATGCAGCAACGCGACCTCCATGATGCTGCCCCAGTCCAGCGGCAGTGAGGCAGGCGATTCTGAGCAAGCACAACACATTGATGCCATGAGTGCTACAAACAAGATAAGGACTCGACAGAACTAGTAGAAACTGCCACAACGACCCCACTACAGGAATGTTAAATGCCAACTGTTGGTAAATATGAAAGTCTGCTAAAGGGTTCTGCACCACTCTTATGCTGTGGCTGGTTTACGGTCGCATCAGCATTTTTGTCTTTATACGCTCGGCCACAAATATGCTTTTCCCAATTAAACGACAATGAACCTCACCACAGTGAATGACACGAACTGTCTATACAGGATATACAAAACTGCCAAAACCAACGACCAAGGAGCAAGTCTCGCTGGGGGAAGCTCTACTTGACGGAGCCTTCCTTCCTTGCTCTGACCCTTTACCTTCAGTGATATTGCCAGTAGCGACAGCACAGGCTCTGAATGGTGATACTGTCGAAAGAGACAGCGCTGTTATTTCGGACCTTGTTGGCCCTCGGGCAAACGTGTGGCGTATTTGTCAATAAACATGTCATTTTCCAGACCCAAGGATTTTACTCTGTTTCTATGTGGTATGCCTAAAGGGGAAACCCACAAGTCGCATTCATGAAAGCACGGCCCATTGTCACAGTTTTTAGCGTTCCTACGAGACAGTATGCCAAAATCGAAATAATAAATAAACGGAAGAGCATAGACAGATCTTTTTATAAATAAACACTAAAAGCTGTGTGGTCTAGTAGCAACTAACCTTCATGTGTACGTAGCAAATGCAATCTAAAGCTTTCACCCGGCATTATGTCAGTCATCATGCTCGTTCACCGTGGCTTCGGGAATGGCGGCTGGCAGCACTGAGAGCACCGGCCAATGGCAGCCGCATTGCCATGTGGGACACTAGTGCCCCCACAAGCTGGAGGGACGGGCTCATTGGTCAGCGGGTGCAACACCAGTGCCCCTTCCTGCAAGGAGAGGCCGAAGAATATCCTGTGACAGCATCCGTGAGTTGAGATGTACAGAGCACAACACAGAAGGAAAAACAAATCATACTGCAACTTATCCGGTACAATTTGTTGTTCGACATTTAACTGCAAGAATGAAATGCGAAACAAGTGATGATGGCAGACCTGTGCTGTTTCTTGATGTGTGTGGAAAATGCTGGAGTAGCTCAATGTGATCATCGGCAGCAGTCATATTGCAGACACAAAATTTTTCAAATCAATAACGTATACTACTACCGAAATTAAATTTATGCCGTCTTAACCATGCCGGTACAATGCGCTGGTTAACCTCACAAATAAATGACATCGGTTGCACACTAACATGAACACCTGAAAAAAGACAGCGGTCAACAACTGGACTCCAACACATTCATGTTCACATAATGGCATTTCTTAGGAGGTTACAATTAAGAAATGAGAGCTGGTAGTCAATTAAACCAGCACAAGATTTTTTTTTTTTCTTCAAAGACTAGCACGCAAGGAGATGAGGTGCTAGGTCTAATTGACGTGCACTATTTTCAGTTTCGTGCGTCGCGTTTTATTGATACGCCAGGTTGCCTCTCTAATCTTCTCAAGAAAGGGGCCGGAGCCCAAGCTCCGGCCCCTTTCTTTCTGTTCGGTGCGTAATTTCTGCCTGGACATAGCACAACACGCAAACGAAAGTTGTCTGATGTCTGCACAAGAAGCACCACAAAGATAGAGACAATTCACTGTCACTGCCCACCTGCGGCCTCGACAGTAACATGCTTGACTAGCTCCTGCAGACGCTGCAGGTTGCCACAGCAAAGTCCCCTGCAGAGTTATTAAGTACACACGTCCTGTCATAGGATTTTGCGAACGCATTGCGTTATACTGCCCGAATATAGAAATCGATTACACACCTGTTGCGTGGATGCCCCGCTTCTTCTGGGAGTCTGTTTTCTTCCACTTGGATTTACCGTTGTCCCAACACTCGTGGGCGGACATGCGGATGGCGATTATACTCCGTGCAGTCTCTTCTATGCGTCAACTTTAGCTTCTTTCGGCGAGTTGTTAGTAATAGCACGAAGCAGCTCCCCTTCTTCGAGTAAACCACTCGCCCCTTCTTGTCACCTTCTTTGAACGACATCGTTGTAGGGCAAGGCACTCTAGTAGGACTCTGAAGAATCAGGAAGGGTGAAGAAGATGCTCGTTCTAGGCGGTGACAGCGACGCAGATACGCGGTGAGACCAATTGAGACGGCGAAGAACGGGCGAGACGCGGAGAGGACCGCCCGAGACGGAGAAGCCGATAGCAGCCGAAAGCGGCCGCCACCGTTGCCAGACTGGAGAACGCTTGTGGCTGTTTGTCCGAAAACCGGCTACAACGCGAAAAACATGCGCGCTGCGAAGCAGAAATCTTGCAGATTCTCAATTCAATGTTAGTAAAATGTGTCCCTTTAAATAAGGAGAACTAATATGTTCGTAATTCACACCAAAATAATGTTTTTAACTTCACTTTTTACTACAACCTCGTAACCAGACGCCTTTGACGTCTCCTCGAGTTTCCTCGAGTGGAGGAAGCTTTCTCGAGGAGCTCCTCAGCCGAGGAAACGCCGAGGCGCGTCTCTGAAGCCCAATGACTTCTCGAGTGGAGGCGAGCTGCTTTCCTCCACTCCAGTGAGTCGAGGTGGAGTGTCGAGTCGAGGCTCGTTTATGAATACGGCCAAAAGTGTCATTCGGTGAAACGTGGGCGTTCGCTAAAATGTCATTCGATCAAGTGAGTGCCTCCCCCAAAATGGCGAAGCATCTTCAAGGAAGACTCAGCATCCTCCTCCCCCGTCTCCCCCAAGACGCGAGCGTCCTTCTTCAACACCTCCTCCTTCTCCTTCTTCCCCGTCGAGTCGCGAGTTGAGACCTCCTCCCCCATTCATCCGCCGGCGTTCGCGCCGCTCGTTTTTTCACCGAGGAGCTCGCGCGCGCTCGTCGTGCGATTGTTTCTTTTTTCTTTTTTTTGTGGCCGCAAGAGCCACGCGCGGCAAGATTGTCCGGCATCCGGAGCTACGTGCTTCTCGTGTGGTCGTGTGGAACACTTCGCCAACGTGTGCCGGAGTCGTCCAAGAGGCGACCGTTACTAGCAGCAGCTGGCCCTTCCTGCTGGACGGCGGGCCTCTGCCCGCGACTACTACCGTCGTCAAGCAGAGCCTGGTCCGACAAGGACCTCCGTTCAAGTCGTCACCTTCCCAGACGACCACAGCGACTTCCAAGCTTACTATCTACACCGTGGCGACGCCCGACGATCTTCCGGAGCGGTGCCGTTTTTGCGGTGGCCCCTGCCACCCGAGGAAATTCTGTCCGGCGGCGCACCGTCGCTGTTTTTCCTGCAAGCAGCCAGGACACCTACACCGAGTCTGCGGGACTCGACCCCGGTGGCTACGACTCGACCGTGGGGGGCCTAGCAACCCTCCCACCGTGTTCGAGTCCGGCCACCGGAGGCGTCGAACGATGCGTCTCCCTTCGACGCACCGAGCGCCATGGTCCCGGCCCCGGGGAGGTACCTTGCCCCCGGAGCCCACAGCGTCCGCTGCAGCCCCGCCTGCAGTTCGGCTGGCTCTTTCCGAGCCGCCCCTTCCTGGTCCGGCCAGCCCGGACAACACCACGAATCCAGATACCGAGAACGAGGTGCCAGTCCCGTTCCCGGTACCAGTGTCGTCGACACCCAGACCGGAGCCACCAGAGCCCCTGGGTCCAGATACATCCACCCCCTGACAAGACAGTCGCCCGCATCGAGCCCGGCTGCTGCCAGAGCGCCTGAAAGACTACTTTTTTCTGAACGTTTTCGGCAGCAGTTCTTTCGGACAAGAGCGGGACATATAATTTTCATGCATATGTGAACAATCAGTGAATTTTTCTTATATCCAGCATACTGCCTCAGCGCAGCTTTTCCAGTGTAGTGATTTCCACAAAGGTTAATTGCGACGTGCTTTTCCTTTTTATTCATTTCGTATTTTCCAGTGTCTTGGCATAGACTTGTCAGAGGTCATTTCATTTCCTTTCAGTGCATTTTCTATCCAACTGCCCCGCAGCTTGGCGTCAGTTTTTTTTTCCTTCCCTCATTTTTTCGGGAAGAGAGTTTATTCATTTTTTTCTAAGAAAGGGAAGAATATGAGATTTATTTTTTTAAGGAAAGGAAAGATGCATTTAAATTTTTCGCAGCTTCTATATATACTACCGAGGTGGCGCCACTGTCCACCATTACGCCCGTGTTGTCAGGGTCGCGTCCCCGTGGCGCTTGACCTCCGTGTTTGTTTACCGTTATATAAAAGAGTACGCTACCGGCCACCATCCGTGTCGGACGCCTCTTTCCTTCCGGGGCCTTCCCGCGGCCCCGGCCCCGCCGGTCACCACCTCGTCATGTGCGACCCCTCGTCTTTTCCGCAGGCCCAGGTGGGCACTGCTCTTCTTTATTTTTACGGATGACCGCCTTTTTTTTTTCTTTACAACACTTTGGCGACCAGTATTTACTACAGGAGGCTATGGTTATGCACGTTGCCCTCTGATTGGTACGTGTGCCCCTTCTTGCATTCCGACGTGCCGAAGACGCAGTTTTACTCGCCATATGGCAGCTCTATCGGCAACGTGTGGACGTCATAACTTGTAAACGTCATCGAATAAAAGTACAACAGATTAAATGAATGACTAAACAAATAGATTGCTGATTTCGTAGTTTTAACTTGAGGCATTGACAGCTGACCTCACAGTTGTCCTGACCTGTGGCTTTTTAGGTAGTTCGCGTCCCACACAAAACAAGTACTTCGTATAGAGTGTTTTAGTAAAAGGGCACATTGAAGCTACTGAGCACAAAATATCATGCAAAAACCGCTAGAAAGGGCTTGGCGAATCAACAAAGAAGAAAAGAAGAATTCGATATATACGAGGTTTTGGGAGGTATATAATGTCACCGAGTCCTGCAATGCCGCTGTAACTCTCTGGAAGATTGTTCTCCCGAAGCTTCTCGTCACATTCTCGGTGCTGTCTCGTGAAAGGTTTCGCACACCAAAAGCCAAAAGCAACAGAAACTAAATTTGCAGGTCACAACGTGCCTAAAATGTTTTTACTCTTTTTTACATCGACGTTAGTAGCGCTTGTTTGCGGTGAGTCTCACATTCCGTATTCCTTCGTTTGAAGAGCGTAGGACATATCTCATTGTTATTAAACGCGCTTAGAAATATTTGCTTTCAATAGTATCGTGGTTAAGCATTAAAACGGGAAGAATGAAGGAAGTTACCCGATTTTTTAGGTTATCTAGAAGACTGAAGCAAGCGAAGATATGGAAGGACAGACAGCATAATCTGAATAAGAGCCAACATTTGCCACGTCTGGCCGACACCACCTAGATAGAAGGCCGTAATACCGAATTTGATACGTCACTCATCGAGGGCCATCGCAGGGCCCACATTGGACACGAGTGCTCTCATGTACTACCTGCGCGGGACCTCGGAAGGTGACGTAGACGATTCAGCACTACGGCCTTCTATCTATGTGGTGCTTACCTGACTTGTTCATGCGTAACAAGAATAACGTGCGCGTAACTTTGTTTGAACGGACGTTTGTAGCGCGTTCAATATTCCGGCCTGTTACGCGATGGACGTACTACATAGAATTTTGAATCCGGATGGACTATAACAGGAGGTATGGGCCCTTAGATGAGAATAAGAAATTCAAAAATCGAGGACACTTAAGGGAGGGAAAGGGGGGGGGGGGGAGGCTATGTAGTGAAAGGGTGCACTAGGTGCAAGATAAAAAAAGAATGTATGTCATCGAAACATTTGAAATGTGCAAGTTTTTGTTTTTCCATAATGGGTGGCCATTTTGCCAAATACATTTTTTTTTTTCACATGCTTAAAACTAGAACAGCGATATCATGTTTTTGTGAAGTACTACGTCGTTCTGTCCGACTCATTTGCCAGTTAGACAATTCTGTGGGCATGCTTGCTTTGCGAGATGACTAAGCAGTAATATCATCGCCACAGGTACATCCTTGACAACGGTTTACGCAGCATCAACGAGCAGGAATCCGTTAGAGAGATTGTGACCGTTTGATGTGCAGCTAAAAAATTATATTGTACTCAATATTAGGTCATTCCATGTCAAACGTCCCAGACGTTGCGCTCGACCACCTTCGATTTCTAAAAAAAAAAAAAAAAAGATTCATGGCCTTTTGCCGCAATGTTCGTAGCCATAACCTAAAATATGTTTGACGAAAAAAAAAATTTTGATGGCGTGAGGGCGGTTTTAATTTTTAAAAATAGCGTGAAACTAGGTATCACTCCATCATTTTTGAAAAATCGACTTTTTTATGAAACACCCAACAATATTTTTTTCTTAAATCTGCTTGGCTTTCGACTTGCCATGTAGTTGGGCTTGTGGAGTTTTGTTTAATTTAAATATTTTTTAAAAACACTTTTTTCTTTAAACTTTTACCATTTTTGTTATTTTATTAAAATATCTAATTGCTCCGGAGACTTAATAAAACTTTTTACCGGATGCCCTGCAGGTATATAATCTATAAAAATGTTTAACCCGCTCAATTGAATATCTCGCAGTAAAAAAAAATCCTGAAGTTGCAAAAAAGTGTGTTTTGACGCATAACCAGCCGTTTATATTAACCTGAGGTGGTCCAAGTAAAAATGCAATATATGGTGAATTTGGAAGAACGATCGATTGTCTTTTGATTCTCAAAGTTTAATCAAAGTAATTTTTGTTTAAAGCGAGAAAACAATTTTTGAAGTTGAACTCTCGCACCACAACCCAACGTCGCTTAAAGGGGTACTCCGGCGATTTCTTCATGGTCCCCGATTTGCTTCAAATTTTGCTAAACTCGCCAAAGAACATCGCTAAAATAGCATCCCAAATATTAGGTTAAAATAATATTTTTTCACGAAGTTATTGAATTTACAATTTTGGTCCTCACCGTGTTTTTCAAACCGAAAGTCTCTACTGGCAACAACGAAAAAGTGACGTCAGTGGAAGGCAGGGCTTCACTCTTTGGACTGTAGAATCTGTTCCCAACTGATTTGAAGCAGTTTCATGGTGTCAAAAGAATTCTTTGGAAGCTCGCTCCAGGATCCGCGCTCCAGCACCGAACAAATGATTGGCATATTCTATTTTTCAGACTGCTCGCTCGACTTGCAAGCCTGCCCACCACTGACGTCACGGCACTGAAAAGCGTGGGTATATTTGAATGTTGGTTTTTGCATCATTTTCATTTGCCGATTTCGCAATAACTATTATGAATTTCGCGATACTAAATAGCATACCGGAAAGGGTAAAGGCCGGGGAGTCAGAAAATATAGTTAGTTGAGGTAGCTCAAAAAACGCCGGAGTACCCCTTTAACGCCTCTTCGCCGCACAGCACGCCACCGGCAACGATAGCCGAAGCGATTATGTCCCAAGAAAGAACATAGTTTGCTGCCGCTTCCCCTTGTCCGTCTTTCCGGCTGCAAGTGGAAAAACGGCGGGCATCGTGTTGGTAATCGGAGGTGCCACTAGTGCGTAGCCATAGCGGGCCCGTTGTGCCCTATGTATCCGAGGGCGGCTCCTCACACTCCAAAACTCCCACTCCTACCATGGCTCCTTGAGTGGAGCCAGTAGTATTCCTAAATAAATAATAAAAAAAAAACGCGATCCCTAATCGACGGGCGGCATCAGCTCACGTGGACTTCTCCTAAAAGGGAAACGCGACAATATCGCCGCGAAATCTAGACGTCACGCATACTGCGGTTAAAAGCGGAACTATGCAGCGATGCAAGAATTTACCGTTTCAAAGCCGATTTAAACGCAAACGAGGCGTGAGCCTCCATCGGAGCGCATTCGTTAACACCACATCGCCTCGTCGTTTGAAATTGCCCGTTCACGAGGCTTTTGTGTTGCTGTTTAAATAGTGTCCCGACGTTGACAATAGAGAGTGATTGCGATGTGTACGTAAGAAACAGCAAGCTTACTAGTCGATGCTCTGACCCGGCAGCGCTAAGCATCTGCTGATATCAAGACAGTGGAAGACCACAGGAGGACACCGCCGCGCAAAACAGTCGAAATAGGAAAATCCATAAAAAAACAAGAGTGGAAAAACGTTTCTTCCCACCAAGATGTTCCCGACAACTCGAGGCAGGCACAGGATTTTGTTTCGGGGGGAGGGGGAGGCCGCCCATGACAAAATGCTGTATGAGGGGGAGGGGGGAGAGGAGTCCCAGCAAAATGGAAGATTTCGGGGGGAAGAAGCCCGGGCCCCATGTCCCCCTCCCTGGCTACGTGCCTGACTCGAGGTCCTGCTGTCTACCTGCGTGCGCATACTGTGACAACGTCGCACGCTTTGCCAGGCTCGACGGTGGCGTGCTGTGCAGAGAAGAGGCGCAAGAAAAGACGCTAGGTGGCGGTGCGATAGCTCAACTTCAAAATGTTTGTTTTTCCTCTGTAGAACAAAATTATTTTATTTAAACTTTCAACAACAATAGGCAATAAACTCTTCCGTAAAAGTCTCCATGTTTCGTATTTTTCTTTGGGCCACCTCAAGGCAGAATTGACGGCTCTTGAAACGGCAAAACGCAATTTTGCACAAATTTAGTTGTTTTTCTGCATGATATTTAGTTGTACGGCCTGAAATCTTTTTTTGTGCTGTATATCTACAAGGCTTTCAATAAAAGTTTTACAGTCAACTATCAAAAGTGCTAAAAGTTTCATATAGTCATTTTTTTTCATTGCGTCAAGCCAGTATTCATGATGCTGATTACATAGCAATCCAAATACTGTGTGTTCTTTAGGCAAAAATATTCCACTGTTTCATAAATATATCTTACTTCTCATGGAGAAGTAAGATATATTTATCGAGAAGTCCACGTCGCCTGACGCATGGAGAAGTCCACGTCGCCTGATGCCGCCAGTCGATTAGGCATCGCGTTTCGGAGTGTAAGGAGCCGCCCTCGGATACATAGGGCACAACGGGCCTGCTATGGCTAAGCGCTGGCGGCACCTCCGATTATCAACACGGTGCCCGCCGTTTCTTCCCTTGCAGCTGAAAACACGGACAAGGGGAAGCGGCAGTAAACTCCGTTCTTTCTTCGGACCTAATCGTGTCAGCTACCGTCGCCGGTGGCGTGCTGTGCGGCGAAGAGGCGTTAAGAAGCGACGCGAAGTTGTGGTGCGAGAGTTCAACTTAAAAAAAAAATTGTTTTCTCGCTTTAAACAAAAATCACTTTGATTAAACTTTCAGAATCAAAAGACGATTGATTGTTCTTCCAAACCCAGTATATATTTTATTTTTACTTGAACCACCTCGGGGTAAAATAAACGTGTGCTTATGCGTCAAAACGCGCTCTTTTGCAAATTAAGGATTTTTATTTGCTGCGAGATATCTAATTACGCGGTTTAAACATTTTTTATAGATTATGTACCTGCAGGGCATCCGGTGAAAAGTTTTGTTAAGTCCCCGGAGCAATTAGATATTTTTTAATAAAAAAACAAAAATAGTAAAATGTTCAAAAAACTTGTTTTTAAAAAAAAATATTTAAATTAAACAAAACTCCACAAGTCAAACTACATTGCAAGTCGAAAGCCAAGCAGATTTAAGAAAACAATATTGTTGGGTGTTTCATAAAAAAGCTGATTTTTCAAAAATTATGGAGTGATACCTAGTTTCACGCTATTTCTAAAAGTTAAAACCGCCCTCACGCCATGAAATTATTTTTTCATCAAACATAGTTTAGGGCATGGCTACGGACATTGTGGCAAAAGGCCATGATTATTTTTTTTAGAAATCGAAGGTGGTCGGGCGCAACGTCTGGGACGTTTGACATGGAATTACCCTAATTTTATTTTATTTTAGGACAATGTGCGCCATTCGAAAGACAAAGGTATTTGTTTAATAAAACATTGGGATATTTCCAGAAGGTGGTGCGCAGCGTGTGCAATGGCATCGTTCTTTGTTCTTAAACACGTTGTTTCGATGCAGTTATTCTTGTGAGTCATGTCCACGCTGAACCCAAGGATCCTGGGCTCAATCTCCACCCCCGCCTGTTTCGATCTGGATGAGCATCGTCCCGATGTGCGGTCCTGTATCCCTACTGCGTGGTGAACGTTAATGACCCCAGGCTATAGCGGTTGTACTGCACTGGCTAGATTTTTCGTCTACAGCTGAGACACCAGACTCCGATTGGGGCTGCCTAACTTCCGGCTGTCTAAACATACACAACACGATTACTTTTTGTTCACGCTGCAACCCGAGAGCGAAAATCTCACTGTATATCGATTATACGGATTGCTCGACGTCTTGAACCGGTAGTTTTTGCCAGAGTAACTGTGGAAACGAGTTTGTTGGTCAAAAGAACTTAAAGGTACTTAAATTGCTTGCAGCTCTAAAAGAACCTCAGATTGTATACCCAAGCGTCATTGAGGGGAGATCGTTGGACGCCAAAAAAATAGTCCGCATCGACGAGCATTTAGCCCTGCACCTCACAAAGAGTTCATTCATCGCCGACGAGCTCGACGTATCTCTGATTCGAGACGGCAAAGAAGTCAAGCAAACGGTGAGACACCTTTTCGCACGAGCTTCTGAAAGTGCAGCATCATTGGCTGCAGCATCCTGCGGTTATGCAATCCAGATGAGCTTACTCCTGCTTGTGGTTGTTTGTTCCGAACACAATGGTTGCCGACGTGCACGCTTCCCGCAGCCCATGGGCCGTGACTGTGCGCTTCGTGGTGAAACGGCGTACTGAACTTGGGCGCTCGCGCCAGAGTTCGTTCAAACCGCCTGAACTGTTATGCATGGCATACTTTAAGTTGTTTTGTCCACAGCTCTAGCTGACAATGGCATGCGAATGATTCATATAGTCCACGTGCTATAATAGCCATTGCTAGGAAGAGAAAGACGGGGCATGTCTTTCGGGTGCCTGGCTGCCAGCACGCGCTCGCTGGCTTCCGTCGTGCTTCGAATGTGCCTGCACGCTCGAAGGTCACCAGAGGCCGAAGTGTCATTGAAGGTAGGAAAATCGCGCTGGAGGCGGTATAACATCACTACCGTTCTCAACCTGTTAATTACAATAGTGATCTTAAGTTCCGATTTTTTTTTTTGTAACGTCCTATTCAAGGAGTTTATCGCGCCACTAAGAAAAGCTAAAAAACAAACAATTTCGAGGCGCTCCCTTGATATATCTTCCAGGCATCTTGTACTCATAATGAATTCACGGGACATGCGCAGATTTGGACGCAAAGCGCGAAGACAGTCGTGATGCTGACGAAAACTAGTTTGTATATCTTTTGATGCAAAATGTACTTTTCTTCTTTCCTTCTTTTTGTTCTTGAGACTCTCGCTTACGCTACCGCTCAATTCGTTACGGCGAAATTCGTTAACTCCCACCGTAGCGTTATTAAAAAGAGAGTACGTGAGAGTGTTATAATCTATATGTGAGGATACGCATAAGGCGTCATCAGGTGACGTGTCGTGTCGACGGGTGACGCTCGGCTGGTGGAAGAGCGGATCGGGACAGAGCCGCGTGGCGGCGGCGCGGTACGGCTACAGAGATCCCGACTTTAATGCCGGTAAAAGTCATTCTGCCTTAGAAAGGTTGCGGAGAACTACTGCTTCGTGGTGTTTCGGTTGAAAAAGAGATTTCATTGCTTTGCTCTGAAGGCAGAAGGATCACTTTAGCCCTTGCGTGCAATCTATCATAACTGACCCGAACTGCGTTTCCTTCTGATAATCACAAAGGTTATCCTCATTTCTTGCCACACAGCTATCTGGCGAAAAGATTTCGGAGTGGTTGCACGTGGACCGTGAGCACCTAGCCGCGTTATCCTTGGAGCAAACGGACGGCTTCGTTCGAATGGTAAGTGCATACGGGAACGAATGTATTCGGCGTTCCGAAGCTTCGCTAATGAGTGCTGCCGCGTTTCTTTCTTTTTGTTCTCTCTTAGCGTGGATTGGTGAATGCGACGCACTCTATCCAGCCGCTGGCTGTAATGGCTCGGTCGCGGGGCGGCCCGATGCCTCACGCCGTACGTGCCGTCGAAAGATCGCAGCAAACCAAGCCACGCACCAAGCGCCTAAGCAGTGAGAAGCCAATATGTACTTTCTTGCTACAAACACCATGTCAATGAATATACAGGGTCCGAGAGAGACAATATAATTCGTGTTTTCGACCCGCATAAATAAACTACGCAACGCAGAAAGCGAGAAATCCGCAGGGATGTGACGTAGCGGTGATAAATCAATTCAGAGCCGGCTTGCTGGAAATAGTGTCTCAGCTGAGACTGGGGGAAAGAGAGAACCACCAAAGTCAGCGCACGAGCTGGGCGGGACTCATGCAGCGTCTGAAGATGCTCCATCCAGCCTTTGTAGTGCTTACTTTCACCCAGTCTCAGCTGAGACGCTGTTCTAGCAAGCCGACCACGAAGTTTCACAACAGAAGGTTATACGCATAAAAAAAAGTTAAGGAACCACGGAATTTATTATTACGGTTGAACGTAAAGCCTCTAGAGTGTAAATTCATTTCAGCGAGTAAATAAGGGGTCACATCAGAAAACGCCGCATGCATGTAAATTAATAATATCAGTTTTGTTGTCAAATGTGGGAAGGAACACGAACATTTTTTAAAAAATTATCCTAACATCAAGACGTGATTGTGACAGTGTGTCTTTTGTTCATATCTTTTGACTTTCACTGGATGACAAGACATTTTATTGTGTAATCCTGACCTTCATTCAAACAGAAGACGAGGACGACTCCTGGTTCAAAGAACTTGAAATGACTCAAGGTAATATTTTAAGTGACATTTCTTGAATTATATTGGACAGAGTCCTGTTGCCAGTGTGCAATGAATAGATCGATCTCACAGCCCGTTTTATTACGCCACCGCTGCCGCCATGCATCGTGGAAACTGTAGTCTTTCTTCATGAGCGATAACTCCATTGAGGTTTTGCGCGAGCAGAGCACGAAGCGGCACGAGCTGTCTTTCGTGAACAGGCCCCTGCGTCCTATGAACTATTGCATAGCCTCCTCTTTACTGACAAAGCCTTGCAGATCGCCACAAGACGCGGCCGCCGAAATTGAAAAGATGGAGTGGCAGACAACGAATGAAAGGAGGGAGCCACGTGACGGGCGCCCCGCTGCGGCGAGACGCCGAAACACACTTCTCCCGTGCGATGGAATGCCCGCTCGTGCTCATCGCGTTCCTCGCGCTACCGCTTCTTTTCTCGTCGGGTTTGAAAATCATGTTTCGGGTCCTCGCCGCTGCAAAAGCTGTGCGCTGACGACCAGGTAACCCGAGAAATGCTGTGTGCTGCCAGATCCTAACGCTCCAAATCTGCGACCGGGCACTCTATGGCTCCGTCGTCGAACTGCCAGGCTTTGTGAGTATAGAGGAGGCTCTGGCTACAGTTATGGCGGCGTCACGCATACGTGGAACGCTTAGTGAGATCAGTCTATTCGGATGACCTATGGGCATTGGTGCGCGACCGAAAAGTAGAGCAAACAGGTTTTATCACCTGCCGCCAGTCTAACACCAACAAGGGTGAAAGGCTTGCATTTTAAGGTTATGATTATAATGCAATTAAATGCAAAGGTGTGTAGGAATTCGCGTACCGCCGCCGATACGCCGTTTCCCACGTGGTCCGTCAACAACCCGAGTCCAGCCTGGTTCTTTCACGGGAGCGGGATTCCGCTCCCCGTTGATTGGTACATAAAACACAACGCTACAAAACACTCAATCTAACCTACAAATACACGCGACATTACAGAAATATTTACAAACGCACGTTAAGCCGAAAGCTAAACGGCCCCCAGGCCTCGTGTCCCCCTATTGCCCGAGAGCAGGTGCTTACCCTTGCCTATCTTGAGCCCGGCCGGAGTCCTAAGAGACTCTTGCCTCCCGGTTACCCGACTATCTCGACCGAGGGGCGAGGAGGTTTTCTCCTCGCCCGCCATGGGGTGCCTGCAGCGCCATCCAGTGGCTAGGAGAGAAAGCGGCACGTCGGGAGCCGAATTCGAGATCCCGATCGACCCCGCAGCGACACGACCATGTGATCGTGTCTGAGGCGAGGCAACTGCTTAGCTGCCCCGCGGCACCTATGCCAGGTTGGTTTGATAGGCGCCCTCGTGAATGCACGGTGCGCCATACTCCCCTCTCCTAAAAATCGAAGTACGCCGGAATTCAGACGTACGGCTAGGCTGCTCGGGAACACCGTCGCTTTGTTTGGCCTGGACCCCCCCCCCCCACGCACACCCACACCGCTGATCCCATGGGTCGTCCTCACTGAGGTCTATCAGTTCGCCCGAGGCCTGGGGTGCGCGGCCACCGCACACCTCGCAGTAGACTGTGTCGACTTCGGCTTGGCGGCGGCCTCCGGGGAAACGGGGTCCTTGAACAGCCTGCCTGGCCACCATGAGACTGCCCCCCCCCCCCCCCCCCCCCGGAGAGGTGCACCGAAGAGGGACTGCGGTTGTGACCCAGCTGCGACAGCCCTCCCGGAGCGATGCGGGGCTGGAAGTCCAAAGTCACTGAGCACTGCACCCCGGCGTCCTGCGTGGCGTCGCGGACGTCCAACGAGGCTCCCCCAGCTGTGGTTCCGGCCGGGGAATACGCTGCCCGAAGACGAGGAGTTCAGCCCAGGCTGGTGTTTGTCCAAACGGCGACTCATCCTTTCGTCGTCTCCCAGGAGAGGACCATTCGGTGCACACCAAGTTGCGTCTCGAGGCAGTAGCCGCAGGGCCGATGACAGTTTACCAGCCGAACGCCGTGCACAAAAATAAAAACATTGAATGCAAAAACAAGAAAAAAAAAACACTGAGGGTTCCGAGGCACCCTTCCCCCCACCCACAAAGGGAAAAAAAAAAAAAGAAACAATACCGGGAACGCCGATTCCGGATCGTTCACCCTCTTCTTCCTTTTCCCGGGCCACGCACTCTACGAGGTTCCGATCCCATCGGGTTGCCTCCGGCTACGTGTGTTGTAGCGGTGCCGCGGTGGTCCCAGGAAATCCTGAGATCGTTGGTGCCCGCGAATGCCCCTTTGCGGCCGCGCATAACCGGCTCATCCCCTTCCCTGGGGAAAAAGGGTTTCAGTTCGCCGATGTGAACTGTCCCGCGGACGAGATCAGAATTCTGGTCCCTCAGCGTGTATGTCAGTCGGGACTTCTTGGAATCGATGACGAAGGGGCCAACCCACTTGGGGGCCAACGCCGCCGAGAAGAACTTACTCGCATCGCTCTGAACGTGACTTCGCCGAAGAACGGTGTCGCCCACCTCAAACTGCGCATCGCGGTGCGCTTTGTCGTAGGTGTTCTTCTGCTCCGCCCGCGCGCGAGCCCTGTTTCCGCGAGCGGCGTCCAGCGCCCGCGACAGTCGCTCTCTTGTCCGCGTCGCAAAATCCTCGCAGGCTCCCGCTGAGCCCTTCGCGGAGTACCTGCGGGCAATGCAGGAGCTCCTGCAGATCGCCGATCCGAATGCTACGAACCAGGAGCAGGTCGAGCGGGTGGTGAGGCAGGCGCATCCCACCTTTTCGCGGTATCTGCGTGGGCGCCCGTTCGGAAGTCTGAGTGAGCTCGCACAGGAGGCGCGCAGGGTTCAGGCCGACATACTGGCTGAGCGCAGGTACCACCTTCCCCCAGCACCGACCGACACGCTTGAACCCCGATGTGCTTGGCACGGGCCGGTGCCACGTGGGTATCGACGGGGGGAGGCCGCAATGGCGGCGGCCAGCGGTGAGCCGAGCGGAAATCCCTGGGAGCTCACGGACGACGCCTTGGAGCCAGGATCGCGCCTAGGAAGGAGCGCGGCCGTCCATGCGACGGAATTCCGGCCGACTGGCGCACCACGGATCGCCGCAGCACAGGAGCAGACTGCCGCCGACCCGCTGCCACAAAGGGGTGAGCACATCGGACGTTCCACTGGGGAGAATCCTATCCCAGGTTGGCGAGGCCGCTGCTTTCGGTGCCACGAAATCGGGCACTATGGGCGCGACTGCACAAGGGAGATTCCGGGAAACGGAGGAGGCCGCCGATAAAGTTGTCGGCGGCGAAACAGACCAACGAGCGAGTCCCCGACACCCCATCGACGGTGTGCGTGCCGACGGCGTATTGAGTCGGAACAGCGACACGCACCGCGGCCCCATTTATTTCCCTGACGGTGGCGGGAAAGGAGTTCGCAGCTCTTCTGGATAGCGGGGCTAGTGCGTCGTTAATTGGGGACGAGGTCCTCAGGCATCTCCAACAGAAGTCCGTTCGGGTGAGGCATGGGGAGACCACTCTCCAGTTGGCTTGTGGATCGACGACTTCGAGGGGAGCAGTGCGTCTCGTGGTACGTTGGAATCAACGCGCGCAGAGACAGCGGTTCGTCCATTTGGCCGGGCTGACGGTGCCCATCATTCTTGGACGGGATTTCCTGGCCAACACCGGCATCATCATTGACGTGGCTAGTGGAGGGTACCGAGAGGGGGCACAAGCACCCATTTCAAGTTTCCGAGAAAGCTCCACTGAGACCATGGCGGCAGCGCTGGGAAAAGCGACAGAACAGGAAAGAACTGACCGCGACGACGCCATGAGTCACCCAACTCCGAGCTCCGTCGCGCACTGCGACGCAATGGGCCACCCGTTGGCTAATGCCGATGGACTGTCCCGACCAGAGCGAGACAGGTTGGCGGCTTTGCTGCACAACTTTGACGAAATGTTCACCGAACAGCCGGGCTGCACTAAGCAGGTGCAACATCGCATTGAAACCGGAGACGCACGCCCTTGGAAGTCCAATCCGCGTCCTGTGAGCCTGGCGAAGCGAAAAGCGATAGATGCCGCAGTCGATGAGCTCCTGAAGTCGGGAATCATTCGCCGGTCATCAGGACCCTGGGGATTCCCGGTGGTTTTGGTGCCCAAGAAGAACGGAACATCGAGACTCTGCGTCGATTATCGGCGCTTCAACGCGGTGACCGTCAAAGATGCGTATCCATTTCCAAGCATCGAAGAAATCATCTCGAATCTGGGGAAGGCGAAGTATTTCACTACCCTCGACGCAAGCAAAGGCTACCTCCAAGTGGAGATGAGCCCGGGTGACGAAAGCAAAACTGCATTCGTGTGTCACCGAGGCTTGTTCGAGTTCACTCGGATGCCGTTCGGATTAACAGGTGCACCGATGACATTTCAGCGGTTGATCGACGGGGTGCTCGGAGATGCCAAGTGGCAGCACGCGCTCGCGTACCTGGACGACATCATTGTGTACTCGGAAACTTTCGAGGACCACCTTCGTCACCTCGAGGACGTGTTGCGCAAACTGCGGATCGCCGTCCTCACACTAAACCCGACCAAAGCCCCACGTTGGGCGCCATTTGTAGGAATTCGCGTACCGCCGCCGATACGCCGTTTCCCACGTGGTCCGTCAACAACCCGAGTCCAGCCTGGTTCTTTCACGGGAGCGGGATTCCGCTCCCCGTTTATTGGTACATAAAACACAACGCTACAAAACACTCAATCTAACCTACAAATACACGCGACATTACAGAAATATTTACAAACGCACGTTAAGCCCAAAGCTAAACACAAAGAGGGCCCCCAGGCCTCGTGTCCCGCTATTGCCCGAGAGCAGGTGCGTATACCCTTGCCTATCTTGAGCCCGGCCGGAGTCCTAAGAGACTCTTGCCTCCCGGTTACCCGACTATCTCGACCGAGGGGCGAGGAGGTTTTCTCCTCGCCCGCCATGGGGCGCCTGCAGCGCCATCCAGTGGCTAGGAGAGAAAGCGGCACGTCGGGAGCCGAATTCGAGATCCCGATCGACCCCGCAGCGACACGACCATGTGATCGTGTCTGAGGCGAGGCAACTGTTTAGCTGCCCCGCGGCACCAGGTTGGTTTGATAGGCGCCCTCGTGAATGCACGGTGCGCCATAGGTGCAAGCGAGCTGGACAAGTATGGCGAAAATAATCCCTTGAGAAGGGGAACAAGAGGGACAAAGGACAAGCACAAATCTCCAAACACAGCTAGGTTACTGGTGCGTGACCGAAAAAATCTGCTCCACTGGAAATGGAGAGGTCCCGGGTTCGATACCCGGACCAGGCAGATGTTTTCGGTCGCGCAACAGTCACCTAGCTGTGTTTGGAGATTTGTGTTTGTCCTTTGTTCCTCTTGTTCCCCTTCTCCAGGGATTATTTTCGTCAGGCTCTTCTCGTTCGTTTCTCCCATTCCGGCCGCTGGAGTCGTCACCGCAACGCAGCCAGCACCGTTCATGACTCGGGTAAAAAAAAGATGGCGGTCGGTTTGGCAACTGACTTCGCCGACTCAGCCGAGAGTTAGGCTTAGGGCAGCGCGAGGCGATTTGCCATCCTGTTAGTCTGCTTCATTTGAGAGGATTAACCAAATCATTTCGAGGAATGCTCACAATGGTAAGCGATCGTGAATGCTGTAAGCTGCGCATGCTATAGTCGGTTACAAGTTAAGAAGGTAGGAGAAGCTCCTCCCACAAGCGTGGTGCGCTGGTTTCAAATCCTTCCGCAATCGAAAGAAGAGTTCACTGGAAACGCTCCTTGTTCCGCTTCAATAGATAGATAATGGCCACAGAGTGGTGCCAACTTGTCTCCGACCCCCACTTTTTAAGAAAGCGACCTTTGTATTCATCGGAGAAGGAACCGAGCCCCTGAAAGTAGCCGTTGTATCAATCGGAGGGGGAAGCTAATCCCCGAAAGTCGTCTTTGTTTCCATCGGAGGGGAAGACTCTAATCTCCCTCTCGTGGCTTCCACAATGCTAAGTCAAAGTCGAAAAATAAAGCAAATATGTACAGAAAGGCAAGACCCTCCTCGCGCGTTGGCCGCAACGTCACGGAAACGATGGGACGCTATTGGATGCGGAGGTGGCGGAGGGATATATGATTCCCTTTGAGCGGCATTTGCCGCTACCTTCTTGACTTGTAACCTACTATAGTAAATTTTTCCGATCTGCGGGCAGACTTGCTGCCGTGGCGACCGCGAGCAGACGAAATGATTTGGTTCGACGGCACACAACGTGAACGATCGTTCAAGATCAAGATGACGGAGACACGCCACGTACCTTTACGGTCGTTAAGATACTTTTTATTCTATTTAGCTTCGCAGTTCTTGAAATTCTGACCGGAAAATGATGCGTCGGCCGCCTTGTTTACATCAGCCGTACTCCGGAAGCACGAGCCGCACGGCGGCTCGTGTTGCAGAATGTTTTACATGTTGACTATAAGATGGCGCCACCGTTAAACACAATCATCATCATCGTTTACACGTTTGCGCCGGTTTCACGATTCGCTAAAACATCTCAAATTTCACGTACAATTTCACGGAACGGACCAGCTGCACCGTTCGTGATTTCGGAACCGTGGGCTGCACAAACGACTCGCTAAAACTCCCTATTGGCCGGTAAAATTACCGTTCACTCTGACGACTTGCACCACGCGTCATGACAGAGACTCGTAGAGGAAGGTACGCCACCAGCTCTTGTCTTGAATGGAGAGCCTCGCACTTTTTTTATGTTGCTTTTGCTTTCACACTGGCGTTTAAATCACAACTGCGAAGCGCGTTCGCTCGTTTTCGTCATCAATTGCCCGTTAACCGCCTCGTGAATGCGGTTCAGCCACCAATGTGAATGAGGCGTTATTGCCACGTGCACTGAGCATCGGCCGTGCCGCCGACCTTTCACGCTCAAGAATGGCCTTCAACAACCGGCATACCACTTTGTCTTTCATGAGTATAGTTTTCAACTCTTGCTCTTTCGCAAAGGTCAAAGTAAACCATTATTTCACACCAGAGCTGAAACGACGCGGCTCCTGGCTTTTCGCAATATTTCGCAATATGCTCGGTGCGAGGTGCTCTTAAAAGGGCATCTCCGCTCAATACCGAAGGTTTAAGGATGATGAGTGATTTCGCATTAAAAAGCCCTAGTAAAAGACACCACGCCATTTGCTTCGCGAAAAATGAGATATATATATTTAAATCTAATTTTAAACACGAGCTGAAATCGAAATCGAAACTTCGGCTCCGTCCGGCAACATTGGCCTCGGGCCGCCAAGAACATGTACGCGGTACGAGATGTCACGTGATCCTCTACGCAACGACGGGCGGTAGTGGGGCCGGCGAGTGCCAGGCGCAAGTGTCGTCTGCAGCGCACACTTCACCACGTTTTGGTGTGTACGACATTCGACAATGTCTGCACGACTGCGGCGCAAGTTTGTGCACGTATTGTTTGTAGTGTCAGAGATACAATGATCAGAAACGGTGAGACGACGACGGCGGTTTTGACACGGAACACGGCGGTAACGGCGGGACCACGGCCAACGGTCGGACGGCTCCCAAGAAGCGTGTTCCGCAAGCGCGTTACGCCAACCACGTGGACACCGCTGAGCGCCGAGAGGAAACGTTGCTGACGTTATCCACTACGTTCTCCCGGAGAATTAAAAACAAGGAAAAGGGGGCAATGGTGATGACATTTAGCTCAATGTTGGCTATGCCCATGCCGTAGCCTTGACTGCGTTGTTGGTTGCGCCTGAATTCTCCCGCTCGAGTCAGCCGATTTCGGCAACTTGGCGAGTTGCAAAGTTTGCCGGACCGTTTAAGAAACATTTAGACAGAACGGCGCCGTAATATTTGACATTTGGTCTTTCTAGGTGATACTAAAGAGGACTGCATTGTTTTTTGTTTTTCAAAAACAAAAAAAAAAGGAAGCGGAGTTTCCCTCTAAAGGGTCCATGAAACGATTTTTCAACTTCTTCCTTCTTAGCTTTCGTCCTCAACTCACAAACGCCGCAGCGTTAGCCAACAGTTCAAAACGAGAGAAAGGAGCAACTCCGCACTTGCCCCGACCCTCGCTTGTGTGTTCCCGGACGTCGCCATTATCCCTCTAGAAGATTAGCCCGTCGCTCAAAATTCCCAGTGGTACCCCAGCGCGTGGCTATGAATAACGTTGACGGCATAGGATAAGCATTAGGCCATGCCGCCGCTTGTTCTGGCTCCGAGTTGAAGGGATGAACGATGCTCATATTTCCCGAATTTATTTGCCGACTGCCATTGCTTAAAAAAGATCTAAGGCAAGTTTATTCGGTTATTAACGCTAAGGCTCATTCACACACTTGCAACCGAGTACGACCGAGAGAGACGAGAACTGTAGAAACCTCTTAAAATTTCTTAGGACGAGGGAAGACACTGGCACGCTGGCGCCATCTATGCGGTGACCCTGGAACTGCATTTCACAAGAGCAAAGGTTTTGCCGGATTCCCGAGGTCAAATGTGCGTAATACCTATAAGAAAGGCTCGTTTATAACGTTGACAAACGTGTTTCGAGCCAAGAAAGAAAGGGTAATGCGCGAGAGAAATCGAAAATATACGGTCCGACATATTTTCTATTTCTCTCGCGCATTATCCTTTCTTTCTTGGCTCGAAAAACGTTTGTCAACGTTATAAACGAGCCTTTCTTATAGGTATTACGCACATTTGACCTCGGGAATCCGGCAAAACCTTCGCTCTTGTGAAATGCAGTTCCAGGGTCACCGCATAGATGGCGCCAGCGTGCCAGTGTCTTCCCTCGTCCTAAGAAATTTTAAGAAGTTTTAACAGATCTCGTCTCTCTTGGTCGTACTCGGTCGCAAGAGTGTGAACGGGCCTTTACACTGCTACCCAATAGAGGGCGCCAGTGTGTTGTCTCGTTGTAAGAGATATTAGGAGGTTCCAAGGCACCAGGTTCTAAGAGGTCGCAACTGTTTGAACGGACCTTTAGGGAGTGATTCCTGAGTAGTATTTAGTGAAAGTAGAAATATTGTTTCATGTCCCCTTTAAAGCGGCCTGCAACGAACCTGAGCGCACTAACACAGTAACTTAAACTTTTCTTATCTCGAATTTCGTTTTTTTTTTTAAAGTTATGGGCGAATTCAAATTACAAAAACAAGCAAAAAATAACCTCCTTCATGACGTCCTTGGTCATGGTTTGAGTGGCCGTGAACTAGAGGAGGGTAAGTGACCTCGGCGAGCGCTCACGGCTGCCGCACTCCGTGTCGACGGCTCGAAAGGGCGGCACTAAAGCATGTGTTGGATAGTCTGTATGAAGCGGGTGGCCAGGGCGGCTGGCATTGCATTTGCTGCGCGATTAAAGACTAATTCGGCATGACACTTCATTGGCCACAAACGACAGCAAACACGGGGCAAAGATCAGTTCAGAACGGGAGCCACTTCGCGCTGCCATATCGCTAAACGGCCAAATCGCAAGCCAAACCTGCGCCGAAGGCCTTCAGAATGCCGGAACCGGTCGGATCCTCGAGCCGGTATACACCTTTCCAAGAAACACTCGACCACGAGGGGCAGCAAACCGTTTTCGAGGCCATTCACTGGGTTTGAGGCTAGACTCTCACCGGCGTCCCTGTTAACCCTAACCGAGTGGACTGTGATTTCGAAGGCGCGGCCTGCATAGGCGCAGTTTCAAACACTGCTGGAAGCTAAATTCTCGTCTTTTCCCGCTGTATTTTGTGTTTCTTGGTGCGTGTATTTTTCCAGGGTTATTGAGAAAGCATTGTACCACATTTGAAAAAAAACAAAAATAAATAAATAACTATAAACTATTTTTGTTGGGTACGCGCGCGACAGAACGAATGCGACTGGAATGTATAGTTTTAGTTTTTTGTTGTTGTTTTTACGATAAGTTTTGACGGCACAGCGCGATTCGCCGCATGTCAAACGACAAAGCTCTTGACTGTCGAAAATAATTTACAACAGAAGATAGCCGAAAGGAATGCATTTTTCACGCTCACAAATAACGTGTTTACCGATGGGTAGGACACGGACATACAATTTAGCAAGATGTTAAAATTCCAACAATATAGTGTACGTACCACACGATGCAGCGTTATCCAAAAACAATTTATTTGAGAAAGATCTCAAAGTCGACGACAGTCACATCTTGACGATCGGACGGAATCCAAGCTGACTTCGTTTTGGGGCACGTTTTGGGGAGAGCTTCCTTTTTTCACAGCAGCACCAAGGCAAAGGAAGGAATGCGACTGACCCGTTTCTCACCCCAACCCGGACAACTATTTTTGGAGATGACTGAGGATTCTACGCGGATTATCTCTGGGAGGGGGGAGAACAGTGTTCGCAAAATCGCGTCGAGGGCCTTTTGACGTCCTTCACCATGCTTCGTTTCCCGTGAATGTCGAGCAGAAAAGCTTGAATGGCAGGCACTTACCAGCCTTATTTCTCACAATGGAAGATTACACAGAAAAGGTACACAGCACGCATAAAAAAAAAAAAAAAATTAAGTGGAAACTTTCAAGAAGGGTGAGAAAACGTCGAATGCAAAACAGCAGAAACGTAGGTAGAGAACCGCGCTGAGCAGGTCTTCACAGTCCAAGAGAGTGGCGGAAAATTTCTAGCTGATAGAGGGCGCGAGAGTCGCACCAGCCGCATCAGCATCAGCAACATGGCGGCGGCCTAGGAGCGTTTTTTGGAAGCGTGTATACGACCGCAGCGCCGCCGCGTACATCCGGGACCTTTCTACGCTCGCGGCTCGTCAGTGCCTGATCCCACTACCCATTTCTAGTATGCACAGCCTTTTCCACCGCTTTATGGCGGGTATGTCGATGGGTCATTTCTTGTTCCCGTACCTTATAAACTGCATTTATTTCTTTTCTGATCTAAAATACTGAACAAAAATTACTTTTATATATAATTGAAACGGTTTGCGCCCCTTAAATTTTGTATTGCGACAACAAAAAAAAAAAAAAAAAAAAAAAAGCTTTTAGAGGCTCTCACCAGTAGTAAGGCCAGGACCAAAGACCTCACATATCGCGCTTTCGGCACCGCGGGTCTCCCCCGTAGGTGGAGGGGGTTTCCGCGTCGTCTGGTTATAAATATGACGCACTGATATTAAGTTATTCTCTCCGTGCCCGCTGGCTTGCCCGAACCTCAAGAGAGGTGGAAACCGCAAAAAAGTTAGACGCTTAAATATGATTGCAGGGCCCCTCTAAAGCATCGTCTGCTAATGCAGAAATGGACGAACGTGCCAGCTGATGCGGTTGAAGCCGCCTTCAATATTCCATGCCTCCATCTGTCGGCTGTTCCGCCAATCAGACGCCTTTTTTCAGCAATGGCCACCGTAGCTGGCGCACTTCCGCTCTTAGTTTGTTAAAACTTTGAATATGGCTAGTTGGTTCATTATGATGTGAAAGACTTAAAAGCGCAAAAAAAAAACACAAACGAGGAAAAGAGATACATACAACGCGCACTGGCGCTAACTTTCAACCGATTTAATCGAGGCAGTCAAACCAGTACACATGCGTAAACACTCTTGCCTATCTTGCCCTTGTGACCAAAAGCTATGCTATAAACACTAGTTATAGATCATATAGATCATATCATGAAAACACAGGTGGTTATCCGCGTGCCTCTTTTGGTGGGGACGCGGATAACCAGTCGCCGGAAGCCGTACAAATATCTTAACGAGTGACAAGATAAAAAAAAAAAGATGTTTACGCACTATGTGGCTTTGTCTGCCAACCGCGGAACATAACTTTTAGCTTTCGGCATCTCATGAAACCTAGAGAATGGTTGCTGTTATGTTTTGTATCCAGGCGGAAAGCCTGGGCCTTGCTGTTAGCTTGGTTAATGCTACGGGACACCGCTCGACTGGCAACCCAAGTGAAAAACATAGAAAACATAAAGTCTACACTCCGGTTTTTGCTTCCAGTGACTTTTCTTTTTAAATTTTACTCTAATACAAATATTTTTGTTTCTTTTTTTCCCCTATTTTTAATTAAATTTGGTCAGAAATAAGTACATTAATCGTAAGAACCCACACAATCCTCAATAAGATATTTGTGTGTTGTTTAAGAATCTGGTTTAGAGAATTAATGTTTTTGTTTATATCACAATTAAACTCTAGAGACTATGTGCAAAAACTTTACACGGAGTTGGCGGCTCTTGTAATAAAATGAGTGAAAGATAACAATGATTATTTTTATTTAGATTGGAGACGCAGAAGTCATGACTGGCCTAAGGACGAATGGTCGAGTAAGTATAGGCTACACATTTTGTATGGTTTTGAACAACCCAGTCTATGATCGTTCGCGAAGTTTATCTTAACATCTTGGAAACGAAACACAAAGAAAACCAGTTAAATAATTTTCAAATCATTTGATGGGCTGTACTGTATAATATGGCTCAATAAGCGAGAATTTTATAGGGTGAATTTCAATTTGTTTTGATGCTACGAGTAATTTCGTCACAATTTTGACAGAATATGTAAGTCTAGTATTTGTGTTGTTTATTTTTCTAAAACCCGGCACGTCGCTGGAAGATAATTCTTTTAAGCTCAGATTAATCTGCTTGACTTTGTAAAACTTTATACTCAGTGCCACAACGCAAACTAATTTTTACTAGGTCTAAAGATATTTTCAACATTGCCATTCGCCGAGATTCCTCGTATAGATTGCAGAGATTGGTTTCCCCAAGCGATTTCCGGGAAAATAGAAGTTACAGATTTTTTAGAGTGCATGAGCAGAAAGTCCAACTTTGTGGACATTACTTATACTTGATTTGAAATCGTCGTTATGGATTCGAAATTTATGAGTGACCTTTGAAGTTCTGTAGACTGTACCCTCGCAACGTGTCTTTTAGAAAAAATAATACGAAAAAAAGTAAAATCTGTATATGTTTTAACACTCCCACTTTTGAAATTTCGGCCCTGAAAGAGCACGCGTCATTTTATTATTTTCAAAAGACAACGATCGACATTCTAGCATTTTTTCCCCCTTTCTTCTCTACCGCCCGTCGTAAGAAACGTTGTCTGGTGGTTGCACGCCGCAGAAAAGTCGAGTATAACGGAGAGTCACGTATTACGTAGAAAGAGGCGAAAGGAATGGGTCAAAGTTGAATTACAAATCGACGTGCTAAACATTCAGGTTCCCAACATTCAGGTTCCCAACACCGCCAGGGCCCTCGAGAAGGCTGCGGTCCTTGTTCAATGGTGGCGGGAAATAAAAATATGAAATACAATTATACAGTTATTCCCAGCCACAAAATGATTCCTATGCTTGCTTTGGAATTGTTATGAGTTTGATATTTATGAGTGATCTTGCTAGTACTGTACACAGAGCCCTCACAGCATGTCTTTTATAAAAAGAAATATACGACAAAATGATCTGCCGATATTTGTATAATTTTTAACACTCCGACTCTAGAAATGTGAGCTCAGAAAGAGCAAGTGCCATTTTATTCTTTTCAAAGGGTATCGGTCGACATTTTTGGCTTCTCTTTCTTTCTTTTCATCGCTGACGCGCGTTGAAAAAACATATTTTATAGCGATCACCGGCTGCAGAACGATCGGAGTCTACGGAGAAGTTCGTACTACCATAGCCTCATATACACTGACAAAGCCTGGCAGATCGCCACGAGAAGCGGCTGCCGAAATGGAAAAGGTGGAGCGGCAGACAACGGATGAAAAGAGTGCCACGTGATGGCGCCCCGCTGCGGCGAGACGCCGAAGCACACTTCTCCCGAGCTAACAATTAAGTGTGTTTCGGGTCCTCACTGCTGCAAAAGCTGTACGCCGACGTTCAGGTTCCCCGAGAAACGGCTCTTTGATGCACTGTGCTACCAGATCCTCGCGCTCCAAATCTGCGATCGGACACTCTATGGCTCCGTCGTCGAACTGTCAGGCTTTGTGAGTATAGAGGAGGCTATGGTATCAGGTAGAAAGACTTAAAAGTAGTTAGGAAAAGGCGGAAGCGGGGGAAAAGTGAAAAGCGCGAATTAACTGGTCGTCGGTCTTTAAGGCTGCTTCAATGTAGGAACGCGAAAGAATTTGTACAGGCAGCGCATTCGTACAAGCAGCGCGTCCCTCTGTCCTCCGCCACATCCACCACCACTGCGGTGACACCGCCAGGGTCGCAGCCGGCGCCCGCGTGACAATTCTATGACGTCATCGGGCGCAAATCGAGAGACTTTTTTTTCTTTTTTTTTTTTTCACGCGGTAAACACATTAGTCGGATAGGCATTCCAGGCACCATAACCGTAACCAAAGCTCAGAAAGTCCTAAATAGGTGCGCCCACAAGATATTCAGGGAGTGGAGTGACGGTAATCTACGCGTAACAGGAAGCGGAGGGTAATATGGAGTGATGGGGGGAAAGTGTTTCGCAGTAGTCTGTTCTGGTACGGCGTGCCGGTTCTTGCTATCACGAAACCAAATAATTTCTTGTTATGAGTTGTGAATGAGAAAGCATGCCTCCTGCGACGTATTGCTTCCGCCTCGTCCTCTTGCCGCCTGAGACGCTTTGAATCTCGATCCGCTTGCGCCTCCCGACAGCCGAGCGTGCGCTCTCGTGAAGTGGCCGCGCCTCGCTGAGCTCGGCCGTGCAGCCGCTCCGGAGTCTGCCCGTGCGGGCTGTGCTGGCTCTGCGGCCAGCCGATCCTTTTTACCAGCGGCCGGGCCGCTGCGCCGCCATGGTGAGGGCTTCTCTGGTGGCGGTCCTTGGAACTGGGTCGCCTGGCAGCCAATGGGAGCCTCATTCTTTGAAGCTATGACGCGCGCCAGCCAATGGGAGCCTATCCATCAGATCGCTGCAATAGACGACAGGCTTGGCTCCATTGGGACAGGAATGTTTATGTACCGTTTGGCGCTTTCGCATTAAAATGCGACAAAATGTTGGTGGAGACGAGGGGGGAAAAGCTGTCAGAAACAGCTTGACTGGGACCCGAGCTCCAAAAATGCAACACAGCATGCATAAAAATAGACATGCATTAACAAGTATTCAATAAAGTACATGGGGGAACTTATGCAATAAAAATATAAACTAGATAAAAAAACACAAATCCGGTGAACTACTGTTAATCTGTAAAAAACAAACAAAAAAAAAAAAACTCTTTTAGGTGTGACCCTCAAGACCATAGTTGTCGCAGAAGCTGAGTTGCTTATGAAAATTTATCAAGGCCCATTCTTTGACGATCCGATTACATACCTGATCCTCGTTACGGCGTCGGTGAGTTTTTTTTTTTTTGGCTTTTCTACTGTCATTCGGTTCTCAAAAGTGCGCATTATATTAACTATGTTTTTTGTTTTTTATTTCCTTTTTTTAAAAGATTAAAAAGGCCCGTGAGTTGACATCCCTGCAAGACACGGAGACAACCAAACACATCGAACTGTAGAAGGATCCCAGCGAATAACAAAAAAAAACAATTAAATCTAAACAAAAACGATGAATTTAGGGATCTACGAGCAAGTGAAGCTTCGGTATAACTGTCTCCACACGTCACAGTTTTTTTTTACCCTTCTTTTTCAGTGTAGTCATATTCAGAGTTACATCATTCCCTGGGATCCTTATATTGTTCGTTGTCACTGGACATTTTCGTGTTCTGCAGTAAAGTGAACTCGCGGCATTCTTTTTAATATACAGGAATTTCCAGAGAAACAGAAACCTTGTTTGTTTTTTTTTGGCCCGGGTGAAAGTACTATGCATCGCAGAAAGCTCAAACTCCGTGAAAATGTGACGCTAGCGGTTGGAGTAAAATGCTAAATTTTGAGGGCACGTTGTTACCTGGGTCAAAAGATAATTAACCCATGGTTCAAAAAACCCCCGAGACTGCGGGTAAACGACACGACACTAAAAAGTCTCTAACACAGGTGAAATTTTTATTTTTCGAAACCTGGTTATATAGGCACCTCGATACGAAAGAAAAAAGGGGAGAGGGTGAGAACCCCAAAGAATGCCACTTTCCACCAACGTATCTTCTGACTAAATAACAAGGACAACGGACTCTGCGTCACGCACTTCTCTTATCTTTGACCCCTCGCTTCCCGACCACCAAACACACTGGTAACCCCAAGCCCAGTAACACACATACATACATGTATGTGTGTTACTGTTTAGTCAGATTCCAGAAGATACGTTGGTGGAAAGTGGCATTTTCCCCTTTTTTCTTTTGTATCGAGGTGCCTATATAACCAGGTTTCGAAAAATAAAACTTTCAGCTGTGTTAGAGACTTTTTAGTGTCGTGTCGTTTACCCGCAGTCTCGGTGTTTTTTCAACCATGTGCAATGTACACCAGCTCGTTTGCGCCCTTACATTTTGTTCATAATTAACTCTTAACCGTTTTAGTCCTGGAATTTTTGACCCTCGATTGCTCAATTGTTGACTTCAGAATTACATCTGTTACTTTCAAAATCAAGTTTCTAACCAAAAACAAAATAAAAGCAAAAAATAAAACAAAAAGTTTTGAATGCGCTTTTCTGGCAGAGCCTCGAACTAAGCTATGAGCGAGCTTGGTTTGTCCAAAATGGTTGAGTGCGTGAACCGGGGAAAGCAGACGAGCTATATACTCGTCCTGAACGGTTTGGGGACGGCTCCAGATTAGATAGTTTTAGAGAACCGTTTGTGCACATTCGATACGGTACGATGCATGCCTCCGATACGAACTGCGTACATCCGAGTCTTTTGCTGTAGCGCATGCGCACTTCGTACCGTGTCGGAAGTGCAAGAACGGTTTCCTAAAACTCTATTGACGAGCTAGGCATGTCCGGAACGGTTAAGGGGCTAAGAAAAACGAAATTTCTCTATGAGCGGATGTCCACCTAAGCCTAATATTGTCAAAACAAGAATGGACATCATGGACGCTTGTAGGATATATATAAGCGAAAAAACACTCGTGATCAGCAAGACCGAGAATATTGTTTTCTTTCTTCCCGAGGAGATTTTTGTACTGAAATAGGTTCTACAGGCGCCCGCAATGTAATTTCTTGATTTGACGATATTAGGCTTAGGTGGACGTCGGTTCATGAAGAAATTTCCTTTTTTTCAATTATCGTTTGATCCAGGTAGCGTCGTGTTCTCAAACTTTCGCGTTCTATCCCAACCGCTGGCGTCACATTCTCACGAAGTTTGAGCTTTCTGGGATGCATATATAGTTTATTTACTCGGGCCGTAAAACACGGCCCTCTTTCCTCGGGAACTCCCTGTATAATGAGAAACGAGCAAAAACTCAAGAAATGCAGGGCGTGGCTTAATATTATCTTCAAGCTTCTCGGATTTGTGATACGTTGTTCGTCTTTCTTATCGGTTAATTAATGCAGAAATCTTATTGGCTGCAGCGATAATAAGATGACTCCGGAATCGCTACGTCTTGCATTTCTGAAGCTCTCGGTGACTACAGAGTGCATTTGTCTCAAATAGTATGAACGATGAAAGGCTACGAACCCAGTATATGCTCCGCCCCCGCACGCGCTCGCTGCCTTTCGCCGGGCTTTGGCAGCACCACCATAGCTTCCTCTATTTTCACAAAGCCGGGCAGTTCGACGACGGAGAGAGTGCCGGTTGCAGATTTGGAGCGCAAGAGTCTGGTAGCACAGAGCATCAAAGAGCCATTTCTCGGGGAACCTGGACGTCAGCGCACAGCTTTTGCATCGGTGAGGACCCGAAACACACTTGTTCGCTCGGGAAAAGTGTGTTTCGGCGTCTCGCCGCAGCGGGACGCCAGTCACGTGGCTCTTTTCTCATCCGTTGTCTGTCGCTCCACCTTTTCCATTTCGGCGGCCGCCTCTCGTGGCGACCCGCCAGACTTTGTCAGATATATAGGAGGCTATGCACCACTTAGGCAAGAAAGCCTCCGCACCGTCATCAAAGTCAGATCGATCGAGGCCTGAGATTGGGCACGAGTGCTGCGTCGGTGTTCGTCGGGGGCTCGTGTCCAATCAGCGCGTCGAAGGTCGGGTTCGGGCCCAATAGCCGAGTTAGCGCAATCCGACTCATGACGTTTCATGAGGGGAGACGAGGCCATGTGGAGGCTTTCATTATTCTAGGTGGTGTTGGCCTTGGCATGAGCGTTCGACGAACTGTCTCAAAGGCAGAATGTGCGCGCTGGGGGCAAAGCATCTGATGAATTTTTAACCTGTCACCGACCATGAATCACCCCCGTTCAAGGTTGAAACTGCATCATACTGTAACTCATCAATTTGTTTTGTTCGGACCGCAAGGAATTGGAAGCTGTTCCCACCCTAAACGTTTTCCGCGTCGCATTCACAATGCTCATTCTTCAGCTATTTATGTAAGACCATTTCTACAATACTGCCCTAAGGAGCACAGCAGGTTCACGAGTAAATAAGTAAGTAAATATATAAATCTGAATAAATTAGTCGCCCCCGATGCTTCTCCGAGCAGGCACTAGAGAAAAACCAACTGGCAATGGCGTATCAACTTTTTTTTTAGAGGGGGGAAAGCAAACCAGACCTCCCCCCCCCCCCCCCCCCCCCAGGACCGGGGAGCGGTGCCCTTGGTATCCCTTGGGCGTCGCCGGCCAGTGTTTGCCCTGCCCAGTGGGGGCTGTTTCAGGGGGGGGGGGGGGGGGGGGCAAAACACATGCCTTGCCCCCCAACTCTGAGAACTGGGGGAGCAAGTGCCCCCCTTGCCCTCCCCCCGTTGGTACGCCCATGCCAGCTGTGCATCTACTTTTCGTGTGAAGTAGAGGTCCTAAAAGTAAACATATTCGACAGAGATATGTCAAGATAGAGGAATACATTCACTAAGATCTGTTCGACGTCACACTCACGCATCACCAAGAAACTGAGCCCTTCCCGGAAACCTAGCTGTTACTAGAGGTCTAGGTAGCCTATGGAACACTGATGCAAAGGACAGACATAGTAACCCCGAAGAAAGGGAACAAAAAGGGACGGACAGACACGAAACTTGGGAGTTTCGTGTCTGTCCGTCCCTTTTTGTCCCCTAGCTCCAGGGTTACTATGACTATCCTTAACCAGCTCGCCTGCCTACTTGCTTTAACTGCAAAGGACATGATTCCGAGAAACTACGCTGCACTAGATCAATGTGGCGAGGTATTTTCGCTGTCCAACGGGTGGATGGATGGATGGCAGTGGGTGACCTCTTCGTATCGGGCGGTAGCTTGCCGCATCTAGCCTAGAATTATTTACATCACGTGCAAATTCCATGACTGTCGGAGATTCAGTCGGTTGGTCGCGGTTGCCTAAATTTCATTTCATGGTAACTTGTCCAAAAGCGAACACTACGGCCCCATCGAGCCAATTAGAGAGGCGGATGCGAATCATGTGACATCTCTTACCGAGGTTACAGGGGCGAGAGCATAACCCTGGAGGAGGGGGGAAGGAGGAACTCCTCTCTTACCCAGGCCCTCCTTTGTGATCCCCAGATGTCGCTTCTTTTTCACTCCCAATCGACGATTAGCTTGGCACTCGAAATTCGTACACAAGCAGCTGTTCCCTCTCCCGCCTGTGTCTTTGACAGCACTGCACGCGACTAGTGAGATAGAGTATAGTCACGTGTCTCCTTTCAACGCACTGATTGGTCCACTGGGATTGTAGCCTTCATTGTTTGTCAAGTGACGCTGAGACGGGGCGTAGTGGGCACTGCTCAACGGGGGAGTCAGTCAAGCGCTACCAAGTCGCAGTTGAGGCACGTCTATTCGAACATTGACTACTCACCATAAAATATGACTCAACGCCCGAGAGCCTCTGAAAGATGTGGCTACTTGACCAGCACAGCATTATGCGAATATGAAACTTGATCGGTAAATCTGTAAAGGAATAGGAAACAAAAAGCTCCAATCAGTCTTGCTATTTATGTACAAGATGTACCATGCTATTTATGTAAAAGATGTACCACCAAAATATTAACGTTTTTTTTTATTTTCATTGCAAAAATAAACTATGCATTGCCAAACACTCGTTCTCGCCTCAAATGTCGCGCTAGTCTTCCGAACCAGTTGCCAATGTTTAGGAACTATCATGTTATCTCAATCAAAAGTTATAGGTGCTTCTCTAAAATTGTCAATTTTAAAATGGCGGCCGTTACCGGAAACGAGAGAAAATAGGCCTTATTTTAATTCCCATGGAAATTTTTAGAAAATCACTTGTAACTTTTGATTGAGATAAAGGTTTGTTTTAAAACATTGGCATCTTGTTCAGATCGCTAGGGCTACATTCGGGCGGAGAATGAGCGTTGGGCGAGGCATTGTTTATTTTTGCGGTGAAAGAGAAACATTCATATTTTTTGCACGGTCGAGTTACTGATTGCCGGAAGAGACATTGACGGGGTTATTTATGCTCGCAGAGGTTCCTATTGTAACATGACCTTTAAAAGTTCAAATACCCGGAACATAACTTTGCCAGCTCCAAATTCGTTTTCTTTCAGCCCGAAAACAGCCGGTCGAGAGTTGGCCGGTTTCAGTCGCTCTGTCTCTTTTTCATGGTCACGTGGCGTTCAAACTATGTGCGGCAAATATATTGAAACTCGTGGAGCATCTAAGGCACGCATTCAATATTAAAAAAAAAAAAAAAAACTATACGAACCCCATTTTTGTGGACTAAAAAAACTGCAAATATGACTATTAAAATGATGTTGCGCATATCACAAGAAGTACATGTACTACGGTGCTCTCAATTTGGCGACGTACGGCGCAGTGCTGCGAAGCTTCGAGGTCGTTTCTTTTCTGATTTCATAGATTTCCTTAGATTTTCAGAAAATGTGTTCATTTGCGTCAGTATTAAGATGATAGTAATGGACTAGCTTAAAACTATACACTCCTGTAGTTGAGTGGTCATTTAAAGGGTAAATTTGCTAGGTTGGAACCTTTTTTTTTTTCAAAATTAAACTTAGTTAGTTTGGCCTTGTGTGGCCCCCTCAAAATAGCTATTGTTACCACTGGAGATTATCTCTGGTCCCTAAAATATAGAAAGGAGCCTTCTTTCCGCTGCACTTGGCCGGCACAGAGGGAAAGGGGAAGGTACTTATTTCTAAAGCCTTCTAAAACCCACAAACCCACAAAAACAAATTCCTAGATTTGAACAACTTTCTCTTGGCCTCTAAACGATGACAAAAATCCCTAGATCTAGGGGAAAATGCATGAGGTTGGCAGCACTGATACCGCGGGCTGGACGAGGCGATGGCGGCGCACGACGGACCAAAGTTGCGACGAACCAACGCTACGACGTACGTAGGGCCGCTATGTCGGAACTGCTGTTCGTCGCACGGGCCAACTAACCTTCAAGCGCAGAACATTGAGCGGAAGGGATGTAAGTGCGAAACAATCGCACGACAAACGGTGCACACAACTTCGTCTTCTGCTTCACATGCCGGAGAAGTTGAGAAAAAAAAAATAAACGCTGTCGGGTGTAGCCACGTGACTTCCGGCCATGAGCTTCCGTGCTCGTGTTTCGGTTTCGAGCAGTTCATTGTTTTTTTGACTTTATTGAAAATATACGTGACTCTGCAGGAAAATATTGATTGGGTAGTCTTCCGGCACCACATTAAATCGCCTAAGAAATAAAAATAAAAATTTTTGGAGGGGGGTCGAGCGTTTTTTTTTTTTAGAAACCATAGTTCGTGGAAAGTCTCGAGCTTCTTATAATTGTTACGGAACCAATAAAACTGGCGACATTCGTCGACAAGAACGCTGACGAACGAATCATGAAACAAGAAGCGTTGACACACCACGCACTGCATATATATTTTTAATGCTGTCCGTGTCGATAGCGTTATGGTTTCTTATATGGTTGGGGTTTTCAGCTTATAACCAAGAACTCAACACTTCAGGCAGTAATTCCCTCTGTCCGATTTCCAGTTCTCAAACGTTTTGGGATCTATTGAGCTTGATTTTGTTACGCACTCTATTCTCCGAACATATAAAAGAAATATAGCGGCTGTATAACATTCACTGAAAGCTTAAGACACCCATGACGCAACATCACGCTTTGTGCTTTGTGATTGGTTCTTCAGATTTCTTATCGGTTGATACCGCAATGTGATTGGCTGTGGAGCACTGATATATGCTCCGGGCTCGCCACGTCCAGCGTTCCTTCGGCTGCCAGTAACTACAGTGACCTTCCTTCTGAGGGCCCCTGAAGCACCCGCGAAACGGGGGCAGAACTCTGTCGAGGCATGCCCTTTGAATTTCCGTCGCAGATACGTTTTATCCAAAACCCGCATCGCTACGAAGACAGTTATAAGAATACGCTGCGAGTGTTTGAGTTGGTGTCATTTGTTTGCAGGTTGGCCTCAGACTTTCAGCGCTGGAGTACCCGGGCATTCAGCTGAAGCTGACTGGAGTTTATAGCGTGAGCACCTTTTTTATTTATCATTGTATTTACAAAAAAATAAAAAAAAAACTGCATCGCCATGAGGTTTTATAAGCAAATGTTGGATTTTATAAAGAAACAATTATAAAAACATAACTGAAATAAGATAAAAGAAGTGTATACAATTCACAACTAAATCAAAACTAATGTTCAAGGAGGTCACTATATAATATCACTGAAACATACCAAAAAGGCATGATTTCTGAGCACAACTGGTAAAAATGCCTTTATTTATAAAATAATTGGAATACAAAAGTCATGCTTGAAAATAACTCGAAAATAAGAGCACCATGCATCCATCAAACACAAGCAAAATAGATCTTTACACAGCCTATTTCTTTTAATGGGTACTGCGAAACAAATATAAAAAGGGCAATGCGACTTGAGTGTAATGTGGCGTATAATCACCCTACGAAATCCCTGCATAAAATACTTGATATATTGAAAAACAAATTCTTCCAACTGTAAGCTTTTTATTTCGTATAAATTGTCCTTACAAGGCTCCGAGTCCGTATTGGTTTGATTTCCTGTTTGGGGTCCCATGTCCCAGCCATAAGAACACCCGTCATTACGGACTTAGTCAGAACCACGCTCCAGGACCAATTACGGCGACCAGAAACTGACATTTACGCTGTCACAAGTTTTAAATGATCTTCAGGCGAAAGGTATTAGCGCAGAAAATTGAAGTAAACAAGAAATTTGAAACTTGTTTGACTACTAATACTATTGTACTACTACTATTGTTCTGTGCTCGGATTTCTGTGTTGACGTAGGGGGGGGGGGGGGGGGAGGGGGGGGTTCCTTGAATCTCTTTTGCGTATGTGCTAGCTACTTTAAGGACCCATGTACAGTCATTTTAGCATGTCTCTAGTTTACATGATCTCTGTATTGTTCAATCTTGTGTAATCGCGCTGTACCCTTCTGCGGATATAAAGACGAGGCGAGGACATCGTCAAGCTGCTAAATGCAGCTTTTTGCATGCCTTCCCCTCTCAAACGGAGAGAAATAAAAACATTATTGTTTTAGGGAAAAAGGAACAAACACTTGTGTGGCAGGAGTATGGTAAGATTTTTCTCGGGTGATCCGCTCTTCGTGATATATAAAAGGTTCTTTAAAAACATATCCTTTTTTTAATAATACTCGATCGCTATCAATGTTATCTAGAAACTTTAACCTAAATTATTGCTTCGGCTCATTAAACACATCCCAATGCTGCGCTTTTTTCATGCTGGCTACACTTGCTCTGAAATCATAATTATTTAATACAAATCTAGCACATTTATTTGGTATTTTAGAAATTTGTTTATTAAATATTTATGGTGAGAGTTGGGGGAGGGGTCCCAGACAATAGAAGCATAACCAATGCATGGACGAGTAAATGTGAAATTTAAAGTTTTCTTTATTTGACTCGCAGCCTGTTTATTAAGATTGAGCGTGTGTATTGGCGACTTCAATTCACTATCGGTGGCGCCACTCGCTTTCTAAAATGGCGGTTATATATGTTAGAGATGCGCGCCGGTATATCAGTTGCGGAGTCTGTCTAGTGTGCTGGCTTCACTGAGCGACACAAATTATTACGGCTTATACGAGGAAGCTGGGGTGTTATAAGAGCAGGTCATCTTTTTATCCTGAAAACAAAAACGGTGTTTATCGTAATATTTACGCCAGGAGGCACGTTTTAATTTTGTAACGAAACCGAAACTAATTTCTATTTTGGATTTAATTTCTCGCTATAGGTGTTAATTTCGGATTCTTTCATAACTACATATGTGTGTCACAGAGTAATTATTGAGCTAAAGCAGTTGTTTTGCGGAAAGACAGGGTCTTTAGTACAAATTAGCGGTAACATAAATAATGATATTTGTTGAAAAAAAATCAGTGCTGATATTTGTGTGTCCTTGCTGCCTTTTCTCGCTCAGATCATTGTCATGTGAAATAATGAACTGCGGGCGTTTTAATGGGTTTTTAGGAATTGGTTTAGCATCATCCCAAGCACAAGAACAACAGAGTCAATCCAAATTTTACAAAATATCGCCACGGATGATGAGTTTAGAATATGTTCATGAAACACATAAGTTAAGAAATGCTGTTCTCAATACAAAAGCCCCAAAATGGAATCCAAATCAGATAACAGAAGTCTGTTTTTTAAGGCAACGCGTGCTGCATAGGACTTCATTTGTGTATCTTGATAATGATACCAGACTACTTTCATATGCCAAAAAAAAAAAAGAGACACTTCTGTAAAGGCTGTTATGGTTAAATTGCATATTTTTGTCATTTTGGCATTCATTGGGGGCCTACTATATTGCCGCAATTTGTAATAACAATACCGAAAAATATTTTAATACCTAGTTTTTCAAGCTTTAATATAATTTGTTGCTCATTATCCAATTTCAGACGCGCGAACAAGTATGGCAATCAAAAGTGTGCAAAATATCATCACTGGTGCCAACTGCAACATTTTTAATGAACGAGTCATAAAATAAAAATAGCTTAAAATCAATAAAAACATTCTAGCTAATCTGAGGAATGAATGTAAAATTACATGAATTAGGGGTAAAACATATATGGTGCTATTAAAGTCGCGACTTTTGGCAATCGGTAAAACTTCCAAAGTCGCCGCCAATCTATCTGAACCAAACATTCCCCCACCTCCCCCCCCCCCCCCCCCTTTCCAGAAAAAAAAAGTTTTTTTTTTTGTTTTTCGTTTTTTTCTTAATTAGAAAACTTTCTAAAGCATTTCGTTTTTCCATTTTTTCGCACCGTAGCTTTGTCAATCTCATCCTTTCCAGTTCGAATAAACACCTACCCGCTCGCACGTCTGCTCACTGCAGCACGTTTCGTTGGTGTTGGAAACCGGTGAAACTGTAGTGGGTTTTAGCATTGCGTATACGAGCGAACGAAATCAATATGTGTTTGTGTTAGCGTTGCCTGTTCCACACTGCGCGTGCGCGGAGCCCAACATTGCAGTCTTGGATTGGCGCATGGCGACGACACGCTTGCGGAGCACGCAACTCTAACGCAAATGTACAGCCGCTTGCGTTTGCTTCTACAAATAAGAAATGCTTGCGCATCCACTTACTCGCAAAACACTCGAAGAGCCAATCTCTGTGATTTACGAAATCAGCTCAGCGAATGATGAAGCGGAACATCCGTTTAGACCTCAAAATTAAGTCTGCGCTGTGGCATTATGGAATGCAAGCATGACGTTTTGCATTGCGTAATGCCGCAGCGCAGACTTCATTCTTAGGTCTAAACGTATGTTCCGCCTCATTGATCTCTGAGCTGATTTCGTAGATCGAAGAGATTGGCCCATTGAGTGTTTTGTGGCTAAGTAGACGCGCAGGCATTTCTTAGAGTGTATACGCAATACTAAAACTCTTTAGTAGGGTACAATCCCATATTGGCTGCAGCGCTACATTGGGACAGTGAAGACTGCTGTTTGCATTCGGAAGTGACAATGCGCAAGCCATAACGGCCCTGTCACACTGAGGCGAAACGACGGCAACAGCAACACAAGACGTTGTCCAACAGTCGGGCAACTTGTTGTTCGCTCCCCGTATTGCCCGACAAACCTGTCACATTGCGGCAACAGCAGTACATCATGGACGACAACTAAAATGTTGCCTCGGTATGACAGCTTTCGGCAACAAACACAGCAGCAACTTGGGTTGGACAACGTGTGTTGCCCTGATCGCTGGCTGAGCGAATTTTGGGCCGGCAACACGACAACACACATATAGCTTCGATGGCAGAGTTAGTTCCCTATCAATAACATCTTACTAAAATATTTAACAATAATTAAGGCTGGCGTCCAACTAAAATAATTTGATAAGTTTTACTGCGTAATTACGGAAAGCGATTGCCGAAAGCTACGCTTATGAACGTTCAGACTGGTGTTGAAATTAGGACCGCCGAGAGACCAGCTCACATTACTGCTAGTGAAATAAAATGGCATGCAAACTCACCCGCTGATAAAGTATAAAAAATATAATCCGGGAAATCGAAGATTTAAAAATCAAAGCATTAAAACGACCACTGTCATAATGATTGTTGATGCTTGGAACTTGAAAACAGCCGCTACTAGACACCTGATTTGTTTCAAAAATACCCAAGACGCTTTGGGGAATGAAGCGATCGCATAGCAGGGTATATACGGCAAATAGACAGCGTTGAAAAATATTTATTCCACCGACTGTTATGATGGCCGATCGCGTCGGTGTCGCAGTTTTCAAGCACTACCAGTTCAGCTCAACACCACGCTACAAAAGGCGCTTTGGGGTACTGCCGGTGCTAACTCAATTTTACAGAAGAAATAGAAATTGCATGAAAGAAAGAACCGGGCAGGAACACTTCATACGGGGGCGTAAATCCCGAACATACATGAGCGATCTCACTTTCCTCCGTTAGGGCCATCTGCTTCGTCAGCGAATGAAGAACATTTTGATAAAATAAAGGGCGGAAAATACTCCCCGTGTCAATTTTTCTAATCACAGTCACTGGTTTATGTCGTACCATGGACATTTCCGGCACTTCGAACGCACTAGCACTTTGCAGTGTCACATTCCAGCGACTCCGCGACGCACTGGAGCGAATGTAAACAATCAAGATGGCGAGTGTGTTCCCCGTGTTGTCCCCGCCGTCAGCGCGGTGTGACAGGGTTGTCGGACAACAAATCGGACAACACGGTGGCCGGGCGGCAGCCACATGTTTCCCGACTGTTGTTGTTGCCTCGATGTGACAGGGTCGCCGGCAACACGATTTTCTCATGTTGCCGGATAGAGTTATCCAACTGTTGCCTCAGTGTGACAGGGCCGAGCAGTTCCGCCGTGCACGCTAAGCAGGCCAACTGGGGGACCCTCGGCGTTCCTGCTCAGCGTGCACGGCGGATAGATAGAGGGTTGCCAAACAACCGATTCGACCTTGTGTTCAGTTAAAGAACGGGTGGAGGTTTCTGACTATTTATATCTGAGAGTACGCTAGAGACGCACAATGGCAGCGCTTAGTAGTTTCATCACTCTACTTATTTTAACCTTTGCACTAATTAAAAACATATTATAGTCATATTTGTAATGATGTTCGAGTTACGCTTTATTATGGTACCATTAAAGGAGCGGTGCAACGATATTCGATTGGAATGTTTTTCACTTTACACCAGCTTACTGGCACTAGTGGGGCTCAAGGATACTCGCACGCAACGCCACTAGCCAAGAAACTCCTTTGTTGCGGTGTAATTTCAAGCCCAAAAGCGAGCATTTTCATTCAATCTCTCCGTTGAAAAATTCGATGACGTAACGTGGGGATCGCAGTACACCCATATGACGATATTTGAATGCGGCTCATAGATTGGACCCGAGCATGGCGTGGACACTCGATTTGGGCTCGTGATAATCGATCGCTCGAGAAGCATTCGGGTAGTGGCCCGTGTCCAATCGCTGCAATGACGACAACAGCCGAACCATAACAATGTCTGAAACTCAGCGCGTGTCCTGTGCCTTGCCAACCCCAGCGCATGGCTATGATCAACATTGGCGGCATATATTCGGCTCCAGATCACGTGACCGCTTGTTCTGGCTGCGAGTTGAGGGGGTGAACGCTGCTCGTTTTTTACTAGGACTCCTATTGCGTGGGGTGAAAAAACGAACGAGTATTTCACAGGTCATTAACGTCAGGGATCCGTTCTAACCGGTATTTGCGCAAAATACAAAAATCGTTGCATCGCCCCTTTAACGACGCTCGTATTCTGCAAATAAGACAGTTCCTTCGGCCACAGTAAATCAATAAACGATTTAATAGGTTCACTTTTGTTTTTGCTGATTTTAAAATAATCATTGCATCGTCCTTTTGTCTTTTTACGTGGGCTCCGTGTGAACACAGGCGCCCAAAAAGGTCGAGGAACATATGCGAAAGAAGAACCCGGAAAAGCTGAACGTGAAACGTGCCAGTAAGCTCATGTCCTCTAACATAAAGAGTGGAAGTCCCCACCAGAGTTCTGATGTGGTGCTTTTCCTTACCCAGTGAGTATAAGAATCGATACCACGTAGAATTCAGACGCGTAAGGACTGTCCGCGTGGTTTTCACGCGCCGCTTCGCTGACAGATCATTCCGATAAATCAAGCAAGCACGAGATGAACTACAAACGGTCATAGTGACACATACTACAGCGCACTACTGCAAAAGTTCACCCACACTGTACGCCCATATTGTGGGTGCGAAGCTCGCCTGCCATGTTGTACAATTTTAGGTAGACAGTAATCTACTAACTAGGTAAATTATTGAAGCTGAACACATCGTCAGGAATTATAAAAACTGTATTAGTACACCATCTTTGAATCTGACAGAAAGAAACAAAACAAATTATCTTGGCGTCTAGGAGATAGGTGCGCGTAATTTGGGAAATTCGGTATTTCCAGACGTAGAAGAAGACAAAGTTTATAAAAATGAGCTGTGAGTCGAGTGCGCGCTTGGTCGCCGACAAGGCAGGACGTGTCCTTTCGAAGCTCCGTAACTTAACCCAGCGCGCGCAAGTCGAACATGGTTGACAAATTTGCAGACACATTGGCTGCAGTTTTACGCCAGTCCTTGGCCCAGCCACTGGCTCAACCAGGACTTGCGAACCCATCAGCACGACCTCCCCACCATGGTTCCAGCCGGCTCCAAAACCGGCCGTATTCACCGCCATGACAGCATCCCAGCGCCAGCCTGCCCAGGCCCTGCCGCAAGGTATGCTCAACTCCTGCAAATCGATGGTAGATCGCTACCTAGAACAAGTATCCGAAGCAGACATGCACGCCTGCCTCCAGACCGCTATTTACGAGGTCCGTTTGAAAGGCAACTCGAAACCCGGCCTATCAAACCAAGCCTCGTCCACCCCCAAGTCTAACGCGGGGCAAACCACCTCCATCTCGCCAAGAAAATCTCCAGAGAAAAAAACTCAACAGCGCCGACGTCGCGAATGATCACCGCGCGCCCGGCGACCAAGACATGGAAACGAGGTCGTCAGAAATGACCCCGTCGGCGGCCACAGCTGCCTAAAATCCTTCTCCAAGTGAGCTCTCCTCTTGCTCTGATGGCGCTGCCGCGGCCTCAACGTCGCTGTTCACCTTCACAGCTCACAGAGAAGTCACCGACAACGATCACAACTCGTCCCACCCATGGGTGACAAAGCTTTCGAAAATAGCGGCCAAGAAGGCACGCCTTAGCGCAAAATCCAACACGCGTACCGAAGACTCTCCGCCTACACCCAAGACGCAAGAACGCCACATAATCACACTGCGCCCAAAGACCAAGACAGACGTCACAACTCTCCCCAAAAAGGGCTGATGGAGGCCATCACCGCCTCCGTCAAGCTCTCACCGGGCGCGATCTTCATTAAAACCACATAGGAAACTAACACAATAACCGTCATGGTAAACTCCGAAGCCACCACCCAAACCCTGCTTGGCATTACCGAAATTCATATCGCTGGGAAACCCCCTCTACCCATCCAGGCGAACAAGCCAGTCGGTGACAACCAAATCCGCGGTGTCATCTATGGCATCGACCAGGGAGAAGAGAACGTTTCACTAATGGCAGGCCTGGAAACTGAAGGGCCAGTGGTTGTGGCAGCTCGGCCGATGAGCCGAGGAGGCAATACTGCACTCATCACCTTCTAGGGAACCCATCTACCGAAACACGTCTAGTAGAGGCGCAGCGTCTTGCAGGTATACCCGTACAGGGCTCGAGCTGTGACCTGCAGCAACTTTCATAAGATCGGCCACAAGCCGGACATCTGCCCTGAACCCCAGGTCTGCTCCACGTGCGGCAAACCCAGCGAAGAGACCATGGACGACCAAGGAAACATGACCTGCCCTTTCCCCATCTCTTTCTGCCAAATGTGCCGAAAGAATGGACACCTGGCTGCAGACAAATACTGCCCAAGGAGACTCGATATTGTCAGCGAAATTCGAGAGATGGCTTGACGGCGCGCCACTCCCCCGGGGTCTCAAGACAATCCAAAGCTCATTCGACAAGACCACCACAAGAAGTGGGGAGGCGGTCAACAGCCCGCGCCCCAGCTCACTCCTCCTACAATGATTATAATCGACCCTGCCACGCTGCTCCAGCTCTTCACGGCCATCGCTGCCCAGATGGGAACTGCCGTGCAGAAAAACCCTAACCCCCCAGCATGGCAGTAAACGTTACTCAGTGGAACTGCCGAGGTTTTGGCTACATGCCGCAGAACTCAAAGGCAAACATAGTAACAAACCACAGGAACGCCCACACTCTAAGAAAAAAAGGAGGAGAAAGGTAGCAACAGCGACTGTTCCTCCTTGTTGTGGTCAAGTTGCCCAGAGAAGGGAGGAACAGAAGTTTGGATGAAAGGAGGAGGTTCAGTTCCTCCCTGTCTAGTTGGCGCAGCGGGAGGAAGAGGAAGTGATTGTGAGTAGAAGCGATATTCTGCCTGTCTACAAATTATTACAATAACAGGGGCCCGGGGTTCTCCCGGGTGACCCTGTCTACCGAAACGCTATTTTTAGACGGCAGCGTCGTCTACGAGGAGAGAGATGAGCTCCACCGGGAGCAGTTCGACGGCATTTGACGGCCGGGTTTTCAAGAAGACATCGGATTCTTCAGACTACAAGGTTATTCTACCAAGACTACCGCAAGGTATACTCGTCACAAACTCTCTATTTCTACATGCCGACATCACCGGAAGGCCTTACAAGGCAAGCGACTTCAAGGAAGCGATCTTTTCTATCGTTGATCGGAAGGACGTCCTCGGCCTAGGCCCATACCAAATGAGTCACGTATGGATGGTGACCTTCGGAAATGCTGCTGCCAAGCTCAAGATCAAGGCGTATGAAGAGTTCCTCATCAAAGGGAAGAAGTGCATAATCATCGATCCGTGCAAAGAGGAGATCAAACTGAAGCTTCTGTGGCTGCCGATCCCGATGCCAGACTCCGAGGTGAGGAAGGTGTTAGAGCCCTTTGGGACAATCAAGGAGATGAAAAGGGAAACATGGAGATTCTCAGGACTTGAAGATCTCGAAACTACTACCCGAGAAGTGACGCTCGTCCTGAAGCAGGACCTGACAGTCGACAAGATTCTGCACCTCTTAAACGTGTACGGCACCAACACGCTCGTCGTCATCCCCGGAAGACCACCTCTATGCCTTAGGTGCAAAGGAATCGGGCACATCCGTCGACAATGCTGCACTCCTCGGTGCACGCAGTGCTGGAGATTTGGTCACACAAACGAAGAATGCGTTGTGACATACGCTTCCAAACTCCAGGGGATCATAACACCAGAAGCTGATCATAGCGAGCACATAATGGACGTAGAAGAAATGTGCAATGAGGAAATCCAACCGACGCTGGCGGGGAAGGAACCAACAACCGAAAACGAAGAGCCCTCCTGCAGTTCTAACGAAAGTTTGATGGAGGAGCACATGTCCGGTGTGGACATCATCCCAACACCACAACCAGGATTAGAAGAGACTTCACAGAACAAAGGAAAAGAAATGAGAAAGCAATCCACACATACCCAGAAGTCGGCCGAGGTTGGCAAGAAGGAAGGAAGACATTGCAAGAGAGCCAAAGTTAACATCAGCGACAACTCGATAGAAGAACTTGAGGCCACTAAAATTCCAATGGACTCAACCGAGCCGCAACTTCGATTGGAGCCCAAAGAGCCACGGCTGAAGCCGAAATTCAAGGACCGGGAAACCACCTCTCCGGCAGCTTCCGAACTTGACACAAAGGAATAGGAGCTAACACTACCATGACCACCCAGATAAGTCCCTTCACTATTTCCACGATAAATGTGCGAGGGATAAATTCGAGAAAAAAACAGTACCAACTTTTTCGCTTTGTACAGAAATATGACAGCGACATTGTGGCCCTCCAAGAAACAAAAGTGTCCGAACAAAATACCCTATTTTCTGGATGCAGCTTATGGATGGATTCCTACGATGTGTTCCACTGTCCCGCTGTTGAGTACTCAGCGGGGTGCGCAATTCTGTTTAAAAAAGATATGAAGTACCGAATGTGCAGTATTCTCGAAGGGACTGACGGTGGTCGCCTCATGGTAGTTAATGTTCTCTTGCAAGGCCAGCCCTGGCGGATAATTGTTATATATGGATACAATAACCCAGCGCAGAGGGAAAGCCTTTTTTGTCAAGCCAGAATTCACGCCAACACAAGATTTAACGTCATTCTTCTGGGCGATTTTAATTGTGTTTTAAATAAGAAAGACAGGGTCCCATCAACAAACATCGTAGATCCAAGTGCGGAAGTTTTAAGATCACTGATTCGAGACTGTGACTTGATAGACTCCGCCACAAATCACGCGCTCTGTTACACACACTTTCAAGGATCGTCTCATGCACGTCTAGATCGGATATACATATCTGCTTCAGTTAGTACCGCGTTGAGTACCTACAGCGTGATCCCTGCTTTTTTTTCTGATCACTGCATGGTACAAGTTCGTGTAGGTATAAAAACACACCAGAAAAATAGAAAACCACAGTCTTGGTCACTAGGGAAAATGAATGAAAGGCTCCTTGAAAATGGCGATTTTGAACGAGGCGTAGAATTAGCCCTAGACATACTTGAGTGCACCAAAGAAGGATGGGGTCAGAAATGGGAAACCTTTAAACTAGACATAAGGAAAATGGCGATAAAAATGTCATCAATTGTCGCATATCACGAAAAAATACAAGAAAAGCATCTGAACAACGACATCCTCTACCTGTATCGTCTAGAATGCCAAGAGCCCGGAAAGTACAAAGATGAAATAAAGAATCTAAGAAAGCAAATTGAGGTACACGATAAAATATGATATGGGGGAGCTGCTGTAAGAACACGCACTCTGGAAATGATAGAGGGAGAACAACCGACAAAAAGGTACCTCAACGCGAAGCGAGAATACATAAAAAAGAAACAGATTATATTATTAAGCAAAAACGGTCGGCTACTGAACGAAAGGGAGGAAATAGAAGATGCCTTCGTTTCTTATTACGATAATATATTTGCTTCAAGGCTGCTGTCTGTAACAACCCAAATGCTGGAATCTATATTAACAAGGTTGCCAAAGCTTAAAACAAAAATGACCGAAACACTAGACACACCCATCGACGTGAATGAAGTCGAACTACACATAAAAGAAATGAAGAATGGAAAATCTCCGGGACCGGACGGTTTACCAGCCAGCTTCTACAAAAAATGGAGCAAGAAACTTGCGCCAATACTTCTAAATGTTTTTAAAGAATCATACAGAAATAAATGCTTACCTCCATCGTTCCGGAAAGCACACACTGTACTGATTCCCAAATCAAAAGATCCGGACAAGCTCCAACGAGTGGACGGCTATCGACCGATAAGCTTACTTAATTGTGACTACAAAATATTTGCACGAGTGCTTGCTGGTCGTTTACAGAGCGTGATATCAACATTAGTAGGCGACCACCAGACATGTTCTATAAAAGGAAGGAACATACAAACAAACATTCACATCATCCGCTCTATAATAGAGATTTGTCAACGAACGTATGAACCAGCGGCCATTCTACAGCTTGATCTTGCCAAGGCATTCGACAGAGTTCAACACTCCTTTCTTTTTAATATTCTCAAGCACATAGGAGTAGGAGAAAACGTCGAATGTGGAATCAAGCTCTGTTATAATGATATATCAACAAGACTACTAGTAAACGGAACTCTCACAAGAGCCACAAAAGTCCAATGCTCGGTCAGACAAGGATGCCCCATGTCGCCACTGCTCTTTGACCTCTACCTTGAGCCCCTCTGCAGAAACATCAGAACCAACAACGAGATTCAAGGTTTTCGCCTTCACAGCTGTGAGGTCAAGCTTCTTGCCTACGCGGATGACCTAGTGTTGGTGTGTACTAACAAGCCAAGCATAGAAAACGCAATGCTCTGTGTTTCAAAGTTTTGTGCCGTGTCAGGAGCAGCGGTAAACAATGACAAAAGTAGCGGTTCGTGGTGTGGAGAGTGGGGATCGACTCCATCTAAATACGTAGACATCCAATGGTCCACCACAAAACCACAACTCTTGGGAGTGCCATTGAGCGCAATGGATAATACCAAGCCTATGTGGGACGCTGTAAGAAAAAACGTTAAAGCCGCGGCTAATATGTGGAGCTTACGTTATCTTTCTACTTTTGGTAGAGTTGCTGTATGCAACATTTTTCTTTTGTCAAAATTAACGTATCTTCTGCAGGTTATGCATTGCTCAAGGCTAACAGTTAATGTATTTAACAGAATAATGGCGACGTTCATCTGGAGGTCACCATACGAGCCAATGAGAAAATCCAATTTGTTCCGACGAATGCACGACGGAGGACTTGGCCTAGGACATATATTCGTAAGACAGCTGATCGCCAGGTGGAAATTTTTCACACAGGAGCAGCACCCCTTTTTAGAGTTGTGCAAACAGTTCTTTTTGAAGAAATATATGGTACCTCTAGGTGAAGATGCAACAACCACAAGCGATATAACAAAATTACGAGGATTCTATAAAGAAATCGCGGACACATTAGAATTTCTAAGAGCAAGATTCGACAATGCCTTTTTGGCTTCGTGCACTAAAAAGAAACTAGTTACTCAATTGCTGATTTCATTGTTCCCAGATCCAGTGTTTCGGGTGTACCCTTACGCCCCTCCTCTGAACTGCATAACTGATGTCTTAAAACGAGTTAAGACAATGCCGATACCACCGAAGTGTAAAACTTTCTTTTATAGATTTCATTCTCGTACCACACCAGTTAAAGAGTGGCTCGACTCTCGAGGCATTGATACATATGGAAGCACTAATTGTAGACTTTGCCACGTAACCGAAACGTTCACCCATGCCTTCATTCTTTGTGTTGACGCTGTGTTCTTTTGGGATGTCTTCAAGAGAACACTCAGAAAGGAGTTTGAAGTCGAAGAGGCAAACTTTAGGTATTTGCATTTCGCTGACCACCTCGACACTGTTCAGGATATATTAGTAGTACTAGGTCTTTACAGTCTGTGGAAAACGCGCAAAATAGACACAGAAGCAGGTGTTGCGAAGCCCTCCTGGGTTAATTTCAAAAATATTGCAATTCAGGTAGGCCAAGGCATATTGGCCACCTGTAATGAAAGTAATGAATGGCAATTAATAGTAAAGAACCTTAGTCGTTCGCCTGATATTATATAGGCTATGATGTCATGCGTTGAAGAGGTCAAGCCAAATGAAAGTTTAAGTGATATCTCCCTGTAAAGTATTTTGCGATGAGTGCTCTTTCTGTGAACTTTGTTAAATGTTCCTTGTATTCAACTTCGCTACATCACCCACCATAATTCATTGCTTGTATATAATTTAACGCAAATGATCATCGTGTAAAAATCATTAAATGTAAATAAATGTTTCGAAAAAAAAAAAGTCTAGTTGGCGCAGGGGTAGAACGTCGCACTACTGACCAAGTGGTCGAAGGTTCGATCCCTGGAACGGTTTTTTTTTTTTAGTTTTTTTTATTTTTTTATTTACCAAAACAGGCATAAAGAAACCCAGACCGATGGAAGGAAAATTAAAGTCCTTATTATCCACTGACGCCAAGCTTCATCAGTGCGCTGTTTGATAAACAAGATTTGGGCACCCAGGTTGGATCTAAGCCGTTTACGCAGGGGCCAAGACGACGAGGTCGGTCCTTCAGTCGTTTCTTTTGCCGTGGCGTTTTCGACATTCATAAAGAAAGAAGTTTAAACACATCCGTCATAAACCGCTAAACTTCGAAACGATGCCGAAACTGCTACGTACACTGGGCGGCTGGCTTTGGGCCTCAGCCTCTTCGGCCACATATCGTAACTCGGCTGCCTCGGCCGCCTCGACTGCCGGGCCCTGACCCTGACTGCGATCACTGCAACCAGCGGTGCAAAGACTACAACGCTGTGACGCTACGAGGACTGCAAGCGAGTTGTGGCCCTTTGAGGTCCCTTGTTCTCGCGACCGCTGTAGCGACTGTGATGTGTGGTTTATCTGTGCGTCTTCTGTGCAACGTTCGGTGTTGTCACCCCTTACCGTTTGCCAACTGACCATCACCTTAATTCTGCGTTTCCGGAGCTGCAGATGGCCTTGCTGCTGTTGTGTACGAAGACGCGACCGGTCGCCGGCGTTCTCTGTGTGCATAGGCGCCCGTTCGTTCTTGTTACCCCTTATCGTGTCAACCGACAATTACATTAATTTTGTGTTTCTGGAGCTGCATATGGCAGTGCTGCTGTTGCGAACGAAGGCGCGAACGGTCGCCGACGTCCCATGTGTGCAAGGGCGCCCGGAGGTGTTGGTGCAAGGAGGAGTGTGTGGAAGTTGCTGCGTTCTACTTCTGGAAAAGACGCAAGAAAACGAGAGGCTTTTGCTTTCTACTCCGGCCCCTCTCCTCCCTCCGGGAATATTTCTGCGGGCGCTCATGCCTGTGTGTCGTGGTATCCGGGCAATTTGTTTAAAGCCAGTTGGTAAAAGGCCAATTTGTCGATAGACAACTTGTAAAACAGGCCACTCCGTCATAGGCCAATTTGCAGATCCCAACTCGTCGAAGACCAGTTTGTTTAGTAGGCTTCAGAGGATTTAAGAGGAACCCCCTTATTGTCGTTTCTTGCTCTGCATTTTTTGCCCTTAATTATTTTGTTCCCTTTGCATATCCAAGTACAAGGTACTATCGGGAGAATGATTAAATGCGAACAGCGGAATATGTGGTTTTCGATACACACTGAGTCACCTGGCAGCTCTCTGGGAACTCATGGAAATGTGTGTTAGGAGCGAGGGTACGACTCCTATTAACCCTATTATCTACTGGGAAGTGCTAGACCAAGGGTGCACAACTAAAAAATTAGGCGGGCCAAAATTACGTTTATTAAAAACTGTGCAGGCCGCACCTAGTGCGACGTGTTGCACATTTTGGTTGCGGTCAGGCTTCCGATATCAGGTGTTATCGCCCTCGTTTCCGTCTTTAGCACGTCTCGCAATGTCATGTCCGTCATGACAGATCCAAGGTAGTTTTTGTTCAGAGTCGCCAGTCATTAGCAGCGTGCTAGTGGTTCGGGCAGTTGTAGGCCCGATGATACGAGTACATCCAAGACTCGAGAGCTGCTGCCTGCCTGTGACAAATGAGACTGCGAAATCCGCATAGCTGCGACTCTCATGCCGATTATTTGTCTGTGCGCCTAATGTTCTACATTCTTGCCGAGTGCGGCAACCGTTGATCGCCCTGTTTTTGTTTTCTGCGCATAACCAACATGCTCAGGCACTGCTGTCTGTTGTGAAAGTGGTCATGAACGACTATGCGATTGGTCGCCGGTGTTGCCATGTGTCCGAGTTCCAACCAACGATCATCTGAGGATCATCTTGGTTCGTGTCTGTGTGCATCATCAGTATCGCTAAAGCAGTGCTGTCTATCCTGGAATTGGTTGTGAACGAAGATGCGACTGGTCGCTCAGGTCTCCCTGTGTTTCACAGCAAGATGACATATGCTCCCTGGTTGCTATTCGATTTAAGATTTCAGTGTTTTAGGGAACCGTTTGTGCGACTATGGTATAATCGATCAACCTGCAGATAGTCATGTTCAGACGCTGATCTAGACCGTAACTTCGATCGTACTATGGCCAATATCACTGTCGTCTGCATGCAATGTCATGCTAGCCGCACTTTGGGTACTCTCGGAAAAGAAGGCTGAACAGCATTGAAATAATGCAGAAAGGAGACGTGTCCTTGTCTTCAAACAATGGCGTTTCTTAGTGGTCGAGACTTCTACGGCATGGTGCGCCGGCCTTGTCGGGGCTCCCAAGGCAGCGGGAGGCTATCGACTGTGCGTCGGCTTAACCAAGCTGAACCAGGTCATCCTCCGAGAGCAGCATATAATGCCGACCGTTGACCAGGCGTTCGGGTTGCCGGGAAGCGCTACCATCTTCTTGAAACTGGGCGCAATGTCCGGGTTTCACCATTTGCGCCTCTTCGAAAGCTGCCAGGAGTACATGAGGTTCATTACACCCTTCGGGCGATTCTATTATTGCTGCCTGCCCTTCGGAATTAAGTCGGCCCCAGAGGTGTTCCTGAGCCCCATGTCACCGATTCTCGAGAGAATTAAAGGATGCGTCAATATGATAGACGATAACCTGGTGTTTGGCAGAGACCGGTCTAAACCCGACAGCCAACTACAGTCCTCGAGAGACTGCAGCAAGAAGGAGTTATGCTGAACGCCTCCAAGTGCCGCCTCGGGGTGTCGTCCCTCAAGTTCCTCAGTGTGGTGTTGAGCACCAACGGCATAGCACCAGACCCCGACAAGGTACCCCGCCATCACGGGTATGCGATTTCCGACAGACGTGCAGGGCGTGCAGCGCCTCCTGGAAATGCTGAACCACATCGGATATTTCTTGCTGTGACTGTCCACCGCCACTGTGCCAATCGCGCTCGTCCTAAACAAGGACACGGTCTGGACCTGGGGGACTGGCTAAGCTTCAGCCTTCGACTCACTAAAGAAGATGGTGGCATCCAGCACCAGCGTGGCTTGAAAGAGCCCAGAATATTCAGCAACCGTTTCTGCAGGCACCAGCTCGTACGGCCTTGTTACCGTCCTTCTGCAGGAGCAATATCTGGTGAGCAACGAGCGGTTGCCTTTGTGTCGCATTCACTGACTACTGCCGAACAGCAGTACAGCAAAATCGAGAAGGAAGCGCTGGGAGTCCTGTGGGCCATCCAGAGGTTCATAAAGCTGCACAATCTGAGCTCTTTTGTCGAAACCGACTACCAGCTGCTGGTCCGGTTGCTGGGCTCCACCGACCTCGACCTCATGACTCGTCACGTCCAGTTTGATAAGCAGTATTTGTGCACCCACGCATGCCCATGCAGCACGATAAGTTACCTGAAATTGTGAACCTTTGTATGTCAACCACAGGGCGTCCATATAGTATATTCTGCCAAGAATGCAGAGCATATGCTGGTTTCTGCCCTTCATTTCGTCCAATAAGTAAACGAAGCCGGCATGAACCGCCAGGTTCTAAAATGGTGCTACGTACACCGGTCACGGTGGATGCGCAAGGGTTGCCCGAGTCTGCCTGACCCTATTTGAGCGTCACGACGATGAGCCCGTGACTATGGTGACCGCGAAATCCACCGTTGCAGCGACTCTGCCTGTTATTAGTCTGTGGGTCTACCATACTGCATTCTTACCGAGTGTGTGAACCGATGATCGCCTTGTGTTCTGTTTCTTCACACATGACCAACATTGCTATGGCAGTACTGCCGGTTGTGAAAGTGGTCGTGACCCACGACGCAAACCGTCGCCGATGGCACCGTGTGTCCCATTGTCAACCGATGATCATCTATCGTCTTCGTGGTTTGGCTCCGCGCGTCATCAGTATCGCTATGGCAGTGCTCTCTACTGTGAGAGTGTTTGTGCACGAAGACGCCAACAGTCGCCGAGCTCACCTTCTGTTTCGCTGGAAGTTGACGTATGCTCTTTGCTTGCACTATTCTATTTCAGGTTTCAGCGTTTTAGGGAACCATATGTGCGGTTACTGTGCAGTCGATGTACCCGTGGATAGTCATGTTGTGAAACTGATCGAAACCACAACTTTGATCGGGCATTCTGTGTATTGTCTTGACAGCCTCTTCCAGCTTGCTTCTTGTTGGCATAAATTGGTTGAGTAGTGTGTGATAGTCCGTCTTTTTATTGTTCCTGATCTAGGGATTGTGATGGGAGCTGTACACCGGCTGGCCTGTGTTTTCACCCTTCAATGTTGAAGGACCAAACTGTTCTCTTTTCTTTTTTTTAATTCTCTCTTTTGATCCCCATATCCCCCTCCCCCTAGGCAAAGTAGCCAACTGAGATTAACAAACCAGGTTAATCTCTGTTTTCCTATTCTGATTTTTCTTCAACACTTCTAGCCGATTTTTATTGTCTCTCCCCTCGTAAACTGCTGGCAGGCAAACTGTGGTGCATCATTGTGCAGTCTTTGGTTTTCCAGTGCCACTGTGGCCACTTGCCCATTGGTTGTAAAGAAGATTGCCACCATTTTCTTTTCAACACCTCTTGACATTTTGAGCCTTAGCAGTCGAGTTTCTTCAGACAATATCCAAACGGATGACTGGTGCTTGGTTTCGAGAGCACACTGGATGGTCCACGTTTTCTCACTCCTTACAATGTCAGATATTTTCTCTTAGCGTTGCCACTTTAGAATCGGTATGGCATTCCTTGGCACCATTCCACCCTTGCCTGGTTTTGAGCTTCCGTCGAATTCTGTGGCGCCCAAGAGATGAAGCTTGTCAGACAAAGGTCCTCGTGAAGAATCGCCGAAACGCTCGGGGAACTAATCTTCAGCGACCCTTCGATATCACCATCAGTCAGCCGAGGATCCTCCTTAACGAGCCTCTTCACAGCAGCAGCGTTTTCTTCGGTCACAGTGTGACCTTTGAGAGAGGTGCGGCCACGGCTTAATTCACTGAACCAACACGAAACTGTTGCACGTGATGGTGGAGCGTCCCCAGAAGCACATCACAACCGTTCCAGTGATTTGGAATCATTTAAACCAATTTTGAAATTGTAACGCGCCACCGCTCAAAAATATCTCGTCTCTTGATGTCCAACACCGAAGTCAAATGAAGAGACGGGTTGTAACATGCCTAAGTCCGCAGCTGACACAAGGCGGCACTGTTGGAGACAATGAAGGGCTTTTTTTTATCTACCTTAGAATACCGTGCATCTGCCCATTCCGCACTAAGTGCTCACCGCCAAAATTTGAAACATCTGAAGAAATATGCACAGTACATAAATATGTAAAATTGATGATCTCAGATGTGCCCATCCCCTATTTTTTCGCGATTATCTTCAAATTTTGAGGGGGCGCTTGTTCAATATTTTAAGGTAGGAACAAAGGAGGCTTCAGTTGTACCACACTTAATTTTTGTTTCTGCCTTGTTTGTTTGCAACAATTCCAAACCTTTGTAGTGACCTATGCATAGTAATAGTAATTTTTATTTGCACGACATGTGGTACGGGACGACTTGCGAGGCTTGACAGAACGGCAAAAACCCATACGCAGTGTGCCTGCCAGCCAATCGCCTAAGGTTGAAAAGATCGATGTTAAGCAAAACAAACAACACAAAATATAACTAGGTGACGGGGCTAAGTCAAGTGCCGAGAAAGTTCTCGACACAAAATTCGCAATTCTTCTCGAATTTCAGGAAAGGGCATCTGAACGCCGAGTGGGACCCCGAGAAAGTCCCGAACTGCAGCCGTGGCAACACCGCGTTTTGTTGCTGTACTGTTCTGGAATATAAAAACACAGGCTGTCCTGTCCGTTTACTTCGTCGAACCACTGAGATGTAGGAGCCTTTGAGCGACCGGTCCAAGGTGCAGCAATTGGAGGGCAACAGGAGTCGCAGTGTGGCGGTGCTTTTCCGTCTGCCACATCGAATGCTGCAACCACGTCTCTTATGATAGAAGCGTATCACGTCAGCGGTCGGGACAAATGAACAGTGTCCAAATGGCACGGTGTTGCACATCCTGCAGCTGGTAAGTCAAGTGGACTCGGTATGGGTGCCACACATATGCGCAGTGCTCCAACTTTGGTAGAACAAGTGCAGTGTAAAGCAAGTCTTGAAAGCAACAGAATTTCGACAACCGTGTCTCAAAGCCCAAAGTGCACCGAGCTTTAGCCACTATGTTTGAAATGTGGAGAGATAAGTCCAGTGCTGGTGCAAACATTACAAGCGTTGCCCCAAGGATTGACGCGCGTTGTACCTTCCATAAGGGGGATTCTGAGATAGTGTATAGGGGAATACTGGTAGTCTTGGTGTTGCGGAAACGCATCACTATGCTCTTACCCTCACTCATGGTCAGGCAGTTTGCATGCGCCCACTCTGAAAAGCAAGTGATGTAGCCTTGAAGGCGGACAGAGCAGTCGGGAGAAGTGATGCGGGCGACAATGGACCTGTCGTCTGGCTACTGTTGAAGTAGGGTGTTATTGTTTTGCGGCATGTCGTTAACATAGAACAAAGACAAAGTTGGGCCAAGTACGGAGCCTTGTGAAACTCCAGAAAGAGCTGGATAGCTTTGGGACATTGACCCATGGTAGCACCAAAGGCGGATGCAGGAATTTCCTGAAAGGGGGGGGGGGGGGGGGGGCAGGTGTTGGTCAGCGTACCATATGTTTAGGAACCCCCTCCTCCTCTCCTTCGTTTTACGCCCTAAATTTTACACATGCAGAAATAAAGAGGGGGGTCAGGACATCCGGACCCCCCCCCCCCCCCCCTCTAAATCTGCCTCTGGGTAGCACGCGTTGGGTATAACCCACCATAAAGCGAGTCAACCAAAGTAGTAGTGAGCCTCGGACACCAGCCCGAGCGGCTTTTCTGATCAGGACGGCGTGATCGAGCATGTCAAGCGCATTACTGCGGATCAGTTGAATCAAATCAGCAGGAATGCGACTGTCGATACTGTTAAAAGTTGAGAAAATATGTTCAATAAAATAATTAAAGAAAGGAGAATACATAGTACATCAAGGGACCCGTCCAACACAACGAGACAGACATGTTTGTTCGGTCTCGTGCTGGCTTCTGATGCTCTTCTAGAAACACCATGATGATGATTGTTGGCGCACACTATACGCCACACGACAACAATCGGCCAAATCTGACTTGCTGACTGTCCTCAGTCAGTTAGAGTTTGTCACGTCTTGGAAACGCTTTGGCTGTTTTCTTGCTTTCTTTTTGACTGATTTTTTTCTTCTGCTTCTTTTTAACTAGGATCACTGAACTTCTGTACTCCGACTCGCTGTCCCTCACGAGTTTATTGGTCTTAAAGGGATAGTGAACCAAGGAATTTAGTGTCCATAATAAGTGGCGCACATTCTTAACACGAGACAGCAGCCGCCGGTGTGCGCGAGCACACGCAACAAAAATGACGTCAAAGACCTCCATTCGCGGTTAAGATGACAGTGAAATGTATGGGCTTCGAGCCAAAGGAGAATAAAGACAAGTTCTCCATCTACACAGTGGTGTCTGGTGTAAAAGGTAAGCGATTAATTGGTCTAACAAGCACGTAGCTTTCACTTGTAGAGATGAAAAGCCTGTATTTATTCTCCTTTGGCCCGAAGCCCGTGCATTTCACTGTCCTCTTAAACGCGAATGGAGGTCTTTGACGTCATTTTCGTTGCGTGTGCTCGCGCACACCTGCGGCTGCTGGCTCGTGGAAAGAACGTGCGCCACTTATTATGGACACTAAATTCTTTGGTTCAGTATCCCTTTAAGCTCGTTGGTGATTTGCCAAAGTAGTTGCCGCTCTGTTCATGATGCGCGGTAAGGATCGGTCAACCCACGGTCAACCCGCGGTTGAACACCCTGGTTTCTCTTGTATAGCCATGGCCGCAACTGTCATGCATTTCAGTTTCTTGGTGCTCATTGCAAAGCATTCACACTTTTTGTTCAACATCTCACAGATTTCTTTCTTGAGTCCCTTGGTCACAGAGTCACAGACGGTCCTACCTTGTTCTCTTCCATGTTGATTGAAGACAGGCCCTCCTTTCCACACTCAAACGTAGTGGACTACACGTTGTGAAATCATTAGCTCATCGGTATCCTGAAGTTCGACCAGGTCTCCACGCTTAACTGTCTGGCGCTCCTTGAGGATGATGTCAGAGTTGGTGATGTTCACGATAGAAAGACTTGTATTCCCGTCTTTTAACTCGCACAGGTAGTCCATCTCGTCCTTCCCAGCTATAAGGAATTATGACTGTTTTGTTTGTCATAATCTGAAACAAGTGTGACCCATTGTACAGTGTTTTTCTCAAGCTTGAAACTGTCTCTGGTGGACAACGCAACTCGCATATCATCATGGTCCACCTTGATTTCTTTGAGAAATGGAAAGTCTCGTTCGTCTAGCAGCATATAATCGTTCCCTCTTTCCGAAATAGCACAACGTTTGGTGTGTCAATGACGTCTGTTCCCACGATGATGTCGGGGCCCGTGAAAATGTTGTGTGGAACCACCTACATTCTCACAACCTTGAAGAATTTGCTGTCTACTTCAAGGTCGGCTTGGATCTCCCCTAAGGTTTTGCATGTTCCGCCTACGCCACATACTTGTTCCTTTCGGCTAGGAACTGCAACTTCTTTTGCCTAGCTGGGCGGCAAGTTTCGTCTTGATCAGGCTGATCTGCGCACCGGTGTCCAGAAGAGCAGCTGTTGGTTCTCCATCAATGTTCACTGATTTGAACGCTTGCGACGACCCACAAACTTTATGCCAGTCTTTATTCTTGACCACTTGTAGTGCATTTTCTTTTCACTCATGACAGTTATTTGTACTGTGTCCTTGCTCTCTACAGCGAGTGCATATTTTCTCCCGTTGTGAATCCGGGCAATCTCGTGTAATGTGGCCAAATTTCTGACAATTGAAACATTTCGGCTTCTTATTCTGGGCATGGTTGGAATCGTCATTCTCAGTTCGTGACAACAATTTTGCTTTCGAAGTTTGCCGTGGCCTCTCGTCTTGTTGTTTACGGTCCAACAGGAATCTTGCGTCGCGATTCTTCTGGAAATGCTCGTAGCTGTTAATATCACGTAAAAGGTCGTTAATGGAAAGGGGAGATCGATTTCGCATGGCGTAGCTGATTTCGCTCAATGCTAGTCCCGTGATAATCTCCGCCTTCGTCTCCTCCAAATTTAGTCCCAGGCAAACGCAAAGCTTTTCTTTGTCGTGAACATAGGTTTCGTGGTGTTCGCCCTTCTGTTGCACTCGGCGTTCTATGATTCTGCACTGTTGAGTTTTCGACGGTCGGCAGACGTAAGCGTCCCGAAAAGCGGCTTCCCAGGACGGCCAAGTCTTGCAAGCTTCGCCCCAGGATTGCAGCCAGTCACGCACCGGTCCTGACAGCTTCAATTTGGCCACGGTTATCTTTTCTTCCTCAGCCCACCTTGCTAACTCAGTGACGTGGATAAGCTCTGTAATCCACTTGTTTTGCTGCGATGTCACCATCACTTGCGGTGAACTTGGGAATCGCAGCTAACGCATGCGGAGCCACCCGCATGGAGGTATCCGAAGACGTCAGTCGACTCGACTGTGTCAATGACAGGCGCTCAAGATCTTGATTTTGTCGTAGCACTCGTGCCATATCATCTCCATCACGTCTGCATTGACCTCGCCTGTTGAGTCGGGTTTTTTGTTTTTGCTTCCCATTGCATGGTCACAAATCACAGTCACTAAGATCTCGGGTGTCAAAGTGAGGTCAACTCGCCTTGTTGCAATATCTGGATCGTGTTCCGATGTCGGGCCTCGCACCACTGATTTGACGAATCGCAAAGTCTCGCTCACTCACCGTACGGTATGAATGAGGAGCAGCTCATCCCACTTCTGAATTGTTAAAAGATGAGAAAATATGTTTAATAAAATAGAAAATTATTCAAGAAAGGAGAATACATACTATTACATCATGGGACCCGGCCAACACCACGAAACACACATGTTCGTTCGGTCTTAAAGGGCCTCTGACACGCCAAAAGAAATATTTTTTTTTTCACGCTAAACGTTGCAATGTCATATCAGGACATTACAAAAAAATTGTTTCACTATAGAGTTGCGTAGTTTTTTTTATAAAAAATATAAATACGAGGCCCAATTCAAAGTTCCCGCCGTGCACTGTGACGTAACAGTGTACCGCAAGGTGTCGGGGCGGTCAGAAAGGAGGCATCGAGCTACGTCACTAAAAGTGGGTTAACCGGAAGTCGCGTGAGTTTCACTCCTCGTGCTCTCCGCGACCGTGCCTAAGACTTTTTTTCTTTTTATTATTCTGCTCTTCGTACGAGCGATCGTAGAAAACGAAGTTTCAGTTCCACTAGCTCTTTACCCCTGCACCGTTGGTTAGTTTGCGTGCTGTAAAATTTGAGGACGAAGAGTCAGTGGATCGACGTGATGGAGGTTAATGATGAAAGCGTTGCGAGTACAAGCCAGTGTACGAGTGCATGCCGTCAGTCCGATAATACAGGGCTATACTGGGCGCAAAACAAGCTATCAAGTTTTGAAAAAAAAATTTAGAACGCTCGCAGAAATTAGGATTGCTAGCATACGACACGCCCGATCGCATTGCTGAAGGTTGAGACACCGAGGTCGTTGAATCATCGGATACTCTCCAGGCTGTAGATGCCTGCCGTCTAAAGAATACGAACTGGTGAGTGTACCAAGTACAAGTAAACGTCGAGCACAAAGTACGTATTTTGTCTAGAGCATGAGTAGAACTTGTTTACTGGGTGCTCATGCGGCCGATGTATGTCTCTCAGAAATGCATGCAGTGTGATCTCTTCTTCAGTTGCTGAAATACCGGGACAGTCCCTCGCACAACACCTTCTAGGCATTGTAGTTCATCACGTCAATTCACTGACTCCGCTTCTTCTACCTTTACAGCAACATTAAGCGATGAAAAGCAAATAAAAGAAACCTTGTCTGCTTGGATCGCTCGTGTAGGTGCGAAAATAACAAAAATATTACAAAAATATTACACGCGCTCGCGGTAAGCACGAGGAGGGATACAACTCACGTGACTTCCGGCGATGCCTCCCTTCTGACCGCCCCGACACCTTGCGGTACACTGTTACGTCACAGTGCACGGTGGGAACTTTGAATTGGGCCTCGGATTTCTATTTTTTATAAAAAAACTACGCAACTCTATAGTGAAACAATTTTTTTGTAATGCCCTGATATGCCATTGCAACGTTTAGCATGAAAAATTTTTTTTTTTTTTGGCGTGTCAGAGGCCCTTTAAAGGGGCCATGAAACGAATTTTGGGTTGGTATGAATGATTTTAAATTGGGACTTTACTAATCGCATATCATTTGGTTGGCCAGAAGAAAGAGGCTAGAAAGTCAAAAGCCAGCTTTTCGGTACGAACATTTGAAAATATAGCGGACTATTTTGTACCTTCTTGCCTTCGAAAGCTCTCCGCCTTTTCACTATGATACATCCGCGGTTCCAAAAGCGCGTCACCGGCGCCAAACTGACGTCAGCAGAGCCCAGCTCACGCATTGGACACGAGAACTGCGTCACTCAGACGTATGCACTCGTCAACAATCAATCCGTCGACGAATATTTGGATTCGCGTTCGTGGCCAATGAGTGCCCTGACGGAACTTATTGTCACTGGGGAATGACAAGTTCTATGGTGTGCATAAAAAGCACGGTGGAAGCTAGGAGTCATCGCACCGGTGCCGAAGGAATGTCACGACCACGTGATTTCACAATTCGCATTTGAGTTGAGGATTAAAGCTAAGGAGGAAGAAGTAGGAAAATCGTTTCATGACCCCTTTAATCTTGCTTCACGTGCTCTCCTTCTAAAAACACCATGACGATGATTGGTGGCACACTGTATACGCCACAGGACAACAATACTGTCACTGATGTAATGCATAACCGTGGCAAGGGCAGTCTCGTATAGCTGCGATTTGGCTGGAAGCCGTGCTGTGACTGCAAGAGTATGTCATTCTCCTCCAGAAAAGTTAAAGGGGCCCTGCAACCATATTTAAGCGTCTAACTTTTTTGCGGTTTCCGCGTCTCTTGGGGTTCGGGCAAGCTAGCGGGCACGGAGAGAGTAACTAAATATCAGTGCGTCATATTTTAACCGGACGACGTGGAAACCTCCTCCACCTATGGGGGTGACCCGCGGTGCCGAAAGCGCGCGATATGTGAGGTCTTTGGTCCTGGCCTGACTACTGGCCAGAGCCGCTAAAAGCTTTTTTTTTATTCGAAATACAAAATATAAGAGGCGCGAACGTTTCAATTATTTGTGAAAGTAGTTTTGTTCAGTATTTTAGATCAGAAAAGAAACAAATGCAGTTTTAAGGAACGGAAACAAGAAATGAGGTGTCGACATACCCGCCACCAAGCGGTAGAAAAGGCGGCGCGTACCAGAAAGGGGTAGTGGGATCAGGCACCGACGAGCAGCGAGCGTAGAAAGGTCCCGGATGTATGCGGCGGCGCTGCGGTGGTATACCGGCGCGAGTATCCGACCGGTTCTGAGCGTTCCGAAGGCCTTCGGCGCAGATTTGGCTTGCGATTTGGCCTTTTGGCGGTATGGCAGCGCGAAGTGGCTCCCGTTCTGAACTTATCTTTACCCTGTGTTTGCTGTCGTTTGTGGCCGTTAAAGTGCCATGCCGAATTAGTGTTTAATCACGCAGCAAATGCAATGCGAGCCGCCCTGGCTGCCCGCTTCATACAGCCTATCCAGAACATGCTTTAGTGGCGCCCTCTCGAGCCGTCAACACGGAGTGCGGCAGCCGTGAGCGCTCGCCAAGCTCACTACCCCTCCTCTATTTCAAGGCCACTCAAGCGACAAGGACGTCATGAAGGAGGTTATTTTTTGCTTGTTTTTGTAATTTTAATTTGTCTATAACTTTTAAAATAAAGCGAAATTCGAGAGAAAAAAAAAAGTTTCATTAAGTTACTACGTTCAGTGCGCTCAGGTTCGGTGCAAATTAAAAACAAGTCAAAAAGTTGTTGCAGGGCCCCTTTAATACAGCACGGTTAAGGAGAAGTTTCAATGTTCTACAGAGGATTGATGTGATTGAGAGAGGGTGATAAGTTAAGATTGACTTAGCATAAGATGTTTGGGGAAGTACCCAGTTGTGTACTGAGTGTAAACACTGAACACCTTGCTTCGTAAACAACACAAAACTAAGACGCTTAACTGTAGCACTGCATCACTGCATCCTGACTGTTCCTTCTTGTATTGCGACCAGGCTTTGGTACCTTTGAAAGGTTGCACATGCAGAGTTTAAAAGGGAAGGTCAAGACCGCCTGATCCCCCGCCCCTAAATCGACATAGGAATTACACCGGGCAATTATAAATCTGATGCAAGAGTCGTAGCTGGAAGATGCCAGGCTGCCAGGACTGTCACGCAGTGCAGCAGACCTCGAACTGGGGGTTCGCTGCCTTGTTTCGGTTTTCGCTAGCTCCCAGAAGCATTTTGAAAACCTAATGGCACATTTCGAATACCTCTGCCTCTAGTTTCCTTACCTCAATCTCCCCTCAGAAATGCCATAATCAGAAACCCCGAAAAAAGTTACGACGTGAGAACCTGCGGCACCATTTTGCCTGGTGCTACACCTGAGCTTCGCGCGAAAGTATTGCAGCGATCGTCGATGCGTCACCGTAACGCCCCACGACTTTTTAAAGGTAAAGAAACTCGAGCTCTCACGCACGATGAGTACCGATCAAAGCTATCCGCGCGCTCGCACTTTATTTCTCAACCGTATGTAAGCGATTTAGAGAGCGACGGCACAAGCGACGAGAGTCGGAGACGAGCGACGGTGATTTCTCAACTATAAACCGCCTGCAAGCGATTCGGCGAGCTACGGGACAAGCGACGGCGACCCGCTTCGCTGTCGCTCGGTCAGTCGCGCGGTGAGGCAAGCCGCATGAAAGAGGCGTGCGCAAGCGACCAAGGCGATGAGTGACGATTTCTAGAAATCCAAAAACCGAGCAACCGTGGGAAATCTCCGTCGCTCGTCGCAGACTCGTCGCTGTCACCGTCGCTTGCTTAATCGCTTACATGCGGTTCAGCCTTTATTCTTGTTTTTCTCTCGACTAGCACCAGAAAACAAGACTGGCTCGCGTCGTTCTGAACTTTCTGGACGCATATCTGGGCGGTCGGAGCTTCTACGCGGGGAAGCGGACACATCAGGGCGCACCAACGCTCACCCATAAACGCGTATTCTTTTTTTTTTTTTTTTTTGCCGGCGGGTGGGGTTGTTTTATCGACTACACCAAATAATTACTATGTCTAAGCTTACATTCTACTTGGAGATGTATGCCTTCGAACGTTTAAAAACATTCTTATCGGCAGACTTTCGTGCGAGAGCAGTAATTTGTTCGCAATATTATTCCTTCTTAGGCAGTCACTGCGGAAATAGGTACCTTACATCCGTACGGTATATATAGCACTGGTGCAACGGCCAGCGTCAGTGATGAGGGGTTGTGTTGTGTGCTCTGTATGTTCTCGCTGTTGTAACGTTGCAATGTATGTGTCTATGCTGTTGAGTGCATTGTGTGTGTAATGTATGTACGATGAAGTTTCCAGTCCGAAGCATGGAAAGCGTGAAAGTGAATGTTGGGTATCACTGGAGTTAGAAATTGTTTTTTTCTTAAAAATATTAAATTGGGCGGTAACAGCGCCACCTGGAGTAGTTTGCTTTAAATGCTGGATGATATTTATAATATATCCAGTGCTTTTAGAGTTTGCTTTCGCGCTCCATCTGGCCGTGGACGGTGCAACTGTCTTCGTATTTTCTTTCGCCTGAGGCACCTGAGGTTCGCATCAGCCGGTAGCACACTTTTGGCGAGTTGTAGAGAATCGTTCGGCGCACCGTATCGGTTGCGTGGGATGACGTATCGGTCCTAGAGCTCATATTCGTTGTGTGGGATTTGCGACGGTGTAATTGCGATATGAGAACGAGCACGGGTAAGTGACGCGAAATCGACTGACCATTGTGGCTCGATGCGTTTCGGCAATTTTTTTTTTTTATTCACGGCGCGAAATGATTCGGGGCGCGGATTTCCTTACCTGCACGGGCAGCCGGATTCGCCAATAAATATACGACGTGCAAAGCTCGTGTTCTGTGGTCATTGAGTGCTCATCGTGCCCTGGAACTGTCGGCTCGATTTGGGTGGGCTCGGTCGCTGTTAGGCGGTCAACGCGGTGCTTTTCTGTCGAGTGTTGCCGACCAAGCAGTGGCAGACCGCCAGTGAGCGGGAGGCATTTGCCTGTCCGGTGACTATCAGAATACTTTGCGTTGCGGTGGAACTGGTGGAACGTCGATGGCGTGCCGGAAGGACCCACAATAGACGCTCGATTTGGAGCCGCCATTTTGAAATGCGCCTCCGATTCGACGGAGGAGCAACTTTTCCTCCCTTGTTGAAGGAGGAAAAGTTGCTCCATTTCTGAAGGAACATATGTGTCAGACTCGTTCCTCCATTTAAGAAGGACTATGCTGACCCTTTTTTCTAAGAGTGCAGACGCCTACCTACCACAAGAAGTCTACTGCACCACCGTCAAGCTGACCGGCTACAAGTCCTACGCGAATCCCTCGATACGTCCGTTAGTGCGGGCCAGTTTGAAGGCCGTGAAGGACAAGTCATGGTCTACCTCAAGAAACACTGGCCGCAACACAATGTCGACCTTCAACAATGGTGCACGGAAAACCAGGAACTGGTGTCCGCCCGAACCACCCAGCAAGACATTTCTGTCATCCTTGTGTCCGTGCACAATGGTGCACGGAAAACCAGGAACTGGTATCCGCCCGAACCACCCAGCAAGACATTTCTGTCATCCTTGTGTCCGTGCACTACCGACCTCGGGCTTCCGTCAAGGAACCCAGGGACCACGGATGAATTGCACACCTCGAAGGCCTTTACCCGAAGGAGCAGAAGATCATCGGGGGAGACTTCGACCCCAACACACAGCGTGGGGCTACGCCCGGGACACCTCGGCAGGCCAACATCTTTTGGATGAGGAGACCCACCACCGCTACACCCTGATGAACACCGCAGAGATGAAGACAAGGCTGAGCTGCAACGCTCGGCAGAAACACACCACCCCAGATCTCACTGGGACATACAGCCCATATACAGCCAACCACACGTGGAAGCCGAAGCCCCACACTCGCGGGAACGATCACCTGCCCATCAGGATAGTCCTGGCTCTCAACGGATCCATGGCCTCCAAGCCCGGGAAACGGTTCGCACATGTCGTGAACTGGGATCTATACCGGAACAAACTTTAAAGCAGCAGAGCACCAATTGTCTCCGAGTTCATCAAAGAGGCCCTCCTGGCCGCGACCACGAAGAAAGAAATAGAGCTTGACAGTCCCACCCCGGACCTCCACCTGTTGAATCTCTGGGCCTGGCGGGTGAGGGCTCTACAACGCTACAGAAGAGGCCCGTGAAACGCGAAAGCCCTGAGGGAGGTCGCAAGAGTCACGGTAGCTGCCCGCAAATATGCAGTTCAGCTCAATCGACAAAAGTGGCTGGAATTCAGTGCCTCGCTCTCGGCAAAAAACGTCCGCTCGAAAACTATGGGCAATCAGCAGAGCCATGCTAGGCAAAACAAGCGATCACGCAGCGACCCTCTCGCTCGCACTCACGGCAAACAAGGCGGTTGAAACACTGGCGCAAGAGGCTGGAGACACGCTCTTCCCCCAGCCAGCGGCAACCAGCACCCCGCCGGCTGTGGAAGACCCATACGAAAGGGCCAACATCAACGAAAAGGACCCCATGAACCAACCTTTCACCAGGGGAGAAATGGAGGAGGCTCTGCACCACGGGAAACCGAACGGAGCTCCAGGTCCGGACGGAATCACCACCGCCATGCTCCGAAACCTCCCCGAAGTGGCAAAAACTCGGCACCTTGAGGTCATTAACGACGTGTGGCGCACTAGCATCATTCCAGATCAGTGGAAACACTGCACTGTTTTTTCATTTTCTAAGCCCGGCAAGAAGCCGACCACCCTAGCCATCTTCCGTCCAATCTCTCTCACCTCCTGCGTCTGCAAGCTAGTGGGGAGAATGCTATTTGGCTGCCTCTCTATCTGGAGCGGACGAAAGCCTTTCATCCGACGCAGACAGGATTCAGAACGGACCTGGGCACGCACGAAAGCCCCATCATACTCTCCTAAGATCTCATACCGAAGCTCATCCTACAGAAATTTAAGATCAGGACAGTCGTCGCGATCGATGTCAAAAAAAGCCTTCGACAGCGTCCCGCATTGGGCAATTGTCCAAGAGGCGCGCACCCTTGGCATTGAAGGCCGCGCCCTAAATTCCATAGACTTTCCTCGAGACTCGCACCTTCTCGGTCCGGATCGGCAAATACCTGGCAGCGCCAAGATCGAACAAAGTAGGAGTTCCACAAGGATCAGCCTTGCCCCCTTTACTCTACAATTTGGCCATGGCGCGTCTTTCCAGTCGGCTGCAACAGGTATCCAACCTACACTTCACCATCTATGCGGACGACGTCTCCCTCTGGACAGTGCGCGGCGACGTTCCGCAACAACGCATCCTCCAACGGGGGATCAACATCGTGATAAGTCACCTCCAAAGCTTAGGCTTAACTGCCTCGCCGGATGAGACAACGTACGTAGTCGTAGCCCCCAGACGGGAAAGGGACGCGAACTTCAGCTCAACTCTACACTTGACTCTCGCCGGCCAACCGATCAGATCAGCACCTGAGTACGCATCCTAGGACTCCAATTCCACGAGGATGGCACCGCCAAGGCTTGGCTAACAATGGTCACCCAACAGTGCCAGGCAGCACTAAACGTCATTAGAAGGGTTAGCGGCACCAGAGGAGGCATTGACGAGGAAATTGCCCGCCGCATGATGAAAACCCTCATCGTCTCCCGCATCTGCTACGGTGCCCCCCACTACCGGCTTGCCAACACACAGTGGAAGAAACTGGAAATCCTTACCAGCAACGCAGCTCGAATTGTCACTGGCCTTCCCCGATACACACCGCTGAACAAGCTCAAGGCACACGCGAAGCTCAACACGGCTCGAGAAACCGTAGAGGAGAGAGCACGAGCTCATCTAGAGCGACCCCAACACACAGCCTCCGGAAGGCAAATCCTAGAGATGATCGGCTCGGATATCAGAGCCCTTCCTCCTCTTCCTGAGGTTGACCCTCCTGGAGCGATGACGTGTGAATCGTGGACGACCGACCGGTACCAAGGGGAGTCGGGCCCAGTTGTCTTGACAAGCAAGCCTGCCAAATGCGTCAGCACTGCAAACTCGTCCAAGAGTGGACGGACACCAATGAGAAGCTTGCAGAACACACTGATGCGGCTTTCGTCTCTTTCCCTAAACTGGTTTGCTCCGGTTGTGATTCCCCGCCTAGGAATCTCCATGGCTGAAACATTGCCCGGCGGCACATCGGTCAAGAGAGGAGAACTTAGAGCTATCACTGCGCACCATCTTGACCGACACACCTACAATATTTTCACGGACTCTGCGGCTACATTAATAGAATGTCGCTCCCGCCACTCCCCAAGCAAGCGAGTTAAGGCAATCCGACGGATGGCCTCCGACCTACTTGCAGCCGGTACAACTATCAAAGTGTCCTGGACACCTGCCCACGCAGACATCCAGGGCAATGAACAAGCTCACAGCATGGCCCGCGCGCAGCTTCATTTCCCCCGCGTGCCGAGTAGTGTGACAAGTCAGCTACAAGAACACGGGTACTCGCTCCCGCCAGAGCTTGGCGAAGTGGGCGAAGACCCCGACTACGACCCCTAGGAGGCAAAACAACTCGTCAAAGAAGCCTCAGGACAAACCCTGAGGGCAGCCCTGACCCCCTGCGAAAATCCGCTCCCGAGCGGAATGGGCAGGGGATCAACGGTGCTGTTCGGGAGGATAATCACAAACACATGATGCACACCGGTGCGCCGGTGTGCATGTGGTGGTTGTGACCCCACTGTGACCCCAGACGTCTCCAGTATGGAGGAATGGGCCCATCCTCAGGGCCCTCCCGACAAACGTCGGGCGGTCATGACCACGCTTGTAGATTTCATCCACGATGCGCGGCTAACGGCCTATCCATAACCCCCCCCCCCCCTCTTCAACCCCTTCCCCTGGCCATAGATCCAGGCTTGTAAGCCACCGATCTCACTCCCACTCTTCCTCCCCAAAAGACCAATAAACGCTTTCTGAATCTGAGTTGTGAATCAGCGCGGTTCGTTTGATTTTTCCTTTCTTTTTCGTGCGGAAGGAGTGAGTGTACGGTGCGAGTGTAATTTTGCAGTAGTATGTTGAAGTGTGTGTCAATATGAGCAACCAACTCGCCCAAGCTGCTACGTTCACAAACGCTCAGCTTGCTCGAAACTGAATGAACTCAGTCGACATCATTGCATCTTAATAGAGTCAACAAGATCTGTTGTTGTTTCTTTTTTGCCTGGGGCAACACGGAGCGCAAATTCGTCTGCTTCTTTTGCAGGGGTTGTGGTGACGTCAGAAAGCCACCGAGCTTTGATTGGCTCTGATGGAAGGATAGTGTATAGACCTCAAGGCAGGTTGCTTTGAGGTCTACCCACTATCCCTCTATCAGAGCCAACCAGAGCTCTGCGTTCTGACGCTGCAACAACCCATGCAGAGGAGGCAGACGAACTTGCGCTCCGCATACCACCATTCCAATTGGGAGCTTGCGACACCTAAAGGGGGCGCGCTGCTCTGCCTTTGAGGTTGATTGGCAGTGCCACCAAAGACAGCGTCCGCGTTGCGTCGCATAGTAAAGCAATACCCGCTCGGGCCTCTTCTAATCCACCGTGCACAGCGTCTTTACTTGTACTATTTGAGCGTGTTGGTGGCTTTTAAACAATTAGAAAGAGGAGACACATAGGGGACGACAGAGACGGGACGATCTTCTGTTTCGTCCCGTCTGCGTAGTCCCCTACGTGTCTCCTCTTTCTAAGCGTCTTTACCACGACTCCGCCTTCCCGCGGCCGTGTGTCTCGATCTGGCTTCGGACTAAAGGTTTGCCTCCTTGAAAACCTACCCGCGTCCAGTATTGCTCTGTATGTGTTTTCACGTCATTATATTCGCAGGAGTTGCTTTGAACTAGCGTTCAATTTTGTGTCCAGCGATTGCAAGAGGCAAGGACGGTAACACATCGGCATGGTTTTCGTTTATCTTATGCGCTGGAATGTTTATCTACGAAGCGTCTGTGTGCTTGGCGGATTGAAAATCCCCATGGAACGGCATTCATCAATGCCTAAAACTAACAACTTCGACACAACACTGGTTAGGGATATGTGGCAGTAGTTTGGGTTCACATCATGTATTTCCAGATTTAAATTTTTAACAATTGTCCCAAGTTTCCAGTCCGTGGGAATGGGACAAGTGGGGGTTGTTAGAACAATAGGCATGGTATACCTAATTTAATTTCACTTGTATTTGTAATATTTTAGAACAAATATTATCGGCATCGGATGGTATCGAGATGTCAAGGTGTCATGAATCCATAGCTGCAAGTTCTTTTGTTGGGAGAATATTCGATTAGTCTTCCCTATACTGAATCGAATATTTCGTTAAAAACGGTAGGGCAAAGGGCGTCGGGCACTGGATTACCTGCCTCGTCTGATAAAAAAATGGATGAATGGTATTCCTGAGGTTATATTATTTTCCAGAATTTGTGGGGGTTATTAGGTTAGGTTGCCCATTGAATTGGCTTGGGCAATGTATGAATTATAGTCTTTCTCACAAGTTTTATACCTTGTCCAGGCTACCGGGGGGCCGTAAAGTTTAACAAGATGAAATTGTTTTTTTTATTACTGAAGGTTTTTATTGATTTATTTAACCATGGTTGATTACTAGCGACTCAGATATGGACGAGGGAAATGAAGCTATCAATGAGTTCTGAAAGTATAGCTTTAAATAATTGGTAGTTTTCCTCTACTCTTGTGGTTCGAAATTCATACCGATAGGCCGGAAAGAAGAAAATGCGTTGTTAATTTAAGAAACTTTGGCTTTATTATAATCGCAGATTACTTAGAGGGCGTTTGGTCTTTCGCGGTGTGAACGTTTATATTGATGTTTATTAATTTGTTATCGCTGAAACAACTGAGAATGATGTGGAGGTAACAGACTGGGAGATAAATGCAAGAACTAAATCTAAAATATTACCCCTCCTGTCGCGACCGTCATTGTCGTTCGGAGGCTCGCCGCCAGGAGCGGACGTCAGAATCCCTTGAATGCCACCGAGCTGGCATAGCGCTGCAATGTCTGACGCATTTATGTTTCTTTCGTTGGTGGTATGTGGGCTTTCGGGAGCCTTACTTGCCGCCGATTTATTGTTTTTACGCTTCGATGCCTTGACCGATGCAGAGGCATGGCCTGTTAACGAGTCGTCTAGAAGGCTCTTGAAAATGTTAACCAGCTAGGCTGTCCCTCAACGTGTGCTAAAGCAAAGCCCGTAACGCTTGCTCTACGGCAAAAAAGTTGAGCAAGTTGACCGAAGTGGGAGATGCTCACTGATAGCGGAGACCGCCATGAGCGGCAGGCAGCACCTGCGATGATGGTGTCGCGAAGGCCGAGTCCGTCAGTCAGTGCCTCCCGTGGCGGCGGCGGGCTTGCGTCCTGCGGCAGATCCGTTTGTCGTCGTTTTGTAGCGTGAGCTACACTGGCCGAGGTTAAGCAGTTTCGCGTGGCTCCTGGAGAGCCATGCTGCGCATGCGTGAGGAGCAGTGACGTCACACGGCTCACAGCTGGCGCGCCGGAGCCGCCGCCGCGCGCGCCTCGCCGGTCTGCGCATTCCAGAAGAGGAGGGACGTCATAGCCGCGGCAGACGCACTGGCGCCGGCGCTTGCCCAGCTGTGCGCCTCCGTTGCGCAGTAGCCGAGTCTGACGCTGCACCGGAGCCGCTTGATAGCGCCTCATTTTGTGCGCATGCGCAGAGGTATCAGTGGGGGTATACATATAGCGGGGCGTTTGCCAGTGTGGTATAGCCATGAAGAAAAAGAGCGAAATTGCTGCTCAGCGGCGCAGAAGAGCGAAGAAGCTTAACTCATCGGATCCCGAAGTAGTTGCCTGGCAATTAGCGGTTGAGCGTAGTAAGAACGAACAGAAGGCTAAACGTGCTGCGGAGACACCGGAGCAAAGGGAGGAACGTCTAGCAAAGCGCCGTCGCCAGGAGGCTGAGCGACGTGCCCGGCCGCTCACGCTACATATATATCCTGGCATAGCCGAACTAAGCCACTGCAATTTTTTAGGCCTTCTGGTCCTCGATCCCGTTCTTTCGGACGTTTCTGGAGGACTCCTCGGAGAAACGGTCCACCAGGAAGCCCAAAAGAAATCAGGTCACGATTAGCTAGCACCAACGTTATGCGGCTAACTCGGTTACGGAACTGCCATCAGCTTCCATGAGCAATAACCTCCGGCTCCCCTTTTTTCTCCCTACAGTCCGCTTCCCGTCATTCGACGCGCCACCCTTTTTAGTACGGCTGCTATGGTAACGCAGTGTAGTTTACGAAATACATATGTTTTGAAAGACAGTGTATACACCTTTTCTGCGTGGGCGCCGCCATCTTCAATTCAGGAACTTCCGGTATGCGTGAAAACATCGCTTTCCTCTCGCCTCACCAGTAGAACATGTTAACATTTTAATTGCAAACGTCATTCCTTCTTGTTATGTCCTTGCCATACTTTTCTTTCTTATTCCGGGTTGAAATCGCATGCTTTTTTTCGGAACGCATACCGGATATGGGAACAACGTGGCTGGGTACGAGGCTAAACGAAAAAGGTGTATAGATGGCACTTCGCCGTACCCTTACAAAAATCTGTAGTTAAATTCTTTTGAATTTCTGTTGAAAATTTTCTGAAATCGTATTGAATTTCTTTTTAAACAACTGAGAATGATGGGGAGGTAACAGACTGGGAGATAAATGCAAGAACTAAATCAAAAATATTACCCCTCCAGTCGCGACCGTCATTGTCGTTCGGAGGCTCGCCGCCAGGAGCGGACGTCAGAATCCCTTGAATGCCACCGAGCTGGCATAGCGCTGCAATGTCTGACGCATTTATGTTTCTTTCGTTGGTGGTATGTGGGCTTTCGGGAGCCTTACTTGCCGCCGATTTATTGTTTTTACGCTTCGATGCCTTGACCGATGCAGAGGCATGGCCTGTTGTCGAGTCCTCTAGAAGGCTCTTGAAAATGTTGACCAGCTAGGCTGTCCGTCAACGTGTGCTAAAGCAAAGCCCGTAACGCTTGCTCTACGGCAAAAAAGTTGAGCAAGTTGACCGAAGTGGGAGATGCTCACTGATAGCGGAGACTGCCATGAGCAGCAGGCAGCACCTGCGATGATGGTGTCGCGAAGGCCGAGTCCGTCAGTCAGTGCCTCCCGTGGCGGCGGCGGGCTTGTGTCCTGCGGCAGATCCGTTTGTCGTCGTTTTGTAGCGTGAGCTACACTGGCCGAGGTTAAGCAGTTTCGCGTGGCTCCTGGAGAGCCATGCTGCGCATGCGCGAGGAGCAGTGACGTGACACGGCTCACAGCTGGCGCGCCGGAGCCGCCGCCGCCGCGCGCTCCGCCGCCGCCGCGCGCGCCTCGCCGGTCTGCGCATTCCAGAAGAGGAGTGACGTCATAGCCGCGGCAGACGCACTGGCGCCGGCGCGTGCCCAGCTGTGCGCCTCCGTTGCGCAGTAGCCGAGTCTGACGCTGCACCGGAGCCGCTTGATAGCGCCTCATTTTGTGCGCATGCGCAGAGGTATCAGTGGGGGTATACATATAGCGGGGCGCTTGCCAGTGTGGTATAGCCATGGAGAAAAAGAGCGAAATTGCTGCTCAGCGGCGCAGAAAAGCGGAGAAGCTTAACTCATCGGATCCCGAAGTAGTTGCCTGGCAATTAGCGGTTGAGCGTAGGAAGAACGAGCAGAACAGGGCTAAATAAACGTGCTGCGGAGACACCGGAGCAAAGGGAGGAACGTCTAGCAAAGCGGCGTCGCCAGGAGGCTGAGCGACGTCCCCGGCCGCTCACGCTACATATATATCCTGGCATAGCCGAGCTAAGTCACTGCAAGTTTTCAGGCCTTCTGGTCCTCGATCCCGTTCTCTCGGACGTTTCTGCAGGACTCCTCGGAGACACGGTCCACCAGGAAGCCTAAAAGAAATCAGGTCACGATTAGCTAGCACCAACGTTATGCGGCTAACTTGATTACAGAACTGCCATCAGCTTCCATGAGCAATAACCTCCGGCCCCCCTTTTTTCTCCCTACAGTCCGCTTCCCGAGATTATAAATTGATTTTTATTGTTCCAAACTGTTTCTTAAAATTATTGTAAAATCGCAGCTAGACAATATTAACTAGAGTTCAACTATATATAATTAAATAGAGACAAAAGCTAATAAAATATTAGAACGCTAAACATAATATCACGGTTCACGCGGATGCTGAGCATAAAATCACAGTTCGCTTGAGCCTGGTACATCCTGAAGCATTGCACTTAGTAGGAACTCTACATTATCTTTATTCCTTGTTTAGCAGATGTCCTTGAATTGAGGATCAAGGAATGTGGCAAGGGCGTTATGTGCTTGTGTGCTTACGTCCAGGAACCTTATTTTCACTGATCTGAGGAGATTCTGGGAAAACGAATTGTATTGATCTACTTGCGCCCTCAAAAAGCAACATCTTCACGCACTGAACACGTGGAACAACCACGGAAAGTGCTGGGAAAGACTCGACACAAGCAGCTGTTGTGGCTTCTTCAATTGATTGCGTGGGAGCGGCCGAAAAACTTCCCTGCTCTAGTGCGCTTTCTCTTCGAACAACTTCCCACTTCCACCACTTCTACTTCGCTTACACAGAATGGCGGTACCGTTGCAACCAGTTCTGAAACGTCTCCACGACACGCTTCCCGAAAGTGTGCACGAGCAATCTCGTGCGAAAGCTGTCCCTAAATGCTGAACCTCATGTAAGCGATTTAGCGAGCGCCGAGCGACAGCAACGAGGTCAGCAGCGAGCGACGGAGATTTCTCACTGTCGCTCGTCGCGTCGCTCGGTGTTTGGATTTCTAGAAAACGTCCTCATCGCCTTGGTCACTTGCTCACGCCACTTTCATGTGGCTTGCCTTATCGCGCGACTGACCGAACGACAGCGAAGCGGGTCGACGTCGCCTGTCTTGTCTCTCGGCAAGTCGCTTACATGCGGGTTATACTTAACACAGTGGTCCCTAATGGAGGCAACACCAACGTACGTATAGAGAGGGACGGCTGCTGCCGATGATGGCAATCATTGTCTAGGAGAAGAGGGTACGTATTGCCATCTTACGAGCACGTATTGCAGGCGTGCCGGCGCGTTGTGGGACGCCTGTGAAGGGAATCTTGCGGCGCGACACCGTAGCGACTATTCGGAAATTATTCGAAAAATATTCGAAACTTTTGAGAATTATTATTCGATTCGATTAACGAATCGAATAGGGTAATATTCGATTCGTTATTCGAAAATGGCGAATATTCGCACACCCCTACTAAAAAGCATTGGTACAACTAATAATAATTCCGCGTAGTCGCTAAAACAACATCCACAGAAACGGCTCCTAGAACAAATGTTATCGCTTCTCTGCATAGCACCACCCAGGACGAAGCCAGTCAAGGCGGTTGCTCCACTTTAAAATAGTTATTTTGCTTTACTTTACTAGTTGACTAGTTGAATAGGGTCAATAAAGTCACGATAGTCACAAAGTGAGAACGGCAGGGCGTGTTTTTCGAACGCCTGGCCTCCAGCACGCGCCCCATACCTTCCGTCGTGCTTTGACTGCGCGCTCAAGCTCGAGGGGCGCGAGACGTCGAAGCGTTGTCAAGGATAGAAGGCTCGCGCTGGAGGCAGGAGAACTGAAGCTCCTCCCTGCGGTTCTCAACTTGTCAGAGACTATTGAGAAACTTAGTGACTTTTGACATTTAGTCTAGATGTACCATGTTCAATAAAAAGTCAACAGAAAGTCTGTAGCGTTTCTATTGACACTGGCTACAGAAAGTCAACTGAATATTTTCAACACGAAGTAAACAGAACGTCTGCAGTGTTTCTGATGACACTTTCAACAGGAAGTCAGCAGAAAAAGATCAACGTAGAGTTAATAGAATGTCAACAGTTTTTCTTTTGACTCAGGTAGAAGAAAATCATCAAACAAGTTTCAACACAAAATCAACAAACTTTCTGTTGACCGCGTCAACAGGAAGTCAAAGTCAAAAGAAAGTAATCAGAGTGAACATAAAATAAAATTATAAAATATTATGAAGAAATAATGTCAATAAGTTTTCCTTTTCGAAAATATCCTACAAAAAACGTCGTTAGAACTTCTTTTTAATTTTTTTATAAATAGGTCTACAAAACAAAATCTATTGTTTTTCCTTTTGAATTTTTTTTAGAAAATAACCTACAGAAATACGTCACTACAACTTCTTTTTAATTTTTTATAAATAAGTCTACAGAAAAAATTCAGTATTTTTTCTTTTGAGAGTTTTTTGACAATAATCAAAACAAAGTGCGATTCAAAAGGAATTCAGTAGGATCCCGGAAAGTCAATAAGAAGTCTAAAAAAATTAAAAAGAATGTTGAGACCTGTTTTTGTAAGGGTACATTATCGAACACGAAGTCTTGATTGAAACGAAAGTTTAGATGGCGCTTCAAACGAAGGGAGCGAACTGAAGGGAGAGAGGGGGAATACCATCCTCCCAGAGAGTTCCACAACTGACCTAATATCGTAACGTTGCTAGCACAGGGTTGAGCTCAGCCCTCAACATTCCCTGGGGCCAAAAGAGCGTCGCCTCCCGAGCCTCCCGAACACGCCGCCATTTTTTTAATCGACGAGCTCCGGGTTTTTTGCGTTCCTGCCAAGTGGCCGCGATCTTTTTTTTCTTTCTTTTTTTACGCTTCGGTGCGCTTCCTGGATATTCTTGGCCCAAATTTTGGATAGAAATGTTCACTATGAGGCCGCATGCATCTCCGTGCCGGTATGTCTCGTTTCCAGAGTTATGGGGCCGGAGTAACCGCGGCGCACGAAATAATGGCGCTACAATCGGATCTAGCTCAAAGCTGCATCCCATTCTTTCTTACCACTGCCTTGGCCACGAAAATGATAGAAAGCGAGTTTTTTTTTCCAGTTTGTTTATTAGATGATATTTTTTTTTTTTCGCTTTACTACACTGCTTGTTGGAAGTCTGCACCACGCTATGGGTCTGTAATAAACCAAATTCTTCTATTGTTGTTGTAGGAAGCTCCTAATGTCGCCTTATATCATCTGCCTAGGTTCGATCTGACTGAAACGAAAGTCCCGGGTGGTTACTTGAATACGAAAGAATTCACTGGTGAGTTCTACATGTCCTTTTTAAAGCATGGTTTTTAACAGAATCCTCCAGTCCCCACATTTTGTCCATCCGTCCGTCCGTCCTTGCATTTGCCGCCTAATTTATTGGGGAAACAGACTTCACGTGACCTAACCACCAATTCGGTTTCCCCGCTAAGTTTGGCGGGAAATCAATGCCACGTGACCTGACTTTCTGAGACCTACATATGAATTCAGCTTTCCCCCTAAATCGAGCGGGGAAATCGGTGTCACGTTACCTATACTCAAATTCACTTTCCCTGCTACACTTGGTGGGGAAACCAATTTCACGCGGGCTCCCGATACGAGATCTACAGAAATGCAGTTTCTTCGCTCAATTTTGCGATGTCACGTAACTAGACGTCAAGTGACCTATACAGCTGAAGGAAACAGTGTTCCCTACCTAGCTCTATTTACACCAGAATATGTACGTACTTGTCCGATCAGTTCGGGAACTGTCGCTGTTCTGAGCTCGCTCTCAAAACTGGACTTCGCTCGTGCTCTTTTTCCTTTCTCTACAACCGGCTGCTACAAGCACTTCCCCTCCCGCAACGAGGTCAGTAGATGTTGCCGAGTTGCGGTGGTATAAGCGCCTCAGTAACGGATCGTCGAGGGCGATCGGGAAGCCTCTGTGGGTTACGACAGGAAGCAGCTTGTCCGGAAGTGGTAGGAATATGAGGTGATGAAGCGAGGAAGGTTGTTGCAGAATCACACTTTGTGGCTTTGAAGTTGGAACTTTACATTCTGTCCAGGTTGGCTGGCTTCAGGCGAGCAATTGAGACAGCGCCTTTTTGTTCGTTTAAATTGAGAAGGAAATACTTTTTGGTGACGGTTCATAATTCGGAAAGGGCCATTGTATGGGTGCCGGAAAGAATTGCGGTTCGAGTCATGTCAGACGAATACATGTGTACAGTGGCCGAAATCGTCGGAACCATACGTTGATTTACGTCGCTGTAGCCGATGTGGCCGATGTGGCTGCAGCCGATGTGGCGATGTGGTCGAAGGGCATTTAGGCAATCGTAAACTGATTGGCGTAACTGGTGGGGTCGCTGGTGACGACTTGATCAGAACGGTCGATGAATTCGCCTGGAGGACGAAGGGGCGCGCCTTACATCAGCTGTGCAGGACTGCCGCCTGGGTCTTCCTTGGGGGCTGTTTGGAGTTGCAACCAAGAGAAAATGGATGCTCCGGTGGTCGCGGTCACGATGTGCTGTAAAAGACATCTTCAACGTGCGGTGAAATATCTCTACAATGCCGTTTGCCATGGGGTGATACGCTGCAGTGTGAATGCGTGAGCAGCTGAGTAGTGTGATAAGCTCCCGGAACAACGCCACTTCAAACTGTCTGCCTCGGTCGGTGGTGAAAGATGAAGGCACACCGCAGCAAGCTATCCAACCATCGACCAATGTTGTTGTTGTTGTTTTTTTTTTGCGATTGTTTCCGCAACGATATTGGGGATTTTAAATTCTTCTGTCTAAGGGGAGAAGCGGTCGATACAGGTTAGTAAGTACAAATTTGCTGCAGATGGTGGAAGGCGACCTACGATGACGGTGTCGGAAAAGTGTGGTATGGCTATGATGCGTGACGTTGAACCCTAAATTGCTGGCAAAACAAACGAACGGGTCCAATTTCTTACGTTCTTGTTGATCCCTGGCTATACAAATCGTGGAGTGAGTAACTGTCGAGTTGCTCGTATGCCTGTGTGCGCCAAAGAGTGCAAGAAATGAAAGGCTTGACGTCGCAGCGGAAGAGGAACAAATGTGTGTGATTTGCCCACGGTGCAGTCAGAGGTTAGGGTTGTATCGGACATTGGCAGTTTGATCTTTAGTAGATCTAGGCATCACTGAGAGCAACGAAGCTGTTGAAGTTCAGGGTCTCCTCGTGGATCCTCGGCCATGGCCTGAAGATCAATCACCAAGGCTATAACGTTGCAGTATATGGAGGGATAATGACCCGCGAAAGCGCATTAGCATCCGAGGTTTCTTTGTCTTTGATTATGTCGAATATCTCTCGTAAACTCAGATGTGTATGTCATCTAACGGATTTCATAAGGAGCGAATTTGTCACTTTCTGATTTGAGAGCGGATGTTAGGAATTTGTAATTGGTGAGGCCCGGAGAAACCGCGACCATCTACAAATCGTCGAAAATGTCTGACGGTGGATAGCAAGCTCTCTACGGATCGAGCTGTAGCGGAACTCGCTGGGTGTGAGCGTCTGGGAGTAAAGAGCGATGGGCTGCGATATGTTGTCAGACAGTCACTGCAAAACAGCGCCAACAGCAATGTCGCAGGCGTCTGCAATGACGCTGACAGAAAGATCATGGTGGGTATCAAGTTCAACGGACAGAGTCGCGTTGGCTAAATTATCCTTTCTGAGTTTTAAAGAGCGACTGACCGGCGCACACCATTCCAAGGGACTGGAGTCCTTTGGAACGGCGTGCACCAGCATTTACTTGGCATTCCTTCATGCTGACATAGACGTCATACGAACATTCAGAGCCTTGTTTCCTGATGTTTTTTTTAACATATATTTTTGCAGGAAAGAGTAAAAATGTACATACATATGTGTCTAGTCTTAGCACACTTCGCAGAAAATCCTCCTCTCACCTAAAGAACCGCGTTTCCTCCGCATTTTTCTTAGAAAAACTTGCAAGCGCTTTGTGATGAGAAAGGCTCATGTTTTCATTAAATCAATAGCACACTCAAATTAATTATTATGAAGCCCGCAGTTGTGGAACCTTCTCACGCAGCTATTTTCAAAGGATCACTTTAGAAACTACGGAGTAAAGATGCAGACGAAAGAGACCTAAATGGAGGAGACCTCAGACACATCTCAGAAAAAGGGGCGGTGTCGCGATGATTGATCGCGTTTTAATAGGACGAAGAGCCATACAGGATCGCAATTTCGGGGTTTCTACACTCTAAGAAATTTGGAGCGTCCGCTTTCCCGCAAAGCATTTGGGAAAGCCAATCGCTGCAAAATACGGAAGTAGCTCGGCGAATGGCGGGGCTAATAACCTGTGTAGACCTAAGAAAGAAACAGTCTGCGACATGACAGTGAGCATGGCGTGAAACCTCACGTTCATCGCAAGCTCGTGTTTTGCGTCAAAACAACGTGATCTACCTCTTCATTCGCGGAACACTCTATCTGAATTGCAGCTCTTTGCTCTCCCAGGTGCTTTGCGAGAAGTTATAGACACCCCATATTTCGTAGAGTGTGTATGACGCTTAATGCGCGCAGATTGAGTTTGTGCCATAAACATCTACGCTTCGTTTCACCTCAAGTCCAGACGCAGCCGACGCTACGAGCTTAAGGAATCAATCAGAGAGCGTCAAAGGCACATCATCGTGGCTTTCGTCATGTTTCTGTACGTGTCCTATCATTGATGAAGCAATCATAAACAGGCAATGCCTCGCACATTGCGCTTTTGATGATGCTTGATTAGTTCCATTACCTCGTAGTGTCGGCTGCATCTGGAATTAGGCTAAAACAAAGCATAGACGATATGAAAACACTCTTCAGTGCAGAAAGGTTGAAAGCTCTGATAGTTGGTAGTGTGGTTCACGTTGCAATAAAATGCGCCTGCCCTCTTCTTTTGTCCCGGTTTTTTGCGCGCTTTTTGTTTTTTGTCACGTAAGTACTCTTTAGTGCTTGACTGGACATCCGCCAGAAGACCTGTCTATTAAAAAAAAAAATCTCGCGCTCCCCGTTGCAGGGTTTACTGGTTTGGGAAGCCTATGCTCCACAGAGAAGTACGTTTTCGCCAAAGATTTTGGCAAATACGAGGGAGTGGAGTCGGCAGCCGTATGGGTCTCAAGAGCGTGAGTATTGGTGCCTGCTTCCGCGACAAGTGATATCCACTCGTCGCAGGAAGACACGTCGAATGTACTTTGCTAGTATCTTTTACATTTACAACACAAAGACCAAATGGTACCGTGGTCGGTTGCTCACGCAACTCCGAAACAGAAGCCTTTTAGGCAAATGGAAGAGGTGCCTATAGTGAGAAAAAGCATTATGTTGAAGAATCAAAGAAAGGGTAAAAGCGCAGGCGAGCTGGTGAAGAACTAATAAACTAGAAGCTGTGTTTGAGACTTGTTGTTGTTTTGTCCGTTTTGTTTTTTATTTTGCCGTGTCTCCGGTTTACGATGGATGTTGAAAAACTTTTTTGTTTTCTTTACCTCTCGTAGATGGTGCGTATATTTGATCTCGCCAACGCTGGCAAAACCTTCAGCCTATCTGTACGCAAACGGAAGGTGTTTCCAGCGCCACCTAATAGATGGCGTTAGTATGACAGTGTGCTCTCTCGTCGTAAGCGGTAACAAATAGCTGCAACGTAATCAATCAAGCTCAAACAAAAACGCGTAAGCCAGTCTTCGCCCGAACGTATACATGGCTTGCAATGACGTCACATCGCATACTTTTGATCACCATGTAAGAGGAGGAGAGGGAAGCTGCTTTTGTAAGAATTTTGAGTGACGGGTCAATCTATAATTTTCTGGGAGGAAAATAGGGACGTCTGTGGGAATCCGGGAGGCACAAAAGGGGATCCTAGAAAGAGAGGAGCTCCTTCTTCCCCTCTTCTCTGGTGGTGATCGGAGCGCTCCTTGAATGACGTCACGTGCGAGCCATGTATAGGGGGGCACAAGCGGATGTGACGCTGTAAAACGAGCCGGAAACATTGGCGCCGGGGTATAGAAAGCTCGGACGTTTAGCGGATGTGCACTGAACAGGTCAGTTTTACCGTGTGAAATTTCAAAAGACAGTTATCGTCCTTAAAAAAAAAAAAAAAAAATGAGAGCAGCAAACTAGCCAAAGTTTACGTCAAGCGCGTTCGCGGACGACTGAGTTAGCGACGCTATTAACTTGTGGCGCCACCTTCCGATAGACGCCGCGAGTAGTGCAATGAAGCGTTCATTGACGAAACACTCTCGTTGTTCTGTAGGTTAGGTGCGGAGTTTGACGGGTACGGAGGCGCCAAGAGTTGTCCCCTCGATGGCGGGTATTTCATGGGTACGGGAGAAATTAAGTTGCCGTACAGATTTTCTGAGTGCTCACAAAAAATGATCCTGAAGGCCGTGAAAAAACAAAGGTAACCGAATGCTAAGAAAAAAAAAAATGTTGTCAAAATTACTGCACAACTTGTCGTTGAAATGAGTTAGAGTTTGGTCCTGTTCTTATTTTCTGTCGTCTTTGGTTTTAATCACTTTGCACCGCCTTGTACTACGTAAACGCTTCTTTGTTAAACTGCTTGGGAACTGCTGCGTAAATTCTACGAATATTTTTCGTCGACGTTTTATGAAGTCTGCCGCACGTAAAACCAATTGACGTAATTTTCTGACCTAACTGCCTACTTCCCGCGGACGGGCCTCCCGCGACCAACCAACGACTTTTGTTGTAGCGTTACTGCAATTCAAATGTTTCTGTCTTACTACGTGAATGTAAACTTGATGTGTATATAAATTCAAGACCCCTTGTAACAGTATTTGCCGTTTAAATGCTAATATATCATATATCTTATTCGTCGGGCGAATTACTTCCAGTATGTATAATTGGGGTAGGTATATACAGGGTGCTTTAGCGAAGGCTTTAAAAGTCCAGAAAAAAAAGGTGGGGGAGAAAAAACAAAAAAAAACCTTTCCGGGAACAAGTTATTAGCTGCGGTGGACGTTAAGGATTGCAAAATACATAATAATTAGCTAAATAATAAACTAATATTTACAAAATAATATTTGAGTAGTGAAACCAAACATATGGTTGCAATGAGAAACTTGCTAAGCATCATCGAAAACTACTAAAGAAACTAATTTTAGAAATATATAAGGCAAAACCGCAGTTTACAATGTTACAAAAAAAAAAACAACCTCAATTTGGACGTTTTTTTGGGTTTCTGTTTCGTTTCGGAGCGCATCTTTGCGTCAACGGTCCTGCCCCCCGGTGCCGAGGCGCGAAGCTACGCCGCCTCGCCTCCTTTGTTATATACAGGGTGTTTCAGGAAAGGTGGACAAATTCGATTTTGTGAAAACTACGCGTCGCAACAAGAAAAGGCTCGTGTCGTTTTCGTCCTGGGCCAGGTGCCTATTTAGGAAAATGATTAAACTCCGGGATAATTAGATTGTTAATTATTTTTGCGTAATTAACTTTTTAATATTGTGTTTAAGGGCAGGGTTTCAATTAGAAAATTGCTCAGCATCATCGAAAAACACTAAATCCACAAATCGCAGAACGATGGAAGGCGCGCGAAGCATTTTACGGCTTTTTTGAAAAACCGCACAAATTCGACGGGTTTTTAAGTTTCGGTTTGCAATCGGAGCCCATCTCAGCATCGACGGCACCGCGCCCCGTGGAGAAATGTTGCAACCTACTTCTGTTGCGCTGTCCTCGCGCAACGCAGCAGGGGCTGGTTGCACTATTTCTCCACGGGGCGCGGTGCCGTCGGGGCCGAGATGCGCTCCGATTGCAAACCGAAAGCTAAAAACCCGTCGAATTTGTGCGGTTTTTCAGAAACCCGTAAAAGGCTTCGCGTGCCTTCTAGCGTTCTGGAATTTGTTGATTTAGTGTTTTCTGATGATGCTGAGCAATTTTCTAATTAAAACCATGCCCTTAAACACAATAATAAAAAGTTATTTACGCAAAAATAATTAACAACCTAATTATCCCGGACTTTAATAATTTTCCTAAATAGGCCCCTGGCCCAGGATTAAAACGACACGGCTTTTTTGGTGCAACGCGTAGTTTTCGCAATATTGAATTTGTCCACCTTTCGTGAAACACCCTGTATAGAATAGATGGAAGTATGACACATGTGCGCTGCGCATCTCGGCCGCCGGGGGAGACGACCGCTGGCGAAAAGATGCGCTCCGATCGGAAACCGAAACCTAGAAAAGCGTCTAAATTTAACGTTTTTTTGTTTTTGTTTTTTTAACACCGTAAAATGGTGCTTTGGGCTACATAATTCTAAAATGAGTTTATTTAAGGGTTTCGTACGGGTGTTTAGCACGTTCCTAATTGAATCCAAGTGTCTATTTTCACCAATTAAAAAGTCGAGGTTGAATTTGACGGAACGTTTATTTATTTATTTAGCCCTAGCCTCCGAGACGTTTATCTGAATAAAGTATATTCAATTCAATAATACAAGAATCGCACAAATTCAAACTTTGAGAGTCCGTCTCCTTGCGATGCGGTAGCCCCCTTGCTGGGCATCTTCAATTTTGCATGACGATGAGATGGGGTGATGAAGCTGCTGGTGTCCTCATACGGACCCTCCTTGCCCTCCTTTGGCCACGTAGGCCAAGAGGGACTTAAGGATGTTGGTCCTCTGATAGGTGTCGCCCATCGGGTGCGTCCATTTTCTGAGGATCGGTGGTTTTTCGGGGGTGCGAAGTTCGACGGGCGCGGAGATGCCGAGACTTGCCCCGCCGATGGCGGGTATTTTATGGGTGAAGGATAAATTAAGTTGCCCTACAGATTTTCTAACTGCTCTCGACGCATGATGCTGAAGGCCATAAAAACAAAAATGTAATCTAATTAAAAAAAAAAAATGTTGGGGAAATCCTTGCGCGGATTGTCATCGAAATGCGATAGCATTTTGCACCACCTGGTACTACGTGAACTGCTTAGAAACTGCAGCGTAAATTCTTGAAATATTCTTCGTGACGTCAATGGAGTCTTCTACCCCACGTAAAACTAATTCACGTAATTTTCTAATCTAACTGTAACCTTCTCGCGGACGACCTCCTGCGACCAACGAACGACTTTTGTTATAACATTAATGTGCTTCAAATGTTTATCTCTTATCATGTCAATATAAACATAGTCTGTAAATAAACTTCCTAAGACCCTTGGTAACAGTATTCGCCATTCAAAAACGAATACTATATCATAAATCAGAATCGTGAGACGCATTGCTCTCGGTGTGCATAATTGTGATAGGTCTATGTGTTACTTACAAGAGATGCGTGCCGAATGTTTCGTTAGTTACAAACTGAGCCACGCATCTGAAAGTGCCTAAGGGTTTGCTCCGAAATGCTATATCGCATTTAAAACACGCATAAAGCGCCAGAGACATTAGCGAAAAAACCATACGATATGTCGTAAGCGTTGAAAAGATGGCCGAATCTGACCAGGCTCCAGCCAATCACCGCGTCACGCGAACGCACGTGATGACGTGATTGGCTCGCACCTGGTAACGTGACGCCGTGATTGGCCGACGCCTGACCGGAGTGAGTCTTTTTTTTTTTTTTCTACGCGCCGTGCGACACGTCAATACGGTGCCCGAAACGCCTCTCCGACTGGTGTGCTATTTTTTTTTCTTTCGTCCAAAAAAAAGTCGTGCAGCTCGATTAGTGCCTGCTGACGTCATAGAAGCGTCACGCCCCCGCCGGTCGCGATCCTGGCGGCGTCGCAGCAGTACTGGTTGATATGGCAGACGCCTGGTTCTGCTACAGTTTGACAGCACTCGGAAGCTTTACGAGCCGGGAGTTGGGACGCCGCACCGACAGCGACACTCACCTTTGCCCTATGCTTCTTGCCGGAACTTCTACGACCAACCACCAGGATTGCGACATCCGACGGCATGCCACGCCGACTTTTGCGACGTCATTTGTTGACACTTCGGGACCATGTTCGATGTGTGGGAGGAATAGGGCACTAAACACACCGGTCGCAGACGCCTTCCATTCACCCGTAACGTCGGACGTTTCGTCGTGAATGTGTCACGCCGTTTATGCGCTCTTTGTTTTCTTCAGAACGCTCGTTTTGCGCGTCAGTTTTGACCAATGAAAACTGTCACAAAGCGCTTGGGAAAAACATTGCCAGTTCATACAATAAAGGACCAAAAATTTGTAACTCGCGGCAAAAAACAAGTTTTGATTTGCGGAAGTGTGTTGAGGGCGGTTTTATACTATCCTTTCGTTTCTCCCATGGATTGGAAGAAACGTCGAAAGACAAAGCACATTTCTTTTTAAAGAAGAAAATAATCTACTACATCAGTTAATTCTCAACACTTCATGCACAGCTTATTTGCGACGGAGACTTGTTCTAGCAAACGTTTAATTGAATATCGCATCGGCCACCTCATGGGGGTAGTGATTGTTCTTTAAATTATTATTAACAACGTTTGTTTTTTGTAGTGCGCGTGGAAAAGCTGCTAATTTACACTTTTGTTCACGTGATTTTGTGTCTGTAACGTTTTGTCTGAACTCAGCCGCGGTGGATGGTAGATGGCGTCTGCTAAGGTGTAGAACATGCCACGGTAGATAGCGTCTACTAAGTACCGTAGGCATTCTCCAATAAGGACATTTCCAATCAATCAATCCTCTAGGAAAACGAATCCCAAGTGCCTTTCACCGAGCGGCGAAGAGGTAATCAAGGACCAACACAAAGAATACATGGGCGAAGGAATGTCTCCAAGTGAGTTTTGCTACTCCCAACATGCAATGGGGGAGCACTGCCTCATCGTAAGTGTTCCTTCGTCTTTGCTACCTTCACGATACTCGCACGGTGCCCGTCGAACATCAGGCATCGCTGTTGAGGAGAAAAAAATCCATTGTTGTTTTTAGCCGTTCCACTCCCTCATGACTGCAACGCTATTTTCTGTATCACAACATGCACCACATCTTCTTCCTCTACAGTTACCGACATCTAAAATAGCGTAGGGCGTGGTCGATCCCGAGTACCTTATCATCGTTCCACCACCAATGCCATTGCCGTTTAAGCCAAGAATGGCCTTAGAAGCAACCAGGAAGCTAGAAGCATAATGTAATAAGCACCCCGTTACTATAAACAAGCGATATGAGCGCTTTTGTGGGGAGGCTGTGCGATTTTGAGAGTGTATTGTCTGCTAGCGTGCACCGGGTAGCAAACGGGCTTGTTACCACTGCATAAACAATGAACTTGTGGCCGGCTTGTACATCTCTACTTGCCTATCCATCTTCGGGATTGGCAAGTACTACAAGGGTGTTTTCTGCGTTAGCCAACATCAAACGCGGATGATTAGTTTGTCGTTCGTGTTTTCCCGCCGCTAGCTTTGCACCCGCTGCACGAGTGGGAACTTTGGTGCCCCCTCGTGTTTCCCAAGTGTTTCAACTCGTTCAAGAGTTAAATGATTTAGTGGTGTTTGATGACGCTCAGTAAGCTTCTGAATAAAACTATATGTGTATTTTCAGTAATTAAAAAAATGACTAAAAAATCTTAGTTAATTATGCGACTTAATGTGAAGATGAGCCGCCTATATAATGTCCCCCTGGCCGTATAACTCACCTTCACAAACCGCATTAATGTACTTTTTACGGATTTCGTTTGTGATAAATCTGTTCGAATTTTAAATGAAACACCCTGTATTTCTCGTATTGTACTTTTCGAGATACCAGTGGGCCCCTCGACCATTCACCGTGCAGTCACTTGAGCGACCTCACTCGACCTTCGTTTATTCGGAACAAATTTCCTTGCTGTTCACAGTCGTCGGATACCGAGTTCATTAGCAATTTCTAGATCCCAGGGTTGGCCATGAAGCGCGAGTACAAACGACGCAGATTATTAGCCTTTCACCAACAACGATGATGCATACCGAAACAGAAGTCGCCTAAACAAACAAACAAACAAGAATCACATGCAATTAAAAAGCAACAACACAGGATAAAGCATTGCTTTCATCGTTTCCTCGTACATTTGCCAATCTAAGTAAAAAAAACACAAAAAATCTTAATTTTGTTGGGAGGAGCGGGCAACAAACCGAAACTGAAACAACTCGGGAAAATGGCCCGAAGGTTAAAGGGATACTCCACAGGTTTTTTCATTGTCTCCGATTTGCTTGAAATTTTTCTAAACTCACCAACAAACAGCGCTAAAATAGTATCCCAAATATTAGGTCAAAATATTGTTTTTTTGCGAAGTTATTGAATTTACAGTTTTGGTCCTCACCGTGTTTTTAAACTGAAAGTCGCTATTGGGGACAACGAAAAAGTGACGGCAGCGGAAAGCAGAGGTTTATTCTATGGACTGTAGAATTTGTTCCCAACTGATTCTAAGCAGTTTGATGGTGTCAAATAAATGCTTTGCAAGCTCTCTCCAGTACCCGTGCTCCAGTGTGGAACAAATGATTGGCACATTCTATTTTGTTAGACTACTTGCTCGACTGGCAAGCCTGCCTGCCACTGACGTCACGGCACTGAAAAGTGTGGGTATATTTGAATGTTAGTTTTTGCATCATTTTCATTTGCCGATTTCAAAATTACTTTTATTAATTTTGCGATACTAAACAGCATGCCGGAAAGGGTAAAAGCCGGGGAGTCAGAAGATATAGTTAGTTGAGGTAGCTCAAAAAAAACAAAAACAAAAAAAAAAAACGTGGACTACAAGCAATTGCGAGAACGTTTCAACTAGCGCCCTCTGTGTCGACAGTCGCGTCTCTGATATTTGTAGGGCCACGACGTCCTTCCCACCACCTGCGCGGTGTCATGTTGTCACGTGCTCGACGGAAAATCCGAGCACCTTGGCACCCATTTTGCTCCGGATGGAATGCGCTGCAACTCAGTCTTCCACACGTATCACGCTCATGGTGTGAGTGTTCTTTTTTTTTTTTATTTAGAAACCTACACCTTATGCCCACACTGTTACGATGAGTTACAGCTTGCAGTGAGGGACGAAACTACTCTGTGGTAGTGGAAGGGCCGAGTGATTTAAGACTTCAACAGCCGTCACACTGTCCATACACCATACGAAAGACGGTCTGCGGACATTAGGGAGTTTTAGGGAACCTTCTTTGCACATCCGATACGGTGATGAATCCTCCGGTACGAACTCTAAGCCTGTGCAACCACAGAAGACTGGAACATGCACAGTTCGGTCCGGAGGGCCCATCGTATACCGTATCGGATGTGCAGAAACCGTTCCCAGGCTAAAACTCTGTATTGTCTGAGGCGTGTTTCTTCCTTGTATGACGATCCTGTCACATGCTTCGAGTTTGCTTGACGAGTGTCCGCAGATAATTTTGTCATCATCTCCGCGGAGAACTCCGCGCCTTTTGCCAGAAGTGTGAACAGTGTGACCCCGGCTTTACCTTACATTCGGTTCTTTGTACGATAGGAGAAAGCTCAGTTCGGCTGACGCCTCAACTCGTCCAAAGCTATACATTCGGCTGTGAAGTCGCAAGTTTACCTTGGTGAGCCGGACGTACAACCGTCATGAATAACAGTGGTGGCTCGAACATTCCCAATTCGTCGCCAATATAGGTCAAAATATTCGCATATAATTTGCATCACTGTACTTACTTACTTTTCAAATACATTATGTCAACAAACAAAAAATGCAGTAGCGATTACAAGTTTTCATTCCGCGTTAGCGGAAAAAGTTAAGCTAAAGCTCCTAGAACATGTAATTTTAAAGAGGAAAACAGGCTTTTTGGTTAAATTAATTAAAGGCAAAGTAACCCACGCATTGCTTTAATTAATAGAATACTTGAACTTGAGCCCAATACCAGAATGCTACACAAAAACAAATATCTAGGCATAAAATAGACGCAATCAAAAAATAATCTCGTCAAAGAGGCCGGCGTGGAAGGTACATTTGGAGCGCTAACTTTGAAGAAAAGAAAACGATGCAACATCTTTTTTTTTTTTTTTTTATAAGCAAACATAAGAGTATGTTGGAGAACTATCACTAGAAACTTCAGGGAAATCGAACGTGGCTTTTGTTTTTAATTGTCCCTTGATATTTCTTAACTTAGTAGTTTAGATCAAAATTGGAGCGACGTGAAAATTTCAATTTTGGAGATCAAACTGTGATTTATACTGCATTTGAAAGAACATTTTAATAATAATATATGATATAAATGTTAATGTAGCAGTGACTCAATTTGTTTAAACAACGGCTCAGAAATCTAGCGCCAAAACGTGACGGGGGCCATGTTTGCGCATTTTCGATACGAAATATATAACCTTACAATGCTGTACGTATTGAAATCAAGAGTTACTATGATCTCTTATAAGTGCAAAAGTTATTTGAGATTTCGGATATTTGTACTTCGCGTAGTAGGTGTCACAAAACATGACATAAACGAAAACTTCAAAAATCGAATATGCCGTTCTGGCGCACTCCGAAATTATGTTTTTTCCTCTAATGTTATGTTTTCTACAAAATCTTTTTTTGATTACATTCCTACGTATGTGGAGGAGTAACATATAAATAAATTACCAAAAAATAGGACCGGTCTCGCGTGCTTGATTTTATCTGAACAGAGCCCACACGTTTTTGTTTAGTGGAAGAATAATCAATTTACATTAAACCCACCGATGGTAAGCGCACAGTATTATTTTCTTAATATCGCTACGTGAAGAGGAGTTAAAAATACCATTTACATGTAATGATTTAGGGGGAGTCCCCAAGGTGGAGAAGATACAAGAAGAATAAATCGACTTTAACCTAAAATAGAGAGCAACGTCGCGCCCACTAGGCGAGCAAACAAATATCAAAACTCTTTTTGATGTGAGAGTTGACTTAACGAGAAAACGAAGTCTTATGTTTGTAATATGCGACCGCCTACTAAAAAGTTACTTGACTTCGCAAAGTTGTTGGATATTTGCGCTTGTTTAAACTCCGTTTCATCTTACGTCCGTGTGCAGCGGACGAGCGATCTCAGCCCATCCAGCCATGTGAACGTAGCACGTGATGGCTCTCCTTCCGCCACTGCGCCCCCTCTCCAAGGTCACGTCACACTCACACGGCTTTGGAAAGGCTTCGATGGCTGGTAGCATGATAGCATCTGCCGCGGTCGGTCCTAAGGTGAAACGGTGTATAGTAGCCGGCACAGTTGTTATCCTCTTGAATTAGGCCTTTTTAAAAGTTGACTTGCAGGCAAAGTGAGTTAGTTCGACCCGATTCGGTAAATATACTATATTAATATAGACGATTCAGTAATGCGAGCATTCGCACGTTTCTCTTCCTTTCTGCGCAGTGGTGCATCAACGGATACTGTCAACTGTGAGTGGTCTCGGGTGCATTTGAGTGTCGCCGCGACAGCGTCAAAGTCGCTTCAATGAAGACGCGTGGAGGCCGCAGGACTTGGGCCACTGCTGGCAAAAGCCGAAGGTTTACCCGAATATTTCGGCGACATGGGCAGCAGTCTTATACGGTTCCGGGGGGCAACATCGAATGGGTGACGAATCAACGGGTGTGATCCATACCAGCTAAAAAGCAAGGCCTGCGGCTTTCCCCCGCAAAACGTCATCGCTCATTAATCCAAACCGCGCCGCCTATAGCTCGCCTCCGCGTCGCCGCCAGCGCATCTTGCGGCGTCACACAACGAGCGCGACGCCAGCACGCAGCGGCGTCGCCAGGACGGGCGCGTCTGACGCTATGCGGCAACTCTCGTCCAGCTTCGGCACGTTTGCCGCTTGGGGCGGGTCGCGGGGATTCACTAGTAATGACGTCATGCGCTGGAATTGTCTTCTAAGTGGTATCCTGCGATCCGTTCATCAGCCCATTAGTTACTGCCGCTGGCAACCTATAAAAAACAAAAAAAAAAAAAAAACACAAGATTTGGCCTGCTTCTTTTTTGCACAGGTTGCGGTGACGTCAGAACGCCGATTGAAGGATAGTGGGTAGACCTCAAGGCAGATTGCCTTGAAGTCTACCCACTGTCCTTCAATCAGAACCAATCAGAGCTCCGCGCCTTTCTGACGTAACTGCAACTCCTGCGGAAAAAAAGCAGACGTCTTGCTCTCCGCATTATGTCGTCCGCGACTGATTAGACTCGGACAAAATCGAAGAAACATGCCGTAGAAGGAATCGCAATGCAAAAGTTGTAAACATGTGTATACTGAGCCGCATCCTGCATTTCTTAAGATCTCTTAGTAAGTATAGCAGTTTTTCATCCGTCGATCGATTAATGAAGCGCGATCTGATTTTCACCTATGCAAAATCGAAAGCATTGCGATCAAGAAGCACCATAAAAGACTCGCGATAAAGTGGGAAAAAATAAAGAATAAGAGAAAAATGCTGTTGTTCTCAGAGTCGGTGACAGGTTAAGAACCCAATGCGTGCTCCGCCTACCAGCGGTAGATTTTTGCCTTCGATAACACTTAGCTGCACGCGCAACTATAAAGGCAACAAGCACGTGCTGAAGGCGTAGCATCTATGTTTTTAAGCTATCACTGACTGTAACTTATAACGATCTTTTTGTTTTTGCGTTACTACATAATACAGGCGGAAGGTGCGGAAGGGGCAAAAGCGACCGTCCAAACCAGCGAAACAAAACTCTTGAGCCCAGGCATACGAGTCCTGGATATCCTCGTGGAAGAGGCGCTGCGGATTTTCTTTGGCATGAGACGACTTTGCGTTTGCTTGGACGGAAAAGCAAGAAAAAAAAAGCACAGATTTTGCTCACCATATGGACTTCATCTATGACGCTAGGTTAAATAATATTACGAATAAATAAAACTTAAATTAAAAACAATCAGCCTTTCCACTGTGGTGAAGAAAGAAGGCTAGCGAAGCTGTACTATGGAGGGAATGAAGTAATGGCCGGCCGCAAGTCGGCAAGCCTGAGTGGGAAGGCTCGAAAGATTGCCGCCATCTATGAGCGACGGCGGCAACCATGACAACCAGCAAGCCTGTTGTCTGGTTACCGCCGTCGCTAATAGATGGCGGTAGTCGTCCAGAGTTCTGCGTCATCAGGTCGTATGAGGACGGACACGATCCTGGGGAAACTAGCCCTTTAACAGCTCCGCCGTAAAAAAAAAAAAAAGAAGAACGATGCCAAAATTGTAGTTATCGCTACGCTGGCTCTCAACGAAATGCGTTAACATTTAGCGTATGAATTCCGACTTGGCTAAGGATGGGAATTCAAGCCTCGTAACGGTCCGCACACTGTTGCCTTCAAAGAGCCAACATTTCCCCAGGGTTGTCGGCGGTTTCGCGCCAACGGCGTCGTAGCAGCGCCTCGGTTTTACGTTCATTGGAAGCGTTCCAGGAACTCTTGCTCTCTTGCAAGAGGAAAAGTGGATGTAACGAGCGAACAACGGAGCGAAAGAGCACGACGGAAAGTGCGCCGCGGCCTCGCGAAATCAGTCAGTCTAGTCCAAACCAGGACCGTCCAAACGAAGGACGGCTGCATGGACCAGGGCAATGAGTACTAACGCATTTAAAATATATATGCTTGGCATAGTTGACCCTTGTGGAGCCAGTCGGGAGGGTTTGCCTGCACAGTCGAGCTCCCACTTTCCCGCAAAACGTTTGGGAGAGCCAACCACTGGGATTCGTCGTTTGGCTTTCGAAGCGAACAGACGTGTCACTATGAGCTCCGTCGGAGCGGTATCAACGGCTGCTGATAGCCGTGGCGACAAGGACGAACGATGCAACGAGGATTATCGGATTGTCATGCCCCCGATACCGACAGGCGAGTATACCTACTGAATTCCGATTTCCTACTTGCCGACATCGGAGCGAGACCATACAGGATTGAAGACTTCCAGGCCGGGTTAGAAAGCGCAGGAGTGCTCAAGGAGATAGCCGCGTGCGGGTCATTCCAGATGAACCACGTGTGGCTTGTGACGCTCAAGTCTGCGGCTGCCAAAGAGAAGTTAGCAGCCGTTAAAGCTTTCGAGGTGAAAGGCAGGCGGTGCGTCATCATTGACCCGGACAGGGCAGAATTGCGACTCAAGCTGCACTGGATCCCGTTTTACATGCCGGACGACTGCGCGAAAAACGCTCTGGGGCCCTACGGAAAAGTTGAGGGAGTCTCCAGAGAAACCTGGCACGTGGGTGGATTCGAGGGAGTCCAGTCGATCACGAGGACTGTGAGGCTAACCCTGAAGGAGAACGTCACCGTCGAGCACCTGCCTCATCAGCTCCGCCTCCCTGGCTGCTCGGCGCTGGTTCTAGCACCAAGACGAGTGCCACTCTGCCTTCGCTGCCGCAAGACCGAGCACATTCGGAAGGAATGTCGCGCTCCTCGCTGTGAGGGCTGCCGACGCTACGGGCACACCCGAAGCGAATGTGCGAAGACGTACGCTGACGCGGCCCACGCGGCCCACGCGAAGGTGGACGACGACCTGGCGGAGCAAATCATGGACCAGGACGAGGCGGAAGCGGCGGCGGGAGAGGCCAGCAGGACCGACGTCGACCTCGAGCCTCGTGGTCAAGCTGGAACAGCAGCGAGCACCTCAGCCCAACCCCAGGAGCCTCCGTCGGAAACGCAAGCCCCGGTGGTCGTCGCTCCGACGCAAGAAGCGGAGGGCAGCGAGCCTACTCGCCCCCCGCCACCCCAGAAACCCGAAGGCAAGGATGACGACCTGCACCGGGTGTCATTTGACTCTGCCAAGTGCGCGGACTCCGAGAAAAGCAACGTAGCCATGGAAGTCGTTTCCAGCACCGTCAAGCGACCCCTTCCGCCTGCGGACGCACAGGATGGCGACCATCCAATGGGGCTTCAGGAGAAGGTTCAGGACAGGTGGAAGCTGGTCATGGCCAAGAGGGGCAAGCACCATGGAAGACCTCCGGCCCTGGCCGGAGACAAGCCCCGACAGGACCCGCAGTGAAGCCTCCGGCAAGGAGAGCTCCTGCTTTGTGAGTTAGGTTTTTTTGTTTTGTTCTTTTCTCGTCAGACGGACATCACCGCTGCACGATCTTGCCTTTCTTTGTAATTTTCGCTAGATGGCCCTCAGTTTTGCAACCCTCAATGTTCGAGGGTTAAACTCGAGGAAGAAGCGATATCAGCTGCAGCGCTTGTTATCTGACGCGAAGCCGGATTTTTTTGCTGTGCAGGAGACAAAAATGGAAAGTGATAACGACATTGCTGTCGCGATAAAGCCCTTTCTTTTTCATTATGAAGTGTGCGTTAGCCACGCGGTAGGTTTTTCGGCGGGATGTTTTCTTTTCTTGAAAAAGTCTGTTAATCTTTCCGATCTGCATGTGACTGTAGATGAACGGGGTCGATTTATTTCGTGTGATTTTATTTTGGCAAATAAATGTTCAGTGGCGGGTTATTTGCGTCTATGCCCCGAATAATGCAGCGGACAGAGAACAGTTTTTCCAGTTTCTATCCAGTTACGTTGAGTGTGACAGATCAGTTGTACTGATGGGGGATTTCAACTGCGTTTGCGATGAAAGCGACAAGTCCTCTCACACTAGAATAAGTGACAATAGCATGAACCTTTTGAAAGATATGATAGTCTCTTGTGGCCTAGACGACGTGGGCACCTCGTGCGCCCCACCGCACTGCTTGAAGTACACCCATTTCCAAGCTTCCTCCCATGCCCGTCTCGACCGCATCTATTTATCCTCCGATATGTTACAGCAAGCGCATGAATATGACGTCCAACCCATTTTTTTCACTAACCACTGCCTTGTAACCGTTAAGTTGAGAAAAAGGAAAGCGCAGCCTCAAAGTTTCAGTGGCACCCCTGGAAAATGAACAGAACTCTACTAAAGGATGAACAGTTTATTGACACTGTCACCAAACTGTTGCAGCATATGAGCGAACGGGAGGGGGAGTTAAACGAGGCGTGGGAGCTATTTAAAGAGGAAGTTAAATTAGCAGCGATCGAATGATCTAGCAACATTCAGTTCCAACGCAGAGAGCGTGAAAAACATCTAAAACGTAACCTAGATGCACTTTACAGATTAGAAAACCAAAACCCTGGAACAAGCATGGGTGATATTCGGAACATTAAAGCAGAACTGGACAAATTATACCTAGAGAAGTACAGAGGAGCTGTCATACGCTCACGGTCTGAGAAATATCTTTTGGGAGAACAACCCACCAAGCGGGCCTTGTCCGATGAAAAGAGATACGCTTTGGCGAAGGAGATTCGTGAAATAGACTTCAACGGAACAACCAGTAGTGACCAAAAAACAATCCAGCAATGCTTCGTCAATTATTACTCTAAGCTTTTTGGCGAAAAGCCGACTCCCCAAGGTTTCGCAGAACTGGATAATTATCTTACGCTCATGCCACAGCTAAGCGAGGACGAGAGAACATGACTGGAAGGGGACATCACCATAGGAGAGATTGAAAAAGCCATAGATTCGCTAGCACGACAGAAGACACCGGGGCCGGATGGTTTGTGCGCAGAATTTTATCAAACCTTTAAAACATCTGTCAGCTCTTTGCTACTTTCAATATTTCAAGAAGCATATGCAAAACACAGATTAACTCGCTCATTTGCAGAAGCTCACACCATCTTTATACCGAAATCAGATGACAGGGTCAGAAGACGTACTGTAACAGGCTACCGGCCTATCTCTTTGTGTAACACAGACTATAAGATTTTTACCAAAGTACTCACGCGCCGTCTACAGGTTGTTATCCGCAACCTTGTCGGTGACCACCAAACTTGTGGTGTGCAAGGGAGGTCCATACAGACCAACATACACGTCGCAAGGAGCATTCTGGAAACAGTAGGGAGAGGCCGCGTAGCTATGATTCAGTTAGATTTTGAAAAAGCCTTTGATAAAGTGCGCCATGACGTTCTTACACGGATATTAGCTCACGTAAACGTCGGGGAAATTATTTTGAGGGGCGTGGCAATGGCTTACAACAACTGTGGGACGAGGCTGATAATAAATAATTGTTTATCAGAACGCATAGGAGTACAAACAGCAGTGCGGCAGGGCTGTCCTTTGTCGCCGTTACTCTTTTCGCTCTACTTAGAACCTTTCTGCTTGAAAGTTGCAGCTTGCAGAGGCATCCGAGGCTTCACCCTAAACGCGGTCGAAGTCAAGGTGTCAGCGTATGCTGATGATGTTGCGATTTTTTGCTGCGACAAAGAAAGAATAATGGAAACCGCGCGGATAACAAGAGAGTTCTGTGATGTCACTGGCGCCGCAGTTAATTGGGGAAATTGTTGCGGGCTCTGGCACGGGAATTGGGTCTCAAAACCTCAGTCTTTTGCAGGCATAAGGTGGACGGACACCCCAACCACCTACCTCGGGGTGCCGTTACAGCACTACAAAAATAGCACGCCATATTGGGCCGAAGTTCTAGGGGATTTAAAATCAAAGGCAACCTCGTGGGCAAATCGTGATATATCGATATTTACCCGTGCGACAGTGTGCAACCATTTTCTCGTCGCGAAACTTTGGTACGTGTTGCAGGTGCTGGCATGCAAGCGTACGAGCATACAAAAATTCTACCGAATATTCGCCACTTTTGTCTGGAATTCCAGCTGGGAGAGGACGCGGCGGGATAACCTTTTCCGCCGCGTCAAGGCCGGTGGACTAGGACTCACACACTTGTTTGTGAGACAATTGGTCTCACGTTTCGCCTTTCTTCGAGACCAGACCCATCCTTTCTTGCGAACTGTTATCCAGATAAAACTGGCGAATGCACTGCCCTTTATGTTAGTAACAAGCGACTGTGGTGAACCTTTGAGTCTTTTTGGTTTTCTGAAAGAAGTGAAAGATGCTGCCTCCTTTTTACAAACACGATTTTCTATGGAGTACCTAGGAAGCGTAAAGAAGAAGAGATTGTCGCGAGATTTGATTGAAATGCTTTTTCCCGCGCCCCTGTATCGCGCTGTTTACAGCCATTGTCCAGGGCAAAACGTATTGTGTCGCGTAAAAAAAAATGTGTCTCCCTCCCGCAGTCAAGTCCTTTTTCTTCAAATTACATTGTGGCACTTTACCTGTCAAGCCGTGGTTGAGGGAAAGAGGGTTTTTTGTTCCCTGGACGGTTGACTGCCTTTTGTGCAAGGTACCAGAAACAACCGAACACATTTTCATTTATTGTTGGGACGCGGTGTTTTTGTGGGACATTCTACAGAGGACGTTGAAAAAGGACCTGACTATAACCCATGAAACTATCCGTTTTCTGCCAGTCGAAGAAGGAGACGTGGTTCCTTATGATTTATTTATGGTACTTGGCGTTTTTAGTTTGTGGAAAACCCGGATGGAACTGCATCATGCAGACCTGCACATTAAACCTGCGCGGCTTCATTTTATTGATTTGGTAACGCAGGTACAGTCTGTATACTGCAGGTCTCCCCACACTACGCCCGACTGGGCGCACTTGTTTGAGTCGCTGAAAAATATGAAGGAATTTTAGTTAGCCCACAAGTTGTTGGGCGGTTTGTGTGTGTATTGACTTAGCATTCGTATGCTGCATTCTGTGTTCAATAAAGAAAAAAAAAAGAGCCAACCACTCCAATCTGCTCAGAGAGAGCTCGGTCAATGTCGAGGCTAAGCATATCTTTAGACAATAGAAAAGAGTATTGCTCTGTGGCACTGGACGTTACGTTTTACGTGCTGTACGTCGCAAAACAGTGTTTTTCTTTGTTTTTTTTTTGTTTTCTTTTTTTTTGGGGGGGGGAGTGGCGAGGCATATTTTCTGTCTCGTCATTCACTGAGCTCCCTTTGTAGATTGCAGCGTTTGGCTCTACCAAGTGCTTTGCGGCAAGTATAAATCCGTTGTATGTTTCGAGTGCTGGTTAAAGAGAAACGATTGCTTTCAGCGTAGCGTGCTTTATTTGATATACGCGATATCCACCAACTTGCTGTTTAAAAACAATACCGGCTCACACCTGGTGTGGAAACTGCGCGTGCACGAAAACCAAACTCGCGCGAGATGAATCGCGTGCGCATGCGCAGTGATGACTGCAACGCCCCCTGAGTAGCGTGGTGTTAGGTGTGGCGCTGCATATTTTGCAGTTAGTACGTTGCCGTTTTAGTACGTTGCGGCTTTATTGCGGTGATGTGCGAGGTTAACCCGTATAGACCGACACGCGGCGCGGCTCTGTTTACCAACTCGGCCGGAAGGCCGCGCATGCGCGGAAGCTATGTGGGCAAAAGTGGCCAGGCTCTCCCTGTTTTCGCGATTGCGTTGTGTGGCGTGCGGCACGTGACACTTTCCCTTCCGCCTCGGACGCAATCTAATTTTATTCTCCCGAGAGCACTATACTCGGCGATAACTTTTTTTGGCAATGCAGTGGTGAGGAGGAGAGCCCGCGCACAGCTTTATTCAGCGCCCAAATTGGGAAAGGAAACGCGTGCCTGTACCCTCCACTGCTTTGCCAAGAAACGTTGTCGCCGAGTAGAGTTGACCTATTCTCGATCATTTCTTTCAAGGAGCATTTTTCGAAACACCCTAAGAGTCCAAGTTTTTGCGTATTGTCACACAAAGGGCCCGGATAATTGTTAAGCAGAAGCGTCGACAGTTAAGGAATGGCGTGAGCTTCCTAAATTGTGTACTTTCCCAACAAACGGAGGGCGATATCTGCTTGTAGGCTTATTCCCAAATAAACTTCCCAAGGGAAGGCAGCGAGGCTTACCGCGAGCGGCACCTGTTTTGCACGGGGATGCACGAAACGTTCTGAGGCTTTGACGAGGCATTTGGAATTAACTTTTTATTCCGGTCGTTTGTTGTTCACAATGGTCGAAGCTTACGGTTTGTCCTGGCTTGACGAAAGTACAAGGCTGGGGATCTGTTTGTCCTGTCCTCTTAAGTTTTAAATTATGTTTAACTCACTGGTGATGTGCCCCTCGCCTTGTAGCCTATAAGCCGTTCATCCCTAAGCTGACGCACTGTCAGCTTAGGGATGAACAATGCAAACTATATGTTTGTTGGAGCAGTCGCACGTCTACCGTTCGCCACGTAACCACGCTCTCGTTCATACCCACGCACAGAGAAAAAGACGGGACACGTGATTACAAGAAGGTGTTTGGTTCGTTTTGGTTAGCTCGCAGCTCCCACAGCACTGTCAGCCTAGGGATGAGCGAAGTACAGTATCATCGTGATGACGCGACGGCGTGAATTTGTCGTGCCTGGAGTTCGTAAGCCGTTGCCTTCCAGCGATGTCTACAAAAAGCAATTTACGTGGTTTTTACAAACAGCCAAAGATCTCTGACCCACGTGGTCGAAACGGATAATAAAGTTTCTGATAATCGTTCTGACTATAGAGTTCTCGTCAGGCCATGCCGTTATAATCCCAGAAAAGTATAAACCTGCGTGTTAACCTCGCCTATCCGGCATCCCAGGCTGTTGACTCGTTACTTGAAATATGTAATGGATTACAAGTACAAATTACCGAGCCTCAAATGTAATGGATTACCGTTACAAATTACTTTCGCTGAAAAGTAACGGATTACTTTACACGTTACGTTACAAATTACTTTCACATTACTTTTTCCGTACACTTATCCAGAAAACAACAAAAACAATTTTGATATTTTTCAAAACTGTTCTGCAACACCACTTTTCATTTCTCATACGCCCGTATTATGGTACTCCTTGTAAAAATAAAAAGTTGCATTTAAGAGGAAGAGTTACGTGCACTCCGTTCACCTGTAAGCTGACAAGGCACCGAAAGCTGCCACCACACCCGCCATCCAGCTAGCTTACAGCCTCCGGAAATGATCCCTGGAATTGTGCGGACAAAGCTAGCGCTGCGCATGCTCAGTAGCAGCGTCTACCTCCACCACTGGCGTCACTAGGGTCAGCGGCAACCCCCCCCCTCTCCCTTTTTGGCCCCTTCCCCCCCTGGCTCCGCCCCTCCTCCGTTCACCGCCCGACCAGCAGCATCAATACCCCCCCCCCCCCCCCCCCTCCCCGCGCTTTCGGGACCCGACCCGCCGCGACACTCCGCGGCACCCCGCCTCCCCCCCCCCCCCCCCCACCTTGTGACGCCACTGACCTCCACTACGAGTGTCAGAGCTAAGGATGTGATCTAAAAAGCTTCCTTTTGACTCGTGTGTTTCGCCTGTTATTCACAAGGAAAGAAAAACTGGGTTCTAACCTTACGATAGCCATTGCAGGTGTCCCAGGTTACCATGATGTGTTTCCGTAGATTAGAGTTTCTTGTTCTTGCTGATGACATTGTGTGTTTCTTGGCAAGCAAAGTATGCACTGAAACTCTAGGTTTCCGTTCTCCTTAATGCCCTGAATTTTGAACATCTCATAAGTGATGGCCATGGAGACGACGGACACTCTATGACCGAAAGCTCGACCAGTCAGAGAAAAGGTAACGGTTACGGATTATCGATCGTTCTACGGTTCTCACTTTCATACCAGTATTCGTGGAGGCCAGGGGAGGGGAGGGCATAGAGAGCGAGAGAAGCGGTGGCCATTGGTCTCACAAAACAATAGAGGATCACACCACTTTTACGCGTTCTCTCTATCCCTCTCTGTCAGCACTCCTCAGATAGCCTAACCCCCCCCCCCCCCCTCTTTTATGTTGACAGTTGACTGTAAAGTGGGGAGTGGACTCGACCACCATGCCCAGACAAGAAAACCAAAAGAAGTATCGTCCGTACCTTCGAAGGCGACGCTCTTAGCCTCGCGCCGGGCGCTTCTCAGCCGTGCCTCAAGAGCGTGCTTGAATGAAGTAGCGCTCATCAAAGACAAAGAGAATTCGACCCCTTCGCGCGAGGCTATATCCCTGAGCAAAAAAAGGCTGTATTTGAAACATAGTTGAAATATATTGAATATGCATATTAATTTTGTATTGATTCTGTATTATTTTGGCGACATTCGAAATACGCGCGTAAAGTATTCAAAATAGATCATAGATATAAATCGGAAAAGATGTTAGATATACCAAAAACTTAATTCCTTCCCCTCAAGATGCCGTTTATGTATTAAACCCCTACTACACAAATCTTTTTTTTTATTTTCGATTTTGTTAGTAAATGGTGTCCCTGTGGTATGTGAAGTACTACTACGTAGACCCCACAACTATACATTAGAAACGAACACAAAGACAAACACCATGACGCACTAAACACCTGAATCACAGTCCCGTTGACTGTTCCAGAGGCTTATGTAGCCTACATATTGAAGGTAATCATTTGGCCGGTGACAACCTCTGCACTTATTAAAGGGATACTGAACCAATGAATTTAGTGTCCATAATAACTGGCGCACGTTCTTTCCACGAGCCAGCAGCCGCCGGTGTGCGCAAGCACACACAACGAAAATGACGTCAAAGACCTCCATTCGCTCTTAAGAAAACAGTGAAATGCATGGGCTTCGGGCCAATGGAGAATAAATACAGGCTTTTCATCTCTACAAGTAAAAGCTACGTGCTTGTTAGACCAATTAATTGCCTTACCTTTTACACCAGACACCACTGTGTAGATGAAAACGTGTCTTTCTTCTCCTTTGGCCCGAAGCCCATACATTTCACTGTCCTCTTAACCGCGAATGGAGGTCTTTGACGTCATTTTTGTTGAGTGTGCTCGCGCACACCGCGCACAAGAAGAGTACTTCACCTGTAGTTTAAAATAGGTATTTTAAAAAGATTTTCAGAAATATATTTGAGTACTAAGTAAAAAAAAAAGAAGTGTATATTTTCGGTATATTTTTTGTGGACTTACAATTATGAACTGTACTTGAAATGCACTCAAATTAGAATGTGATATATTTCACACGTCTTAGTTTTCGCTAAGGGATGCATACATCGTCTGTTACGCGACTTGTGAACACACGAATCGAGGGGGTACGGACCCGCGTTTGATGTCTGTGCAGGTGGCGGGAGACGTCGAAGAAGTTGGAAAGGGTGAAACGGTGTAAAAGACAAAAACAAATAAATACGAAGAGCCTTCTCCTGCACGGGAGAAAAATAAAAACACGACGGAAGGCGGCGGAGAGCCTACTCGGCGTTGTCTTAGTTGTTCTTTGTCTTTTGTATATTTGTACATGCCTTGCCCGATTTTCTAGTGGTTCTAGTGACCGGTCACACAAAAAATCTTGTCTTATTTTCGGCTATTCTCCCCTTCCTGATGTTTAATATTTTGTCGAACTTGCTCTCGTTATGCTGCTGAACGTTATGCTCGTATCGCTCCAGTTAGTGTATTGTTCCCATATTTTTAAAAAGTAACGAGTAATTAAAGTAGTCCGTTACCAATGTTTTGTAACGAAATTACATTACAAATTACTTCCGAAAAAAAGTAACGTGGCAATTACAAAATTACTTGAAAAAGTAACGGATTACTTCCCAAGTATGCCTTTCCCGATTGCTCCGCCCGCGTTGACCTTCAAGGCGCTTACAAGGAAACGCCTTCAGTCGGAAGCGGGACTCAATTTGCGGGATTGAAGCTTTTGTTCAAGGATAAACCATGTATTAAAGTTTATACGCATTGACGTCAAAAGCAAGTATCTGCTTTAAACGAGTGACAAGATAAAAAAAAAGTTTGTGAACAATTATGTGGTTTGTTCTGTCAATCGCGTAACCTAACGTTTAACTTTTGAAATGTTACGAAATTTAGACAATGGTTGGCTCGAGAGTGAGACGCTCATATTGTTTGTATTTCTGTCGATTGTTTTAATGTTTTTGTTTTTTTTTCAAGAACACGGATTGTTTCCAGATGGCTATAATTTTGCTGCAGTTTTTTGGTATTCAGGCGAAGAGCCTGGGCCTTGCTGTTTGCTTGGTTAACGCTAAAGGTCACCGCTTAACTGGCAGCCGAAGTCAGCACTGTTATGTTTCTTCCGGAGATTTGTTCTCACACTACCCTGATAGAAATGTTGTTCTTCTCCGCGCTTTTTAATTGGCCTTGATCAGAAATGTGTACACGCATCTAAAAGAACCCACCAAATTCCCAAATAAAATATTGGTTTATTGCTTAAGGGTGTGATTTAGACATTGATTTCTTTGTTTATACCATAATGTAACTTTGCATTATGTGCTGAAAACGTAACGTGGAGAATGGCTGTTCTTGTAGAGAAGTGAGTGAAAAATAACGATACTCATTATTGTTTAGCTCGGAGCCACATATGTTATAGCTGGCATAAGAACAAATGGTCGAGTAAGTAGGCTACGAATCTTGTATGGTTTTCAATAGCCCATGGTCTATGACCGTTCTAAAAGCCTCAACATCGTCGAAACAAAATGCATAGAAATCCATTCAAATATTTTCCAGACCATTGGATGGGGTTTATCGAATTATTTCATTTATTATACTAGAATAGGTAAGACAATAATTTTATATTATTATTTTAGAACATTCGCGTACCCGTGGGAATATGACCCCATACGCATTAATTAAAACGGTGCTCTTCAATTTATCAAAATCTTTAAAATTTTTGGCACAATTACCAGTTACTAAAAAAACATTTTTTTTAAGCCCATATTTTTTTTCTTGACTAGTGTCAGCTGATTCGCCTTTCACTTTGCTCGATCAATTTTCACGCCCTATAAGCAGGAAGTTAAACTCTGCAAACATTGCGCATGCTTGCTTCGGAATTGTTTCGAGTTGGACATTTATGAGTGATCTTGGTAGTACCGAATACAGTGCCCTCAAAACCTGGCTTTTAAAAAATATACGTCGAAAAGATATCCCGATATTCGTATTATCTTTAACTCCCCTACTTCGGAAATGTCAGCTCAGAAGGACCATGTGCCATTCTATTATTTTCCGGGGGCATCGGTCCACATTTGCGGCTTCTCTTTCTTTCCTTTCATAGCTGACGCGCGTCGTAAGAAACGTTGTTTAGCGATCACCGGCTGCAGAAATATCGGGATCTGCGGACACGTAGTATTATATAGAAAGAGCCAAAAGTAATGGAGCAAAGTTGATTTACAAATCGACGTGCTAAATATTTACTTTCCCAACATCGCCACCGTGAAGAAGGAACCAGCCCTCGTTCAATGATGGCGAGATATAAAAAAAAAAAACTAAAATACAATTATAAAATTACAAAATTACTTTAGGTAAAGAGGTATTCAAATACTTTACTTGATTATGTTCGACTGAGAAAAGGAATTCGACATTCACTCCAACAGCATCCCTTACCTCTCCGTGATCATTTCCTGAAGTCACGTGAGTTTTGCGCCTTGCGATACGATTTTCGCGTGTGTGTTAAATTAACCAGTATACAACACGCATAGCTTTAAGCCTTGATGGGCGCAATGCATTGACACAGGTTACCGCTGAAAAGTAGATACTTGGTTTATTTCTAGCGTGAAAGTCAAAATGCCAATCTAACGTTACAATTTATTTCTAGAAGCGAACTAGTTTAAAAAGATACTGAAGTGGCGCCATTTTTTCCTCGCGCTGCAGATCCGAGGGGTCGTGGGCTCGATCCCCACCTGCGCCCGTTTCAATCTGGAATAGCATCGTACTGGCGTGCGGTCGTGTATCACTACAGTGTAATGCCCGTTAAAGATCATAGAGGCTAGGCCAGACATCCACTGCGTCTGACTAACGTTCTGCTGTCTAAACATGCACACAACACAATACCTTCGTTAGTTTTTTTTTATTATTATAATGCGATTAAATGCAAAGGTGCGAGCGAGCTGCACAAGAATGACGAAATTAATCCCTGGAGAGGGGGAAAAAGATGGACAAAGGACAAACATAAATCTCCAAAGACAGCTAGGTGACTGGTGCGCGACCGAAAAACTCCGCCTGGTCCGGGTATCGAACCCGGGACCTCTGATAAAACCCGTTTGCTCTACTGACGTCTATCCCCTGGTTAGCTCAGTTGGTAGCGCGCTCCACCGGAGGTGAAGAGGTCCCGGGTTCGATGCCCGGACCATGCGGATTTTTTCGGTCGCGTACCAGTCACCTAGCTGTCTTTGGAGATTTATGTTTGTTCTTTGTCCCTCCTGTTCCCCCTCTTCAGGGATTATTTTCGTCATTAGTTTTCTGCTAACGTTTTACTAGGGCAAAAAAATGTCTCTATTTATTTTTCATTTTTTTCTTACATGGGACAAGTTGCTTTTTAATGTGCCTGTCGTCACCGCCTGATTGCTTGTTTGGTGTTGGTGCAGTGCCATCAGGGGCCGGGCACTGTATTACCCTAGAGCAGGTGTCTCAAACTCATTTGGGAGTGCGGGACAGATAGCCCTTCCTTTCCCTCCCCCCCCCCTCCCCAAAGGGTGGAGGGCCCACGAAGGGGGTGCGTCTCAGTAAAAGGAAACTCAACATTTTAGTGGATTTCACGTTGCAAAGTAGCCGAGATCTCAGTGGCACGTTTAAGATTTCCTACACAAGCAACCTCGCGCTCTCTGCTTTCCGTAAACTCTCCGTTTGAACAATGACATCTTTCGCTTTGATTTCTTTTTACGACTTCTTTTGGCTGATTCGTGGAGGGATGACGAGATTTCATTTGACACCGAGCTGTTAACGTGTTTGACGACACACACACACTTTGTGTGTGTGTCGTATTTTGTTTACCTCCAGTCTCAGGGTTGTGTTATGCCTAAAACTTGTCGTTTGCACCCTGACTTTGCACTCAACGTGATTTCATTTTTTAATAGAACCAGAGAGCAAGCAGACTGCTGTCGCCGTGTAGTTGCATGGATTCACTCGAAAATTAAACAAATTCAGCATGTCTAAAAAAGACAGTTTAAACGACACTTTTCGCTCACCTCACACTTTATATAGCGAATTATAAGACAATTGTTTTAATTGTATTTGTTCACTGCTAGAAACTCGAGCTCCTGGCTTTATCTTTGGAAGTTACTCCCGCTGAGTAATGATTAAAAAGCGAAACGAGACGACGGACACAGAAGAAGACACCGACACAGCGCAACTTACAACTGAACTTTATTTCCGTTGCTACCCAGTATATATTACCGGCAACAGCACAAACAAGTTGGAAAAGATATGCAGACAAACATCATTGGTTATACTCCAGTTTTCACAGATTGTACTGTACTAAACAAAAACAGAAACAAAACCACACGGAAAATACTGGAGGCTCGAGAAATTGCTAGATTCGGGCTGCAAGGTGTCAGCGCGCCCTCTTTATCTTTGTCCGATGAAGAATTGCGGTTTCTTGACCAAAGATGACTAGTTTTGGGGGGTGCAGATGAGTGGTGCAGGAGTTTTAGCCTTTTTATGATTTTTACGATGTGTATCTTTATATCTTTCCGAACTTGTTTGTGTTGTTGCCTGTAATTTATACCCAGCTGCAGCGGAAATAAAGTTCAGTTGTAAGTAGCGCTGTGTCTGTGTCTTCTTCTCTGTCTGTCGTCTTGTTGCGCTTTTCAATCATTATGAATCACCAACTTGCCCAACTTTCTACCCTCGCCTGCTGAGTAACTTCCGACTCAGCAAATTCCACCCCAGCAACTTGAGAAAAAGCTGAGAATCAAACAAAAGTACAACACAATATACTCAGTGCCAAAAAGGAAAAAAAAAATATGCGAGTGTCTTGATCATTTACGCTCAATTTGGAGCACATTTACGCTCATTTTCGAGCATATCTTCGAGCAGATTTACCCGAGCGTAAATGATCGACGACACGAGATCATTATTCATCACGCATATACGCCTCGCAAGTGGGCTCATTTTCGTCATCTGTGCATGAGAAAGGAGGTAGCGGTGGCGTCAGAACGCCGAGCCCTGATTCACTGATCGCGACCCCCTGTCTGAGCATCGTCTGCTCCTTTGCAACGTCGTCTGCTCGCAGCGTCGTCTGCGTCTGTCTTACCTTTCCTGCGACTTTCGGAAGTGCAGATGTTTACAAGCGAGCTCGACTTCGCCTTTCAGAGAGGGCAGACGAAATAACTCGAGCGGTACGCTGTTTTTGTCTAACAGCTAGCAGACGCGCATCAAGGAGAGAAGTCAAAGTACTCACTGGCGAGGTGTCCCGAGGCGCCGAGGTTTGTTTGCTAAGAACCGAGAGTGTCCGCAAGCTCCCTCCCAAATACTTTTACACTCCTCCGGATGCTTAGCCAACTCCGAATTTGCTGCATTATTTTTAACATTCCTTTTGTGTTCTGTTAAACGATCGTTCAAACACCAAGAGGTTTGGCCACATACTAACCACACGCCAAAGGAATCTCATACACCACGCCTACGCTACACGGCACCGACTTTTCCCTATGCGCCTTCTGACAGCCCCTCTGAACCGTTTCAAAAGGTGTCAATCTATCTAACCTAAAATCCGTGCTGAATACGACATCCACGCCAAATTTTTTTTGCACATGCTCTAAGATTGTGGGACACCGCGTGACAATACGGAACCACAGCGTACCTATTCCTGAATTCTTGCGTCTTCCCCTTTTTCTCCCTGCACTGCCGGGCAATCTGCCTTTTGATGTACACTTCCCCATATCCTGCCATTACCAGTCTTTCCCACTGGTTTTTTAGTGCCTCCGGTCCGAAATGCATGCATGATCTCACCACAGCATTACCAATCAAAGATCTGACTACCCCGGCTTTTACATTTTTCGAGTGACAGCTACTCTTTGACAAAACCGGTTTTGGGTTTACCTTGCCATACTCCCAACAAAGACCTCGTTCCAAATGTAAACGCAGGTCGAGAAACTGCAGGACCTCGCCCCTTGGCCTCTCTATATAGTCTGTATAGGTTCGTCTGTAGCGCCTTTGTTAGCGGAAATTTACTTAAACACGGTGGACCAGCAAGTGTATGACAGGGTAGAAGAGTTGTCTCCAAAGTGTTTTGTGAAAAGATTTGTGGATGATATTTTAGTTTGCTCTGTTCAAGAAGGGTTGGACCATGTTTTAGAACAAGTAATAAGGTCAGCGGCGCCAGAGTTGAGACTCACGATAGAGAGGCCAAGGGGCGAGGTCCTGCAGTTTCTCGACCTGCGTTTACATTTGGAACGAGGTCTTTGTTGGGAGTATGGGAAGGTAAACCCGAAACCGGTTTTGTCAAAGAGTAGCTGTCACTCGAAAAATGTAAAAGCCGGGGTAGTCAGATCTTTGATTGGTAATGCTGTGGTGAGATCATGCATGCATTTCGGACCGGAGGCACTAAAAAACCAGTGGGAAAGACTGGTAATGGCAGGATATGGGGAAGTGTACATCAAAAGGCAGATTGCCCGACAGTGCAGGGAGAAAAAGGGGAAGACGCAAGAATTCAGGAATAGGTACGCTGTGGTTCCGTATTGTCACGAGGTGTCCCACAATCTTAGAGCATGTGCAAAAAAATTTGGCGTGGATGTCGTATTCAGCACGGATTTTAGGTTAGATAGATTGACACCTTTTGAAACGGTTCAGAGGGGCTGTCAGAAGGCGCATAGGCAAAAGTCGGTGCCGTGTAGCGTAAGAGTGGTGTATGAGATTCCTTTGGCGTGTGGTTTTAAGTATGTTGGCCAAACCTCTCGGTGTTTGAACGATCGTTTAACAGAACACAAAAGGAATGTTAAAAATAATGCAGCAAATTCGGAGTTGGCTAAGCATCTGGAGGAGTGTAGAAACTGCACAACGGATTGGTCTGGAACGGATGTAGTTGTTAAGGAAATCAACGATGTTAAAAGGGTGGTAAGAGAAACAATGGACCTTTTCCGAGAAGCGTTCTGCGCACGCGCGAGCGCCCGATGCCAAGCGGCGGAAGTCGGTACCAGAAATCGAGGAAATTCGGAAGGACGCTGTGAATCAACGAGTAGAACGCGTAATTTCAGCATACATATAATTGCGTTACACAAAAAAAGAAAGTGGACGGAAAGCAAAACACGACGTCTGGATGGACGCCACCGATGCCCCCCTTTAAAGTCGCGTTGGGCACGCGCCGCTGCTCAGAGAGCGAAGAAACTGGTAGCGTAGCTCCCATTATCAATTGGTAGCGCAGGTAGGTCACTTCCTCGATTTTTAGTTCGTGCAGCCACCGCCTGGTGTCGTCGGTATGTGGAAAAGGTCCATTAGGATTAGATCGTTGGGAAATTGCATTAGTCAACCTTCCATGCAAATAGGGAACCGCTGCAAGCAATTTTTACAGTTTTAAGAGTTTTTTTTTTTTTTGTAGTGTTTGGTGTGTATTGTTTGTGGGGGTTATTTTGGAGGTGACCTGTTTTGAGTGGGTTGTTGGTGTGGGCTGTTGTCCTGTTTAATGTGAGGACACAAAAGCGTTGATTGAAGTCTTTGTGTGCCATATCTTCTGCTAGAACATTTTAACTTGGAAACGTTGGGAGTGTCCGCTTCTTTTGTGATAGAGTGGAACTTGTAAAGTCACGGTGCAGAGGACAAGTCGTGTGTGATTGGTTGATGACGACGAGAACGAACTATATAAGTGGAGGTTGTTGAAATAAACTTGTAGCTGAGTTTGAGACCTGTCCGTTTTTCTGTTACTTTTGCTCTTCTAAAAAAAAACCCAGTCTCAGGGTAAACGACGAAATGGTTGTTTGTGTTGTTGCCTGTAATTTATACCCAGCTGCAGCGGAAATAAAGTTCAGTTGTAATTAGCGCTGTGTCTGTGTCTTCTTCTCTGTCTGTCGTCTTGTTGCGCTTTTTAATCATTATGAATATATATAGTAATAAGAAAAGTTATTTGTTTAGTCTTTCATTTAATCATTTCTGGGGACGGAAGCTTCCTGAAGAAGCCACACGTCAGGAAACTTATAAGGCCAGCTGTCAATGCCTCCAGTTCGAAGTAACAAAAGGTTTTTTGTTTAGTCGTTCATTTCATTTGTAGTGGGATAGAAACTACCAAAAAAGTCACAGGTCAGGACACGTATGAGGCCAGCTGGTAAAGCGTCAAGTTAGAAATAACAATAGTTATTTGTTTATCGTTCATTTGTTTTTTTAATGTTATATTTTATTTCATGACGTCCACAAATTGTGTCAGGGCACATTGAAGATATGGACCATTTAAAATCATGTTTAGGTCGCCCTCACTCACCCTCACCCTCACAGCCACACTCACCTAACCCCCTCACTCACCCTCACGCTCACAGCTACACTCACCTTCAGCCCCTCACTCACCCTCATCCTTACAGTCACACTCACCTTCACCCCTTCACTCACCCTCACTGAACCTCACGGCCCTCACGTTCCTTACGCACTCATGGCCGTCACGCCCCTCACGCACTCATCGCCCTCACGGCCCTCACGCACTCATGGCCCTCACGCCCCTCACCGCCGTCACCACCCTCACGCCCCTCACGCACTCATGTCCCTCACGCTACTCACCGCCCTCATGCCCCTCACGCACTCACCGCCCTTACGGCCCTCACGCACTCATAGCCCTCACGCCACTCACCGCCCTCACGCCCCTCACGCACTCATGGCCCTCACGCCACTCACCGCCCTCACGGCCCTCACACCCTTCACGCACTCACCACCCTCACGGCCCTCACGCACTCATACCCCTCACGCCCCTCACGCACTCATGGCCCTCACGCCACTCACGCCCTCACGGCCTTCACACCCTTCACGCACTCACCACCCTCACGGCCCTCACGCACTCATACCCCTCACGCCCCTCACGCACTCATGGCCCCCACGCCCCTCACGCCCTCACGGCCCTCACACCCTTCACGCACATCACCGCCCTCCACGCACTCATACCCCGCAGCCCCTCACTCACTCATGGCCCCCACGCCCCTCACGCCCTCACGGCCCTCACACCCTTCACGCACTCACCACCCTCACGGCCCTCACGCACTCTTACCCCATCACGCTCCTCACGAACTCATGGCCCCCATGTCCTTACGCTCTCACGGCCCTCACACCCTTCACGCACTCACCACCCTCACGGCCCTCACGCACTCATACCATCACGCCCCTCACGCACCTCATGGCCCTCACGCCCCTCACCGCCCTCACGGCCCTCACACCCTTCACGCACTCACCACCCTCACGGCCCTCACGCACTCATACCCCTCACAGCACTCATGGCCCTCACGCCACTCACGCCCTCACGGCCTTCACACCCCTTCATGCACTATACCACCCTCACGGCCCTCACGCATCATACCCCCTCACGCCCCTGACGCACTCATGGCCCCCACGCCCCTCACGCCCTCACGGCCCTCACACCCTTCACGCACTCACCGCCCTCACGCACTCATACCCCTCACGCCCCTCACGCACTCATGGCCCCCACGCCCCTCACGCCCTCACGGCCCTCACACCCTTCACGCACTCACCACCCTCACGGCCCTCACGCACTCTTACCCCTCACGCTCCTCACGAACTCATGGCCCCCATGCCCTTACGCTCTCACGGCCCTCACACCCTTCACGCACTCACCACCCTCACGGCCCTCACGCACTCATACCACTCACGCCCCTCACGCACTCATGGCCCTCACGCCCCTCACCGCCCTCACGGCCCTCACACCCTTCACGCACTCACCACCCTCACGGCCCTCACGCACTCATACCCCTCACGCACTCATGGCCCTCACGCCACTCACGCCCTCACGGCCTTCACACCCTTCATGCACTTACCACCCTCACGGCCCTCACGCACTCATACCCCTCACGCCCCTCACGCACTCATGGCCCCCACGCCCCTCACGCCTTCACGGCCCTCACACCCTTCACGCACTCACCACCCTCACGGCCCTCACGCACTCATACCCCTCACGCCCCTCACGCACTCGTGGCTCCCACGCCCCTCACGCCCTCACGGCCCTCATGCACTCATACCCCTCAAGCCCCTCACGCACTCATGGCCCTCACGCCACTTACCGCCCTCACGGCCCTCACACCCTTCACGCACTCACCACCCTCACGGCCCTCACACACTCATACCCCTCACGCCCCTCACGCACTCATGGCCCCCACGCCCCTCACACCCTCACGGCCCTCACACCCTTCACGCACTCACCACCCTCACGGCCCTCACGCACTCATACCCCTCACGCCCCTCACGCACTCATGGCCCCCACGCCCCTCACGCCCTCACGGCCCTCACACCTTCACGCACTCACCACCCTCACGGCCCTCACGCACTCATGCCCCTCACGCCCCTCACGCACTCTTGGCCCCCACGCCCCTCACGCCCTCTCGGCCCTCACACCCTTCACGCACTCACCACCCTCACGGCCCTCACGCACTCATAGCCCCCCTCACGGCCCTCACGCACTCATACCCCTCACGCCCCTCACGCACTCATGGCCCCCACGCCCCTCACACCCTCACGGCCCTCACACCCTTCACGCACTCACCACCCTCACGGCCCTCACGCACTCATACCCCTCACGCACTCATGGCCCCCACGCCCCTCACGCCCTCACACCCTTCACGCACTCACCACCGTCATGGCCCTCACGCACTCATAACCTCACGCCCCTCACGCACTCATGGCCCTCACGCCACTCACCGCCCTCACGGCCCTCACACCTTCACGCACTCACCACCCTCACGGCCCTCACGCCCTCACACCCTTCACGCACTCATGGCCCCCACGCCCCTCACGCCCTCGTACCCCTCACGCCCCTCACGCACTCATGGCCCTCACGCCACTCACGCCCTCACGGCCCTCACACCCTTGACGCACTCACCACCCTCACGGCCCTCACGCACTCATACCCCTCACGCCCCTCACGCACTCATGGCCCCACGCCCCTCACGCCCTCACGGCCCTCACACCCTTCACGCACTCACCACCCTCACGGCCCTCACGCACTCATGGCCCTCACGCCACTCAGGCCCGCTTCAGATGGGGCAATTTCGCCCGGAAACTTGACGTCGCAACACCAGCAACACGGGCCGCCCGCGTTCACACGCAGCAACCAATTGCTGCAATTTGCCATCATCATCATGAAATTTTATTTTTCTTGCACTATTTAGACACAATTACGCGCTATAAAAGTGTTTTTATGCATTTAAATCTCGTTAAGACTACTAATGCATCTTTCTGAAACAGTTTATTTCGAAAAACGAGCAATTTCAAACCAGATCCAAGTCTCTTGTTGTCATCACCACTGGCACGAGGTATCATGTGAAAATATCGCGTCCCTGATTGGATGAAGCCGCTTCAAACGTCTTCGAATTGCTCCAAGTTGCTCACTTGTTTCGAGCCGGACCCGATCTCTGAAGGTTAGTGAGGGCCCTCATGAGTGAGGTTTGCCGAGGTATGCCAGATTCCCCGAGAATTGCTGCGTGCCACCAGATCCTCACGCTCTAAATCTGCGACCGGGCGCTCTATTAGGTAGCTTCCGTCTCACACAAAGAACAGGATTTGTCTTATGTGCGGGCCAGCTGTTGATGCCTCAATTAGTTAGTATTAAGAAAAGTTATTTGTTTAGTCATTCATTTATTGAGTTCTGGGGCGGAAGCTGCCTAAAAAAACCACACGTCAGGACACGTATAAGGCCAGCTATCAATGCCTCCAGTTCGAAGTAACAAAAGATTTTTATTTAGTCGTTCATTTCATCTCTTGTAAGATGGAAACTGCCGAAAAAGTCACAGGTCAGGGCACTTATAAGGCCAGCTGTTAAAGCGTCAAGTTAGAAATAACAATAGTTATTAGTTTAGTCGTTCATTTATTTTTTTTTAATGTATATTTCATTTCATGACGTCCACAAATTGTGTCAGGGCACATTGAAGATATGGACCATACAAAATCATGTACAACACGGAAGCGAGGACTGAGACAATAAAAACAAAAGAAGAAGAATTTGATATATACGAGAATTTGGGGTGTATATATAGTTACTGAACCCCGCATTACCTCTGTAACTCTCTAGAAGATTATTCTCTCGAAGCTTCTTGTCACATTCTTGGTGCTGTCTGGTGAAGGGTTCTCGCACACCGAAAGCCAAGAGCAACAGAAACTTAATTTGCAGGTCACAACTTGCCTAAAATGTTTGCACTCTTTTTCACACCAACGTTACTAGTGCTTGTCCACGGTGAGTCTTACATTCCGTATACCTTCGCCTAAAGAGCATATTCCATATCTCACTGCAATTAAACACAATGAAATGATTCGGAGCTGGAGGATATTCAAGGGAGGGGGGGGGGGGGGGAGGGGGGGTTATATAGGGAATGGTTGCACTAGGTACATGATCAAACAAGTATATTATCTAAACATCGCTTGCAACAACCATGCGAGGTGTTTTTTTTTTTTTTTTTTTCAATAATGGCAGTTTTCAATAATGGCAGAAAACTGGCAAAAAGCAGTTTTCTCACATACTTAAAACTACAACAGCGATAGCATGTTTTTGAAAAATGCTATGTTGTTCTGTCGAACTCATTTGCCACTTCGACAATTTTGTGCGCATACTTGTTTTGCGAGAAGCTTAAGCAGTAACATGATTGCCACAGGTACGTTCTTGACAACGGTTTAAGCATGCATCAGCGAGCAGAGCATCCGCCAGAGGTATTCTGACCGTTTAATATGTAGCTGAGAATATCTACCGGGCTCAATAGTTGTATTTCATTTTAAGACAATGTGCACCTTTTGAAACGCAAAGGTACTTGTTCGAGAACGTAATTGAATATTTTGAAAAGGTGGTGCGCATGCGTGTGCAAGGGCATCGTACTTTGCTCTTATAGGCGCCCTGAGGAGGTTTTTGAAATCGCCTAAATATGGCAATAATTCACTCTGCTGGCTCTAAGCATCCTAGAAATGCCTAAATCATTACGATACGGCAGCCGATTTCCCTATTAAAAAAGCTATCAAAGATCGCAGCACACCGAGGTTATCTCCGGCGACGTGATCAGGAGCATGTTCCGATAGTAGGAGCCACTGTCAGCCAATAGCAAGCGAAGGATCCTCGCTGCTCCGGCGGTGGAACCGCGGAATGATATTTAGAATGCGCGCTGCTCTTTTCCCATACAGCCCGGACCATACGATTCAACCCAGCGAGCGCGAGCTCGAGAGCTGACGACCGGACACATCACTCCAGCGGAAAACAGAAGAAAAAAACAAACAAACAAACATAGTGCACTGTTTTTGAGACGATTGTTGCTATATTATTTTTCCTCTCCACAAAAAAATTTAAAAAAATTTTCGATTACTCTTATTATAAATTTCATCATCTACAAGAGCGCATCGTTAGTATTTAAAAATTTCTGGGATGCTTAGAGCCCTCAGAGGGAGCTATCGTCATATTTAGGCAATCTCGGAAACCTCCTCAGGGAGCCTTTAAGCGCTTTGTTTCAATGCAGCTATTCTTGTGAGTCATGCCCACGTTGCAAATTCGGAACGAAAATTTTATTGTAAATAGATTATACGGGATTGCTCGAAGTCTTTGATCCAATAGACCGTATGCGAAATTGTTCCAACGTCTGGCAACACTCTAGGCGCTGTCATCTTTGTTCCGCGGAGGTTCCTCTTCTGTTTGTTAATTGCGTAGCGTTTTTGGTAACAATCGAGGCCTACTGCTTACCATAATCCATCCCCACCCACACCTGCGAGCTAAGGTTAGTTTTGTTTTGCGCTCTTCTTGCCCATCTATGAGCTCGTCTGCCGCCGATCGCTAGTTTCACGCCACAACCAGCATGGCAGACGTACACTTCAGCTCGAAATTTGGCTTTGAATGCCGGCACAGGCACGGGCGCCTGATTTTCGAAAGCGCTTTTTCTGCCGCGAGTGCTAGTGCGAGCGAAGGATTTTTAAGAAGGGCCATAGCCTCCTCTATACTCACAGAGCCTGACGGTTCGACGACGGAGCCTGTAGAGTGCCCCGTCGCGAATATTGGAGCGCGAGGATCCGGTAGCACAGAGCATTTCTCGGCGAGCCTCGTGTTCAGCGCACAGCTTTTGCAGTGGTGAGAACCCGAAACATGGTTTTCAAACCCGACGAGAAAAGAAGCGGTAGCCCGAGGAACGCGAGAAGCATGAGCGGACATTCCATCGCTCGGAGAAAGTGTGTTTCGGCGTCTCGCCGCAGCGGGGCGCCCCTTGCATGACTCTTGTCTGCCGCTCTGCCTTTTCACTTTTGGCGGCCATGTCACGTGACGATCTGCCAGGCTTTGTGAGTATTCGCAACTCCAGACCGCCGCTGGTCCTCTCGCGGACGAACGGACAACCAGAGGAGAGGGGACGGCAGCGGCGGCGGCGGCGCAGAAACGGAGGCAGGGACTGTCGGCCTTGATGAGTGAAGCCGTTTTAACGAAAAAAGTGAGCTCGTTAAAATATAAATTTTCGTGCTTCGCTTTGCAACAGCGTTGCACGAAGGACCGGGATGTCTAATTTCATTAGGGACTTTTCGTATATCGCATACGCTGCGGATTTCTGGTCTTGTGCATGGCCGCCAGCTCAATCTGTGCTCAACGTGACGGCGGCAAAAGCTCCCACTAATAATGTCGAGTTCTGTAGTACGGTCTACGAAAAGTCTATTCTTTGCCATGAGTGGGAGAAAACTCGTCACGACTCACGCAACGGTATGTCGTGCAATAGACATCGGGAATGGGTTCGTGTTTCAAGGCCGTTACGAGGAACATGACCCTTTATTCTAAGCACTTTAAAAAGACAGAATACCCGTACTTGCTTTCAGGTAATTACGAAGCAAATAAAAAAAATTCTCGAAGCATTTTAAGCGCGTCTGTGTTAGCCAGCCGTTCGTGACGAGAGCTTAGAACGGGCAGGTTTGGCGAGAGGGGCTGCAACGTTGCAAATAACACGGTACAAAAAATGTACCGTATATTAAAATATTTATTTTTGATAGAGCAATAAATAATACCCCTAAACACGCCAATTATGTTACTAGGCAGTTTTAGCATAGCATACGAAACCGCTATAAACTTCACTTGGACGTACAGCGCACTGTCGTTCATCCGACGCTACCAACTTTCAGGAGCGGCTTGATAGCCGAGTTCTAAAACTGATTAAAATAGATTAAATAAGTGTAAATGACTGTTAAAAAAATGTAATCGGGGTTTTCTTGGTTCTAATGCAAAACCTCTGAGGTTTTTTTTTTTTTTTTTCGTACTCTTTGATGCGTACTTTAGCTTTTTAATATCTTATATCGCACCGTCATCGAGCCTCTCGTAAAAGTTGGGGCCGTCAGTTTGACGTCAGTGCGCTGCACGGCGAACTGAAGTTTTGGGGTGTCGTATATGTGACAAGGGGTATAAGGATTACAACCCTTTTATTTTAGAGTGAAGAGCACGGCAACGTTCCTGGCGCGCACTGAAAATGGTACTTCAAAAGCGCAGCGCGAGCATCCGGTTGTAAAGCTGCACCGCACGGTAGCCTGCGGTAACAAACTTTCTATAAATAACCATCGAGCATTTTGATCACGTGTTGCAATACACTAAAACAGAGGCGGTGAGCAGCGAGTTGTGAGCCTGTGACCCGAAGACACCAATCCTGTGAACCCTTCCGAAGCTTGACGGTCGCCGTTCGCGGCTCACTTTTTAGAGCACTAATGGCCAGGCAACGCGCAAACACGATATCTTCATCACCCTCACAAATATTCTGCCACAAACAGTGCCGTGGCCGGTGCCTAAAACGCGCTCGCCCACCACAAAGCTTCGCAAGTTCAGGTTTCTGCAACTTTTAAATATCAGCATGCTCGTTTTCCTAACGTGCATCAATATCTCCGTCACCTGTTATATGATCCCTCCCTAACCGCTTCGCATTTGTAGACGAATAAATCCTTTTTAACGCGCTGACCAGCGTCAGCGAGGAGGCGCACGGCAAATACTGGAGAATCTATCCCCGTCTCTTCCGCCATCTTGGAACTACCACCCCGCCACCTATAGGGCGTTGGTGTTGCGAATAGAGGAGGCTATGGAAGGTGCGCATTCGCACGCTGGCCTTTGTCAGCGCCGACGCCAACCGGTGAGACGGAGCATGTTCTTCGGTGCGTCACTAGATGGCGCTGTGCACTTCGCATATGGTCAAGGGGGATTTATAGCCTCACTTTCTTTTCAGTACGGAGTGAATATAGTTTTCACATTTAAATATTCTAAGCTTAAAGGGTAAGACAAAATGGCTAGGTGGCGTAAGCTACCGCCCGATCCAAAGGGCTCAGCCGTATTCATCCATCCATCCATTCATGGTCTATTGCTTTTGCCACTGTATCCGAGGAAACCAATTTGTTTGTCCTAGAATCCGAATGGTATTTAAATTGCCTGCAGCTCTTCAAGAACCTCGAATCGTGTACCCAAGCATCATTGAGGGGAGATCGTTGGACGATAAAAAAATAGTCCGCATCGACGAGCATTTAGCCCTGCACCTCACAAAGAGTTCATTCGTCGCCGACGAGCTCGACGTGTCTCTGATTCGAGACGGCAAAGAAGTAAAGCAAACGGTGAGACACCTTTTCGCACGAGCTTCGAAAAGTTCAGCGTCACTGGCTGCACCTTCCTGCAGTTATGCAATCCAGATTATCTTATACTCCCGCTTGTGACTGCCTGTTCCGAACATTCTGTCGCCGACATGCACGCTTCATACGGCCCATGAGCCCTAACTTCGTGCTTTGTATTAAAGGGGTACGGAAACAAAAATTGAAATATTCAAATTTCGTTCGGAAACGAGTCAAGCATGACGGATAATAACCGTAAATGATAATCGGACGTTTGTATTTTGAACGACTGGCTGTATTTTTTGTTCCAAACGGTGCACTCGAGCAAACGCTCGAAGAGAAGCGAACGGAGAGCGTGATGCGTCATGGGATATCCGACGCAAACAAAAACAAAAAGAAAAGATTTCCCGCGTTTGTGAAGTAGCAAGGCTGGCGTGGTTATGAGCTTTGCCGTTGGTGGCGTTGTCAGCGTTGTGGTGGTGTCAATAGCGAGTTTTAGTAGACCGCGTTTCCCCCTCTGCTAAGCCCCTCCGCTACCCGGAACTCTACAGCCAAGGCCATCGGCGCACAGGCGCAGTGGCGGTTTCTTCGTAGCGGAGGGCTAGCGGAGGGGGAAAGACGGTCTACTAAAACTCCCTAATAGCGTCAACGGGTTACGACAGAGCCGTTCGAAGTACACGTGGGGTGACGAGCGTGTGGCTGGCGCAAAGAGCACGTAGCTTCCACAGCACTGTCAGCATAGGGCCTGAACGGGTTGGGGAAAGCAACCTTTGTCCGGGTTTTGAGCGACTGATTAATCGTCTTGGGGGAGAATGGCTGTATCCGGGTGCACAAACGAGAATCCGAGAAAGAGGGGAGTCCCTCCTTTCCGTCTTCTTGGACTGTTTAGTTCAATGCGCGATTTGTGAGTTGAGGAGGAAAGCTAAGAAGGAAAATGTTGAAATTTCAAAGAGCGGCGCTGCTCCGATGGAATTTGCTACGTCATGACTACGTAGCAAGTTCCCCAACGTTTCTAGGTTAGCTCCCAATAGGCTCCGCATGCATCCACCAGATGCACATTGAAAGATCGTTTAATTAGATTTAAAATTAGTTTGCTCGTGCCTTTCAACGCAAGACTGGTGTTTTTGAGGTTATGCTGCAACATGCAACACATTAAAGCTAAAAAATGAGCGCTGGAATTTTGTTTCCCTACCCCTTTAAAGCGGCGTACTGACAGCGGGCGTTCACGCCAGGCATCTTTCAGACCGCCAGAACAGTTATTTTATGGCAGACTTTAAGTTGTTTTGCCCACAGCTCGAGTTGACGATGACTTGCGAATGATTCCTATAGACGCTTTCAGGCAGCTGTGCATAAACGCCGCCATAACCTATCTTCAGTTTTTGTTTCCTCTTATTCCGTTCACTTCACTTGATAATCGCCACAGCAGGACAGGCTATTGCCACTTCAGGTGCTATAGTGTGTCCCTCTCCTCAGCATAGGCCTCTGTGTGGGCTCGACAACGTCCGCTCCAGTGGCTCGGTGTCTCGGTAAGGCAAGAGGAGGTCGGCAATGGCGGCTCGGTCTGGCGCGTGTTAAAAGCGTCTTATAGTCTTTGCTTGAATGGGGAATGGCGGGGCATTTCTTTTGGGAGCCCGGCCTCCAGAACGCGCTCGTTGGCTTCCGCCGTGCTTCGAATTTGCGCACGGTCGAAGGTCACGAGACGCCGAAGCGTCATCGAAGTTAGGAAGCTCACGCTGACTAGGGTCGTGTTAAGTTCCGCCCTTTTGTCACTGTCCTATTCACCGAATCTATCGCCTGTATAGACTGAAAAATTCAAGGATTAGGAGAGGGCAATGACGACCGGTAAGGTACGGCTAAAAACATCACGACTTTAATACCGCTAAAATGCACTCCGCATTAAAAGTGTGAGGAGGCTTAGACATTTTGGTTGAAAAAGAAATTTTATGGTTGTAGCTGTCAAGGCGGAAGGATCACTATAGCCTTTGCGTACAAGCGATCAGAACTGACCTGCATTGCGTTTATTTCTGGTAATCACGGAGTTGTTTTGATTTATTACTAAACAGCTATCTGGCGAAAAGATTTCGGAGTGGTTGCACGTGGACCGTGAGCGCTTTGCCGCGTTATCCTTGGAGCAAACGGACGGCTTCGTTCGAATGGTAAGCGCATTCGGGAACGAATGTATTCGGCATACCGAGGCTTCGCTAATTAGTGCTGCCGCATTTCTTTCTTTTTGTCCTCTCTTAGCGTGGATTGGTGAATGCGACGCACTCTATCCAGCCGCTGGCTGTAATGGCTCGGTCCCGGGGCGGCCCGATGCCTCACGCCGTACGTGTCGTCGAAAGATCGCGGTATCCAGGCCCCATGCATTCGATCGGTGAGAAGCCAATATGCACTTTCTTATTACAATCGCCATGGCAATTAATATACACCAACACAGTGTTTACAGACAAGCCCTCTTTGCCCACACCAGGTGTGGGCACTGCGCTTGCGCAATACCGACAGCAGCACCACTTCAGTGGCGTGACGTCAGTGAGCTGAGTTGACCTATACAAGGTCCGAGAGACACAATGGAATGCGAGTTTTCGGCCCGCATAGATAAACTACGCAACGCAAAATGCTGGAAATGTGCATGAACGTGACGTAGCGGCCGTGAAGAAGTACAAAAGTTGATAACCAGAAGGTCATCTGCATAAAAAATAAATAAACAAAAAACACAAAATTATCTATGATCCGACGTCCAATTATTTGTGCAACGAAATTTTGTATGCGCCAGTGGAATTTACTTCGATGAAGAAATACTAGAAATAAAACCCGAGTCTTTCTTTTTGACAACTGTTTGCACCAAAATAAACGACACAAGTGCCCACAATGTCATTTTGTTTTTGGTTAGGCGAATATTGGGTGTAACTTCGACGTCGGGTCAAAGAAAAAGTTTGTTTTTATCTTTGATATTTTGATTCAGGTTAACTTCATGTTTTCTAACTGTCGTATCTTCTCACCTCTGACACATTCACACCCACGTGGATATGCAGCTTCCTGCGAAACACAATTATTAATGCGGTCCTAAAAAAAAAAAAAAAAAAAAAATCTGGTTTTGTTTTGTCTCTCGGACCCTGCATATTAAAAATATACGAAGCAAGGGCGAACTCCAAAAGAGCAACGATAAGAACTCCCGAAACTCGAATGGTGAATTGTGGTCACAAAACTCGAATCAAACAATCCGATGAATAATGACAGGGCTATTTTTCTAAACTAGGGAATATTTGCGATACAAATAAAAAAATAATCTGCAAAGATCGTGACTCCGCCAAATCGTAGTGTTGGTGAAAAGCGACTAGTTATTGCCAAATATTCACACCAGGCACGTAGCCCGGGGGAGGGGGGGGGGGGGGGGCATGGGGCCCGGGCCACCCCCGAAATCTTACACTTTGCTGGGAGCTCCTCTCCCCCCTCCCCCTCATACAGCATTTTGTCATGGGCGCCCCCCCCCCCCCCAAAAAAAAAAAAAACAAATCCTAGCTACGTGCCTGATTTACATCACGGAATTCGTTATTACGGCTAAATGCAAAATTCGAGCTTAAAGTCATTTAAATTGGAATATATATATATATATATATATATATATATATAAGGAGATAACATGACAAAATACCGCGTGTATCTAAATGAATAATAGCGAATTTGTTGTCAAATCTGGGAAGGAACCCGAAGCAAAGTTTTAACGACATTAACATAAAGACGTGATTGTAACAATTGTCTTTTGTTTGTTCATATCTATTGACTTTCACTGAATGATACAATCAATTATTATTGTGTAATCCTGACCTTCATTCAAACAGGTGGCGATGACCCCAACTGGTTCGAAAAGGTTTTAATGGATCAAGGTAATATCTTGAAGTGATACTTTTAGAAATCCTCTTTGATCGAGTCCGTTGCCACTGGGAAATTCGGAAGACGTATCGGCATAGTGACGCTGAAAATAAGCTCATGTTCTCTTTTCGCGTGCCCTCGTACTATGGTGCCTTGAACGGGTCTCCGACTGGCGTGTTTACCGCGTCCTAAGAAAGTAGTCCCTCGCTTTCCCCCGATGACGTCATAGAAGTGTGATGCTGTCGCCGGTCGCGACCCTGGCGGCGTCCCAACAGCTGCGGTGGATGTGGCAGACGCCTGTTTTGTTGCGGATCGCTCTCCAGCTCGACGGTTCATGGAAACTTCGGCATCCCGAAACTTGGGACGCCACGACGACAGCGACACTCAGGTTCTCTCGTGCTTTTTGCCGGAACTTTCACGACCGACCGCCAGGGTCGCGACATCCGACAGCATGACACTCCGGCTTCTGTGACGTCATTTGTTGTAACATCGGGACCACTTTCGATGCACCGGCGGAATGTCATAAAGCCCCTCTATCTTGTAAAACGTGGCGCCATTCATTGTTCTGGAAATGCTCGAGACACGTGCCAAGTGCCACTTCTGGGAAGAACATGGCGTCTGAAATCTAGCTCAGTGCTACGCTGTGCCGCCATGATCTTCCCAAGGAGTGCACGTTGCACGTGCCTCGTGCATCGACTCGCATTGCGCTACTTTTGAATGGCACACCACTCAGAGACGCGTTTCGGGCACGAATGGAGGAGAAGGTCCACCTGCAGCGTGCTCCTTTCTACCCTCGATCACACCTGGGCATCTCGTGAGCACGCGCAGTCAATGCACACTGGAAGGCAAAGGACGCGTGCTGCAGCATATATATAGCCTCCTCTATACTCACAACAGGGGGGATCGAGAGGCCGTGCTCACAACAGGCTGAAGTTTACTTTTGCAATCTCACAAAGCCTGGCAGTTCGACGACGGAGCCGAGTGCCCGGTCGCAGATTTGGAGTGCGAAAATCTGGTAGCACAGAGCATTCCTCGGAGAACCTAATATTAAGCGCACAGCATTTGCAGCGGCGAGGACCCGAAACATGGTTTTCAAACCCGACGAAAAAAGAAGCGCTAGCGTGTTGAATGCGAGGAGCACGAGCGGACATAGCATCGCTCGGGAGAACTGTGTTTCGGCGTCTCGCCGCAGCGGGGCGCCCGTCACCGGGCTCTCCTCTCATCCGTTGTCTGCCGCTCTACCTTTTCAATTTCGGCGGCCGCGTCTCGTGGCGATCTGCCAGGCATTGTCAGTATAGAGGAGGCTATGGCTGGAGAGATGCCTCCTATACACACCTTCACCTCAAGAATCATAGAAAAAGAGTCCGACGTCTCGCGGAGCATTACAAATTCCCCCCTTTATGTGTTGAATTAAAGGAGCCACGAAACGATATCGGGTTGTAATGTTCATGAATTTGCAGAGGCGTACTGGTCTTGTACTTCGTTTCACGATAACTTGGCGAACTGGAAGCTGCGGCCCCATCGACCCAATAAGAGCCCCGGAGGAAGGCACGTGACAACACTCCATGGTCGAGGCCACGGAGCCCTCCCTACCACCCACTACCGCCACAACAACAGCGCCATCCGCGACAAAGAGTAGTTCTAGGCTTCTTTTTCTTTTAGTTGTGTTGCGGTCAAACTCTTGTGACCGCAACACTACACGACACGGAAGGAAGACGAAGACATGTTACTTTTCAACGATACTTAATATGGATCAACACTTTTCCGAGAAACACATGGCTTTTGAACGTTGTTTGAACCATCGCTGCCGAGGAATCCACAGCTTCCGCTTAAAATATGGCCCTGGCATTAGCGCCCGCCACAGATTCGTGGGTAAATTGAGCGTATGGTTGTCTCATAAACTGTTCCCGAAGAGCTCGCTACTCTATAGCGGACGGCAATGTTGCGTTGGATGGATGTTCATTCGAAGGAGGTTGGTTTCGCAGCAGACGACTCTTGACCAGCAGACGAAATCTGGTTCCTCCGGCCCTCACATTTGGCGCCGCGACACGAACACTCTCTTGACGTGGTGTCACGGGGCTCGCTCCGGCGCTCTTATTGGGTCGCGGGAGCCGTAGCCTCCGCAGTTCGCTAAGTTATCCTGAAACGGAGTATACAGTCTGGCCCAAGTGTGCTTGCACAGACCGCCACTGATTCAGAAGATCATCTGTTGCGTGGAAATTGCGAGGATAAAAGGGAACTACTTCTTTCAGTCTTGCCTTCGCAAAGCTTGATGACGTAACTGTTGGAACGAAACCACCCGCCTGATGATAGTCGGGCGCGGCTCATGGATTGGACACGAGAACTGCGTGAGCAGTCGCCTTCGGCACGTAACAATCAATGACTCGGTGGACACTCAGGTAGTGGCTCGTGTCTAAACATTGCGGTCACTAGAATAGCTGAACTCTAACAATGCCTGGAGCTTAGCACGGGTTTGTTTTACTTTGCAAACCTCAGCGCTTGGCTGTGGTTAAAGAGTTTGTCTAGACAAATTTCGTATCCAAGAAAACATTTAGACTTCATTGTCTCGGCGCATCTTCCAGGACAAATCTGAATTTTGTGTGCTTCTCTGAACGAGTAATTGTATTTTAAACTTGGCGTGCATAAACGGCGTTTTCCTCTTGATTGACTGAGTAGACGTTTATTGACGTTTCCGGTAAAAATCAGGGGCCAAACGTACACAAGTTTAGAGAATTGTGACTAGGCGGGACATTGTCGATTTACATTTTATGGTACAGCTGTGGTCCCGCCGTGCGGGGAAACGACCCCCGTTTTACCTTCAGAGCAGCGGAGACTCTGACATAACATAACGCAAAGATGGCGCCGAACTGAAGCGCCCTTCTAATTTTGTCTTCCGCTTGAGCACTATCATGTGTTTCACCCTCGTTGCTGCGGTACAAAATATTTAATGACTGAAAAAGGACTCTCGTTGTGCGCTTGTCACGCTCCAAACTTCTCCGCGAGATTTACACTGGCGAGTAAAATAGAACGCTGCGTGCGTCGGGAGCACTAGTGCTCCCACGGAAGACTCAAGGCCCCTACGCACATTAACGTTTCAGAGCGTTTGAGTGCGTTTGACTGCGTTGCGGCTGCGAGAAACCAGGACATCCCTGCTGCTAATATCGCGTGCCAAGATGAGTCCTTGAATTGGATTCCACGCTTCATACGAAGCACAGATGTGCCGGTGACTGGCTTAGGCCGGTTCAGACACTTGCGTTTGACTGCGTTGCGGCGAGAACCGAAAGCGAGTCACTGGTACATCTGTGCTTCGTATGAAGCGTGGAATCCAATTCAAGGATTCTTCTTGGCACGCGATATAAGCAGCAGGGATGTCCTGGTGTCTCGCTGCCGCAACGCAGTCAAAAGCAGTCAAACGCAACTGTGTGAACCGGGCTAAACGCTGTCAAACGCGAATCTGCGTAGGGGCCTTCAGGCATAGGATCTGACAATTGCAAGCCTGGTGTGACGTCACATTAGGCATGGGAGCGCTGCCAATGATACTTGTGAAATTTGGCATTGAGTTTCGTATAATTTTCCTTTATTTATTCCACTAAATTGGGGTGTCGTTTAATGGAATAAAAATGACCTATGTGAATAATTTGGCTCCCGCCAGGTAATCATCACAAGATCTTAAGAACTTCCGGTTTTCACCGGACAATCCCTTTAACGTTGGCGGCATAGGATAGGCACGAGGCCACGTGGCCGCTTGTTCTGGCTCCGAGTTGAGGTGATGGGCGATGTACATATTTCTAGAACTTTTTTGGCAACTGGCATTGCCTAGAAAGAAAAAAACTAAGGTAAGTTTATTCAGTCATTACGTTATGGAGTGCTTCTAAGTAGTATTCAGCGAGTGTAGGAAAATCGTTTCATGACTCCTTTAAGTTACATGCAGGGGGCATCTTAGGTTATTTTCATGCTATTCTATGAGGACGCACAGTCGAGAAACAAAGTGTCCGGATCACGGAAGTGGTGGCCGTTATGCTTCGCTGCGCACCCTGATGGCGCGGCGCCTGCTGTCTAGACCGGCGCTTGGCGCATGCGCGTCTTTCCACACTCGCAGAGATGCCGATTCTTTTGTTTCCGGCAGCCGCGTTGGGATTTTAGATAACTTGCCACGTGGCGCCACTTCAGGAAGCATGAGCACTAAATACAGGGAGCTTAATCAGCACAAAGCTGCGCCAGTAATCCGCGTGAAGAGGCAGCGCTGGCTGGCTGGCCTGGCTGGCCGCGCCTGTCATTGTGTAAGAGAGGAGGATTCGCCGATCTCGCAAGCTTACACCATTTGCTTAAACGGCGGCAACTCTCTTGCCCCCACTCCGACCCCAAGACTGAATTCCTTATTCAACTGAAACAGGAAAAAAACAAAAAAAACAAACAAAGAGCATATGTGTTCACTACTCCGTTTCATACTTAGCGTGCAACGCTGTCAAAGCTACTGGCGCGAGCGCGTGGCTTCATATATGGTTTTGCTTGCGCGAGAACGCGTGCAAATGATCAACGAGATCAAGCCCCATGCTCGCGCCAAAAGCTTTGACAGCGTTGCACACTAAGTATGAAACAGAGTATTAGCCACGTGCGCTACCAAAAGTGGTGTCGCTGCGGTCAGCTTTCCACGATTGGCCAGACCTTGGGCATATGAGCATTGTCAGATTGTCAGACGGTGTTAGTTCCGGTTGCGATGGTTCCTAGCTTCCACTGTGCTTTTGAAACACACCATCGAACTCGTCGTCGCACCTGGTGGTAAGTAGCCAGGGTAACAACTGGTGACGTCACGGCGAGGCAAATCCCAGTCGTGACGTCACGGATGGAAACCATTAGAGGGCGCCACCGAAATATCTCGGCGCTAATAGCTGACTCCTGCAAGAATAAAGCCGGGGTCACACTGCTTTATGCTTGCAGCATCACACAAAAGACAGTCTGCATACAGATTCGAACGCGAGTCACCGCGAGATTCGTACTTCGAATGGCGCATGACATTAAGTTCAAGAAGGAAACTTGGCACGCGGCGTTCGAACCACGGATATTACGGTGACTCGTATTTCCAGACTGTCTTTTGTATGAAGTATGAGCAGGGTGACCCAGGCTTAATGACCTGTAAAATTACTGTTCACTGCAATAACTTGTTCTATGCGAAGTGGTAGAGAATCGTAGAGGGACGCCACCAGCTTAGGTCGTGCACGGAGAGCATTCCACTCTTCTTTTATGCTGCTTTAAAACTGGCATTCGAATCGCAATCGCGAGGCAAGTTTCCTCGTTTTCGTCATCAAATGCGCGTGAACCGTCTTGCGAATGCAATTCAATTACCAATGTGGGGGAGGAATTATTGACACCCATGGAGCATCGGTCGTGCTACCGGCCTTTCGTGCTCAAGAATGACTTTTAACAGCCGGCACACTTCGTTTTCTTTCATAAGTGTAATTTCCAACTCCTCTTCTTTCGCAAAGGTCAAAGTAAGCCATTATATCGCATCAGAAAGCTCAACTCGGCTCCTGGCATTCTCAAATATTCCGCGACTTGCTCGATGCGAGGTGTAGTTCATGAGCATGAGCGATCATCATATCCTTCGTTATCGGGTGAAGAAAGTTACCACAAAAGCTTGCTGCGCTCGGCGAATCCTTCTCTCCCCCTGATTCACAGGCTCGACCAGCAAGGCCAGCCGGTCAGCGAGGCCCCTAAACGCTCTGGTTATACTCCGCCGCTGAGCGCAGGGAACGCAGCGGTGCGCAGCGTAGCGCAGCGTAGCACAGCGTAGCACAGAACGCGCGCCTTTTTTCACTGGGCAGCGTGCAGGAACTCGATATCTGCGACCAGTCAGTGTCTACGCTATGTCGCGTTTGCTACGCTCAACATGGCTCAACGCTGGAGTGTAACAGAGCCTTGAGCTCGGACCTCGTGCGCAGCTTGGCTCGGATGCTTCCGATCGCGGCGCCACGCGGCAGATTACCGAGATTCGCAGCGCCGCTGCCGGAAACGAAGGAATCGCCACCCCTGCGAGTATATGGAAGGACGCCCATGCTCCGAAGCGCCGGTCTCGACAGCATGTGGTGCCGCGCCACCGGAAGGCGCAGCAATGCATATCGGCCACCGCACACCTGAACCGGAAACCTTTGTACCCGACTGTATACACATTTCAAACGTCTCGGACGTCGCTTGACATCATACAAAGTACAAACATCGTTGCATCGTCCACGTAAAGGTCTGATTTAGACGTTGATTTCTTCGTTTATGGCATAATACAACTTTGAACTATGGCTAGAAATCTTAAAGTTGAGAAGGGCGGTTCTTGTAATAAACTGAGGCGAAAATAACCAGATTTATTTTTGTTTAGCTTGGAACCACAAAGTTCATAACTGGCCTAAGGACGAATGGTCGAGTAAGTATGCTACGGATTTTGTATGGCTTTCAACTACCCAGTCTATGACCGTTCTTAGAGCCTCAACATCTTAAAAACAAAGTGTATACAAAGCTGGTCAGATATTTTCCAGACCATTTGATGGTGTTTACTGTATTATTTTATTTATAACATTAAGTATATTTATTATCTGATTGACTAGGTAATGCTTTCATTTGTTCTATTTGTCCTAGAACCTGCGTTTACCGGTGGCAGTGTTGCGCTATATGCATCCAATGAAGCAGCGGTTTTTAGTTGCTTGGAATCTCTAGAATGTTTGGCAGAAGCTAGGCCCTAAAAAACAATATAAATAAGCTCACTCCTTTTTTTTTTTTTTTTGCTTGATTGGTGAAAGTTGATTTGCCTTTCATTTGGATTGATAAATTTGTAAGCCCTATGAGCAGAAAGTTAAACTGTGGGAAGATAGCGCATACTTGCTTTGGAAGTGTTATTAGTTTGACATTTATGAGTGATCTTGGTAGTACCGAACACAGCGCCCTCACAACCGGTATTTTAGAAAATACAGGACAAAAAGATATTCCGATATTTGCATTGTCTTTAACACTCCTACTTCGGAAATGTCGGCTCAGAAAGAGCAAGTGCCATTCTGATATTTCCAGGGGCATCGGTCGACATTTTCGGATTCTTATTCTTTCTTTTCATATATCTGACGCGCGTCGTAAGAAACGCAGTTTAGCGATCGCCGTCTGCCTAAAGGTCGAGGTCTACGGAGAAGTCCGATTCCGCCGAAAGAAGCAGAAGAAAAATGGGACGAAGTGTACAAATCGACGCGCGAAATATTTAATTTACAAACATCGCCACCATGAAGAAGGAACCGGCCCTTGTTCAACGGTGGCGGGACATAAAAACAAATGAAATAAAATGCAATTATGAAATTACTTTAGATAAAAATGTATTCAACTAATTTACTTGGTTATAGTCGACTGGGAAAATTGGACATTAACTCAAGCAGCGTCCGTTACCTATATATATCCGCGATTCTTTTCTGAGGTCACGTGAATTTTGCGCCTTGCGGTGGAATTTTGCATGTTTGTTTAATTAACGATTAACTATACAGCAAGTGTAGCTTTAAGCTTTGATTTATGGAATTCACTGCCACAAGTTACCATTTAAAAGTAGAAACTTGGTTTATTTCTCGCGGGAAAGTCAAAATACCACTCTAACGTTACAATTTATATCTAGGGGAGAGTTAGTTTAGAACATGACCGAAATGGTGCCCTCTTTCCCTCGCGCTGTAGATCCTCAGAGGACGTGGGTTCAGTCCCCACACCCGGCCGTTTCAATCTGGATTATCATTGTGCTTGTATGCTGTCGTGTATCCAGTGGCGTAGCCAGGATTTTATTTTGAGACGGGTTCACCGGCATTATTGCCTCCCCCCTCCCCCCCAATGACGAAGCAGGGTGAACTCGGCGGTACGGACGCTCTTGCGAAGATTATGGAGCCGCTGTTAAGATAAAACGGGTAAAGCTGCATTGCCATTTTTCAAAACGGATCAGGCTTCATTTACAGGAATACGGGCGTGGTGGCTCACTGTTCTACTGTCGTCGTAGTTGCGGCCCACCAACTTTAAAAGCTTTCCTCACAGCACACAACTGATCCGCTTTTTGAGGTACCACCGCATTACCAACGCGCGCCGGCCATATCAAACAAAAAGATAGCTATAGTGTCATAAAAAATTAAACAGCAACACAAAAAAAAAATGTGCAAAAATTAGAGTAAGCGTTTATGCACGAACACTTGGCAATATTCCAAGCCGACGATTAAAATGGCCGAGACAACGGAAGTTGAAATTTAAATGCCGCGAGTAACAAGTCGGCAACGTCACCGCTGTAACATTCCTGCTAGAAGCACGGAAGAGCATTTTAATCGTTACTTGTTCCTTCCTTTCATGGATTACTTGATCACACAGTTAGATGGGAGATTTAAAAGGCACCGGCGTACGTTGCTATTACTTTCGTCGAATTTCGCCCGCAAAGATCTTGGAAAGCGGGGCAGGTCTCGGCGCTGAAGAGTTTTTGGAGCTCTATTCAGGCCTGGTTTCAGTTCGTGAACTTCAATGTGATTTGCTCATATGGGCTGCCAAATGCAAGAGGGAGAAACGTGAAACACCCGTCACGTGTGCGCTACAGGCGGTCGCCCTCTGTCCGGAGGCCCTATTCCCAAACGTTCATCGTCTCCTCAAGACCCCAGCGACTCTGCCCGTAACAACGGCGGAAGCTGAGAGCTCGTTCTCTTCACTACGACGGTTGAAAACATACCTGAGAGCGTCCGCTTCGAATGAGCGGCTGCTCGGTCTAGCGCATTTGAATGTTCACCGCTACATTGAAGTTCATGCGGAGGACGTCCTGGATATTCTTTGCCGTGAACGCAGGCGGCTTGGCATAAATAAGATGATCGAGAGAGCCTGTAAATTGCTTTGTGAAATAACTAGTCACAGTTGATATTTTATTCGTGGTGATTTACGGCGTGCTAAAGAACGCTACTATTTTAAGGTGTTCGAGGCAGCAGAGGGGTGTACGGACGTCCCGTGGAAGGAGTTACACTATCTTTTAAATCGAAACCGTTAATCTATTTCAATTAATAAAATAGTGCGTAACGATGTTGAACTAACCGGATATTCTTTGGCGAACGCTTTTAACGAGCATTGTGCGAATACTGGAAGCGGGATTGTTACTGTAAATTCTTGTGTTTTTGATGATAGAAACAGCAGCTCGATTTTTTTTTAGATCCTGTTGTAGAACCTATAGGTAATTAATGTGATTTTACAACTTAAGAATGGTGGAGATTGTGACGTGGATGTTTTTTAAATAAGGCTTGTTAAGTATGTTGTTCATTTATTAGCGTCAGTGCTAAGGCATATATTTAATGTTTCTTTGGTTACTGGTGTTTTTTTCTAAATGGATTCAAATAGCCAAAGTGTCAGTACTACACAAAAAGGGAAGTGTAAATGATATGGGTAATTACGAGCCGCTTTTTATATTGCCAGTATTTTCTAAAGTACTTAAAAAGGTACTTCATACACGTATAACTAATTTTTAAACTAAGCATAACTTCATACCTGCTTCGCAGTTTGGTTTTATAAAGCTTAAATCTACCGAGACTGCCCTACTCGTCCAGAAAGAATTCATCGTACAAAATATTGAAGAAAAAAAATTGTAAAGTGTAAAAAAGTGTAAACGTCTTTCTTTTTTTTTATGAAGCGGTGGGTAATATGGTGTGACCAAGTAGTTTTGGAGTAGTGTGTTCTGCCGGCGACGTATCTGTTCGTGTTAACAAACATGAAACCAATTAAATCTTTTTAAAACAAAACAATAAAAAAAACTAAAAAACCTAAGCAATGCTGGTGGAAACGAAGAGAAAGAGCTATCAGAAACAGATTTACTGGGCGCCGAGCCCCGCAAATACAACAGCAGAGCAGGCATCAAAATCAAGCCGTATGCATTTACGAGTAACCAATATAGTAGTACATCTTTCAACTTATGGAATAAAAAATGACACAAATAAAAAAACGCACAAATTGTTAGAATAAATGTTAATTCGTAGAAAAATAAAACGAGGAAACATTTTTTAGATGTGATCGTCAAGACCATCATTATCGCCGAAGCTAAGTTGCTCGAGCAAATTTTTCAAGGCCCATTCTTTGACGATCCAATTACATACCTGATCCTCGTTATTGCGTCGGTGAGTTTCTTTTTGTTGTTTTCTTCTGGATAGTAATTATGGAAAGGGATAATTCTAAACTATAAGTAAAGATCTCCGTGAGTTGACATCATTCTAAAAATCACGGCGAACTGTAGAAGGATAGACCAGCGAATGACGAAACCTAAAATAACAATTATATCTAAAAAAAAAAAACGATGAGCGCATAAACCAATCCCAAAGTGAAACGTCGGAATAACTGTCTCTGCACATCCCTTTTTTTTATATAATTATTTTTTAGCTACGTCATTTTGTGTGACCCTTCCTATTGTTCGTTGTCCCTGGCAATTATCCGTGTTACGTAGAAAAGTGAACTCGAGGGCTATTTGTCATGTAATCACTATCAACTCAGAAAAAGGGCGGCTTTTTCGCACACAATGCATGCGCGAAGTAAGAGCGATAGCTGTAGGACGTTCGCGCGTCTCGGTATCCTCGCGTCGCCGTGTAAGCGCCCTAGTTTATATATATATATATATATATATATAATACCACTGATCACTATGTCTATTTGCTGCATCGCGTTTGACCAGCTCCGCCTATAGACGGGAATGCGGCCACGGTCGGCCATCGTTTTTGGTAGAGTTATATTATCTATAGCCATCATAGTAATATGGCGGACAGCGCAGTGGCGGCAGGCTGCCATAAAATAGCCGTAAATCTAGTACACTGTACCGTGGGTGATGTTTCGTGCTTGATTGAGGTTGTTCGACGAAGCAGATTCTTGAAACCCGGCGTGAACGGTAGCCTCATCTTTGAGGACCCGGCGAAAGTTCTACGAAAGCGCAGCACCGGGGGAAAGCAGCGCAGTTCGCATCGAAAGCAGACTCCGTACCGGCGTCTGCTTTCGATGCTTCTTTCGATGCGACTTTCGATGCGTGCTGTGCTGCTTTTCCCCGCTGCTGCGAGTTCGTGGAACTTTCACCGGGTCCTCAAAGATCGGGCTACCGTTCACGCCGGGTTTCAAAAATATGTTTCGTAGAACTATTTCGATCAAGCACGAAATATCACCCACGCTATTTTGATGGCAGCCTGCCACCAAAACCTTCCACAACGCTGTCTGCCATGGATGCATGATAGTGGCTGCAGCAGTTGTACTTGGCTAGAGGTAATTATAACTCTACCAAAAAGATGGCCGCCAGTGGCCGCGTTCGCGGAGCGGGCAAACGTGATCCAGCAATTGTCATAGAGATCAGTGATTCATACATAATTAGGACTTAGGTAAGTGCATTTTACACTAGATAAATGTTATCTTATCTAGACGTACAGGTTTGACACGCCAAAAGCATATCTTCTTCCGTCGACGACCAAATCTTGTAAGAACTAGAACTACTTTGCGCGGCATGTGAACATTGCGCACAAGTTCTTTTTTTTTATTGGGGTGAAAATTGGAATAGGTTGCAGCGATTGGCTCTCGCGTGTGCTTCGCGGGAAAGTAGACGCATTATGTTCCTTAGATATACCCGCGTGCCCTAAAAACAATTACTGCGTGCCCTAAAAAAAAATTACAGTGTTGTTTTGTTTACCGCAAAACTAGACTACGCATCGAAAAATGCTCATTCTCCGCCCCAATGTAGCGCTAGTAGTCCCCCTCCAGATGCCAAAGTTACAGAACTAACCGTTAATCCTTTCAAAAGTTGCAAGCAATTCTCTTAACATTTCAATGGAAAAATGGAGCCCGTTTTGGCCCGCTTTCGGTAACTGCATGGCGCCCCTTAGCTCTATGCATTCGAGAGCTCTGTCGGCCCATTTTCCCATTGAAGATTTCAGAAAATCACCCAGGACTCTTGAACAGAGTAACGGCTAGTTCTGAAACGTTGACATCTGGTTGAAACCGCTAGCATCACATGTGGGGGGGGGGGGGGGGGGGGGGGGGGGGGCGCAGAGCGAGCGTTTGAAGACGGGTTTAAAGGGCAGCTCCGCCGTCAATTTGAGCGTTTTTATCGAAACATATTTTCGGAAAGGGTACTAAAAATTTAGCCTATAGCAGCGGTTAAATCATTAAAAAAATGTTTACATAATTTATAATCGTTAAAATACGCTGAAACCGATACCGAAACTAACTTGCCACTCGACTGGTCCGCCATTTTGACGTGACGTCACATATGGTATAAACACTCGCACGTGTGCAGTTTGAGCCTGGCCAGCCTGGCAGCAGGTCACTGTTTTGTGTTCGTGCCGCGGATAAAAATGGACTCATCAGGCTCGTCTGAATCGAGCAACGATGAGGATATGCTGCTAGATTTTGAGGACGATGACGATAACCCGTTCTCATACGATCCGCCGGCATCGCCTCCGAGTAAACCGAAAAGCGCACTGGTGCATTGATAGTAATTTCGCGGGAGCTCCTAAGTTACACCTCTCACTATTACCGTAATTGCAAATGGAAAGATTTCTTGGTTGTAGCATCGAGGCGCGCGCGCGTGATACGAGTCCAGGTGAGCTTGTTCGATGAAGGCATAGGTGTGTTTTAGTAGATTCGGTTTTCAGAGAACGCTACTTGTATCGGCAGTTCGCACAACTTGAAGGCATGCTCTGAGACACGCGGCTAGGGCTATCGCGGTACTCCTAAAAACACGACCTAATTCCCTTGGATCACGCTTTGCGGCTGCACGGGCTCGTGCAGCGAGACCCAGTCGAGGCCTCCAGGCGCTTCATCGTGTTTTAGGGAACGATCTTTGTAGCGGGAGCTCGCTCTGCCACTTTGAAGCATACTCTGAAAATCGTGCATGGTCAGGAGCACTATCATCTGAAAACGGTTTGTCTCACGCTCGCTCACTTCGGGGTTCACGCTAAGAACTCCCAAAAATGTAGTTCGGAACATTCTTGATTGTTATTTCAGCGCGACATAAAGCACCCTTACCTGCATTCTTCTCCTCTTTGCAAACGCTCGTCGCTCGATCGGCGGCTGTCAGGGTTGTGTGTGCGCGAACACGGTAGGCACGGCGCATTTTAGTAGCTTCTTTCTGTGCCCGTCCCGCCCAACCCGAAAGATTCCCTTAGTCGCACGCTATCGTCATAGCAATCCGCTGAGAAGTGGTCGTAACAGATTCGGCTGTTTTTACTTGGGAGCCAGCGTTCACGTCGGACTGCCAGGACCCACTTCTCTCGTGTAGACTTGTCGGTCGGAAAACTGTGAAATGTCACATTGCTGCGTTTCTCTGTGGTGTTATTACACCCTATGGCACAACACCAATTTCCTCCAGTCGCCATTACGCGCTCTTACATAACTGTATAAACCGATAACATAAGCAAAAAGCAGACAGTCGCTAGCAGCCTAGCACCAACAAGCTACAAAGCAAGCACCCTGACCAACATGTGACGTCGCGGCAACTTCAGCGCCATCATGTCAGCCTCCGTGTGCCGCTCTTGCTCAGGGTTGCCAGTAGGGCGGCAGCAAGTGATTTGGGTGTGTACAGAGCGCGACACTGTTAGCGCGAACAAGCGATCGCCGGTTTTTTCAGTTTTTCTCTTGGAAATTAATGAATATCGTCCAAGTTATTATTGCTACGGAAAGATCTCATTTAGTTCTACAATGTAAGCGATAAACGTTCGTGCTCGCTAATACCATTTAGAAGTAAAATGCGAAAATGCGCCGATGTTGTGTTCGCGCTAACAGTGTCGCGATGTGTACATGTAAATTTCAAAATTCATTTTCTTCTAAGAAATATAATATTTTTCCGAGATATTTTGTACACATGCTCAGAAAGGGCATCCAAATACATGGTGAAAATTTTATAGAAATCGGTGACCATCAAAATTACGGCGGAGATGCCCTTTAACAGCGGAGCTGTTAAGGGCTAGTTTCCCCAGGATCGTGTCCACCAGCAAAGAAATGAAGACACCGAACTCTGGACACCTACCGCCATCTATGAGCGACGGCGGCAAGCCACGTATCTCGTTGCCGCCGTCGCTCATAGATGGCGGTAGCCTTTCCACTCTGGCTTGCCGACTTGCGGCCGGCCATTAATTTTCATTGTGCAGCTCCGCTGGTCTTCGTTCTTCACCAGACTGGAAAGGCTGAAAGTTTTTTTTTGTGTGTTTTTTTTTTCTTCGGTGAGAAAAATAATATTTAATTTTCTTGGGGGCACACCCGCTCGGAGACAACTTTTCTTGGCATTTTCGAGGAAAAGAAAAGAAAACGCGCCGATCTTTAATCAGCACTTAAAATTAGAGAGGGTACGCGTGACAGTACCTTTGGCTGCACTGTCAAGGGAAGTTTTCCCCGAGTATCATCAATGGCGGGCAGCTTTAGAAACGTAGGGCGTTGCCTGTTATAAGTAGGCGTCGATTAAATAGTTTAACCCGATTTATCGCCACCCTTGAATCGTTTAATTAATCGATTAATCGGTGTTGTTGATTTCCATGCATAATATCTAAAAAAAATCGAAATTACATTTTTTATTTTTTTTTTTTGCTGTTGTTGTTTATGTGGTAAGCGGTTCAATATACAATTTTAATTAGTGAATCAATCTCGATGTGTAGTTGAGAACAGTTAAAAGACTCACACTTCAGGTGTATGAGGCAAAGAGTTTCGCTGATATTCTTCAGCAAGAGCGACCTCCTCTGATTGTTTACAATAGTCTCCACTGCGCTAAACGGACAGCTCGCACCACGTTGAAGTAGCCGGAAAACGCCTAAACGTCTCCGCTTGTATGGGGTTACAAATCTTGCTTTTACGGTTTACTTTAGGTTAAGATTTCACCTAAAGTTTTCCATTCATTAGGGTTTTTCTCCCCCGTCTGCGTAGTGAAAGCGTTTAATTTGTTTGTAAAACTTATATCGATTAACCAGTTAAAACAATTAATCGCTATTAAATCATTAATCGATTAATCTGTCGCTTAATCGGCCAATTGCCCAGCCCCAGTTACAATCCTGTTTCTTCATTTGGGACTCGTTCTTCGGCGTTATTATCAATCAATCATTCAATCAATAATTCAATCAATCGATATATTTCTTTTCGTTTAAGAGTGAAAGGCACTGCAGCGGATGCTGCAGCTGAATCGTATTACCATAGCCTCCTATATACTGACAAAGCCTGGCAGATCGACATGAAAAGTGGTTGCCGAAATGGAAAAGGTGAAGCGGTCGACAACGGATGAGAGAAGAGCCACGTGACTAGCGCCCCGCTGCGGCGAGACGCCGAAACACACTTCTCCCGGGCGAACAAGTGTGTTTCGGGTCCTCGCCGCTGCGAAAGCTGTGCCCTGACGTCCAGGTTCCCCCACTCTAGGTTCCCCGAGAAATTGCTCTTTGATGCTCTGTGCTACCAGATCCTCGCGTTCGAAATCTGTGACCGGGCATTCTATGGCTCCGTCGTCGAACTGCCAGGCTTTTGTGAGTTTAGAGGAGGCTATGGTATTACTATACTTTGTCTCACCTTAGTATGGACTATTGTTAGCCGTGCGTGCTAAAAGCGCGAGCTAGTCGCTTTGAATGAAGCCGCGGCGGCTGCACAAGCGCTCGCGTAGCAAGTGCTCTAGTCAAGGCAGTCAAGGCTGGCCGCTCGCGCTCAGCCTTCGCGGTTAGTCCATGCTAGGGTGAGACGAAGTAGTGCTCCCCAGCTGATGCCGTAGTGTGTTTTGGGTATGAAGCAGCAGGGAGACGCTTCCGGGCACCCGACGTCCTACGTTTCTTCAGCTGTCAGTAAGTATAACGGCCTTCGTTCTGAAAGCCTCTGAAACACCCGTTAAACAGGCGCGTGTGTCTGTCGAGGCATGCGCGCCTTGAATTCCCGCTCCTGGCGCATTTGATCCAAAGCCCGCATCGCTACGAGAGCGTTTGCGGAATACTCTGCGAGTGTTCGAGTTTGTCTCCCTTGTTTGCAGGTTGGCCTCAGACTTTCAGCACTGGAGTACCCCGGCATTCAGCTGCGGTTGATTGGAGTTTATAGCGTGAGCGCCCTGTTTTAATCATCGGGGTATTTACTAAGAAACCTACATCGCCGTGAGGCATTATAAGTAGGTGTTGGATTTTACGGAGAATCACCCATACCATGCCAAAAGATATGCACCAATACCAAAAAATATAATCATCGGCACCACTGGTAAAAAAAAAATAAAAACTGTCTTTATTTATTACATAACCGGAATATAAAAGGCATTTTGTTAAAGATAATTGGAAAATAATAGCACCGTCCATTAAACGCAAGCCTAAGAACTACTAAAAGCACTCATTTGGAAAAACACACACATCGGTGTGATAGTAGTGTGGTAGGATGCTCGCGACTCCAGCGACCTATAGGGGGCGCCACCACCAAACAAACATGGCGGCTGAGTCCAGGTCGCGTCGGCTCGGCCGGGCCGCCTGAACGGTTGGTGCATTGAATTTAACAGATTTTCTTTTGTTTAATGCCCAATTTTATAGGTATTTGTACTGCGACGGTTAAGTGTAGCCGGTGCAGATAAACTTGCAGAGCATAGTTTTGTTTTCCCGGTGTTTTTTTGTTCTTTTCATGTCAAACTTTCGTTTCGGAGATTTCGTTCAAAACCGACACTATGGGCTCCGGAGAGACGGTAATAGACTCGAATCAGTTTCAGCTAAGGAAAGCGGCGATGACTACAGAATTGTTCCACCGAGAGTAATTTTCAGCTAACTCACATTCCTCGACCATGCGACTTATCTGACTGCGAAATCGAGCTTTTGTGCGTATCCGCGTTTAAGAAACAGCTCCAGTCGTCGGCTTGGTCAACAACACAGGCTGCAGGAAAATTACGAAAATTAAGCAAGCGCTTCTTGAGCCAAGGAGCATGTTAACCCGTTGGCTGATACTCGTATTTCAATTCAAGTTTTAGTAGCAATCGAGACGTCATTTTGACGAGCGGGTTATGCATTATTTTACGTACTATGTCCCACTAAAGCGATATTGTATATTCTTCGGGTTGAATTATGAGCTTAGTTGACGAGCTATTAAGTGAACTGCTGAATAAAAGTATATTTGACTGACAGAGAGATACTACTTAAACTCAGCCAAATGGTTCTAGCCGTGTAGCACGGAGTCGAATGCGAACAAACTGAAGAGAGTCTTCATCGGAGATTCACGCAGAACCTCTCTGCATTTAACTTGACTTCGGATTCTGAACGGAGAAAATTAGTATTTTTTGTGGCCTGTCAACCTGAGAAATGTAGACATATATTGCTGCTGGCTTCAACGGGGGCATAATATAAATATTGGAGGCGCGATAGATCATAATACCGTGACAGCTTCTAACTTTGGGAGACGCGTCCCCAGCTTTTGAAAGCTGACAATTTCCCTGATTAATCGCATGCAGCGAGCAGGTTTTCCGGAATCAAGTAATTGCGAAATGAGCCCAACTCCTTCGGTGTGGTCCAGAGGCTTTTTCGGCAAAAAGCAGGCAAGATGAATAGCCAACGCACCGACCGGCGTGGCTGGCTCAATCTTGAATCTAATCGAACACAACCAAACTCAGGAAAAGCAGCTATCGAACATTCCCATTCACTTGACTGCAACATTTGGGTTCTCTCCAGTCAAACACCTCGTCTGTCGTCCTCAGTCCACTGTTCTACATCCTTATAAAGAAACCACTTATCAGCTACCAAGTAGTCGTCGATTTGAATGTGATTCGAGGCAGAGAAGAAATCAAAACGTTTTTCCGTGATTCCTCCCCATCCAAGAAATCGAAAGCACGCGACCATGTGTTGTGGAGTAAACGGGCTTTCAAACACGTGATGGAAGGAAACAATCTACTGAGGCTTCACCACACTAATAAACACTCAGGCAAACTTAAGAAATTTTCGGACCTTCGTGAAATTACACTGTTCGCCACCAGCGCCGACAACACGTGCCCGCGAAAGCCGCCAGAGACGCGGAGAGGCGCAAAGCGACCTGTTCCGGCTGGTTCCCGGTTTTCCGCTTGGTGGCGTCCGTTTTGCTGGAGTCGCGAAAACAAAAAACGGTTCCTAAAACATATCCCTTTTTATACCATATTTGATTGCTATAAAACGTTATCAAGAAAATTTAACTTCAAATACTTTCTCGGTTCTTTAATCGACTCCCAATGCAGGACCTCTTTCATGCTAGTGACACTTGCTCCGAATGCATAATTAAGTGGTTTCATTGTAAATCAAACACGCGTGTCGATGTGGGTATTTTGATTTGTCTCAAATAATATATGTAGTAGTCCCACATCCGTAAACAATATCGCTCTTAAAAAAAAAAATCCTCTCACAATTTTTGTTAAAGTGGAGCTAGGTGAAATGCTGCATTCAGCTGCTTGATTTTTGTACCCACTTCTATCGGTTGAAAGAGAATGCGTTAGTATGACCCTGGGGAAACGCAACACGCATCCCCCTTTCGGAAACAGCTCACACTGACCCCTTTACTTTTCTGTTTTGGCTTTCGCTTGCGCTTCCTCTACATTTCGCTGCCTCTTCTTGGCTTCGTTACGGGGTCAGCGTTAGCGTTTCCCAAAGGGGAATGTACGTGGCGTTTCCCAAGGGTTATGATAACACATCCCCTAAGAATCCACCAGTGCATCTTCCTTTAAATTTTTTCCCGCCTACTTGAACCAGCGCTAGTACTTGGTTCGCAGTGCTCCATTTTGCAGCACAAACCAAGGCATACGCGCTCCGCACACCTGCAAGTTCAGACTCGCCCCAGCATCCGCGCGCTCATTAGCTTCCGCCTCGTGACGTCACGTCCCTCTCGCCCTTTCTCCTTCACTACTCTCCTCCTCTCTACGCGGCGCGCTTCCCTTTCCGCTGTTTCGTCCACAGACGGACGCCGTCAGCTTTTCCTTCTCATGTGGGTTCTAATGCTAACGCATTAAAAAAAAACTTTCGGAAGATTTTTCGCTAAACCCAAGACCCGGTTCGGTGACCCCTGCGGTGAAGCTGGGCTCGTATCTTCGGCGCCTGGGGAAGATACATAGGTGCCCATGACCGACGATGCCTAGCCGTTCACAAAGTAGTTGAACGCGTTTAGGGATATGTAGGCTTTAAGTCGTATTCAAGTGTATTGACCAGGCTAGTCAAATATCCAGTCCTGAAGATGCGCCCACGATATCTTTGGCAGATTTGTAATTTCCTTGAGGAGCAAGTGCTCTTTCTTTACACCCAAGGAAACAGGAAGGGATATCGATCACGTATAACAAAGTGAGGCTTTTAAAATGTACGCCACTCAATGAGAGTCATCAAAAACAAGCAAAAACAATTACCAACCGGAAGTAACGCACTCCCCTCCCCCCCCCCCCCCTTCCACCCGGACGTTTGGCCATTATTTGTATTTGTTTGCCTCTGCACACCCTGTATAAGTTGGCTCTCTAGTCGCTGACAGCTTCAGAAAAGCAGGGTATGGCTTATTATGTTAATTTATATTTAATGATACTATCTTTGGTGCTGCAATCGTCATTATCATCATCGTTGTCGTCGTCGTCGACCGATGCAGAGCGCTAATAAAATGATGAGGACTCGCCATGCCGTACGCTTTTCAAGTTTATGGTGACTATTTACACGTCGTGCTACTTTGTAGACTCCAGGTGCGCAGGTGTACTGGATGGGCCACTAGAGGCTCGTTAGATAACCGAATCCATCTTTTTTTCAGTTAAAGAACTGGTGGCGGTTTCCAACGATTTAAATCTGAGAGCACGCAATTGATTCTGGACTTACGATGGCGGCGCTTAGTTTTATACCTCTATTTAACTTAATCTTCGTTCCAATCATGTAGTTCAGCATAGTCGTATTTGTAATGCTGTTGCTAAAGGGTCTCGTTATTTTGGTACATTAAAGACGCTCGTATTTTGTAAATAAGCCCAATCTTCTTGGTCACATTAAATCAAGGAACGTTTTAATAGGTGTCCTGTTTTTTTTTAGTTCCTGATTTTTAATTATTCATTGCATCGTTCTTTTGTTTTTGTACGTGGGCTCCGTGTGACCGCAGGCGCCTGACTACATTGAGAAGCTTATTCGAGAGGAGAACCCGGAAACGCTGCCCGTCAAACGTGCCAGTAATCTCATGCCGATGCGTGGAAAGTGGGGGTCACCACACCAGCGTTCTGATGTGGCCCTTTTCCTAACCCAGTGAGTAGATGAATCAGTACCAAGCGCTATTTTCCTGACATACCCTCCGCTAAATTAATCAACCACGAGGTGAACCGCAGACGACAAGCTTGCTCGAAGCTGAATAAACCCAGTCGAAATCACTGCACCTCAATGGAGCCAACATGATGTAGCTTGGTGCCTGGGGAAATACCCATAAATTTATTATAATGTACGCTAAAGTTTCAGCTGGCGCTAGTGTGACACAACAAATCGAAGCAGATACCAACCAGTCAAAAAATTTACTTCCGGTAATGCGACTTTACGGGGAAAAGTGGGCGGATTTGTTCTCTGAGTTTGAATCTAAGAGCAAATACTACGAAGAATTTTAACGTAATAAATAGGTTGAAACATTTCTCAATCACGTAGACGAAAACGGTGCATTCTTTTCAAATTCACCGCATTAAACACAGCGCTAAAATAGCTTTATACATGATGGTATGTGCACTGCTGGACAATGTTAGCGCGAACACGGTGTCGGCCCTCATTTGCACGGGGGATTTCGTACCACCGGTGTATCCGGTGCATCCGAAAAATCAAGGGACCACAAAAACTACGCAGTAATACTGGATCAGTTACTCCTTGTACATGCAGGCAATCGATCTAAATGCAGTGAAGGCCACGTCAATAATAGTTTGATTTGCAATAAATAAGTTTCCGTTTGTAATTTTTCGTATATATGAAAGATAAAAGGCTCGAGGTAGACTTAATCACTTCTTATGAGTTGTGAATGCAAGAGCACGCACGCCCGACGCCGCTCTTCGCTCCCTTCTGTTATCTGTGGCGTACGGTGCTCTGACCTTGGGCGTGACACGGTGGAGCCGCTGCCTCGCGGACACGCAGCGACATCGGGTGAGCGATCGTTCAAATTGACGCGCAACGGCCAATGGGAGCCTCGTCGACGCGCGCCAGCCAATGGGACCGAAGCCAAAAATTCATCAGCTTTACTTCGCTCCTTTGAGATCGGGGAAACTAGGTGCCGTTTCTTGGCTTTTCGTGTGGTTTCATAGCTGGGAGCTGGCTACACTTGGAGAAAGGATTTAAGGTGCCGTTTTCGCGCTTCAAGCTGATGACGTCGGCTCGCTCCATGAGAATGCGTTCGCATTGAAATGTTTCTTCCGTTCGAAACCTCATCCACACGCTCGAAATATTTGAAAACAGAGAAAATTCAGAAAACAGGCGCCTGACAGAAGCTACCCTGCATATGAAATAATAAAAAGGGGCACCTTTCATCGCCCACGTACTTTATTTTCTACGTTTTGAGTGCATTTTAATCCCTCGCTTGCAGGAATGAGTGTTATTTTAATATTATAATCCTGGGCTGAAATATTAACAATATATTGCCGTCGTCAGAAGGCTCGCGCACCTGGAAAACGCTGTGCATTTCTTTCAATTGTAATTTTGCTTAGATTCGTCGTTCGTCATTAGAACTGCCCTAAAACAAAGGTTTGAGTCCGACACAAAGCGAAGTTTAACATCGTTCACTGATGAAGAAAAATTTTGTAAACTAACGGAATCACACGTTTACCTGTGTTAATAAGGGTACATGCGAATCCTCACGACCCAAGTAACAAAAGGGATTGCCGTTATTCTCGGGAAATGAGACTTAAAGGGAAGCTGAAGTGGTCCTTAAGAAAAAAACGAGTTAGAGGTGAATTCTAGAGTATTTTTATCTTGTGAATCTGAGTATCACGTTCGTTTTTCCCGAAGGTTATACTAAACGCGAGAAAACACGAAAAACCGTCGACCTGTCGAGCGTTGTACGGAATGGCGTTCCAAGGAACGGCGTTTCTGGAACGCGTTCCTTTTACGAGGAACGAAGGAACGCCGCCGTTCCATTTTGAATCGGTGGAACTGAAACGGGAACTTGTTACATTTTTACTAGAACGGAAAAGGCAACAGCGTTCCATGTTTTCGTCCAGTGGGGTAATTTTTATTTTATCTCTAAGAGGAAATTCTAAAATAATAAAAAAAATATCTTTACGGAGAGCAGGACCTCGTTAACTTTTTGGTTACTTATCTTAGTATTTATTTTGTATGAGTCCTCGCTTTGTAACAGTCGGGTGTAGGAGAGCTAGTCAACGTTGATTCTTGTTTAAGTGCCCGAGATCGCGGTACAAAAAGCAAAACTTTTAGTAGAAGCAAAAGACACAGAAAGAGGAGGGACGTTTCAAGCTCAGCTAATTTCTTTGCTTCCACCAATCTTCATACACCCTGAAATCTAAGGCCAACTACAGCCGTCACTGAACTTCCACAAAAGAGGCCTACAGTTACAACAAAATAACAGGTTACCAGACATCGAACGCACCCTTGGATACCGAACATTGGTAACTTAAAAGTTACAGAAAACTTAACCTTTATTCTCTCTCCCCTCGCCCTCCACCTTCAAACTGAACAACCAATCTAACCTTCACAAAGAAGGACTCGCAGTTTTCGAGACTGACCTTCCAAAAGCCCTATCCTCTTCTTCACTCGCTCGTCTTGCGGACAGCAACATCGAGAAGCAACTGTTGTTAGGTTCGAACAGGGGACTTTTTTTAGATTGAAACGCGTTAGGTTGTTGTAAAACGCTCGGGCAATGTGGGGTAACGGTACATTTGACTTGTCTGAATCGTCCACTCTAAACATGAATGTGGTTAAAAGCTGAGCATTTTAAACTTAAATATATATCAACAAATGATACCCTGCTTCCGCTAGTTTTCTTTTCCTGCCGCCCTTCCATCACGGCATTAAATTTCGTATGTTCTCATTTTATGGGACAGACAAAAGAAAAAAGAAGACTTTGCTCGATGTAACTAAATATGGTAATTAGCTAAATACAAAAGTAACGTATATGTAACGATGCGTTCCATTTTTAACAATAATGGGAACGAGTTCCTTTCTCACAGATGGAACTTGTAACTGGAACGCGTTCCGAAAATCAGAAGGAACGAGGAACGAGCTTTCGTTCTTTTTTTTCGAGGAACGTGTACAGACCTGTCGTTACGTCACAAAAGGATCTTTCGGCCGCCAAGCGCTTGTCGCTGGTCTGGGCAGCGCGTGCAACAGCAAGTTTGCCAGGTATAATCTACCGCACTGACACCAGTCGTGACGTCGTTTTTTGACCTTCTTTGAAAATAGCAAGAGCGCGCGTGCATAGCTTTGGTAGTCGCCGGAAGATGCGCGAGGGCGGAGATTCCGAAAACTCTGGATGCGACGTCACACTCCTGGAAGGAGGGGCTTCAGCGGTAACAAGGTATAGTACGTATATGGGCCAGTTGGTACATATCTATGGTGGAAAAGCACCGAAACATACACGGACAGATGGAAAGACTACAGGACAGGGCGCAACGGTACTTTGTCGGCGATACCTTGAAAATGATTTTCTGGAGCCTCAGTGCGCCAAATTGAAAAAGTAATCTCGACATTCGTGATCCTGGAGGCCAAATGAAGGCGATCGAAGTGTTTTTACTCAAGTAAAGAACCGCTTCAGCTTCCCTTTCATGCACGCGCCTTTTTCCCATAGGAACGCGGAGCGCGTCGTAGAAGGAGACTGTTCGCTGTCTGATTCAATCTGTATCTCGGACTAGCGTAGACACTAGCGCCAGTTGAACCTCTAGCGTTACATTATAATAACTTTATGGCGATACCACCCTAGAAGACTGAGGCCTCCGCATGACGTCATCGGTAGTAGATCCCGGACCACGCGCCAACCTGGAAACATGCAGATGCTTGACGAGAGGCGCCGCAAAGTGGCAGACGACGCGCGCGTCTTGGCGACGCCCCGTACAAGCGTCGCGCTCCTTGTGAGACGCGTGCGAGACGCGCTGGTGTCGACGCTGCCGCAACCTAGGCGACGCCGCGTAGATCCACTAGTGATGACGTTTGGGGGGCAAAGGCGAAGGCCTTGTGACCCGCCGGAAGGCGAAGAAGGCCCTCCCGCTAAGGCCCCACGGGTCACATCACGTGGTCAAACATAGAAGGACGCCAGCGACGCGCATTCCAATTAGAAAAGAGAGCGACAGAACAAGAAAAAAAACTTAATGGACCTTTTCCGAGAAGCGTTCTGCGCAAGCGGGAGCACTCGATGCCAAGCGGCGGAAGTCGGCACTAGAAATCGAGGAAATTCGGAACGAGGCTGTGGATCAGCGAGTAGAACACGTAATTGCAACATATATATAATTGTGTTACACAAAAAAAGAAAGTGGACGGAAAGAAAAACATGATGTTTGGGTGGACGCCACAGATCCCCCTCTTTAGATTCGCGTTGGGCACACGCCGCTGCTCGGAGAACGAAGAAACTGGTAGCGTAGATCCCATTATCGATTGGTAGCGCAGGTAGGTCACTTCCTCGATTTTTAGTTCGTGCAGCCACCGCCTGGTGCCGTCGGTATGTGAAAAAGGTCCATTGGCTGAGAGCGGAGAGGTAAATGCCCTCCCCGCTCTCACCCCGCGCGTAGTCCTTGCTCCGCCGAGTGGGCTGTATGACTGTTTACTCCGTGTCACTAGTTGCGTGCAGTACAGGCGAAGGTAACGCCAAGCGAGAGGAGAAAGAGCAAGCACTAGCTGGGCTGAGGAGGAAGAGAGAAGCTTTCTCTCCTCTCTAACGCTCCTAGTGCTCTTCCTTTCTCCGTTTTCGTCCTCTCACGTCCCGTCTTCCTAGTGTTCGCCCTTTCTCTCTTTGCCTAGCGTTGCCTTCGCCTGCACTGCACACAACTAGTGACACAGACCTAACATCCGGCTGGCGTGCAAACTCGGTTTAAAATCGCGCCATTTAATCTCGATATGCAAGTTATTGTGGAATGTTATAAATAGAGGGCAAACGCCAACCAATCCCTAAAAGATCGTAGGGTCCCAACGTTTCGGTGCCGGCTCGGCACCTTCTCCGAAACGTTCGGACCCTACGATCTTTTAGGGATTGGTTGGCGTTTGCCCTTTATTTATAACGTTTAACCCAACCAGGCAGGCGTCTGCCGAAATGTTCACCTTCAAGTCTATTGTGTAATGTTATGCCTACTAAAAAAGACTAAGCGGGTCTAGTTGCGCTGTTCCCTACATGTGGGCTCTTAGGCCAACACTAGTACGACCATAAAGTTCGTACTAGTATAGGCCTTTAACCATGGAGTTGTTATAATGTAAGCTAGATGTTCAACTGGCGCTTACGTCTATGCGATTTGCCAATTAAAGCAGACAGCAATCAGTCTACTTTTGCGGTGCTCTTGTGCATTCTTATGAGAAAAGGCGCGTGCATTTTGTCTCTTCGCAGAAAAATAACATGAATAACTTTTGGTGTTTCGGTCGCACCGAATATTATGCACCTTTGCTCTCACTGCAACAGTGTAATTGATTTAGTTACAGTATTTTTTTTGACCAGTAAACTATGTTAAACTTCGCTATATTTAAAGCCCAAACATCTATTCTACAGCAGGTGCGTAAAAACGAGCGACGATTCTTAGCAAAATAACAGTCGAAAGGAATATAGAGTGTGTTCAAGGTTCGCCAGTATTTGGGGTGGTGCTTATATATTGTTAATATGCAAGCCTGTCAATATACGAAAATGACCAGGTCTTGCATCTTTACGCGCGGTGAGCCACATTCAAAACGTAAACTATAAAGTGCGTGGGTTATGAAAGCTGTTTCTTTATTGGACTTCCTATGCCGGACAGCTTTTATCGGGCAATTTATTTCTGGCGTGTCTCCTTTTTCAAAGATTTCAAGCGTGTATGTGATGTTTTGAACGCAGAACAAGCATATTCGCACATATTCAGGAGCAGAAGAAAACATAAAGCAATACTTTTTTTATTTTTATTAGATTATCTGTTCACTGCATTTGCCACGAAAATTGGGAAAAAGGGCAATTTTTGTTTTTCTTCAGTTTGTTTATTAAAGGAGGTACCCATTTTTGTGATTTTTTATTTCGCTTTACTACTGGTTGTTGGAAATCTGTAATACGTTATGGGTTTGTCATAAACCGAATTCTTCTATTGTTGTTATAGGAAGTTCCGAACATTGACTTATGTTATCTGCTTAGGTTCGATCTGACCGAAGCGGAGGTCCTGGGTAATAATGCAAATTTGAATGGTGAGTTTAAGATGCATTTTTTGTTCCTAATTAAAACGGTGTCCAGCCAGTTGAACGTCTGTGTTAAATTCGGCCCAACTGAAAAACATACCACTGGATATTACTTAAAACCGACCCTTTTCTCTCAAGTTCCCGTACCTGAAACATAACAACGTCAAAAGAGTTGTTTTCGACCGCCAAAGGATTATCTTAACTATATCGTTGTACTCAATTTGCTAAAGGGGGCGAGGTGGTGTGTTTATGCGTCTGCATGCGACTTAAAGGAGCGGTGCAACGATATTCAATTGGAATGTTTTTCACTTTACACCAGCTTACTGGCACTGGTGGGGCTCAAGGATACTCGCACGCAACGCCACTAGCCAAGAATCTCCTTTGTTGCGGTGTAATTTCAAGCCCAAAAGCGAGCATTTTCATTCAATCTCTCCTTTGAAAAATTTGATGACGTAACGTGGGGATCGCAGTAGACCCATATGACGATATTCGAATGCGGTTCATAGATTGGACCCGAGCATTGCGTGGGCACTCGATTTGGGCTCGTGATAATTACTGGCTCGAGAAGCATTCGGGTAGTGGCCCGTGTCCAATCGCTGCAACGACGACAATAGCCGAGCCATAACAATGTCTGGAACTCAGCGCGTGCCCTGTGCTTTGCCAACCCCAGACGTGGATATGATCAACATTGGCGGCATATGATCGGCTCCAGATCGCGTGGCCGCTTGTCCTGGCTGCGAGTTGAGGGGGTGAACGCTGCTCGTTTTTCTTTATTTTTTTTTCTGGGACTTCTATTGCGTGAGGTGAAGAACGAACGCGTGTTTCATAGATCATCAACGTCAGGGATCCGTTCTAAGCAGTGTTTGCGCAAAGTACAAAAATTGTTGCATCGCTCCTTTAAGCAATATGCAATCGAGCATCGTAAGCAGAAGAATAATGTTGGTTAGATTGTCCGTCCACGAACCAATCCCTGTCGGCGCCTTCTGCCCCATCCACCTAGACATTTATATGAATAAATCGAATTTTATGTTTATTTTGAATCTGGAGACGCTTAGAAAGTGAGTAAAGCGGCCGATTTCGGCACTCTGACTGGCGCGTTTTAACTGGTTTACCAGCCTGGTTTACGAGTGGAGAGAGAGGGGGAGGGTCCAAGGCCTAGGTAAACAGGCCTCAGTGATTCATATGGTAGCCTTTAGCATGTTATCCCGTTAACCTTTAGCACGGTTATCGCGACTTGCTTACCTGATAAGCGTAAGAAAATCTGCGAGCTGGTTAAATGCTAGTGCGTAAATCACCCAGGCGCCTGATTGCGATTTAAACAATAGCAAATCGAGAATCGTACACAAAGGAAGAATATTGGTTTGATCATCTGCGCACCAAGCAGTCTCTCTGTCAGCGTCTGCAGCTGCAACGTTGTTCTTCATCAGACGCGTAAGTGGACGATGGACGATTTTCGAAGAACAGCATTACCGGGCGGAAGGAAAAACAGATATCTATGCTTGGCGGGGTTTTCACTTCATTATTTCGCTTCATATTTAGGGAAGTCAAATATTCATACTGAACCCGAGGAAGCAATATAATTAAAAAAAATAGGGACAGAACAACGAATTATCGAACACAGCTTTTAAAGTATATTTATCAAAACATACCTTATATACCTCCTTCAAAGATTCAAAAGATCTCCTCGCCCAAACTAGACAGGGAACCCTAAACTCCTTACCGAAATACCCAGTATAACTTTTCGCTATCTGGATTATGAAACTGGAAATCTGTCTTGATTCTATCTGGATTTTAGGACTTCAGAAATTACTTCTTTGTCTGCATCTGGATTTTAGGTTTCCAGTAACAATTCCAGTTAGATTTTCAGTTCCATAATCAAGACTGCGAAAAGTTAAACTGTTTTTCTTTCTGTTCTCAAACCAATTCGGATAAACCACGCACTAAAACCTGAGCACAAAAAGACACAAAGGAATAAAACAGTTTTTTTTTTTTATCACCAAAAGTAAAAAAAAGAAAGAAATGGCAAACATTAGTTCTATATAACAGAATGGAAAACCTATGTTACTAGAAGATATGCCACCAAACACTACAAAACAACGAGGCAGCTGAAATTCTACTAGACGGACCTATACCTCTTTCCTTCGTGTCAATATACGTAGACGTGATACAAAACTTCAGTCCCGTTCGCTTATTTTCTTTTTCCTAACAAAGCATCGTACAAGAACAAGTATAAATATGCCGAAAATATTCAGGAGGGGAACAAGAGGAACAAAGGACAAACACAAATCTCCAAACACAGCGAGGTGACTGGTGCGCGACCGAAAAAATCCGCCTGGTCCGGGTATCGAACCCGGGACCTCTCCATTACATGTGGAGCGTTCTACCAACTGAGCTAACCAGGGGTTAGACGCAGTGTTGGACAAATACTCGATAAAAGTATTTAAGTTAAGTTACTAAATACCTGCTTCATAAATTATTTAAGATACTACTCAAGTTACTTTCACTGTAAAGTATCTTGAGTAGACTACAAATACTTCGAAATGTATTTCAGTTACTTTTGAAGATACTTCCGCATTGCTTAATTTGTATCGACGTCATTGACAACGACAATTATGCAGCTACGCAAATCTGGGTTACCAGAGTGGTTTATTAGTACGCAACACAAAACGGGGAAAAAGTATCGTAGGGCTATTTTATGTAGTCCGACTATAAAGACCAAAATATTGTCACGAATGATAAATGATGAGGCGGCGAATAACTAAAGAAACTAAACGTTTAAGGGGGCGAAATTGTACCCAAAACAAAATAGAAAAAGGCTACCCTCGCAGGCGTCGATGTCGGCGAAGCAGCAAGATCGACAGCGGGGGCGAGACTGACTGCGGACCGCCACTCGGAGCACGTTTTGTACCCGCGTGGGTTTTTGGAACATTCGGCGTAGAAAGTTCGGCGCGTAGAACATTCGTAACTCGATCAGACGACAAAATTCTCGAACTTAACAGAATGTCAAGTTGAAGGAATAAATAAAAGAGAAGTCCGCTTTCTGGTATCGAACCCGGAGCCTCCGCGCGAGAGCCTCCACGCGAGAGCCTCCACGCGAGAGCCGCCTCCGCGCGAGAGCCTCCGCGCGAGAACCTCCGCGCGAGAGCCAAGCGCGAGAGCCAAGCGCGGTAATCATTCGGCCATGAGCTTACTGAGCAACGCGCGTGGCAATATCACTGATAGATGTTACAAAACATTTCTGGGAAAATAAGAAAGAGGTCGCTTTAGCTATTGGGGAGGAGATCATACCGTGGAGCCCCAAGCAGTTAACTTTAGAACTAGATGGATGGGGACAACAAATACAATGGCTGAGCGCTCGGCTGACTTAACCGAACGCGGCGTCAGCGTTCGGCTGGAGTTCGTGTTCTCCGGTGAGGGGGAGGAAGGGCTCTTTCGTTACCACTCCGGCCTGCATGAACAATGCAGCATGCACAGTGCCCAGCTCAGCACAAAAGCCCAAGTGGGTCAAGTTCGCATCCTCTGACGACTGCTTTCGGGGGAGATCCGGCACTCAACGTCACTTCACTAATTGTTGATATTTTTTCAATACTGTGCCTTGCGCTCTATTAAAAAAGATGACACGAACATGTCCACAAGGCCTGTGGGCACGTGCACAGGCCTTGTGTTGGGTAAACACCGAGGTGTGGGGGTGACAAACGGGTCAGAGCGCTTCGCCAATAGTGACATCGCTGAATATCACATCCTGCGGCGCACCTTAGACGCATCGTTTAACTACAATCGAACTTGGGACACGGATATGAGTGAATGGATAACAAAGAGAACCCACATAATATCCACGGCAGTGGTCGCACCTTCTCCAATTAGGTTGCGTTCAGAAAAGCACTCAACGTCGGGGGACACTTTGTTGACATTTTGAGAGATCATCCAGCTCCTAGTTCGTTCGTTTCCTGTACTGTTCTCTGCTTATCAATGTTCGCTTACAGACAGTGTTCGCGAGAGCAATAAGTGCCGGACTGACAAAAAAAAAAAAAAAAAAAAACCTCGACGTTTTGCCTTAGGAGGGCCAAATATACAAAAAGCGAAACAAAAATGTCTACTTTTTTGTGTGTGTCCACTTCTCATTTTCTTCCATTTGTTCTTTTCTTGACACTCAAGTCTGCATTGTTCTCGTTGGTCGTTTCCCGGTCTGCTTGCGCCTCAGGGTGGCATCTTTACTTCCGTAAAACCACATCTTTTGTTTGAGGATTTTTTAGGAGGAAACTTTATAGAAACAAAAGGCGCCTTTGGGAAGGCAAGGGGAGAACCTTCATTGTACGAACTTTGGGCTGAAATATGAGTCACAGTCGGCAAAAAAGCGATATTTTCACGAGCTCAGTTAAAGTCACCGTAGCTAATCGGAGCTAGCAACAGGATTCGGTTGCTCGAAAGAATGTTCACGTTTGCTCGTGCCACGCCCACGCCACTTCATACCGAAAAAGTCGGGAAATGGCGGAATGTCAAAAATGTATTTAAGATAATGAGTACAAGATACTCGGAATTGTAATTAAAATAGAGTATTAAATACTCTCCATCAAAGGTATTTGCAAGATACCAAGATACTCCAAAAAGTATTTAAGATACAGTATCTTGAGTAGAGTTTTTGAGATAGGCACAAGTCTGGTTAGACGTCCGTAAAGCAAACGGGTTTTATCAGCTGCCACCAGTCTAACACCAAGAAGGGTGAAGCTTGCAATTTAAAATTATAACCTTAAATTGCAAGCTTCACCCTTGTTGGTGTTCGACTGGTGGCAGCTGATAAAACCCATTTGCTCTACTGGCGTCTAACCCCTGGTTAGCTCAGTTAGTAGAGCGCTCCACCTGTAATGGAGAGGTCCCGGGTTCGATACCCGGACCAGGCGGATTTTTTCGGTCGCGCTCCAGTCACCTCGCTGTGTTTGGAGATTTGTGTTGGTCCTTTGTCCCTCTTCTTCCCCTTATCCAGGGATTGTTTTCGTCATTCTTGTCCAGCTCGCTTGCACCTGTGCGTTTAATTGCATTATAGTTATAAATATGCTATGCATGGTTACAACTTTTTTCATAAAATTCCTCTACTTAACAAAAAAAAAAAACACTTTTAACAAAAGTTTAGGGCGCGAACGAGCTGGCAGTGGTTAAACATTTGACTAAAAACCCCGAGACTGGGACGAGAAGGCATTTAGACTTTGTGTTTGTCCGTCCCTTTTCGTCCCAGTCTCGGCGTTTTTAGTCAAATGTTTAACATTTTCCCTGCTTTTCTAGTGAAAGTCTTACAACCGCTCAGTGACGAAGTTGTTTATTAAACCAATAGCGCAATCGATTTAATCATGTTGAAGCCCGCAGTTGTCCTCCGACCCTCTCCCGAGGTTATTCTCAATAAACACATACAAATTACTGAAGAAAGATGGAGAAGAAAGAGGCCCACATGAAAGAAATTTCAGATATATTTTTAAAAAGAAAAAAAAAGAAAAGCAGCGTGTCGTGATGGCTGGATGTGTTTTTAATAGGGAAAAAAGTCACGCATGATCGCAATTTTTCTTATTTTTTTTTTTTTTTTACACTCAAAGAAATCTTGAGCGTCTGCATCACACGCAAAGCACTTAAGAGAGTTGGTCGCTGCAATCTTCGGACGGTGCTCGGCAGATGACGAGGCGGAAAATATGCTTAGATAGCAGGAACCCGATTAAATTTTTAACCCGGTTCATTGCCACCCTTTCATCGAATAATTAATCGATTAATCGGTTTCGCTTATTTCTATGCATAATAAATATATTTTTTATACCTTTTTTGATTAAGTGACAAGTGGCGCAATATACAATTTTGAATTTGAACCAACCCCAACGTGTCGTTTAGAACAGTTCAAAGACATGCACACTCACGGAATATTATGTCATCTGCATGAGGCAGAGGTTCGTTGATACTCTCCGGAAGGACCGCCCTCCCTTGATTGTTCACAACTGTCTTTGCTGCGCTAAACAGACACTCGAACAGTGGTTGAAATGGCGAGGACATGTGTATCCTTTTACCATTGTCTGCAGTTACAAATCTCGCCCTCACAGTTTATACTTTAGGCTAAATATTTCACCTGAAGTTTGCCGTGTACTCGTCCACGTCTGCGTATTGAAAGCGTGATGTTCTTACTTGGTTCGTCGAAAGTTTTCGTCGATTAACCGGTTAAAAAAATAATCGCGATTAAAGCATTATTCGATGAATCAGTAGGTTAATCTATCAAATGCCCAGCCCTAGCCTTAAGACCAGTGTTGCGGAGTTGCCACTTCGCAGTTGGAATGATTCCCTAATCATTCGTCACTTTCGTGACCCTGGAATGAAATGGGAATGGAGTAGAACGAGAGGAACGGAAAGGAAACGGATTTAGATGACTTTGTCCCGGAATGGAGTGGGCGAGCTGCGTCGATCTATAGCCAGGTTTGTACGGCCTGATGTGGCTCTTGAAACAGCATCATCGGTGAAACTGAACTTTCGTAGACGAAAAAATTGTCGTTCCTGGCGTCGTGAGACATATCAATTAAAGCGACTCGATTACAGCACCGGTCATAGGCCACCAGACAGGGAGAAAGTTAGGCCGTCCGCCTTTCTCGGACGCGGGCCTTCTTTACTTCCAGAGCCTTTGGAGAGCCAAAAGGGCCATAACTGACTCGTGTTTCTATGACACACGGGGCCAACGAGCATCTCATTACGAAGCGCTGACGACGAACCGCAGAGTAAGGTATAGACCGTTCCATTAGGGTCATAGCAGAGAGGGCAATAGAGAGAAAAAATGCCCTCCCCCTCTCACCCCGCATGTCGTCTGCTCCGCCGAGTGGGCAGTACCTGGCATCCGGCTGGCGTGCAAACTCTGTTTAAAATCGCGTCATTTTGGAAATTTCAAGCGCAGATGCGCAGATTTTGGTATGCCAGTTATTGTGTAATACTATGCTAGATAAAAAGACTAACAGGGTCCAATTGCGCTGTCACCTGCGTGCAAATAAAAAAACAATAGGGAAAACTCTGTCAGATTGGCCGGTCTCTCCGGCGAAAAGTATCTCCGGTTGCTGTACCTTTTTTTACTATACAAAGTTCGTACTGGTGTAGGCCTCTAGCGACCATGAGTGGAAGTCTGAAATGATAAAGAAAAACGTGCTCTCCTGCCGCAATACACGCAGTGGTTGAGGGTAGTACTGCCGGCTGACTCAACTGCTATTTAAGTAACGGAAAAAAGATATGCTAGTTGATCATTTACCGAAATAGAACAACAGAGAGCTATAGGCTGATTTTGGAGTAGCCATAACTATTAAGAACGCGAACCACTTCACAACGGCAGCCACGAGTGAGAGTTCGATGTTCCGTACAGCCCGCCGGTACAGCTCAAAGATGGAGAATGGCAACCTCCCGGTTTGTCGTGCCCTCTTTCTCGTTTTACCCCGCCGAACCCGCTGAAATTCCCGGATGTATGGAGAGGGCGCTGCTGTCGAACAAAATGGTGCCGCCCAGAGAGCGCTAAATGGAATGGTCTATAGAACAGTGTCCGAAATTCTATCCACCAGCGAAAAAAGGCTCGAGGTATACCTAAGCACTTCTTATGGGTTGTGAATGCGAAAGCATGCATGCCGTTCCTCCGCTCCCCTATTTCGTCTGCGGCGTACTTGCGTCGACGGTCGAGCGTGCGCGCTCTCCTCGCCACGCTGATTGTGGGCATGGAGCGGTGGATCGGCTGCCTTGCGGAAACCCACGCACGGCGGCTTCCTTTGCGTTTTGCGTGGCTTTCTGCGTGGCTTCAAAGCTGGGATGCCTCAGATCGCGGCTTTAGGAATTCGTCTGCCGTTTGGTGCGGCTGTTGACGTCGGCTCGCTCCATGAGACAGCTAATTAGGGTTGTGCGAATATTCGAAATTTTGAATAGTAGTTTCGAATAATACACTATTCGGTATTCGCTTCGGGAAGAACTTCACTATTAACATTTTTCGAAGGGTTTATTGCGGCGGGTTGGCCCCGTTGAGCGCGCTTTTTTCCGAGCACTGGTGCACTGCGGAGAAGCAATACCCGCGAAAGCGAGCTTTGCGGGTGTTGCTTCTCTGCATTACACGGGTGCTCGGTAAAGAAGCGCACTCAACGGGATAACCCGCCGCAATAAACACTTGGAAAAGTATGAATATCGAAATTGCGTGCTTGGAAGAAGAGCATACATTCAAAACGGGGTGGTGCACGCATGCCGGCTGTGTATGAAAATAAACGGAAACTTTGTGAATTTTTATATCTGCATTGTAGTAAAATTTTAAAAATTAAAGTGACTGTTATGCAAGAGTATACAATGTTAGGCAGAGATGCCCTTACAATCTGCGTACATCATGCGAAATTCTTTCTTTTTTAACTCGAGATTAAAAAAAAAGAATATTTTATATAGCAAGATTTGTAAATTCACTCAATTGGGTGTAGTGTGCTATCTCTATAAGATTCATTTTATGTCAAATCTGTCGTTTACTTGCCATCCCAAGACATCAGACCTTCTGAGGTCACAGTTCATAAATAATTAAACTTTGCTTATAAATAAACAAGTGGAACAACCTTCACGAGTTTAGCTGGGTTTTTGTATAAGCATTATGCAATGGTAGTGAAAGGCGTGAAAAAACTGTTCGATAATCGAATCGAAAATATTCGGCCAAAATTACTATTCGCTTCAAATTCACTTTGAACTCAAAATCCACTATTGGCACAGGACTACAGTTAACGCTTTCGCATTAAAAAAAAAGGGAAATAATAATCTCAAACGCAGGCTCTTGTGAAGAGAGGCGCGGCTGCGCATAAAGGATGTTTGTTTTCCTACAGAACTCTTGGCATCGGTGTTGTTCTTGGAGCTTCGCATTTCTGAGGTTCTTGCACAACGATATGTGCGAAGGTTTCTAAAAAAAATCGGATCTGAGTCTTGCAAAAACCGCAGCTTCCCTAGTGTGTCATGGCGTCAGCATAAACAAACATGGCGGCACCCATGGAACAGAGCATGACACTAGTCTATACGAACCGCCCCAGCGAATCCAGTGCTGTGAATGATCACATGCTAACGCACTCCGGGCGTCGCTGCGTCGCTTTGAAAGGTTACGGGACGCATGAAAATGGCTTCGATGGGTCGTTGCGTCCTCCGCCATCCATCACAAGGATAAACAATCTTTGAAAGACTGTTATAAAGTACCGATTTTTTTTCTGCCACTCGCGAAACAGCGTGTTTGCAGCTTCTGGCACCACGAGGAATGCACGAAAAGTGAATGAACATGGTTAAATATTATTATTATACGGCGATTCCATTTTAAATGGCACAGGAAGAAGGGCCTGAAAATCTTACGATAACGTTATATATGCCAGACAAATGCTTCACTTGGACAGAACTGAAAACCGTTTTTGCGCCATATATTTAGGTCTGGAAGTTGTTGCGTGCAGCTGCTTTGACGCAAAACAAAAAAAAGGAGAAGGTTTTTCGACCTCTCAATGACATTCGGTCTTTGACAGGACTTGTGAACGAAAACTGTAAACAAGGGCTGTCTCTCAATTTTATGTTTAAACATTTTTCTAAGCCTTAAGAGCTAACCTTTAACCCATTTGAACGCCGCTTTGTAGTCAAAATAGACGGTCTTGAAAACTTCTGTTCTATCTTAAGTAATTACACGTACTGTGCTCCTCAAACTTTACGCAATCACTCGGTTCCTCCAAATAATGGTCTATTGCCGGATACTCAAAGCTATATTAATCACCGCAACAGCTGCAATGTCTTCACCATGCTGGGGTGTGATCGTGGGGTCAATCGACACCACGTATTCGAGCCGTTCACGGATAGCAAAAAACAAACAAACAAAAGCGCCCAAAACGGATTATTTTATGGCGGTGTTAAGTGTAGGGAAAACTGTAGTTCCCCACGCTGTAGGCGAACTTTATTTTTTTTTTTTTCTGAAAAGTGGAAATGAAGGTAGAGAGGGTTAAACGGCCCAGCTTCTCATTGGACTTAGCCTCTCAGCCTCTGCATTGGCAGAGGGGGCCACGCTCTTCCAAGTACTTTGCGGGAATGTAGACACCCCGGGTTTCGTGGAGAGTACGACGCTTACGGCGCGCAGATTGAGTTTGAGCCATAGACGGACGACATATGAAAGTACTCTTTGGTGTTCCTTTAATGCAAGCTAACCATCGCCTTGACTGGACATCAGGCAAAGAACCAATCTAAAAAAAAAAATTTCGCTCTTTGTTGCAGGGTTTTCTGTTTTAGGAGGCCTGTGCACCAGAGAGAAATACGTTTTCGTTCGAGATTTTGGCAAATATGAGGGGGTGGAGTCGGCAGCCCTATGGTTGTCAAGAGCGTGAGTATCAGTGCTTGTTTCCGCTAGGACGCCGAGCAATAAACTCTGGTCCAAAGAAGGCACGTTGCATGCGCTATGTTAGCAACTTTTACGCTCAAAATGCGATAAACAAACGGTACTATGGTGGGTTGCTCGCGTAACTCCAAAACAATTCTGTTGTTTCGTCGGAGGCGGGGGAGGGGGGGGGGGGGGGATTTGGAATCGATACTGCCAGTAATTTCTCTCAAATGCCTGACCAATATATGTACAGGGTGATTCACTTTATGCTAAGACTAATTTGAGGAGAAAAAAATGAAAGCCGTTTACAACTCCCTGTAACGCCGAATTGGAGCGCAGCTCTTGAGGAGGAGGAGGGAAGGGTACTCAGGGGAGGGTCACATGACCCCCCAGGGTCACGTGACCCCCCCCCCCCCCCCGAGGTCACGTGACCCCGGGGGGGGGGGGGGGGGCTCGCGCGGTGCATTATGGGACATTTCCCATAATGCACCGCGCGGTTACGCCGACGCCGACGCCGCTCAAGCCGGAAACGGGCGCCTAAGAGCTGCGCTCTAAGACGGCATTTGAGAGAAAGATACATATTCCCGCAGGATCGACTGCGATGGACGTCAGGTGAGGGTGTAAAGTGATAATCCACGATACGATTAGGTAATATTTGTACATGATTTGTCAGAATAGTTAATTGCTATATCTAAAAACGAAATGCTATGGAAAGAAAAACTCTTCAATCCCGGATATTTTGCGCTAAACGTAATGGTGAAATCGACCTCACGTGACTTAACGCCACCTGACATATACAGCAATCGGAAAATTTCCGTCGATTCAGTTTCCGCGTTAAATTTAGCGGGAAAATGTACTTATTTTGACCGAAACACCAGCTCAATTTTCCCGCTAGAATTATTGGGTAAATTGTCGTTGTGACGATGTCACGTTAACTTTACACCAATCCAGCCAACTTCCCCCTAAAATTAGCGGAGAAATTGAGGTCACATAACCCACCAATTTAGTTTCCCCGCTACATTTAGCGGGGGAACTGACGTCATATGCTTTAAACACCAATCCAGTTTCTCCGCTAAATCTAGCGGACATCATGTCACGTGAGCTATAAACAACAATTCAGTTTCTCCGCTAAATTCAGAGGAGAAATTTACGCCACGTGACACAGAAAATACCCCCCAACCCTCTCCTCCCTTTCGTCTCCCTCCCACTCCAAATCCCTCCCTTCACCTTCCTACAGCGCCTTCTTCCCCTCCAAATCGGCCTCTTCCCCTCCTCACCCTTCTTCCCTCCCCCCTCCCTGGTCACGTGGCACAACAATGCAATTTCCCCGAAAGTGATAAAAAATATTGTTTTTTAACTTCCGAAATGACTGTCTAACTCTAATGTCTCTCGAAAAATTGAAACGATTGCCCCTAACTACTGCAATATTACAAAACTAAGACCATTCTTAAACATAACGATATAAGTAATGTTAGAAATCCAAGCGTGAAGACTGTTCCAGCCGTTCGTTGTTGGAATAGAAGAACACGGAAGATATGACGTTTTAATATTGGGTGCAACGACCTTACGACTATGATAAATTCGGGAAGGGTTGTAGGAAGGTGGATTCATTCGTTTACGACAAAGCACACTCTTTTGATGGAAGTTTGTGGAAAAGACAAAGAACGAAGGAATTTACGGCGGTGCACTGGAAACGATTCAGAGATCCCGCCCACATCAAGACTAGAGGCGGAAAAACAATTGTTGTCAAAATTGCTGCGCAGAGTGTTGCTGAAATGCGGTAACATTTTTGCGCAATCCTCTACTGCGTTGCCTGCGGGAAAAACGGAGAATCATATACGGACATTCAGACTCGTGTTGCACATTGGGCACACCAGGAAACCGCGTATCGGCTTGTCGGGGATCGGCACTGAAACCAATCCTGGGAAGCGTTCCTTCACAGCGCTTACGTCAGGCAGGAAGCACAAGCTGTGCTTCTCAAAGTTCCTGGCTAACACCATAACTTCCTTCTGACTTTTTTTTTGTAAATTGTAATAGCCATTCTATTGAACTAACTGGGGCCATCTATCGGTAGCCCCTTGCACTCTTCCGATCTGCATATATATTACGTATGCTTTTATGACTATGCATAATATATAGCGGGAATATTTAATCGGGCAAATACTGGCAAAACTTTCAGTTTATTTATGCGCAGTCAGAAAGTGTGTTTCCAAGTCTCCCTTATAGATGACGTTAGTGGTTCCATTGTGGTCTCTCGTCATAAGCGGTAACAAATAGCTAAAACGCAATCGAAGACGCTCAAACGCAAATGCGTGAACCAGCCTTTGCCCGAATGTATGGGCAGGTGTAAGCGGATCTGACGTCCAAAAACGAGCCGGAAAAAATGGACGCCGGAACATAGCAAGTTCAGACTTCCACCGAATGTCCACTGAGCAGGTCCGTTTTACCCTTGTAAAACAACAAAAAACAATTCTCGCCCTTAAAAAAAAAAAAAATAAAGTCGGAGCATTAAATTAACCGAAGTTAACGTCAAGCACTTTCACGGACGGCCGAGTTAGCGACGCTATGAACTTGTGGCGCCATCTCCTGATAGGCGCAGCGAGGATGCGCCAGAAGCGCGAATTGACGAGCCATTCTCCATTTCCCGTAGGTTGGGTGCGGAGTTCGACGGGTTCGAAAAAGCCGAGAGTTGTTCCGCCGAGGACGGGTATTTCATGGGTACAGGAGGAATTAAGTTGCCGTACAAGTATTCTGACTGCTCACGAAAGATGATCCTGGAGACCATGAAAGAAAACAGGTAATCGAATGCTAAGAAAAAATAATGTTGCCAAAACTACTGCACAGCTTGTCGTTCATATTGAGTTAGTATGTCGTCCTTTCCTTATTCTCTGTCGTCTTCGTTTTTGACTGCGTGTACCATTTTGCACCGCATTGTACTACGAAAACGCTACTTTGTTTAGGTGCTGAGGAACCGCTGTGTAAATTGTACGAATATTTTTCGTCGACGTCTATGAAATCTACTACAGTAAAACCATTTCACGCAGTTTTTGTGATCTAACTGTGTACTTCCCGTGGACGGGCCTCCCGCGACCAACCAAGGACCCTTCTTGCATTACTGCAATTCAGATGTTCCTCTCTTACTGTGTCAATATAAACATAATTTGTATATCAACCTAAGTTCCTTTGTAACAGTATTTGTCATTTCAAAGCTAACATAGCATGTGTCACTTTCGTCGGGAGCACTACACCCAGTATGCATAACTGAGGTAGATATATACAGGGTGTTTCAGCGAAGGCTTTAAAAATCTAGAAAAATAGGGTTGTGAAGAAAAGAGAGACACTCTTTCCGGAAACAAACTGCCAGCTACGCGGACGTTAAGTGTTGCGAAATACATACTAATTAGCTAAATAATTAACTAAGTTTCACTAATTAAAAATTTAAGAAGCCAAAACGAGCAAATGGTTGCAATGAGAAACTTGCGAAGCATCATCGAAAACCATTAAATAAACTCATTTTAGAAACAGATAAAGGGAAACAAAAATTATCGGGGTTCCGAAAAAGAAAAAACAAAACGCTCAGTTTGGACGCGTTTTTAGTAGGGATGTGCGAATATTGAATTTTTCGAATACGAATCGAATACGAATAAGGCAAAAAACGGACTTTGAATATTGAATCGAATATCGAATATGTGTCTAGTAAACAAAAATTACAAAACAAGAGGTAACAGCAGGTTTTATTGCCTTTTTAAAATAAATCAATGCAACTGCTTTTTACTGGGCTGCAGCAGGCTAGATACTTCTAGTAATGCACTCATTATAAATTATCGTGTAGGAAAAATTAACTGTTCAACGTATTCAGAAAGTAAGCGCTCCCTACGCGCCGGGACAACATTTCCGCCAGTAGAAAGGTCCTTTCACTCGGGAAACCTGCGAAATTTCACTAACGTTTGAAGAAGTTCGACTTATGGACAGTGTTGCCCGGAAATGCTGCACAATTATTTCAAATTTTGGGAAACAAATAATTTAGAAAGTTGTTTATTTTATATTTTATAAAATGGTTACCAATGTTTACACCGTATAAAAGCGAAATATGCGCTTTTAACGCTTTCATTAGTTATTAATCTCAGCCAGTGATGCCAATAAACCCAACAAATAGCGCATTTTTCCTCCACTAAATAAAGTCAGCTAGGTTTTTTTTTTTTTTTTTTTAATTTTCGCGCATGCACACCAAAGTCGATCTTCAGTCGAACCATTATCGAACATCACGTTGAAAGTTCGAAAAAGTTGAACTTGGTCACACTCGAACCTGGGCAGGTTCGCGACATCCCTAGTTTTGACTGCGAGGGAGTCGCAGTAGCTGACGTCGATAGCGATGTAATGTTCTGTTCGCAACTAGCTTTTTCTTTTGTAATTTTCAAACATTTATAGCAGATAACTCTGTCCAGATTTTTTTTATATTTATATTTTACTCTCAGGGTTTATTTTATTGAATCGATTTAAAGAACGCGCAAATACATCACATATTGCTATAATATATGACACACAACAAAGGGCTTCGTGAAAAAGAAACCGAAACTGATCCTTTTTTGCTGCCATCAGACAGACAGACACGGAGCAGACCGATAACGCATGCATCATACGTCTTTCTCAGTGAATAAACGTTCATAGGGCAATGCGTGGCATGTAGATTATTCGTTACTTGCTCGAATATTCGCAGTTTGTGCGAATATTCGCCGCTTTTCCCGAATATTCGGCTTTGGACGAATATTCGGGAACTTCCGAATATGCAATTTTTGAATAGAATACGTTTCGAATCAGGAAAATATTCGATTCGTATTCGAAATTTCGAATATTCGCACACCCCTAGTTTTTAGGTTTCTTTATGCTATCGGAGCGAATCGTTGCGTCAACGGTCCTGCTCGCCGGTGACAAGGCGCGATGCTTCGCCACCTCGGCAGGATGGAGGGAAGTATGACGCAAGTTTATTGCGCATCACGGCCACCGGAGAGAAGGACCGCTGGCGAAAAGATTTGCTCTAATATAGAAAACCGAAACCTAAAGAAGCGTCTAAATTGAGTCCTTTTTTTTAACATCGTAAATTGCGTCTTTGGGCTGTATATTTTTAAAATGAGTTTATTTAATGATTTCGATAATGCTTAGCAAGTTTCTAATTGAACTCGAGTGTTTATTTCTACTAATTAAAAAGTTGAGGTAGAGGTTGAAAGAACGTTGATTGGACAAGCATTAAAAAACTTCAAACTTCGAGAGTCCGTCTCATTGCGATGCGGTAGCCCCCTGGGTTTTTATCTTCATTCACGCATGTCGATCTGAGGGGGTGATGAAATTGGCGGGGTCTTCACATGGATCCTCCTAGCCCCCCTTTGGACACGTAGGCAAAGAAGGACTTGATTATTTTTGTCCTGCGTTGGGTGTCGCCCGTTGGGTGTGCCCATTCTCTGAGGCTCGAAGGTTTTTCGGAGTCCTGAAGCGCTGTGTGCTTGTAGAGCCCGGCACTCCGAGAAGAAGTGTCGCAGTCTGGGAATCGACTCTTCGTCGTTGCGCCGCTGGCAGCATGGTTCTGGTGGCACGGCGTTGGAGCATGGCTAGCTCCAGTTGTTCTAATTCGAATATGTACTGGAACTTCGGTGTTATCAATCCGCCGGTGCGTATCCTGCGGAGTTGCACTGTTTGCCTCCGGTTGAAGATCTTCTCGGGGATCTTATGTAAAGCCCCCCCCCCCCCCCCCCCTTCTTACATAAATCCCTATGGGCGCTTTAAGGGTATAATAGATAGAAAAAGGCTCGAGGTACACCAAAGCACTTCTTATGAGTTGTGAATGCGAAAGCACGTGTGCCGTTCCTCCGCTGCCTTATTTCGTCTGCTGCGTACTTTTCGTCGCCGGTCAGCGCGCGCGCCCTCCTCGCCGCTCTGACCCAGCGCCATGGGGTGAGCGATCGATGAAACTGACGCTGCAGCGGCCAATGGGAGCCTCGTCGACGCGCGCCAGCCAATGGGACTGAAACCGAAAATCCATCAGCTTTACTCCGCTCCTTTGGGATCGGGGAATTTAGGAGCTGTTGGCTAGGCTTTTCGCGTGGTTTCATAGCTGGGAGCTGGCTTCACTTGGAGAAAGGATTTAAGGTGCCGTTTGGCGCGGTTTCAAAGCTGATGACGTCTTCTCGCTTCATGAGACAGTTAATGCTTTCCCATTAATAAAATTCAATTGATACTCGTCCCCGGTGACTTCCTTCGAGACTGTCAGAAGTGCGTTCCTACATTCCTTGACGGCCCTGCGAATCTCTTCCACGTAGGAGGTGTCTGTTTTCTGTAGTTCCTCGTCGGCGCTCGACGGCCTGCTCAGCGGAGACAGTGATGTGAGGATTTTCATCTCCTGCTTCGCGGGTTCGTGTGCCTCCGAGCTGCCAGGAATGTCTTCGTGTCCCGGCGTTCGTCGTCATCTGCCCCGGGATGGCTGACTCTAGCTTCGTTTTCAGTGGCAGAGCTTCAGCGCCATGTCGGATATGAAGCTCACGATCGGACTTGCGGTGGGCCTGTGCCTCTTGAGTTACGCGATTGCCGCCTGGGAGTCAGCGGACACGTCGAGGTCTTTGGTCTTGTTTTCTAATCCTCCGAACGTTTCTAATGCCAGTTGGATCCCCTTCTCTTTTGCTAGGTTCGCGGTTGTCGTTGGTCGGGCCAGGACTCGGCACGTTCGAGGTTCCTGCATGTTTATGGTGTAGAGCACCGCCGCTGCCGCCCATCATCTCGGAGTCGCCAAGGCGTCGATATACACAATCGCGCATTGCTCGCTTTGGGGCAACTCACCCACTTTTCCTAGGTGCTGCCTGGGTTAGTGCTTTTTTTTCTTGTGTCTTTGTATTCTTATGTTCTTGGTCAGAGGTTTGGCTGCTCGTGTAAGGTTTATCAACTTCCACAAAGCCTTCTGCTTCGGTATAGGGTGCATGACCATGGTGACTATCCATATATACTTGAAGATCTTGCGGCCTTGCTCCGAGTGTGTGAGTCTTGTTGTGTGAGCCACTTTTTGCTGTGCTAGAAGATCCTCTATTTCCGGCCGGTACATGCTCTTCTTGAGTTCGCTTCTCTTTGGAGAGCCAGAGTATGGCCCAGCGTGCATCATTAAACATGGTCTCAAACTTCCGAAAATGTTTCCTTCGAGGCGGGTAGAACCGGATTGCGTACGTGATTTTCGATACTAGCGTGGCGCACACCATATCTTTGGTGGGATATTTAAACAGTCCGCTTCATTTGATAATTTTGATAATCACTGTGTCTTGCAGCAATCCTCCACGTCTGCAGTGGTTTGCAGATTTATCTCGGAAAGATGTTTTTTTTTTCTCAGTCACCCTATTTTTATACATTTTTGGAAGCATTCGCTGAAAAACCCGGTATGTTATGTATAAAAGAAGCCTGCCGCCTGCTTCGTTGGTTATCAACCGAGCCACAGACGCGAAAGTGCTTATGCGCCAAGCAACTGTGGGAGATGAGCAGACGCGCCCGCGAACGTCAGAACGCCGAACTGTGCTTGAAGTGATTAGTGGGTAAACTTAATGCTATCTGCCTTTGTGTCTACTGCACTCGTTGAATTAGATAGAACGCGGAACACCGGCGTCCGGTGTTTGGCTCTCGCATTCGAACGCGTTCAACGAGTGCAGCGGAGAAAAAGGCAGCTAGCTTGAGGTCTACCCTCTAATCATCTGAGCCAGAGGGTGGCGAACAAAGACAGTGACAGAGAGACAAGGACAAAAGAGGAAGATACACGACAGGACCATCGCTTCTCCTGTCCTGTTCCTCTTTTGTCCTCGTCTCTCTTTCACTGGCTTTCTTCACCACGCACCAGTTAGCTCAGCTTTCAACTTTATTCCAGAGCTCGGCATTCTCACGTCCCCGCACTCTCGTCCCGTCCTCTCCCTCAGTCCTGTGTCGCATAGGGTTCGCTTAAAATCATATCGCATTCAAAAACACGCATGTAAAACCAGACACATGCACAAAAAGAAACAACAACATCCGATGTGTCGTGCGACGCGTGGAAAAAATGGCCGAATCCGAACAGGCTTCGGCCATTCTCCGCGTCACGCGAACGCACGTGATGGCATGAGTGGCCCGCGAAGGGTCGCGTGACGCCGTTATCGGCCGGCGCCTGGTCGAATTCACTCATTTTCTTACGCGTCGTACGACCCGTCTGACTTTTTTGTCGTGCGCGTGTCTAGCCATTTTTTATACTGACCTTTCATTTCTACTGGATTGACAGCAGTAGTGGCCCCTGGCGTTTCAAGGCAAAGCATATATTACTTTCTCGAAGGAAAAAGATCTACGAAACCAGTTAATTGTCAACACTTTACGGAGACAGACTATTTGCGATGGGGACTTGTTATCGCGAACTTATTTGCTCTATTATCGCATCAGCTACCTCAGGGTGGAGCTAAATGTTCTTTTTTTTTATTTTTAACGAAGTTGAACTTTTATTGCAATGTGCATAGAAATATTGCTGGTTTGCACTTTCGTTCACGTGGTTTCGTATCTACAAAATGTCCCCTCCCCCAAAAAAAAGGTTATTGGTTTTTTTTATTTAAAAAATTCAACTACGCACTCCCGTGCGCCCATTCTCCGCCTAAATGAAGCGCTAGAGGTTCGGACCATATGCCAAACTTTCAGTACTAATCTCGATCTTATTAAAAATTATATGGGATTTTCTAAAAGTTTCAATGGTAAAGCCGCAGCTCACGGAAGTCTCGAATACATGGAGCTTTAAAACAGTTAACTAAAACCGGCAAAAATGATCCCAATATTTTCTTTTAATATTTCAGAAAATCATTTGTAATGTTTGACTAAGATAACGGTCAGTACTGAAATTTTAGCATCTGGTTTGTACGCCTAGCGCTACATTTGGAGCGAAAAATGAGCGTTTGGCAATGCGTAGTTTATGTTTTGCGGGAAGAAATTAACCATGCGTTTTTTTTTTGTTTGTTATGATACCCTGAATAACGTCTTGTCCAGACTCCTAGCCGTGGTGGATGATAATGACGTCTGCAAAGGTATAGAACACGGCATGGTACATGTCGTTTAAGAAGGACCGTAGGCATCTTCCCAACCTTGTCAAATAAATTTATTTTCAATCAAGCCGTCCCAGTCAGAGCCTCACCTGCCTTAAACCAACCGGCGAAAAGGAAATCAAGGACAAAGACAAAGAATACATGGGCGAAGGGGTCTCTCCAGATGAGTTCTGCAAATCCAGGCATGGAATGGGGGAGCACTGCCTCAAAGTAAGTGTTTTCTCGTCTTCGATACCTTGACGCGAGACCGAGAAAGTGCACGCGGATCTCCAGGCATCGTTATGAAGGAGAAGAACTAGATGATGTTTTCACACGCTCCGCTGCCTCTTGACTGCAGGCGTTATTTGCTACATCATAACATGTACACATCGCGACACTGTTAGCGCGAACACGACATCGGCGCATTTTCGCATTTTACTTCTAAATAGCATTAGCGAGCACGAAATTTTATTGCTTACATTATAGAACTAAATGAGCTCTTTCCGTGGTAATATTAACTTGGATGACATCCCTTTGTTTCAAAGAGAAAAACTGGAAAAACCGACGATCGCTTGTTCGCGCAAACAGTGTCGCGCTCTGTACCACTTCCTCTTCCTCGTCAGTTACCGACACCTAAAGAAGCGCAGGGCGTGGTGCGCATCCCGAGCATCTTATTATCACTCCTCCGCCAATGATACTGCCGCGTTAGGCGATAAGAGGGCCGAAGAACTAATCACAATGCAAGAAGCATGAATATAATACGCCACTCCCCGCATGTCTTAAGTTGTCAGCGTTTATTGATGTTAACTATGGTCCTGTAGGATCTGACCTCCCCTTTTATTCGCGCCTTGGTTCGAAGAGAGCCAGCGCTTAACCCACGCACCTCCCGCACACATGCCCCCGGGATCGCTTCAATTCTTTGTCCCCGCATATACATCCCCCTCTGCTGTGGGTGCGGGTATGTGCGAGGGCAGATGATACTTTGTGTCATCCCGGCGCAGATGGCGAAGGCGCTGGCCAGATATCCTCTAGGCAAATGTCACCGATGACCGCGGGTGACTCGGTCTGGGACGTCAACCTCTCGGGAAAGGAGCGGGAGATAGGGTGACTCAATGTCCTTCTGTTTAGGGTGATGCCACCCTTTGTACTACCCGATGCCGACAGCACGCGCTCACGGGAAAAATACAAAGAAATCAACGATAACAAAATGTCGCCACAAACACGTGCAGGGACACGCTCGTTCACGCGCTTCGGAACAAAAAAAAATAAAAATAAAACTGTGGGACAAAATGACCAGATGTTTCCACCCTGAGCAAAGCGCACAGGAAGGTACCCTAGCGGGAGATGACTAGCAGTGCCGCCACCCCATCGGCGAATATTAAGGGTCGAGTTGCGGCAGACTGGTTTTGTCGTCTTCGCTCCTTCCTCTTGGTGTGAAGCTGCCCCGGGGCACGGTGCCTCTTAGCGAGCAGGGGTACGCCGCAGAGATTGCATAAATTGGCCCGTGTCTTTTCGGTGAACGCCGCCGGGGCGTCTCGTGCGCACCGGTCACTGAGGGAGCGTGCCCTGAAGGGTGGCGGGACCACATTTAGGTACATCCCCTGGGGCAGTTGAGGCTGATTGTTGCTGTCCGCCCGAGAGGAGAACCCGAGGAGGCGGCCGTCTTCGAGGGTGCCCCACGTTGGGCGCCAATGTCGAATGTGACATCCGCTTTTATTCGCGGCCTGGGTCGAACGGAGCCAGCGCCAGGCCCGTGCACCGCACGCGCACGTGTCCCCGAGATCGCTTCTTCTTGGTCCCCACAGTCCTTTTCCGTTTATCCTCGTCCTCGGCCATACATTTCACATATTCAGTATGGGGGTAACGAAAAAAAAGGAGGACATTACAAATTGGAACAAGTGAAAAAATATCGGAGGCAAAAGAAGGATTGACCGCCGTAAAAAATAACGTAAACACCTTTTAGTCACCTGGCGAGGTCAAAACAAGGTTTTCCCCTATACCAGAAGCTCCAAGATTCAACATGGCAACGACAAGACGTAAAATGAGAATAGTCCGTTGCAGGTTAATAATAGCAGGTCAAGCTCCTCCCACAAAGCCGTCCACACTTTGTACTTTAGCGGAGAGAACGCTGGGGAGGAGGTGGGTGGAGAGAAGGAAGCCCTCTGTCATGGCAAGCAGAGGGCTGGATGGGCGGGGCTTGTTCTGCGACTCTCAATCTGCAATAGGCTATGGTACTGGTATTACCCCTTTGGGTACCTTTTTTTTTCCCCACACGACCAAAGCAAGTTTTGCTCTTAGTAACAGTTTAGCATGCTCTGTGAAGAATATGTGTTTATAAAATGCACAGTACTTTATGGGCCAAAAAATCAAATGATGTCTGCATGCCTCCGACCCGTAACATATTTCTCGTATTGCCCTTTTTGAGACAAGGTGCTTAGCAAGGGCACCTCAATCTCGCTTCCTAAGGTCCCTCTTTTGAGAGGTCTTACACGCCCTTTGTTTATATCGAACTGTAACTTCCTTGCTTTTCCCGGTCATCGAATACCGGGTTCATTAGTACTTTCTAGATCTCCGGGTTTGTCATGAAGCGCGAAATTGAGCGCGATAGATTCGCCTTTGAGCAGCAACGAAAAGGCATACCAAAACAGAAGTCGCCTAAACAAACAAACAAAAATTACATGCCATCAGAAAGTGACCCCTCAAGATAACAGGTTGCCTTCATTGCCTGGTCATACATGCCGCTACACGTAAAAGAAATAATGATAACCCTGTTGGGAGGGGCGGGGAACAAACCGACACTGAAAACACTCGGAAACATGCCCGAGTGTAAAAGACATCGCGAAAACGTTTCAAGAGTGCCCTTTGTATCGACAGTCGCTACTCTGATATTTGTAGGGCCACGACGTCCTTCCCACAACCTGCAAGGTGACCTGTTGTCACGTGGTCGACGGAAAATCAGAGACTCTTGGAACCCATTTTGCTCAGGATGGAATGCTCTGCGATTCAGTCTTCGACACGTATAACACTGGTGGTGTGAGTGATTCTTATTTACGTAGAGACGTACCTTGTGATGCACACACTGTTACCGTGACTTACAGCTTGCAGTGAGGCACACAACTTCTCGGTGTGAGTGGAAGTACCGAGTAATATAAGACTTAAACGCCAGCCACACTGGTCATACATCACACAGAGGACGCGGTCTAAGCTGCAAACATGGTGATAGAATACCCCGTTCACACGGCTCAATCATGTTTGAGCCATGCTTGCCTCATACATTTGCATGCTACAAACATGTCTGCAAATAGTCTTTGTTTGACCAATCTGACGCGATCGTCATGGGACGAAGAAACACACCTCACACAATGTGTGCAAACTGTCTTTTGTATGTTTTATTATCAGTGTGACCACGAGTTTACGTTACATTGAATTCTTAGTGCGATAGAAGATACTTATTCAGATCGACTGACGCCTCAATTTGTCCGAAGCATCAATTCGGCCTAACTTTTGAGTTCTGATAAAAGTTGTTTTGTTTGGTTGAAGGTTCCGGTTAATAAACACACCTCGCGATCCCCATATCGAACAAACTTAAATTAACTATTTGCACCAAAAGCACAGAAAGTAAGCATCTATAGTATAATTTTCTCAATATCGTGCTATTGGTTCCCACGAGATGTGTTAACTATACAATTTAGATATGATGATTAAGGGGAAGTCCCCAAAGTGTCAAAGCATTAAGCAGAATGAATTGACTTTCACCCGAAATGGAGCGCAACTCGAGCCCTGAAGGCGACGAAACTAAAATGGAAACTGTCCGATGCGTGACTTGATTTAACGAGAACCCAGTGGAGTTAACTGACCGCTTTGTCTCGTCTCAGTTTTCTCAAGAACAAATCTGCGTAAGAAGTGTCATGTGTTTATCATATGCGACCATCAACTAGATTGTTACTTGGTTTCGCAAAGCAATGTAGAGTTGCGTCGAATGAGAGATTCGCATGTTTTCCTGATATGAAAAAAACTGCGTAAAAGGAAAAGAAGAAAAGGTGCACAACATTAACATAGTTTAGAGATGTTATGGGCACAACACAAAAACAAAACATTTCTTCCTCGTATAGAAATACTCCTTTTCACGGCACGGTACTTTAAGCTTGTCTATACTCCGTTTCAAGTAACGTCAGACAGCAGCGCACGCTATGAGCCATCTCAGCCTACAAAGCTCTGTGCACGTAGCACGTGGTACGCTCCGAACCCGTCATTGCGCCCCCTCTTCAAGGTCACGTAACACTCACACGACCCTGGATTGCCCCCAGTGGCTCGTAGCATCCGCTGCCAAATAAACTCCTCTTCAGTTACGCCTTACAAATAGTTGCCTGACAAGCATACTTTCACATTTTAATATAAGACAAAATATAAACTCAAATATCTTTCAAGTAGAACGAAAAAAAAAAGTACTTTTCAGTGCACGCTGAGCTTTAAATTTATTGTGCTGATTTCGAAATATTAACTCCTGCACCCAACTTGAGGTAACTCAATTTGATTCGGTAAAGATATATTAACACAGGTGATATATTAACGATGACCTTCGCACGCTTCTCTCCTTTTTTGCGCAGGTATGTCTCAACGGATACTGTCACATGTGAGTATAGTCTCGAGTGGAAGTGTCGCCGCGACGGCGGCATCATAGTCGTTTCAGTGAAGTCGTCCGGAGACCAGGACTTCGGCCACCGCTGGCGAAAGTCGAAGGGTTGCCTGAATATTTGCGGCGATACGGGCAGCGGTCTTACGGTTATACAAGCAACGTCGAATAGGTCGCGAATTAACGGGTGTGATCCATACCAACTAAAAGCTTCAAGCCTTGCACCGTTCTCCACAAAACGTCATCACGCTTAGATCCACGTAGTGCTGCCTAGCTCGCGTCAGCGTCACTGCCGGCGCATCTTGCGGCGTCTCACAACGAGAGTGACGCTAGAACGCAGCGTCGCCAAGGCGGATGTGTCTGTCGCTTTGCGCATAGCCTCCTCTATCCTCACAAAGCCTGGCAATTCGACGACGGAGCCATAGAGTGCCCGGTCGCTGATTTGAAGCTCGAGGATCTGGTAGCACAGAGCATCAAAGAACCATTTCTTGGGGAACCTGGACGTCAGCGCACAGCTTTTGCATCGGCGAGGACCCGAAACACACTTTTTCGATCGGGAGAAGCGTGTTTCGGCGTCTCGCCGCAGCGGGGCGCCAGTCACGTGGCTCTCCTCTCATCCGTTGTCTGCCGCTCCACTTTTTTCATGTGGCGGCCGCTTCTAGTGGCAATCTGCAAGGCTTTGTCAGTATATAGGATGCTATGCTCAGCGGACACTCTTGTCCAGCTTCAGCATGTTTTCCGCTTGGGGCGGGTCGCGGGGGTTCACTAGTGATGACGTCTTGCGCAGGCCTCCTCTTCTACGTGGTATCCTGCGATCAGTTCATCAGCCGTTTAAATACGGCCGCTAACAACATAAAAAAAAAACGCAGGACTTAGCGAGCTTTCACCATCCTATTATTTCCTCAGTGCCCAATCAGATTACGGAATAATCCGAGAGACATGTAGAAGAGCGAGTCTAGACTTGAAAAGCGTAAACATGCCATGCCGCACACTGCGTTTGTTAAGCTCTGAGTATGTATACCTAATAGTTTCTGCGATGGATCTATATGAAGTGCATTCTGATTTTCGTGTATGCAAAATCGAAACCAATGCAACCAAGAAGAAACCTCAAAGAATCGCAATAAAACAAGGAAAAAATCAAAGAATAAAAAAAAATTGTTCTAATAGTCGCTGACAGGCTAAGAACCCAATAGTACGAGCTTCCTGCCTTTGATAGCACTACGTCGCACGGGAGGCCAATGCCAGGGGGAAGGCGACAAGAGCGAGCTGGAGGCAGCCTATCTACTGAGTTCTTAATCTGTCACCGAGTGCAAGTTATAACGAGCTTTTTTTTTTTTTCTTTTGTTACTACGTATAGAAGGTCCAAGGTTCGGAAGGAGTAAATGGGACTCTCCAAACCAACGTGAAGGAACGTTTGAGCCGGCAACTCCGAGTCCTGGATCTTGGAAGAGGTGCAGCGGATTTTCTTGGGCATGAGACGACGTCACGTTTCCTTGAGTGGAAAAGCTCAGGAAAAAGTCACAATTGCGCTCACCGTAACCGATTTCAGTGTCTGATGCTACGATAAATAATAAAATAATTAAATAAAAACGCAATAAAGGACTCGTCATTGATGACTCAAATGGAGCCAGTCGGAGCGATTTGCTTGGCTAGTTTCCATCGAGTACGTGGAGAAAGTTCCGTTTACTCGAAGAAATCTGGGTCGTCTACTCTCCCACAAAACACCTGTGGGAGCCAATCGCTGCAATCTACGGAGAGAGCTCGGCGAAGGACGACTCTGGAAATATGTTCAGGTCTAAAAGAACTGTCTGTGCAACAGCACCGAGCAGGATGTTTTACGTGCTTACTTAGTGCTTAGTGACGCGGAGAAAACTGCCTATTCTTTTTTTTTTTTGTGGGTGGGTGGGGGGGGAGGGGTAGTGGCGTAGCCAGGGGAGAAGTTTATGGTCAGCCTCCACCCCCCGAAATCCCGCCGACACTATAATATAATATACCATAACATCATCTAAACTCACAAAGCCTGGCAGTTCGACAAGGGAGCCATAGAGAGCCCGGTCGCAGATTTGGAGCGCAAGGATCTGGTAGCACGGAGCATCGCATCAGAATATCGCATCAGAGCCATTTCACGAGGAACCTGGACTATCAGCGTACAGCTTTTGCAGCGGCGAGAGCCCGAAACACACTTGTTCGCTCGGGACAAGTGGGTTTCGGCGTCAAGCCGCAGCGGGGCGCCAGTCACGTGGCTTTCCTCTCATCCGCTGTCTGCCGCTCCACATTTATTTCGGCGGTCGCTTCTCGTGGCGATCTGCCAGGCTTTGTCAGTATATAGGAGGCTATGAACATACTTATGTATTTCTAAACCCCCCCCCCCCTTTGCCCCCCGCACCCGAAGTCAAGTCATGGGCACTCCTACCACCTGAGCCCCCAATCCTATCCCCCCTGGCTACGTCGCCACCAGGGGGGGGGGGGGGGGGGAAGGGTCGAGATTAGATATATTTTTGCCTTGTCATTCGCCCGTGAAAAGTATTGACCCCTGTATTCTTTAGAGTGCTGATTGAAGAGATACTATAGATATCAGAGTAGCGTGGTTTATTTTATATCTGAGATGTATACACCAACAGGGTAATTAGAAACAATACCCTGTTGGCCCACACCGGGTGTAGGTATTGCACGTGCGCAGAAAGCAGACTCGAATGAGGTGAAGCGTCCGTGCATGCGCAGTGCCGACCGCAGCGCAATCGCAGTAGCCTGACGTCAGAGTGCCGAGTTGGTTAATATTTTGCTGTTAACACGTCGCCACTTTATTGCGGCGATGTGCGGTGGCATAGTTTAGGCCTTGGAAGTCCAGGAGTCTATAAGGAAACATGAGCCTGCTATTCGAACATCACGCCTGCTTACTTCCACAACCTATTTGTTCCCAGAACTATTTGTAGTTCTTGCCAGGCAATTTAAAGTGTTTTGCCGTAAAATCAAAGTGTTTGCCACACAAACTGTGTTATGGCCAGACAATCCGCAAATTTTGCCATACGACAGCCTGGTGTTTTCGCCAGGAAATTTGAGGACCTCACCGGAGGTCATTGTTTTCTCCAGTATGTCTCTGTCTGGAAAAATTTAGAGATTTTTCCAGAACTTCTGGAGATTTTGCCAGAAACTATGAAGTCTTGGCTAAAAACTTTTGATCTGTTTCAAGTCAAAATTTAAAATTTCTGTCACGCAGTTTCGTGATTTCGTCGCGCAACTGAGTCTCTGCCAGGAAAGTAGAAGATTTTATGCAGCAGTACTAAAGTTTCTGCTTTGAATCTGAGCTCGTTGTTCAGAATATTTGGCGCTTGGTTCAGACCTTTTGGAGTTTTTTGAAATAATTTAGAATTGCTGCTAGACGATATGGAGCTTCACCAAACAAATTTGAGTTTTTGTCAAACAAATCGTTACTTTTGCCGGCCAATTTTGAATTTTCCCAAGACGATCGACTCAAGATATCGCGGAAGGTTCTAGTTACTCCAGTAAGTCATGAGTCAAGGACAAGACAGGTTGAAGGACAGAAAGCGCACGCACCAGCAACTTAAGTTCATCACGAAAATAAAAAAAAATAATAATAAATGTGCAATAAAAATCATTCCGAAGTGCCTAGTTTAGCTGTTTCATATATTCGTCGTTTTTTATTAATGACTATGCGACCGAGTCACTTTCGCGATATGTGTTCCAACCTCAACTCGCTCGTTCACATCTCTTGGAACGTTGTTTTGTAACTTTCCAAAAACCCTTGATGTTGTGAAATGCTCATACTCACAGCACATCGTTTACACGCTGTTCGAGGCGGGGTTTAAGCCGCACGTCCGGAGGCCTCCTGGCCTTTCGACGACGTCCATTCCCCGAAGTGAAGAACCCAGGGGTCCAGTGGAGGTGGGAGAATTGGTAACGTATCTAACGGTTTAATTACATGGTTGCGATACAGTCGTCAAATCCGAGAGAACAATGGAGCAGCCTCACGCTCCGCCTTATATAGGGTCCGTTTCTTCCTCACTCTCCGCCAGGGCAGCAGGTGCGACGTAGCAAACCGCCGCCAAGTTCGTTGCAGCAAAGACCGCCGCGTCGTAGCCAGAAGTGCGTCGTAGCCATGGTTCTCCGCAGTTAGGCCCTGCCTCTCTACCTTTCAAGTGCGATGTAGCCAAAGTTCTCCGCAGTTAGGTCATGCTTCTCTCCCCTTCCGGAGCGCACGAACCCACACGCACACACACACATCCCGTTGACGTCACGGACGCGTTGAGACTCGTTTCGGGTAGGCCCCGACAGGCGGGCGACTGTCCTGAACAGATCGTGACTCGTTTCCGCAGCGTTGAAACTCGGAAGAAGGTCGCCGAAGGTTCCATTCTTAACAGCCCCTCCGGGGCCAGGGAAACCTCGAAAGGCCGGTGGTACAATCGCTGGCCTGAAGAGGTGGGCTTGGGGTAGGCCTTGAGAAGACGCTGCAAGCACTAAACAAACTCCCAAACCTCTTACAACGGAGGCATTAGCGGAAACGTCCCCCACAACTCCACGAAACACCGCAGTCAAACGCTCGGTATCCGTCAGAGACCCGCCAGACTGGATTACGGATTACCAAAATTTGGTACAATTACGGGTATCGAGACCCCCCGTCGCCAAAACAAAACTCATTTTTTCAATGAGGTCACAATGAACAAAATACAAAAGACAAAAACTCTTCGCAATTTGTGAGGTCCTTTTTGAGTTTTAACGAAGTGCCCCCACTTAGATCCTCATTCCCGTGGATGACGAAGACCTCTGAGATCATCCCTACTGTTTTTCGTGATGTCAGAAAAATCTGCTCAACCCATCGGCATTGCCGTTAAATTTGCCTTTCCTTTTTCTTACGCTGAAGTCATAGTGATCGATTTTCACGTGATTTCTAGACGTGAAAATGCGGTCCTTATAGCGCCGATAAAAAAATCCGCCTTTTTTATGCCCCGTCACATTGGTCCTAGCAATCTCCTGAGCTGTACCGCGAAACCCTGACACACTAGGGTCGTTCTTCTGCTCGACTGTCAAAGACACTCTGTCTACTCGTAGCAGAGGACCAAAGTTACATGACGCCGGAGCTACGAGAGATCTTTCACTGATCCCGTCTTCCTCCGCTTTTTTCGCCGGCGCGTTGGGACGGCGTACGCTTTCTAGTGCTACAAGGTCAGGCTGTTCTACAACCTGGTCCCTCTCATCCCGGTTTTCTGCCTCCAACTCTGGGAGTGCTTGCTCCCCGTCAGCTGCCTCTGGCTCTGGATCACTCGTCAACAAAGGGGCGACCTGACGCGATTTGGACCTCGTACACGACTGAACTAGCCCTTCTCCAGTTGTTGACCCCTTTCGCGCAGCAGGAAATTTGACCTGTTAGAAAACAAATAAGGATACTCCAACGGGACTGTTTGCGAGACAGCCGCCTCTGTCACTAGCTCTCCGAACGGGCCAGTTATCCTTACTGTCGCCATAGGCAGACAGACACTGTGCTTTTCGAGCAGCTGCTTGATCCAAACTACCTTTCCAGTAAAATCGGATGGCGTTACATACGACGGATGAACAACGTCCATCGTCGCTGCACTGTCCCGAAGCACCCTGCACGGCTTTCCGTTTACATGGAGCTCGTGAAGATAGGGACGAAGAAGCTTCAGGTCCCTGTCACTACCGTTCACGTACGAGAACACAACCCGCGGTTTCTTACATCTGGCCGCTGTGTGTCCCGGCTCCTGACAGTTGTAGCACAGGAACGGCTTCCTTGCCTCGAACTGCCCTGTTGGGCTTTTCCGCGCCTCGTCTCCGTTCGAGTGTTCTGCGCTCTTTTCTGGGACATTTTGTCCTGCTTCGGGCTTCTCGGGCCCGTTTTCTCGCGAGCCGTTTCCCTGTCGGAAGGTCTTGCGCTGATCGCTCCGGCCGGGTTCGCTTTCCTCTCCGCTCAGCTTTCTACGCGTTGCGTACTCTTCGTCTAGCTCAGCGGCCCTTTCGACAGAGTCGACTCCCACCCTATCCTGCACCCAGAGCTTGACTGACTGCGGAACGCTACGAAAGAACTGTTCGAGGCACACACAATCGACTACCTTGTCTCGGCTTTCGTACACTTCCTTGCTCTTCAACCATTCTATCAAGTTGGTTTTAAGCCCGTACGCGAATTCCGAGTAGCCCTCGCTGCTCTTTTTGGATGCGTTTCTAAACCTTTGACGGAACGCCTCGGCAGAAAGGCGGTACAACTTCAAAAGGCTGGACTTCACCTTGTCGTAGTCGTCCGCGTCTCTAGCACTAAGGCGCGCGACAACCTCTGCAGCCTCACAGGGCAACAAAGTCAAAAGCCGTTGCGGCCACCTTTCTGGGGCGAAGCTCAACTGCTCACATGTCCTCTCAAAGTTAACTAAGAATAGGCCCACGTCTTCCCCAACTTTAAACGGCTGCAGGAGCTTCTTCATTTGATACGACTCGGTCTCACTTGCTCGTACCGGAGCCCCAACTCTACTGTTCTGAGTTTAATCGCTATTGTTCAATTTCGAGCTCTAGCCTTTTCAGCGCTCGTTCCTCTCTCGCTGCAGTCTGCGCTCGTTCCTCTCTCGCTGTAGCTTCAATTTTAGCGTTCTGAAGTAGTTCCCACGCAATTTTAATTTCTTCTGCTTCCGCGCTCTCTGAAATCGCTTTACTGATCTCAGATTTCATCATCTTTTGCTCCACCTCCACACCCAATTCTTCACATAAACAGAGTAAATCTGTTCTCAGTAACCTCATTAGATCCATGATCGCTGCTTTTTAGCTTTGGCTTTGTTCTAAAACTTGTCGCGAGGTTGTACCAAAACCTAGCGCACGAGTCAAAACCTAAGGATTCCCAGCAGTTCAAAATTAATTACCCATAATCTGAAGCCTGGCGAATCTCAAAGCAAAGTCCAAACGCTCACCCACAGATGTAGCACGATGTCGCATGGTCCGATCTAGGGTGCCTTCATGTGCGCTTTGCTTAGGGTGGTGGCATCTCGCCATTTTCTCCCACACGTTTATTTTTTATTTTTTGTTCAGAAGCGCGTGAAAGAGCGTGGCCCTGCACGCGTTTGTGGCGTTGACTGTACTATGGCGACATTTTGTTTTCGTTGATTTCTTTGTATTTTCCCCGTGAGCGCGTGCTGTCGGCATCGGGTACTACAAAGGGTGGCATCACCCTAAACAGAAGGACATTGAGGCACCCTAGTCCGATCCCAACCGCTGCCAACCAGTTGTTCGAGGCGGGGTTTAAGCCGCACGTCCGGAGGCCTCCTGGCCTTTGACGTCGTCCATTCCCCGAAGTGAAGAACCCAGGGGTCCAGTGGAGGTGGGAGAATTGGTAACGTATCTAACGGTTTAATTACATGGTTGCGATACAGTCGTCAAATCCGAGAGAACAACCGGAGCAGCCTCACGCTCCGCCTTATATAGGGTCCGTTTCTTCCTCACTCTCCGCCAGGGCAGCAGGTGCGACGTAGCAAACCGCCGCCAAGTGCGTTGCCGCAAAGACCGCCGCGTCGTAGGCAGAAGTGCGTCGTAGCTGTGGTTCTCCGCAGTTAGGCCCTGCCTCTCTCCCTTTCAAGTGCGATGTAGCCAAAGTTCTCCGCAGTTAGGTCATGCCTCTCTCCCCTTCCGGAGCGCACGAACCCACACGCACACACACACGTCCCGTTGACGTCACGGACGCGTTGAGACTCGTTTCGGGCAGGCCCCGACAGGCAGGCGACTGTCCTGAACAGATCGTGACTCGTTTCCGCAGCGTTGAAACTCGGAAGAAGGTCGCCGAAGGTTCCATTCTTAACAACGCCTACCGGTCCTTCGATGAATGCCATCAATCATTGCTACAAGCATGCAACTCGCGACACATCTCAAATTCTGAAAACTGCCGTTGTCTTACACTTTATTACAAAAAAAAAAAAAAAAGTCGAGGAGGAACCAGCCTGAGGAAGGGAGGACGCGAATTTGTTTCCCCCGTGCAATAAAATTGATTTTTCATGATAAAATGTTTTCCTGGATTCTATTATACGCCCTCTTAAAGCGTTTAAAACAATATACAAAAGTATACACGTTCAGTCGCAGCCACACTGGTAACAGGTCGTACAAAAGACAGTCTGCAAACACTGCCTAAGGCGGGGGGTCCCTATCATTTCGTCGAAACTCGATTCGTGGAATTACGTTTCGTGGACAACTTTTCGTGGACACACGTTCCATGGACACACCTTTCGTCGACACTGTGACGTTTCGTCGAAAATCGTTTCGTGAACAGCACTTCCCTGAAACGTTTCGTCGACAAACGTTTCTTTTTTTTTTTTTCGTGGCTTCGCGCGCTGCCCATTCGGATATTTGGAAGTTCCGATGCCCGTTTATGGAACTGAAAGTTACTGGAAGAAGAAAAGTAGTGGAGAAAAATATGCGTAGGCGCAAAACTAAACTTCGATCCAATCATGGGTTGGGGAAAAGAGCGTGGACACTGATTTTTTTTTTTTTTCATATTGGTTATTTTTAAACAAAAATACAGCTTGCAGTCCTTCATTTCTACATTACCACCCTAATAGTTGAATTTAAATTAAACATATACATTACCTTCAATTATTCAAAAGGAAAAGTGATGCAGTGTTTTACCGCCTACTGCGACTTATAAAGGACAAATCTGTTTAGTGGCACTCGTTTCATCGTTTAAGGGCTGTTTGAAAATGACATTACATAAGAAGGGGGCTGTAAACAATGTCAAATAGAAACAAAAAACAAAATCACGAAAAACAATGACACTCGCACTCCCGCGAGCACGGTGCCCGCAAGTAAACCTAGAAAACGCTATATTGCAATGCTTTGTCTCACTACACAAAGTAAACCGTAGTTGATATCAAATGTGTAACTTAATGCATTATATATAGCTTCTCTCGAGCAGCCGCCGCATGCAAGGCCTTGGAGGCGGTAGTACCACTAGACGAGATCTGTCGGCAGCATGCCGACTGGTCCTCATACGCGACATTCAATTGTGTTTCTTTTTTTATTGATGTTAGCAGACAGATACCAGGGCAAGTTCGTGAACGAGCTCTTTGCACAAAAATACGGCTTCCAAATCTAATGTTCTTCGGTCACATATGGGTTTATGTGCATGCAAAATGTCAGTGCAGACATAACATGTGCAAGAACTATTGTGTTATTTAATATCCAGAAGCCAAATATACTAAAGTCGAAAACTCGTATGCGGTCTGCTAAGTACAATACTTGAATACCCGGTGTTTGGAGGAAAAAAGAACCGTGCTTTATTACCGTAAAAGTAAAACGCGTAACCGAATGCTCAGTCTCCTCCAAAGTTTATTGCTAGCGGCTGAGACCTGATGCCAATTAGCTTAAAAACCGATTTTATGCCATTTTCAACGATAGAATGGCTGTGTGCACCGCAAACAGGCCTCGTTTTTTTGTTTTTCATTTTTTTAGAGCTTTAGTGTTTTGATGTGTCGACTATTTTTTATGCTATGTTCAGGTGGCTCTTGAGGATTCTACCAAAGGACGCGACGCCCGGTAAGATACACTTGCTCTGGAAACGAACCTGCCACTTCGCCGAAACAGTCGGAGTGCCGGCGGCCAGCACGCGAAGGGTTGCATTCAATGACGTACAGACACCTCGATCACGTATGCTGCCGATAGTGTAGCCCTCAAGAGCAGCGCATGTCGTTGAATGTTTTAAGAATCTGCTTGGGAGAAGAGCGTGTTGGTTCAAGCGATGGATGAAGAAAGAATAAGCAATTAACACTGGGACAACACAACCACATCTTTCGTGTGGTTGTGTTGTCCCAGTGTTAATTGTTTATTCTTTTCAAAAATCTAATTTGAGAAAGGACAGTGGTCGAGAACAAAACTTTCCTGCTTTGACAACGCTTCCCCAAATGTTCGGGCGAAGACATGTCTTCGCCCGAACCGAAACCATACATTTGTATGGTTTCGCTCGTGCACGAGCGAAACCATACAAATCGTAAGTTCCGACATTGGTGCGATCGGTGGCCTAAAAAGAAAAAAAAATAAGCTGAAAAAGAAATTGAGATAGTTTAAGTCGGTGAGGCAAGATGGCTGCGCACTGGTTCGCCCTACTTGGCCCAGTCGGCCATCTTTCATCCATTCATCCATCCACGACAAAACGTTGTCCACGACCGCCTCCATCCATTCAGCATAAGGCCGCCCCGCGCAGGCGCAGAGGCCGCAAGGAGGTGCAGCCGTGCAGCTGGCAGAGCGAGCTGTCGACGAAACGTCGCAACGTCTGTCGATGAAACGAGCGGGTACTCGTTTCCACGAAACGATCTGTCGATGAAACATCGCAGTGTCGACGAAACGATTTGTCCATGAAACGTCGTTCGACGAACTGATTGCCACCGTATTCATACATGTATGAAGCGAACGTGTTTGGAACCAGGTTGAGGCGGGTTCGCAGATAGATCTTTCATAATGTCCTCAATAAACACCGTGTGTTTTTTTATGATGTATGAGGATTTTCAGCGGTCCTCTAACATACAGTAGTCTTTTGGCCTTGTTTATGCCATTTGCTTGCAGACGTTTGTAAGCAAGAGCAAAACGGCAGACGCCTAAAACCAAAACAAGGAAATTCCAGGTTCCTTGCCGTGTCCATACGTACAAAAATTGAACTGCTCTGGTAACCGAGAAGCTGAACGCTACGCTGCACACAATAGACCATTTTCGAAAGTCCGCGCAAACGCCTGTCCGCCATTGGACGCCGAGTGTGACGTCAGCGTTCGGTGAGGTCTCGGGTTCAATCAGGCGCTTTGTGTCCGAACCATGGCGACAGCCAAGGTTGCTCGATGGACTTTTGTAGAGGGTCTATTACAGTGCCATGTTTAAACAGGATTGCGCCGCGCTAAAATTTAGCGGACGGTGATCACGAGCTGCCGTGTCATTGCGTGACGCCATGACACCACTTGACACTCTGACGTCACGTGTCACCATGACGCCACTTGAAACTCGGGTTGCTGGGAACTTTAGCGGAGAAAATTTCCCCTCCAACTTTAACGAAGAAATTCGCTAAATTCGGCGAAGAAATTTTTTTCCCGCTAAATATGGCGCAACATTTTAAAGGGGAACGTTGTGGTGAAACGTTACACTGTGGCGTCACGTGACATCGTGACGTCGCAATGTCACGACACTGTGGTTCACCGTTACATTTAGCGGGTTAAGTTTCCCGCTAAATTTAGCGGGTCACGATGTGCGTACGCGAAAACCAGGGATTCGCTCCGAACCTCGCCAATTACGGCTTCGAAATGCAGGTGCTTAACAGGATTCATTTATTCCATTTATATAAAAGACCCCTAAAGGCCTTCTAAGTAGGGTGTCAAATAGTGACGGGGGAAACACAATTTACAAGAATATATTATAATATTGTTCTTTTATTACTGTCCTTTTATTTCGGGGTTTAAGACGCGGATGTAGGGTCAAAATTAGCGTGCCAGGAACTGTAGGAGGTCGAGAAAGACCTTCAACTTCGTCAACGTTGCAGTCGTTGACGAAGTTGATGTCCGCGTGGTCCGGGTCGTCGATGAACACGCTCTTCTTGACCCGGGGGTCAAAATCATTGTTGAGCTGGGACACAGTGCCCGGGAACACCAGCCTGTTTCGGAGTCTCCAGGGCCGGTTTGCTCATCTTGCGGCCGCGGCTGCGGCTGCGGCCAAGAGGGATTTTTCTGCCACGTGACCAGCTCCTTGGGGACAACGAAGTACCTAGCGTCCCTGCCTAATGGCGGAGAAATCCGTATCGCTTCAAGCACAAACGCCTAATTTCGCTCGCAGAAACTGACTGCAGGGACTTTCAACTGAAGTCCAATTGACCACCCCTTTATACTGTAGGAGCGGCAGGTAAAGTTCCGGCCAGGGAGAGTAAATGTGAGCCAAAATAAATAAAAAACCACGGCAGATAAAAGCGGTTGCAGTATGTTTATATACCTCCGCCAGCACTGGCGGTTTGGCCTTCTGTTGTGGTCGGGAGAAAGAAGAAGACGCCGTTTCGAACGGTCGTGCTTTCATGTTCTCCGTTGAAAATCAACAATCGGCCTCAGGCCGAGGAAACCCTTCTACCTCTACTTCTTATACTGGTAACGAAAATCACAAGATGTACTCGGAGAACACTGCAGCGGCACCCGTGGCCCCAAGAGACGTTCTTATTCCGGCAACCGGCCAAGATGAGTATAAGATTATACTTCCACGTTTTCCACCTGGAGCCTTGTGCGTAAACTCGGTTTTCCTCCACGCTGACCTCACGGGTCGGCCCTACCGTGCAGTTGACTTTCGCGATGGACTTAGAGGAGTCGTCGATCTGAACCAAGTGGTGTCTCTCGGACAGTTTCAGATGAGCCATGTGTGGATGGCGACGCTGGCTAGTCCAGACGCCACGGAAAAGTTGATAACCGCGAAAGAACTCAGCGTGAAAGGGAAAAAGTGTTTAATCATCGACCCGAACTCAAAGGATGTGAAGCTCAAGCTACTCTGGCTACCGTCATACTTGGAAGATAAAAAGGTCGCCGAAGCCTTGGCACCGTTCGGCACGGTTCGAAGCATGGCGCGAGAAAAGTGGCGCGTGCCAGGAATGGAGAACATGGAGACGCTGAATAGGGAGGTCTGCCTAACACTGCACGACACCGTGACGTCGGAAGACATCCCTCACCTAGTGAAGGTTGTCGGCATACAATCCCTTCTGGTGAGGTCAGGACGACCACCCTTGTGTCTACGATGCAAGAAGGTCGGTCATATTCGACGACAGTGCCGTACGCCGAAATGCGCACGTTGTAATCGATTTGGGCATGAAAGTGACGAGTGCTTTTCAAGTTATGCAACCGTAGTACGAGGTTCTGGCAACGACCCTGACGCTAACCCGGAACTTTTGATGGACATCTCCGAGGTCGTGGATGCTAGCGGAGATGTTCTCTCCACTCAAGCGCAGCCCAGAGAGGCACTGCCTCAGAGTTCCGGCGAGAGCGAAACGCAAGGTGAAAAAGAAGCCTCGGAGATACTCCAAGACACAACATCGACAGAAGCCGTTCAAGAATCTTCCCAGGAAGGACCGATCAAGGACACCTTGTCAACACCGGAAACGGAGGCACCGAAACAGTCAGCGGTGTCTGCAGACGGACTTACAACGTTTGACAACAAAAGTGACCCGTCAGCAATGGACCTGAGCCCCAGCACGTGCAAGGACAATAGTGACACCAAGAGGAAAAAACACCCGCCTGACACCATCGCGAGTAAGCGAAAAACCTCCCTTGCACACTAGAGTATGTGAACAAACCCCACCCTACCCCCTCCCCTGCCCTTCCATCTCCTCTCTCCCATCCTCCCCCCCTCCCCCTCCCATTACCTTTAACTGATAGCCTTCGTATTGTTACCCTAAATGTAAGAGGATTTAACTCCCGCAAGAAACAATATCATTTGAAACGTCTACTTGAAGACAAAGAGGTAGACTTTCTAGCCGTACAGGAAACAAAACTGTCAACAGTAGAACAGGTGGAACAGGCCATACAACATTTCCTGTATGACTACGAGGTGTGCGTTAGCCATGCTGTAGGTCTCTCCGCGGGATGTTTATTGTTTATTAGAAAGTCTTTTCATTTGTTTGATTTAGCTGTCACGACAGACCTTTGCGGGCGCTTCATTATGTGCGACTTCCGAGTTTCCGACATAATGTGGAGAGTGATATGCGTTTACGCGCCGAATGAGGTGAATGCTAGAGTAACTTTTTTTGATCACCTGCGACCTTATTTACTTTGTGATAGAATGGTAGTGCTGCTTGGAGACTTCAACTGCGTTTGCGACGGAGCAGACCGAGCGCCATATAAACTTCTAATTGACAAAAGTGAACGACTGCTACAGGACATTGTGGACGAGTCTAATATTTTTGATGTTGCGTCATTTCAGCTAAAGGAAAAACAATTACTATATACCCATTTTCAAAACACATCACACGCAAGACTTGATAGAATTTACTGCTCAGTAGACCTTATTGACAATTTAAATGGTTATGCCGCAGATCCAGTTTTCTTCACAGACCATTGCATAGTATCAATAACAATTGGAAGGAAACGAAGAAAAAAGAGTATAAACTGGAAAGTATGGAAACTTAATAATCAACTGTTAAAAGATGAAAACTTTGTCGCAGCTGTGACCGATCTTTTTGAGCAAATAGGAAGAACAACTGAGCATATATCTGTTAAATGGGAGCTTTTTAAACAAGAATTAAAACAGATAGCAATCGAGAGAGCTAGTGTTATAAAATTCCAAAAGTCTGAGACCGAGAGGACGTTGATAAGTAATTTCCGTGCCTTGGTTCAACTTGAATGTCAAAACTCTGGACAGGGTTTGGAAGATATTATCCGCATAAAAGCTGAACTCGATAAATTTCATCAAGAGCGTTATCAAGGCGCTGTTATACGTTCTCGTGCTGTAAAATATTTTTTGTTAGAACAGCCAACAAAAAAGGCAATAGGGGAGGAGAAAAGGTATGCGATGACTAAAGAAATTCAAGAGATAAGGCAAAACAACATGATTATTAGAGATAGCGAGGCTATAGCCGAAATTTTTTTTGAACATTACAAAAAGGTATTCGGAACAAAGATTGCCTCCACAGATACAGAATATCTAAAGGAACTTGTATCGTTGCTTCCCCAGTTAGATAGAGAACACACAAAAGAATTGGAAGAACCGTTCAGCTTAGCTGAGGTAGAAAACGCTGTGGATACCCTTCCAACAAACAAAACATCAGGACCGGATGGTATTACTGCAGAATTTTATAAACTTCGCAAAAACACTTTATGTCCCATCTTGCAGGAGATTTTTCAAGAGGCCTACAGAAACAAAAGTCTTCCGCCCTCCTTTCTGCATACTCACACTATTCTTATTCCAAAGACAGATGACAAAAACAAACTTTCACAAGTGACTGGCTATCGACCAATCACATTATGCAATGTGGACTATAAGATATTTGCTAAAATACTGACAAATAGATTGCAGCGCGTCATTTGCGATTTAGTAGGGGATCACCAGACGTGTGGGATTCGTGGAAGGTCCATTCAGACAAATATTCATATTGCCAGAAGCGTATTAGAGTGTGTTACCAACAGCAGCTCTCAGGTAGCGATGGTGCAAGTCGATCTCGCAAAAGCATTCGACCGTGTTAGTCATAATGTTCTTTTTAAGATTTTGTCGCACATTGGTGTTGGTGATATAATACTTCATGGCGTTAAAATGTCGTACGCAAACTGTTGTACACGCCTAATCATAAATAACGAAGTTACGGCAAGGATTCCAATTTGTTCTTCAGTTCGACAGGGCTGTCCATTATCTCCATTACTTTTCACTCTATATCTAGAACCTTTGTGCCAAAGCATAATAAGAAGTAGAAAAATACGAGGCTTTACTTTAAGCAACACTGAAATTAAAGTTCTAGCGTATGCCGACGATGTCGCATATTTTTGTAATGACAAGAAAAGCGTGACCAATGCCATGGATCTCACTCGCAGCTTTTGTGAGGCCACTGGAGCAGCAGTAAATCTAGAAAAGTGTTTAGGATTCTGGCATGGAGCCTGGGCGACAAAGCCCAAGCAATACGAAGGCATAGATTGGAGCTGCACTCCGTGCAACTACCTAGGGGTGCCATTGAAGCACTACCGAAACAGCACGTCGTACTGGTCCGGAGTTGCAACTGAATTGAAACGTCGAGCCAATAACTGGTCACAGAAGAATTTGTCAGTGTTTGCACTTTCGAGCATATGTAATATATTTTTGGCGGCTAAAGTATGGTATGTCTTGCAGGTACTGCACTGTACCCGGAACAGTATTCAAAAATTGCACAGGGTTTTTGCTGTTTTAGTATGGAAGTCCACTTGGGAACCCATGCGTCGCGACAATTTGTTCCGTCGTGTATCAGATGGTGGACTTCGCCTTCCCCATTTATTTATAAGTCAGTTGGTTTCACGTTTTCTTTTCCTAAGAGACCAGGAGCACCCTTTTCTTCGTGAAGTCATTCAGAGTAGACTGGCATGTTCTCTACCTGACTTTATCGTATCCTCCGTGGGAGACCAAACCTGTTTGTTAGTAGGATATCTTAGAGAAGTAGTCGATGCTTTTCAGTTTTTGTCAGTAAGGTTTTCAAAAGAATATTTAATGTCTGTTTCACGTAAAAAGTTGACAAGAGATCTTGTGAATATCCTATTTCCAATGCCAATTTACCGCTCAATGTTTAGCGACGTTTCCCAACACGATATACTGCGCCGGGTAAAGAAGATGTCCATCCCCCCTGCAGCAAAAACTTTCTTTTTCAAATTACATTGTTCAGTGTTACCCACCAAAGTGTGGCTACAAGAGAAAGGAATATTCGTCCCGTGGTCAACAAACTGTACATTATGTAAAACGCCTGAAACCATTGAACATATTTTTATTCACTGTTGGGATGCCATTTTCTTCTGGGATGTTCTGCAGCGCACTCTAAAAAAGGATATTGATATTACACCCTATTCAATTCGTTTCCTACCTGTATCATCTAGAGATAACTTCCCGTATGACATAGTAATGCTCCTAGCATTGTATAGCATGTGGAAGTCCCGCCTCGACATAAGGAATGAGAATTTGCACCCAAAAACTGTACGCCTACATTTCATTGAGCTTGTAATCCGTGTCAAAAGCGTGTATGATATTCAAACAGTAGTTCCTGACTGGCTGCCTCTGTTTAACAGTCTTCAAGACATCAAAGAGTTTTAACATGTGTACTATGATTGCGTAGAGTGAACCCTGAACGACAATGTTGTGATCCTATCGTTTATTCTTCCATGTAATAAAGAAAAAAAAAATTCTGTTGTGGTCGAGAGGTTAGAGCGTCGGTACTTCTCGTCGGGGCGTGAAAGACCCGGGTTCAAATCACGCCAGAAACTCTTTTTTTTTTTGTATTTGACTGCACTCCCACTAAGAATGTAGACAAGGCCCTATGAGCTCTATAAAATCATTGGGCGGGTAGTTCTGACTCACCAGTTCCTTGTTCATGACCTCGGAAGAGCGAACATGTCTCTGGCTTTCTTTACCAATTTCCGCCACGCCTCCTGCATCTGCCGTACACTCCGCGGAAAGTTGACAATATCTTCGCATGCCCGTCTCTTTGTTCGCCAGGTAACTGTGCTGCTGAATTTCTCTAGAATTTGTTGTTTCCGTTTTCCAACTGCTCTAATTAATTCCATTTGTTGATCCAAAGTAATTTTACGTGTTTGCGTTAGAGAGATGGTTTGCGATATCGACCCCTGATTCATTTTTGAATTCGGTTGCGATCGTCTGCGATTTTAACTAAAATTCAACAAGTAATGTGTTAAATATTACAAAACAAATGCCACAGCAAAATGTAAAGAGTAAAAATCTACCTTTTAGCACATTCCATGCAAGTAAAAGTATGATCTCTTTTATTTCGGTTTTACTACTTTCTCAGACGTTTGACTTGCTGCATTGCCTGTAGGATTTCGCTCAATCAATACATAGTCTTTTTTTTTTTTTTTGCTTATTTTATGGAAGTTTTTTTTATTGTTTTTTTAATTGTCACAACTGCAGTTTTTATTAGTACTAAATAGGCGTTTACTGTTATTGAAAGGAGTCGCAGCAAGATCGTTGTATATTTAAAAACACATAAAATTGTAGTTGCTGGGGAAAGGATGCTTGTTTCGGCTCCGTTTGTGTGAAAGCCATAGCGATGTTGTTACCTTGGTTTCCTTTTAATGAGCATTATGAAACGATTGGATTAGCGCGTTAACTTGCCTTTGGTTTTTTTTTCTTCCCGGTGTTTCAATTGAACAGGCGGGACTAACAGTAAAAACAGTGTAAGGCGCAGTAGTGCAAGTGGATGATTCGTAAAAAGGATCACAATTAAAAAGTGAGACACGCGCAAAATTAGGCAAAAAAAAAATTCCTAGCGCGATTTGAACCCGTAACTTTCACGCCGCGTCTAGAAGTACCGACGCTCTAACCTCTCGAGTCTCGACCACAACAAAAAAATTTTTTTTTATTGCCTGTTTAACATTGGTGGCATACATAGTTATAAAGACAGACTAAAAAAGTTAAAACCATCAGCCTTCCTGGCTAATGTCACAGCTAGAAGTCTTTGATGGAGGACAAGTCCTCCAGAAGTGGCAGCCACTCAGGTTGAGGCTGCTGCGCCCTGTACAGCTCTTTAAGGAAACACATGTGTTCTACAAAATACTTATACACCGGCCGCACATCGATATCAGCATGACGTACCGCCATACGGCATCGCCATATACTGTGCAGTCCCATGAGCATGAACATATCATAAGGTACAGAAGCAGCTTCTACAGACAGGAACCGAATGCCATGGGACGTTAACGGGAGGTCTTTTTTTATAGTCCTTTGAAGGACTATAAAATCTTTTCTTTTCTTGTTAATGACAAGCAAAACACCCGAGTCAAAAGGGAGCTTTCAAAGATCGCTTCTTTAGCTCCGAATCTCGTGGTGGAGGTAGCCGCTGCTACTGAGCATGCGCACCGCTAGCGTTGTCTGCACAATTCAAGGGATCATTTCCGGAGGCTGTAAGCTAGTGGGATGGAGGTTGGGGTTGCAACTTTCAGTGCCTTGTCAGCTTACAGGTGAACGGAGTGCACCTACACTCTTTCTCTTAAATACAATATCTAATTTTTACAAGAACTACCATAATACGGGCGTATGTGAAATGAAAAGTAGCGTTGCAGATCATTTTTGAAAAATATCAAAATTTTTTCTATTGTTTTCTGGATAAGTGTACGGAAAAAGAAACGTGAAAGTAATTTGTAACGTAACGAGTAAAGTAATTCATTACTTTTCAGCGAAAAATGGTTCATAGAAGGCGTTTACATGATTTTATGTTCTTCCATAGGTCAATCCAGAGTCCCTCCCATACATCGCAATATTTCTACAGCTGAATGTGACAGGCGAATCAGTCAAGGGTTAAAGGGCTACGGAAACAAAATGTTAGCACTTATTTCTTTGCTTAGATGTGATCAGTGTCCTTCATTTTAGGGTTTAATAATATATATATTTTTTTTTATTTTTTAAAAAGCAGGGGGTAAAATATGGGCGCTTTGATCCAAAATGGAGATCTGGGAAAAATCGAGTATTTTAATTAATTATTATGAAACTCCGGTCTTTCAGGTTATTTTTAGAAATATAAAAGTCTAGTTAGCAATTGATCGATTTTAATACAGAGATTATTTTTTAATAAAGAACTTCACACAAGATAGCGTTGAACCATGGTAAGAGCTCACATGGGCTATTAAATGCTTCATAACTCTTTGTTGCTTACATAATATGCGGCACGCGCAGCATCTGTCTCCATTCTGAACCTGACCGGTTTTCGGACAGAGTATCTGGATTTGAGAGAATGTCTCTCAGCACAACAGCTTTCGTACATTTGAAATGCGTAGTCTCTCACCCTTCTTTTTTCTCTCCTTTTTTTTTTTTTTTGCGCTGGTAGAAACGGAAAAATGAGAAGGGCAAAGGATACCTCACAATGGATATAAAGGCAACATTTCAGGGTTCGATCTATGTCTCTGCAGTTCATTGAATCCTAAAGAATCTAGGATTGTTTCCGAGGTCTGGAGCCAGCGCACGAGTCCCTACCAACTCTTTGTATCCTAGAATATATTTCCGGAGCAGAGTAGCTTGTAAAATGCTGGAATGCAGTTTCCAAATTTGGGAAGAAAATCGGGTTTAGCCCGATTTTCACGAAACGTGTCCGGGGTGTAAATATTGGGAAATATTCGATTTTACCCTTAAACTAAGGACCCTATCTACCGGGTGTATGTGAGAAATCCGAACCCGGCTTTTCGCACCGCAAAAACAAACTAGGCATCGCGGAGAGTTCAAACTCCGCCAGAAAGTAGCCCCAGCCGTTCGAGCAAGATGCCAAAGTTTCAGCCCCAACCGCTATCTCACTCAAAAGTTATAAGCGATTTTCTGAAAATTTCAATGGAAAAATGGCGGCCGACGGAGTTCTCGAGTACATGGAGCTCAGAAACCGAGAACGGGTAAAAGTAGGCCCCATTGTCCCATTGAAAATTTCAAGAAATGAAACAGACGGAAAGCTAACACATCCTAAGCTTGGGCGAGCGATGTGTTAGCTTTCCGTCTGTTTCAATAACAGAGGAGGAAATTGCCTTCTTAAAATCTTTTTCGTGTGGGTAATTTTACGTGTCCCCCTCGAGCCTTCGGGCCTGTGGTCCCTCGTGCCTGTGTGGCCAACGCTCGAGCGGATTCCGCGTTCTGTACCACTTTCTTTTCCTCTTTCGTTAATACATGAGTTGTGAGTGTGCGCTTTTCTGTCGTCTACGTGTTCCTCTTCTCTGTCCTTGTCCTTGTGTGCGCAACTGTAACTATGTTCATTAGCAGATCAATTTTCCCATCAACTTTCACGGAGAAATATTTCGCTTGAATTGGGCGAAGGAAGTTTCCCGCTGAGTCTAGACGAAATTTTTATCCGCTAAATATAGCAAAAAAATTGTAACGTCAGGTGTCACTTTGGCGTCACGTTGCTCCATGAGGTCACTTGACATTCCAGTTTTCGCTAACTTTAGCTGAGAAACGTTTTCGCCTACCTTAACTGAGGAATGTTTCGCTAAATTCGTTAAAGGATGTTTCCCGCTGAATTTGGCAGAATCGTATCCGCTAAATTTAGCGAGAAATTCTGACGTCACGTGATATTGTGACGTCGCAATGTCACGCGACACCGTGGTTCCCCATTAAGTTGGGCGGATAAATTTCCCCGCTAAAACTTAGCGGGTCATGACTTGCGTACACGAAACACCCGCTGGATGCTGGACGACGACAAGAACGAAAACAGTCACTCGTGAACAAGGGGATGAACTGGCCTTGAAACGTCGGGCTCCGTATTATTTTTAGAGCGCAGCTCTCAGGCGCCCGTTTCCGGCTTGAGCGGCGTCGCCGTCGGCGTCGGCGTAACCGCGTGGTGTATTATGGGTCGTTTCCCATGATGACGTCACACGTGACGTCACGAGGGCCGCCAGTGATGTCATAGATGACGTCACACGCGACGTCACGAAGGTCACCAGTGACGTCATCGATGACGTCACACGTGACGTCACCAGGGTCACCAGTGACTGCATAGATGACGTCACACGTGACGTCACGAGGGTTACTAGTGACGTCATAAATGAGGCCACACGTGACGTCACGTGTGACGTCACAAGGGTCACCAGTGGCATCACTCGTGACGTCACCGTGCGTTGCTTTAAGGCCTGTTCACACATGCAGCGGAGCGCTACAAGCATAGCGTTGACCTCGCGCTAAGCGCGTGCTGACGGGAGCGTTCAACAGCGTTGTATCGCACCGTCAAAACTGTTGCTCATGGCAGATGATAACTAGCAGACGACACGTGAGTAGCGCTACATCAGCGCTTCGCTGCATGTGAGAACCGGCCTTTATGGGAAACTTTTTTGCTAAATTTAGCGGAAAAACTTTTTGTTGTTGTTGTTGTTGTTGTTTATTTTATTTGCATCAAGTACAGTGTACATGATACTGGAGGCTTGTGGAAAAAGCGGTCACAAGACCAGCTTGACAAAGCCACAGGCCCCCACATCGGCATTCATGCAGCACTAAAAAGAAAATGATCGACACGCCATACAAATAACAGCATCAACAGAAAAAGCAAAATAAAGAGAATAAAGAGAAACAACAATGTACACAGTCAAATTACATCACAACCACGCAATTGTAGCATCTTGAAAGGCAGTATCAAGAAAAAACAAGATCATCGACATGCACAACAACTTTCAAATATTACACAGCACTTTTTACACAAGAAAAGTCGAGTGGGGGCTGAAATAGCAACGCAATGCTTTAAACGATATATCTAAAAGCTCGACATTATCGGCAGCTAATCTGTTTAGTAACCTTGGCAGTTTGTTTTCCAACTTATCTTGTCCATAGATTGTTCTATAGGTGCTAACCTTCCAAGGCTCACTTTGCCGCGTTGTGTAGGCGGTAGTATTACTACGTAAGCTATAACTAGTCCTTTTAAAAACGATGATTTAGTCTTTACCTCTTGTTTAAGAGCTTTAGAAAGCCGATAATCGTACATTTTCTGGATTGGCAATACATTATATTTTACGAACAACTCATGTGTATGAAAGTAAGACGGAATATTTTCAACAACTCTTAGGAACCGTTTTTGTAAGACATGTATTTTATGTAGATTTGCTCGAGTTGTGGATGCCCAGACTAAGTGACAGTAGTTAAGCCTAGATGAAAACAGAGTATTATAAATTAAAATCATAATATTTCGTGGCAGAATATGCCGATTACGATAAACAAGTCCGACTATTTGGGACAGCTTAGCGGCTACGGAATCAATATGTTTATCCCACGACAAAGTTTCTTGAAAAACAACCCCTAGCACCTTAAAACTAGAAACAACTGCAATGGGAGTCGAATTTAGCATTATTGGTTGATTTAACGCTACACTTTTATTTTTACTACGAAATAAGACGGCTTTAGTTTTGTTTATATTTATTTTTAAGCTATTTTGGCACGTCCATTCGTCTAGTTTTTGTAACGTCGAATTTGCTTTATCGACTATCTCATTAGATATCTTTCCGGTTATAAATATGCTGGTATCGTCAGCGTAAATAATCATATTAACATCTGATCCAACAGAGACGATGTCATTTATATACATATTGAAAAGAAAAGGACCAAGAATACTCCCCTGTGGTACGCCGCAAGAAACAGGAAGTGGATCGGAGAAATGATCGTCTATACGGACTGTTTGTACACGATGATGCAGATAAGACTCGATTAATGATGCAGCCTTCCCTCTGAAACCATAACGTTAAGTTTTTGAACAAGCAGGGTGTGATTTACGTGATCGAATGCTTTAGTTAAATCTACAAAGATACCAAGAACCAAGTTTCCTTCCTGAAGTGCAGTCAAGATTAGTTCTTTCTGCGCGAGTAGTGCGGTCTCTGTACCGAGTCCCTTACGGAAACCAAATTGGGAATCATTTAGGAGGTTATGCTTCTGCTCAAAGTCAATAAAACGGTTTAAAATTATTTTTTCTAACGCTTTTGAAAAAATTACAAGTATTGACACGGGACGGTAGTTTCCCATATCATTTTTATCACCTTTTTTATACAGCACGTTTATATGGGCAACTTGCATTCTTCGAGGGAAAACAGCCTGACTAAGGCAAAGGTTAAATATATGCGTTATGTAAGGTGCAAGAAGCTCTACAGCGTGCTTAATTGGTTTTATTTGAAATCCATCAGCGTCTTTAGCCCTGCTGTTGCTTAAATTTATAATTGTAGTAATAACTTCTTGTTCATTTACAGGGTTAAGAAAAATAGAATTCGGGTTGGACGGAATGTTCACGAGGCTACAGTTCGTTACGGTTTTATTAACAATATTCACAAAATATTTGTTAAAAGCATCCGCAAGTTATTTTCCAAATAACTCACCATTATTCGTGCTTATCTTGTTGACTTTGTCGGGGGAAACATTATGCTTTAAAACGGCATTTAATCTTTTCCACATCAGTTCAGAGCACCCTGCCGCAGAAATAAATTGATTTGCGAAGTAATCGCGTCTTGCCTTCTTTAGTTCTTCATCTAGACGATTGCGACAAGTTTTGAACTTGCGTAATATTTCTTGGTCTTTAGTTTTAATAAATTGACTGTAGAGCTGGTTTTTTTCATCTATACTTGCGAGAAGCTCGGAGTTAACCCATGGCTTACGAATTTTCCTACTTTTTTTAATACGTACACAAGGAAAACTTTCTGCGTATATCTGATTTAAAATGCCGAGAAATTCATCATAGGCGTCATTTGTGTCATTACTGTTCAATACAATGTCCCAAGTTGTTTGTGCAATTTTATCACGAAAGATGGTCAGGTATGTTTCTGTTATTTTCTGTATTGAGCATGCAGGCTGCAATATTTTATTTTTTACGTGCCCCTTCGTACAAATAAATATTGGTAAATGGTCACTTAGGTCACAAGCGAACACCCCTGCTCTTACTTGGTTCGAGCTTATATTTGTTAAGAACAGATCAATTAGAGATGAAGAGTGCTCAGTCACTCTTGTGGGTAGCATAATGAAATTCCGCAAATTATGCGTCATTAGTAAAAGGTCTAGTTGAAACTTCGTTGAATCACTTTTAAGCATATTAATATTCATATCCCCGCCACAGATGAAATTGAAACGATTCTTTGTAATAAAGTCAAAAATTGATTCTAAGCAATCCAAGAATGTAATTGCGGTACCACTGGGGGGGGGGGGGGGGGGGGGGGGGGGCGGTAACAAACGGAAATTACCGTGTTTTGTATTTGAATTGACAGAAGTTCACAATCTCTCGTATTTACAGTAAAGTCTGGCAATATTTCACAGTTGTATTCTTTCTTGACTAAAATGCAAACTCCACCGCCGCGGCTACTAGGGCGATTTAAATAAAAGGTATTATACGACGGGAGACGAAGCACATTCGTCTCATCAGTTGACCATGTCTCGGTTAGCAATATTGCGTCAAATCGCAGCCCAAAATTATCAAACAAAAGACAGAGATCGGATTCTTTATTTTTGATTGAGCGTATATTCAAGTGAAAACATTTAAACGATCGCAGGAACGGTTTTCCTAGATGCCTTTCGAAAGAATTCGGAAGTAAATATGATTCGCTAGCTGTACTTGCCATAGATAGTCGATTGCTCATTTCTTATCGAAGCTTATCTAGGTCGGCAATAATAGAGATTACCGCCGCACGGCTTCCGTCAGATTTGCGCACAAGCACTCGGCCATTGCTGCGCCACGCGTATTTATAATTGTTTCTTTTGGCCCAGACTTTCCCGCTAAATTTAGCGGGAAAGTTTCCCCGCTAAATTTAGCAAAAAAGTTTCCTTGCTATATTTAGCGGAAAAAAACTTCCCGCTAAATTTAGCGGAAAATTTTCCGGCTAAATTTAGTGAAACATTTTTCCCGCTAAATTTTGCGGGAAAATTGCCCGCTAAATTAAGCAAAAAAAATTCCCCGCTAAATGTAGCGAAAACAATTTCCCGCTAAATTTAGCGAAAAATTTTGCCCGCTAAATTTAGTGGAAACTTTTGCCCGCTAAATTTAGCGAAAAAATTCCCCTTAAATAGAAGGCAAGCAGGAGAGGAGGAGGGGAGGATACGGATGAGGAGGAGGGGCATACCCTTCTCTCCGTACCTTCCCCTCCTCCTCCTCAAGAGCTGTGCTCTAATTCGGCGTAACAGGGGATTGTAAACGTCTTTCATTTTTTGGTTAGTATTTTCTCCTTTTACATATTTGGATCCACTCCAAAACCTCGCCAATAACGGTGCAAAAATGCAAGTTCTTGGCCGGATTTAATTATTTTGTTTATTCAAAATACCACTAAAAGCCCACCCAGGGAGGGAATAACATTAGCGCGAAGAGAAAGGAGAGCACATAAAATACAAAAACAAATATTATATTATTGGTGTTTTATTATTATTCTTCGTTCCTGTCGGGTTCGAGAACGCGGTGGCAGGGTCCGAGGTAGCCTGCCAGGAACTCCAGGAGGTCGGGAAAGAGGACCTCCGGGTTGTTGAGAGCGATGACGAAGTTGATGTGCGTGTAGTCCGGGTCGTCGATGAACACGCTCTTCTTGACCCGGGGCCCCAGGTCCTTGATGAGCTGGGCCACGGTGTCCGGGAAGACCAGCCTGTCCCCGAGGCTCCAGAAGACGCCCACGTCCGTGGTCATCGGGTCCAGGCTATACAGCGGAGGCTCGGCCTGATCAGGGGACACGGCGTTAGGAGTGCGCGGGACAAGACCTGTATACACGCGACTGGAATGATGAAACTGTGGTCACTGGCAGGATGAGAACAGAAAGGAATTTATTTAGTACAGTCCCGCCCTGAGTGCAAGTATCTTGCCTTGGATTCTGCTTCGGCATCTTGTGAGATCCGTTGCCTGAACGTGCTACTGAAGCACGACGGAAAGTTACTAGCGCGTGCTGGAGGCCGGACATGTGAAAGAAGTGCCATTTCGTTCTTATTATGGCAGTTATTGTAGTATGTAGCAAATATTTTCTTTATGTTTTTTTCTCCCAAAGATTAATCGTTTAATCTTCCAAATACGCAACAAGTTTTCCCTGTATTTTGGTGCTCACACACAGACACTCACGAATATATATAGACTCTCCACAATAGATCCTAGAACTGTGAAACAAGCCAGAAAAGTCGGCGCCCGCATATAGAAAGCTCAAATTTTGACGGAATGTGCATCCAGGTGATGCATTTCGCCTGGTAAAATTTTAAGGCATAGATCTCTTCTTTTTTTTTTTTAATGAGGCCAACGAACTTTTTTGCAATTTCACCAAGTAAAATTCCCTAACAAAATTCACATTCAGGGAAAGGTCAAGCTTTCTATGTATAGTCGCTGATTTTTCCGGCTTGTTGTACAGCGCTAGGCTCTAGCGGGAACAAAACTGGTTGTGGGTACGTTTATACAGCCTTGAAGTTAGTCTGACTTCAACGAGCAACTCGTCTTCTAGCTGTAGATGAGCAATTTAGCCAGTGCAGTACAACCATTTTCTTGAACCACCTGGGGCTGGGTAGAGAACTAGAAGAACCACAGTGGAAGGGACAGGAACAGAAAGACAGAGGGCGTTGTCTTCTGTCTTTCTGCTCCTGTCCCTTCTACTTTGGTTCTTCTAGTTCTCCATCCAGTCTCAGATGGTTCAAGAAAATGGTAAATCTACACCAGCTCGCCTGCGCCATCACAGTCTTATCATTAGTAGTCCAACCGCTAAACTGGGGTCTTTAACGTGCACCACGCAGTAGTGATACACGACCGCACGCCGGTACGATGCTCATCCCGATCGAAACGGGTACGAGTGGTGATTGAACCCAGGATCACTGGGTTCTGCAGCGCGAGCTTTCGCTCCACGTGCTCCGGACTGGTGTGCGCTAGACCACTCGGTCAATCTCTGTATATAGACCGCGAGCGCAACGCTCCCCCTGTGAAAAATCTTATACATATAAGAAATTTCTTGGTCCAATAGACACATATGATCAAATAAGATTATATAAAAGCATACAAGAAACTGATAACAACATATAAGGACAATATAGGATTATATAATAAGCTATAAGAAACTGACAAAATTTTCTTATAACTTATTATATAATCCTATATTGTTTTATATGCTCTTATAAGGCTATTGTATGTTCTTATATGATCTTATTTGATCATATGCGTTTATTGCACCAAGTAATGTCTTATACATATAAGATTTTTCACTAGGGTCACGAGCAGTGCATGACGCGCCCATAAGATTGTTCGTGTGCTAAAACACTTGGGGTTACTTCTAGAATCTACATGGTAAGTTCCTGGCAATCCTGTCAGTGTATTGTACATAGCAAAAAGAGATATCTAACGTCCACTTGACCCTGAGAGAGTGGAACCGTCGAGGTGGAACGAAACAAGATAAGGGTGTGTACACATCGCTGTACTCTCTAAACAAAAATACCCCCATTATTTTTTTAAAGTATTAGCAGGCCCCTTACGAAGCGACTGTCAGCTGCGAAGGCTTCATAACTATTTGCAAGTCGCCCGGATTAGTGGAAAAGTGCTTATAGTAAATTGTGATCAGAGGAGTTCGTTATGTTATATAACCATAACATTTATGCATAATGCATGTGCACTGTTGGTTTTTCGTACCTGCCCGTAGACCTCGGTGTTCTTCTCTGGGCCGTAGTCAAACTTCTGCGGTTTCTGAGAAATCATGAGCTGTCGCAGCGGGCACAGGAAAAAGGGAAGGGGTTACGACAAGGACGAAAGACTTGGCAAGCCCAGGCACCCTTCTTACCTGCAAAAAATGCTGTAAGTTCTTCATTGACGTGCCGGCGGGAAGTCTGCACAAATAGACAGGAAGCCTAGACTGTTTAAAAAAAAAAAGAACACAACTAGAGTCTCTCAATGCTGCGTCATAATACCGCATTCCCAATATTTAATGCCTTGCCAAAAGCAGTCTCACTCTAGCCGTGTATGTTTTGATTTTCTGCAGCATCATTGGACGGAAGCGGTCACGTGAGACGTGTGCCGTCACTGTTATCACTTTTTTTAATCGCCACCATTAGCCACCATATTGGGTCCAGCCAGCTTCTGCTGCAACGCTCCGGGTCGCTTCTCTGCCAGTTAGCGCCGTGGCGCACGCATTTTCATGGAATGGCTCCTTAACGTTCCGTATTTTGCGACTCCCATGTGCCTGCTTGCTGTGCCTTCGGGTGCCGCAGCAGGTCAGAGAACGGCAAAATACTCTTCCGCTTTCCGTCAGGCAAGAACGCTAATCTGAAGTGGGCGAGTGCTTGGCTTGCCGTTATAAAACGAAAGAGTTCCAAGCCCACTGCAGGAAGCAAGTTCTGTGAGGTGAGTGCATTTCAATGATCTTCTCCGCGTCAGGGTTAGGCAGAAATACTCAAAAATGTATTTGGAAATACAAATACTGGGATACATTAAAATAGTAGCTAAAATACTGATACTGAAATATATCTGTAAAAATGTATCGCGATACCTATTGGAAATACATTTTAAATAGAGGCAAAAAGTATTAGTAAATAAAAATACAGGAATACATTTTAGGGAGGGCAGAAATCCAAATACAGAAATACTGATACTGCAATACATTTTTCAAATTTGTTTGAGACGCCAACTGAGATGAAGCTTGAAGTTTTAAGTGGAAGTTTTTGATCACGAAATTACTTTTCCGTAGGCTTGGCACTTTGCGTCTAAGGTATTGGTTTCGGACGACTTCAATGAGCTCAAAAAAACGTTCAAGGACTGACCGCGGTCCCTTCCCTGACATCCTGTCTGTCTCACGAGGGATGCCAAAAAGACTTCGACCTTTAAATAAATTCTATGTCACCCTAAATCCCATCAAAACGTCACCACGCCCCTGCCAACATTATATGACGTCACGGTGAAATGAACTGGTATTCTTTATCTGTAGGTGTGGCCTTGAAGATGAAACTTTACCACGCTGCTGTATGAAAGGTCAATACGTACTTTCGTTGTAGGTTATCTTGTTGAAGATCGTGCAGGCAGTGTCATTTGGAATTTTTGAGAATAGTGGGTTACCTGAAGCATCCTAGAACACATGTCTTATCTTCTGTTACGGTTGAAAAAACGATACAGAGGCACCCCTGTTCTGAAGGTCCTTCCTGCTGGATTGCATGGATTGCAGTCCTCAAGTTTCGCCTTGCATCATCCAAACAGAGACCTCGTGGATTGCGACCTGATATTGCCGGCACAGGTGCGAGCTCTCCGAGAAACAGCGCGTTCCAGGCGAGTCGCAGGTGTACGAAGTTTGGGTCGGCACAGCGAGGCCACGTCTGGCCTCCTTCCTGGGTGTCGGATCACCAGAGCAGCGGGTCACGTTCCTGTCGGCTGATGACGTACCCTTCAGCCGTGCAATATTACGGGTGCAGCCGCAGACGCACTTCACAGCGTGAGTCATCCTACTATTTCAAATCAACCACCGCCAGGCTTGTGCTTCAACGGACTGTGACTCAGCTTTGCCGGCCTCCAATGCCCGCTTTGTCAGCGGGCATTGGATGCCAGCAAACAATGACTCTCAAGAAATCCCTACCTAAGGACCTGCGGCAGAAGATGCTCCGACTCCACTCCTGGCACGCCACCTGGTTCGAGTCCCCGACTACGCAACACTTCTCAGGAGAGAGAAGAGAACGCATAGAAAAATAGTTTGGAGAATCGGAAGGAACCTTGGTCAGCTTAGTAACAATGCCCCATCATCTCCTATTCTCCTTGACTCTGGTGCCCTCAGAAGTAAAAAAAGAAAATGCGTTCGGACTTGTTTTTTTTGTTTTTCCGGGGGGGGGGGGGGGGAGTATTTCTCAAGAAATGTAACGAAATACATTTCATCCTGATTGCATCGCGATACAAAGAAACATTCCAAATGTTTTTCAATACAGAATACAGATCAGGCACGTAGCCAGGATTTTGTTTCGGGGGGGGGGGGGGGGGGGGGGGGGGGCCGCCGCCCATGACAAAATGCTGTATGAGGGGGAGGGGGGAGAATAGGTCCCAGCAAATGGAAGATTCGGGGGGGGGGGGAGGGGCCGGGCCCATGCGCCCCCCCCCCCCTGGCTACGTGCCTGATACAGATACTGGTGAAAAAAAGTATCGCGATACAGAAATACAGATACGAAATGTATTTCTGAAATACTATCGCGATATATCTGTATCGCGATACTGCCCAACCCTGCTCCGCGTATAGCCCGTAGCCTTGCAGCCGATCAGGCTGCTTCGACAGAGCTTTGTTAAGCACGAAGGATGCTTGGAAGAACGGCTGCTTCTGAATGAGAATAACTATCCCTGCCAATCTAGCACCACATGACTTAGAGCTCCGCGAATCCACAGGCAAGCCCGGAGACATCCCCTCAGTGATGGATTGACTCTGATGGCTTGTCACATCCCCTTAGTGATGGATTGACTCTGATGGCTTGTAGCGTCCGCATGATAGATCTCGGCTCTTCAGTGGCCCATTTTACAGTCTTAGAAACAGGGAATGTATAGGGGTACACCCCTTGTCCCATATGTAACACCCCAAAATTACAATTGGACGCTCAGTCCACTGATGTCAAGCTAGCGATACCAACTTTTACGAACTGCTTAATAGCTGTTGGATATAACGCACTAAATAGCTGATGTGCGTATCAAAAAAAACAAAAAACACTAAAGTTTTGCAGCAGGGCCAAAAAAAACCTTGATTGTCTTAATGTTGGCTTTAATGCATACATTAGCTATTTTAATAAGTTGTATCGGTCGACTATCAAGACGCTCTTGAAAGTTGGTATTGTCGGTTCGACGTCTGTCCACTGAACTTCGAATTGTTGTTTTGGGGTGTTACATATGGGACAAGGGGTGTACCCCCATACACCTTCTATTTGTTAGAGTGTACACCGGAGCTGTTAAGGGCTAGTTTCCCCAGTATCATGTCCGTCAGCAAACAAATGATGACATCAAACTCTGGACCGCTACCACCATCTATGAACGACCGCGGCAACCAGACAACCGGCTTGCCGGTTGTCTGGTTGCCGCCGCCGCCGCCGTCGCTTATAGATGGCGGCAACTTTTCCAGCCTTTCCAGTCTGGCTTGCTGACTTGCGGCCGGCCTTTACTTCATTTCCACCATAGTGCAGCTTTGCCTGTCTTCCTTCTTCACCAGAGTGGAAAGGCTGGAAGTTTTTTTTTGTTTTTGTTTTTTTTTTTGTGCTTGCCAAGTGTACGGATTTTTGCATCTCTCAGCAACAGTGCATGGCCGCCGCTATAGACCTTTTCATCTCAGTAGTTACCCGACCGGCGGACAGAGGGCGCTGACGCACTCGGCGCCATTGGGTGGCTTCAATTTGGTTGGTTTCGGTTTCAGCGCGCTCTCGGCTGTGTTGGTGTGTTATGTCATTCTCGCCTAATTTCGAGCTACAAATGTGCCCGTTATAGCGCACAACTAATACAACTGTGGTATTGAGTCAATTCGAAAACCACGAAGTGGTTTCGAGTCAGATTCGCGGACTTTTTTACGAACGCTTTACGATGCATCTGGTCATGTTCGTCGTTAATTTTGGTCAGGTTCGGCGGCGAAACGACTATGATGCACAAGGAGGATTCCCATCGTCTACGGCCTGACCCACTGACCCTAGTTTTCAAGAAATAAACTAATGAAGAGACTAATGAGTAAATATATAGTAAAAATGCAGGTCCACAACCTGATTAAAAACCTCCTAGATCGCGAAAAACACATGAAGTCGCAAGTTCACTGACTGATTTTCGCGGACACCAAATTTCTGTGAACTTTAGAAACTCGAAACGTCTCCTATAATACGCAGATATTCTAAGAAATAAGCGATATTGTCTCGGGCTGTTTTCTTTAAAAAAATTAACTACTCGAGATATATTTTGATAGTCCGCGTCCTAGGTCGGGTGGGAAATTCCTTTAGCCATAGACCTTGCTAAAGTACTTATTAACAGCATTTCACAACGTTGGCGTTAGAAAAGGAACTATTTGTTTTACTGACATTTGATTACGACGTGCTTGGCACATGAGATAAGTGAGGCCCATCAATTGAAATCTGAAATTTTGTCTTTGTATTAACTTTGCCAAATAAAATTAACGGTGCGAGAGAAGTGATCTCTCGTACGTTTCGTTGAAGTCGAATGCTAGGCGCGACTTCATGAATCTTCATGACAGATCTCCATGTAAACTGGTGCAATTTAAAATCAACAACCCTAAACTTGGGTTATTTCCATATAGATGGCTACTTTTCGGCCTCACATAATGCCAGCCCTAGGCACTCTCAAGCTGCCTGTGACAGATTATTTCACAGGGGTCTTTGTGTTTAAAATAAATAAAATTAATTAATTAAATTTTGTATAAAAACAAATTACACCATCTTCCCGAGGGGAACCATGGGGTGATGCCGAGCATCGTGTTGGTTCCGAGGAAAGAGTCAGTTGCGTGCTGACGTCGAGAGATGGCGCCACCGACTGCCCTAGCGTTACCCCCTACGCGAGCCTTCGTCGCGGCTCGCGGCAGAGAAACTTGGAACGCTCGCCGCTCGCTGTTTATTTTTTTTTTCACACTTGAAGGAGAGGAGACTAGAGGAGGAGAGTTGCGCGTGCGCGCGCGGTGTGAGGAGAAGCGAACGCACGCGCAGTGCACGCAGCTGGTAGAGAGAGAGAGCGGAGAGAGTAACGCGCAGCTGTTGGAGAGAGGGAAGGAGGAGAGTTGCGCGTGCGTAGTTCGAGTGCCGACTACAACGCCGACGCCGCGGGACATAGACCCGAGCAAGAGATGCTCCGCATCTAAAAATCTTAACACCCTTTAATGACGGCAAATATGTAACCGAGCATAGTGTACAGTTTCTCTAAATTCATAACTAAACAAATCAAGCAAACGTTTCTATTGCAAAAACGATTTAAGACCGTCTAACGGATTTAGGTGTAATGTCGTGAACAGACAAATCGCCCGATGTGGACGTTACCATTATCCCAAGCATCAGATAAAATGTGAGTTCAACGTTCGTCACATGTATATCTTATATGTCCTATATAACTAAAACAACTATTTTAAATTTGTTATGAAGGCAAGGCCGGAGGCTTTCAGGATACACACGTAGCTTCATATGCTGAGTAGTATTTTGGTCACCTTCTTTAAGATACTAAATGCGCGGTTATACATATACATTTACTTATTTCGAATATTCCGCCACTATCACTGTGTAAACTTCAGTTGTCATAAATAATTGGGCTCAATATGCGCCAGGCCTGACGCTGATTCCTGTATCTCCTCCCTCCGTATCCGGTACGCCGACGGTGAAAATAGTCAAAATCGGTTACAAAATTAACTGCACATGTCGTCGCGCACATAGTGATGACATGCAATTAAGTTGTAAATGTAAACATCATGTGGCAATTTACAATAAGGCGAGAAACGCGGTGAAGCGCGACGAAAAACGCGAATGCAACGCCTTCGCCAAGTCCCGGAGGGGAGAGTGGAGCGACGAGTTGAAGCCACCTTATGGCGGCCGCGTCACGTGATTCCAAGATGGCAGCGCCCATGCAACGGAGGCTTTTTTGTTTCCTCTTATCCCATTACTTAATTTCATCATTACCATGAAATGAATGTCTAACCACGCGAGTGATAATTGTTTTGTTCTGTAATTGAACCCCTGATGTTTGATTTTTCGTGTATTTTTGTATTCTCTCTCCTGTAATGTCCCCATGAGGCGTTGACAGAATCTTTAAATAAATGTCAGGCTATTGTCATTTCAGGTTCTGCTGTGTCCTGTCCAGCGTTGGCTTTTGTGAAGACTCGTCCATACCCGTTTCAGTGACTCTGTATCTCGGTAAGACAAGAAAAAGTCAGCATTGGCGGCTGTAGTCTGGCAAGTGTCTAAAGCGTATGTGTACGCCAGGCTTTATTTTACCGTAAGTGCAAGCGAAGCCGAAGGCACGAGCGCAGTGGTTTCATGGCCTGCACTGACGTCGCACCAGCTGCCATTGTGGTGACTTTGCTGCTGAGCATGTATCTTTCGCAGCGTAAACTGTGTACTATCGCATTTCTTCTTTTTGTTTTTGCAAGAATAAGTAGAATGGGTACCAGCATGGTACATGGACTTTACGTGAAACTTGCAAGCCATGCATAATGTTAACTCGGGCCAACTTGCGCCTTCTTGCCTTTTGAGCTACGCGACGCCGTAGAATCAAAGAGCTGAGTTGGATGACCACATTCACTGCTGTCATGGGATCATCATCCAAGTCCACCTTGGTTCACGAACGTACCGAATGTAAAAAACATGGCATTTATACACAGATAAATAATTAAATGTAATATGGCCCGAGCTCTCACGTTGAGATACGCCACGGCGCATGTTTCTTTGCAAGCATAAAACGGGCCAGAAAATGACCGAGATGTGAAGCGGCCGATTGAAGCCATGGGGAAGCCAAACCAGCGCTGTGAGCTAAAGTCCCTCGATAAAATTAACGCTTGGCGTTTCTTACAAGTACAGGCAACCACTGTTGGCGAACGCGAGAGCGACGTACCACGAGACCATGAGTGAGAGCCGCACCGTAGTTTCCTTAGTCAAAAGAGTCAAAATGGTGTTATTCTGGATTTTATTAAATATTCCCAGCGCTCTAAGGGGAAGCTCCAAGTGCCATACGGCCTTCATTACATGTTCATAATGAACCTAAAAAAATAATCAATACTCATGTTCACTCCTGAATATCAGGTTCGTTAGACCGCAGCGAATCCCCAGTGATCAAGCGGCCGAGGGCTGAATGACAGCAGAACGTCTTCCACAAATGTTCCGCATACTCTGCGACAGTACTTCTCTGGTGAAAGTGTTTTCTCTCGGTCGTTCCAATTGATGGCCAAGAAAGGCGTCCAAGATAAACCGTCACTGACCATGTTGGCGTACTTGCTGCCGAAGTTTATGATCTTGTCTGCCACGGCAGCGCAGACGCCCCGCGCGGGCATTCCGCACACTCCCTTGGCAGTATACGTGTTGATGGCACCGTAGGAAGTGAGCTTGTCCAGCTTGGCGGACGCTGCCAGCCTCTGTTTGAGCGTACAGGAAGCAAAACACGGGAGTCCGTCGAAGTTTGCGTGTGGATGGCATCGTAGAGCGGCACTGTGAAAGCAAAAACTCGTGCAAAAGAAAAAAAAAAGAAGAAAAAAAGCTCGCGGGTTTCTTTAGTAATCTCTGACCAAATTCACGTGTAGCTATCGAGACTTGCAGACATATGCCCCATCACGCCACATGACGTGGTCTCGTGACGCATCACGAGACACAACACGCCACGTATCGCACGTCACATGACGCTGATGACGTCGCTTTCATGTCGCTCTTCCCTGTGGTCTTTTTATGCACTTTTTTTTTCCTACACAGTCTCCCCTATAACGTATTCTACGCTGAAAGGTAAGATGCAGTTTAGGCTTAGAAACCTCATACACCGAGCCAATCCAACACCACCTAGACTAGACATAATATGTATGCTGACGTCATCACACAGCGAAATCGAGTGAAGACGCGGATTGGACACGAGTACTGCGTCAGCGGTCGGCTGGGCCTCGGGTCCAATGGCTGAGTTGGCGCCGTCAAACTGTGGTGACTTTCAATAGAGAGAGGAGGATGTTCGCGGGGTTCGCGGGCCTTGCCTAGGCGGTGTTGGCTAGAGCGACAAAATCAGCTACGCTTTGAGTATCTCCACTCGATGGCCCTTCAGGGATACGACATCTTACTACTCCCTCTTTTAGTAGAGAGAGAGAGGGAGCAATTGGCGTTACGATTCGGAGATGCGCCTCTTCGAGCTTTAGGCACCGTGCCAAGAAACTTGAGCGAAATCGGTGTACTCTGTCGCGAACTATTTTTGACATTTCTTGATTACATTAGTGGACCTAGGAGCGTTTTCTGAGGTTTCAGATAGGGGCTAAGACAACTGGCAAAGACGATCTTGAGCCCCGAGATGGCTGAAGCGTCGTTAGTCTGAAACATTGCTTATTTAGTGGCGCTACACCAGGCCACAACCCCACCTTGGTCACAACACAGCCGCGGCACTAGGTGCGTCCTCGTCCGCACTGATTCTTCAATACACCGCTCGCTAATACAATCAGGCGTAAAGGGTACTCTGTGACATTGCCCTCTGCGCGTCTGTTCGCTCTGCTCGTAATACCAGTGTGCACCACACTTTTTTTTTTTTTTCTCTAAAGAGCACGTGAGCGAGTTTTGCCCCTTAGCTTTGACGTACTGTATAGATGTGCCAATTACTCACGAGCAGTCGTTCTGTGCCTTGTGAAGCTTTGAAGATCGTCAGTGGTGACTTGTTGAACTTCCGAAGTGGTGCCAAAGCTACGAACGCCTTAACCTGCGAGAAACCTGAATATAAGTCCCGCCTTGAACATCCAACACCTCCAGATAATAAAGTCCCTCGATAAACTTCACTATATACTCGTTGTCACATCAAGCAAAAGGGAAGTTTTTCGCATTATTCATGCGCTGCTCGAAGTAGCGCATACAACATCTCAAGTTCTCCCTCTCCTCCTCCCTCTCCCCTTTTATTTTTTTTTTCTGGTTTGTTTGCTAGACTGGTGTCGCGCCGGCCGCTACGAGCGGCCTGCACGGCACCGGTCTCGCAGACGAGCCGCGCGCGATACGCTTCGCAACAACTGCGCTTGCGTGATATTACCAGTGCAATAAAACAGAAACAGCTCGTTCATTGAAATATATTTTTTATTGAACACCATTCAAATGAGTTGCGGCATTTCAAACACGTATCTACGAACTCCGTTGGCAGTCCACCGCCCTCCAAGGGGAACCAAGAACTGTTGTCAAATATGTAGAACAAAATTAATTAACTTGGAGTGACGAGCGAGCGCAAACTAAACAAAAAAGACAAAAACGGTCGTTTCCCCTCGCTCTTACTGATTGGTCGGAAGAGCCCAGAGTGCTTCGCTTTCGGTAGCGAAGATTATATACACGTCTCCAGCGCTCAAAATCATAGCGGCGAATACGAGCATAGCAGTCTGGTCGGAGTCGGCTGGGTAGACCTACAAATCTGCTCTTTGGATGGACGTACGAGAGAGGATGGATGGATGGATGGATGAATACGGCTGAGCCCTTTGGATCGGGCGGTAGCTTACGCCACCTAGCCATTTTGTCTTACCCTTTAAGCTTAGAATATTTAAATGTGAAAACTATATTCACTCTGTACTGAAAAGAAAGTAAGGCTATAAATCCCCCTTGCCATCAGTTAATAAGAAAATGCCTAGTTTTCTCTCGCTTTCTGCCACCATTCACTTAATCTTTGCTTGGTAATCTCTACTGTCTTGAAATCCACTTTTCCTTCGCTGTCTCTAAAACCCAATGACCTTATTAAATCTATGTTGTCTTCGGTATGCATAGGGTGAAGCCCTTTACAGTAGATTATCAAGTGCTCAGCCGTCTCGTCCTCCTCTCCACAAGCAGCGCACACTGTGTCCATTTCCTGGTACTTCGCTCTGTATGTTCTGGTTCGCAAAACACCTGTCCTTGCCTCAAACAACAATGAGCTTCCCCTAGAATTGTCATAAATGCTTTCTTTGGCAATAACTGTTTTGTTTAATCTATAGCCTTCCAGAGCCTTCTTTGTCTGCATTCCCTCTAGCCACCGATCTCTTTCTGTGGCTTTAACTTTCTTCTTAACTGAGACCTGCTCTTCCGTAACCCCACTATAGCCCCTATCGGCCCAACCGGGAACTCCGTTAGCTGCATTCGGCTGGCCCCGGTCAGTCATCGTCCACCCTCACAACTAGGCTGCGAGTCGTCTCTTCTCGGCGGGTGCTTCGGCCCCCTTCGTCCACGTTCTAGAAGGATCGTGACACCATGGCGACGAGGAACCGTGACACTGGAGGCTGACAACGTGCACGGTTCGGTCCACGCCGCCGAGAGAGTCGGAACACCGCCCCACGCTCCTGTCGCCATGCCGCTGTACGGGAGGCTCGAGCCGTTCGAGGGAGATGGGTCCGCCTGGCCAGTCTACGAAGAACAAGTCCACGTGTTCTTCCGGGCGAACGACACGCCCGAGGCGAAACAACGGGACATCTTCTTGGCCAGCTGCGGGACCCGCGTCTTCAGCCTCCTGCTCGACCTCCTCAAGCCGGCCACGCCGCACGTGAAAACGCTGGGTGAGCTGCTCGCCACGCTGCACTCGCACTTCAGCCCGGCGCCGTCCACGCTTATGGAGCGGTTCCGCTTCAACAACCGGAGCCGCCGGGACGGGGAGACCCTCGGGCAGTTCGTCGCTGCGCTACGAGGGTTAGCGAACACCTGCTCCTTCGGCGACCAGATGGACTCGCTACTCCGGGACCGGTTCGTCTGCGGCATCAACAAACCCGCCATGCAGACGCGACTCCTGGAGCTCCCCGACCCCTCGCTGGACGACGCGGTGAAGGCAGCGCAGGCGATGGAAGCCGCAGCTAAGGACGCCAGCGAGATTGCGCGTGCGGCCGGCTCACCGTCAACGGAAGCAGCGGAAGCGGCGGTGAACAAGATGGCGACGAGATGCGATGGCTGCAGCCGCTGCGGTGCCGCCCACTCCCCCTCACAGTGCCAGTTCGCCCAAGCACAATGCTTCACGTGCGGGAGAACTGGGCACCTCGCACGTGTCTGCCGAGGGGGGAGGACGAGCGGCGGCCAGCAGCAGCAGCAGCCTGGTTCAAGCCCGGGTTCCAGCCAAGCCCGCGGCCAGGGTGGCCGTCGCAAGAGAACGCGGCAGGGACGAGCGGCACCAGGTTCGGGTCCCTCCTCAGCGAGGCTCCACGTCGTGGCCGAGGACCCGCAGATTTTCGACGTGTGGCACACGAATAAGCCTCCATCGTCTATGCCACCTTACTTGGTGTCAGTTGAAATCTGCGGGCACCCCATCACCATGGAGCTGGACACAGGGGCCAGCGTGTCGATCATGGCCGGGAAGCTGTTCAAGCGGACCTTCCCTGGCGTGTCCATCGAGGCGTCTGACGTCATGTCCAGGTCCAGGGCCCGGGCCGGGCAAGAGTCAGCGTTCGCCTTGGCGACAGGGAGGCAATCCTTCCCTTTTATCTCACCAAGGGGTCGTCGCCGACGCTGCTGGGCCGGAACTGGATTCACTCGCTGGGTGTTCGGCTGCCGGAGTACCAGGAAGCTGCCCTGCACGTAGTGAAGGACGTCCCGAGCTTCCTGACAGACTTCCAGTCCCTGTTCCAGCCGGGGGTGGGCACCTTCGCCGGCACGACGGTCGGCATCCACGTTCCCGAGGGAGCCCGGCCTCGGTTCTTCAAGCCGCGTCCGCTGCCGTTCGCCCTGAAGGACGGGGTCACCCTGGAGCTGCAACGGCTTCAGCGAGAGGGGATCCTGGTGCCCGTCAAGACTTCCGAGTGGGCCGCACCGATTGTTCCAGTCCTCAAGCGAGACGGCCGCGTCAGGATCTGCGGGGACCTCAAGGTCACCATCAACCCCGTCGCTACCGTCGAAAAGTACCCGCTGCCTCGGATCGAAGATCTCTGGTCGGCTTTGTCCGGGGGACAGAAGTTCTCCAAGCTCGACCTTCGAGACGCCTACCAGCAGCTGGTGCTCCAGGATGCCGCCAGGAAGTATGTCACCATTTCGACTACCATGGGACTCTTCCAGTACACTCGTCTACCGTTCGGCGTGGCCTCAGCCCCAGCCATCTTCCAGAGGGAGATGAACAACCTCTTCAGAGGCATGAGGCATGTGGCGGTGTACTTGGACGACATACTGGTGACCGGTACCGACGACGGGGACCACCTGCAGAACCTGCGCAAAGTCATGGCACGATTGCAGGACGCCGGTCTCAAGCTGAGGCTGGACAAGTTCGTGTTCCTGACCCCCAGTGTGGAGTACCTGGGACACATCATCTCCCAGGCTGGCCTGGCCCCGGCTCCCCGCAAGATTGAGGCCGTGCTTAAGGCGCCGAAGCCCAAGAGCAAGAAGGAGCTTCAGACTCATCAACTTCTACAGGAGGTTCCTGCCCAACCTGTCGACGCATCTGGAGCCGCTGCATCGTCTGCTTCGTGATGGTCAGCAGTGGGCCTGGAAGAAGGAGCAGGACTTGGCCTTCCAGCGCAGCAAGGAGTTGGTCGTTAAGGCTCCTGTGTTGGTGCACTTCGATCCGACCAAGCCTGTAGTCCTCACCGTAGATGCGTCGCCGTACGGGGTAGGAGCCGTCCTGTCGCACCGGGGTCAGGATGGTCAGGAACGCCCTGTGGCGTTTGCTTCTCGTCGGCTTCATGCGGCAGAGCTACGCTACAGCCAGCTCGACAAGGAAGGCCTGGCGCTCATGTTCGGGATCGAGCGCTTCCACCAGTACCTGTGGGACCGGCGATTCGAGGCAGTCACGAACCACAAGCCGCTGCTGGGGCTGCTGGGGCCTGAGAAGGCAGTTCCAGTGCAAGCCTCGCCTCGTGTGGTACGCTGGGCCTTGACGCTGGCGGCCTACAGCTACAAGCTGGTCTACCGCCCTGGGAAGGACCTGGGACCTGCCGACGCCCTGAGCCGCCTGCCCCTGCCGGAGGTGCCTGCTGCCGTTCCAGAGCCAGCTGACGTTTTCCTGCTGGAGCGAGCCTACCCGGGGGTGCTCACCAGGACTGCGGTGGCGCAGGCGACCAGCCGGGACCCGGTCCTGTCACAGGTGGTCAAGGCGGTTTCCCGAGGGGAGGGGCTGCGTCACCAGGCCTACAGCCACAAGGCCGCCGAGCTGAGCTTGGAGCAGGGGTGCCTGCTGTGGGGTTCCAGGGTGGTGATTCCACAAAGTCTCCGGGCCAAGGTCCTGCAGTTGCTGCACGCGGGGCACCCTGGCGTGGAAAAGACAAGATGGTGGCACGGTCGCACGTTTGGTGGCCTGGCCTGGACCAGGACATCGCTCACCAAGTGCAAGGCTGACAGGTCTGCCAGGAGAAGCAGCGAGCCTCGCGTCGCGTGGAGATCACCCCCTGGCCGTTCCCACAGAGGCCCTGGTCCCGCCTGCACGTGGACTTTGCGGGACCCTTCAAGGGCCGCTACTTCCTGGTGGTAGTGGACGCCTTCTCCAAGTGGGTGGAGGCACTGCCAGTCACCACTCCGTCGGCAAGCGCGACCATTGCGGCGCTGCGGCAAGTCTTCGCGGCGCAGGGATTGCCGGACATCATTGTGTCCGATAATGGTCCCGTTTTCGCCAGCGCAGAGTACCTGGACTGGCTGCAGAGGAATGGGATCCGCCGGATGCTGGTTCCGCCGTACCACCCTGCTTCCAATGGTGCAGCCGAGCGGGTGGTACAGACCATCAAGGACAAGCTCAAGAAGAGCCAGCCCGGGGATTTCCGGACACAGGTGGCCCGGGTGCTGTTTCAGTACCGGACCACACCCCATGCGGTCACTGGCCGTGCCCCCTGCGAGCTTCTGCTGGGCCGGATGGTCAAGACACCCTTGGACGTCTTGCATCCAGACCTCCGGTCCACGGCGCTCCTGAAGCAGCTGAAGCAGAAGCTGGCTGCTGACCGAGGGTGCCGTCCCGGGCCTTTGTCGGAGCCGGGAGCGTCGGTCTACGCCAGGAACTTCCGTCCTGGCTCACCCTGGTCTGCCGGACATGTGGTTTCGCCAGCGAGCGCCTCGTCGCTACTCGTCCGCATGCCCGACGGGACCACCTCTCACCGGCACGCCGACCATGTCAGGCCTCGCCTCGGGACCGGGCTTCTACCCTTGGCCGTCGCTTCGGAGGACCAGCCTGCAGGGGGACCAACGACAGCACCAGTCTCGGCCAGTGGAGCACCACCCACCACGGAGGCGACAAGTCTCTCGAGTCCTGTGGCACCAGTTGGACGGGTGCCACTCTCAAATCCGGTCCCTGCGGCTCCACCGGGTGGAGCGCGACCGGTACAGGCAGCGCCCGGCGTTGCCACACCTGGCCCGTCGACACCGGTGACCAGGCGGAGTACGCGGCAGCGAAGGCCACCCGACCGCTACTCGCCGGGGTAACCTTCAGTGTCGACCGACCGGCCAGGGCTTGGTACGACCAGACGCAAATCGGTGTCGGTCGTCTGCATCGTTTGTTCAGTTATTTTGTTTTTTAGAAGAACAAACTGGGGGGGAGGGATGTCACCAGTAGGTAGCGCCCCCTCCAGTCCGCCCGTCTGTGGCCGCCAGGCTCGGCGGGCAACATTGGTCACCGCACCAATAAAAGCCGTGGAGCGTACGTCGCCCCGGTCAGTCATCGTCCACCCTCACAACCAGGCTGCGAGTCGTCTCTTCTCGGCGGGTGCTTCGGCCCCCTTCGTCCACGTTCTAGAAGGATCGTGACAGTTTTATTCGCCTCAAAGATGTTCGTTCGAACGTATTACATGAGGGGGGGGGGGGGGGGGTAGAAAAATACAAACAAATGCAATGATACAATGGCAATCAAAGAACTAAGGTTAAAAATTAACAACAAACAAAAACTAAAAACGAACTCTACAGAATTCAGAACAAAGTTTACACAGAAACTGGGCACAACAGAACTGGGGACGCAGTGCGCAATTTATAGCAAACACAAGCATGGCGCTGAAGTTGTCGAAGGAAGAAATAATGCTTTAGGCATTTGAAATGTGTACGTCTTGATATAATAACATAGTCCAAGACGCGCCTATGCATATATCTTAGTTCAACAAATGAAGGGGAAAATTAGTAACATTCCGTGAGGACCAAGACTTCTTTTAACGTGAAACGTTCATAGACCTGTAGCTGTCAACTATAGAGCAGCGTCCCTGGCGAGGAAAATAGAATATTTTTAGGTCGCGCTCACGTTCTGCGTCGCATCGTACCCTTTCAGACGCCCCGTTAGCGTCCGTCACTAGAATGAGGGACGCTAACGAGACGCTTGTATGCGCACGTGAATCTTGCACGATGGGGACGCTAGGACGCAGCTTCGACAGCATAAAACGGTCGCGTCTAGCGGACGAGGCGCCTTTTTTGTGGTCGCGTCTCGTGGACGCTACAGCGCCCCCTGGCCGAGAGAAACAGGCCCATAGGCTAGGTTTTCAGGTGAGGGGAACTCCAATAAAAAGAGCGTGACCGCGAATTTACCCGCTAAGTTGAGCGGGCAAAATGACGAGTTTCCCCGCTAAATTTAGCGGAAAATTGACGTCACGTGACCTACACATAAATTCAGTTTACGGCCTGCGTCCTTCCGCATACTCCTTGAACACAGGCCGACCCGACGGGGAAAGTCAATGGGTCAATGAACCAATGAGTCAATTGGGTGGAGAGAAGTCGAGGGACCTGGAGGCACAGCTCGAGAAGAAGTGCCTACAGGTGTCTATACTTCGTTTCACCTTACGTCCGAGCGTGGCCGCTGTTATGAGCCGAAAGGCCAATCAAACTGCGCAAAAAGCGCAACGTCATGGCGTGCTCTCTGCACTTGATATGACTAGCCGGCGGAGAAGCACGCACGGAGAGACGGCGAATACCGGCTGGTCCTATCAACTGCAGAGAGCACGCCATGACGTTGTGCCTCTTTCGCTGTTTGATTGGCCCTTCGGCTCATAACATCGGCCGCGCTCGGACCTAAGCTGAAAAGAAGTATAGCACTAAACCAAGAACGTTTCACGTAGCAACACAATTGCTGGCAATTTAAGATACATTGTTTTCTAGGGTTCTTGACGTGAATACGTGTATAGAAATATACCAGACGCAATTACCCTGCCCCAAAGTTGCCGTGGTATTTCGCCTAAAGTACGACACAACAACTTTGGAGAAGGGTAAGCCTGTCTGGAGCTACTCACCACCTGCTACATAGCAAGTCCTTAATGCTAGTGCTTCTACGACACCGGCCGGAGGCCAGAGCGGGGCACAGCATGAACTCGAGTGCCGCGTCGGCGTTCGACGACTTGGGTTCTGCACATCCGATACGGTACAATAGACCTCCGGTACGAATTGCGCATGTGCGAGTCTTCTGCGGTAGCAAATGCGCCGTTTGTAGGGGAGGGCCCATCGTAGCGTATCGGATGTGCGAAAACGGTTCCCTAAAACTCCTTATTAAGGACACGAGCCTCAGCGTGACGCTGACGGAATAGTCGTATCCATTCTTTGCTCCGCGATGGCCTCCAATAGGTAACGTAGCAAATCCAAGGACGACGTCCTTGTTTTTAGGGCTGGCCAATTGATCGATTAAGCTACCTATTAATCGATGAAGGCTGCTCACACAACCCCGTTCTCTTACGTTGCGTTACGTTATAAAAGCTTATGTCTCCTTACGCTACAAGTCACCGGGACATCTGTGCTTCATAATAAGAGTGGCTACCAGCTCGAGGAGAAAGCCTGCCCGGCGACATTCGAGACACGAATCTTTCGGCGGTGACGCATACGTAACTTTTAAAAACCGATGCTGTGTGAACCAGCCTTTAATCGCGATTGGTTTTTTTTTTTTTTAACCGGTTAATCGGTAAAATGTTGACGAACCAAAAGAAAGTAGAAATTACACGCTTTCATCACGCAGACGTGGACGAGTGCAAAAGTATGAAGGGCAAACTTTAAGTCAAAATTTCGCCTAAAGTATGTAGGGGCAGTATTTGTAACTCCTGACAAGGTGCAAAAGCTTATACACCTGTCCCGGCCACTTCAACAACGTTCGAGTGTCCGTTTAGCGCAGCGGAGACTATTGCAAACAATCAAAGGAGGTCCCTTTCGCCGGAGCATATCAAAGACTCTTTTTGCCTCTTGCAACTGAAGTAATAATCTGAGTGTGATTGCCTTTGAACATGTTCATAACTACACATCGAAGTTGATTCATAATCAAAATTGTATATTGCGCCCTTTATCACAAACCAGCAAAAATAAAAAATGAAAAAAAAAAAACATTAACGTTTGTTTTTTACATATTTGCGTGGAAATGAACGAGACCGAGTAATCAATTAGTTAATCGATTAAAGGGTGGCTATTAATCGGGTTAAAACTTTTAATCGACGCCCAGCCCTACTTGTTAGGCGGAACGCAAGTTCGTCTGCTTCTCACACGGGTTGCGATGATGTCAGAACGCCGAGTTCTTATTGGCTGATTGAAAAAAAAAATAGTGGGTAGACCTCAAGGCATCTAGCATTGAGGTCTACCCACTATCCCCTCAATCAAAGCCAATCAGAGCTCGGCGTCGCTCTGACATCCCCACAAGTCCTGCGCAAGAAGCAAACGACTTTCTCTCCGAATAACTACGATGATTGAACCACTCGGTTCCACTTGTGAGAGGCCGGAATTCCCTCCTTCCTGCAAAACCCGGTGTTTAGACCTTTTCAGCCTCCGTCGCATGGGCGCTGCCATCTTGGAATCACGTGACGAGGCCACCATAAGGGTGGCTTCAACTCGTCACTCCGCTCTCCCCACCGCGCCTTGGCGAAGGCGTTGCACTCGGGTTTTTCGTCGCGTTTTTCGCCTTATTGTCTAGAGTGCCGCCCGACGCTTACATTTGCAACTTAATTGCATGCCATTATTATGTACACGATGACTTCTGCAGCGAATCATGTAACACATTTTGACTGTTTTCACCGTCGGTGTACCGGATCCATGTGACAAGGGAGGAGGCGCAGGAATCAGCGTTTGTTCAGTGATAGGACGGAATATTCGAAATACGTAGCACAATATATACTTATAATCGTGCATTTAGGATCTTAAGGAATGTGACCAAAATACTAAGCATATGAAGCTTTGTATGTTTCCTAAAACCATTCTGATTTGCCTTCAAAACAAATTTAAAATAGCCTTTTTTTTATTATATAGGATATATAAGATAGGTACCGAATGTTTAACTCGAATTTTATTTGATGCTCGAGATAATGGTAACGTCCGCATCAGGCGATTAGTTTGTTCACGATGTTACACCTAAATATATTAGACATTCTTAATCGTCTCTGCCATGTAAACATTAGCTAACTGTACGCCATGCTCGGTCCCATATCTGCCGTCATTCAAGTGCCTTAACATTTTTGATAGATACAATTCAATTAATTTATTTCAATTAATTCAACAAAAGGGTATAACTACCCCGGTGAATAAATCCGTTCACATGCCTCTTGGAGGTGCCTATGCGGAGCGTAAGTTCGTCTGCTTCTTTGGCAGGGGTTGTGGTGACGTCAGAACGCCGAGCTCTGATTGGCTCTGATTGAAATATAAAGGGTACACCTCAAGGCAGCTTGTTTTGAGGTCTACCCACTATCTTTCAATAAGAGCCAATCAGAGCTCGGCGTTCTGACGTCACCACAACCCCTGCCAAAGAAGCAGACGAACTTCCGCTGCGCATAGGGCTGATGCCGAAAAGAGGCCATCCACATGGAACTCACACGAGTTCAACGTTGTTGATTCCAGGTCGCATCAGTTTCAATGGAGATCTGTCTACGCAGGTTCATGAAGTGGTGCCTCGCATTCAACTTTAGCCAAACGTACGGGAGGTCACCTCTCTGGCGCCTTTGACTTCCAGGCGATGTTTACGCAAAGACCATGATTTTAGACTTCACTTGGTGGGCCTGTGACTTATTTCATATCCTGAGAACGTCATAATGAAATGTCAGTAAAACAAATAGTTTATTTTCTAACGCCATCGTTGTGACATGCTGTTAATAAGTACTTTAGCAGGGCCGATACCTAAAGAAAGTTCCCACCCGACAGGACGGACTATCGAAATATTTTTCGAGTGCTTAATTTCTTGAAAGAAAACAGCCCGAGACATTATCACTTCTTTTACTTAGTTATCTGCGTTATTATATGAGACATTTCCAGTCTCTCAAGTTCACAAAAGTTTGTGTACACGTAAATCAGACGGTGAGCAGTGAACTTGCGACTTGGTGTGTTTTTCGCGATTCAGCAAGTTGTTAATCAGGCTGTGGACCTGCATTTTAACTAAACATCTACGCATTAGTATCTTCATTAGTTTTCCTTTTCTCGAAAGGGTCAAGTAGACGATGCGTGCGTCGTAGTCGTTTCGCCACCGAACTTGACAGAAATTAACAACGAACATTACCAGATCCACCGTAAAGTGTTCATAAAAAAAGTCCGCCTTTATGCCTCGAAACCGCTTTGTGGTTCTCAAAGCGTCCCAGTTCCACTGTTTTATTGGTTGTGTGCTATGACGGACCCATTCTAATCGCGAAATTAGGCGAAACTTAAATAAGACATAAACACAGCCGCGAGCGCGCTGAACCCGAAACCAAGCATATTTAATACCGAGTTCGCTTCACACGCACTGGCACCGTTCGAGTTCTCTCCCAGAATGCATCGCACTCGCGGAGTGTCGCACGGAAAACTGGCCTCAAACAAACTTGCCAAATGCACCGAGTGCAGAAGACTGATGCTGTCGCCATCTATGATGCAGAAAGAGTACCGTCTTCAAACCGAAACTAGCGTCTTTCTGTTCGACGTGATGGGTGGGAATGCGAGAGTGCATTCGCTGCCAACGTTTATATATAAACGTTGGTCGCTGCAACCTGTAGTTTATATATGCGATGACTTCAAGCAACTCGGCTGTCGTAGAGATATTTACAGACGGCGTAAATGTCCGCAACCAGCTGACTACAAAGCAGCTGGTTGTGTCAAAATATTCTGGCGGGCTAGTTGGTTATACATACTAAATTACAAATAGCACTAAGACAAGGACAGATGAAGAAGTGGACAGTATGTTCCACTTCTTCGTCTGTCCTTGTCTTAGCGCTATTTGTAATTTAGTATGTATAACCAACTAGCCCGCCAGAATATTTTGATTCAGTTCATTTCTTCTCCAATGGGTCCTTTTCCGTGTGTCTCCCGCCCGGACCTAGTGTCCTTCTATATGAATTTAATCGCCATCTGTACCTGCAAAGCAAGATTCTGCTCCTTCTCGATCAGGCATAACGTGGTGCCAGAAGACATCAGTGCGTTGTTCGGCCATGGAAGTCCATCACTGAAGCACGCCAAACGGATCAGCAAGATCATGCGCTCAGAGTTCTGGAGGCAAGTGCGTTTCTACAAGACATGCCTTAGTACACTGGCTGGCTCTGCGAGCCCCAATGTGGCCATGCTCTAAGATAATCCAGCTATCTACACACAGCAAGTAACATGACCGAATTTCTTTGGCAATCCTACGTTTCCCATCTTAAGCGTCTTCGTTCGCACTATAAAGAAAATCAAGGTGAACATATTGCGCTTTTGGGGGATGCTACTCTTCCGGACAACCTTTCTAAAGGGCTCGAAATAGGTCCAAAGTACTGCACTGAACCAAAGAGACAGGGAGTGCAGATGTTGGGTATCATTCATGATATCGCGGACAAGGTTACTGAGACGGACAGAGCCCGATGCATCAATGAATGCGTCGAGGTGGTTTCACGAACACGTCCAAAAACTGAAAATACGACCAGCATCCAAAAGGTTGTCGATTATTTCAAGTGCAATAATTTAAACCTCATCATCTCTGACAATGAAGGCGGATTCGTTGTAGCACCTAACGACATTTACCTAGAAAAGGCTAAAACAGCTATTGTAAAGAACTTCAAACACGTGAAGGAGTTCAATGCAAGGAAAGTGAAGACCAAAGCTATTGAATTATGCCGCAGACGTGACCTAACACAATTGAGGAATCAAATTACCACTTCAAAAAAGGATCAGCTAGAGATGTTCTTCACCGCCAAGACACACAAGCCAGCATGCCCGTTTTGAGTAGTAGTTACTGAGGAAGGAAGCTGGCAGGGGAACATGTCTCGATTTCTTCTGCGCCATCAAGCTGGATGATCCTTTTCTAATTCCCAACTCTGAAGAGGTAATCGAGCATTTAAAAGAAAATCCCACGAGAGTGAGATTTGGATTTTCGTTGGACGTGGAAGATTGTTTTATTCAATTCCCCATGATAAACTGTATAAACTGATGCCAACGGGAGGGTTAATTTTCGGAACAACTGCGGAACATCAGTAGAGGCATTTTTAGAACTCTTGAGATTCTACCTCTGTTCCACTGCAGCCTCCTTCAATGAAAATTCCTACTTACAAAAGAGAGGAATCTGCATAGGTTCCTGCGTTGCACCTGTTTTATGCGACATTTATCTACCACATTGTGATCAGGCTATTGCTAAGACTATATCAACCAACCAAGTCTCGCGCATCTTTCGATATGTCGACGATTACCTGGTCCTCCTCCCTTTTCGTCCTGATGAATGTGACAGTCATCCTATCGACAGTATACGTGCCACATTTCTGGAACAAGCTGAGCAGCTCAACTTTACTATTGAGGTACCAACGGACGGCATCCTACATTTTTAGACCTGCAGATTACTTTCAACAAGAACCAAACCTGCTGGATGTACCACCCACGTTCTAAAAAACGACTATTGCGCTATGAGCTAGGGATGCCGCGAACCACCCTAGGTTCGAATTCGAAAGGTTTCGATATTTTTGAACCAAACTGATGTTCGAATTCGAAAGGTTTCGATATTTTCGACCGTACGGAGGTTCGAATTCGAAAAATTCGCAACTTTCAAAAATCGTGGAGTTTCGAATTCAAAAAGTTCGAAGCTTTCACGGTTTCTAAAAGTTTGGGTTCAATTATTTCGAATCCCTTTTTACTTGAGGTTTGAGAAATTCGAAGATTTCGAACTTTTCCTACTTTAAATTCGAGAGATTCGAATGTTTCGAATTTATTTGGATCTCAAATTCGAAAAATCGAACGTTTCGAATTCTTATGGACATAAAGTTCGATAAATTCGAAGATTTCGAATTTCTTTCTACATAAAGTTCGAAAAGGTCGAAGGTTTCGATTCTCTTTTAGGGCGAGATAAAAAAAAAAAAAAAAAACTTCGAAGGTTTCGAATTTCTTTTATGTCCAAGTGCGCAAAGTTCGAAGTCCGGTTTTCATGTTCCGCCGCAGTTTCAGTTTCAAATAACGTTTTCACGCCTCACTGGTTTTCACGAAATCAGGTTTAGAAAAGTTCGGGTGTGATATTTTGACTGCGCGAAGTTGGTCAGGCAATTAAATGAAACGACGAGTGTCCCGGATGTGCTGGAATATTTGCCAGTGCAGAGTGACGTGTGGCCATAGATCAGTAATTGTGACCGCCAGCCCGGGGGGGGGGGGGGGGGGGGGGGGGTCTTTAATGTGCATCACGAAGTAGTGATCACACGAACGCACTGTTTAACGATACTCATACAGTTCGAAACGGCCAGGGGCAGGCAGGAGGTTGAGGCTCAGAAAAACCTTGAAGCGATCTGGCAAACTGCCTCCCTACCCCCTTGCACGCTGGTAGTAATCCGCTCGAACGCCGCCCGAGTGACGCTGGCATATAGTAAGTTTAGTTTGTACATGATGCGAAATCCTGAGACTGGGAATGAAATTTGAAAGAAAAAGTGTAAGAAGACAGAAAAAAGGGGACAGGACAACGCCTCAAACTCAACTCAGGACAACGTCTCAAACTCAACTCAGCCGAGTTTGAGACGTTGTCCTGTCCCCTTTTTTCTTTCTTCTTACACTATTTCTTGCAAATTGCATTCCCAGTCTCGGGATTTTGCATCATAATCAACATACACCAGCTCGCCTGCACCTCGACAATTTTTTTGTTTGTAATTGCTTTGGAGGTTTATTTTCGGGGACGGAAGAAACGCCGAGCAAAAAGCATAGAAGCCGACACAACTTGAGGTCGAGGAGCGTTCTACCATACAAGTGGCGTCGGAAGAGGAAAAACGGGGGGGAAAGGGGGGGGGGGGGGGGGTCCAGTCTCTCTCCCCCCCCCCCCTCGATATTTCGGACTGTTAAAGAAAACAACACGGGGAAAGACGGCATGGTCGAGCTTATTTTAATCTGAAATTATTTATGCATATGTATGGCTACTGTCGCTCTTCACTGCATAAATGATCGCGTAGATGGTCATTGTTAGAGACGCGTTGTCAGATGGCACTACTCGTCACATGCTTAGTGGTTCGGAAGTTCAAAGCTATGTCTTTTCGACCTAAATAACTGTGCCATTGGTAAAAATTAATAAATAAATAAACATAACAATAGAAGCAAAAATAAAGAGCTGGAGAGAAAAAAAAACTATCAAGAACCCGCCGGAAGTGTTGTCTTCTTGCATATTCAGAGGCCCAGAACTACGAAAGAAGTTTCTCCTACCAAAATGTGTACAGGCTAAAAGAAACACGTCCCAGGAACGTGAAATGAGTAAAAAAAAAATGCTTATTTTATGACGTGCTGAACTTGAACAATTTTAGAAATCTTCCCCCATGAGTTAATTTATTCCTCAACGTGAAAAAAAACAATAAATACATTATTTTGTATTCTGCAGATGGTAATGATATGTACTGTCTGTGGTGTTCATTTACATGCGATACCTCAAACAATTTAGACGAAAAAATTACCAAGTTTAGGGCATAATTGCCCGTAGATACATGTTTGGATATTTCTTCGAAACTCGTCTTGAACAACAATAATCATATCTTAAGACGAAACTTACCTAGGCTATACATAGATCATTCTTAAAACGTTTAACATCTCTACCATAAATAGCTTCGGCTATAGCGCGCTTCAAATATGGTACAAACGACAACTGTCAAAAACCCGTCGTCCTTCCTCGCTCCTTCGGGAATCTATTTCTTTAAAATCAAGCATGCCAGATGATTGAAATAAACGGCATTGTCTTTCGCAAGGAATGCGGCACCGCATGTAAAATTGCGAGAAAAAAATTACGAATGTACCTCACTGCTTGAATCCAAATGAAACCGCCCGCCGGTCTTTCGAAGTTCGACGAACTTCGAACTTTTACCCTAAAAGTTCGAAGTTTGTCGATCTTTTGACTTTTTAGGAATCGAAAGTTTGACAATTTTCGAATTCCTTAGATTAATAAGTTCGAAAGTTCGAAAATTATTGAATTTCTTAGCGTAGGAAGTTCGAAAGTTCGAAAAGCTTCGAACGTTTTAGTGCAAGAAGGTCGAAAGTTCGAAAATTATCGAATTTTTTTGTCTATCAAGTTCGAAAGTTCGACAAGCATCGAATTTTGCAGCGTAATAAGTTCGAAATTTTGAAAAGCGTCGAACTTCTTAGTTTAATAAGTTCGAAAATTCGATTTCCGTCGAATTTCTCGATATGGAAAGTTCGAAAATTCGAAATCTTTCGAACCTTTCGAACCGCTTGAATCGATCATCAAACCTTCGGTTCGAAAAACGTTCGCGGCATCCCTAGCTATGACTCATCCCATTCCAAACTTGTTAAGCGAGGCATAGTGAATTGTTTAAGTATGGCGTTAAACAAATCATGTGATCACAGAGCAAAATCAAGCTTCGAATCACAAGTGACTCGTTTGAAAGCTTCGGGTTACCCATTTCCAGGTCTCACTGACATCGCCGAAAAGTTATTGACAAAGAACAAAAGAAGAGAAACAATCAAAGAGAAGAGACGCCGTCCGGCTGTGGTGCCTTACATTCACAAGATTTCCCACAACATGAAGAAGATTGCATCCACGTTTGATGTCCAAGTGGTAATATCGGCACCGGATAAATTAAAACGAATGTGCCCAAAAATCAACAATGTCAAGCAACAACATCATGAATGCGCCATATACCACAAGCACCGGTATGTCAACCAGTGCTTAAAGTCTGGGGGGTCTCAGGGGGTCCGGGACCCCCCTCTGATCTTGGCGGGGGGTCTGAGACCCCCCGTTGTACCTAAGGTCCCTTTGTCTTAGTCCTGTGCTTGGGGAACAGAGATGACAAGTCCTGGATAAATTGAAAGAATGCATAGCTGTAGAAATGAGCTGTACAAGTGTCGGTTTAATGTTATCGAAGAAGCACAAATAGAGACCCTCCTCCCCTCCTTTTTCCGGAGGCCTCTACCTGTGCTCGAGCTAGGAGAGACCCCCCCAGAATGGAGGGAGCCTTTAAGCCCTGATGTCAACTGCAACAGCGGAGTGGTGTATAAAATCCCTTTCACATGTGGGAAAGTGTATATAGGACAGACTGGACGCTACATATACACACGACTGAGAGAACATGCTCTGACTTTGAAGTCAACACCTTCTGGACATTTAGCAATGCATGTGCGAGATTGCTCCTGCACACCTTTGCTTTCGGACACAAAAGTTATCAGACGTTTCAAGGACAAGAGGAACAGAGAAATCTTTGAAGCACAGACCATACAAGCCAATGGAGAAAAATGCGTCTCCCCACCATCTTTGGCGTTGACTGAGAAAGAGGTTCAGTACTTGAACCACTATGCATGAAAATCTTCGACGTTTGCACGAGAGCGCGAGGTGGGGCACCGGGTGGGTCTTCGCGCTCGCGCCGGTATAGCTTTGGCTGTGGTGCCTGTTGGATGTAAAAAGGAAAATAGGCTGTACGAGGCACTGATCGGCGGCCTATGAACGATCACTTATTATTTTTTTTTTGTCCCTCGCGGTCTAGAGGTTTTTTTCTAACCCTTCAAAATATTATCGTATATAGTTCAAATTCATTACCTTTGTTTAATTTTTAATATTTTCGTTTTGGTCTACTGTGCTTTAGTCTTTTTAGTCTAACAACCTTTTTAGAGCGCCCCAGCTAGAAATAGAATAGACCCTTTCCGGAATTCAATCTGGCCACCTTGATCACTATCATCATCTCAAAAATGGCGTATGTGCTATACTAATGGTGGCCTTCTGTTTACTGATGAAGGGAGAAGCTGAAGATGCTTCTAAGCAGATGATTCGAGGCCTATTCATTCTAGACGCTAGCGCAACGTGAATCAGGAATTGGATGCAAGAGCTGCGTAAGCGTTCATTTCTAACTCAGGCCCAGTCAGTCTGTTAGTAGCACCCAGTCGGCTTCAAAGCCCCTTGATGTATAGAACTTTATCAAGGCGTATATGTGGGTTGGCGCTTCGTTCTGACTGGATGCATCTTTTTCGCCATCGACACTGAAAGAGATTGAAAAACAACTGTGCAGTGAAGCGCATATTCTCGTTTACCATAGACTCGCGAAAGTGAAAAAAACAACTGTACAGTGAAGCGCACATTCTCATTTACCATAGACTTGCGAAAGTGACGGTGCCCCATAAAATACAGCAGACAAAAGGTTCATTGCCGCCATTAGTACGGTAAAAGTGAAACTGCCATTTGAGTCACCAGATGGCACTGAATTCCGGAAAGGGTTAGAGAAAGGGTCTATTATTTCTTCTTTTTTCAACACCAGCCACTTCCTTCACCTTCTTCTTTATCGTTGTATATAAAACCGTCAGTTGTGAGCAACGTTACTAAAACACTTAGTTGGGAAACTGCCATAGAGACTGCCCTGAAAAAGTGTCCCCGATCTGTCCTCGCGAACCGAGCTAATGGCGAACACGACGCCGCCATTTCTCCCGCAGCGGCCACTCGAGGAACCGCACGTTACTTCCATTTTGAATATAATCGGCCAGAACAGATACAGTGGAAGAGGTTACAGGGGTGCCACCCCCATCTCCCCAGCGGACGCGCCGCGTCTTAATAACCGAAGTTAAAATGCACCTAGGTCGGGACGTGCTACCTGAAAGCGCCGCTGAGGCATGGTCGTATAAAAACAATATTAAATATGCCGCAAAACCTTGCAAACTAAAGATTTTAAAAACATCACGCGCCCTTCATTTTGTACTAATCTCTAATAAATATCATACAAAAAAAGTATTTTTCGTTTGTTTTTACGCAAAAACATGCTTTATAAAAGCTCAAGGTGACCACAGTACAGACAAATGATAAAGAGTGGCGCTGTTATCGCATTTAGCTCGGTCTCGGTGGACGCCAGCGGCCCAGGTTTCGACGGCGAGTTTCCCAACTGAGTATTCTAGTAACGTTGGTTGTCAGTTAGCGCCTGTCCTGTCCACTTCGTCGTCTGTCCTTGTCTTAGCGCTATTTGTAATTTAGCTGGTTGCGCTATTTCAATTCTTAACCGTTTATACTGGGGATAACTGATGATGCTGTCCGCACAGAAGCTTGATTCGTTTGAGCATGGTATTATGCGTGAACCACTGAAAGGGTACGGCGTAAAACTAAACTGTTGGAACATCCAGCAAAACGTTTGGTGGGACATTCGATTTCCATCGTCGTTACAGGTCGACCAGATTTTAGCCTTGGTGAGGGCGTCGAGAACGAGAGCTTTCTCAAACAAAATACGACGGGGCAAGACAGCTCGGGTAAAGTCAATATGTTTAGCTTTCTCGGATGCTTATTGGGCAGACACAGGTTTCTGCTCGGGTAGCTTTGTCCACAAATGTTCAATTTTTCACCCGCACACGGATGGTGATAAACATCTCGGGGGCCGCTGATGCGTTTGTTCTGAGCATTGCTTTACACACCGGTATATTTCAGCGTCTGTACGGCAACATAGCGACTAAAAACTTGCAAATAAAGCACGGGCTGTCAATTTCTTCCTTCATGAAACAGCAGACGCTCACAATCCAAGCTCACGTTTAATTCCGTTGCCCGCGGGACACGATTTCTAGCAGAACATCTACTTTTTTTGTAGCGTGAGCTACACCGGCCGAGGTTGGGCAGTTTCGCGTGGCTCCCAAAGAGCCGTACTGCGCATGCGCGAGGAGCAGTGACGTCACACGGCGCACAGCTGGCGCGCCGGAGCCGCCGCCGCGCCCGCCTCGCCCGCCTCGCCGGTCTGCGCATTCCAGAGGAGTGACGTCATAGCCGCGGCAGACGCACTGGCGCCGCCGCGTGCCCAGCCGTGCGCCTCCGTTGCGCAGTAGCCAAGTCTGACGCTGCACCGGAGCCGCTACGCTACAGCATCCTGGCTACGTGCCTGGTCATCTGCTCCCACTCCTCGCCGGAGCGGGGCATGACGGGATTGCATGTGGGCGCACGCTCGATTTTCACGGTGCAGAAAGTGCGTGCACGCGTGGGTGTCGGCGGTGAAATGAACTCGGAGGGTGCAACAACTCGTGGAGTGCCGGACGAAACGAACTCGCTCCGCGCTGCGAGTGGGCACGCGTGGGCACGAGTGCCGTGAAACGAACTCGCTATAAGCCACCCAATGGTGGTCAGTGGTGGTGAGTGCGCCAGAGCCCTCTATCCGCCGGTCGAGTAACTACTAAGATTAAAAGGCTTATACACCAATGAGCAGAACGTAAGGGCGCAAGTGAGCTGGTGTATATTAAACATTTTAGTGAAATGAGACGTTCTCCTTCTTTCCTTGTCGTCGTCGGTCATTACCTCAGTCTCGGGTTTTTCACTAAAATGTTTATACACCAACGCGCGGTTCTGACGTCATGGCGCGGGGCATGCGCACACGCTTCACTTGATGTGGATCCGGTTCCTGCGCATGCGCAATGCCCACACAAAAGTGTGGGCAAACGCGGACGTGTTTGTAAGCAGCGTGTCGGTCCATAGCAGGAGGTACCTCTTGGCCGTGCGCGTACCTTGGCGTTGTACTCGGGCCTTTCCGACATCATGACGAAGAACATGAGGGTGCCTTGAGAGATGCCCACGTAAAGCAGACAGCTGAGTTGTCGCTCCTTGAGGACATAGTCGATCTGCGCTGGAACATCGTAGGTGCCATGTTCGTGGAAGCTGCGGAAGACGGGGGAAGCAGCACCCGTGTGAACAGCGGAGGAGCCTGACAACCGCACGCTTTGTGGACGGACTTACGAGAAGTCCCAGAAACGTTTGGACTTGACGGACAGGTTGGCGTGCTGTTTTCCGTACGTGTTTCCTCGCGTGTTGGCCAGCCACACGTCGTACCCGTTGTCGGCCAGCAGAAACCCTGCAAAGCGACGGCCTCTGAACGATCTGTGCTTTTCACTCGGTGATTCCATGTTTCACGAAAGGCTGGCTCAATCGCTCCTGCAAAAAGTACTCGTTACACAATGAAAAAGGGTGATGTCATACTGGTATGTACCAAAACACCCACACGGGAAACAAGTTAATAACATTCGGTATGATTAGGTTCTTAATCACCATTCAGATGTTAACTCTGTAGGCAGTAAATGTAAAGTCAATCAAACACTTTCTGGGCATCATCGAAAACCACTAAATCAGCGCACATTACAAACAAATAAAGGCCCGTTCACACTCTTGCGACCTCTTAAAACTGGGTTCCTTGAAACCTCTTGCAACGAGGAGACACACTGGTGCCACCTATTGGGTAGCAGTGTAAACTTGGCGGTCCGGCATATTTTCTATTTCTTTCGCGCATTATCCTTTCTTTCTTGGCTCGAAAAACTTTTGTCAACGTTATAAACGAGCCTTTCTTGTAGGTATTACGCATATTTGACCTCGAAAATACCGCAAAACCTCCGCTCTTGTGAAATGCAGTTCCAGGGTCACCGCATAGATGGCGCCAGCGTGCCAGGTGTGTTCTGTCGTCCTAAGAAATTTTAAGAGGTTTTAATTTTTAACAAGTCTCGTCTCTCTCGGTCGTAGTCGGTTGCAAGAGTGTGAACGGGCCTTTAGGCACGCGCAGCATATTACGGTGTTCCGGAAATAGACTATACTTGGTCGCGTTTTTGGGTCTCAATTTCCCATCCCCGCCAGCGGTCCTGCTTCCCAGTGTTCAATTAGCAGTGTCCAATCTGAGTGCGTACATTTTGCAGCATTTATTACACACCACCGAATTTGCTGTTCTCGGTAAAAGAAGTAGGAATGACTACCAACATGATGTGATGACCTCACGTGCAAACCATGTAACGTATTTTCATAAACCGCAGAAACAACCCTTGGTTTAATAAAAAAAAAAAAAGGATTTTGCTCGAATAGCCCGCACCCGATGCACAGTCCGCCCCGAGCGCCTAGACCGCACATTAAACATTCTCACACGCAGCACACCTTGACAAGTGCATGCTTTATGAACTCGCAAAAAAAACTGGTATCATACACAAAGCATCATTACTCATTTGTCGTTCACAACATCCGTCACGTCTCGTCATAATGAACGATATAAAAAAATATATCCTGTATAATCCGCACCTGCAGACAGTTCGCTGCGGACTATAGCCCAAAAAAATATGATATAAGGTTTTGTGACCTTGTGGCGGCCTCCGCCATATATTTCATCTCAGACGTCGACCTCCGCCATTAGACGTCGAGGCACCCTGGCGCTCACCATCTGGTTCTCCGGCGCGCGTTCGAGTAAACAGCGCGGCGCGCCGGCCGAGCCCGAGGGTCAGGTTTCTTCCCTCCGTGCGCGGTCGGCGCAGTCGACTTCAGATGGGTAATAAAACCAGAACCGTTTCGTACGATCAAGGAGTCAGACGTTTTTTCCTTCGCGTCCTCAAAATCTTGGAACACAGCCCTACAACCTAAAGCCACGGTCACACTGCTAACGCATCATACTAAAGACAGTCTGTAGACACTGTCTGATGAGGGTATCTTCTTTGTATGGCGGTCCTGTTACATTGGTCATGCAGAAACCGTCTGCAGTGTGGCTGCGGCTTAAGAGGTACGCGGAGAGCAAGTCGTCTGCTTCTTGCAGAGGAGTTGCGGTAATGCCAGACCGACAGCGAGCTCTGATTGTATTTGATTGAAAGGATAGTGGGTAGACCTGAATGCTAGATGCCTTCAGGTCTACCCACTATTTTTCTTTTTTTCAATCAGCCAATAAGAGCTTGGCGTTCTGACATCATCGGAACCCCTGTGCAAGAAGCAGACGAACTTGCGCTCAGCATTGGCAGGCGAAAAGACACGAGCTATCTCTCCTGACCCAGAGACTGGCCCGGGAAGTCCATGACGAAAGCCGAGGAGTCCGTGGCGAGTCCCGTCATCAGGAGCACGGGTTCCCTGTGGCAAGGCTCCGGGCAGCTTCGTTTGCCGCCGGGAATGCGGTGCATCTCCAAGATGTAGCCGTCAGCCGTGGTCACGTGGTGGCGCTCGAACGGGTAGCCCTTGCTCCTGACCAGGTGCTCCTGAAGCAAAAGGGTGCAGTCGGCAAGCGTCTCCAATGATGGCCGGTCCAAACCAGATCGCATTCCGGTTTGCGGCCGCCGGAAGTCCGACATTTTTTACGCGAGTCGTGTGACGTCATCGGTGACGTTTTGCGGCTCCCGCTGGCTGCATTCGGAGTTGAATATATTCAATCTTGTACACGTCACTCGAAAAAACAGTAATCGATTACAATTACAATTACGTTTGCTTAAATAGTATTCAATTAGATTACTTGATTACTCGAGACAAAACGTAATTGGCCTTTACTATAGTCGGTTACAGGTTAAGAAGGTAGCGGCAAATGCCCCTCAAAGGGAATCATATATCCCTCCGCCACCTCCGCATCCAATAGCGTCCCATCGTTTCCGTGACGTCGCGGCCAACGCGCAAGGAGGGTCTTGCCTCTCAGTACATATTTGCTTTATCTTTCGACTTTGACTTAGCATTGTGGAAGCCACGAGAGGGAGATTAGAGTCTTCCCCCTCCGATGGAAACAAATACGACTTTCGGGGATTAGCTTCTTTCCCCCCCCCCCCCCCCCCCCGATGGATATAAAGGCTGCTTTCAGGGGCTCGGTTCCTTCTCCAATGAATGCAAAGGTCGCTTTCTTAAAAAGTGGGATCGGAGACAAGTTGGAATCCATTGAAGCGGAACAAGGAGCGTTTCCAGTGAACTCTTCTTTCGACTGCGGAGAGATCTGAAACGGGCGCATCACGCTTGTGGGAGGAGCTTCTCCTACCTTCTTGACTTGTAACAGACTATAGAAAACTAACCGTTACCTCACCCATTACTTCCTACTTTCAAAACGACAGTCTTCTCCTGGGGTGCTATAGTAGGTTACGAGTGAAGAAGGTAGCGGCAAATGCCCCTCAAGGGGAATCATATATCCCTCCGCCACCTCCGCATCCAATAGCGTCCCATCGTTTCCGTGACGTCACGGCCAACGCGCGAGGAGGGTCTTGCCTTTCTGTACATATTTGCTTTATCTTTGGACTTTGACTTAGCATTGTGGAAGCCACGAGAGGGAGATTAGAGTCTTCTCCCTCCGATGGAAACAAAGACGACTTTCGGGGATTAGCTTCCCCCTCCGATTGATACAAAGGCTGCTTTCAGGGGCTCGGTTCCTTCTCCGATGAATACAAAGGTCGCTTTCTTAAAAAGTGGGGGTCGGAGACAAGTTGGCACCACTCTGTGGCCATTATCTATCCATTGAAGCGGAACAAGGAGCGTTTCCAGTGAACTCTTCTTTCGACTGCGGAGGGATTTGAAACCGGCGCACCACGCTTGGGGGAGGAGCTTCTCCTACCTTCTTAACTTGTAACCGACTATATTCTGGTCGCAAACGGGTACCTTTCGAGCTGTAACGTATCGAGAAAGAAGGGGCGGAGCCTCAAACTAGAATGATTCTTGTTTGAGGCTCCGCCCCAACGTTCGGGTTCACGCACGCGGTCAGCTAGAATCTGACGATCCCCCTACGTCGCGATGACGTGTCCACGCAGTTGGGGTGCAGAAATCCCCGCATTTCCCCCTGTTCTTTTTGTTATCTTCTTTCTTTCCTCCGGGAGTTAGAACGAGCGAATAACAGAGAAAAGGCTACCTTCCGGAAAATGGAAGGAAACAGAAAAAAAAAATATTATCCTTTTATAAAATGCGAAAGATTATTCCAATAATTATGACGTAAAGTAAATTTAGATAAGACATCTCAACTTGTTCTCTCGAAGTCTCTGCCCCGCAACAAGAACGTGGCATTGTTTCACTGTGCAGAGATAGGGGCTGAGACGAGCAGCGTCCGTTACATTCAGAAGGTCGCCGAGGCATTGTCCAACGCGGAGATTGATTCCCTTTTCGAAACATCTCATGTGCCCGAAGAGGAGCTGGTTAAGCTTAGGCAGGTGATACGTCGTTACTCAAGCGTATTCGCCAGGAGTAATTTGGACCTGAGACAGTGCGGGGAGATCAAGCACCGGATCAGCACGGGCGACGCCGCTCCGGTATACCAGCGGGCGTACCGTATTCCATATTCGCAGAGAGCGGAGATGGACCGCCAGGTAGGGGAGATGATGAAGGCAGGTATAGTGGAACACTCCAAGTCGCCCTGGGGGTCACCGGCGCTCTTGGTGGAGAAGTCGGACGGATCGTTTCGGTTCGTCGTCGATTACCGGAAGTTGAATTCCGTGACCCGTGTGGATCCCTACCCTCTGCCTAATATCCAGGAGACCTGGATATTAGGCAGAGGGTAGGGAATTGCATTATTAACCTTATCTCAGTTGGGATCGGCCAAGTATTTCTCTGTGGTGGACATGGCATCGGGGTTCTGGCAGGTCGAGATGGACCCCACTGACAGGGAAAAGACAGCGTTCAACACGACCAACGGGCACTACCAGTGGACCAGGATGCCAATGGGGCTGGTAAACAGTCCCGCGGTGTGGCAGCGTACTGCAGATGTCGTGCTGGAAGGGCTGGTGGGTCAGGTCTGTCACGTGTATATGGACGATATCTTCATATACAGTGAGACCTTTGATCAGCACATGAAAGACGTCGAAAGTGTGCTCCGTCGTCTCAGAGGCGCAGGCTTGAAGCTAAAGCCCAAGAAATGTCAGTTCCTGAAAGCGGAGGTAAAGTACTTGGGTCATATGGTGTCCGCGGCAGGAGTTCGACCTGACCCAGACAAGCTGAACTCCGTCCAGAGCTTTCCTCGGCCGACGAACCTGCGGGGAGTTCGGGAATTTTCGGGACTTGTCGGATACTATCGTCGGCACATAAATCAGTTTTCTAGAGTAGCGAAGCCGCTCACACGTCTAACGGCCAAGAGTGCAGGTTCGAGTGGACTGACGATGTCGAGGGCGCCTTCGTGAACCTGAAGCAGAGACTGGTCGAGGCTCCGATACTTAGGTATCCGAATTTCCGTCTTCCATTCATTCTCGCAACAGACGCATCCCAGTATGCCCTTGGGGCTGTCCTGTCCCAGAGACACGAGGGCCTTGAACACCCCGTGGCATTTGCTAGCCGCCAGCTCAATAAGGCCGAGCAGTCCTACAGCGCCACCGAAAAAGAATGCCTGGCTTTGTTATGGGCGGTCCGGCATTTTCGGTGCTACTTGTATGGCCGTAGCTTTAAGATTGTCACAGACTGTCGTCCTCTCAGATGGATGATGAACATGAGAGACCCAAGTTCTAGGCTAGCTAGGTGGAACCTTCAGCTGCAGGAGTACAATTTCGAAGTCGAGCACAAGGCAGGAAAGGCGCATAGCAATGCGGACGCCTTGAGCCGAACAGTTCCGGAGCACGGCGTTTCAACCGATGTACACTTGGTCACCCCTTATGTCCCAACAATCAGCGAGGACAAGTTAAAAGAAGAGCAGCAAAGGGACCCTTCTCTGCGGGCATTGCTTGGGAGACTTGAGTCCGAACCTGCGCTCCGCTCTGAGTACAGAATGAACAGTCACGGCTTGCTTTGCAAGATCTCTGCGGAGCGTCGGGGTTGTCGCAGAGAGGGCCTTGCAGAGAGACTCGTCGTGCCAGAAAGCATGGTGCCCGACGTACTCAAGGCGTTTCACAATGCCCCGTACGCTGGCCACTTTGGCGCAAAGAAAACCAGGCAAAGGATTGAGAAGTCCTTCTTTTGGGACGGCATGAGACGGTCAGTCAGGGACTACTGTGCGAGCTGCGAGTCCTGCCAGCTCAGAAAAACGCCAAAGCAAAAAAGAAGGGCACCCCTGCAAATATTCGACGAGGTGAGTCAGCCATTCCAGCGAACGGCCATGGATATTGTGGGGCCGTTGCCTCTTACGACTGAGGGTAACCGCTACATCCTTGTTTTCGTTGACCATCTCACACGGTTTGCTGAGGCTCTGCAGTTGACGGATCAGAAGGCTGAGACGGTTGCGAGATGTTTTGTTGAAAGGATCGTGCTGAAGCATGGTGTTCCACACCAACTTCTAACCGATCAAGGTACCAACTTCGTGTCGAGTCTCATGACGGAGGTGTGGAGGCTTCTCGGAGTAGAGAAACTGAAAACAACGCCGTACCGCCCCGAAGGCAACGGCACAGTCGAAAGGCTCAACCAGACGGTGAAAGGCCTACTTTCTCATCTGGTCGCGAAGGACCAGAGGGACTGGGACGCGGGGCTCCCTTATGTTATGTTTGCATATAATACGGCCACACACGAGAGTACGAACGACACCCCGTTCTTCCTCCTGTATAGTAGGGACCCAGACCTCCCTCATGAACTTCAAACGCGACCTCAGCTTCCGTACTATGGGACACTTGAGAGCTACAGGGAGGAACTCGCGCTCCGACTGCGCGTGGCTCATGATATGGCTCGGGAGCTTAACACCAAGGCCGCCGGGACTCGGAAGGAGCGACATGACAGATGCTCAGCGGACGTGGAGTTCGGAGTTGGGGAAAGAGTATACCTCCGCGTGGAGCAGACCGGGCAGGGCCTGACGCGAAAGCTGGCCCCCAAGTGGAAGGGCCCGTATCGGGTCGTGGAAAAATTGAGCCCAGTGGTATTCCGATTGAGGTGCAGTAGCGGGTGCAGGGGTTCGTTTGCGGTCCACGCCAACCGACTGAAAAAGGCTAATTTTGAGAGCTCCTACCTTGAGACCAAAGAGGCTCCCTCAACCGAGCGACCAAGGGCGAGGCCCCCGGGTTCCCAAAAGGAACAGTCGAAATTACCGCAGTAGAGCCATCCGGATTCACCTGACCAGGACTTTTTCATTGCGCTCGAGGAGTTTGAGCGCGAGTTGCGGCGAGCGAAATGGTCTACGGGAGGGGAGAGAGAAGGCGACGACATAGAGGCCTCTGATCAGCCGCAAAATCAAGCTGCCCAGATCGACCCGAATGTTTGGGGTTTTAGCTATGCTGCCGAGTAACAACGCTTGTTCATTGTTTACAGCACGCGAATGTGACGGGCTATCGAGTATGTTCAGACTGTTTTATTGCGTGCTTGTTATGTTTTATTGCATGATTGTTATATCTATGGTAAGCTTGGGACCAAACGTGTTCCGGACCGTGGGTCAGACTTAGGGTGTTGGGTGTATCGCCTTGTAGACAGGAGAAGGCCCAAGGGGATAGCGCACGAACGATTGAACGGGAGCGTCGCGAACCTCTGAACTTTTCACGCTCGTATCGACATTCCAAGTTCGGTGTGTGTGCGTGTGTTGCGTGTGATGTGTTTTTTTTTTTTTTTTCTAAAAAATAAAAAAAAAGTGTTGACGAATGTGAAGTACGGTGTGCGGTGAGAGCTAGGTCATGGCGCAAACCCGAGAAACAGGTGCATGCCCTTCGGGCTTCGACGGAGAAGATTTGTCCGGTGGCCTTTTGTCTGTGTCGGGGAAGACGATGGGTGCTCGCCAGCTGCGGAGGCGCCGAGAAGTCGGGAGGCGAAATCGGAAACCAGGGCGTGCCTCGCGCCGGGCCGGGTGGTTGGCCGGCCGCGCCGAGCGCCGGCTCGATGTTTATGCTTGGAGCACGTTCTTGTTCTTGCGGAGTTCTCGGAGCCTGGGAAAAAGTCGACTCACCGGTGTCACCGGGACGGAGAAGAAAACACGGGAGAGGGACTGCGCAGCGTCGGAGGCAAGGAGAATAGAAGAGTAGGAGAGGGCATGACGTCAGCCGCGTAGCCTCCACAAGCCATGCTCCCTTGACGCCTCGCCTCTTTCTCATTTTCCTCCTTACACTCCTCACTTATCAAGCCCACGTGACCACATCACGTGACTGTAGCGTGGTTGACGGTTGCGGGTAACAGGGAGCATGGTGGTTCCTTTTTATCAGTCATCAGAGCTAGAAACTGTGCGTGTCGCCCGCGCCCAGCCGACCCATTCTACGCTTGCTGCGCTTCGTTATGTACCCTCAACTATGAAGCAAATGCATTATGTTTTCTACAGACCATTACCATCCTGGCCCGTCACGACCATTCCTGTGACTACGATGAACGCCTGCGGACTTTTGGCTGGCACCGCCTGAGCCACCGACGAACAGTGGCGCGTGTCCGACTCGTTGCTGTTGCCGCTGGCCCCTCGCTGGCCGGCTCATACCTAGCATCGGTCCCCCGTATCTCTAGCCGGACAGGCTGTCCTATCCCTCTCCGCACCTGCACCCGGCGACACGAAGCTTCACTGTTCCCCTCCGCGGTGAGCTCGTACCTGTCTTTACAAAGCGCACGTGCCCGCCCCTGCCCGGGACTGGGGACGAACTCTGCGACTTTAGCAGGGCTGCGTCGCGTGCCCTCCGAGCTCAGTAACTTTGTGTAACTACCATTTCTCCCTCCCTTTCATTTGTATATTCATCTTCATCATTTCACCTGTTGACACACAGCCGAGGAGGCAGCCAGCACTTGGTTGTACGGGCTTAATTCTGCCTTTTGGCTGCCTCAGACACTCGGCTGTGTGGAAGTTGTGCCAATGAACACCTTGAACCTTGATAGTATTCAACTTGGAACGTGAACGCTGTAACGATTGCCTGTTGGCGTGTTTTGGGTAACGTACCGTGCATCAGCGATGAGTATTCTTTTTATCTCGTGGCCGCTAATTACTAGAGTAGTCAAAGCCGACAGTTTTGACCAATACTTACGCATTTTTACGGCGATGATTTCCGCGCCCGTCTGCAAATGACGCACTCAGGAACAGAAACAGTAGGGCGCCATGCCCTGGCTATACTAACTACAAAAAAAGCTAGCTGTACGTGGAGCTGTTTCAAAACTACCTTAACAGACTATAAAAATAACAATAGTTTATTTTTCATGCCGCGCACAATATGTAATGCTGCATACGGTGGCAGTCATTTCCGCGATTGATCCCGTGTTCTGTAATAATAAGAACTGTAATGTAATTATAATTCATATGAAGAGCGAAATTATACAGATATCGTTTACCTGGACAGGCAAAGCCATGGATGGAACGGCATCACTTTTCAGGTGACAACCACGAAGTACACGGAGCACACCACGCTGCACTTCGATGGGGTCCAGCCGCCGCCGCGACCAACTGCCCAAATCCACTGTTTGCGTAGTTCGGCGACCGTCGGAAATCTAAAAGAATTGTTGATCGATGCCTGTTACCGTAAAACTATGTGTGTGTAATACGCCACGGGCTTACCGGTGAAAGGTAACTCCCGCCGAGGAAAGGCCAGTTCGATTGTGGCAGCCGACCACGCTACAGGCACCCATCCCGTAGCCGGCGGAAATCAGCGTCCCGGCGGCAGGCCGGGCTTTCGTTTTCTGAACCGCCCGCCTCAAGCGCTTCCCAGCGCTTGCTTGCTTCACGACTTCACCGACTTCACGTCTTCACGCCTTTGATGTGATAAAACCTACCGGACGGAGCTGCTTGCTTCACGTCTAGCCCTCGATCTAATAAAACCTACCGGACGGAGCGCGCAAGCCTGCAAGGAATCCTTCTACAATCAACCATCCATTTCACACGTGACATGTCACGCACACCAATTGCCAGAGAGATCTACGGTCACGTTGGCCACAACATCGTTTAAACTTTTTATGACTAGGCTTCACCAATATTGCAACGTGCCCTCTCCTAGTACTTCTAACCTCCTTGGTCGGAGGGCTCGACACAGAGAGCTGGGAGGGACCGGGCTGACGGATCGTGGGCGAGCCGTGCCACCTAGCCTGACCGAAGCGTCCACCGAGCGACACGGAGCTGACAGAGACCGGCCCACCGGACTTGACCGCGGCGTCCCACCGATCGACGCGAACCTGACCAGAGACCAGCTTGCGGAACCTGACCGAGCCGTGCCACCGAACCTGACGGAGGCTTCCCCACCGATCGACGCGGAGCTGACCGAGACCGGCCCACCGTACCTGACCGCGGCGTCCCACCGAGCGACGCGAACCTGACGGAAGCGTCCCGTCAACAGCACCGGCATCAGGGGGGGGGGGGGGTGAGCGAGCACACCCACCGTTCCCAGTCGGACCAATTAAAGTCCCTATTCAAAATTCGGTGTCGTGGCACTTCTTCCGCTCTCTACCCCAAAAGGGACCCCAGGGTGGCGGTCATCACAAAAATATTAGGTGTAGGTACGCAGCGACACCGATCATCTTTTGTGAAGCCGCCGTGAACATAAGCTGAAATAAAATCTCCTGTTTGCCTGTGAAGGAGACTCCAAATGGGTACAGTGCTGACGACGACTCTGTGGTAATATATGACAAGTCGTGATATCGACGCAGAGTGCACCTGTTGTGAACATGCTCTGGGTGATGCAGGAAAGTTTCTTCGGGTAGTTTTAATAATGCTTTGCTCCATTTGCTCACTGCACTGATTACGACGGTAGTCCCCAAAAGCATACATGGGTAAATTACTTCCAAAATGTAATTTAATTACAATTAGAATTAGTTGACTTCAAAAGTAGTTTAACTACAATTACAATTACTACTACGTGAAAAGTAATTAACTACAATTACAAATTACTTCTAAAAAGTAATGCAATTTCTTTACAATTACTTATTTCTGAGAGCGACCCGACTTGGTCATATAAATTTAAACGAGTTGCATAGAATGCAATGTATTTGTTCATTCCTTGCCCCAATGTTTGAGGAGGCTTAAGCATCGCTGCATAAATGTCACGTATTGTACTTTCCTTTTATAAAGATTTTAAATTCATGATAGAAATTGACAGTTTGGGGAAATGAAGTACTATGTACGTTCTTATATTTTTAATAAATAATGATAAATTAGTTCAAATGCTGGAAGACGCCAAATCGCTAAAAAAAAAATTGGGTTGCCAGGCAAAACAAGTGTGGTAATTAGTCGTATATGAATATTTTACTAGTGTTAATATAAAACTAAAATACACACGCGCTAATACGACCCCATTCACATACAAACATCGTGGTATTGTAAATTATTTACATTGAGTTGAAATTATAATGGCTCAGAAATACATAAGAACCGAATCATTGGTTTTAATATTCACCGGTGCGGTCAGTTTCTAAAACCCTTATGCAAATATTATCCGAAGTAAAACCAACAGGAAATAAACTTGAAAATAATACAAAGATACAAATATGCGACAGTACTGGAAAGGCGACGTAAAAACTGTCAAAAAAGAAAGACAAATAACTTCATACACAATTAAAATTTCCAACGTCAGCTGAAAGCTGAAGCTCTATTTTTTTTTTCTTTCAATATTTTGGCATGCTTACGCTATTGTTTTCTGCTCGCACCTCAGACGGCGCTGCATGGCGCAATGAATGTAGGCTTCAAAGGGGACTGTCTCTCAGCCCCCAGTGTCAGCAAGAAAAAAACAAACGACGCGACACTACTTTTGTTGTGCGTGTGTGTGAGTGCGTGTCTCTGTGCGAGTGTTTCACCGAGAGCTAGGCCGCTTGTGCGAGCACTGAGGCTTTCAGAGAGGTTCCGTCGGCACCGCAAAGTTTTGCAAAAGTAATTGTAATTGTGCCTGAAATTTTGCAATTACTGACGCTTGAAAGTAATTAAATTACAATTACAATTCCTTTTAGCCGAAAGTAATTATTTACAATCACAAATTACCAAGAAAAGTAATTAAATTACAGTAATTTAATTACTGTAATTGAATTACTACCCAAGTATGCCCAAAAGCCATGCTCTTTTCTTTCGGCGCTGAAGAAATGGACGCGACCGCATAATCTCGGGCAGTCTTTTTTACTTACTTTTTTATTTGCAGAAAAGCTCGTGCAAAAAAAAAAAAAAAAGAAGTCGGCTTTTACGTGCCTTACACGTCACTACATAGGTACCTCGCTATCCCATTGGCTTCATTGCGCGTGAAGATTCAACGCTCTTTGCCATGGGGACGTTCGTGAAACTAATGTTTGCCGCTAACAGTCTCTTTTCGAGTTCGGGTTGTGACGATAAAATGACGTAAGAACAAGAATGCACGGGAGTATTTGCATTGTTTTAACTCGACAACCGTACACTTGGCGACATAAACTCGAAAAAACATGGCCGCGATGCTCGTCGGATCGACCGCGGCTGGGGTTTGACATGCGATTGGTAACTTGATCTACGCGCACACGAATGCTTTCGTGCTGTTGGATGAGCTCATTCGGCAGCAGGACCGGGTCGAAGAGCACGGTGAGCTGGCGTTCAACGTCTCCGATATAACACTTTGGCGAGATGCAAGATTTGGCTTCTATTTGTGCCTGTGTCATGAAGCTTGAAAGTGGTGGTGTTGTTGTGGCTCGTAATGGCAGCCTTGCTGAGATTATGAAGACGGTAATAGACCTTCATTCAGCGGTACCATGCGTCATGATTCAAAACTTCACCTTGACACAGAGTGACCAACGCTTCCGCGAGCACGGAAGCAGCAGCCAACGGTCTGAGAAAGAATTGTGCCACCGCCACGACCGCCAGCGATCGCCCCAACGGCAAGAAACCAAACGACAAGCTCATTGAGGTTTGTGCAGCGCTGACTGCTGATTCATCGGACGACAAAGGTGAATGATGTAAAACGCAATGTAAGTTTGCCAGCGTTTTGCAAAAGTAACGCGTTTCGTTGAAAATTTAATTTGCGGAATTTGTTAACGCCTTGAAAGTTTGACGGGGACTGCATTTTGAACGCAGCCTTCACACAAGTGCTTTCTGAAGTGTGTGCTTTGCCTGCATGCATATAAAGAGAGAAACACTGCCTATATGGTGCATAAAATAAAGAAAATTTCGCTTATCCTGATAATGTTGACTATCTATTGAGTGCTGTTTATATTAGTGGCGTAGCCAGGAACTTTTCAGGGGGTGAGGGGGGAGGGGGGTTGAGGTGGCTGGGATGTTCATTACTTGGGGTGCGGGGGGGGTGTCGAAATTTGTGTGTATATTCTAGGGCATGCCGGATTTGGGGAGGGGGGGGGCGAAACCCCATAAGCCTCCCCCCTCGCCCCCTGGGTTCGCCACTGGATGATACCATATGGGGAGCATCCTACATTCACAGGCTGCCATAAGCATGTGCATAGCCACCGAACTTGTACCACAATGGCAAGATAGTTGCTGGCATTCTTCACCTTACGTAGCAGTTCTTTCTTTAGTACATATGCTCGCTTTTCCTTCACACATCTACTCTGCTTCAGCTTGTCGTTTAGGCTTGATGGTGATAAGTCAACAGTGCGTATTTGCTCCGCATCACAGGCAAATTTCGAAAATCCAGTTCACACTACTCTATAATTTCAATGAGTTAGTGTCATACATGATGGGGTAAACAGCTCAGGAAACACGGACTACGAAGAGGAACAAACACGACAGGACAATGCTGTCATGTCGTGTTTGTTCCTCTTCGTAGTCCGTGTTTCCTGAGCTGTTTACCCCATCATGTATAACGTCAACCAATTGGCCCAGTTCTTCACCTTATTAGAGTTAGTGTCACTTTTGAAACGACAATATATTTAATTGGTATCATAACCTTTACATTAAACTTACGTGTGCTGAATGTAGGAGAATGGTATATTTTTTTTTCTTGGTCACGGAGATGACAACCATCCACAAGATTGCACTGGCTACATTTCTCGTCTACAGTGGGTAACAATGTGACCATACTCTGCCAGACTAAACTTTGGCTGTCTAAACAACTGACGATTCATTTTAGGACAGACCTGTTCATAGTTCATTGCAGGGCATCAAACAGTGTTTCTTAGGACTGTCCGATGACTGACATGCCACTCCAGAAGCTTGGCGTGAAAAGGTAAAATATCTAATTGATGCAATAAAATGCCATCAGCAACCCATCCAGATTTTTATTGCGTCATTGACAGTAGCTACAAACCGCAACAAATGGTCCACTGTAGACATAGGCACTAAGCGTGCACTAACTTCGAAGCAGTAGAAACCCTGAAGTTTTAACGTCAACTTACCACCATGTTGTTAATGGCAAAATGGTGTTTGCGGCAAAGAGTTGGAGTCCTTCAGAACGGTGACGGTCTCCTTCAGACCGATGATGATGGTGACGAAGGTTCAGTTAGATTCTAGGTTCAGTCAACGCACCCCACGACGTCGGTGTGCTTGTCATGGTGGCGACGAAAGCCTTCTTTCGCACATGCCTCAGCTGCCTCGGTCCGGGGTTTTGTCGACCCAGCCGTCTCTTCCCAGCCGGTTGACAGCGACACACGCGACGGCCATCACGGTTCTGATCACCATCGACTCGGCATTAGCTATGTGATCATCGGTGGCAACCGCGCCCTTGTAGCTCCCCGTTGCGAAAAGTCTCAGTGCGATTTGACTAGTAGCTGCTGCTCGACGGTCATCATCTCCCATCGTCGCCGTCTCTCGTGGCGCAGCTGGTCACACTGCGATCGCATGGTGCTTTTTGACAAGCGGTATTGTCGTCACAAACAGTCGTCGTGCATCGCGAAGCCAACCGGGTGCTCGCGGAAAATCCGTCCTTGTACGCGTTGGTCGAGCCATCGTTGCGCAACAAGCATCGCCGCCATTTTCTACGCTCTAGAATCCTGCCCAAAGCTTGTTCCCCGGTGCCATTTTGAGTGTTCGTGCGTATGGCGCGTTCTTTGCTCGCTTTCCGAAGCGACGAACACGCACGTGCTGGACTGTGAAGATCGCACGCTGGACTGTGATTTTGTAAACATTGGAAAGGTCTATAGAAACAGAAGTTAAAAGCACGAGCACATCACCCTGAACGATGTTTGCACGAACGTGCACGCTTGCACTGCGCAAGCGCGCATGCTCGACAGGGACGTTGAAAGCCCGGAGCACGTTCTCGTAGCTCCTTCACTCGCAGTAGCTCGCACCAACGTTACTAGATTACCTCAGTTGTGGAACTCCCGCGGAGGGGGGAGTTCCACCCTCCGCGGGGGTTCCACCCTCCGCGGGAGTTCCACCTTCCCCCCCCCCCCCCCCCAAAAAAAAAAAAAATACCAAAAATCAGAGTTCGGTGAGATGTCCCTTCCTGGATTTGTGTCCTCTCACAGAAAACTTGGCCGGCGCTCGAGCAGAGCATGATCGACGAGTCGGGGAAGAAACCGTTTTTTTCCCGGTCCGGCGCCCTTCTATCCCGCCAGCTCACCTCCTCCTCCTCGCTTCGGGTCAGCGGAGGTCTGAGAGAAAGTCGAGTCGCAGGAGACCGCAAAATTGACTCACTGCACTAGCGCGGATCGCGCGGGAACTTCAAATTAGGCATTTGGAAATTGTTTTTTTAATTCACAAATACTGAATTCCCAAGTTTCGAATTTTGAGGGTAATGTCCCGGCATCGTTTTCAATCATTTCGGATAATAAAAAAAAATATGATTTTGATGTGTCAGTGCCCCTTTAAACTGTTTGGCCCATTGCGCGATTTGTGAGTTGAAAAGGAAAGCTAAGAAGGAAAAAGTTAAATAATCGTTTCATGACCGCTTTAAACAGTTGAGCGTACTTCCAAAGAGCGGCACTGCTCCGATGTTTAGTGTGGCTCTGTAACGGTTCTTGCTATGTCATGGCCTACGTAGCAAGATTCCCAACGTTCCTAGATTACTTCGCAACAAAGCTTCACAGGCATCCACCAGGTGCACATTGGAAGATCGTTTAATTAGCTTTAAGTTTAGTTTTCTTGTGTCTTTCAACGAAAGACTGGTGTTTTTGAGGTTGTGCTGCATCATGAAACACATTTCGGCTAAAAAAAAGAACGCTGGAATTTCGTTTTCATGTCCTTTTAAAGGGGTGCGGAAACCAAATTCTAGAGCCCATCTCTTTGCTTGAACATGAAGAGGATTAAAATAGGACTTCACCAATACCAATATTCCGGAAGATAACGCGAGAAAACGTATTTTAAATTGAATAATACGATAACCACAAACCACCTCGTGGATGTCTGTGAAGCTTCGATGGAATGTCGTGACGACAACATGTTCGTTAGAGCAGCGCCACAACGGGAAGTACGGTCACTCATATATATTACTTAGACCTGAAAGTAGTACCGAGTCGCTTTGGTGAAGAAAGTAACAGCAAAGTTGGCCACCGTTCGTTTTAGTATCGGGTGGTCTTTCCGGCAACGTTTGTTTGAGGTGGTTTGGGGATTGTGTACGTGCGATCATAATGTTCACGCTACGAAATGCCTATTTAAACGGGCCCGAATGCCCACCTTTCCTGATGACGGGATAGCCGCCTTGGTTGACTGCAACTGATAACGAACTCGATCGCTAAGAAGTCAACACAACTACCATCGTTGCTAAAAGGAGACGGCCCGTACGGCTCTGCAAAGCGGCGCGCATGTAAACAAATCGCTGCGGCGTTTTTCGTGGCTTCACGGATACGGGAGGGAGCCAGCGTCCAGGAAGATACGTTTGAAGTAAAAGGGTGTCAGCAAGATACACGTAAATACCTGCTCGCACTGGGAGCGGAACCGCACTGGCACCGTGTTTTGGTAACCGCTTCGGGAACGATCTTTTACAACCGATTTTATGAACCGCTGGGCCTCTATTGACAATCGCACTTCGATGCTGACGTGACGCTTGGCAGAGAAAGATTGGACCGGCATTAAGTCACTCCCAAAAACTGCTCTAACTCGACATCTGTTGGCGTACCATCATGTCGGAATAAAATGAACATCTAAAAAACACGTACGTACCCATGTTGCGAAGGCAATCCATATGGCGTTTATTTGAGCTCTATAACACAAAAAATGAGATTGAACCGAGGAGAGTGTCCCTTTTCGACGAGAGCGTTCGTCACCGCTGCATCTGAAAACAAGCTAGGTACGACGACGAAAATGCTGGCCTTCTTACCCCAAAATAGAGGTCAGGATTCAAACTAGTCATACGAGAAGGGTCCACAAAGATCGCGTGGGCGTATTTCATTCATCAAGCCGGCCGGTCGTGTGCAGATGGTCTTGTCTCGGATCGTCGAAGTGTTTTGCTAAGCCTAGCATTCCTAAATAGTCTTTGGTGGTCGCTTGATCGGTGGGATCGTTGTCGTTTTAGCTTTTCCAGGTATCCGGGGTACTAGCGTTTGTCTCCGCTGCAACGTTCAGTTTCAAGTACCCTTTTTTTTCTCGTTGGGACGTGCACAGAGAGCACATATAAATGCACGTTGGTCGTCGCGATGACGTAAGCGAGCGATGTTGCCGTCGATGTAGATTTGATCATAAAAAGTGCGTAAAGCTTTGTAGCTGTCGTAGGCGTGGTCGTAGGATTTCATCGTAGCGTACGAAAAACTTGCGATAATTTCGCTTCGTGAATACGGATCTCTTCTTAGGTTTCGCTGTAAGATCGTTTCGTGAATAAGCTCTAGCTGGTATACCTGTTGCGGACGACGAAGACAAGGCAGACGGGTCGTACAAATGCGACTCTAGGCCGAATCGCTTCTCGGCCATCATGGCCACTGGTGATGTAGCGGCGTGGCGGCGTCTTCGTCCTAATTAACGTCATCATACCCACCGCTCTCGTCGCGTTGGTCGGCGACCGTTCACTCGAGGCAGCTCCGCCGCTCCGCCGGCTCCGCGATATGCTACAGCCCTCGGGTACTTCGACTAAGCGAGATTGTAACAGGTTGACGCCTCCAAGTGACAAGACTCATAACTACGGTAAGCTTGGCCCTCCGAGGCATGATGACGTCAAGACCGCGCCGGATCGGCCGGATCTCCCGAGATCCGGCCGCGCTCTTCGACGGCTGATTTTGAAGCGCTCGCTAAAATCCAGGCATTTAGAACAAAAAATATAGCCATCCGCTTAAAATATGACTATGCGATTATCAATTACAGGTTTATCTGATCCTATTCAACTTATCTCTAAATGTTTTCTGTATACTTTAAGTTTCGATTAAGCATCCATTTAAGAAGCAGTTGCATTTGTCACTTTGTCCCACACCGCAGAATTTGTCACTCAAAATATCCACAAAAAAACGAGTTTTCCCATCTCTCATCCGTGGCCTCCACAGAGCTGCGCCCAGCGAAGACCATACTACTGTCAGCACTGGGATGACGGGGACGACTCAAAGCATCGATCCGACGCGGAAAAAGCTCGAAATATACACCGCGGAGAAAGCGATAAACAAAGTGCCACTTACAACGTCCTTACAAGCATCCGGATCATTTCCTGTGTAGCGTGGCTCCTCCCCCTTGGAACTCTTCGAGAGCGACAGACCACGAAAGGCAGTAGCGATCAAAACAAAACCCCACGGGTGCGACGGTGGCGACATCACAACAACGTCGCTCCGCACCCCACAGACGCCTAAAGTGACCTACTTGCAGCCAAGCGTAAGCACGTGTACGCACAAGTGCATATAGAGAGAAGGATGATTTCATGTAGACTCAGTAGGTGCTCGAGACCTTAGTTCAGTTCGATTTGTCATTTAGAGCTGTGTTTGCATCGGTGCACATGTCACGATGTCATTCACATGACGTGTGCACAAATAAAAGGGTGAAACTGCGAAATAGCCTAGTAATTTGTCAGCCTTGAGAAGGATCATGTTTCGTAGACTCAGCGACTGAACCGCAAACATACATTTATCCCGGACGCTACATACATTGATTAATCAGAAAGACCCTTAGTTCGAGACCCGTGCCAACACGCGTTGGAAGCAGCATAAAAAGCCCAGGTGCTGTCTGAGAATTGGGCGGGAGCAGCGTCGCTCGTGCTTGTTCAGGCATTCGCTCAGGGCCAGCAGCTGCTTCGGGAGCCGTCGCTCTATATTTCTTTGGCACAAGCCTCCTTCATCGGTCACCCGAAGCTCTTGGCCGTATCATCAGATTTGTCCAGCGTGATCGATCTCTGTTACAGCAGCAACGGTCTGGAGAAAACTATTTTAGCACGGCTTGTGATCTAGAGGTCCTTGACTGAATATTCAACATTGCGTGACAGGTGAGACGAAAACTATCCATCGAGACGAAATATAATTGAGTCGGATGTTTAACGAACGAATTGAATATGCAACAAGACGGAAGGTTCAATCGAGACGGAACGTGCAACGATTCTGAACATCCAACGAGACGGAATTTCAAATGCGCCTGCTTGCATGTACGACATTAGATCTTTCCTCTCCTCTTGTAAGTTCAGCCACGAAGTCCTTCAGCACGACCATGCCACGAAGCTCGTTTCAGTGTGCTGGGAGTGCACTGAGATGAGCCAATGTTTCATCACTGCATTCAGACAAGAAATTAGAAATGCACCGGGAAAAAAGTGTAAATTCAGCACCTCGGATCGGCCGTGCATACATTTTGCCAGGTCAACAAGGGGGTCGTGGTGGTGGTAGTGGTGGTGGTGGTGGTGGTGGTGGTGGTGGCGTTTGCCTGGCGACAGGTTTTTCTCACTGGCTATGAAAAAGTTTCACGGGCTTGGGTTATTGCAGTTTTCATGAGAATTAATGCAGGGGAAACGAGGGGGAACAGATTGTGATGAGAAATATAGGATGATGAAACACATGTTCACAAATTAAAGTAATATAAAGAGTCCGCAAGAAATCAGCCAAAAGTGAGAAAATGGGCCCATCTAGAACGCGAGTATCACAAAATGTTCACAAATTCCCGGAGGAAACTTCACGACAAAACTATCACTGGCACACAATAACAACAAGGTAATTGAAGGGACAAGGTAATTGAAAGGGCTGCGTGTGTGCAGGCGAGCTAGTGGTAGCTAATCATGTCGTTTAACACGTGAGACTGTGGTGAAGAAAAGGAAAAACTTTTAGTCGAAGAAACAGACACAGAAGGGAACCTGGAACCTGCATGGAACCTGGAACACAAAAGGGAAACCAGCGTCCGGAACAAGTTCTTTTTTATTTCCCGAGATGTTTCCAATTAGAAACCTCAGTAACTAACTTTCAACCCTTAATGTGAATGGGTACTGTAGTGAGTGGAAAGAATGACCTGCTCCAGACCAAAGTATCCGGGCCGTCACCATCTTCAACAAAGCCACGTGGCGCGAAACTCCTTCCTCAACCACAATAGATTTGCCTCACGTTGAACAAATGAAGCAGCAGATCGCCGTCCCCATCACTTCGAAGTTCGCACTCAGCGGGAGCACGAACGTTCGTTCTTTCGTCTGCCATGGGCACGATCTCATATGATCATCCTTTTCATAATACCATCTGAAAACCCGACCTGGTCCACTGCTGCCGAGTCTCCTGCCTCCTCTTCGCCCATCCAAAACATAGCAGTGTGAAAACTCCCTCCTCCCCGTAGACAGGCGCCTTTGTCCTCTTTTCTAGAATGGTCACCACGTGCCAGGTGACGAAATGGAGCCTCCGGCTGGTCTTCTAATAATAGTGCTTTGGTTTCGTGTTTAAAGTGAAAATACTACGACCTTGATTCAACACGGCATTCGCCGCAACTTTCGGCATACTTAACTTTGAAACAGCCAAGCGCAGCTACACGAAAACTTAAGAGAGACAGAGAAGGCGTCCTTATTTTCGTTGCTTTCGCGGATGTGATTGACCGTCTTTTTGATAACACAAAATGGCGCTATTTGATGATATCATACCAAAAGACCCAAACGCTTCCTGTGCTGCCGACAGAAAAAAAGATAGGACAGCCGCACGGCTGGTTTCCTGGTTGCCAGAGTCGCTCCCCATGGTTCCTATATACAGGGTGTTTCAGAGAACTCAGGCCAAATCGCTCCTGCGAAAACTACTCATCGCAACGAAAAAAGGCTTGTGTCATTTTGATCCTGGGCCAGGGGCTCATTCAGGAAAATTATTAAAGTCCGGGATAATTATGTTGTTAATTATTTTTGTGTAATTAACTTTTTTAATGTTGTGTTTAAGGGCATGGTTTCAATTAGAAAATTGCTCAGCATCGTCGAAAAACACTAAATCAACAAATTGCAGAACGATAGAAGGCACGCGAAGCATTTTACGCCTTTCTGAAAAACCGCACAAATTCGACGGGTTTTTAAGTTTCGGTTTGCTATCGAAGCGCACCCGGCGCATCTCCGCCCCGGCGGCACCGCGCCCCGTGGAGAGATAGTGCAACCAGCCTCTGCTGCGCCGTCATCGCGCGACGCAGCAGAGGCTGGTTGCGCTATCTCTCCACGGGGCGCGGTGCCGCCGGGGCGGAGATGTGCTTCGATAGCAAACCGAAACTTAAAAACACGTCGAATTTGTGCGGTTTTTCAGAAAGGCGTAAAATGCTTCGCGTGCCTTCTATCGTTCTGCAATTTGTTGATTTAGTGTTTTTCGAAGATGCTGAGCAATTTTCTAATTGAAACCATGCCCTTAAACACAACATTAAAAAAGTTAATTACACAAAAATAATTAACAGCATAATTACCCGGACTTTAATAATTTTCCTGAATGGGCCCCTGGCCCAGGATCAAAATGACACAAGCCTTTTTTCGTTGCGATGAGTAGTTTTCGCAGGAGCGATTTGGCCTGAGTTCTCTGAAACACCCTGTATGCTGTTGGCCTCCCCAAATGACCGCCCCCGCTGTGTCTCTGCCGGTGACTGAAACATCCGCCCGTGCTGGGTCAAGATATCAGGATACAGCGACCTCCCGGTCAAAGGGGATATTCCGGCCTATTCCCTGTTTTATGCAGATTTGGACGTAGTTCAACTACTCTACTCAAACTACTGTAGATTAACTATACTTTTCCGAGTAACTTGGTAACTTTCAATTACAACTTTATTTGGGTAATTAGTAGTTTAATTTAACTACGTTTTTCAGGTAACTTCTACTCAAATTACTAACTACTTTCGAAATCTAGTGCTAATTTTGCTCATCACAAAAGTTTGAGCGCAGAAATAAATAAGACGCCAGCAGATGAAGTGGCATTCCCTAACAAGGGGCCCTCTCACATTCCGTTCCCACGCACTTATACTCGGCAGCCGTAGAAACTGCATCACAGGCGTCCTTGGGCCAAGGTGGCTACAAGCAGCCGAAACATAACAATGGCGCGCACGAACGCTGGGAGAGATGCTTAACAAGCCTTGGTCGGGTATTGACCTAATCCGGCAATGCACGCAGGCGCCGCGCCTCCAGCTGCAACCATGAAAGACGGGGACACTCCGAGGGTTGGTGTTGTTTTCATGTTGTCTGCCTTTAGTGAGTTCTGACTGAAGCGGTGGGTTCCACGGGAGACGCCACTGCAATGACCTCGCAGCTGGGCGCCTGTTCAAATGGTCGCGTCGTCGTCAGCGCATACTCCCTTGCAAAGCCGGACTCCCCCGCGCACAAACGCAGACACGGATAATCCATTCATGGGAGCACATTCCCGCTTCCAGCTGCAACTCTACGAGCGACGATGCTTGTTCACGTAATCCTTTGCACCCTTCCGACCTTCCGCGCCAGGGAGACCTCTTCTTTGTTGAAAACGTTTTACTTGTCAGACGTCTCAGGCGCGTCAGGATACCGTAGTTGCCGGCGAGGTTTGCGAGTCACCCTTGGGAGATCCTTTTGTTGGACCCGCGTCAAAGGCGAAGTATACTTCGTTTCATCTTCTGTTAACCCAAAACATTTTTTTCTCAGTAGCCTTGCACTAGCACTGCAACGAGACGCGCAGTCGTCCGGATGATCTCATCGTCGTGGCGCGAGACTCGATCCATTGACGGTCAGGTGCATTCGCTCAGCGTACTCTCCGTACGTCGTGGGAATAGAGAGAGCGAGTCATAACAATCTCAACTTGCCAAAGAAAAAAGAAAAAAGGAGGAGAGTTTGTTATAAAAGACCCTCTAGCCGAGGCAAACCTCACATGTTTCGTCATGGACACGTATGATGCCGACACTCGCTTACCCGACCCTGCACAGCCTGTTTCTGAAATTCAACGCTGTCTTTCCATCCAGCGCCACGGTGGAACGTCTTCTTAGTTCGTCTGGGGACGTCATTAGAAAGAAAAGGGGGAAACTCTCCGATAAGAACTTTTAAAGTAAATTGCTTCTGCGAGCGAATAAACAATTTTGGTGAAAACGAAAGACATGAAATAACTGCATTTATTTTAGGCTCGCCCGGTTTTTCACGAGTCAAAACTGCTGTTCATTTTGTTACCAGAAAAGTATAAAAAGTAACTTTGAAAGTAACTTCTATTTTATAGCCCCTTCCCCTGGCAAATAGCGAGCTCTCGGCGCGCGCTCGCCGAGCGGATTCTTGTTTACCTCGCGAGATGAGAGCAATCTCTCCGTGTGCCGCTTGTAGATCTGGAGCCGGTGGGGCGCTCGCCGAGCGGCTCCAACCGCTCCGTAGAAAAGTGGCGGAGTGCGTCGAGCGGTCCGGAGTAGTTCTCCGCGCAGCCTTTTTCGGAGGAGTACGATCTGTAGTCGTCTCTCGCATCGTTTCAGTTTCGTTATCGACATTCCCGCGGGGGAGTGAAGGAGTTTCGCGGCTTTTTTGTTTCGATTGCTGGGTGGGCACTCTTGCTGTGCTTGCTTTCGTTCCCCTCGTCATGACCGACTCGCCCGAGCATACTGCGTTGATGACATTGTTGCAGTTAATTTCAGGAGGTCTAATAAAACGCAGTGACAGCGACGAAGATACCAGCTTAGCTCCAGCTCGAGTGACGACGGGGCAGCCCTTCTCGGCGAAGTGTTTGCCGAGTCGCTTGCCTGGCCAGCGAAGAGGCCCAAGATATCGCGGTCGAAGGCGTTGTGCGCGCCTATTCGGATGAAGAGCTACGTATGTCGTTTGTTCGTTTTGTGGTCTCTGTAATGTAATTGGAATAATTAGAAGACAACACGCCAAATACTCCGCAGATGGAAGTCGCCTTCGGACATGACGATCGCTTTACGGCATACGTGTTTGGTATTGCTTAATAGCATCCTACGGCTCGTACAAGTACTTCTAGTTGTCTTTATCGGGCTTATATAACTGTAAGGAAAAATAAATTGTGCCTTAACGTCGTGGTCACCGTCAATCAAGTAGTAAATAATCAATTTTTTGTCAACGCATAAAGTTCCGATCAGAACTTCATGCTTTCAGCAAGATAGCAATGGGAACCGCAACTGTTCAAAAGCGAGAGCAGACGCTCTGGAAGCGGTGGCGCTGGGAGCGTTACGCTCGATTTGCTCCGCAGCGCGTGCCACTGGGATGGATCACGTGACCGATCGCTCACGGAGGCCGACCGCTCGACGAGCGCTAGCGCGGAGCGCTCGGCATTTGCCAGGGGAAGGGGCTATTAGGCCAAGCGTGTCTCCGGCTACGGTCACGTGACTATAGTCTCCAAGCGGGTCACAAGGCAGAGCACGGCACCTGCCTGAAGGACACTGCTTGGTAGACCACTCACATAGCATCCACTGCACTATCAACTTTGGGACGAACTCACAAAAGTATTCACTGGCAAATCCTCTGGCTGTGTTCTCTGTACGGATGACCCTCGAAGATAAGCCTTTTGTGGGCGCACCCGCCTGGGGACATTGAAGAAGCAGGATGCAGGCGCAACGCTGGAGGGAGGGGAATGTTTCCTCCTCACCCCTCCAGCAACCCATCTGCTTCCCCCTATCAGCATTCCTTTCCCTGGCCCTCTGCGGCCTGTGTGGCTCAGTGTTTGAAAAGTCCTACGCGTATACACCTTTTTCGTTTAGCCTCGCACCCAGCCACGTTGTCCCCATATCCGGTATGCGTTCCGAACAAAACATAAGGCATTACAACCCCGAACAAGTAAAAAGTATAGAAGAGTCATAACTAGAACGACTGACGGTTGGAATTAAAATGTTAACACGTTCTAGTGCCGAGACGAGACGAAAGCGATGGTTTCACGCATACGGGAAGTCCCAGAATTGAAGATGGCGGCGCCCACGCAGAAAAGGTGTATAGACCATTCCATTTAGCGCTCTCTGGGCGGCACCATTTTGTTCGACCGCAGCGCCCTCTCCATACATCCGGGAAATTCAGCGGGTTCGGCGGGGTAAAACGAGAGAGAGGGCACGCGCCCGACTCCGCTAGCAGACGACAAACCGGGAGGTTGCCGTTCTCCATCTTTGAGCTGTATCGGCGGGCTGTACGGAATATCGAACTCTCGCTCGTGGCTGCCGTTGTGAAGTGGTTCGCGTTCTTAGAATAGTTATGTCTACTCCAAAATCATCCTATAGCTCTCTGTTGTTCTATTTCTGTAAATGATCAACTAGCATATCTTTTTTCCGTTACTTAAATAGCATTAGAATGGCAATCTGGGCTAGTTGGTTCATGATAACTTTCAGGGCGCCGAAAATACACAAGGACAAGAAAGGAGACAAAACAAGGCAGTTGAGTCAGCCGGCAGTACTACCCTCAACTACTGCGTGTATTGCGGCAGGAGAGCACGTTTTTATTTATTATTTCAGACTTCCACTCATGGTCGCTAAAGGCCTACACCAGTACGAACTTCGTATAGTAAAAAAGATACAGCAACCGGATTTACTTTTCTCCAGAGAAACCAACCCATCTGACACAGTTTTCCCTATTTTTTTTTTTATTTGCACGCAGGTAACAGCGCAATTGGACCCTATGAGTCTTTTTATCTAGCATATAGTATCACACGATAACTGGCATACCAAAATCTGCGCATCTGCGCTTAAAAGTTCCAAAATGACGCGATTTTAAAGGGGTAGGGAAACGAAATTACAGCGCTCCTTTTCTAGCTTGAATGTGTTGCATGTTGCACCCTAACCTCAAAAACACCAGTCTTCCGTTGAAAGGCACAAAAAAACTAATTTTAAAGCTAAATAAACTATCTTTCAATGTGCACCTGGTGGATGCATGCGGAGCCTATTTGGGAGGTAATCTGGCAACGTTGGGGAACTTGCTACGTAGTCGTGACGTTGCAGATTCCTTCGGAGCAGCGCCGCTCTTTGGCATTTCAACATTTTCCTTCTTAGCTCTCCTCCTCAACTCACAAATCACGCATTGAACCAAACAGTCCAAGAAGACGAAAAGGGTGGACTCCCCTCTTTCTCGGACCCTCGTTTATGCACCCGGATACAGCCATTCTCCCCCTAGAAGATTAGCCAGTCGTTCAAAACTCGGACAAAAGTTGCTTTCCCCACCCCGTTCAGCCCTAAGCTGACAGTGCTGTGGAAGCTACGTGCTCCTTGGGCCAGCCACACGCTCGTCACCCCACGGGTACTTCGAACGGCTCGGTTGTAACGCGTTGACGCTATTGGCACCACCACAACGCTGACAACGCCACCAAGGGCAAAGCTCATAACCCCGCCAGCCTTGCTACGCCACGAATAATCTTTTCTTTCTGTTTTTGTTTGCGCCGGATATCCCATGACGCATCGCGCTCTCCGTTCGCTTCTCTTCGAGCGCTTGCTCGAGTGCACCGTTTGGAACGAAAAATATAGCCAATCGTTCAAAATACAAACGTGCGATTATCATTTATGGTTATTATCCGTCATGCTTGACTCATTTCCGAATGAAATTTGAATATTTCAATTTTTGTTTCCGTACCCCTTTAAACACAGTTTGCACGCCAGCCGGACGCTAGCCACAGCCCACTCGGCGTAGCGGACGACATGCGGGGTGAGAGAGGGAGTGCATCTTTTTCTCTTTTACCCTCTCTGCTATGACCCTAATGGAATGGTCTATATCGGCAACAAGCGGTTTCTACGAAGAAGTCACAGAAATTCTCGTGATGTGGTTCGGTTCGGCAAATGACAGCTTGTTAGCATCGTGTTGAATCTTCACGGAGCCCCATCTCCTTTGTGTGTGCACGTGGTTGTTCACCAGTGCCCATATCGACGAATATCTCGGAATACATCTTTCAAGTCCGCTCATTTTTTGGTAAGTGCACGGCAACCTGCTTGTTGGCAACGAGTGACCGCTGTTCTACGGGTACTCTACCAGATTATCTATAAAATTAGGCAGTGTCTATTCTCCCGGCAGCCGGGACAATAATTTTTCCGAAATTCTACGGAGAGTCGCCTCCTATTAGCTGCCTGAAATCATGCAACTCCCGGTAGAATACTGACTTTCTTGTTCTCCCGGCTGTTCGTGGAAACACGTTTTATAGACAACTTTTCATGGACACGTTTCGTCGACACTAACATATCACTGACACTCGCTATGCGAATCGCACGCTGCGGGGAAATTTTTTCGCGGAAGTGGATATTCTGCCGGCAGCCGGGAAAAGAATGCCGGCAGTTGTCCCCTATTGGGTCTCGTATAAAACGAATTGTGAAAACGGCTATTTGAAGCTGTAGAGTAGCTCACTGGTAAGGTGTACCTGTCTCACACACAGCGGGACCCTGATTCAATCCACCAGTGTGGGCTAATTTTTTTTTCTCCAACATTTTTTAAGCATTTAACGATATTTACAACATGTTTATTTTTTATGATTAACACTGAAAAAAACGAATGCTGTGGACGAAACTTCGCTGAATTAAATGGTATGGGACTGCGCCCTTCCCGGGGGTGAATGGAGGACATAGCCCAGGGAAAACAAACTCCGCCATTTTCGGACGGCGCGTGTATCACAGTCTGCGGCTGCTCATTAGAAAAATATTAACCCAATTGTCCCACCTGTACACGCCGCTTCCCAGCGGCCCGCCGGCGGCCCAAGCCTCGCTGTCCTCCATTCACCCCCCGAAAGGGGGTTTCATACCATTTAATTCAGCGAAGTGTCGTTGACAACATTATTTTTTTTTTTTCAGTGTTAATCGTAAAAAAGAAATGCCGTAGGTATCGCCAAATGCGTAGAAAAAAGAAGTAATCCCACACTGACGCTTAAACCAGGGTCCCGCCGCATAAGAGACGGACACCTTACCAGGGAGTTACTCTACATCTTCAAATAGTTGTTGTCACACAACTGCCGGCATTTGTTTCCCCGGGCTATTGTGCCGGCGGCAGAATATCCACTTCCTTTTTTCGCGGGTGTGTCACCAGCCGGCAGACCCGTCCACGCAGCTTCGCGGCGACGTTCTGCGACGGCGCATTACAAGAATGTTAACCCACGCGGGCCCCCCCCCCCCCCCCCCCCTACATGCCATTTGCGGCGGCAATTTGGTGTAACTTAATTGTTACAAAAAAAAAAGAAAAAAAAAAAGCTAATCATATTATTTTGTAAAACAATCTGGTGATAAAACAGCGTGTCAATAAAACGATCTGTAAATGAAACGTCAATCGATGAACTGATTGTCACCGCCAATGAGAGGCGTCTGTCAGGAGAATTTTGGGGAAAATATTTTTCCAGCTGCGGGGAGAACAGACAATATGGCCTAGAATTACCCCGGTTCTGTTTGCTTTGCAATCTTTTCAGCTGTATAAAAGCTTAGCAGTACCTCTTTACATTTCGCAGATCGCTTGCACGTTTGTACTTCTCTACAGAACATGCTGTGTGTAATAAACTTCTAGGAGATTTGAAGAGAATATTTCGTGTCTGTTTTGCTGCCTGTTTACAAACTCATGTGCGAGTACTTTTTCTTTACGCGTTTCTTTCATGTATTAAATAGGTTACTTCAGTTCAGGGCGTTTTAAATAAGTTTGAGATATCCAACATTCCAGACGATTCCCATTCAGGGTTAACGAATAATTCGCATGGGTGCCAGATGCTAGCTCAAGAGCGACTCATTTCAGCAAGCATTTGTCAGCGGAGGGATGCCGCGGCTATGCTTCTGCTGGAGCAAGTGAGCCAGCACTGCCTTTCGTGGCTTGATCGCGTCTTTTCATTTGCTTGTGCATGATATATTCAGTTACATAGTTCAGAAAGAGCTAATAATGGCCAGTCATTCTTGACTTCACAACGACTTGGTTGAGGTTGCGGAAGAACTTTAAGTCCATTGTGAGCTAAGCTCTTCAGAACATCGCGATGCTACAGAAATAAGTGAACTTATGTAGAGCCTTGGCCCATTCACAACGTGCTGCTTGGGAGTGTGCTTTACTAAGACCAATGTGGGTTTGAAATCGTTGATTTTCGATCTTTAGATTTTTTCGCAGATGCCATCAGTGCGAAGCTAAAAATTGAAGAATCGGCAGCTTAAAAAATGGTGCTGAAGTGGCTGCCAGGGTCTCGCGACAGGGGAGGCAGCAGGAAGAGGCGTTCGGAAGCCGTAATGACTCCCCAGCCCCAGGACCCTCCCCAGGACCAGGCATAGGCTCTCCGCTGAGCCTCCTCCCTAGCCTCTTTCAATAAAAGTTCCGAAAAAGTATTAATTGATCTTGAATTAGTCATCTGCTCGCCAGATAAAATAGTGCATAGACAAAGCATAGGAGGACCTAGCGATTTGTGCCCAGAATGCTTTTTTGCAGTCGGCTACTACTACAAAACAGGCCAGGGGTTCTTAAAACCCAATGTTGGAATGACCAGGATTTAAACGCATTGCCATCATTGCATAGCCAGTATTAAAGATGTGGCATTAACATTGGGACATGCCAATGAATTAGCTTGACTGTCAATAACGGCCTATTCAATGAATGAACTTGTATGCCAATGATATCATAGCCATTGAATTAGTGTGAAAGCCAAAATTGGCATAGCCAATGACAGTGTGGATGCCAATGATGGCTGAAATATTGGTTTAACGATGGCCCAACAATGGTGCCAATGATGGCCGGAAAGTTGGTTAAAGGGTGGCCTTACATTGGTGCCAATGATGGCTGGAACATTGGTTGAACGATGGCCCAACGTTGGTGCCAATGATGACTGGAACATTGGTTGAACGACGGCCCAACGTTGGTGCCAATGATGGCTGGAACATTGGTTGAACGATGGCCCAACCTTGGTGCCAATGATGGCTGGAACATTGGTTGAACGATGGCCCAACGTTGGTGCCAATGGCTGGGCCAACATTGGAAGAAGTTGCGCTTGGCCAGATTGCCAATGTTGGACCAACTTCTGGAGCCAGTGTTTGCCATTGTTGGCCCAATGTAGGTCCAACATTGGTGTGCTGCCTGGGTCCTTGATGACTGGGGAGGAGCTTGACAGGTGTGACTACTTCCGCATCCCAGGGTGGTGTCGGAGTAGGTATTAGTGGGCCTTCGATAAGGTGGGGGCGTCCACTCGATGTAAGAATAATTCAACCGTGAGGAGTGCGAGACAGTCGACAAGCCTGGCTGATCCGCATCTCATCGGAAATCTCCCTGATGGTGTTCATTTGCGCGATACGCTCGAGTTGGTCACCGGTGTGAAGCGGGGCAGTCCTGTGACGACCCGCATGGCCGCTCGCATCATGGTTACAAGTGTCATTTCTTGGTTCTTTGTAAGACGGAGGTAATTCAGTCCGCACACAACCTTAGATGTAAGGATGGTGCGAACAAGTCGTCGGAGGAGGTCTTCCTGTGCCCCCCAGGCTTTGCTCGAGATAGCCTTCAGTAGCTCTATGCCGTCCTTCCATTGCGACTTTACTTGTCGGAGCCAGGTAACGGCGCCGCCCTTGGTTTCAAATGTGACCCCTAGAATTTTAACGGAGTTGGTTGGGGTTATGGCAGTTCCATCCAGCCGCAGTTCGATGTCTGTTCGGGCGCTTCGGCGTCGGCAGGGGATGACCATATATGTTGTCTTCTCCTTCGATAGTTCGAGGCCTGACTTAAGGACGAAGGTTGTGACAATGTTTAGCACCCTTTGCATGTTGTTCTGCTGGCTCTTCGCCCCACCTGCAGTCGTCCACAATGTAACATCGTCCGCATAGATTGTAAAATGAACTTCCGGGACGGCTTCAAGGGCGAGAGCGAGGTCCACCATAGCGAGATTGAACAGAAGCGGGGACAAGACCGCCCCCTGTGGGACTCCGATGTTTATTGTTCTCCACTGGCCTTTAGTTTGACCGATGGAGACCTGGAATGTGCGGTCTTGTAGAAACGTCTTGATGAAGTTCAACAACCGGCCTTGAACACTTCTCCTCTTGGCGGCAGACACAATGATGCTATGCGGAATCGAATCAAACGCCTTTCGTAGGTCAATGGCCACGAGCGTACGGGGCTGGCTTTTGAAGAGTCGGCGCTCATAGAGGTCATGGTGAATCATGAGCAAACTGTCCTGTGTTGAGAGGTGTGGTCTAAAACCCGTTTGCATGGGATGGAAGGCCCCCGTTGACTCGAGGATCCATGACAGGCGGGCGGTGACCATGCGCTCCATGACTTTGCAAAGGTTGGATGTCAGAGAAATCGGACGTATGGGTATGTTGGCCACCGTGTGGGGCGTTTTGCCGGCCTTGGGTATAGGAATCACTGTGGATCTCTTCCAATCGGCAGGTAGCTCTCCCTCCATCCATGCAGATGGCGTTGTATATTTTTAGAAGTTCCTTCATGGTGTCTAATGGAAGATTCCGGAGCGAAGTAATGGTAACAAGGTCTGGGCCAGGTGCCGTCTTCGCTCGTGCTGCCGTGAGGGCGTCTAGTAGCTCCGCGAGCGTGAAGGGGGTGTCCGCTGGGTGTTCGTGTAGGATGGGTTGCCGGGTGTATACTTCGGCCGTGGAAGGTTTGGATTGTTGCGGGAAGAAACAATCTCCTGCTTCTTCCGCGAGCTCCTCCTCTGTTCTAAACGGAGGGCCAAGTTGCTACTGGTTTTTGTTTTCCCGGCGAGCCCTTTGTAGACCTTCCACAGCGTGCGGTAGCCTGTCCGTTCATTAAAAGAGTCGCACAGACTATGCCAGATGGTGCGGCAGAGTTTGATGGTGTATCTCTTGGCTTCGGCTGTGGCGTGATTCAAGCGTATCTTATTCCAAAGGGACTTCCTGGTTCTGTAGCATAAAAGAGCCTCCAGTCGCTTGTCCCACGTTTGACCAGGTGCAAGTCGGGAGACGGTGTACCTTCCCTCACGTTGTATTCAGTACGTGACTCGCTAAGAGCTTGTCTAATATGATCGGCGAATGGTACACCGGAGAGGCGGCTTATCGCGGTGCGGAAGTCACCCCACTTTGTGAAAGTGACTCGGCGCCGTGGCGTGGTGCGGATCAGGGTGTAAGATAGACAGGTGGGGAAACGAGAGCCAAATGAGCGACCGGATTGTCCCCCCTCCGGGTTTCTCTTTTTTCTGTAGCGCCATCTATGTGGAGCACCGCGAACTCTCACTCCAGGTGGGCGACCGGTGGCGACCGGCTAAACCAACGTTACTAAAACACTCAGTTGGGAAACTCACCCTCGAAATTTGGACCGCTAGCGTCCACCGAGACCGAGCTAAATACGATAACAGCGCCACCCTTTAGCGACAAGTTCAAACATAAAAGCTGCTTTACATAGCTACTGCGAGATGGACCTGCGAGATGGCGCCACCGGCCTTGCCCGACTCGACTTTAACGAATACGTGCAGCCGTGCAGTTCCCGGAGTGGACACTGCAGGAGAAATGGCGGCGTTGCGATTGCCATTAGCTCGGTTCTCGAGTACGGATCGGAGCCACTTTTTTCAAGCAGGCTCTATGGCAGTTTACCAACTGAGTGGTTCTAGTAACGTTGGGCTAAACTGACGGAGATTTTTTTTCTTCTCGCCGCAGCGCCATCTGTCGCAAATCGGGGGTACCCGCAAGCAGACGAGTACACAATCCGGTCACGGCCACTGATCTCTATGACAATTGCTGGATCGCGTTTGACCAGCTCTGCCTATGGACCGGAATGCGGCAACGGTCGGCCATCTTTAGGTCGAGTTATATCATCTCTAGCCATCATAGTAATATGGCGGACAACGCAATGGCGGCAGGCTGCCATAAAATAGCCGTAGATCTAGTACACTGTACCGTGGGTGACATTTCGTGCTTGATTGAAGTTGTTCGACGAAGCAGGTTCTTGAAACACGGCGTGAACGGTAGCCTCGTCTTTGAGGACCCGGCGAAAGTTCTACGAAAGCGCAGCACCGGGGGAAAGCAGCGCAGCTCGCATCGAAAGCAGACTACGTACCGGATTGGATTGGATTGGATTGGATGTTGTGGCTTTTCCCTTTGTAACGGGTGAGCAGAGTCCGTGCTCCGCTCTAGCCAGGTTCTTCTCTATTTTTCCGCCACCAGTCTTCTAGTCTGCGCTTGGTGCATTCGACCGCCCCCTCGGCCGCTTTGGTCTTCTGCCGATCCGCCGCCGGGTGCGATAATCCCTCGTCTACCTCCACTGCCATCGTGAAACCCAGGGCCTCTGAGACCGAATCCGTTTCCGGGTGCGGTGTTAGACCGCGGCAGGCAACCACGATGTGGTCGATTGTCTCGGAGTCCGACCCACAGATGGCGCAGCGGGTCTCCAGGTCTTCGGTGAATTTTGCTCTCCATGTCCTCGTTCCCAGAGTTCCGGCCCGAGCCTGGAACAGCAGGCCGCTTCCCCTTGTATTGTCATACATGTTTTCTTTCCTGATGCTTTCCTTGTGCGAGCTGTACCTCCGCAGAGATGATTTGCGGGCCATTCCATCTCTCCAGCGTCGCCGTTCCTCCTCCTGCACCAGCTTCCGCACCGCCCTGTCGTCTGTCCGATTTTCCTCTCGCTCCTCGTCCGGTTCCGCCAGCGATTGAACCGGGATGTTATGGCGATACGAGAGTGCCCTTGTTCTCTTTCTCCATCTTGTATTGTGGTCCTTGTAGATCGCATATTCCCAGACCTTGTGGGCCCATCTGGCTTGGTTCATTCCGGCCAGCCGTCTCTCGTAGCCTGCCTTGGCCACCGTTTCTCTGGCCTCAAAACTCGACCATCCCAGGTCTCCCTGGACTGCTTCATTTGGGCTGTTCGACGGGGCCCCCAGTGCCATTTTTCCGGCCTCTCGCTGCCTCGTCTCGATAAAGTTGCGAGTGCTCGACGACAGAACGATCACCTCGTTTCCGAAGGTTAAGCCCGGGACCACCACCATCTTCCACAGTCCCCGCATCACCTCAAACCTGTTAAAAGTCCAGAGGGATTTCCTACCCAGGACCCATTTACCCCTCAGGGCCCGTCTTCGAAGTTGCTCCTCGTGACCTCTCAGGTAGTTAGGCCCCGCCTGCATTTGGATGCCCAGATATTTGTAATTTTCGGTCCAGCTGATTTCTTGCCCCTGTATTGTCCATTTGTTATCTCTACATTGTCCTACATCTCCCCACCCCATCACTGCACACTTCTCCGGGTTGAATTCCAGTCCGAGTTCTTTCCCTTTTCTCCCACAAATTCCCATAAGTTCTTGAAGCTCCTGTGGTGTGTCAGCGAGGAGCACTAGGTCGTCTGCATAAAGGAGCCCCGGTAGTTGTTGTGTCACCTGTTGTCCCATCTTCCTGTACGTCAAGTCGAAACCCTTGTTACTTCGTTGTATCTCCTGTTCCATCTCGCTTGTGTATAGCATGAATAGTAGTGGAGATAGAGGGCAACCCTGTCGAAGTCCTCTGCAAATTTTGATCTCTTTTGTTCTGTGTTCTTCCCACTCGATTATCACACTTGAGCCCCTGTATGTCTCCCTTAGTAGTTCAATTACTTCTGCTTTTAGTCCGTGTGCTTCTAGCTTCTGCCACAGCAAATCATGGTCCACTGAATCGTATGCTTTCGACACGTCGAGAAAGCCTGCAAACAGGTTTCTTTTCTCCAGCAAGGCGATTTCTATGCTCTGTCCTAATACAAAGATGTTGTCTTCCAGTCTTCTTCCCTCCCTGAAGCCGTTCTGCAGTTCTCCCAAAATGTGGTTTTTCTCTGCCCATCGTTGTATTCTTTGCTTCATGATCTTCATGAAGATTCTATAGCCTACTGGAGTGATGTTGATTGGACGGTAGTTTTTCAGCGACGTTTTCTCCCCCGAACCCTTGTAGATGAGTTTCATGCGTCCTACTTTCCATTCCTCTGGAATCTGTTTTGTTTGTAGTATCTCATTGAGACTACATCTGAGGTTTTCTCTTCTTCTTTCTCCCAAACGTTTAATCACTGCCATGGGGATTTCATCTATCCCTGCTGCTGTTTGGCCACCTGATTTCTTTAAAGCCCTCTTCAGTTCACCCTGCGTGACTGCCCCAGTCATCCAGTCTACCTCATGTCCTGCATTTCCATTTGGCCTGCTGAGTATATCTCTTCTTGCCTCTGCTCTCAAGGTCGGGTTTGTCTCTGCTTCTGCTTGCCCCATTCTCCCAAAAGTATTTCTGATGACCTCTTCGATGAGGGGGATACAGTCTTTTCCTTCCAAGAGCTCCTGTCTGTCATCTCTTCTCAGCTGTTGTTTCGTCCTTGTGGGTTTATCTATTTTCTTTGCTGCTTTTCCCCGGTGCTGCGCGATTTCGTGAAAATTTCACCGGATCCTCAAAGACGGGCTACCGTTCACGCCGGGTTTTAAAAACATGTTTCGTCAAACAATTTCAATCAATCACGGAATATCACCCACGCTATTTTGATGGCAGCCAGCCACCACAACTGCCAAAACGCCGTCTGCCAGGGATAGATGATGGTGGCTGCCAAGTGGCTTCAGCGCCTGTATCTTGGCTAGAGGTGATATAACTCTACCTAAAGATGGCCGCCAGTGACCGCATTCGCGGAGCGGGCAAACGCGATCCAGCAATTGTCATTGAGATCAGTGGTCACGGCGCTGCGGTAGGCCTCTATGGGCCGTTTCCCCACCTGTCTATCTTACACCCTGGTGCGGATGAGAAGTCGGATGTGTATAGGTAGGTGGTCGCTGCCCATTGGATCGGCTTGGACTTGCCACTGGACACGTAGACGTGGAGATACCCAAGTCAGGTCAGGGGACGTGTCGTTTTGGTTCATGGCCTGGGCCAGCCGCGTGGGAGTGTCGGGGTCATTGCACAGTTGGAGACCGGCTGCGACGCATGCTTTCTTGATATTTTTGCCCCGGGCGTTCTTGTTCGCGTATCCCCAAGCGGTATGTCTGGCATTGAAGTCCCCGGCTAGTATGGTATGCTGGTCCTTCTGCACGAGGGTTTTGATCCAGTTGGCCTCGTTCGAACCCACGGACGGCCTAATGTTATAAATGTTTATACGTGTTTCTCCGATGTTGACCCGCGTGGAAACAACCTCTCGGTGTAGTCAGAGCACGCCGCCTCGGAGTTTAATTTTGTTTGATTGTGTGTTTTCTTTATAAGTGTGGCCACATTACCATAGTTGGTGGTTTGTCGCTGTATGCTAGGGTTTATGTAAGTGTTGTAGCCCCTAATTTTGATCTTCTTGACGTTAGCCTCTTGGAGAAGAATAACGTCGGGCGCCTTGTCGTTAAGTGCCAATAGGCGTGTTTCGAGTTCATAAATTTTCTGTTGTAGCCCCCCGCAGTTCCATTGCAAAAACCATGGTTGCGAATTGCGTCGGCGCTTGTTGTGTTTACGTTTGTGTGTTGCTCCTCGGATCTTCGTATTTGTATGTTGGAAATTATTGTCCGTCATTATGACTACTGTAAACGACATAATTTTCGCGGGCTCAAATTTTCGCGAATCGGGCCAAAGCTGAAAATTTTAAATTATTCGCGGGTTCTAATTTTCGCGAATCGAGTGTAGCTTCCGTAGCGTTCACATATTGCCCGAATTGTTTGCGGGATGTATTTTTCGCGTTTTTAAGCGATTCGCGAAATCCGCGAAAATTAGGTCCTCGCGAAAATTTGGTCGTTTACAGTATTTAAGAGTTTGTGGATAGCCGCCGTGAGTTCTGCCAGCTGCTTCTCCGCACCCTTGCGAAGTCATCGTACTGAAGCTGTAGGACCTGCATCGCCATGTCCGTCCGTTGGGGTGGATATGCCTGTGGTACAGAAGATTGGAAGGTTCCCATTGTCACGGCTGCATACGACGCCCCGGCATCTTGGCTAGCCGGTATTGCCGCAGGTGGAGGGGGCGCACTCCCCTTCTTCCTGCTAATTTCATAGTTTGTTTCGTGCTGGTGCTCCGCGGCGGGATGGCGCGCTTTGGACAGTCGTTGCTTGTGGCCACGTGGCCCCCGTCACAATTCGTGCACCTCGGGGTTTTTGTGCACTCCTCCATACCATCGTGTTCGGAGCCACATGTTCCACAGCGTGCATTCTCCCGCGGGCATACATCCATTTTGTGGCCAATCGCGTATACCATCTAAAGCAAACGAGTGGCCTCGGACGATATTCGTCAACGGTGAGGACCTCATGCATATAACATACTCGTTTAGGGCGAGTCTTTCCTTCGAATGTAATGAGTATTGCATTCCCCTTCTTCCCGAGAGGGCGCGCTGCTACTACCTTCTGTGTTCTGCACACAATGTCCACCTGAAGTTGTTCTGGAGTAACCTGATTATCCTGACCGCGTAAGTATATTACTCCGCGGCATTGGTTCCTGGTGAGGTTCTTGTATGGTTGGAAGGTGTTGGCTTCGTCCCCCTTGCGAATTTCTCTGATTTGCATGAGTTTTTCTGTGAGGGCAGGGTCCCTGGAGGTGATAGATACACTCTAAGAAAAAGGGGGTGTACACGGGTACTCCCCTTGTCCCATATGTAACTCCCCAAAACTACATTTCGTCGTTCTGTCCACTGACGTCGAGCTGGCAATACCAACTTTTACGAGCGGCTTGATAGTCGAGTGATACAACTTAATAAAATATTTAATGTACTCATTAAAGGATACATTAAGATAATCAAGGTTTTTTTCGGCCCGGCTGAAAAACCTCAGTAATTTTTTTTTAGTCTTTGATACGCACATTAGCTATTTAGTATGCTATATCCAACAGCTCTCAAGCCACTCGTAAAAGTTGGCATCGCCAGCTTGACGTCAGTGGACAGAACGACGAAATGTAGTTTTGGGGAGTTACATATGGGACAAGGGGAGTACCCGTGTACACCCCCTTTTTCTTAGAGTGAGGGCATTCGCTTTGTCATTTCGATGTACAGTGTAGTCTGCCTGAGCGTGGACGCCGGCACGTTCAATAGCCTCGCGGATTTCTTTCCCTGTGAAGGCGCCCACTTCTTTCTTTCCTACAGAGCGAAGCACCACAGTTTCAACCGGGAGTAGTCTCGGCATAGATTCGTCATCGTTTCTCATAGCTGGTGGGTTTCGTTTTCTCTTCCGCGAGGAAGTGCCTGGTAGCGGCAATTCTTGGTCATCGTCTTGTCTGGCAGACCGATGTCGCAGTGAAAGGTGCCGACGGTACAGATTAACACGGCGTGAGGTTTTGAGAAGTGCAGTTACTGCACGACGGCGCGTCAGCTCGGGGAGGCCGGCCGCCATCTTGTGGTATTGAATGTGCCGGTGTGAGACGGCCGCCATCTTCCATTTGTTGGGTTTCTTGGTAAGATTTTGCTTCGCGGTCATCAGTTGTTGGTCTCCTGGGCGAGCGGGATCTATCGTTATTGCTTCTGGTTCGTGGGTAATGCCTTGGGTCCTTCTGTTTAGGCTGCGGCTGGTCATTCGCGGCTTCTTGTGTTGGCGGCATAAATCGAGCAACGAATTGCTGAAGAGCTTGCAGGAACGCCGGTTGGCGTTCAATCACGCCTGCCAGAACTTGAAAAAGTTTGCTCACCTCAGGCGGTGTTATTCTCTGAATGGGGCGCGGGGTCCCCTGCGCTTGTTCTCTGCCATCTTCCTTCGCAGCTCGAATTTGACCTAATTCGTCAAGGTTGTCTTGGTTCAGCATGCTTTCCATGCCTCTTGTTTTTGGGCCCACATTGGCCGCGGCTGCTTCTGTACTTGCAGCTTGAGTGCCCGTGCCTTCTACTCCGGGTGTTCGGCTTATCGAGATGTCCATGCTGCCGCATTCCAAATTCACTGAATTCGTCCCTCCCGGGTCAGACATTGGTGGTTGGAGGGTGACGGAGGGTCCCCCTTGGTCCATGAGGCCTTTTCCGGGGCGCGAGGGCCCCTGAAATTTAGCGTTATGAACAGCTCTCGGCGGAGGTCGGAAAAACAGGTCTTCCAGATCAACCACTTCGTCGTCCTCCTTCTTCTCTGTTTTAATCTTGTGCGACTAGAGTTCTGTAACTCTATGTGCGACGTGCTCGGGGCGCCATCTGGTTGTCTATCACAGCGTACACACTAAACATTATCACACCCTTTAGGGTGTAAATGGCTTGTCCTATAACTAACACCCTTATGGGTGTAGCAAAACGCCCTAAGAAAAGGGCGTTTTTCCTAACACCCCTAAAGGACGGCGTTATTCCGAACACCCTTAAAATAGGGCGTGATTCCACTGTACACCGTTTTATTAGGATGTTACGACTGCGCAGTACGCCCTTTGAAATTGGGTGTACCGCCGCCAGAAAGGTAAGTAAAAAAACGCAATGACCAACACCCATAAGATAGGGTGTAATAACCCAAAAGTCTGCACGAAGAAATGACTGCGAATGAGTCGAAACATGCCTGGTTCACTTTTTATTTTTCGATCAAGATTATACTACGTTCTACTAAATTCTCTTCAGACGACTGCAAGCAAGCCATCTGGCCGTAGCAATGTCTCTGCTAACTACGTTCACAAAGACGGAACGACCGGAAGTTACTTGGGACGCAAGCGGCAGTTCATGTTTGTAAACAGTAAAATGGTCTATTGAGACGGAGGCAGGACTACTATCAGAAGCATGCTTGCAGAGTACTTACATATAAGGGAGCGATCTCATGTAATCCGGGATAGATGCATAATCCGATTCGAGCAGCACAGAACAATTCGCAAACACAATTTAGGGGATGAAGGCGGTAGCTCACATTCAACGGAAGTCTCGCGGTCACCGATGAGAAGCTCTCTGTCGTGATAGATGCACAGTCTGATTCGCGCAGCACGAAACAACGCAAACACAATGTCGAGGATGAAGGCGGTTGATCACATTCCACGGAAGTCTCGCGTCCGCCGATGAGCAGCTCTTTGCCCAAACGCGTTCTACAAACACAGCACAATAATTCCATAGACTCTGACGAAGTAAACGGCCATTATAAAAAAGTTGGCATGGATGTATTGCGCCGTTCACGACGAAAAACCACGGTCGCGAAATGGAACTCGTCAGGACCTGCTTGCACGGAAAACAGGAGAGCACTGAAAGGGGCACTGACACACCAAAATCATATTTTTTTTTTTATTATCCGAAACGATTGAAAACGATGTCGGGACATTACCCTCAAAATTTGAAACTTTAAAATTCAGTATTTGTGAATTAAAAAAACAATTTCCAAATGCCGAATTTGAAGTTCCCGCGCGATCCGCGCCAGTGCAGTGACTCAAATTTTGCGGTCTCCTGCGACTCAACTTTCTTTCGGACCTCCGCCGTTGCCACGGCGACCAGAAGCGGGGAGGAGGTGAGGGATAGAAGGGCGCCGGCGGGAAACAACCGGTTTTTCTCCAAATCGCCAACGAGCGCCGGCAAGTTTTCCGAGGGAGGGTAAAAATCTAGGAAGCAACATCACACCGAACTCTGATTTTTGGTATTTCAAAAAGGTGAGCCGTAGTGCGTTCGCAATTGCGTTAAAAAACATGTTTTACGATTGCCGTTATTAAATGTTATAGAAATGTCACCTACAAAGCTTCTAAATTTCCTGATTTTTGACGCCAAAACTAAAAAGGCGCGCGCGCGCGCGCGCGGGAAATTTTTTTTTCGCGATGCGGTTTTCGTTTTATGGTGAATTCCACTGGTAGATCCGGAGCGCTTTCCAAAATCCGCGAGGGAGGCAAAATTCCGCTCCGTGGAACCCGCTCCGAATCGACGAGGGGAAGATAAACTCGCCTTTTTGGAGCGACCTCCCCCACACCCCTCCCCATCGCTTCCCACTCCGCCGTTCAAAATGGCCGCTGCTCGAACTTGACAAGCCCACCAACGCCAGCCGACTGATCTTTCCGACGCAGAAATAACACGCGACACAGGCCGGACGAAATTATACGTACCACGGCGCTCATGTCGCAAATAACGAAGACGTCCGCGTTCGGCACCGTCACATACCTTTCGGCCGCGTCGAAGCGGCGGGGCACGGACAGCGATTGCCAGCGGCGGAGTTCAGATTTCTTTTACGACTTTAATAAACACAGAGGTAACAAACCATCACTTGCACGGTCGTTGCCTAATCTCTTCTTGCTTTATTGTACGGGAAAACGCCGGCGGAATGCCGTGTAAAAAGGTAAACAATCATTGGCTGCGGAATGAACAGGCCTAACCTTGCGTCTGTCTCCGGCTTTCCTGTCGTTCTTCCTCTCACAATCACAGATGTCAGCGCTTACGATTTACCACGCTCCACAGTCCCGGCTTTGTATCCTGATCTACGCTAGGTAGGAGCGTTCGACCGTCACAATCTCACGTAAACAACCGATACACCCGAACAGATCCAGCTCGACGACCCGTCATGCCCGCCGACCTCGCCGCGCAGGCGCAGGCGCACTGCCGATTTAGAAGGAAATCACGCGGGCCGCTCTCTCCATTTCCGGAGAGATCTGTGAAATCCCGCAGAGCAAGTTCGGCGGAGTTTGAGGCGCTCCGTGGAGCGGGCGTTGCCAGAGATCTACGAGGGGAAGATGACCAGCTCGAGCCAGATCTGCGAGCGGAATATGCGCGCTCCAAATGGAGCGGTTTTGGAGCGCTCGAGATCTGCGAGCGGAAGAAAAAAAAAAAATACGACCTTTGGGTTGTCAGTGCCCCTTGAAGGACGCTTTTTGGAAACCGGATTTGCGTGGTCCCTACAACTCACCATAACCTGGCAAACGGCGAAGGCTATGACCCCAGTGAGCCCATCAGCGCGTCAGAAAGAGTCGCGGGACAACTTTTCGTCCAAGCGTTTTTGTCCTACGGAGAACGGTCACGTGTTTCGCTCTACCCCTCTGATTCGCTAGAAGCGGCCTTCGCATTCGCTCATAGCCATACGAAGACACAAAAGAAGGTGTGGAAGCTTATCAGAAGACGAGGTCAAAGGGGGTGGACAAAGCAGCTAATCTCCCTCTGCTGCCTCCTGCGCTGCACAGGGAGGGTCGCCTTGCGTGCGGGACCTTGGGCTTGCTGTTCGAGTGGCGGCGGTTCCCTTTCGAAAACTGTGGAGCCGGGGAGTGGCTTATGCTGTCTCGGTAGAACTCGTTGATCGTCGTCTTGTTTATGCGTTTGAGTTCCTTCTTTGCCTTTCTTTTGTTTCCCCATGTGTTTGGAAGTGTACCTATTAGTCCAGTCAGGTGAAGCTGTACTACCCGAAATAAGGGCGCCACAGCTTGTTCAAAGCTTCAGCGCGGTTAAAAAAAAAAAAAAAAAAAGATTAAGCAAAACGGTATTTGCTTGCTGTTAGCCCGAGAAAGACTTCTCGGGCTAAAAGCAAGCAGATTCCGTTTTGCTTAATTTTTTTTTTTTAACGTCGTATTTTAGGCGGTCAAGAAATAGAAATACCTCTCCGGCATAGCCGATTCACGCAGGATACTCTCAACACTTAACCAAAAACGGCGTCGCGTACGTTATGTCAGGATGGCGTCGGTGCGACTCATCCCATTTGTTAAGTATTGGCTAAACCAAAATGGTGTGGGCACAATTGTTTCGATGCGATCCAATATCGGCGCAATACGGTGTGTTTCCTGGGCTGTATATTTACACTTCTTTGGTCACCTTTTGCGAGCGGAGGTGATTTTTTAAATCGAAGTTGGACTGATAAAACTGATACACGCGCGACACGTAATTTTCGGCTCGTGTCGGACGGAGAGTTCGATCGGAGTTGCAAAAACTATTCTCTAGCACTTCCTAATCATACGCGCCTTCGTGCGGCGATTAATCATTCTCGATGTTTGTACCGCCGTACATCAGCAACCGTTTCACCAAAGCAATAAACATGAACGGTTATGAAATCATTGGTGTTTTCGACAGTATCAACATTACGCCCCTCTCACACCGTGTGAATGAAGGGCGTAAAATTCGCCCATACACCCTTTTTACACGATTTCAGAAACCATCGCTACAAGTGGGGCGTAAAAAGGGCGTGTAAGGGGGTAAGACGTCAACACACCCTTTTTACACCCACTGATCTTCAGAAATCATGTAAAAAGGTTGTAAAAAGGGTGTTTTTCCTAACTTGCACCCTTCTTACACCCTTTTTACACGATTATGGGTGTTACAATGTTTAGTGTGTACGCTATGGATTGCGAGCCTTGCGGGTGCGTGCCCAATCCATGCTCAAAGCGACGGCACGAGCTCCCGCTAGCAAGACAGTCCTTGCCTATATCTACACGCAGGGAGAGGTGCATTCTATCGTGTGCCTGCTCTCAGCCTTTGCTGCAATAAACGGGTAAACAAAATATATTTTTGCAGTGCATGCCGATGTCCCAAAATATTCAAAACTACATTGGCATTTTTTTTTTATTGTCTGCGTCTTCACACCCGAGCGATTCCAACTCTGCTCGCGCTATTATATTTGCCGACCGAGACGTCCTCCCGTGCTTTATAACTCCAATCAAAGTGCACAAAAGCTAGTTTCTTCACGTTAGAAAGCAAAAGTCTTCATACTAAAAAGGAACAGTGAATTTCCAGGCAAGCGATCTGCTCTTCTTTCGCAAGGGAATCTGAAGCGCTCGACGCAGGCGATAGCGGCCTCGCGGCGGTTACGAAACCATTCGCGCTGCTGCGCACATCGTCGCTCGTTCCGTTCCCGCTCTTCTTCCTCCGAAGAAATGTTGCCGCCATCTATGAGCGACGGCAGCAAGCAGGCAACCAACGTTACTAGAACCCTCAGTTGGGAAACTCATCGCTGAAACCTGGGCCGCTGGCGTCCACCGAGACCGAGCTAAATACGACAACAGCGCCACTCTGTATCATTTGTCTTAACTGTGGTCATCTTCAGCTTTTAGAAAGCATGTTTTTGCGTAAAAACCAACGGAAAAAACTCTTTTTGTAATAACTTTTATTGGAGTTTAGTACAAAATTATGGGCGCGTGTTGTTTTCTAAAATATTTATTTTGCAAGTTTTGCAGTATTTATACAACCGTGCCTCAGCGGTGATTTCCAGTAGCGCGTCCCGAGCTAGGCGCATATAAACCTCGGTAGTATCCCGCGGCGCGTCCGCTTGGGAGTCGGGGGGGGTGGCACCCCCTGAAGCCCTTACCACAGTATCTGTTTTGGCCCCAAAATGGCCGGTTAAAACCAAAATGGAAGTCACTTGCAGTTCCTCGAGTGGCCGCTAAGGGAGAAATGGCGGCGTTGTGATCGCCATTAGCTCGGTTCTGGAGGACGGGTCGGTGCCACTTTTTCGGAGCAGTCTCTATGGCAGTTTCCCAACTGAGTGGTTTACTAACGTTGCAGGCAACCGACAAGCACAACGGATAGATGGATGGATGAATCCGGCTGAGCTCTTTGGATCGGGCGGTAGCTTACGCCACCTAGCCATTTTGTTTTACCATTTAAGCTTAGAATAATTAAATGTGAAAACTATATTCATTCCGCACTGAAAAGAAAGCGAGGCTATAAAACCCCCTGTTTTCTCTCGCTTTCTGTCACCATTCACTTAATCTTTGCTTGGTAATCTCTACTGTCTTGAAATCCACTCTTCCTTCGCTGTCTCTAAAACCCAATGACTTTATTAAATCTATGTTGTCTTCGGTAGGCATAGGGTGAAGCCCTTTACAGTAGAGTATCAAGTGCTCAGCCGTCTCGTCCCCCACTCCACAAGCAGCGCACACTGTATCCATTTGGTACTTCGCTCTGCATGTTCTGGTTCGCAAAACACCTGTCCTTGCCTCAAACAACAATGAGCTTCCCCCAGAATTGTCATAAATGCTTTCTTTGGCAATAACTGTTTTGTTTAATCAATAGCTTTCCAGAGCCGTCTTTGTCTGCATTCCCTCTAGCCACCGAGATCTTTCTGTGGCTTCAACTTCCTTCTTAACTGAGACCTGCTCTTCCGTAACTCCACTATAGCTTAAAAACTTTCCTCTTAATTTCCTAGTGCGCTGTCTCCACTTCGTGTCTATACTCCTCATGTATAAATAGCTGAAAACCTTTCGTGCCCATTGCTCCCCATCCAATTGCCTCAACCGATCCTCAAATTCTATCTTGCTCACAGCTTCCCTGCCCTCAAATGACACCCACCCCATGTCTCCATGTACTCCCTGGTTTGGTGTTTTGCAATGTGCCCCAAAGCCAGCCTACCTACTCCGCGCTGTTTTATTTCTAGTCTTGCATGCACGTCGGATTTCATGCATAGCACTGCGTTTCCAAAAGTCAAGCCAGGCACCATAACCCCTTTCCAAATCTCTCTCACCAGCTCATACCTGTTGTGATTCCAAAGTGCTCTATTTTTCATTACAGCTGCATTTCTGTTGCCCTTACCTATTATATACTTTTCATGCTCACTGAGATATTCTGCACCATCACATATTCATACTCCTAGATACTTGTATTTACTAGCTCTCTCAACTGTAATATTCTGTATCTTCAGCCTCTCAACTTCATCATTGTTAAAAATCATGACTGCTGATTTTTCACTACTGAATTCTAAACCTAATTCCTCTCCTTCCCTACCACAGATGCTCATTAATTCCTGCAAATCTATCCTGTTGTTAGCCATTAGTACGATATCATCCGCATACATCAATCCCGGTAAGGACTGCTGAATTTTTTGGCCTAGCTTACTGTATGAAAGGTCGAATCCAAGCCCACTCTTCTCTAGTCTATCCTCCAATCATCTCAGATACAACATAAACAGCAAAGGCGATAACGGGCACCCCTGCCTAAGGCCTCGTCCTACCTCTATTGTCCCCGTTGCCTTTCCTTCCCATGTTATAATCACCTTATTATCTTTGTAAATGTTCCTTAATATTGCTGTTAGTCCTTCATCTAGGTTTTAGCTCTCCACTATGTCCCACAGATTCCTTTGGTTCACATTGTCATAGGCACCCTTGATATCCAGAAATGACAGCCAGAGCTGTCTGTTTTCTCTTTGCGCTGTTTCAATACACTGTGTTAGAGAAAATATATTGTCCTCCAACCTTCTTTGCTTCCGAAACCCGTTCTGTAACTCGCCCAGTATGCCTTCGCAATCTACCCATTCCTCCAGTCTGTTCTTTATAATCTGCATTACCAACTTGTAAATAACTGGTGTCAAGGTTATGGGACGATAATTCCTAATATCAGACTTATCTCCCTTTCCCTTATATATCATACTCATCCTACTAAGCCTCCATTCATATGGAATATTTCCTTTTGTTATAGTGCTCACTACCTCCGTTAGTTTTGCCTTAGATTTAGGACCCAAATTCTTCACCAGCTTGATTGGGATACCATCTGTCCTGTCGACGTGCCACTAGGGACTCTTCGTTCTGCCTTTTCCCATTCTCTTTGTCCAAAATCCGCGATGTCACAAGCTGGACTGCCACTTTCTTCGGTTCTCCTATCTTCCACATGTACCCGTTCCCGAAATTTCTCCTCCATCACTGCTTCTATATATCGTATCGCATCATCTCCCTCTAATTGATCTCCCCGATACGAAAGTATGAACCTCTGTCGAGCTTGCGTCGTTTCACCGAGTGAGTTCATCCATTCTTCATCCATTGATCATTGATCAAACTGGATGCCTCTCGGCGACATGTTATAGAAGTGTCCCATCTTCTTTTTACTTCCGTTTCTGACTCCCCACTACACTTGGAATGCCTGTGTTCTCTAGAGGCTTCCTGACGTTTATGTATCGCTTGCTTCACTTCTTTGTCCCACCAGCTTTTTGGTCTATGTCCTTGCTTCCCCTTTCGTTTACTCTGAACTTTGTCTAGTTCCAGAGCAAAAAGCCTAGTTAGGCTCTCATAGGTCCAATCTGTATACCGTTGCCCTGAAACTGCTTCCTCTATTCTTTCAGCAACTATTTCCAACTCCTTGTCGCTGCATAAAGTTTGCTTTGAATTATGTTGTCTAGTTTCAGCATTTACTTCTCTGGCAAAATTCAGCTTAATACGTTTGTGATCACTACCAAAACTTTTGGAACCTTCTTCATCTATTTTCATTACTTGTAACTTACCATATATTTTGTGTGACATAAGTATGTAATCTATATTTGAATGTAGATTGCCAGTTTCCCACGTTATGTGCCCGTCACACTTCTGACTGGTATTACATAAAACTAAGTCATGCTTTTCCACCAGTTCTAGTAATATGCGTCCAGTTGAGTCCGTATACCCATCCAGACCCTCGATATGGGCATTCATGTCTCCCATAATAATTATTTCAGAGCCTTCCCCTAGCTCACTAATGTCTCTTGATATGCAATCAATCATTTTTCTGTTTTCCTCTTTAGCACCTGTCCCTGTCCATAAGTAAACAACTCCAAGGATTGTCGATTCCCCAGCGACTTTTCCTTTCAGTTACAAATGTTCGGCGCACTCCTTTCTGATCCTTTGAAAGTTCATGTACTTATTAATAAATGCTCCAATTCCACCTCCCTCCATTCTGTTGCATTCTTCCCACACATAGTCAGGGTTGCAAGGTGGCTGCTCCATGTCTCTGAGATGTGTTTCGAGAAACCACCACTAAATCCTCCTTTCTTAGTTGCTCCTTTACCTCTTCCCATTTTAGCCTATTTCTACCACCCTACATGTTAATATATCTAATGTCTGATTGTGTTGTTTGTATATACCTGTTCTCACGTTTTCTCCTCTTTTTAACCTTGGGCGCCTCTCCCGACTTTGTTGGGTTTTCAGTTACTTCAGTGACCCCAGGGCCCTCGGTCCCCCCAAAAAAGCAGTCACCATGCAGCCCGTCCTATCCCCCACCCTGTAACCCGTGGCCTCACTATAGTGAATGCCATCTGCAAAAGGGCGGGAGCCAGTTTCGTACACTTCCCTGTTTACTTCCATTACATCGTACCGAAGCTGTCGACTCATACCCTTAATTACTCTGTTGGCTTCGACAACCCTCCTCTCCGTTACCCCGGACTACCCCCAAACTTCTGGAATGGTGCACACAACCACGTGCACATTCTCAGACACGTCCCTCAGCTTACGCATTCCCACGTTTAGCTGCTTTCCGAGGTTCTGGCTCCTACCCTTGAGCACATCATTAAGCCCCGCATGAACTATTACTAGGTTCCTTCCCTCCCGGTTATCCCCCACCCCCTCACATGCTGTGGTCACAGCATCCACCATACACTTTCCTGGCTGGACCTCTACGGTTACCCTCTGGTCTCCCTTCACCCTGTTCAGTGCACCCCTCTTAACCCGTGCTACGTTAGAGCTCCCCACTACCGGTACCCTAGATCCCCCTGGTACCTGCGCGCCCTTGTCCTGCGACTTGTCTCCTGTCACCTGACTGCCCGACACCTGCTGTGCGCTATTGAGCTGAGGGTCACTCAGCTCTCCAGCGTCGCCGAGCCCGCCAGTCAACAGGCTGGACTCCAGACCACCAGCGACCCCAGCCTGCAGACTGGTGGTTTGTTCCGCTAGAACTGACACTTACTCCTTTCTTCCCTCGCTACTCTCACTCGCTCGAATCACCCCTTCCAGGCGCTCTTCCCTACTGTTACACTCCCTCTTACGCTTCTCTAAACCCGCTTTCCATACTTCCCCCAGCTCTTCCGCCTGCTTCTCGAGGCCGACCCGCTGTTCCCTCTCATGATTAAGCTGCCTAGTCAGCTCCTCAACCTGGGCCTCGAGACCCACCCGCTTCTCTTCTTCTGCCTTAAGCTTGGCCTCAATCTCACGAACTCTACCCTCCCATTCCCCAGTCGACACTCGAAACTCATCCCCGCGGCCTCCTCCAGACTCTCGAAACCAGTCTCCTCTAGGTACACCACCTCCCGCACCCCTCGCACTGCACCAACCCGTCCCCACCCTTGTCATGCCGACCCAAATCTAGACCCATGTCTAGACCGGGAACAAACCGTCACTTCCCGCCAAAAATTCAAACAGAGCCTACTTTGCGAAACTAATAGCATCTTCGATCAACTCGCACCGGAATCGCCCTGAAACCTGGACAGTGCACAGCGCTCCTCGGTCGTGCAGCACGAAGTCGGTGCGACATCGAAGACAAACTGCGCCGCGGCGGTGCACCGCGGCGAGCTCCACCATGCGTCACCTCGCATTTTGTTTGTTTTTTCTTGCGTAGGTCCGCGCGCGGTGCCCGTCTGCTGTCAATTTCTCCTGTTTTTTTACTCGCGGATTTGGCGGTCCCACACGAATGAACATCGTGGACGTGATTGTCGATGGGGTCACGAAGCGGGTGACCATTTCACAGGTATATGCTGCCCATCATTGGGCATCATATACCGAGAAAGAGAACCACCACATAATGGCCGTACCTCGGTGTCATCGAAACACCTCGCAACGCTTTCCACGAAGTTCATACCTTTCGGGCGCTCCTTGCCACCGCAGCAATCGCCGGTAACCGCGGTGATGATAAGAAGCTCGTCGTCTCGCTCTCAGAAAAGCTGAGGAATTCATCGAGCGCAGATGCGAGGCGTGTTCGTTTTCGCAAAGTCGCCACCTCGACAGACTGCGCGTCTGCTATTCCCGCCATCTCCTCGATTCCCGCTCCTGGCCGCAATGCCTGATGGGACTGCACCCCGGCGCACCGTCGATTTTCTCGGTGCGCGTTGGGGCAACGAAAAGCTGCACCGGGAGGGTGCGCTCCGTTGATCGAGGACGTCCGGTGCGCACCAATGCACTTGATCGAAGACTACGGGGCGCTAGTGATGCAAAACTATTGATAAATCGACTATCGATATTATCGATAGTTTTGGAAAAACTATCGATAGTATCGCAGAACTATCGATAGTACTATCGATAGTTTTTCGATAGTCTACTATCGATAGTACTATCGATAGTACTAACGATAGTTTTTCGATAGTCGACTATCGACTATCGATAGTACTACTATTGATAGTTTTTCGATAGTCGACTATCGCTAGTACTATCAATAGTTCTTTTTCACTATTGATAGTCAGATTTCTGGCGACTAAGGAGACTATCGATAGTACTATCGATAGTTCTGCAATACTAGAGCGAACGGAGTTGCCGCACCGCCGCTCGCCTCCCTTCCTCCTCTCTTCGCCCAAACTCCCGTCATGACGGAAATCTGAACCAAAGTTGGGATGGTAAGTGCTTGGGCTAGTTGGTGTCCCGTTCGAAAAAATAAAGCGAGAAAAAGAGAAGGGGGAGCGACGTGAACTACTAATGTCGAAAAACTATCGATAGTAAACTGTCGACTGTACTATCGATAGGTTTACGATTGTCGACTTTCGATAGTTTTCCGATAGTCGATCAACGATAATTTTCCGATAGTCGACTATCGAGTTTTTCGATATTGGACTATCGATAGTACTATCGATAGTCCAGACATATAGACCAACACGCGGCCCTGACGTCACGCAGCTGCGGTGGCGCTGTCGACGGCACTGCGCATGCGCAGATGATTCACTTCACGCAAATTTGGTTTCTGCGCACGCGCAGTGCCCACACCTGGTGTGGGCAAACGCGGGCTTGTTTGTAAACAGCGTGTGGGTCTATAGTAAAAAAAAAGTAACTGTAACGGCCTGAACAGTTACAGTTACCCAATAAAAAAGTAACAGTGCTACAGTTACAAGTTACCAGTATTAAAGAGTAACGCGTTACAGGGAAAAGTTACCAGAAAAAGTAACTAGTTACCGGTAACGCGTTACTAGTAACTAGTTACTGCCCAAGACTGACCTCAACTACTGCTGTCAACACTCTGGACAGCTAACGCCATCTATGAGCGACGGCGGCAACTAGAGTGTTGTGTCGACCACGGGTGTCGACATTTGTTTGGTACCGGACATGATCCTGGGAAAACTCAGCCTTAACAGCTCCACGTTAAAAAAAAAATCTTTAGTTTGCCGTACGCAATAGCAAACAAGTACGGCCCGGCACGCAGGCGCGGGCCGTTCTCGCTCAGACATGGCGGCGGGGGCCATGGCGTGGAAGGAGGGCAAGGAGGATTGCCCTCGATGGAAAGGAGGAAAACGCGGGGAGAGGAGGAATTCCGAGCCACACGGTGAGCGGAAACTGAAAGGGACCACGTCTAGCGGCGGTTCGCGGCGGAGTTTGACAACTGGAAAGTGATCTAGTAACGGAAGTAGCTATTTTAATAGCACCATGTGCTTTATCCAGAAGATTATGTAATTTTACATGGCTTTCTCAGAATAGCTAGAATTGATTTTACACTATATTTATTTTATAACTTGCTAAATAAAAATGCTCCAATTGGCACGAGTGATGATAACTTGCACACTTTTGATTGCCATACTTGTTCGCACGTTTGAGATTAGATAACAAGTAACAAAATATATTAGAGCTTGAAAAAACTATGTACTAAAATAGCTTCATTATTAATACAAATTGCGGTAATGTAAGTCCCCCAAAAAAACGCCACGATCACAACAATACGCCATTTAACCATAATAGATATTTACAGAAAGGCCTCATTTTGTTCACTTTTAGGCATATGAAGAACTCTGACATTGTTATCAAGATAGACAAACAGTCAAACACTGGATGTAATATGAAGTCATATGCGTCAAGAGTTGCTTTAAAAACACGGACATACATTTCCTCTGACTCGGATTCTTTCTTGGAGTTTTTGTAGCGAGGACAGCGTTTCTTAATTTATACGTTTTGTGAACATCATTTGAACTTATCACCCGTGGCGATATTTTGTAAAATTTGGATTCCTTCTGCTATTCTTGCTGTGGAAGTATAGTTAAAAAAATGAATCATCTAAATACCCAAAAAGAAGACATGAAAAGGCCGTAGTTCATGATTTCACATGACAAATATCTGAGCGAGAAAAGGCAGCAAGAACACACAAATAACAGCACTGATTTTTTTTTAACAAATGCACTATTCTGTTACCTCTAAGGTATATGAAAGCCTGCAAGGACTTTTTTACTGGTTTTTCATCTGCACCGAACCTGAGCGCATTGAACATAGCAACTTAATAAAACTTTTCTCGAATTTCGCTTTATTTTAAAAGTTATAGGCAAATTAAAATTACAAAAACAAGCAAAAAATAACCTCTTTCATGACGTCCTTGGTCGCTTGAGTGACCGTGAACTGGAGAAGGGGTAGTGAGCTCAGCGAGTGCTCCTGGCTGCCGCACTCCGTGTCGACGGCTCGAGAGGGCGCCACTAAAGCATGTTCTGGATAGGCTGTATGAAGCGGGCAGCCAGGACGGCTCGCATTGCATTTGCTGCGCGATTAAACACTAATTCGGCATGACATTTCATTGGCCAAAAACAACAGCAAACACGGGGTAAAGATCAGTTCAGAACGGGAGCCACTTCGCGCTGCCATATCGCCAAAAGGCCGAACCGCAAGCCAAAGCTGCTCGCCGAAGGCCTTCGGAGCACTCGTAACCGGTCGGATCCTCCAGTCCATACGACCGCAGCGCCGCCGCGTACATCCGGGACCTTTCTACGCTCGTCGCTCGTCGGTGCCTCATGTCACTACCCCTTTCTAATATGCGCCGCCTTTTCCACCGCTTGGTGGCGGGTAAGTTGAGCGGTCATTTCTTGTTTCCGTACTTTCTAAACTGCATTTGTTTCTTTCCTAATCTAAAATACTGAACAAAAACTACTTTTATAAATAATTCAAACGGTTCGCACCACTTATATTTCATATTTCGACTAAAAACAAGCTTTTGGCGGCTCTGACCAGTAGTGAGCCCAGGACCAAAGACGTCACATATCGCGCGCTTTCGGCACCGCGGGTCGCCCCCATAGGTGGAGGAGGTTTCTGCGTCGTCCAGTTAAAATATGACGCACTGATACTTAGTTACTCTCTCGATGTTCGCTGGCTTGCCCGAACCCCAAGAGACTTGGAAACCGCAAAAAAGGCAGACGCTTAAATATGATTGCAGGGCCCCTTTAAAGGGACACCGAACTCCCCAAAATATTTTTGAAGTGCCTGGATCGGATGCGTATGTCACAAAATAAAGTTTCCTCGAACAACTTCTTTAGCTCAATAATTACCTTGTGAGGCACATCTTGAGTTATGGAAGAATCTGAAATTAACGTCTATACTGAGAAATTAAAGGTTAGTTTCGGTTTTGTTACGGAATTAAAATGTGTCTCCTGAAGTAAATATTATGCTAAACACCGTTTTTGTGTTCCGGCTAAAGAGGTGACCTGCGCTCATAACATCCTAGCTTCCTCACAAAAGTGGGAATAATTTGTGTCTCTCAGTGAAGTTAGCACTAGCACGCTAGGCAGGCTCAGCAGCGGCACATACATCCGACCCTCACTATAACCGTCATTTTGAAAAACGAGTGGCGCCACCTATAGTGAATTGGAGTCGCGAATATCGTCGGCGGCCGCAACCTCTGAACTACCGAAACGTGGCCGTCCACGCCTCAGTGGGACATTCATGCTTTTGCATACGAAATTCATAAAAAGTGCAAAAGTGTCCTTCGAATATATATATTTTTTTTCCTTTGCATGTGTTTTTTTAAAGGAGCAGAGCTACTTTTTGAGCGAAAATGAATCGGCCAGATGAGATCTAGCACTCGAGACTTGGGAACTGAGACTCGTAGCCGGTTGCCTGCGGGCCGCGTCCCTGCGAGCCGCATGCGGCCTTACTCTCGTTCCCAGCCTCCTAATAGGCATATACGATATGAGCGACAAAAAGTAAAAATTTCAACCTGCAAATAGTAAAGAATTAGAGGAGACAAACGAGAATGGGTGACGGTTACGCTTATATCATTAATGTATTCTATTGGCGTGACGACGGCAAGTTTTTCCGCCCATACTGGAAGTGACGATTTTTCAAGATGGCGGCACCCTTGCGAAAAAGGTCTATAGTTTAAAAATGCATTTCGTATACGTTGTACCGAGATCTAAGTACGCTGATGTTCGTACAGTGGTTTGTGGGCCTGCTGATGGTACATGTTCGCAATACTTACAGTCAGTGACTAAATAAAAAAAACCTAACACCCTAAAAAAAAAAAAAAATTTTTTGCCAGGCGATTTGATATGGTGACGGGAGAATACCCAATAAATATTTTTCTGCAGTCGCGTATATTTTTAATAAAACCAAAAAACTCCACTGCTCGAAATCGAAACACGAGCACAGAAGCTCATGGCCGGAAATCATGTGACTACACCCGACCACATTTTTTTTCCCGTTTTTTGTTGTGCGAAACAGACGACGAAAAACGTGCACCATTTGTCATACGATTGTTTCGCACTTATATTCTCCCCGCTCAATGTACTGCACTTGAAGATTGATTGGCCGGTACCACGGACGACAGTTCCAAAATAGCACCCCCACCGTATGTCTTTTTATTTTTTTTCGAGCAACGCATCTGCAGTTTTTTGGAGGCCACAAAAACGGGGTTCATATTCTTTTTTATTTCTAATATTGAATGTGTGCTTCAGATGACCCACGACTTTGAATATATTTGGTACATAGTTTGAACGCCACGTAACCTTGGAAAAGACGTGAGCGCGACTGAAGCCAGCCAATTCTCGACCGGCTGTTTTCGAGCGGAAAGAAAACGAATTTCGAGCCGCAAATGATGTTTCGGGTAGTTGGGCACTTTCAGGCAGCTGTGCATGAGTACCGCCGTAACCGACCTTCTGATTTTGTTTCCTCCTATTCCGTTCGCTTCACTTCATTGCCACATCATGACAGCCAAGTGCCACTTTACGTGCTACTGTGTCCTCCCCAACATAAGCCTTTCTGGAGGGTCGTCAACGCCCGCTTCAGTGGCTTGGCATTTCGGTAAGACAAGAGATCAGTAAAGGCGGCTCATTCCGGAGCGTTTCTAAAGAGTCTCTAGGTCAGGTTCAAATAAAAAACCTCGGCGAGCATAAGTACCATGTCAGTGACCCTTTAAAGAGGCAGTAAAGTGTTTTTTGTAGAAGCTTGTTTTTGATGGCGTAATGCTTGTTACGGTTTAGTAAATAAAAATGACCAGTTCTAAATGCCAAGACTTCTTAGTAAACTCGCAGCAATAAATATACATGGGTACTGTTTTCTCTCCCCCCTCCATAAAATTTTACCAATAAAAATAGTTACAGAAGTTAGTTGAGCTAGTTGCTACACGAGAGCAAAGTTTACTGAAGAGCTGGAGACCCTCTGCGCCACCTGTGGGACTGACACCGAAACAATAGACCACATCGTGATCGCCTGCCGTGGTCTGACCCCGCATCCGGTGACGGACTCCGTCCCTCAGGCTTCCCACACAAAGGGAAAAGCCACAAAGGTTCTTCCCACACAAAGGGAAAAGCCAACATAATCCAATCCAATGCAATTTGCCATTTTGCTGTCCGTATTGCGCATTTGCTCGCGTGTATGAACTCGTGGCTGCTGTTTTAAGATGGAAAAACAAAAGAAATTCCGCTAGGCAGTTTTACTTAAACGAAAGGCCATCACGCTGGCGTGAAACGATAACAACGGAGCAGCACTGCGTGACCTCGCAAACCCAGTGACCCGATGAGCTCGCAAAGCGTTATTTGAAAGACGACCCTCCCAGAGGCGACCTACGGTCGCACACTCAAATAAGCACAAAAGCAAGGATTACCTCCGTGAACCGTGAAGAACCATCGTCGGACCCTGACAACGGCGTTATTTTAAGGTTTATCTTCAATAAAAGGAAACAATGCACATAGAAATAGTTCAGCATATCTCCTTAAAGACTGCACATTTTCACAACCAACTTCTATCGTGAATGTCTGACTTCCAGTAAAATGAGTCCAGATGACACTACCCCCCTTTATCAGTCATTTCAAAATGTTCGATGGAAATTACAGCAGCATTTACAAGACTGCTGCCGTTATCACAACTTTCCAAGCTTTGACAAACTTCACCTTATTTTGTTAGAAGACTTCTAGAAAGAACACCAAGCGTCAGGCTGTAACTAGACGCCCCACCGCACCACAAAGACGCAGTCCGACGAACACGCCACCACCACGGGCTTGGATTCATTGTCATGCGTGAGGTCCACGGAAATGATGGATCCTTCGCCGAGCCGCTCGGACCACGACGGATGGGCGAGGTCCAACTGGAGCAGATCCGTCGGAGCGGGCACGCTGTACACGTTCAGCCAGCCGTGTTCCAATCCGAGCGCCAGCAGGGACCCGTGTAGGGCCAAGCTGGTGACACGGGCTTGGCACAATGTGGTGACTGGGTAGCGGACAAAGTGATCGCCGTCGTCCACAGATATGTAGAGCTCGTGGAACACTGCGGGAAGTGGCAGACATGACCTGAACACTCAAAACTGACAGAGAAATTGATGGAAACTGACTGAAATGCTCATCTTCTACCCACCGTATAATATTAATCTCGGCAAATATTTACGCTGAAGCGTGACACGAAGCAGCGATATTATGACATCCCTAGCTTTCCCAAAGGGCCTGTTCTTCACCTGTAATAGGATTAAATAAACTTTCCCTCTTGATGTAACACATTTAATGTTCCATGAAGTGCCGGGCTATAGTGATATAGTGAAAAACTTAAACAATGCCGTAATATCCCGATCACCACTCAACCCCTAGTCATTTTAGGGGAATACTGATTTCCAAAAGAACAAGACGAGTGATCGCCCCCCCCCCCCCCCCCCAAATACCCCTACATGGACTCCGCAATCCGCGAACATTCATCCAACCTGAATGACGCGGCCGCAGGCCGTACAGTTAGAGAAAGTTTGTGACAAAGTAAAACGAAAGAGGGAAAGTGACTTCTCTTTGTTGACGCAATTCCTCCCCGATTTACACGACCCCAAAGTCGTAGTACAAGAGTGCGAGAGGAAAACAATAGAGATAACAAAATCAAACTTTGTTTTGCTTACAAAAAGTTTGTTTGGACAAAAAGAAACAAACTCGGAAAGATAACACGAGCAATAACCCATTTAGGGATCGCGCCATATCCTGGAATGTAACCGAGCAGTGTAAAATCAAAGTTCATCTCTACCAAAGTAAGGTCACCGCGAACCTGCTACTTCTCCCGGAATGCTGCGGCCGCGGTTGGTAAGGTTATACAATAATGTTTAAGACAAAGCCAACGGGTAAATAAAGATTTGCTGGAACGCTGCACACAGACGTTTGTAGAGCGTCCCATTTCGAGCTCCGTGTTCACGGTGCCGTCCATGCCATGCAGCAAGGCCGCCTCAACCCGCTTTGATAGCACGCCGAGAACGGCCGCACACATGTATGCACCAAACAAGGAAGTGGCACAAGAGCCTCTTTGTCGCTTCTTTCGTCCTCTCGCTCGCTTGCTTTGCCTGGTTAGCTTTTCTACTTTCTCGTCAACTTCTTTTTTCTTTTTTGTTGCAAAGAGGACATAGCGGTGTTAGAAACGTGCTTTGGTAGGACAAACGCTCGTACTGTATGCCAATCGGCGGTGTTCATCGCGCGTATGCAAGCAATGAACTGTGCGATAGTAAAACGTTCTTTCGTGAGCATTTCTTGCATAAACCAATGAAACTTATAAGAGTATTAAGTTCAATGTATCTATTGTGCAGCCGTGGTAGACAGAAATATGGGCGTTTATTTAGCTTTTTCTAAACCTTTTGTGCATACCCACTGAGACATGGCCCACCCCAATTTGCTTATGAATTTCAGGAGGCAAAGGGCTGCTCAGGATATAACGGCGCATTTTTCCGCGAGAAGAGAGACTAGTCAATGATAGAGATGCTTTCACAGAGGGGGACTGACTCTGTAGCAGATGCAAGGGTGATTTCACGGTCCCTAGAGAGGCTTCACATTTAAGTTTAGTACGAATTAGAGTTTCATTTAAACGTAGCTTTATAGAAACAGCAGTGAGAGAAAAAATTTCTTTTTAGATAACCTGTTAAGCGATTAGCATTCTTAGTGAAATATTCAACATGGACATTCCAGGAAGGGTCATTGACCACGTGAACTCCAAAGTATTTATAGGAGAAAACAAAAAGGAGGGTAGAATGGTTAATGTAGTAGGGGGTCAAGCAATATTTTGACGGGACTTTCTCATAGTTAAGTTCCATAAGCCATTCAGGGCAGCAGTGAATTATGTTATCAAAATTACTTTGATGGGCATAGATGTCGGAATCATTATTAATTGTTTTTAGAGTGCAGCCCTTAGGCGCCCGTTTCCGGCTTGAGCCGCGTCGCCGTCGGCGTAATTGCGCGGTGCATTATGGGACGCGTGACGTCACTGATGACGTCATCAGTGACGTCATCGGCATCGTCACTGATGACGTCATCAGTGACGTCATCGGCATAGCCACTGATGACGTCATCAGTGACGTCACTGACGACGTCATTGGCATCCGCATCGTCACTGATGACGTAATCGATGACGATGACATCATTGTGATGACGTCATTGTCACGTGACCTTTTAGGGGTCACGTGACCCCGGTGGCATCGCATGACCCCCATGAGGTCACGTGACCCTTGTGAGGCGACGGTGACGCCGCTCGGAGGGAACAATAGCAGACAGGATGCCTGCTATTCTTCTCCTTCTCCTCAAGAGCTGCGCTCTAATTCGGCGTTACAGGGAGTTGTAAACGGCTTTCATTTTTTTTTAAATAACACAGTCGTCAGCATACAAGCAAATAGAGGAAGAGATACGCGTAGGTAAGTCGTTAATATATATAAGAGATAATAGTGGACTGAGAGTGGAACCCTGTGGGACACCGGCGTTAACACGGGACGATGAAGGACTGGTTCCGTTGACGTGAACAAATTGACGGCGGTTTGTTGAAAGCAATTAGGTACATTAATGTCTATATTGAGGTCCACTAGTATATCTAAACATGCATTTGGATATAGTGGACTATATTAGGGAGTTTCATAAGTAGTCCATCATTTCATTATAGCAAACTCTTCGACATCAGTCATTTCGGACAAAACACGGCCTTCATTCAGTAGTGATGGCCACGTTGGCATCTATTTTGCCAACTGCCACTAATGCGCTTGGTGCCTTACAATACTCGTATAACCCAAAGCGTACAGTGATGACAATTATCAGCACAGCTCAATGGAAGAACACTACCGTAAGTTTCAATAAGACAGTTCTTTGGTGCCTGTCCTTGTCCCTAAGTGTCTTTATTCTTTCCTCGATTCTTGTCTTATATCCCTTCTCATTTGGTCAGTCTCACTGGTTAGGACAGATTCCAGTCATAATCCACCTCAAGTCCGTGGTAAGGCTAGCTGCCTTCTGCATCCTTTTTTACAACAGACCAAAATCTTCATTACTACTATTGAGGTTGGTTGTGATCGAGTTTATACTGTATGTCTGTAGGGGAACAACATTTGAGGGGTCTTTCTCAAATGATGACATAGCAAGCTAGGTAATATGACAGGAATGGTGTCTACGACGGACACAGCCAGAACAAACAAGTCCAAGGTTACAGTGCACACTTGTAAATGTAAGTGACTGTCAAATACTGATAAAAAATTAAAACAATTGGTTTATCAGTTCTAAACGGTTCTGGCATTGCAAACAGCCAATATAATAATTCGTTGCGTAACATTAGGTTAGCTAAACTCTTTTCCTAAAGGCCCGTTCACACTCTTGCGACCTCTTAAACCTGGGTTCCTTAAAACTTCTTAAACCAGAGGACACACTGGCGCCATCTATTGGGTAGCAGTGTAAACTCGGCGGTCCGGCATATTTTTTTATTTTTCTCGCGCATTATCCTTTCTTTCTTGGCTCGAAAAACTTTTGTCAATGTTATAAACGAGCCTTTCTATGGGTATTACGCACATTTGACCTCGGAAATCCCACAAAACCTTCGCTCTTGTGAAATGCAGTTCCAGGGTCACCGCATAGATGGCGCCACAATGCCAGTGTGTTCCCTCGTTCTAAAAAAATTTAAGAAGTTTTAAGAGATCTCGTCTCTCTCAGTCGTACCCGGTCGCAAGACTGTGAACGGGCCTTTAGAAAGACGAGTGGTGCCTGTTGCTCGAGCAAGTGATACAGACAAACTTAGCACCTTTGTCTGAAACTGGCAAAACAATGTGATGGGAAGCAAGCCTCACCAGAGAGGACAATCAGGGTGCTTTTCCTCTGAATGCAGACGTTGGCCACAGTGACAGGATCCCCGTCGTCGCTGTAGAAGGACACGAGAGACGCACTTCTCAGACTGTCGGAGCAGACGTCGACCGTTGTCAACAGCCTGTTGGCCCCGACGTGCCTCACCTGCGAGGAATGACTCGGCTTCTCATCCAAGCGAATTGCACGCTGCCGTAAAAAGCTGGCCGTGCGCCCATGTTGCAATGAGCGCCCCCACCTGCTTTTGAAACATTCGAAATACAAGTATGGGATATATCACGCAGCCACCCCAGCAAACTTCCGAGCCAACGTGGCTAACCTCAAGGGGCTGCCCTGCAAACAGCCACTTCTCCGAAAAGACGGTGCAAGACGGTAAGGGTTTGCACGCGCGTGCATCGGTGACAAGCGGTAAAGCTTGATGCAAGCATAGGGGCGCAAAGCAGGCTTGACGATAGAAGTGCAGGTGCTTTAAAGACTGCTTTAAAGGCCGCCATTTTGTCGCCTAGTGCAGAGCAGGCGAAATCATTTGACAGTTACTAATCGAAAATGAGACTTCCTGAGCTTTCATCAGGACCGTGTCAAGGAGCTCGGGCGACGACGTTTTGCTCTGTCGCCGAAGCTTTTAAGTTTTCCTTGGGATGGAATTCCATCTCCTACAATATCAAATAGAGCCTCAAATAAGTGGTATCCATGGTTTTAAGTGGCAACACTGCTTCTAGACTTTCTAATAGAACTTGCGATCTAATTCGCACGGAATTTGCACAGCTTATCTGCATTTACGATCCGACTATAAGATATGTACTCAGCTTGGACGTGACCTAAGTAGTTTTGTTAATGTTGTAAGTTTTATCTGCAAAGATTATAGAAAAAATTAATACATATTGAAATACTGAAATAAAAAAAATATCTAAACATATCTAAACGGTGAAAGGTCAGTGGATTCCAATAAGGAATAGCTGAAAGCTGTAGGATGATTTATAAGTTTCTTATGAGAGCTCCAAACGTTTTCCAGTTTCGAAATTATTGCAGAAAGTATAAAAGCCATCTAAAAAATCCTGATGCTGTATTTAAAATATTTATTGGATACCTCACACACCTACCAAGGAAAGAAAAAGTGACGAAGCTTGGACATGTGCAAGTGGAGATATGGCTTCCATAAAATACCTACCGTAAACTACCGAGCATGGGCCCATGTCACATTAAAGGGGCCCTGCAAGGACTTTTTTACTGGTTTTTATTTTGCACCAAACCTGAGCGCACTGAACGAAGTAACTTAGTAAAACTGTTCTTTTCTCGAAATTCGCTTTATTCTAAAAGTTATAGGCAAATTAAAATTAAAAAAACAAGCACAAAATAACCTCCCTCATGACGTCCTTGGTTGCTTGAGTGGCCGTGAACTAGAGGAGGGGTAGTGGGCTCATCGCGAGCGCTCACGGCTGCCGCACTCCGTGTCGACGGCGCGAGAGGGCGCCACTAAAGCATGTTTTGTATAGGCTGTATGCAGCGGGCAGCCGGGGCGGCTCTCATGGCATTTGCTGCGCGATTAAACACTAATTCGGCATGATACTTCATTGGCCACAAACGACAGCAAACACGGGGTAAAGATCAGTTCAGAATGGGAGCCACTTCGCGCTGCCATACCGCGAAACGGCCAAACCGCAAGACAAAGCTTCTCGCCGAACGCTTTCGGAACGCTCGGAGCTGGTCGGATCATCCTGTCCATACGACCGCAGCGCCGCCGCGTACATCCGGGACCTTTCCGTGACGGCGCGTGATCCCACTACTCCTTTCTAGTGTGCGCCGCCTTTTCCTCCGCTCGGTGGTGGGTATGTCGACGGGTCATTTCTCGTTTCCGTACTTTATAAACTGCATTCGTTTCTTTTCTGATCTAAAATACTGAACAAAAACTACTTTTATAAATAATTGAAACGGCTCGCGCAACTTATATTTTGTAGTTCGACTAAAAAGAAGCTTTTGGAGGCTCTGACCAGTAGTAAGCCCAGGACCAAAGACGTCACATTTTGAGCGCTTTCGGTACTGCGGGTCGCCCTCGTCGGTGGAGGAGGTTTCCGCTTCGTCCGGTTAAAATATGACGCACTGATATTTAGTTACTCTCTCCGTGCCCGCTGGCTTGCCCGAACTTCAAGAGACGTGGAAACCGCAAAAAAGGTAGAAGCTTAAATATGATTGCAGGGCCCCTTTAAGGGCCCACCCCCTATTTTTGAACGATTTCAAAAAGAAACAGAGGACACATCAACTGCCCACCCCCCATTTTAGGCAAATTTAAAAAAATATGCGAAGGACATGGCAAGCGCCCAGTCGCCGCGGAGTCACGACAGCGTGGGCGAAGGGGGCGAAGGGCGCCGCGGGGAATCGGGCGAAGGGCTCCGGCGCAACACGCCAACACTCTGGCGCCGCAGGAATCGAGGTCAAATGGCAGAAATAACAAAAGATACAGGTGAGCTGGTGTACGAAGGAAGAGAGGCAAGGGCACCATGGCAAGAGTGAAGCAGTGAAGATACACTACGTTGGAAAGGAGGATCTAGCGAATGGAAAGCCGCACAGAGCTTAGCGCGTGTGCTGCACACGTGCCGTGTGCCCGTGTGTCTCTGCCCCTCCGCCACCTCCGCTTCCGCTTGTTGTTCGGTGGTTCGGTTAGTTCCGTGTTCATCGCGCTGCATTGCTTGCGTTCGCTCGGTTCACTTGTTTGGACGATGCACTCGTATACGGTCGCTAGGAAAGTCCAAGTTGTTGAATGGCATAGGCGCCACGTAAAGAATGTTAGCCGGACATCGCGTGAATTCAGGATTGACCGTAAATAATTGCGTGAGTGGGACTCAAAATACGAACTGCTCCTGCAACAGAACCACGGAAGATCACGGCTGAAACGCAAGCTGAGTGACGGGGCGCCAGTCCTCAGTGAAGAGGTTGATGATTTTTCTTCTTTTTTTTTCCCTGCAGACAATGTGTGTGTCACACCTTCGAAAAACGGATGGATGAACGGGGAGAAGTGTTTGGACTGGTTGCGGAGGGTTTGGGGTAGTAACTGCGATGATGTTCAGCGTCTGCTTGTCATCGATCAAGCTCCAATTCACAAAACAAAAGCAGTAACTGATGCTGTGAAGGCGCTCGACACAGACATTGTATACATCCCTGCTGGCTGCACTGGCATCCTTCAACCAGCTGATGTATATTGGAACAAGTCGTTCAAGAATTCACTGAGACGTCTGAGGGGAGAATTCATGAGGCATGATGAAAGGACCCCCGAAGGAAACCTGCGCAAGCCGTCGCGGCAAGGATGTCCTCAACTTTGTCTCCAATGCGTGGGCCGCAGTACCCGTGATTCGTCAGTCTTTCAAGGGCTGCGGAATCAGCACTGCACTCGACGGCAGCGAGGACGGGGAGCTGCACCAACGACTGGCATGCGTTGCATCGCCATCGGTGCCCCATGACCGCGGTGCCCTTGCTGATGAGTGTGTGGACCTAATGTTTTCTTCCGACTCGGAAGAGTCTTTTGACGGCTTCACTGACGAAGACTAGAGTTCATTAGTGCTTCTTTTTTTTCATTTCTCTCAATAAACTGTTCATATCCATGCTTCTGCAAGGTTTCTCTGCTTTTGTACGTTCGCACACTCGGCGAATGACGGCCCTTTTCCAAGTGCATCAAATGGCCGCCATTTTGAATTCGGCGGTCGGGCCGAGCAAGGGCCCACCCGACTATGCGATCCTTCTGCGTTTTTGCTCTCGGACCTAACAAGCGCCCATCCCCGAGGTTTCCCCGATTATCCCATAATTTTGAGTGGGTGCTTGCTCGGTATTTTACGGTAAGTGTGTGAATGGTTCATTACGAAATAATAGCAAAAAAACATGCACAGACCCATTTCACTATGTTTTCAAGTCACTACTTCAAAGACTTTTTTTCACAGAGATACTTTAGGACAAGATAATAAGTGCCTGTCAATCTTCAAATACACAATTAAAAAAAAAAAATGTATTTTAAGGAGCGGTGTGTTAAGCCTCAAGGTGGCTCAAATGCCGTGACTTTGAGCCATAGCTCACTTCGTGACTCTAGGCCTACCCTAGTCATGAGCCCTCTTAGCTTTTCTGCTTTCTGACCGAACAATCACCCAGTCCCCGTTTTTTCGGGACTGCCGTAACATCCCGAGATGCCCCATCCCCCGAAATATGGCCCGCCCACCATTTTTGGCATGATTTGCTATTTTCTTTAAAAACACCAAAAGATAGCCCCCTTCTGGTAGTCCCAGGGCCCTGGCCAATGGTGACCTCAGCAGAAATAGTGTCACTTAGCCACGGCGGGAGATAAGCAAACATTGCTGACTGGGAAGGACACTAGCCTTTGCTTCGTCACCCCTCCCTACAATCACGAGCCTTTGCCAATCACAAAATAAAAAAAAAAAGTCTTTTGAACTTTTTTTTGTTTGTCACAGATAATTGGCCCACTCTTTATTTTCGCCCGATTTGCCTTCGATTTTAAGTGGGCTATCTCTCGGGAGATTGTGGTAGCATCTCCCAACTTTTGCGGGGGCGACGGCTCAGTGTTTGACGGCACAGTCTCTAAAACGTGAGCGCTTGGTTGTGAAGACCCCGGCGACGCACCGTGTTTTCCCAGAACCCGAGCCAAGAAGTGGGTCCCATGCCCATGTTGAACCTGGAGGAGGCGGACATGTCGAGATGTCCGTCGGCGTTGATCCACATCTTGTACACGCAAATGGTGTTGCGTTTGGTCAGCACGGCCAGGCGACTGCCCGACGCCCTGCACAGAGACCGGAGTCACCGAATGTTCCCGGAGTACCGAAACTCCCCGGTGGCACCGAGATTGCAGCTCAATCTTTTTATTTTACTGTGGTCACCACAAGCATTTAGAAAGCATGTTTTTCCATAAAAACAAACAGAAAAAGCTTTTTTCGTAGGAAATTTTTTTCGGAGATTGGTACAGAACCACGGCAGCGTGACGTTTTCATCAAATTTTAGTTGAAAATGATTCGCGGCACAATTAACGTTGTTTTTATACTACCGTCTCTCAAAAATGATTCCGGGCGTCGCGTACCGACCTGGGTGCGTCCCAACTTAAGTGGTAATTTGCGTAATAAACCCCTTCCACAGTACATGTTTCGGCGCCAAAATGGTCGATCAAAGCTAAACTAGAACAATCACAGCGGATGCTATTGAATGCGATACTCTGGAAACATTCAGTGACTCCAGGAGAGACCAGATATATACTTGTCTTTTCAGAGTGCTCTCCGTGCCATGGGGGTAACCATTACGGGAGCAAGGTGAAAGAAATGAAGAACGAGTACAGTATTTACATAAATGTAGGTCGACCCATTTTTCAACTTTTGAAAATCTCAAGTGGGAAGGTCGACTTATAATCGAACCAAAGCATTCCATCGCCGACAAAAACAAAACTATCGCGATATCAAGAACACCCCGGCTTGTTACGAGTTCAGCCGGCTGTACCTGTAGCATTGCGCTATTCTGTGCGCTCATTTTACAGAAATCTTTTTATTTTTGTTTTTATTTGCACGAACGAGTATTAGTACTGATAGCGATTCGCAAATTAACCCGAATGTACGGCGGCGAACAGCGCACGGCACGCCTGACTCCCGGGGGTGGCGGAACTTCTTGTAAGAGCCACTCAGGAGGCCGCTAAAACAGCCTTACGCCTCGCTCCCCGCAGCTTCTTATCGCAGCTTTTCGACCTCGTTGAGTTCTTCGCACAATTCACGGTCGCACATCGTTTGATAGAGTGTCGAGATCATGCTGGAGCGCTAACTACGCTTTTTTGTATTGACACGCGTGATCCAGGCAGTTTAGGTTTTCGGTGCTCGTTTATGACCATTCATCACCCTGAAGCAACCAACAACTGCGCTGTTGGACGCAAGTTCGACCCGTCGGAGCGGGTGATGCTCCAGTGGAGTCTGCAATGGCGCAGGATCTTAAACTGTGACGGCAAATGAGGAGGCTTCCGCAGGCCAAAGTCTGGATAGGTGGGGATGCCTTCCGGAGTTGGAAGTCAGGCTCACAACGTACGCCGCAAAAGTGCGAAATCGGTTCCTACCCGTGACGTGCTACGCGATCGCCGAGCAAGCGCGGAAGATGCAATTGATACTCTCATTTACGAAGTGAGAGAGTTCGTTGGACGACGCCGACGACGTGCTTTGAGAACGTAGCAGTGATGACGACAAGACCGACATCACCAGTGCGAACGAGTCGTAGTCTAATCGCGGACGGAGTAAGAATGACAGGGAGCAGCTTTAGTTTTCCCACCTCCAGCGTGAACTTCCTAGTTTCGATAACGCCGGGCCATCTCATGCACCTCACGCGTGCATGCGCAGCCAAAGCACGCCAGAAGGCATCGATCGCGTGTTGGAGGCTGGGCTTTTGAAACAGATACTTGGCCGTTCCCACGTGTTCGCAATTAAATGCAAATCTAAAATTTTTTTTTTTTTTTTTTTGATGGGCATGGGAGGGTTGATTTACAATCGAGTCGACTTACAATCGTGTAAATACAATATATAGACACACAATGTGTTCAAGGAGTGTAGTGTTCCTCGACTTCCTAGTGACGATTACATAACACTCTAAACAATGATGTTATATGATAAAAAAAAAAGAAAAAAAAAACTAAACTGTATGTGCTATTATATACTATAAGAGGCTATGAAGCATATCAAAAGTTACATATTGAATCCCTTTGCAAACCAAGAAACATTATTTGCTGCAACAGGGATTTCTAAGAGAGCACTCCACTCCCTTTTATTTTTCGAGGGAAATAAGGATTCCCAAAGCATTCGTCGGGAGGGATCGGTGCGTTAAAGAGCCCAGGCTAGGGGTGGCACTGCACTGACTAAATATCTCATCTACAGTGGCACTACCGGACAGCCATTGGGGCTGACTAACTTCTTGCCCGCATAAACGTACGCACAACACAATTACTTTAAGCATTATAGCTAGTATCCTCTCTTCATCAAACAGCTTCTATTTACCCAACACAGCTTTACCCTTGCAGCTCCGATTTTGTGTTTATGCCAGATTCAGAGGAAAATGCACACAAGCGAAGGAGGAGGCCATCAGCGCTGCAAAGCGCCAGGCGCGCACACCCACCTGACGCTGACGATGGCGTGGCCGAAGTGAACCTTCGTATCGGTCATGGGTTTGTAGGGGCTGAGTGGCAGGGGACGGACGGACATGTCCGCCGAACAGGAGACCACGTGGTGGTGGTTACACAGGAAGCCGACATCTCCGTAAGGACCTGCATTCATCGCCGTCCAGACCAAACATCAGAGGGAAGACTCAGACTTTGTCCAAACTTGAGCCACAGTATACGGCAGTTTTAGCTGCCGGAGTAGAGACCCTACGCAAAAAAACTTGAATGTGGAACATTAAAAGTGCCAATAAAAAAATTTAATTTTAACCCGAGAGGTTGACACGGTGACCAATGCTGCTAGAGGCACCTGGTGGCCACTTTATTAGTGCAGCTTATCTGATCTCTCCACCCGTTCACTGACAGGTGGGGAAAGCGTTGAAAAGCAACATAAAATCATGGTTTGCATAGTGGCATGGGCACGTGTTAAGTTAAGGGCACCTCGCTCACGCTTTGCTCAATGGAAGTGGGTCGGCGAAAGTAGCAGGCAACGCTGGTATGCCAGAGATCTGCCGAATCATCCGGACACAACTTCGGTAATGCTCGGTGTAGGTTCCTATGTGGAGAGCAAGTCGTGTGCTTCTTGCACCGGAGTTGCGGTGACGTCAGGACGATACTGAGCAGACTGGCTTTGAGTGAAAGGATTGGGGGTAGACCTCAGTGCTAAATGCCTTGAGGACCACCCACTATTCTTTTCAATCAGCCAATAAGAGCTCGATGTTCTGACATCATCGCAATTCCTGCGCAAGAAGCAGACGAAGTTGCAATCCGCATGAAAACCGAGCCAGCTCCGCCTGTCTCTGTGGTAATGCATGTGATCGGTTCCGGCCAATCGTGGCGGGAGGTGGCATAGGGAAAAATGTGGCGCTATTCCGGCGGCCAAAGGTGCCGTATACAGGGGCTCTAGTACAAGCCAGACCGACCTCCAGAGCAGACGTCGACGAGCGCGAGGTCGGTGACCGAGGCACGATGTGAGGGTAGGACTCGAAGCACTGCACCGGTGCTGGCATGCCAGAAGCACACGGTGCCGTCCCTGTGGCCAGTGACAACAAGCGTTCCTGGGAAGACAAATCATCCAAAATGCCAGTCAGCCTCAATGGTGCACTGCATCATTCACGGGAGTGGCCCAAGACAAACGGAATCCACCACCGGATTTCACACAGTTGCTGAAATCCCCGAGTCTTTGGTGCCCTGGTTTGTGAAACACCTACACCGGACAAAATTTGGTGATGCCTGGGTGCAACTTTGCTGCAGCGCAGCAAAGATGCGCTGCAAGGACTGGAGAGAAGCTGCTGCCTAAACCATCTTGGCCAATCGTTTCCCAAACTGTTCTAGCCTGACCCAAGCTATCCTAGCTGAGGCACATGGCAAGGGCAGCAGTGAGGGCCTGGGAGACCATACTCCTCTAAACATATCTGTATCTGTTCTGCAGGAGCACCTGCTAAATCAAGGCAACGTACTTATTTCAACCCGTTAAAAGAACATTGGAGATAATGGCCAACTTTCTGCAATTTACATGTTCCACTGTAGAAAAAAAGGATCATCAACTTGGAAATACTAATGACAACGTACGGGCTATCGTGTGAGTACGGTATGACTTCACCATCTCCTGACTGGGAGTCTCAACAATCGAGTCAATTGATTAATCAACCGATCAGTCAATCAAGGCTACAAATAATGTGGCGGCAAGGCTATCCTCCAAACAAGGTCGGACGAAAGAGAGAGCACTCACGGCTGGCCTTGACGCACGTCACCGGGTTCTGACTGACCACTTCGTACGCGTTCAACCAGTGCGGATGGCCGGCAAGGACAGTTGAAAAGTGCCACCTCTTGTAGAGCTCGAACCAATCGGTGGGGCGAGACCCATCGCCGGCTGGACCGCACGAGTCGAAAATCCTGGGAGTTCCAAGATGGCGGCCGGCACAGCCACATCCCGTTTGCACTCTTTTTCCCAATCAAAGCCGGTGGCTTCACCCTGGCCTCAGACAGTGAATCATTCGGTTCACTGTCCGACAAGACAAAGTGCGCCAAAATATGCCGAGGAAATCCGCGAGTATTTCTCTCCCTTTATGTTTTGTCTCTTAGGGTTCTAGCCTAGATGGAAAAAAGATGTCATTAAAAAAAACTTAAAACAAAAAAAATATTAGAGCTTATATTTGACAGCGTAAAATTAATTTGTAGTTGCCGCCCACGGGAGCCCGCGGAAAAATGGCTGCCATGGTCACTTGACTGGCTGCTATGGTCACGAGGTGCTTGCGCTCTTTTGGGAGCTTCATAAGGGCTCTAAAAGTTTTTTATTAGTCTTTGTTTGAAGTGCAACGAACAAACGAAGATTTATAAGTCACTTTTAGAGCCCAAAGGAAGCTCCCGAAAGAGTACAAGCACCACGTGATAGACCTGTGCACCAGTCAGAAATTGATGGCAGTGGCGCGCTGGAGTGTTCCCTTCCAGCGGAGGCACTCAACGGCTCCGGTGTAACTTGCGGCGGCACACAGGCCTACCACGCGATCAGTGATGGCTCCCGCAGGCGCCAACTACAAATTTATTTCACGCCGTAAATGTAGCCCTAAATATTTTTTTTTTTTTGTAAATGTATTTTATGGTAATGTTTTTGCCATCTAGCCTGTTTAAAAAAATGTTTTTTTTCTCTCGCATTTGTTCTTTAAAAAAAGATGGTACTATACAAGTTGCACTTCTTTGCATGGTTGGCGCTGCGAAACAACATTGATATGTCTGCATATGCGTACGGTATGCTGGCATCATTAAAACAAAGTTTCAGTGCTTGGCTTGACTGACAGCCTAAGGCTAGGGCGACCCCAAGAAGGACTTCAGGGGCCCCAAAGTGTCCGCAGACCCCCATTTGAGAACCACTGGTCTACCACATCACTGCAAGTCAAACATTAATGTTTGGAGGTGGGCTAGTCGGTGCTGCATTGTAAACATATAAATAAAACAGTGCAAACGAACACAAGGACAAGTAGAAGACACAGCGCTGGCTCACGACTTACTCTCTTTTTCGTCTTCTTAAAGGGCAACTCCGCTCAATTCCGAAAAATTTAGGCTTACATGTGATTCTGTTTCACGAAGCATTACTAAACAGCTGTAGGTCTTCGGATTCGCGAAATGTGGAATATTATTCGTGTAATTTTAATTTAAACATCAGCTGATACTGAAACCGAAACTTCGGTTGCGTCAGGCAACATTGGTCTCGCGTCGTCAGAGGCATGGCCACGTCACGTCGAACCACGTGGTCTTGTGACGTTCGTGGGGGCGAGGTACAGGACACGCGACGCAGGCAGGTCGCTTCGCATGGACGGTGATGGCCCGGGGAGAGGGGGAAGGGGAGAAGACGAAAGAGGAGGGGGAGCGGAGAAACAGACCGATAAGCGCGCAAGGCAGCGCAAACTAGCGCATCCGCGTTACGGTGATCACGTGGATGCCGTTGAGCCAACACCGGGAGGAGAAACTCATGACGTTATCGTTCAATTTCGCTCCGAGAAGTAAAAACAAAAAAAACGCGAGAATGACGTAGACATGCCTCTGGCGTAGTGGCTCAACACTGGCCGCTCCAACTCCGTCGCATTGACTGCGCTGACGATTGCGCCTCGCGTCGCACGCTAGAGTTGGCAGATTTCGGCGACTTGGCTCATTTGAAAGTTTGCTTGCCAGTTTATTAAATATATGGACGGAATTAGATCGCAATATTTGACACGGGGTCTTCCTATATGATACTGAAGAGGGCTGCATAGTTTTCTAAATATCAAAAATGAAGTGGAGTTGCCTTTAAAACACATCAACATAAGGAGACAAAGATATAAAAAGAACAAGAATCCGGAGTTTGGGCAGGTTTGTTCAATACTTTCTTTCTGCTTCCGTGGGAGCGATCCTATAGCTACAAGCGCATACATGCAGCCTAAAGACGGTGTCCACACACCACGAGGCCACGTGCGAGACAGGTACGCGCAGAGAATCAGGGCTCGTGCTGTAGTTTTGGCTTTTCTCAGACCTGAGGTGGAACGATGTACAATAGTTATATATCTCTCTACTATTTACTTTCCTTTTCCATTCCTTTTTTGTAATGGTATACTTTCTGTTAGAAATTTTTCGGATGGCACATGACGGTGAAGATGTCCTACATGTTGGATTCTTTTTATTTCTTTGTCTTCTTACGATGATGTGTTTTAAGAAGACAAAAAAGAGAGAAAGTCGTAAGTCAGCGCTGTGTCTGTGCCCCTTCTTCAACTTGTCCTTGTGTTCGTCTGCACTGTTTTATTTATATGTTTACGAAGTCAAACATCTTTGATTTCTGTACATACAAATGGGATGGCACTAAATTGATGAGGTTTGAATGACCGTCCTGTCAGAGCGGCACTATCTGACCTCCACGGCATATGGCCGTCAAGTTCCCCGACGACTTCTGCGTCAATCTCGTCCGCGCAGAGCATCTTCCAGATTGTCTGTCCGTGTTTAAGGATGGCCTGGACAACGTCACGCCATCGTCTGCAGACGCGAGCCGAACGTGCCAGGGTGGCCCCATCAACCTGGCTGAAGATCTTGAGCAGGAGTTCATTCGGTAGCTCGTCAAGTCCAGCCATCATGACAGGACCTGCAGGGAAGCAACCATACCGCAGAGAAAAATTGAACTTTAGGTAACGCACCTATGACGGACGTTTTCCCGGACCATATACGATGAGCAAGTTGACTATAATGCATCCCTTCAAACATGAGAGAGGGAAGTCGCCTAAGAGAGGAAATTCGGTGAAAGGAAGCGAGCACGTGCAAGACAAAGCCCCGCCCCAACACCTGTTCGCTCTCCCGTAAAGACGGAGCAAACAACATCTCGGCCGTGGGTTCCTCGTTTATTGTAGCGCGTATGATAGTTGTTGGTCGACAGAATCGATGTACCCTTCTAGCTACCTCGTTTTCCCCTTCTCGAAGACTATGTGCTCCTTCGTAATAAACTGGTGGATTTCCAGAAGCCGTAGAGAAGGTAAGACGGCCACTGCTAGAACTAGCAGACGACGCCGGAACTCGGCGCTCGAATGCCGAACCCCAACGCCACTGATCAATCTGCGCAAAGAGCAGACAATGATCTTGCTCGCTCCGATTGGTAGGATAGAGAAGGTAGAGAGAAGGTAGAGAGGTGTGTCTATCCCAACCAAGTTTTAGAATGCAAGGGAAGTTATTCGAGCGAGTTTGTATACATGGCATGCGAGTGATGTCATTGCACCGTGCTGGTGACCATTATTACTACTTGTCCTTTCCAAAACAAAACAAATTCGGTAAAACGAAATGTATGCTCCAAAAGGTATGCACTCAGCAGAGAGGCCACCGCAATGACCACTGATCTAAAGTCAACGCCATTGCCAGCAACGTTACTATATCAAAGTCAGTTGACAAGCTTCCTAGAATGCCTAGTGCCTTTTCGTGGCACACGCGCAGAGTGGCACTCGCTACACTATCAGCCTGCCCTATGGGCAGAACTGGTGGAACGTTGGATACACATTACCTGCGAAGAAAGTTAATTATTTTGTGGTTTTTATGGTAAACATAAAGGTTGCGCAAAATTCAGCGCAAAGAAGACGTCTTTCGAAAACGGTCCTTCTTCCTTACCCGTGGAGGCGTTGATGCTGGTGGCACTAGGAATGCCATCTGCCCACGCCTGCTCGCGTGCAGGCAACTATACTGTTTCACCTTATGATGTACCGCAGGAAAGGCTACAAGTGCGAGCTCCTTGCTCTGGGGCACATCCCGGCGGCACAAGCTCTCGTGACTTAAAAGCAGCTGCCAACACTATGAGCTCGCGCTTCTAGCCTTCGCTGCGGTACAACATAACGTAAAACGAAGTATAAAAGAACTGTTTTCGAACGCCACTCTTCCGTGGAGCTTGCCGACTGATAGATCTAAGAACGTTGATTGCCAGTCTTTTTTTTAACAATATGTTGCACAAACTGAGGACTGTAGCTCTCAAGTTTAGAGTAGCGCCCCTCGCGAGCAAAATTGAATATCCAAAACTGAATATTTTTGGGTCCCGTTTCCATTGTGAGTTCTGCTCCCTCACGTCGCTGAAAGGCGCTACGAAAGAGAACATGAACAAAACAGCTGAATGGAATACATTTTTGGCGTTTCGACAGGACGTTAAAGCCACAGGCTGTACATGCGTAGTAGCTTTTATTTTGTTTTCTTTTACGCGCATAAACAGACGCTGGCAGATGCTAGCATTCGAACGTGGCTCGTGCATGACTCAAAGCTAGGCGGAGTTCTTTCTCTGGCTTTGATCGCCGATTATCTGCCCTTCTATATGCATGCAAATTCCGTCTCGCTCTTGCGTTACAGGCCACATCGAGCTTACAGAAACTTTGTGAGACTGGCAGCCGGGTGTCGGCAGCACCTCGATCGGAACTGTAGCATACGCCGGCAGTACGATTCAAGAAGAGCGGGCTCTTCGTCCACTGATCGTACCTTGCCCTGGAAGCGTTCACCGACGACTGAACTTCCTTGAGTCACGAATTAAACAAACTACGCCGAGTGCTCAATACGACATGAACCATTTAGTGAAACAAACAAATGCAACGGGCCGCCACCGGGCTCGTTGGGACACGAACCAGACGATTGACGAACCTACGAATGACATGACGGTCAACAACAGTAAACAGATAGATTGGATTGAATCGGATTGGATTGGATTGAATAGAATGGAGTTAATAAAAATACAATCTATGTTTAGTATCTTTAGATCTTTAGTGTGATATATATTCTTCAGGCGTATCATCACATTGCAAGCAAAAGAAAATAAGTTTAAATAACCAAACGTATTTTCATTAGTGATTTCTATGATCATTGCTGGATCACGCCGCTCCCCGCCAGAGCTCCCCGCTCCCGCGAGTGAAGCCAGTGAAGCTACAGGACGGCGGCCATTTTGTATGTTGGAAAATCGCGTGTTTGGAGCGTTGCGGAGGCAAGCGGCAGCATGCTGCAGACACGTTTTCTACTCGTTCGTCGTCATTCGCTGAAGAAGTTCTTTAAAACACTGTGTAAGCCGTTAGACCTGCCGTCGAAGACACGTGGACATTTTATGGAAGCGCAGTGCCGCAGAAAAAAGGCACAACCCGTCGAAAGCAAGTTTCGCCGGTCTCGCAACGTGATCAAAGCTTCCTTGGCACGCCGAAGCGCTGCGTCCGTGCCTTCGTACGCTTGGATACCGATCAAGAGTCGGCGCCGCAGCAAAATTTTGAAGGTGTGTCGGGCGTAGATGTTCGCATCATATATCGGCCACGGAGTTCTGTATCGTCCAGCTGTTCCGGCGAGTTGCTATCAATATAGGGGGATGAAAACAATATGTATGAGCACTATGAACCATGGCTATGTTCCAAATCTACTTTAGTGGATCACATGGCAGCACAAATAGAGCAACGCTGTGGAGCGAGGAGGGTTTTCGAAGGCAAAACTACAGGACGGCGAGAATGAACATTTTTGAAGCGCGCGCCTTATGCGGAGGGCAAGTTCGTCTGCTTCTTGCGCAGGGATAGCGGTCACGTCAGAACGCCGAGCCCTGATTGGCTGATCGCGACCCCCTATCTGAGCGTCGTCTGCTCCTTAGCAACGTCGTCTGCTCGCAACGTCGGCTGCGTCTGTCTACTGTTCCTGCGACTTTCGGAAGTGCAGATGTTTACGAGCTAGCTCGACTTCTCCTTTCAGAGAGGGCAGACGAAATAACTCGAGCGGTATGTTGTTTTTGTCTAACAACTAGCAGACGCGCATCAAGGAGAGAAGTCAAAGGACTCACTGGCGAGGTCTCCCGAGGCGCCGAGGTTTGTTTGCTAAGAACCGAGAGTGAGGGTGGTTAGTGTCCGCAAGTTCCCTCCCAAATACTTTTTCCCTCCTTTCGTGTGCGGCGAGACTCCTCACTCTTTAACGGCGTCGGCGGGTTGGCGCGGTTGGTGCAGTCAAAAACGTTGTCTGCTTTAACGTCTGCTAGTCAAAGCGATGGCTGCTTTACCTTTCCTGCGTCTGTCGGAGATTCACCACTTTTTCACCGGCGAGAACGCGGCCTTCGAATAAGGCGAAAGGAAATGCCTTGAAGGATGCTGGTTTTAATAAAAGTTTGTTCCTCCTGCCCAATATTGATGATACAATGAATTTTTTTTTTTTTTTTCGATTTGCGGGGGAAACCGATATTGTGCCCCTGTGGGATATGATGATGACAGCCTTTGAACACAACTAGTGTGCACTCCGAGTTCTGATGTGATGTGACTTCCGGTGTACCCCAGGGAAGTGTCCTTGGGCCACTATTGTTCTTGATATACATCAATGATATTGTTTCTGTTGTGGACCCAGGGGTGAACATTCGTTTGTTTGCGGACGATTGTGTATTGTTCAAAGATGTTTTGTGTACTAATGACCAACTCGCACTTAACTCAAGCTTAAACTCTATACAAGACTGGTGCTACCAATGGAAAATGAAATTGAATCTCGAGAAAACTGTCTTTCTTAGAATCACAAACAAAAAGAAGTACCTCTCTTTTCAGTACAAAATAAAAGATTATAACATCTCTGAGGTAGACCATTACAAGTATCTAGGGCTGACAATTGATAGGCATTTGGGCTGGTCAAAACACATCGACAACATTACATCTGTTTCTTTTAGAAAGCTAGGCCTCATTAGACACAAGTTGAAAAATACTCCCCCTAACGTAAAATTGTTAGCGTTCAACACGCTTGTGAGACCTAAACTGGAATACGCCAGCGTTGTATGGGATCCCTTTACCAAAAAGGACATAAATAAATTGGAAAGGGTTCAAAGACGGGCAGTCAGATTCATTTACGATAAGTTCAAGCGATCAGATTCTCCCTCCTCTCTAATGCAGATAAACAAAATTGAATTGTTGCAGGAACGAAGGCAAATAGCAAGGCTAAAGTTTCTGTCTCTTCTTGCAAATGATAAGCTATCTATTAATCGCCATGCATATCTAAAACCCATTGCTACGAGACAGACCAGACATGACCAACCACATTCACTGACTCCGTACTTTGCTCGCACCAATCTTTTCAAATTTTCCTTTTTTCCAAGAACAATCAATGACTGGAATTCTCTGCCCACTGAGTCACTTCCTTCTTCCTACCTGTATCTTGCTCTTGGAGGCTTCTTGTCCAGTATTTTTGCATTTGTTATTTACTGTATATTTTAACCTAGTGGCCTTTTTTGATATCTTTCGTTGAAGACTGTTTTTTGTCGTGTATTTTATGATCTGTATTCACTCCTGCTTGGACCATTTAGGTCCGCAGTATGTCATAAATAAATTAAAAAAAAAAATAGTCCGTTGCAACAAGGTAGGGAAAGGGAAAGGAGGGCCAGGGAGGAGGAAGCAGACAGAATACTAGAGGAGAGGGGTAAACCTCCTCCTCTCCAGCGTTCTAGCTGCTTCCTTCCCCCCGGCCTTCCTTTTCCTTGCCTTACCTTGTCGAACACTATGATCGTCATCCCACAGGGGTACAATTTCGGTTTCGTCCGCAAATCGAAAAATTCTTATTGCAACAAATATTGGGCAAACATTTTTTTTTTTTTTTAACAGGTCTGTCCTAACCAAATAGAAAATTTTTCTTTTTAGGCCTTTTTAAGAGTCGAGTGCAGCAGTCGATATCTACCTTATATTGCAATGACGCGCACTCTGCACTGAAATTGCCCGGGGACAACTGACACGTTGGTGTACAGTCGAGTGTTGTGCAGGATCCTGTCGACACAACCGCTCAAAAGAATGTCCATACCGTCGGGAATGAGGATGCAAGTGCAACGAGCTCGGTTCCGGTCAAAGCAGTTGCATGCAGTCAGGAAGTCCAGTCAGGCCAGCCAGGTCAAAGAATGACGTTCACCCAACACAGAAAATACGCAACAGGAGGACTAGCACACCAGAGGCACTGGTACTTTGCATTCGGTCCATGTCGGAGCATCGCCAAGCCAAAAAGGTGGCAATCTTCCGTTGCACCCATGTTTAAGGCCCGTTCACACACTCCGGACTCCTTAGAACTGAGCGCCTGAAAGCCTCTTAAAATCTCTTACGACGGGAGGACGCGCACTGGTGCAGTCTCTGCCGTAAGCCAGGAACTGCATTTCACTAAAGCGAAGGTTTGGCGGTATTTGCGAGGCCAAATGTATGTACTACTTACGAGAAATGTTCATTTACAACATTAACAAAAGTATTTCCAGCCAAAAAAAAAAACAAAAAAAAAGATGCACGTAAGAAATTGGAAATATACTGGACCGCCACGTCTTCCACTGCTATCCGATAGGTGGTGCCAGTGTTTCCTCTAGTCGCGAGAGATTTTAACCCATTCGCTACCGCACGTGTCACGCGCTACCGGGCCGTCCGTACTGCACGTTTTTCTCCTAAAACAGGGCCACACTAGGCGTTACTGTTTTGCTCGTATAATAAGCTTTTACAGTAAAACTCAGTGAAGAAAACGAGAAAACATGTTTATTTACATGCTTAAGTGGTTCGTTTAAGTCTTTAAATCACTAGGCCCTCACAGATTCTTCCTCATATGAAAGATATCGAAGCACTCCATCCTCGGTCGCTTAGGCATCGCACAACCAGTACGCTCTTGTCGTGATCCGGACTCGGAACTGCTGTCGGAATTGCTACCGTCGTCGACAGAAGGCTCGGAAAACTCACTATCATCACCAGACGTCCCGTCATCATCGCTGTTGAAGAGGATATCTATGATTTCATCGTCAGAAAGGCCACACCGTACACTGGACGCTGCAATCTTCTCCAAGCAGGCAGCGATCGATTGGGGAAGACGACACACAAAAGAACAAGCTCAAACAAACACAGCGAACAGAACGACCCTCGCCATCTGTTGGCAATGTATCCAACTACACTACCCCGAGTCTACATAGCACGCCATCTATGAATGGCTCTTTAAAACAGAAATTCATGCAGACCGGCGAATCGCCGGCTTTGGCAATATGGCCCCTGACGGCACGCCCGGCGATTCGCCGGCTTTGGTAGCGAATGGGTTAAGAGGTTTCAAGGCACATGGTTTTAAGAAGTCGCAAGTGTGTAAACTGGCCCTTAGCGACACCGAGTGGAACAAAATACTGCTTCAAAACAGACCTCAAAGGGTGTTTCCATCTGCACTAAAGTTACTAGAGAAAGAATCAAGCTCGATCCACTCTAGGTTTTCTTGCCGACCTGGTTCTGGTAGTTGACATACGCCAAAGCAAAGGCGTCCTTCAGCCCAGCCCGCACCAGCACTCCGCACGTGCAGGGAGCCGTCGGACCCCACCAACCCGGAAAACAATGACCACCACGCCAGGGGATGCCAGATGGCAGCAACTTTATTATTCGCCGCCTGCCTAGAATCTGCTCCTCTGGACGCACACACGCACGTCGCTATAAAAAAAGGGACCCGCGCTTTTTCTTACCGGGAGTCATGCAAGGAAGGGGGCAAAAAGGGGGAGTCACGAGGGGAGTCGCGGCAGCGAAGGGGGCTCGCAGACGTTTGCGGACGGCGCCCTTCCGCCCGCCCCGACGGTGGTGGTGGTCTCGAGGCTGTGGTCCAGAGGCCGTGGTTGCAAAATAAATAGAGGAAGCTATGTACAGGCCTCGCGAGGGGGGCCCCATTGCACGCACACCCACGCACACACACTCACACACACTAGCTAAGGCTGGGTCACTTTGGCACCAGAGGAAGCTTCTTGGCGTCCACCGGGGAAGACAGGTCCAACGGCGCGTCCGCTGCAAAAGGACGCCAGAGGCCTCTCACAACTTGAATCCCGACCCAAACTGAGCTCTACCCGTTTCATGTGACGTAACATAGCCTCGCTCATGAAACGCTCATCGAGGCTACATGCCACGGACACTAAATCCCCGAGGCTCGCTTTAAAAACAGACATGAAAGCACCAATAACTTAGCTCATTTGCTTTAATGATACCAGGTGGTGAAGCCTTTCCGGTAACCTAGGGAAATGATGCCGGACATGACCTAGGTAGTACTTTTCCCACATAGTTTGTATAAGCCTTTAGAATAACAAAAGTCTCGATGCACCAAAGTGTTTGATGTTGTGTAAACAATATTTTAAAATTCCTATTAAATAGTAATGAGCGACGTAGCATTCAACTTCTTAATAGTCAAAACCCTCAAAATATGCATTTTCCCCGTTCTTTTTTAACCTCGCACATTGATCCATAGCGATATTACTCACACTTTTTGTGGAGTATTTTGCGTATTCCTAGCTTCTCCAATTTTGACACGTGCCATGTACTGCGAGCAAGCATTCGAAAACGCGTCTTCGGCGCATCAGAACGCAAGGAACACGCGACAAGGAGGCAACCAAGCGCAGACCGTCATTGGTTGAGGTGGGGGGGAAATGGCATGTGGGCGTGTTTGGAGGGTAAACAAAAGCACGAGGTGTGCAAGGAGCACACGAACTTGCACGCCGCGTAACGAGACGCCGTATCGAATGGTGCACCCACCCGGTGCACTACCGTAACATCCTGAACGAACGCTCACCTTTTCACGGGAGATAACTGGGAAAAAAAAGGTGGGTGGGCGAATCTTCAAGATTCGCCCACCCACCTTTTGAAAAAATGTTTTACCATCCCAAAAAGTGTGTTGCTTGCATACGCACGAGGAACGCCGCCGATTGGCATACAGCACGAACGCTCGTTCCGTGAAAGCACGTTTCTAAAACCGCTATGTTCCCTTCTTTAGGGCCTTTGCTGATTTTTAGATTAAAAAATAAATGGAGTTTAAAAAAAGTCAACAAGAAAATAGAAAAACCAACCAGGTGCAACCAGTGAGCGAGCGAGCGGGCGAAAGCTACGAAGAGCGATGCTGGGGAAACGGGAAAGCCGGTAATCGCGCAGGCAAATAGGTACTTTGGCGTCAGGCAAAGTTGAGCACCTTGTCAATAACAAGGAGCAGGTTCTTGTGCAACTTTTTTGTTTGGTGCATACATGCGTGCGTCCGAAGACTTCTAAAAAGAAAGGTCTCTCCGGGTGCCCCAGTTCTTTGGAATTGCTATTTTTGGAGGGTGGGCCACATATCAGAATTTTCTGACAGATATTGCGACGTAAAAGCGGGGGTGGGACAAAGTTCGAGGGTGGGCATACGTCCGGGATATTACGGTATACTCTTTTTGTCGTAGAAACATTTGTTACCTTACGCATCCTCCAAGAATACCCTGAAACAATGCACATTCCTCTGACGAGGAATTCAACATGTTCGTTCTGAGAGATGTCTTCATTGACACGCTTCCCCAAATATTTAAGCGTTGCAACATAGTAATCTAATAGTAAACAGTTCAATTTTTTAGTTGGCAAGCAGACTGCTCCGACTGCAGGCGTGCCTCACCTGTGCTGGCTGGTAGGAAGGTGGTCGGGCAACACTGTGCCGCAAACAGCGGCCCCAGGAAAGGGACCGCTCCCCGGGGTGACCTCCAGCCAGACAGCGGCCGGCACCGCTCCACACAGCCTGCAGCGTTTCGGAACACGGGGGCCGCCATTACAAAGTCAGTCGAAGCGTGCTGCCCTCCTTACAAAACAGTGCAAAAGCAGTTTATTAAGGCTCCGGTCTCGCGGCAGCCGTCGACGTAGATCTCCCACGTGTATCTTTCAAAGACGGGGGGTCAAAGCGAGCTAACTACATATAGATCATTCCAAAACTCGCCTTTTGCATGCTGATATTTTTGTCTAGTGGGCTTTGTCATGTGTACTGACCATGTGCAGTAGCTCTCTTCCGCGAAATATCAGACGCCGCGCATGCGTCCGCAGCCCGGGGACTCTGCATTTTTCGGGTGGGTGATAAGCGCTGAAAGGTACTACATAGTCATTGACAGGATTAGAACGGCAGGGAGGTTTTTAAGTTCCACGTCCGGCGTGTGCTTCCCACCCTAGTTTACGCTACGGCGTCTTGCGAGCACTGAGCTTGCGCACGCAGTCGAAGCACGAAGGAAAGCACTGAGCGAGTATTGGAGGCGGGGCATTCGGAAGAGACATAATGAGCTTCTGGTCCAGTTAGTGACCATGGCGGAAACCGAGACTGTTAGTAATATGATCGAAGGCAGAGGCGAGAAGAAAAAAATGACATTAATCGTCGAATTGCACGAGCTCTTGTTTTCTCTACGGCCAGTGGAGTCCTCCGCTACCTGAACATCGGAGTAGAACTCGACGAGGTTGGCTATTTTTCCACGCGAGGATAAATGGGCCCGAACAAAAGGGCATGGTTATCCCGAGGGCTGTGCACGTGGATCGGGTGGATGGAGAATGGGTCTCTAAACACGGAGCGTCGGTGTGTCCACCAGTTGTATTCCCTAATATCAGACAGCCAATGAAAAGAGACATTATTTCGTCCCTGCAGTTGCCTGAGACTAGCCCTAAGCCCCTTTGAAAGCAAGGCGGTACTGCTCTATTTTCTGCGGCCGGCGTGGGTCATCAATTGGAGAACTGCTGCGTCAGCGCTCAGCTTGTACTCGTGTCCTCGCTGAATTCTGACACGGCACTTGCATCCAATCTGCAGCCGACGCTGGGTTTTGACAAGTGCAGGGGCAAACTTGCCAATAGACCAAGAGGGCAGCTGCCTAGGATGGCGAAATTTCCGAGACTGACTAGGGTGGCGCCGGCCCTTTCCGAGCTGACCCCGAGCACACAGCACGCGGGACTTTGGACCCACACGTAATGCCGCTTTACGACGTCCGCTATTCGAGCGAGCTTCGTGGTCGTCTTGGCATCTGTTGCAAAGAATGACCGGCATCGGAAAACCAGGTTTGAACGAACTGGAAACCACACTTCCGAGTTTATGATCCGGTTGATCCATTTCTTAGTTATGGAATTCTGAAATACGCCTGTCCAACTTTACTTCTCTTTCTTGCACATGAGACTGTGGTCAAAGTTCCGAAATTAATTTATACAAACTGCAATTTATTTTAAAATTTTTTTTTGCTGGGTGGGGAACTTTTAGAAACTGTCTAGGGTGGCAAAATGGTACGTTTACCTCTAGGTTATGGCATCTTTGCACGTCAGATATCGCTCTCTGGAAAAAACCGATCGTATCACGGAGCTGCGAGGAGGAAAGACCACGAGGAGGAGGAAGAGGTGCAGAAAATCCGAGCGAGCACTCGCACGACGGAGTTGCATTTAGCTGAGTCAGCGGAGTCTTTCTTTTCGAGAAGGTGTGTGCGACCTCCGAGGCTCGTCGAACAAAGGGCAACGAAAAAGAAAAAGAAAAGCACCCCATGGCTCAATGCTGCTGGCCATAACCCTTCGCCCAAAAGGAAGGGCGCAAAGGACGGGGACTGGTCGCTCTGAAGCAACGACGAACATTCCGTAAGCCGGTCGCAGATTTTCCACCACTCCTCGCGGATTCGGGGGGATTAGCGAACATCCGTGACGCTGCGCACATGACCTCAAAACTCGACGACGTTTAACCCCTTCCACGTAAAAAAGCTATGTCTCGCTGGTATGCCGTAAGCGACGGAGAAAATTCGGTGCTACGGCCTCGTCGTCCGGGAGGTGCCGGTCAGCCGCCAGACGGACAGATGCGGCCACTCACCGGGAGGTGGCAGGGTGCCGGCGCCGGTGACCGGCGCCGAGCTGGCCGGGGGCGGCAGGCACTTGGGGGACGCCTCGCGGAGGGGCGCCGGCAGGGGCGGGCTCTCGTCCCCCGCCTCCTCCTCCTCCGTACTGTTCTGCGTGTTGTTCTCCTCCGGCGTGGATGCGGAGGCGCCGCCGGCAGACGACGACGACGGCGCCGGGGTGGCAGTCTCGGGCCACGAGGTGCAGCGCGAGGTGCCCTTCTGCGGGGGGCCGCCTCCGCCACTGCCGGGGGGAGACGGCTCTTCCTCGTCGCTCGCGTCATCCGGGGGCGGCTGCCTGGGACGTCCCAGGCGGGGGGTGTCCTGGGCTTCGACCCAGGCGCCGCCTTCCTGGGCGCTCAGCTTCAACACCAGGCGGCCGCCTGCGATCGGGGACCCGAGCGTGTCGCGCGCATTCCAACGGTAGACTCCCCGCCGCGATTCGCACTTTGGGTTCCCGCAACGGGGTGGAGCCCTTGTACACATTCTCTTCGGGAGCACCGTATATGCTCGAGCAGCCGCAACATGCCAACTAATAAAACATAATTTTAAAACATAAAAATAACCTTCACCAACTCGTTTGCGCCCTAACGTTTTGTTCGTCAATAAAACACTTACTGACCGAAGAAGAGGAAGGCGTGCAGGGGGGGACACTAGCCAGAAAAAACAATTTCTGCAAAAAGGTTGATTGGGAAAAATGCCAACATCTAGAGTATTTCCAAAAAGTTTCATTAGCTGACATTGCATAGTTAATTTTTTATAAATTATTCACAGTCCACCGATGCTAAAGAAAAGGTAGAGGTTGGAGCACTTTGAACACATTTTCCTCCGTTCCACTTTTTGGCATAAATTTCACTTTAGGAAAACTATCGTTTGTTAATGGGGCAAAAGAGAAGACTCACTCATTGTTTTTCCTAACTGAAATTTTATGGGCAATATAACTGTGGAATTTTTTTTTAAACTTTCTGGATGCCTTTTATAAAAGACGTCAAGATTTTGCCGACGACATAAAAGGCATAAAAAGGCTCGAGGTACACTGTAAGCACTTCTTACGAGTTGTGAATCCGAAAGCACGCAAGCCGCTTGTCCGCTCCCTCATTTCGTCTACTGCATACTTTTCATCGCCAGTCAGCGCGCGCCCTCTCCTGGGCGCGCTAACCTTGGAGGCTCCGTGTCAACGGCGCGCTGACGGACACGCAGCGCCATGGGGTGAGCGATCGTTGAAACTGACACGCAGCGGGCAATGGGAGCCTTGTCGACGCGCGTCAGCCATTGAGACCGAATCTGGAATACATCAGCTTTACTCCGCTCCTTTGGAATCGAGGTAACTGGGTGCCGTTGTCTAGGGTTTTCGCGTGGTTCCATAGCTGGGAGCTGGCTTCACTTGGAAAAAGGATTAAAGGTACCATCTTCGCACTTCAAACTGACGACATCAGCTCGCTCCATAGGACAGTTAATGCTTTCACATTTAAATTTATTTCATTTTTCACTGCAATGTTCGCATAAAAAAAAATAACTTTTTAGAAATTTTGTTTTCACAGTTGCTCTCTCCAGGCATTCTGCTGCGTGTCTGGTGAAGAAAAACGTTGGATATTACATTAGTTTTCTATTGATAGTTTTCCTAAACTAAGTCAGTGCATTCCTAGTAAAAACGACTCTAATTTATTTTACAATTCATGTACACAGATGAAACTTTGCCCTGCATTCTTCTTCGCAACTGCCAGTATACACTGTAAATTTCATTCCTATTCATCCAAAGGTTCAAAAGTTCACCCTCCAGGGTAGTGTCCCCCATTAAGACAAAGAATGTAGGTGCACTCCATTCAATGTAAGCTGACAAGGCAGCTAAAGCTGCAACCACACCCGGCATCCCGATAGTTCACAGCGACCGGAAAGGATCCCTGGACTTCTGCAGACAAAGCTAGCGGTGCGCATGCCCATTAGCAACGTCCACCTCCGCTAGGAAGGTAAGGAACCGATCCACGAAAGGTCCCTTTGGAGACGGGCCTTTAGAGCGTGAGCGCAATGTGTCACAGCTGTGGTCTCGTGCCTGTAGCCTTGGTGCACTGTCAGCTTATGCATGATCGGAGTATAGTTGCATGTAGAACGGAAACAATGCATAGGCAAGAGTGCTCGTTTTAGATTATCGTGCACTGCTGCCTGCCTCCTGCAAACTAAAGCTGCAGCAGCGTTGCACATGCACCGAACACTCTGCGAGATCAGTCCATCGTTGTCAAATTATCGACGGATCAAAGAAAACCAGACCTTAGTCGCCTACTCCAGAATGTAGGGTAAACATCGCCCGTACACTCAATAAAAACGCATTCATTAGTCTTCGGGCCTTGCACGAGCTCGTTCCAAACAGAAACCCGACCCAAGCGGCACCGATCGTGCAGACAACGCGGCGAGCAGAGAATGGGCGCATTAAGTCGGCGCTCCTTTACTCCTACTCCGACGCTCCGAGTTTCATACTCCGAGCGCAGCAACTAAACGATGCATAGCGGAAAGGAGCGCGACACACAGAGGCTGTGTTCCAAACCTACTCGAATGCATCTGAGTTACCCTGGCGGATTATGTCACGTGACAACAAAAAATAGAGAAACGCTGGACAGGGGTAGGTTTTCGATAACCACTTTCACCCTAGAGTTAGATCGAGTAAGTTTTGGAACACGGCCAGAAACTATCGACGGGCCACACGAGCTCCTTCCGACCGGGGATGCGGGTGGCAGAAGCCGAAAATATTTCGAAGATAAATAATTAGGCCCGTGTGGAGCGGCAGAGTCTAAAGCAAAAGAGACGGCGACATTATGAAGTTTCTACGAACGTTTTATTATTCCTGAAAGGTTTGAAGACTCGCTTCGTGCACATATGTGGAAGGTTACCTTGGCCGATCTATTTATTGACCATGCATGCTGTTCCGATTTAAATTAAAGATAACGTTCTTGAACCCGCTCGTCGACGCAGGAAACCCTCAAATTTGTCAGAGATTCCCTGGTTCCGTCTCGCAGCGAGACGGAAGCTACGCCGATACTGGCACACCGTCGTTCGATAGCACGTCAATTTGTTTTTCTTTCCCGGAACGCTAACTGGTGTTCCGGCTTTCCAATCTAAGTATCTTTATTTGCTGCGGCTGGGCTAAGCATTCTAAGCAGGGCAGCGGTTTGACTGTCTTTTCATCACAACTTTTCTGTCGCCGAGCTATCGGCACGCTCGTTCGATGGATCAATATGTTTTCAAGCAAGACGCACGAACAAACCTTTTCCTCAACACTCACTGATGTTTCGGCTTTCAAATCGAGGTACCTTTATTCGCTGGGCTAAGCATTATAAAAGGGACAGAGCGGTCCGAATGTCTCCTCATCTCGACAACTTTTCTGTCGCTGCGCTATCGGCACGCTACCGTTTGATAGATGAATTTCTTTTTCAGGCGAGACGCACAAACAAACCTTTTTCGGAACGCTGATTGCTGTCTTGGTTTTCAAATCAAATCGTTTTTACCTGCTGGATTAAGCAAAAATCAACTGAAAAGGGGGCAGCGGTCCGGCTACGCCTTTCGTCTCGACGGTCTCAACAGCAGCGCAGCCATCTTGTTTGTTTACGTGATGTCACGGAGCGCGAAGAAGTCACTCGCGCTCCTAGAAATTCTCGGTGCACGAAGAGCGCGCTTGAGTGTCAGTCTCCGGTGGCACTCCTGTCCGATTAGTGAAAGGAGCGCCAAACTGTCGCTGTTCGGAGCACGGACTTAACGCGCCCAATGACGTCGCATCTCGACGCACTTGGAAGCACATGCAAAGCCTCCGTTCTCGTGACCGGAGCCGACCATCAAGCATGCTCCTTTTAGGAGAGGGAAAGAAAGAGGGCACTACGATGTGGCCACAGACGACCGCTCCAACCATTCCGGCACGCGCAGTCGGCCGGCTCTACAGTCGGTGACAAGTTAAGAATCCAGTTCGCCCCTGTTGCCTTCTTCCCGGCTCTGGCTGCGCAGGCGACGGAGCGTTATCGAGTTAAGAATTTAGCATGAGCTAAATTCTTAACCTGTCACCGACTACGGTTACAGAGTGTGCCAGACTCACCGAGGAAGAACTTGAGGCTGCCCACAGGTGCGACCGACGCCGGACTTTCTTCGGCGGCCTTCACCGGCTTGGCTCGCATCGGCTTCACCTCGGGGCCGGAGACGCCGGGCGCCTCCTCCGCCGCCCCCTCGGGACGAGGCTCCTCCCCCTTTTGCTTTTCCTCCTCCCTCTCCTCCTCCTCATCTTCCTCCACGGGCTCCTCCTTCACCTCCTTCTGAAAGGTCGGCAAGAAAGAAAGAGAGTGAAGCCTGTGCATCTTACGGCGATATGGGGTGCTTTGTTTTTTAGGCTGGGAAAAATTGCTGTGTCTGAGAGCTTGAACTGAGATGCATGCTTTTACAAGTCGCAGAGGGGTCATTCCACGCCAAACCGCACGACGAGGTGGCTCGACCTCCTCTGATCTTCACCGAAAAAATCACTGTGGTAGTCAGTTGCCCCATAAGTAATCGGCCAAAATATTTCTTCTAAATATTTGTTTGTTTTGTGGCGGCCATTTTTTAAACTTTTAGAAAAGTGCCTTTACTAAGGACATTTCAACATTTGTGTAATTAAGTCGAAATACGACAAAATTATTATGATATCGGAAGAAGACCTACAATATAATGCTTCTTATGTACTTTTATTATCATAATAAAATAAAATATTTTTAAATAGTTTTAGGCCTAAGAAAGCTAACACACATCATGCCATATTCAGAGAATTATTAAATCAACTTCAATCCTAGACACTGATTTGAAACTTTTTTTTCTGAACAACAGCTTCTATTTTTATTTGTTAAAAAATTACTACATGTTAGAAACTATTACTTTTTATTTTAAAAATATATGAATTACGTCAGTTTTCGTAAATTGGCAATTTTTGGAGCAATAAAAAAGAATGTTAGCCCTCAGTCTCGAACAAAACATATATATCAAAATATAGCTCCAAGCTTCTACAATGAAATATCAAAAATTTAGAAAGGTACTTTTTTTTTTAAATTTAAGAAATATTTTTTTCTTTCGGGCAATAAGACGTAATCTGGCGTGACGCTTTTGAGCAGGCTAGTTGCATGGTAGAACAAAAAACGCGCAAACGCATTTCAAGTGGTGACGACGATAATAGTACGGATCGTAGCGAGCACCCCTTACAAGTTATTTTATTGATCTTTAGAACACTAACAGTGATGCGTTACAATAATGAAACCTATTTTCAATGGGCACTCGGTAAAGCAGACGGATGATCCGATGGGAGCGCCAGCTGGTATGCCGCAATCACATTAATGAGTGAAAGGAAACCGAAACTAAACTTGTGAGAATTTCTTAGAATGACTTAATTAATCTTCACAGTCCCAAAGCTAATAGAATGTAAAGAAAAATGTTCCCAGGCTTTATCTAAATTGATGCACGCCACGAGTAACAAAGACTCGCAAGCGGGGGCATTTGTTTACGAAAGGGCGAGCTAAACTTTCAGCAGACGACATTAGTTTTTGAACGTCTGATACAAATATGAGCGAGGAAACACGCATCTTTCAGAAGCACTGTAAAGTGAAAGAAAACTGATCCTGATTTTAACAAGATGCCACGGTCCAAGAGGTGTGCGGATCCGTTTCGTTTACACAAGAACTTTTGTTTTGGAGCGAAGGTGATCACCTCAATAGTTGCATCCGCAGTTCACTATTTGAAGCTAATAGTTGGAAACTACCTATGCGTAAAATGCAACATACGTGTGCACGACGAAATCAAGAACATTCAGGCTGCAACTGCACAGCTGTCACCAGGCCAGTTGAGTGAACACGATGGGAACATTTCTACTGATGGAACGTCACCTGAGCCCTATGCGAACTTTGAATCCTTGAATGCTTCGTTGTCTACCGTAGGGGAAGCCAAAGTTACCCTTAAGAGGTCCTACAAACAACGGCGAGGCTACGCTAAGAAAAAGCTAAAGAGCATGCAAAACACTTTTTGTGCAAAGCTGCACAGAAGCTTAAACATTCGTGTCCGAAGTACAACTTGCGCTGAGACCCTTGCGGACGACTACCTAGGTCTTCTCTGTGAGTTGAAACAAAAATTCAGGAATGAAACCTCAAGGGCTAAAAAAATGTCTATTTTGACGTTAGCACCGGCGTCATGGAGTATGTTGCAAGTGGCCGATTTTTTTGGTGCAACAAAATGGATGGTGCGCGAAGCTAGGAAGCTCCGAAAGAATGGCGGTGTACTTTCTGAACCGGACGCCAAAAACGTACCGCGTCTTCTAGAGAGCATCAAGATCTCCATTAGAAAGTTTTATGAGGACGACACAGTAAGCTACTGCATGCCAGGAAAAAAGACGTCATTTGCGGAAAACAAAAACGGTTAATGCTAATTAATCTGAAGGAGGCTTTTCTTCAATGGAAAAGCCAATGCCCAGACGCACAGTGCGGATTTTCCAGTTTCGCCTCATTGCGACCACGGTGGTGTGTGTTAGCAGGAGCACCCGGCACGCACACAGTTTGCGTCTGCTCCTATCACCAGAACATAAAGCTCCTGCTACACGCTGCAGGAGTAAACGTCAACTACAAAGAGCTACTATGTTCTGCTGTATGCAGTATAGAGAACGAAGACTGCATGTTTGGCAGATGCCTTTCCTGTCCAGGTCTGGAAGGGCTTAGAACTTCATTGGGTGACAACCTTCGTAGACTGCAAGCCGCCGGCACCATAAAATTCAAAAGGTGAATCTCCGGAAACCGCGCTACACTTGAAACAGTGGAGCTTCCATCTGAAGAGTTTGTGGACCACCTCGCCAGTCAGCTGTTGTCTCTGAAGCCGCATCACTTCGTTGCCAAAGAACAGTCCAGTTTTTTACGGAAGTTGAAAGAGACTTTAGTCGAAAATGAAGCCATCCTTCTAATGGATTTTGCTGAAAATTACAACTTTCTTGTGCAAGACTCTCCCCAGTCCTTCTACTGGAGTGAAACGCAAGCGACCATTCACCCCGTCGTTGTATATTACCGGGCGCAAGGCGAAAAAGAAATTCAGCACCAAACCTTCACAATAATTTCTGATGACCTAACACACGATAATGCAGCCATGCATTTGTTTCAAAGGAAGGTGATTGAGCTCCTCCAATGCACTCAGAAAGAACAAAAATTCATTACTTCACAGATGGTGCAGCTGCACAGTACAAGAGTAAGAAAAATTTCATCAATCTTTGCTTCCACCATGAAGATTTTGGCCTTGAGGCAGTGTGGCATTTCTTTGCCACATCACATGGAAAGGGTCCATGCGATGGGGTAGGAGGAACCTTAAAAAGACTGGCTGCCAAAGCAAGCCTCCAGCGCCCCTTCGATGACCAGATTTGCACGCCCCGAGAGTTGTACGAATGGGCAGTGGGAAGCCTTTGGTGTAAAACCCATCTGGGTATCTAAGGACAACATCAACGCTGAACGAGAGAACCTCGCAAGCCGCTACCAACATGCGAAAGGCCTTCCCGGAACAAGGGGATTCCACGCTTTCATTCCGATCTCCCTAGCAGAAGTGAAAGCAGGGGTGACGTCATCAGCGAGAAACAAACTAAAATATTTAGTCAACAAAATATAAGTCCCGAGTAACTGAAGATCGTGGCATGTGTTAGAAAGAAACGAGAAGTAACTATAGGAAGTGTATGACAATTGTGAAAAAAGGAAAACAAAGTCTCAAAAAGATACACGAGACCAACAGAGGCGGTGCACGAGGCGCGAGAAGGCTGCGCGCGGCAGAAGAACAAAGGCGTCGGACGACAGCGGTGCTGCCGAGCTGATACGAAAAGACCAGAGCGGCAGAACCGGGGCCTGCCTCAAAAACCCCACCGCGGACGATTCGACTACGGAACATCGGGGATGCCCGGGCCAGCCTGAGACCTAAAGTAAAACGCTTAACCAACTTGGCCTGATCGTGTGACTTCTCGAGAGAGTGGGCGGAGACCGATCGGGTGGCGGTGAATATTGAGCGACCCACACACTTCAACGTTATTACTAAAGGTTTACAGTGATGGAGAGACTGAACGCCTGACATTTGCAATCTGAGCCGTACATGCAAAAACAAAATCAGGTAAAGAATTACGGCCTCCTGAGCGCAAAACGGAGGGTTCGAACCCTGTGTTCTCTTCCCTAAGGAGTCTTGCGCGTCGCTCATAGCCTAAGTGCCTCGCAACCTAATACTGGAACCTTTTCTTTTTTTCTTCCATTTATAAACTAGTCGACATAAAGTAAGCCCTTAAATACTTTGACATTTTAATACATTCAAATAATAGACCCTGTCATATGAAACTAAAAAAAAAAAAAGCTTTATTGACCACATAAAAATTATTTTAGTTGTCTTACATCTTCGAAACTTTTTGTCGGAAGAAATTGATATTTTTTTTAGAATAAACTCAATTCCCTCGCAGATTACTCAACCCCACCCTACGGGTAAGGAGACCGTGTCAAAAATATTCGCGGGATCTTCAGCAAGGGACTCACTTCTTTGTACGATGCGTAGCAAATAAATTATAAAAAGAAAAAGAACAAAAGACGAGCTAGGAAACCTTGCGAGAGAGCGGAGCCTTTTGGGCTGTTTGAGGAATAAATAAGTTTTTCGTGGCAGACTGGTCACGTGATGGGGAAAGTGCAAACATCGAGAATTCCGTTTTCCTAATGACAAGACCGCTATAAATAAGCCTCAATTTTAGCGGACCTACAAAAGCTCCAGCTGTCTGCTAAACCTTTAGCTCACCCTTTACCTAAACAAATCGTTTGTGCTGATTGTTGGGCGAGTTGATAATAAATATTTGTCGATATGATAGCGCTTGTAAATGGGGACAAAGAGGAAGAACAGAACAACGCATTGCGCAACTTGTGTTGTCAACAAGTTGCGCACTGTATTGTCTTGTTCTTCCACTTTGTCCTCGTCTACAAGCACCATCATGTCGACAAATGCCTCCGCTTGCGAGTCTTTGTTACTCGTGGCGTGCATCAATTTAGATAAAGCCTGGGAACATTTTTCTTTACATTCTATTAGCTTTGGGACTGTGAAGATTAATTAAGTCATTCTAAGAAATTCTCACAAGTTTAGTTTCGGTTTCCTTTCACTCATTAATGTGATTGCGGCATACCAGCTGGCGCTCCCATCGGATCATCCGTCTGCTTTACCGAGTGCCCATTGAAAATAGGTTTCATTATTGTAACGCATCACTGTTAGTGTTCTAAAGATCAATAAAATAACTTGTAAGGGTGCTCGCTACGATCCGTAGTATTATCGTCTTCACCACTTGAAATGCGTTCGCGCGTTTTTTGTTCTACCATGCAACTAGCCTGCTCAAAAGCGTCACGCCAGATTACGTCTTATTGCCCGAAAGAAAAAAAATATTTCTTAATTTAAAAAAAAGTACCTTTCTAAATTTTTGATATTTCATTGTAGAAGCTTGGAGCTATATTTTGATATATATGTTTTGTTCGAGACTGAGGGCTAACATTCTTTTTTATTGCTCCAAAAATTGCCAATTTACGAAAACTGACGTAATTCATATATTTTTAAAATAAAAAGTAATAGTTTCTAAGATGTAGTAATTTTTTAACAAATAAAAATAGAAGCTGTTGTTCAGAAAAAAAAGTTTCAAATCAGTGTCTAGGATTTAAGTTGATTTAATAATTCTCTGAATATGGCATGATGTGTGTTAGCTTTCTTAGGCCTAAAACTATTTAAAAATATTTTATTTTATTATGACAATAAAAGTACATAAGAAGCATTATATTGTAGGTCTTCTTCCGATATCATAATAATTTTGTCGTATTTCGACTTAATTACACAAATGTTGAAATGTCCTATAGTAAAGGCACTTTTCTAAAAGTTTAAAAAATGGCCGCCACAAAACAAACAAATATTTAGAAGAAATATTTTGGCCGATTACTTATGGGGCAACTGACTACCACAGTGATTTTTTCGGTGAAGATCAGAGGAGGTCGAGCCACATCGTCGTGCGGTTTGGCGTGGAATGACCCGGAGCCAAAAAAGAAATAAAAAGATGCGCGGCAATGCAAGATGGTCCGATGTTGTCACCCCAAAACAGACGCAAACATGTTAAACGCACCCAGTGAATGCATTACGGCAAGACAGCAAGTTGCGTAGTTTGAAATGGTTGAAGCTTTACATCTCTCCATTCCGACTGTAAAAGTGGTCTAAAGTGATGCTTTTAATTGCGTTAATCTCTCGCTGGCTGGTCATTATCAGTCACTGCTGCATTATGCAAGAGCTCCATGTGTTGAGGGGGCGTGGCCCTTGGCACGATGCAGTGACATCATTGACAGAAAACGAACGGTGTTTTCTCTCAACAGCAAAGTAGCTGGCAATGGTCGGGCAAGTCTAATGAGAGCCACGACCAAAGCAAGCAAGACTAGGACTTCGTTGAGAAACTAATGATTTCCAAAAGACACTGGAGCCCTTTGCTCGAAGCCAGTTCCGCAGTTAAAAGTTAACCGCCCTTCCCTACTAGGTACCTACAAGTACCTAGCCAAGTTTGACGGGGGCTTAATGAGCGATAGCTTGTACAGTCTACTCTCGGTAATTCAAAGACGCATAATTCAAATTTTCGGTTAGTTCAGAGCATGGGCTCGATCGCAGCAATTGTATGTACACATCGCGACACTGTTAGCGCGAACACGACATCGGCGCATTTTCGCATTTTACTTCTAATTAGTATTAGCGAGCATGAAATTTATAGGTTACATTATAGAACTAAATGAGCTCTTTCCTTAGGCAATAATAACTTGGGTGACATCCCTTACTTTTAAAGAGAAAAACTTGAAAAACTGGCGATCGCTTGTTCGCGCTAACAGTGTCGCACTCTGTACAATGCTACGGGGATAACACTGGATAATTCAAAGGCTAAATGTTGGGAGCTGGTTAATCCGAAGGATTTTTTGAGTGCGCCTAAAGTCCGGAAATTCCGGGAGTGAAAAAAACAAGCGCCAAGCGTGACTACGCAATGCCACGGCCTGCAACCGCGTCACTGGTGTCGCTGGGATGATGCAATCTGACGCAATGTGCGACGGCGCCACGGCGCGCTGTGGGTCGGTGGCGAGGAAGCAAAGAACAGCCTTGCGTGCGCGCGGCTGTTTGCTTGTTTGCTTTGGGCTCTGCTCTCCCGCTCTACGCTCTCACCTCGAGCGGAGAGAGGGAGATGGGTGGCGTTCAGCAGAACGGCAACGGCGTGAGCGGGCGGTGCTTTACCCCTCGAGTTTCGACAACGAAGATCCGAAAGTGTGTTGGCTCGTTCGTATGTGCTTGGGCGCAGCCCAACAATCGCTCCGTCGCGCTGTATCACGATGGCTCAGCAGGGTAAGTACCTTGCACTGGATCTCGCTACCAAAGTTAAGGTGCTGCAAGAAGTCTGGTCCGCTTTCGGACATCGAAATAATCAAACTGGTTAGGCCTGGAGTGGTGGTGCAAGGAAGTGACGATGACCCCGACGACAAGCAACTCTCACCGCCGTCAGTTCTTGCGCCGAGTGCCGCTGACGCTGTAGGTGCATTAGGCGTCGTAGAATGTTTTTTCTCGGGCGAAGAGAATGCCGAAGACGCCTTACGACACCTCCATAACTTGCAGAGCCGAGTAAGAGTGGCGCGGATGCGTCAGCGAAAACAACCTAAGATCAACCATTTCTTCTCCTAAGTGAGTACTGAATAAAATATTCAGTTTTATATGTGTTTTCTTAATTCGAACTGTGCTTAATTCGAAGCATTTCGCTGTCCCCGTGAGCTTCGAATTACCCAAAGTCTACTGTATTTTATTATGGGGATGGTAGCTGGTGTCACCTACTAATTGTAGCGAATAAAAGTGGCTTCCGCGGAAAAAGTTCTCGAAAAGGGAGGACCCAAAAATGCGCGATACCGGGTTTTCGCGACGCAGCGCGGCATACATTTTAGCTTAAGAAATGCTTTTTGTTGCTTGTGGTACAGATATTTGGTAAGGTAAAACTAAATTAACCCTTGTTTGGAAAATTTATAAATGTTTGGCTGTCTGAATTGAAGACAAGCCTCGTAGAAATTTCCTTCCAAGTTCGAAAGAGGACGACGAAGTTCAGTCCTAGAAACGATGGGGAAGGAGTGAGCAGTGAAAGGCGGGCGGTACACCGATAGCATGGTTGGCCAGCATGTAAGAACTGTATATAATACGGTTTTCAGCGGATGTAACTACACTCGTAGCATGCCCCCTGGTGCTTGGGAAATTTCAGAAAAGGTCAATTGGGACGCTGTCTGCTTCCACGTGCTATTAATACCCCGGCCGGTTGAGTCAAGGCAATCCACTTTCCAAAAGCGTTGCCCATGCCACATTATCGCATTTATTTAGGCTTAGCAATGGCCAGAATGAAAAGACTATTTAAAAAAATTGACCGCATCTCCACGTGGTGAATGATGTTGCGTGGGGCGAAGCTCTGGTGGTGCTTGTCTGCGTAGACGCCGAGCCGCAGCATGCCGAGCCTTTTCATTCATGTCAGTAGGAGAATGTGTGGTTTTCTTCTTTTTCTATTTTTAAGCAGACAGATGGGATGGCATCTCAGAACCCCTACTCTTTTTTTTCTTCTTTTTCTTTGATGCCTTTGGTCGCAGTCCATGTCAGTAGGAGAATGTGTGGGTTCTCTTTTTCTTTTTTAAGCAGACAGATGGGATGCATCTAACCCCTACTCCTTTTTTTTTCTTCTTTTTCTTTGAAGCCTTTTCATTCATGGCAGTAGGAAATGTGTGGTTTTTCTTCTTTTTCTTTTTTTAAGCAGACAGAATGGATGCATCTCAGAACCCCCTCCTCTTTTTTTCTTCTTTTCCTTTGGCCTTTTCATGCATGCAGTGGGATTGTGGTTTTCTTCTTTGCTTTTTTAAGCAGACAGATGGGATGGCATCTCAGAACCCCCTACTCTTTTTTTTCTTCTTTTTCTTTGAGCCTTTTCATTCATGGCAGTAGGAGAATGTGTGGTTTTCTTCTTTTTCTTTTTTAAGCAGACATGGGATGGCATCTCAGAACCCCCTACTCTTTTTTTTTTCTTTTTCTTTGAGCCTTTTCATTCATGGCAGTAGGAGAATGTGTGGTTTTCTTTTTTCTTTTTTAAGCAGACAGATGGGATGGCATCTCGGAACCCCCTACTCTTTTTTTTTTCTTCTTTGAGCCTTTTCATTCATGGCAGTAAGAGAATGTGTGGAGCCAAAAAAGAAATAAAAAGATGCGCGGCAATGCAAGATGGTCCGATGTTGTCACCCCAAAACAGACGCAAACATGTTAAACGCACCCAGTGAATGCATTACGGCAAGACAGCAAGTTGCGTAGTTTGAAATGGTTGAAGCTTTACATCTCTCCATTCCGACTGTAAAATTGGTCTAAAGTGATGTTTTTAATTGCGTTAATCTCTCGCTGGCTGGTCATTATCAGTCACTGCTGCATTATGCAAGAGCTCCATGTGTTGAGGGGGCGTGGCCCTTGGCACGATGCAGTGACATCATTGACAGAAAACGAACAGTGTTTTCTCTCAACAGCAAAGTAGCTGGCAATGGTCGGGCAAGTCTAATGAGAGCCACGACCAAAGCAAGCAAGACTAGGACTTCGTTGAGAAACTAATGATTTCCAAAAGACACTGGAGCCCTTTTGCTCGAAGCCAGTTCCGCAGTTAAAAGTTAACCGCCCTTCCCTACTAGGTACCTACAAATACCTAGCCAAGTTTGACGGGGGCTTAATGAGCGATAGCTTTGTACAGTGTACTCTCGGTAATTCAAAGACGCATAATTCAAATTTTCGGTTAGTTCAGAGCATGGGCTCGGTCGCGGCAATTGTATGTACAATGCTACGGGGATAAACACTGGATAATTCAAAGGCTAAATGTTGGGAGCTGGTTAATCCGAAGGATTTTTTGAGTGCGCCTAAAGTCCGGAAATTCCGGGAGTGAAAAAAACAAGCGCCAAGCGTGACTACGCAATGCCACGGCCTGCAACCGCGTCACTGGTGTCGCCGGGATGATGCAATCTGACGCAATGTGCCGACGGCGCCACGGCGCACTGTGGGTCGGTGGCGAGGAAGCAAAGAACAGCCTTGCGTGCGCGCGGCTGTTTGCTTGTTTGCTTTGGGCTCTGCTCTCCCGCTCTACGCTCTCACCTCGAGCGGAGAGAGGGAGATGGGTGGCGTTCAGCGGAACGGCAACGGCGTGAGCGGGCGGTGCTTTACCCCTCGAGTTTCGACAACGAAGATCCGAAAGTGTGTTGGCTCGTTCGTATGTGCTTGGGCGCAGCCCAACAATCGCTCCGTCGCGCTGTATCACGATGGCTCAGCAGGGTAAGTACCTTGCACTGGATCTCGCTACCAAAGTTAAGGTGCTGCAAGAAGTCTGGTCCGCTTTCGGACATCGAAATAATCAAACTGGTTAGGCCTGGAGTGGTGGTGCAAGGAAGTGACGATGACCCCGACGACAAGCAACTCTCACCGCCGTCAGTTCTTGCGCCGAGTGCCGCTGACGCTGTAGGTGCATTAGGCGTCGTAGAATGTTTTTTCTCGGGCGAAGAGAATGCCGAAGACGCCTTACGACACCTCCATAACTTGCAGAGCCGAGTAAGAGTGGCGCGGATGCGTCAGCGAAAACAACCTAAGATCAACCATTTCTTCTCCTAAGTGAGTACTGAATAAAATATTCAGTTTTATATGTGTTTTCTTAATTCGAAGTGTGCTTAATTCGAAGCATTTCGCTGTCCCCGTGAGCTTCGAATTACCCAAAGTCTACTGTATTTTATTATGGGGATGGTAGCTGGTGTCACCTACTAATTGTAGCGAATAAAAGTGGCTTCCGCGGAAAAAGTTCTCGAAAAGGGAGGACCCAAAAATGCGCGATACCGGGTTTTCGCGACGCAGCGCGGCATACATTTTAGCTTAAGAAATGCTTTTTGTTGCTTGTGGTACAGATATTTGGTAAGGTAAAACTAAATTAACCCTTGTTTGGAAAATTTATAAATGTTTGGCTGTCTGAATTGAAGACAAGCCTCGTAGAAATTTCCTTCCAAGTTCGAAAGAGGACGACGAAGTTCAGTCCTAGAAACGATGGGGAAGGAGTGAGCAGTGAAAGGCGGGCGGTACACCGATAGCATGGTTGGCCAGCATGTAAGAACTGTATATAATACGGTTTTCAGCGGATGTAACTACACTCGTAGCATGCCCCCTGGTGCTTGGGAAATTTCAGAAAAGGTCAATTGGGACGCTGTCTGCTTCCACGTGCTATTAATACCCGGCCGGTTGAGTCAAGGCAATCCACTTTCCAAAAGCGTTGCCATGCCAACAATTATCGCATTTATTTAGGCTTAGCAATGGCCAGAATCGAAAGACTATTTAAAAAAATTGACCGCATCTCCACGTGGTGAATGATGTTGCTTGGGGCGAAGCTCTGGTGGTGCTTGTCTGCGTAGACGCCGAGCCGCAGCATGCCGAGCCTTTTCATTCATGTCAGTAGGAGAATGTGTGGTTTTCTTTCTTTTTCTTTTTTAAGCAGACAGATGGGATGGCATCTCACAACCCCCTACTCTTTTTTTTCTTCTTTTTCTTTTTTAAGCAGACAGATGGGATGGCCTCTCAGAACCCCCTACTCTTTCTTTTCTTCTTTTTCTTTTTTCATAATTTTTTCATCTTTTTTTTCCAATTTTTTTTTTGACCTACACGAGCACGTGAGCACGTGATCTCACGAGCAGAAGCACGAGCACCCGACGCCGGCCTACGGCGGACGGACATATGGACATGGCTAGCCCCTAAAAATGCGGCGAGGTCATTGCTCATGCTTTGCAATCTAAGTGAGGTAAGGCAAAGCGAAAGCCTCCAGCAACATTCATTGCAAACGCGCCCGATATTGCAGCTACTACGGCACATTAGTTCCGAAGCTGGGGCACCACCATGTTCCCCTGCCGTCCTTACTCTGCCGGTCACATGACCTAAAATTCCCCCTCGTAGGGAAATGCGGCTAAATTTTTACTGCGGCTAAAGTTAACCGGCTTCAAGCAGACAAGCCCAGAAAGCCGACTAGCATTGGCTGCCGCTCCGAGCTTTTCAAAAGGACACTTTTAGGCCCCCTTCAGACGGGACAATTTGTCCAGCAATTTTGGGATTTTTTGCGAATCTTTCTCACCTGGATCCATGCGCTGCAACAAGAATAGGTGGTATCGGTCTGGCTCAAAACTAGTGAGCTCTCCCAATGTCCTTGTTGTGTCTGTCGTCGCTTATTATTTGCCCCCAAGTTTATTTAAAGAACCCTCTTCCCTCAGCTTCTTAATGGCACTTGTTGTTCCACCCCCCCCCCCCCCCGCCCAAACGACAAGGGACACGGGATGCAGGTGGCGGTGGCGGCTCACCTTGATGCAGTTTTTGATGCAGTTGCTGATGCAGTTGCTGGTACAGTTTGCGGTGCACTTGCTGGTGGAGCAGTTGCTGGTGCAGCTGGGGCCGGTGCTCGTGGAGCAACCCGCCTCCTGCTCCTGCCCGTCGCTCTCCTGCTTAGGCATGCGCCCCTGGTAGTAGAACTCGATCAGGCTCTTGACTGGCTTCCAGGGGAGCTGGGGACGGAATGGCACCGTTTTGAGACCACCCCGCCGCTACGCTGGTCTCCTCGATAGACCCTTTTACGAGGTGCGCGCCATCTTGTAAATGCTGTGCTCATTATGCGAGACCGCCATTGTATGGGCAGGCACTCCGAGGTGTTGGGGGACACGAAGGCTGCGTCGGCATTCGGCGAGGGCTTGGATCCTACCCCATGCTTTGTGCCCAAGGAATGGCGATCAACAAGGATGCCTGATTGGGTTTTGAAAAAGGTCTATGCCTACGAAGATATGTGCAGCCCACAAGCCACGGGACTAGCCAAATGTATTGCAGGACCGTGCTGTCACGTCGGACGCCCCAATTCTTTTGAAGACATGTGCAGCCTACATGCTACGAAACTAGAGCCACATGGATTGCAGTATCTGATAAAAGTTAAGCAAGCTTGTGCCTCAGAACATCAAAGCATAATTTTTTGGCATTTGGGAAGAAGTCGGTCTTTACGCACCTTCAATAAAGCACCTTTCCAAGTAAAAACACTGGGCAATGTGCAATGCTGGGCAATGCACTTTTAGGAGTGAAAACACTTGGCATTGTGCAATGCCAGGCCCCCCAGTGTTTTCCCACTGGGGGGCCTGGCATTGCACCTTTCCAGGGGTGGAACTCATGAAATGTACTTGGGAGCAGCCACGGGAGCAGCTGAAACAGCTGTTTTGGAGCAGGTTGGGAGCAGCTAAAACTACATTCTGGAGCAGGCTAGGAGCAGCTCAGATCAGATTTCATTGCACTTGAGCTTGTGTCGTAGACAAGCACGGGAGCGATTTCAATTGTGCTTAGCAGCACAGATAAACATGAGTGGTTCGGAACCTAGGTATAGATGGGATAACAGTGTAAAAGATGCGAAAACTTGGCCTTAGTGAGAACCAAAAAGCAAGTACCATATGTTCCTGAAGATAGTGTCCTTGATATTTTCTGAGTGGCTTTCAGCTGCTCAAAATGTAAACCAGCACTGCCTATAGCACAACCCCAACGTGCTCGACATAGTAATTAAGCGATTATTTAGGAATTTTTCGAAGACTTTTTGGACTTTTCATTGTTCATTTTGTTTCACAGAGAACTTTCCTTTCTACATGTCTTAATGAGGAAACAATCACAATCAATCTAGTGCATCTTCAAAAGACTGATAAGCATAAAATTATATATAGTTAGCTTATCTTTGCCGGTATAGTAAAGCTCCCTCCACAAAGTACAAAATCAAGCTCACGTTTTTTTTTTCTTCTTTTTCTTCTTGTTTTTTTTTTTTTTTTTAACAGTGGAAAAAGGCGTTCATGTTGTACTCTGCGACTGTTGTGCCCTCGTTTTCTTGACAGCACTTTCTTACTATGCTGGTGGAATCCATCCGTTTCCTTTTATCCACGTGAAAGCATTCCAAGTGCAGAAGTCTTTTTCTTTTCTTTTGTTTTAACTGCGCCGTAGTGATTTCGCATTTCGCTTGTTTGTTTTCATTGAACTTAAAATATCAAAGAGCACACTTTTTGTTATCAACTATGTGCGAACCACGTGACGTGCGTAAGCAACGTACGTGCAGTTTCGCGGAGGAACAGAGCAACACATTTTGAGTTTATCATATTGTACAACTTAATATCGAAGCAGCAGACTACAATTGACAGAGTTGCCGTATTCCAAGAGAGGAGCCGCAGCAAGAGCAGATCTACCGCTCGGGTGAGAGCTGCTGGCTGGCAAGGTTTCCGATCAAATCACCATTTATCTTGCAGGAGTGCGGTTCCAATTTGTAACGATGAAGCACTAAAAGGAATCTTTTGCTAATGTGTTTTTAACTGGTTCAAGTCCGCAACCCGGGCCGCAGAGCCTCAGGCAATCTGACGCTTAACGACTCGACCTCACGTCGGCCGACTTGCTGAACCGCTTATGGTTGCAAGAATAAGAATCCAGTCGCAGGTGACGCAGCGCTTGAAATCAAACTCCTGAGTTTTTCGTGCGCTTCCGACTCTGGATACACAGGGAAAATAAACGGAACAAAAATTAAAAGTCCGATCAAGCTAAACGCGCTCATTGTTGCCAATCGAGACGATAAAAACCGAAACCAAGACAAAATATAATTTTTTTTGCGCACGTTGTGCGATTTGGAGCACAATGGCGCGGGCTGTGGCGCAGTTTCCGCAAAATGGCGCAGACAAATGCGTCTGGCGCAAAATGGCGCAAATGGCGCAGTCGTTCCACCCCTGCTTTCCCAGTGTTGCACATTGGGGCAATGTGCGATGCTGGGCAAGGTACTTTTGGGACTGAAAACAGAGGGCAATGTGCAATGGCGAGTAGTGTGTGACACTGTGCAACACACCTTTAGAAGTAAAAGGACCGGACAATGTGCAATGCTGGGCAATGCACCTTTGGAAGTGAAAACAATGGGCAATGTACAATGCTGGATGGACAATGGACCTTCGGTAGTGAAGACACTAGGCAAAAAGGGATGATGAACTGGAATCTGGATTACACAAAACACGGCTGCAAAAGCGTGGAACGGGATGCTACAAACACCAAAACATCACTCATACAGCGATATCTCGAACAGATGACCATATTTTTCTAAAAAAAAAAGGAGGAGCATTTGAGATATTTTGACGTCTTGTTTCTACGAAAAGAAAAAGGAACGGCCTCGCGTCTTTTCCGCCTCGCCACCTTGAGGGGGCGAAGCGGAGAGGAGGAAACGAGATATCTTGACGTCACGCGCCTCGTCGGCCTCGTTCAATCTTGTCATCTTTTTCCTAAAATACAGCCGTCTATTCGAGATATCAGCTTACGAGTAGTGTTGTAGGGATCGTAGCGTCCCGCCTACAGCTCCTGCATTCTTTTCTGAAATTCTAATTTCGGTTCACCATCCCTTTAAAGGGCAACTCCGCTTCATTTTTGATATTTAGAAAACTATGCAGCCCTCTTCAGTATCATATAGGAAGACCCCATGTTAAATATTACAATCTAATTCCGTCTATATATTTAATAAACTGGCCAGCAAACTTTCAAATGAGCCAAGTCGCCGAAATCTGCCAACTCTAGCGTGCGACGCGAAGCGCAATCGTCAGCGCAGTCAATGCGACGGAGTTGGAGCGGCCAACGTTGAGCCACTACGTCAGAGGCATGGCTACGTCATTCTCGCGTTTTGTTTGTTTTTACTTCTCAGAGCGAAATTGAACGATGACGTCATAAGTTTCTCCTCCCGGTGTTGGCTCAACGGCGTCCACGTGATCACCGTAACGCGGATGCGCTAGTTTGCGCTGCCCTGCGCGCTTATCGGTCTGTTTCTCCGCTCCCCCTCTCCTCTTTCGGCTTCTTCCCTAACCCCCTCTCCCCCGGGCCATCACCGTCCACGCCATGCGAAGCGACCTGCCCGCGTCGCCTGTCCTGTACCTCGCCCCCACAAACGTCACAAGACCACGTGGTTCGACGTGACGTGGCCATGCCTCTGACGACACGAGACCAATGTTGCCTGACGCAACTGAAGTTTGGTTTCAATACCAGCTGATGTTTAAATTAAGATTACACAAATAGTATTCCACATTTCACGAATCCAAAGACCTACAGCTGTTTAGTAATGCTTCGTGAAACAGAATCCCATGTAAGCCTAAATTTTCAAAATTGAACAGAGTTGCCCTTTAAAGCGCCTTAGGAGTGAAAACACTGGGCAATGCGCAATGCCGTGCAATGTGCAATGTAAAATGCTAAGTGGGCAACATGAAATCCTAGGCCAGTGGTTCTCAAATGGGGGTCCACGATGGCATCTTAAGGGTCTGCGAAGCCCTGTCCGATCAGTGAAGCCCGGCAATATAAGTTGTCTTTTTTTCACATTGAGAAGAAATGTTTGAATTTTCGGATGAGTGTATCAATGAGATAAGTCTACTTCACTCTAGCAATTAGCATTTATTAAATCATTATCACGATTAACCTATACCTTTCTATTCCCCTCACCCCGAACGGGGTCCTCCAACATCTCCGTTTATACACAAGGGGTCCGCGAAACATCAATGTTTGAGAACCACTGTGCTAGGCAATGCACTTTTGAGAGGGAAAACACGGCACAATGTGCAGAGTCCCCTTCCTGCCCGCAACCACTCACAAAGTCCTTCTTGATGGCGCCGAAGTTCTTGCCGCACTCGTCGAGCGCCCGGGCAAACAAGCTGGCCTCGGTGGGGGTCCAGTGGCAGGGCAGGGTGGGCCCCACCTGGCAGCCCGCGTCATGGTGGCAGCCGTGGTGGGACTGTCACAAAGTCCGACAGGCCCCGCAGCGCCGTCTGCAGGCAGCAGCCTTCGGGGCCCCCTTCTCCCCACGCCTGCCACTTGTCCATGGCACGCGCAAACAGGCTGACGGCCCTGCAAGCCGGCCGACACACCACCTCGCTTCAGTTGGTGATACGCTTCACTAGCCAGCGAAGATGATGACAAAGCTTGGCGCACGCACCGAGCATCCGCCGAAGGGGAGGGCCACTCTACATTCTACCGACGTCATGAGCAGTGGCGGACTTCCTGTTTATACTCGTAAATAAACGTGCGCCTTTAAAGGGATGCTGACAGGGTATTAATGCTCGCCGAGGTTTTTATTAGAACGTGACCTAAAAGAGCCCGACTACACGAAACACAATTTGCGGCTTGGAAGTCTTCTTCTTTCTTCCCGCCCGAAAACAGCCAGTCGAGAATTGGCCAGCTTCAGTCGCGCTAACTCTTGTTTCCATGGTCACGTGGCATTCAAACTATGTGTACCAGATATATTCGGAGTCGTGGGTTATCTAAGACACACATTCAGTATTAAAAATAAAAAAGAATATGAACCACATTTTTTGTGGCCTCCAAAAAACAGCAAACTAGTTAATTGAAAAAAAAAAAAAAAGTTGCACAGATTGCAGGAAGTACATGTACACATAATTCTCAATATGGCGACGCACCACGCCCGTTGGACCTTGGCAACGGCCAATCGATCATCAAGCTCAGAACATTGAAATATAAGAGCAAAATAATTGCGCAACAAACGATTCATGCAAGTTCGCCATCGTCTGCTTCAGACGCCAGAGAAGCGGAAGCATCGCGATGTGGAGAGGGGGAGAGAGGGAGGAGGAGGTCTTGCCTTGCTCTAAGGAAGTTGTACTGACGTAGTAGCAACCAACGTGGGTAGCAACGAGGTGAGGCTCAAGGGAGGAATAGTTTTTTCAGCTCGTGCACATGGTGCCACTAAAACTGAATATAGCGCAACTCTGTCGGTGATATGAGGCTTTCCATATTTTTGCTCGTGTTGAATCAACAATATTCATAAAATATAGCACTACACTGAGCACATAATGGCACACCTTAGTTCCCATGGCCGCCACATCGCGGCTGCAAATCGTGAGATATTCCCGTTCTTTTCTTTGCTAGTACACAACGGAATTGCGATTTTTCAAAAGAATATGGCTAATTTCTCCACCCCTTTTGGCAGGATATGCAAAAATTAAAAACTGCAAATTCTCTCTAAGCTAAAATCGTTGCATCGCCCCTTTAAAGGGGTACTCCGGCGATTTTGTGAGCCACCCCAACTAAAGGCCGAACCGCACGTAAGCGATTTAGCGAGCGACGAGACGAGCGACAGCGACGGAGATTTCTCACAGTCACCTGTCGCGTCGCTCGGCTGTTGTATTTATAGAAAACATTGATCATAGTCTTATTGCTTTCATGCGGTTTGCCTCGTAGCGCGACTGACAGAGTGACAGTGAAGCAAGTCGCCGTCGCTCGTCTCGTCGCTCGCATGTGGTTTATACTTAACTGTATTATCAGAATCACTGGTCTTTACCCTTTCTAGTATACTATTTAGTATCGCGAAATTCAGAATAGTTTTTGCAAAATCGGCAAGTAAAAATAATGCCAAAACCAACCTTCAAATAAAATGGACTAAAATGGACAATGCACATGCTGCGCAAGTACTGGAGCCAGATTCCAAAGCCTTAATTTGACACCATGAAACTGCTAGAAATCAGTTGCTAACAAAGTCCTCAGTCCAAAGAGTGAACCCCTGCCTTGCGCTGACGTCACTCAATTATTGTTGCCAGAAGAGACTTTCACTTTGAAAAACAGGGCGAGTACCCAAATTGTAAATTCAATAACTTTACGAAAAAAATTTATTCTGGCCCAATATTTGGTATACTATTTCAGCTACATTTGTTGGTGTGTTTAGCAAATTTTCAGCAAAATTGGGAACAACAAAGAAAACGCCGGAACCTCCTTCAAGTAAAGAATGTAATAGTGGACCTCCACAAACAGGGGCTGCAAACTCTTTCGAGTGCTTCTGGCCGAACGAGTTTTCGGCAGAAGAGAAGCTCGGAAGGCCTGACGGCAGCATCGAGTCAAGGGACCACACGCGACATGTGGCTAGAGTCACTTATGCTATGGTCTGGGCTTTCTGGGCCGATCTAGACCTGATGAGTGATGCAGCAAGGCTCGTAGTAGTAACACTACATCCTGTCACAAATGCCCATCCAACACCAAAGGGTTCAGTGCAAAGATAACACATTGTGAGGGAAGTATTCGCAATCCCAAAGGAAACACCGCCACCCAGTTAAACAAAAACAAAACAAATGTGAAATGGCGAGAAACGGGAATCTACCGCCTATCCGAGTGCGCAGCAGAAGTGCTGCGGTCTGGCAGCCGAATTGCGAAGGAGAAAAAGGAAAGCCAATGCAGAAAGTGGGAGTTACGAATGACAGTTTTCCCTCGCTTTCGATGAAACAAATAAAAACACTTGTTTGCATAAGTGGCAGAGACAAACATGGCGTTGCACTAAAGGAAACATCTTGAGGTCAAGCTGCACAATGAAGCAGGCCTCTTTGAGACCCAGCCCTGCTCCATTTGACCGAGCCTTAGGAGTGGAAGGACCTTACTTGGCCATGGAGAGGTACTCGTCGATGCTCTGGTCTGACAAGCTCTCTGGCCGCCAACGTAGCGTCTCGAGGTCTTCCAAGCGGCGTCCATCGCTTTCTCCTGCACACCACACAAATCACCGTGACACAGCGCGACGCCAAAAAACCCCGACGCCGTGCAATTTAGGCCGATATTCCTGCATCAGTATAACAGATTTGATCACAAAATAGGTGGGACGGTTCCAAAGATGCATTTATCATATTCAGGATTATTGAAGAAACGATAAACATCTGGGTCAAGATAACGCCAGTAGGTGTCGAACAGAGTTCGTAGACAGTGTCCAAATCATCTGCTTACATTGAGCAGTCACTCATAGCTGGATGGATGGATGCTAATGGCTTTTTTTATAATGGGCAGTAGCTTGTGCCCCCTAGCCCAGAAACCAAAAGTAGGATTCCTCCCCTCACTTTCTAAGGCAATTTGCTTCCCCTCTGCATTTTCTTTTTTTTTAAACTATCCCCAGGTGGAGTGGAACATCGCCAGGATGACATTTGAGGGACCGGGCAAAAATACCCCTAAAAACATCATCCCCAACCTTCTCCCCACGCCGAGGGAGCAGCAGTACTATTATACCTCCGAGTATTGTTAAATGAATTGCTAAATAAAATGTAAAGGGCATTTAAAACATTTCAAAACTAAAAATAACAAGTAGAGGCAAGGCTAACTAGACACGATGCCACCACAACACATTGTGTCCCACTGGAACAACCGCGAGACAACACAGAAAGGGACCGACAAGAGAGAAAGAAGTGTCGTGAGGGGAGACTTTTGCTTCAGAAACTACTCCCGAGGACCGAACGCAATAAACGCCCTGGTAAGCCACGTGCCACCGCATGTGGACAAAGACTTAATTCTACGCAGGAATAACGGCCCAAAATGCACATCAGGGAAGGCATCGGCGGGTTGCGTCTGCATGCTTACCGGGTCGCAGCAGCGCGGGCACAGTGGCCTGATACTGGCGACCTACTCGGATGCGGTTCCGATTGTTGTTGCGAGACTCATTTTCCCAGTAGGAGTCGAAGTCCGCATCTGCAAGCGGCAACAGTGGGCGCATGAGACGCCGAAGGTGAGCAGGGCTCGGCAAGGGCCGCCCGGGGAGCCGTGTCATTACCCAAGGGAACTTCGCACGGCGGTCGTCTGGCCAGAAGTCGATTCGAGTTTGGCATAGCAAATCCTTTGTGCGTGTGACACTGAAAAGAACCCGCTACATGCTTTTGGCCTGCTCTCCTGTTGCACACAAGATGGTCATGCACGCACAGTCCTCGGTGGTTACTGTTACGGTCGTGAGACCGTGGCTACGTAGTTCTGGTGCTCGAGTCTTTTGATCGGTGCTGCTGGTTCAGCCACGGATGGACAACGTGGTCGTGCGACACAATATCAGGTTCTTAAATTTGCCACAGGTTTCAAGACTGGAACAGGCACCACGGAATAGATAAAAAACTTGAGTTTGCATTTCTGGCCAGAACTTGGCAGAATTGGCCTCAGCTGTAGAAACAGAATTCGGCCTTGTTGCTAAGTGCAATGTATTCAGAGAGCAGCACATTTACTAGTCCAGCACTTTACTTACACCCTCAGAAACACTCACAAACGGTAAGTCTAACTCTGTAAACACAGATCTAACTCTGTAAACACAAACGGTAATCTAACTCTGTAAACACAGATGGAAAGCTCTTTGTAGACACCTGCTTATTATGCTCAAGGCAGTGCCTAGCATTCTGAGGGGGGTTACTAGGCTTATTACGCAGAAAAACTATAACCAAGACGTAATAAGAACAAATACCACCCCGATGCTTCAATCATGAACCAGCATCAATCTCTCAGAACGTTTCTGTCCTAACCAGACAGATCTATGTCTGATGGAGTTAACTACCGCAGCTATTTGGAGTACACTTTCCGCAAGTGTGGCACTCAAGTTCAACCATTGCATCTCTGTAGCGGTCCCTTCACTGGTACTCTTTCCAGTCATATTTTAGAGAGAGCTATTTCAGCTTTCAGCTTGCTCGAGCTAGTGCTAGCTTGCGGTCCCTCCTTCCTACTTGCTGAAAGGATAACCTCGTGCACTGCGTAAGTAAGTGAACTGTATATGAGTGGGAAGATGGTTTTGGGAGCCCTGTAACACGCTGTAATGTGTGCAATGTGTAATACAAACAGTATATGTATTGGTGAATCGATAGTGAGCTAACAGTTCCTGTTCTACTTCAAAATACTTCCTCCATTCCATCCGAGTCACTAGCACCAACGATACTGCACGGCTGGCACCGAATGCAATGCACATAACCTGCCCCTCTTGGAGCTCACGGACATCTAACTTACGACAGAACCACACAAACTGATCCGTGAAGTCGCACTTATGCTGGATACCTTCCACGCAGATCGCAAGGCAGGCAGTTCACGAGGAGTGCGTGCAGAGCCCGATGCAAAGGCGGCGCTGTTTCGGTGGCGTCGTGCGGCCGACACCCGTCTTCGCCAACTTTGCGTACAAAGTTGTCGGAGTGAGCAAAACCATCTCGCGGGCACCAGCAGCACAGCGACGCCCCTGCTAGATTGCAGCCCGTCGCTGGCACTGCCAGCTAACGATGTTGGCAGCACGGGACGTATGCGCACAGGGGGGAAACTAGTGCAAGCTTTTGGGGCAGGACCTCGTTTTTCTGCAACCTAGCGTGTCGATTTGGGTGAGTCGCCTCTTCGACACGCTTAGGTCGCGCCGTGACCTCGCTTCTCGAGCATGTCGCAGCGTATCGCTGTCGAGGAAATAACATATCTCTCCCCCACCTTCACCTCCGTGGTGGGGGGGTAGGTGCCGAATCCGTGTTGTGCGGTTTCCTGCACCGCCGTCCGGATGAACGAAGCATGCATTCGGAAGATTCTGGCTCGGGATTATCCCCGGTAGCGGTATCCCGCACGTGGGTGCGGATTAGCGGCCGCAGGCAGGCAGTGCGCGTTAATTACTGGGGCAGATTAATTGTGTTAAGCCCAACGACTCATCGCAACACCTTTGGGACCGAGAGCGACTTGGGGAGAGCTTACCTGATGCGTCCATCAATACGCAAGGGCTAGACTTGGCCTCGCTTTGTTTTCATGGTGTTTCATGTTAGCCCAGGCAACGCAACGGGGCGGCGATTGTTTTTCCGGTGTTTACAAACGGGCCGAAATAAACTTGGGGGGAAGTCCCAGGCAAAGCACGGTAACGTAGCGAACGGGTGAGGCTGCGGCGAGTTTCTTCGGACGGCCGCCGCACGACGCCTGCGTCGTCGCGGGATCGTTTGCCAGAAAGAAAAAAGTGTAAAAATAATAGTATAAAAATAACTGATCGAAGCAACAAAAATGTCAACTGAAAACTTCGTGTTCACACCATGGACGCGTAAACTTATTTATATAGGCCAGAAAATCCAGAAATATGCACTCTGGTTATGTTTTTTTGTTTTTTTTTCAACATTTATTTTGCACATTTTAGTGACTGGAGGAGTGTGAAAACCAGTAACGTCGTGTCAAAACGGGACGAAAGAATCTCATCGAGAATGAAACCGCTTGAAAATAATTGTGCAGAAGAGCGACAGACGATTTTGATCGAATACACTAAGTTCATTCTCCTTTGGCGTCTTTGGAAACCTTGAGGGAATCGAAACAGTAAACGCAACGAGGAGTAAACGTTATGACGAGTGGATCGTCATCTTGAAAATTCTAACTATGGTACATGGGGGTCCAGCAACGATCACTGTGGCAACGATGTTGGGGCATAGAGTTATTACAATAAACGCTAGAGGCTCAGCGGGCGCTAGTGTCTACGGGACTTCCGGTTGCAAATTGAAGCAGACAGCATGCAGTCTACATTTCCAGCCTCCCTGTGTATTCCTATGGGAAAACGTTCGTGAATTTTGTCTCTTCGCCGGAAAAGAACATGAATAACTTTTGTCATTTCGGTTGTACCGGATAGTATGTACCTTTATTTGTATTGTGAAAGTGTAATTGCTTTAGTTACAGCATTTTTCTTTACCACTGAACGATGTTAAACTTCGCTCTATTTCAGGCCCAAACCTCTGTTCCTGGCAGGTATGTAGAAACGAGCGACGATTCTAAGCAAAATAACGATCGAAAGGAATGTCAAGTGTGTTCAAGGTTTGCCAGCATTCCGTTGGTGCTTACTAATATCCCCGTCCTGTCACTACATGAAAATGACATTGTCGTGCATCTTTACGAGTGGTAAAAAAAAAAAAAAAAAGTTCGAAACGTAAAGAATAAAGTACGTGGGCTACTAAAGGTGTGTTTTCTTATTATTTCCTATGTCGGGCAGTTTTTATCGGGCACCTGTTCTTGGAGCGTGCGGGTGATGACTTAAACCCAGAACAAGCATCTTCGCACATATTCACGAGCAGAAAGAATAAAGCGGTACTTATTTATTGCAAATCAGACTATATTACGTGACTTTCAATTTATTTTGATCCTCTGCAAACACAAGGAGTTACTTATCCAGTGTTACTGCGTAGTTCTCGCCGTCTCTCTTGGTTTTCCACATGTCCTTCGTTCGTTTGGCAGGTATACCCCCCATGCTGGAAAGCGCCGACGCCGTGTTCGCGCTAACAGTGTCCGACAGTGCACATAAATACACGTACGATGTGGTTTTAGCACCGTTTTTCATGCCACGAATTTCAAATAAAAATGCTGTAACTGGCCAATTATTTCGTCTGCGTGACTGAGAAATGTTCCAATGTGCCTCGTACGTACAAGTTATTCGTGATATTTGCTCTTATAATCGAGCGCAGAGAGAAAATGCACTCGCTTTTTCCCATAGAAATGCACTACCGGAAGTCAATTTCTGACTGCTTGCTGTCTGCTTCAAAATGCAACAGCACACTAGCGCCAGCTGAGCCTCTAGCGTTTATTGTAATAACTCTATGTGTTGGGGTCCACCGGGTCCACACGGTCCACATCACTGATCTCCCTGATCTCTATAACAATTGCTGGATCGCGCTTCCCCGCTTGGTCGCTGCAGTGCGAGTGAAGCCACCGGACGGCCATCTTGCTCATAGACGATTTGAGGTTTGCTGAGGACACGTTTCCTACGCGTTCGTCGAAGAAGTTTTTTAGGACCATGTGCAACCGTTGAGACTTGGTGTTGAGAACACGTAGAAAATTTTACGAAAGCGCAGTGCCGCAGGAAAAATACAAAACTCGTCAAAATCAAATTTCGCCTGTCTCGCGGCGTGAGATTCTTTGGCACGCCGAAGTGCCGCGTCTCTGTGCCTTCGCACGCTTGGATACCAATCAAGCTTCGACGCCATGTGGATGTGTTTTGCGAGTGCAATGTGCGTGAAGCCGTATATAAAGGCACAACTCGTCGAAAGTAACTCCAACGGATCAGGACCGGGACACCATTCACAACAGCCAAACACGCGAGGCTCGCGGGCTCGTCAACCTCGAAGGCTCCAGATGCAAGGCCTGCACCGGGAACAACACAGCCACACTACGCCACCTCCTCTGGAACTGTGCAGGTCTGGAACTGAGGAAGAAAGCGATCCAGTCTCTTCAGGAAGAGGAAAGACCGGCGACGCTGGAGGAGTGGTCCCGATCTCAGGGAGCACCGCAGCAGTCCTCGATTCCCCGATAAGCTACATCAGGGAGGCGGGGACCCATCATCACATTTAATATTTGTTTTCTAAAATCCCCCCCCCCTTTTTCTGTCTTAGACCACCCCAGCAAGACAGGCGAACCGCTAATCTCATCAATAAACGTAATTCAACAACAACAACATCCACCACAATCTTTTGGAGTCGTCAGTCTCCATCCATGAGCTACTGAAGGCAGAGGCTATCAAGAGCGTAATACTTTTTCTGTGTATTTTAAGAAGAATATCAACATAGTTTCACGTAGCATAAAAAAAGAAACAATTTACGTGAGACAATATTTCAACATTGTAGCTTGTTTTACATTATCTTAGAAAGAGGGAATATCAGCCATTAGACTGACGCGAGCTCCCCTTCACCGCTACAATTGCAGGTTCAAAAACCCAAACTCCCTCACTTATGTTCCATTCCCATTGCATTCCGGGGTCGCGAAAATTCGGAATGATTCCGGAATCATTCCAACTCCGGAGTGGCAACTCCGCAACACTGGTAGCCAAGTCTGACGCTGCACCGGAACCGCTGATAGCGCCTCTCATTTGGTGCGCATAAGCTCACGCTACGTATATCCTGGCATAGCCGAGCTAAGCCACCGCAATTTTTTTTTTTTTTCAACGCAGCCAGGCGTATTTTGCAGTTTGAATAGTCTACTGGGTGCCCTCCACTGCAGTTTGTGCACTTTATTGGTGCCTCGCCCTTTCAGTCCTTGGCTGAATCTGGTTCACCACATTTTTTGCATTTTGTGATTCCTTGTCAAATATTTCGCGATTTGGTCGAGTGCCTCAATTAAAGCACCTGGGTGGTGCCTCGATGTACTCAGCGAACTCGTGCCGGGTGAACCCGAGGTTGACTTTCGACGGACGTTTCGTGTTTGGACGAAACGTGAGAATCACTCGGTCTGACGCTTTTGTGCGGCGTCACCAGGCTTTCCATGATGGTGGTAGAGGCGGCGGGCCGCGAGGACACCTTCCGGCTGCATTGTCCGTATGCCACGGGGGTACTCCCTTAATTTTTTTGAAGTTCTGGAGGTATGCACTCGGTATGGTGTCTTGAATTGGAATATTCCCAAGGGTACGAACTTGCAAGAGTTTGTTCATCGAAGCGACTTCTGCAACTTCAAGCAGGAGACCACACCTGGCTGTAAAGCGATGGCGTATAATGGGGCCCAACGGCTTTTTTTTTTTTTTTTCTGTTGGAGGCGCTGTGTCTTGCCGATGGGGGTCAAGAGCACTGGGGCTCCCGTTGTTCGATGTCGACGGTGTTCCACAAGAATGAAGCCTTCTACGACTCCCTCTGTGAACCCCTCCTTCATTGCGTCATTTTCTGCTGCCAATACCTCGGCAGGCGTCGAGGACATTTCAGCGGAATCGGCGCCCGTGTTGTTGGGTCGTTTTCCCAGACCGGAGCGGCCAGACTGGGTATCTTGGGTGTCATGATGTGGTCCTTGTTGGTAGGTCTTTGCTTTGTTTTTGCTACCATGAGTCCTCAGAAAAAATGGGTAGTCTTTTTAGTGTTTTGGTGGTGCGTGTTCCTTATAGATCTATAACACGGACGTCACTGTTCTTTGTGCATTGCCATTTTCCGTCGCTTCCTGTAATGGCAAACAGCGCTCATAAATAAACGCGCTTCTCGCAGACAGTTCCAACAAAAGAATATTAGCGCATCTTAGTATGTGTAAAACATGCATGCTTGTAGAATATGTTCCATTTTGTGTGGTGCTAACACACTGCCTGTACAGATCTGAGAGCTCGCATAACTCTATGATAATCTGCTTCTTTTTTGTTTTGTTTTTTACAATTTGTTTTGGTTGTTGTTTAAAAGGTTCGCAGTAATGTAAATGCATAAAACAAATAAAACCTTAGGGATGAAGTGGGGGACAGAGAATGGGCTACTCATTTTGAACTTATTGAGTGAGCCTCGAATCTATGTATATTAGGTGCGCGAGAATCGAATCGAATAGCACTGCCTCAACCATAATCTTCAAGGTGAAAGGGGAAGCCACGACAACCGGTATTCGTTTCATACCGGTACATTTGCACATCTCTTATGTATTTTTTTACGCTGATGCACCGATTTATTTTCTAAATTTAGCGGGAGAGCGTATCACCCCTTAACTTAGTGGTAAAGCTTGAATTGGCGCATAATTAGGCACCAGTTCAATTTCCCTGCGGAATTTAGCGGGAAAGTTTCTTACACTTCCCTTCTGTTAAGAACTTCAGTTACACGCTTTCGTTACACCTTTTTTTTACATTTTTTTTAAATGAAACGTTAGCCCTATACACCAACACGCGGCTATAACACAACGCCGGAACACGTGGAGGCACTTCACCTGAATATGGTGTCTGCGCACATCAGTAGCGTAGGCAAGGGGAGAGGGGGGGGGGGGACGAAATAATCACTTTTTTTAGAAAAGGAAGACAAACATTGAATGACTACCGAATTGTTCCTTCCAAACAGGGTGTTATAGGACGGCCCTGTCCGTACCCTTGAATTGCACAGTACACCGGCAACTGTAGAAGAACTTGTAGTGGGGCTAGTTGGTGAACGTTATAAAGGATGGTGTAAAGCGCAAAAAAAAATAAAAAATAATAAACACGGACACAAGAAAGCTGCCAGGTGCCACTCACAACTATATTTGAAAAGTGCAGAAAATAAAGAAATACATATTTCGTCACCTTCACCACGTCCTCGCATGCGCTTGGCCGGGGGAGACAAGCTTTATCATCCTTTCACAAAAACGTATAAAAAAAACATTTTATCTCAGCATTATACGGTGCCATAGATGTTTCCTCTATACAAACTAAGGGGGGGGGGGGAGGTTTATGGGCAAAGCATTGCCTAGAACTATTTTGTTGACTTAATATTTGCTATGTCGCCAAAAACTAAATATTTGTTCCTAAAAAGAAAGCTGGTGTGTGTTATCTCGGAACTTGGCGGGAGATGCGTCAGCGAACCGTCAGTGGCGTTATCTGACAAAGAGTTCGGGTACCTGCGATCGACTATGACGGGCATTACGTAGCCACTGATTGGGCCTATCGTGACATAATATGCTGCTTCGTTGGCGCGTTTCTGTGTGTCTATATATTTGTATCTGATTAAGATGCTTCTTGTTTTCTTCCTTCCCCTTTTGTGTAATAAACAACAGTTGTTAATTTAGCGTCGTCCTGTCGTGTTTGTTTCTTTTCTCTTGTCCAAGTTTCTTTGCCGCTGTTTGTTTCCAAGATGTTTACCTCAAACCAGCTAGCCCAACACGCCACATTGTTGCTGGTCTATGCCGTTTCTTCCATACAAAAGTTGCCCTTGAGAGGCTTGGGGAGGAGGGGGGGGGGGGGGGGAAGGGCAGTCGCTTTTTTATTTTCAAAATCGCCGTGGCAGGATGGCGAAAAGCACTTCTTGCAGCTGCCGTCATGCACGTAGGCAAAATTTGGTGTCAAATAGCAACATTAATTCTGAGCACATATGGCTGAACTGTCTTTGCTCTAGGGCAGGGGCCTCCAAAACCCGACCCGCGGGCCGGATCCGGCCCTCGGAGGCTTTCGGACTGGCCCGCGGATGGCCGTGGTCTTTCGAGTGAAGCCCGGAGTGCAGCCCGTTGCTACCAACGCAAAAAAATAAGCGCTCGTAAAAAAATTGGTGCCGCTACACGCACCAAAAATGCAAACGAAGGTATAAGAAATAATGAAAGAGAACTGCAGTGTTGCGAGAATATTCGAATTTTCGAACGGTAGTTTCGAATAATACGTTGTTCGATATTCGCTTCGGGATGAGCTCTGATATTCGTATTTATCGAAGTGTTGACTGCGGCACGGCGGGATAGCCTCGTTAAGCGGGCTTCTTGCTTAGCACCAGTGCACTGCGGAGAAACAACACCCGCGGAGCACGCTCTTGCGGGTGTTGCTTCTCCGCAGTGCACGGGTGCTCGGAAAGAAGCGCGCTACAAGGGGCTAACCCGCCGCGATCAACACTACGAAAAAATGCAAATATTGCAGTCACGTCCTTAAGAAAACCCACTTTCAAAACGGGACGGTGCACGCGCGCGCGTGGTGTGTGTTAAGAGGAGCGGAAACTTTGTGAATGTTAATATCTACACTGCAGTATTTTTATTTTTTTTTTAATAAACTGCGGCTATTATGCAAGAGTAAATATTAGGCAGGGATGTCCTGACAACTTACGTTCATCATTCATGATTGTCTTTTACAGCGGAGCTGTTAAGGGCTAGTTTCCCCAGTTTCGTGTCCGTGGACAAATAAACCTCGACACAACCCTCTGGACAGCTACCGCCATTAATGAGCAACGGTGGCAACCGGACAACCGGCTTGCCGGTTGTCTGGTTGCCGCCGTCGCTCGTAGATGGCGGCACATAGTACAGCTCCGCTGATCTTCCTTCTTCACCAGAGTGGAAAGACTGAACTTTTTTTTTTTATTAACGCGCATTAGTGCTTAAATGACAGGGAAAAGCTGATGGCGTCCGTCTTTGGGCAAAACAGAAAGGTGAAGGGGTCAGTGTTAGCGTTTCCCAAAAAGGGGTGTTGGTGGCGTTTCTCAATGGCCATTCTAGCGCATTCCCTGAGGATCCAGCAATAAATCTTCCTTAAATTGTATTTCTTTTAAATTATCGATTGAATAAATAACATTTGCTTACAGCAAGATGATTTATAAATCACACTGATTAGGTAAAGCTGGATCTCTCTATAGGTTTAACTTTATGCCAAATGCATCGTTTGCTGGCCATTCCGATGTAGGCAGTGGACTTTCTGAGGTCATAATCTATTAATATAGCTAAATTAAAATTAGCTTAGATATTGGCAAGTGGAAGCTTGGGAACAACCTTTACGGGTTCAGATGGGTTTTCGTTTAGGCATGGCGCATTAGTGAAAAGCTTGGGAAAACTATTCGATATTCGATTCGAAAATATTCGTCCAAGAACCACTATTCGCTTCGAATCCGTTTCGAGCTCAAAATCCACTATTCGAACACGCCTAGAAAACTGCATTAAAACGCCGGTTCTTTCGGCATAAGATTTATATTACAATTGTCATCACCAGTATTACTATTCGTAGTTACCTGCTTCCTGTCTGCTTAACTATGAAAAACTTATTTTGCGCGCCCGTGTGTATCGAGCATAGTGATCTGATCTGGACTATGCCATCTTCATCAGTCTCCTGGCCTGGGTGAATATTCTAAAGTTTCTACGTGCTTTGATTTAGATCTGGTGAGTTCTCGGAGTCACGATTATTTTGTAATGTCATAAATAGCAAAATACTGTACTACAAAGGGGTGCTTGATTCTTATCGTTGCTGTGTGCGCGTCAACAATTGATCGATTAACCTACCGATTAATCGATTAATGCTTTCATCGCGAATAACTTTATTTACCCGGGTAATCGGTAAAATTTTGACGAACCAAAAGAAAGTAAAAATTACAGGCTTTCACCACGCACACGTGGACGAGCACACCTGTATGAAGGGAAAACTTTAGGTCAAATTTTAGCCTAAACAGTATGGGCAAGATTTGTAACTCCTGATAAGGGGGGTGCAGAAGGTCACACGCGTCCCGGTCACTTGAACGCCGTTCGAGTGTCTGTTTAGCGTAGCAGAGACTTTTGGGAACAATCAAAAAAGGTCGCTCCTGGTGGAGAATATGAACGGACCTCTTTTCCTCAAGCAGCTGAAGTAATAATTTGTGAGTGTGAGCGTCTCTGAACTGTTGGTAACTAAACATCGAGATTGATTCATAATCGAAATTGTATATTGCACCGTTTATCACACATAAAAAAAAAATCTTTTTACATAATGTGCATGAAATTGAACGAGACAGCTGGATCGATCAATTAATCGATTAAACGATGACGATTCATCGGGTTACAACGTTTAATCGACGCCCAGTCCTAGTTAGCACCATTCGGGCGAAAACGCGCCGTCAAATTTACGCGGGTCTCCCCGAGGGTCATCCGGCGTCTGAATGCTAGGGGCCATCTTTGCCGCCTGCTCCATGAGGAGACTGTCCAACCAGGCGGTCAGCTCGGGCTTCTGCGCAGACAGGTCGTGGCGCTCGTTGGGGTCATCTGCAGGCACATTTCGAAAAAAAAAAAAACACAAAAAAACGAGGAGCACGCTTTAGGAATGCGGGTGCAGGAGGATTCGGAAGCCAACCGGTGACGTATTCCGGGAGGCCAAGGGAGGTCACGGCAGCAGCCGCTTTTGTTGTATTCTGCCCATCGAAGTCCCTCAAAAATCCAACAAAAGGGGCTTTTTTTCCTTCTTCCGCCCTTGGCGTCCACCACTGCACACATTTCCCTTTCTCGCTGCGGCCAGCGCAACGAATAATTCCCTTTCGATCTCAAACGGCTGTTGTTCGTGACATTACACACAATAGACAGTTTTGGTGGACCGTATATGCTAAAGCTTTGCGTACGCAAAGAAATTGCGGGTCGGGAGTGCGCACGCCCAGACGCAATAGCAGAGCTAGCGTATTGCGTACGCACGCAACGCTGGGGAGTTTGCGTTGAGGGCTACAGGGCTTTGCGGGAAGCTCTCGAGAGATCTCGGGTCCCGCGAGAGCACCAGTTTCAAGATGGTAGTTACCTCTAGGCGCAGCAAGGGCGGCGACATGGTGTTCGTGAAGTTCAATGTTACGTGAAATTGCGTGGTGTTCAGCTCGGCAATTATTTCCGGGACCAATAGCTGTTGAGGGAGATCGCCGCGCAGCTGAAGGAGTGCATAGTGAGAATGTTCACCGCTCGCAATGTGCGTGAACGCCGCGATCTGCTCAACGCTAAACCTCTTCGCGCAGTTCATCGCCGGCGGACAAACAACTCTTAAAAATATATATAAAAAATCGCCGAAGTTGTCGCTGTGCACTGAACATCAGTAGGTCAGATTTCTTCCCGCGATAGTATTTATAAAAGGTGCCGTTTGCACGGGACGATTGACGGAGGCTCCATGATCGAATTGAGCTACGCACTGGTGCTCGTATCCTCCGTACTTCGCAGAAACCCACTTGGCCAGGAAGCTGCGGAATTGATTTTATTTGAAATACAATTCTCGGAAACGGTTTGATTCCTAATATTTCTTTGGATGAGCATGGTGGCGCTATAAGCACGCGGAATTCTACGGCTGATTTAGCCAAGAACATGCGAGGTGTTTACTCGGAAACGTAACGCGCAACTAAACTCGATTCAAGCAGGTCGTTTTTAGCGTATACCGCTGTACTTTTGCGTATTGCGTACGTAGCCAGCAACGCTATACTACAACTGTCTATTGTGATTGGTCACCTGGAGAACCGCTGTGACGTCACTTGATCGGTCGCTCGGCCGTTGGTGCGGCGGTGCGTCGTCCAAACACAACCACACACAAAAATCTGCTCCGGCCCTCGCATTTTTTGTCTGGTATAGACCACCCCCGGAATCTGGCTTGCGGGTAGCGGAAGCCGCAAAATTCTGGCTGGTCACGTGACGTCATCGGTGACATGGCTTCCCCAACGGCCGGGCGTCTTTCCTCCTCCCCACCCCGTTGCCCCTCTTGCTGCCTCCACCATGTATGCCTCTACGCGTTCAAGGTCACTCCGCAAGTATTCGAAAGCGACGCTCCCTCAAATAATTTCCTGTAGTCAACTGTCAGCTCAAATCCAGACACAGCCGACGATACGAACTAAAGGGACCAATCAATGCAGAGTCAAAAGTGAAAGTCACTGTGCATTTTATGGTTATGAATGGTTCAGCGATGCACGTGAAGAAACATGACGAACACAATGACGGTGCGATTTTGACATTGCCTCCTTGGTCCCACCAGCTCGTAGCGCCGGCTGCGTCTGGACCTGAAGGGATACTTCAGCGAAGTGTTCAGAAATTGACTGAATATGATCCACATACGTTTGTATTTTGAGCCCGATTGCTGTATTTGTTGTTATTAACGTCCCACTCTGGCAAGCGCTCGGAGAGCGGACAGCGGAGAACACGTGACATGCGGCGCAATCGTGACGTAGATTGTCTCGGGACGACAAAACCTGCGGCGAGGCTGACGTCGACAGGATGCCCTAACCGTTCGAGGCACAGAAGCGGTCGAAGCACGCCAGCGATCGGGCCACCGCAACTAACCCCAAAGCTGCTTTTGTACGAATTGTGAGTGACGGGTTAATCTTCTATAATCTCGTAGAGGGACAACAGCGACTTCTGGGACACAGAAAAGAGAGTCCCGGGGAGAGCGAAGTTCCTCCTTCCCCTCTTCTCTCGTGGTAGCCGGAGAGCTGGAGACAGGCATCGTCACTAACTGTTAAGGTTCCTAGACGGGCATTAAAAACGAGGCTTTAGCGACATCCACCAGGTGCTCTTTGCTAATCGTTTACTTCGTTTGAAAATTTATTTTCGTGTCTTTTCAACGAGAGATTGGTGTGTCTGATGTGGTACTGCTCCCTTGAAAATAATAGACTAAGAAATAAGCGCCGAGATTTCGTTGTAGCATCCCTTCAAGGTGAAACGAAGTATAACAGCTTAAAGACCAACGACCAGTTCGCGCTTTCCACCTTTTCCTCGCTTCCTCCTCTCGCCATTTCTACCCTGTCCACCCAACACCTCCTAGAAGAGAAGGCCAGAGCGCTCCGAGTCGTTACGTCACAATGTCGGAGAAGGAAGTCCATCGCGCAACTACGTGAGAAAAAGTTCTGGGCATCGACGTGAACAAAACGTTTCTTGTCGAGCGGCGCGGGGTGTTCGTGAGCGTTTATCCGACATTAATATATGTTTTAAAAGCGCAGTATTGTACAATTTATTATATATATAATATAAACATAATATACAACGCGCTACCAAGGTTGAAAGTACCAATTGTTTATATTTATGATTATCCCCGTAACCGCGGGACTACGTGCAATCCCGCAGATCACCACTTTTTTCGAATGAACCGGTCCGCTGGGACGTTTTCTTCCCTCGTACGGGCTCAGATTCTGGTAAATTTACGTTGTGTGTGAGCTGCTGACTGTCTAAAAAGGAACGCTGAGACTTTCAGAAGAGAAGGGAACCGAAAACAAATCCAGTAATCGTCGCAGGGAGCGCACGCGAGCAAGAGATGGGTTGACGACGTTAAAGGGATACTGAACCATAGAATTTAGTGTCCATAATAAGTGGCGCACGTTCTTTCCACGAGCCAGCAGCCGCCGGTGTGCGCGAGCACACGCAACAAGAATGACGTCAAAGATCTCCATTCGCGGTTAAGATGGCAGTGAAATGCATGGGCTTCGGGCGAAAGGAGAATAAAGACAAGTTTTTCATCTATACAGTGGTGTCTGGTGTAAAAGGTAAGCGATTAATTGGTCTAACAAGCATGTAGCTTTCACCTGTAGAGATGAAAAGCCTGTCTTTATTCTCCTTTGGCCCGAAGCCCATGCATTTCACTGTCCTCAAGCGCGAATGGAGGTCTTTGACGTCATTTTCGTTGCGAGTGCTCGCGCACACCGGCGGCTGCTGGCTCGTGGAAAGAGCGTGCGCCACTTATTATGGACACTAAATTCTATGGTTCAGTATCCCTTTAAGCCTCCCACACTGCGGCCGCTGCTCTCGTGTGCGTGTGTGTGTGGTTCTTTTAATCCTCGTCGTCGTCACCGCAGTCTCTGGTAGTTTTTTTTTTTGTGTTCGCTTGATACTACGGCATTTACGTGGATTCGAGGAACAAGTCCTGCTACGGTTTGAGTGACGTGTGGCAACTAGTCAACGATGACACTGCGGGGCTATGTTCGACATATGTTTCGTTTCTCCTAAAAAGAAACGGAAGTGACAAAAGCGACGATATCGCGTTTGATTATCTAGAGGCTCAAATAACAAAAGAGGGAACTTTCGTCCTTTGAGCTTCTAACTAATCAGGCGCGATATCGTCACTTTCGTCACTTCCGTTTCTTTTTAGGAGAAACGCAACATTTGTCGAACATAACCCCCCTGGTCGATTATCGATAGACCTCTCGACAGAGAGACTTAAAGGGGCACTGACACCCCAAAGGTCGTATTTTTTTTATTGTCTAAAACGACGCAAGTTGTAGTCATAGACACGCAAAAAAAAAAAAACCGCATCGCGAAAAAACATTTCCCCCCGCGCGCGCGCGCCATTTTATTTTTGGCGTTTAAATCTCCCGCCGCTACCTCCTCGCTTCTTTTGATCGGTGACGTCAAAAATCAGGAAATTTAGAAGCTTTGTAGGTGACGTTTCTATAACATTTAATAACGGCAATCGTAAAACATGTTTTTTGACGCAATTGCGAACGCACTACGGCCCATCTTTTTGAAATACCAAAAATCAGAGTTCGGTGAGATGTCCCCTCCTAGATGTGTGTCCTCTCTCAGAAAACTTGGCGGTGCTCGAGCAGATCGGCGAGTTGGGGAAGAAACCGGTTTTTTCCCGCGCGCCAGCTCGCCTGCTCCTCGCATCGGGTCAGCGGAGGTCCGAGAGAAAGTCGAGTCGCAGGAGACCGCAAAATTTGACTGACTGCACTGGCGGGGATCGCGCGGGAACTTCAAATTCGGCATTTGGAAATTGTTTTTTTTTTTTAATTCACAAATACTGAATTCCCGAGTTTCGAATTTTGAGGGTAATGTCCCGGCACCGTTTTCAATCGTTTCGGATAATAAAAAAAAATATGATTTTGACATGTCAGTGCCCCTTTAAAGTTCGTGTTCAAATGTTTTCGTCGCGGATATTGTGGGACGTATAGATACGATCGACAGGTGAGAAACAACTTATCTACGGGCTTTCTTGGTCATGTGGGACACGAGTAAAGTGCTGCAGTCAGGTTGTTTTTTTGTTTTTCGTGATAGAATGGCATCTTGTTCGATCGTTATCCGTGTGCGGTTGCGTCGACATTTGTAAATCTGTGTGGTAATATTCTAGTTTTTACTGGAAGGTAAATAACAAGTTTGTGTGATTATAAAAAGTGCGTTGTTTGTGCTTATGTGTTTATTTATACTAATGTTATTTTATCCTTTACCGCTTTTATACTAGAATCTTAACTGTATTAAGGTAATAGTATTATTGTATACAAAATGAGATATTTTGTTCTAAGGCAGCTCGAGCCCATAGGGAGAAGTAAATTAGTTGACTGTAAATAGTATGTTTAGCACCCCTGCCACACGGAAAAGTTCATATCTTTTCATTAAATGATATGGGACTTACCGCTCATTCACACTGGAAGCGGATCCGCGTTCGCAAAGCGGTTGCGAACGCGGTTGTATAAAGATCCAGTACAATTGCACGCGCACTTGATGTCATCGAGTGCGCGTGCATTTGCACTGGATCTTTATACAATCGCGTTCGCAACTGCTTTGCGAACGCGGATCCGCTTCCAGTGTGAATGAGCGGTTAATCAGCTCGCGGTGTTGAGTGATTATACGATCGTCGCAAGCTGATTTGTAGACCCCATAATGTAATTCGATCGAAATTACATTACTTTTGCCATCTGGCCGGGGTATGATGCAAGAATTCAGTGACTGCACGCGATAACATCGCTTACATGATCGTAAGTGACACTTGTCTAGCCGTGTCCGCGTTGACTACGTGTACCTGATTTTTAGCTGTGATCTGTTTTGCTGTGTCCAATCACTGCTTGTCTCGCCATTTTGTCGAAGTATTTGTGTGTAAAATATGCATTCCTACGGCAATAATTGCGTGACTCAATGTTTTCGCTTCTACGCCTACCTCGTACCATTTCATACCGATTATTTAGCGGTGTAATATTTTGCCCGTGTAACAAAATATTTTCGAGACCCCTTGATATATGTGCAGCTTTCATTTTAGCTAATAAGACACGCGTATGTGACTAAAAGCGCGTTACGACGGTCGATCCACGCGCGTTGCCTTCGCTTCGACGCGCGCCCCCGATGGCCTTCCTTCGCGACGTCACGAGAAGAGCGCTACGGCCTTCTCTTCTAGGAGGTGTTGGTCCACCCTTGCCTGTTTCCTCCTCCCCCATAGTGAGGAGGATCTTTTGCCTTGCAGAATCTCGAGTCTGGTCGTCGGCTTTTAAGAAACCCAGGGCGTGGATTATTACGCACACGCTACTGGCCTCGTGATTCGCGATTTGGGCGTTCCTATCGGCTAGAGCAGCAATCTCATTGGCTGTTGAGCTATAATTAAATGCTCAGACGTCGCCCCGGCCCCCGCGTTCGTTAAAATGTCAGTGATTGTATGCGAACACATTCTGCTCCGCTCATTTTCAATAAACAGCGCGCCTAATGCGCCAAATCCTGCCCTGTCGGTGGATGCAGCCCGCTTCCGAGAGAAGGCAAGCTCATCAAGCTGTCCACGCTGTCGCGCAGCGCCGAAGCACGAGGGCTGCCGTCCACGGTGGCGGCCGCCGACGCACCGAGACACAGGATTCACCAAGACAACCGAGACGGCTCTCTCCGCTGTCTTCGAGGCTGTTCGCATCGATGGATGGCGGCAGCCACGCCTCCTAATTCAAAGGCGTTAATTTAACTCGGAGGCTGTGCGCGTCCGGCCATTCCTTCTACGCGAAAGCTGTTGGTGCCAAGGTAATTTTGTTGCCGGCATTTTAGGGGCGCCGTTTGACGGGGGCGTTAAATGTATTCCCGAGTAAAGCGTATGACCACGGGCAAGGGTGAAAAAAGCCACGCGATCACCTCTCTCATGCGACTGGCTCTCGAAACCGTGCAGACTGAACCGCAAAATCTCCTCCCGCAACGGGAAGCGGAAGCCGCAGACATTTTGGTCTCCGGTATCCTCAACTCGGAGTCCCGGTTAGTTCTTTCAAAAAATTAAAAACGTTTACAAGTCTCTGTAATGCGAAATTAGAGTGCAGCTCTTGAGGTATTTTGATTTTGCGATGTACCGTGCTAAGCAAGTAAAAAGAAAAAAAAAAATATATATAGATCACTCTCCTCACATACTGGTTCTGTACCATCCTCCTCTTCCGTGTCCCCGTCCTTCTTCGTATCCTTCTCCTCTGTATCCTCCCCTCCTCCTCCGTACCCTTCCCTCCTCCTACTATTTCCCCACTAAATTTAGCTGGAAAATTGACGCCATGTGACCTCAACACCAATTCCGTTTCCACGCTACATTTAGTGGGGAAAATGACGTCACATGACTTCGTGTCACGTCACCTATGAACAAATTCAATTTCTCCGCTAGATTTAGCCGGAAAATTGACGTCACGTGGCCTCAACACCAATTCAATTCCCCGCTAAACTGAATACGCAGTGTTGCATTATGGGACGTCACAGACCTACACACCAATTCACTTTCTTCGCTAAATTTAGCGGAGAATCGAATTAGTGTATAGGTCTGTGACGATCCATAATGCAACGCGCGCGGTTACGCCGACGGCGACGGCGAAGCCTGCCGCCGCTTAACGCGAAAACGGGCGTCCTAAAAGTTGCGCTTAAAAAAACCAAAAAAAAACAACAACAACGAGTAAAAGAAAAATGTCCACGTCGTGATTGTACCCACCGCGAACGTTGAACAGAAACAGGGTGAGGTTCGTTTTCAGGCCCGTTTTGTCGATATTCGCTTTTTCGAGCAGGGGTTCGGGATACCAGCCATCGGGCCAGCCGCCGGATCCGTGCAGCAACTTGTGGTCGCCGAACCTGCGCCGTGGACGGTTCTTCGATGCAGTCACTCATTTCGGGGTGAAGGACCGCCGTGGATCACCCTGACTCCCCCAGTTGTTCTCAAAGTTCCTCTAAGTACACTTTGTGCTTCCAAAAGCTGATGAACTCAATAGCGTAAATATTCAGCGCAGAACCGACAAACTTTCGCACTGCAGCTCAAAGTACTTGGAGCGAAAGCTACCACTGCAGTAGCTGCAGGTACCTTGGCTTGAATCCCCATCCCTACCGGTTTAGGTTGGGATGAGCATTGTATACCAAAGTGCGCTCATGTATAACTACTGCGAGATGCACGTTAAAGACCTCAGGCTGAGGTGGTAAACTTCTCAACTACAGCACAGACACCAAGGTCGGCTTTATCGAAAAAGAATCTTAGCTAAGATTGAAAGAAAGCACTAGCAAAGCTATGTGACGACAAAATGAGGGAGAGGAGGAGACAAGAGCAAGCGGGGACGTCAGAACGCCGAGCTCCGGTTCGGATGACGCTTGACGTAAAGAGCTGCCTTTGTCTCTACTCACACTTCGAACGCTTTCGATCGTTGAGCGGTGGCGTCCAGCGCTCCGCGCTTACGTAACTAGCTTTACGTCTACACCCATTAATAGGGAGTTTTCGTAGATCGGTTTCGCCGTCCCGCAAAGCTCTCCGCAAACCGCTACGATACCCGAAACTCTACTGTCAAGGCCATCGGCGCGCAGGCGCAGTAGCGGCTTCTTCGTTGCGGAGGGGAAAACGCGGTCTACGAAAACTCCCTAATCATTCCAGTCAGAGCTTGGCGTTCAAACGTCCCTGCGCGTCTCCTCATCTCCCTTAGTTTCTCGAGCTTATATATATGCAAGCGGGGTGGCGCGTAAAGTTGACTTTTAAGCACACGCGCGCCCAGCAGGCTTGGTTAGGCTTTCTTCCAGACAGTTTTATCAAAGACGCTGTTTCTAGCAAGCCAACCCTGACAAAAAACTACGTAAAGTAATCAAGGCCTGTGCACTTTTTGACGTCATCACAGAGAGGTCGAGCGAAGGCACAGATTGGACACGAAAGCTGCGTCAGTTTGTCAAGGCCTCGTGTCCAATCGAAGGACGCTCCGTATCAGGCTCGAGTCCAGCTGCTGACGTCATCCGACTGTGATGACGTACTATGGAGAAAGAGGAGGACGTTTGCACGCCTGGATTTTTCTAGCTCGTGTTTCCCTGACATTCATTGGGGCTGAGAAACTTCCCACTTTTTAAAACCACGTGGTCTAAACGTGCACGCAACACAATTACTTTTACAGGGTCTACTCGTATACGCTCCACCGGAAAGGGGGGGGGGGGAGGGGGCTGAGGCACTCACCTGATGGCGCCGGTTAGGGGCGTTCGGTCGAACAAGTTGTACACGAAGCCCTCCCGGGCCGACGGCCCGCACTCGCTAAGGGCGGCCCACTGGTCCACCCCGTCTAGACCGACGGGGGTCGGGGTGCCGCCGGCAAGTCCGAGCAGGGTGGGGAACCAATCGGTCACGTGCACCACGCTGCACGAAGAAGATACGACGATGGCCGGCCCGAACGACTTCGGCACAACTCGATGTATAAATTCCGCGAGAAAAGCCAAAGCTACGAACGCGAGACCCAAGCTTCGAGCCTTCCGCCCTCGTCGCGAAAAGTGTCTCGAGGCGGAACTCCAACCTTGTGCGCTTCATTCCATTTCTTCTATTTCAGTACAAAACGAGCGTGTTGGTAACAGTAATTAAACATGAGGAAGATACACAGAAAGGGGGGACGGACAACGAAGACTTCCAACTAGCAACAACATTTATTGACCCGAAGTTTGCATACGTAGGTGAAGGAGGGGGAGGGTGAAGGACACCCCACTGGAACGGGGGGAAAGCGATGGGAGAGGGTGTGGAGGCAACAAAGTGAAGGACGAACCCGTGAGGTGACATCTAATCGCTTGGAGCCGCGGAAACGAGGGACGTCAGCTCTGGCCCCAGGAAGTTTATCTCCCTCCTGGATAAGCCTATGGAAGGGGACCCAAAGTTGTTTTGACTGTGGTGCATGGCGTACACTCCGATAAGCGGTGTAGCTCCCCCCCCCATTTCTCTCTTCCGCATCTCTTCCACTGTGTGGCCTCGTCTCCAGAGAAGGCTAAGGTCACTCTAGTATTAGAGTGACCGTGAAGGCGACTTCACCCAACGATAAGATACGTGAAGAAGAGATCTTCATCCAAATTGAGACGGGAATAGGTGTAGCCCAGAACTAATCCTCGAGGTTTACACGAGTTCTCAAATACCACGCGGTAAGTACGCGACCGCCGGACGTTCAACGGCACCGTCACGAGACATTTTGGAATATACGCATGACGCCAAAAAGTCGCTATTTTTTATGCTTCCATGAACACGGACATGTACGAGCAGGCTTTCACTGTGTTGAGTGCGGGAGGTTAAGGAGACTCGAGGTGACCTGTGACTGATGCAGTTCCTGCGCTTGAGCAGCGGACTGGCCACGAAGCCGGGTACCCTGGTGCCCCCTTCCCAGAGCGTGTTCTTGTTGCCTCGCAGCGGCCAGTTGTTTCCGCCGGCGAGCACTTGACCGCCGTTCTGCACGCGTGCCGGACACGAACCAAGCGCTGAGTATGCCCGCGTCGCCACACGCTCCCATCTCAAAGCATCGGTACTCCTCCGAAAGCTTGCTAAAACTGTTTGAGCACCTGTGGTCAAAAACAACCAACATTCACTCACTCGCATTCTTGGTGAACTGGACCATTAACATGGCCACCTTTAACTGTCTCTCTCTTTTTAGGGGCGAAGCTCCTTAGGGGCTAGCCATGTCCGTCCGCCGTCCGCCGTAGGCCCGGCGTCGGGTGCTCGTGCTTCTGCTCGTGAGATCACGTGCTCACGAGCACGTGAGCACATGCTCACGTGCTCGTGTAGGGCAAAAAAAAAAGATGAAAAAAAAAAAGAGTAGGGGGTTCCGAGCAGAGCCGTTTATTGAGAGAGTTCGGCCATACATTGGTTTGAATAGGCAAGCATCTCGGGGCCAACCACAGGCCGCGAAACAGCCCCTAGCGGTGGTTGTGTGCTCTAAATTTGTGACACGACTATACTTCGTTTCACCTTATGTGCTAGCGAAGGCAAAACTGGAAGCGCGAGCACGGAAGCTCCGTGCGTTCAGGCTTTGCTCGAGCGCGCGAGCTGGGGAGGAATGCAAAAAGCGCTGGTCTCAGCGCTCAGCGCTTCGTTTCACTTTATCTGCGAGCGAAGCTTTGGCTTCGCTCGCAGATAAAGTGAAACGAAGTATAATTTGAGCCGTGCCGAGCGGAACTCCGCGTCTCAAGACGCTCGCGCACCCCACCCTTTGCACTGCTTTCTTTCAGCTAGTCTCAGGACGCTGTTCTAGCAGTGCAGACAAAGGCATGGGCACGAGCGCGTGGCTTTGGAAAATGCCTCCTATGCACGAGGTCTCGTACAAACAAAAGCGTTTCGCTGAGCTAGGCTCACGCGCCTGTGCCTTTGTCTTCACTGCAGACATTTGTGAGATGGAGTAGAGGTCTCCTGATTGGTCGACGCTGTGTCACAAATTTAGTTTACGCTCTAAGCGTGGGGGAAATATTCGGCGCTGGCGGCGGCCTTTGCTCCGCCTATTGTCCAAACTCTCCTAATAGCTCTGGTTCCGAGATGCCATCCCATCTGTCAGCTTAAAAAAAGAAAAAGAAGAAAACCCCACATTCTCCTACTGACAGGAATGAAAAGGCTCGGCATGCTGCGGCTCGGCGTCTACGCAGACAAGCACCACCAGAGCTTCGCCCCAAGCAACATCATTCACCACGTGGAGATGCGGTCGATTTTTTAAGGTTAGTCTTGTTTTTAGAAGCATTGGGTATTTCTCGGATCAGAAATAACTGCCTGCCTTTTAGGTGTATCACAAAGGCGCTCTAAATGCATAGCATTTTTAGGTATCTTTCTCGCATCACGGTGTTACCGGACGTTACGTTACGTCACCATGTGACGTGACGTCAAATTACGTCACGTGACACCATGGCGTCACGCCATGACGTCGTGTGGTTACGACACGTGGCCACGGGAAGAAATTCGTCACGACGTCAGGTCATGGTGTCATCTAACATGTAAAGTGACATTATGGTGTCGTTGTCACAGTGTTGTTTGACGTCGCGGTGTCACACAAACGCCATGACGTCATCGAGACTAGATTCCAGACGCGAACACGAAAGCGCTATGAGGCGAGTGCCTCGCCTTTAAAAGAGCATCCCGTCCTCAGTTACCTTGATCGAGAACGGTCATACTTATGTCTTTATGTAGACCGGGTTATGCGCGCGCATTGAGTGCACGCACATCACTGGTGAAGATGAGCACGGTGTTGTTCCAGAGGCCCTGCCTGATCAGTTCCTGCTCTAGGATCCCCACGGCGTCGTCCATGGCCGTCACCATCCCTGCAAGGGATACGACTCCGATAAGACGGGGCCGTTTTGCTGGTGAGTACGGATATCTCTCCCGGCTGTTAAAAGAGCTGGGAGAGGAATTTTGAGGTTACAACATGACCGGCTTTGTGTGGGAAAGAAACCTAAAGGTACCTAGCGTTCCAGGCAAATGGCGGCGACTAATCCCTCTTCCATTCGTATATTCAAGTCCGATTTCGCGAGTATGGAAAGAATGCGATCAGGCTCGAAATGAAAGTGAAATGAATTGTATTCGTGTGCTTTAGGAGCGGTGTTGTAAAGTTTGTGGGGAAGGTTCTCTTAAGAGAGAAATAAATAAAACGACAGGCAAGGCTTACGTCTGCCGAGTGGAGTCGGATGGAACATTAAGTACTTTCTCACCGCAGAGCCGCTGACGTGGCCTCAAAATCCCTCTCGCAGCTATTTTAATCACCAAGAGAGTTACCGGCGTTCACCAGCAAACCGGTTCAGGAGCTTCTTTGTCCCTGTAGAAGTTTGGGGAGAAAATCGGACTTGCTTTTTCCTGCCTCTCCGTCGCAATGTGTTTACTTCCACAAGAAACAAAACAAAAATAAAACGCACTTAGCATTAATTCTGCAATACGCTGGCGATTTTTTTTTTTCCTCGAGTAAAGCGCGGTTTAATCGAAATCTAATTCTGGGTTCAAGACACCGGAAGGCGCTAAATTCTTCCGAGTAATATGACGTCCCCGTTGACGTTTTTCGGAGTCCACTAACCGCATTCGGAGTTGAAGATATTTAAACTTTCGTGAAGCGCCAGAAACCAGTCGCACTTCCTCCTCCCCATCTCATGGCCTCGCGCTGCCTCAACGCTTTCAAGGTCACGATAACTTTCAGGGCGCCGAAAATACACAAGGACAAGAAAGGAGACGAAACAAGGCCTTGTTCGTCTCCTTTCTTGTCCTTGTGTATTTTCGGCGCCCTGAAAGTTATCATGGGCGCCTTGTTTCGTCTCCTTTCTTGTCCTTGTGTATTTTCGGCGCCCTGAAAGTTATCATGAACCAACTAGCCCAGATTGCCATTCTAATGCTTTCAAGGTCACTCGTTGGAAACATGAGTCAACGTATTTTGGCTCAGCTTTAGTTTCATGTCTCGGGCGAAGGAACAAAAGGTCACTTGATCGCCTTCTGCATCACGCGGCTTTCCAAACTGCAAGATATGCGGTTCCGATTTCTACGTTTTTTCAAACCAAACTGAACCGCATTCGACAACAAGAGTGGAGGCCTTGGTGACAGCCGGTAGAACGGGTGAGTGACTGTCCGGACTCACGTGACGAGCACGCTCCAAGACTCTGTCCAAGGACAAGCGGAGGGTAGCTATATTCCGGGAAAAGACAACCACGTTAAAAAGCGGATCGGAACCGAAGGAAAACCTGCACTTCTACCAAAAATTGCCGTGAACTTAAGTGCCGGTAATACCATTTTTTTTTTCATATCTCCAAGAAACTTAACACGAATTTGAGCCTCACGAATATTCGTGGGGCTCAACTCTGAAGAAAACTAGTGCGGGTAGCGGTGGCAACTCCAGCGGCATGAATTTAATTCCCTTTTCATCTGATTCACATATGGCCGTCAGGATAAACCGATTCTCGCTGCACACTTAAATAAGCGGTAGCTCTCCATTCCTTTTCTTTGCGTCTTTCGGCTAGGTGGCAGCGCACTATTTCACATTAAAAAGGGTGAATTCATTGAAAAAGGTGCTGAAAATGCGTAGCCATGGGTGTCAGTCTCTCCTTTTAACAGCTTTAATGTTGCAAACTTTCGTCGTGTGCCATGGAGGCTCTTACCGCAGAACCGCCTCCGATCCACGTTGTGGATGTGGCGGTACAAGTTCTCGTATTTGGCGGGCACCTGCAATGGGGCGTGCACGGCCTGGAAGGCCAAGTACAGGAAGACGGGGTGCCCATGGCGGGAACTTCGTCGAACCACCTTCGTCGCTTCCTTGCCGAAAACAGTCTGCGGTGACGAATAGAGAAAGGTACGCTTTACAGTTACGACACGGCGATGTAACAATTTTTCCACCCTCAATAAATACAGCTTATCATAACCTATGAAACACACGTTGATTTTTTTTCTCTCTAAGCAATGGCAGTCGCCAATTAGAAAAAGAATCCAGAAAAACGAACACCGTTTACTCTACCCGCATGCATGCCGAAGCATTGATTGTCACGAGCCAAAATCGAATGCCTACGCAGCCTTCCTATACACTGTATGAGCAGCATTTAAATATTGTCAGAGCGGGGATCGCATAACTTGATGACGCGCGCCTGGGCATCGCATTGTTGGCATTGTCCCCACAGCTCCGTCATCAAGTTTTGCGAAGGAGAGACTGAAAGAAAGGTCAGCTTTTATTTTTGGAATTCCGCCCCGACAAAAACGCTTCTTGGTCAGTGGTGTTGCGTTCGAGTATTCCTGAACCCACTAGTGCCCCAGTAAGCTGGTGTAAAGTGGGAAACGTTCCTAACCAATGTTGTTGCACAGCCCCTTTAAACTCATTGTTACCAGTTATCTGACATCGCAGAAAACGCTTGTCCGTCCTTCAGAAATGTTATAACAGTCAGCGAGAGGGCAAAACAATATCGCCTATGTTTTCTGACACCGTATCTAAAGCTCAGGAAGTTGCGGTTTCGAATCGCAATGATCGCTAATTTCGCCCGCTCTGCACTTAGCACAAAAAATGGCGGCTAAGTGGCGCAAGCAATCCCCCGTAATAAAAGGTATACAGCCGTTTGCGTCCGTCCATCCGTCCGTCCATCCATCCATTCATCCAGCAAGACAATCGGGGAATGAAGCGAATGAAGTGACGACTCTAAGCTTATTTAGCGCTACATTACTGCTCCGCAGCCGCAGGTGTCTCGCTGTCGTTGTCGGCGTCGAAGGCCCATCAATCGACGTCCAAGGGTTAGGTTTATTTCAATTCCTTAGGGAAAAAAGAAAAAAAAAAAAAACGGTACGGCCTAACGACAAGTTTTGAAAGGTCACACCTTTATTGGTGAAAAGCCACGTGATAGAGGACATTGACCGTCCCACACCTTACGGTCAAAAGTAAAAAATTACTGCTTTTCTGCACAGTATAACCTTAACCTGATTGGGCTCAATGAAACCCGGCTTAATTATAGAACGAAAAGCGTATCTTTTCTTTAAAACGACGTCATCGTGCTCATTATCATGACCTGCATTCGCAGACGAAGCTGGAACGGCCAGAACAGCTGCGATTTGAAATTCCCTCCTGCATTCCCGCTTGTTCTCAACTTAGATCCCCGTTTATCTTCATATTTTGGCCGCCCAGCCGCGCCAGTTTTTACGGCTGATATTAAAGGGGCCATGAAACAAATTTTGGGATGGGATAAATTATTTTAAATTGGGACTTTACTGATCGCATATGTTTAGTTGGCCAAAAGAAAGAGGGAAGAAAGTCAAAAGCCAGCTTTTCGGTACAAACATTTGAAAATATAGCGGACTATTTTGTACCTTCTTTCCTTCGAAAGCTCTCCGCCTTTTCACTATGATACATCCGCGGTTCCCAAAGCGCGTCAGCGGTGCCAACCTGACGTCAGCCGAGCCCAGCTCACGCATTGGACACGAGAACTGCGTCACTCGGACGTATGCGCTCGTCAACAATAAATCCGTCAACGAATATTCGGATTCGCGTTCGTGGCCAATGAGTGCCCTGGCGGAACTTATCGTCACTGGGGAATGACAAGTTTTATGGTGTGCATAAACAGCACGGTGGAAGCTAGGAGTCATCGCACCGGTGCCGAAGAATATCACGACGACGTGATTTCACAATTCGCATTTGAATTGAGGATTAAAGCTAAGGAGGAAGAAGTAGGAAAACCGTTTCCATGACCCCTTTAAAGACTCGGACAAGTTGACGCATGCCACCTGATGATTTCTTTCGACATTTTTTTCGCTAGGTGGCGTCGCCTCCGTGAATTCGCGGGCAGGTTACAACTAAGGGTGTCGCGAACTTTTGTCGAACCAGATTTTTAGGTCGAACTTTCGGGGTTCGACAGGGTCGAACCGGTTAACCTTCGAACTTTTAACCAGATTCGACCGGTTCGACTTCGTGGACAGTGTGGCCAGACCTTGATACAAGCATGTCTGGGTTTGGAGAATTTTTTTTTATGCAAAGGGTTATTTTAATTTTATGAACAGTTGCAATTAAAAGAAACTAAATCTAATCACTAAAAAAGGTAATAAGCTCTTAACTTCTTATTAACTGTATTAACTGCTGTATTAACTGAAATAACCAATCAGTGCTGCCCTTAATTCCTCCCTTAGCCATCACCATCCAATCCGAAGCCAACTGGCCAGCCTGTCACGCATGCGCATAGCAGTCAAACCTGAGTCGAACCTTTGTCGAACTTTTCACATAAAGTTCGAAAAAGTCGAACTTGGCCGAACTCGAACCTCGACCGGTTCGCGACACCCCTAGTTACAACTAGGGAAGTTCGAGTTCGACCAGGTTCGAGAACTTTTAACGCTATGTTCGGCTAATATTCGATTGACGTTCGGCTAATACGAGCATGCTTTGAAATTGAGAATGATCTGACGCCACCTATCGGACGAAGCGTGCAATATTTATCGAGCGTATTGATTTATTTTATTGGTTTATTTTAAAAAGGTAAACATGTCTGCTTCTTTATGCACTAAAATAAATTCAAACTACTTCGTCTCAATGTTTCGCGCTGAAATTTACCACAGAGGTGCCCAAAGGTAGTGCCTTGCTTAATCGAGAGTATGAATACATGACTAGGGGTGTCGCGAACCGGCCGAGGTTCGAGTTCGACCAGGTTCGACTTTTTCGAACTTTTAGGGAAACATTCGACGAACCTTGTATTGAGGTTCGACTCGTGTGCGCATGCGCAACAGGCTGGCCAGTTGGCTTCGGATCGGCCGGTGACGGCTAAGGGATAAATTAAAGACAGCGCTGATTGGTTCTTTCAGTTAATACAGTACATAAAATTAAGTTATTAACTTCTTCAGTCATTAGTATCAGTTACTTTTAATTGCAGCTGTTCACAAAATTAAAATAACCCTTTGCACAAAATTTTTTTTTCCAAACCTAGACATGCTTGCATCAAGGTCTGACCACACTGTCCACAAAGTCGAACCGGTCGAATCTGGTGAAAATTCGAAGGTTCGTCGAACCGGTTCGACCCAGTCGAACCCCGAAAGTTCGACCTAAAAATCCGGTTCGACAAAAGTTCGCGACACCCCTATACATGACACCACCGCAGTCAAAGAAAGAAAGTGAAAACTGGTATTGTCTATAGAAAAATTATCGCTAAGCCTTTTTGTTTATTTCAAAACCACCAAAAATTGTTCTGGACTATTCTGGCGTTTATTAGAACTGAAAAATCGGTGAAATGGAAAGAAAATACAATTGGTTTTTTTATTCGTCACTTAAATTGGCCCAAATAAGCACAACAGTGACACAAATATTAGCTGCACATGCAAAGTATATAAAAAAAAATCTTTTTTTTTTGTGTGTGTGATTTATTTAAGTAAGCCAATCTTCCCACAGTTTTAGTGACCGCTTCCACCACCTTCGGGCACGCTAAGAACACGAGTTTTGCGAACCGCCCAAAGTTGGATCGAAGCGATAGTGTACACGCTGTAGAAGTCGCGCAACACCCATCAACTTACACCCACTCATCAACTTGGACCCATTCCGCCAAAAGTTTGATGGTTTGCCAAACCAGTCGAACCACGAGGCTTGGCACTGCACCTGAAAAGTCACAAATTCGAGTGGTTTGCTATACGTGTCAAAGCAACGAAGCACACCCGACGCGCCCCCTAGCGGAGGGCAGAGGATACATTTCAACAAGCTGGGGATATTTTGATGCGCTACCAAAATCTCGGTTGAGCGGCGCTTTCTCCCCAAGAACTACTCTCTGTCAGATTGCGGGCAACTGGGCTGGAATCCGAGACCGCCACCTCGGAGCACCGAATCAGAGTCACCGAGGCGGCTGACATTAAAACCTCAGGATCCGACGAAAGTTCGCGAGTGCGATAGGGGCCCGATGTCTTGTTTGGGTGACGGCGTCAGTGTCGCGTGCCTACCGTGGAATATCTTCCGCGGGCCTCCCAGTCCACGCTGTTGTTAGCGCGGAAGTCGTAGCCTCTCGTGCCACGTGGCACCTTGTCGCGGTCCTTCCAGTCCGCGCGGGCGCCGCCGGGACCGAACCGGTGGCGTTCGGTGGCCGGTTCCGCGTTGCCCAGGTGCTCGTAGTAGTCCCCGGAGCCCAGGTAGAAACCCCGGAACGAGTCGAAGCCTCGAAAGGTGGGCGTGTACTGCCACTTGCAGTAGCCCAGGTGCCACCTTCCCGTGCAAGCAAAACAGGTCTTTGATGCGTATTCGAAAAAAAAAAAAAAGCTTGTAAAATAACACAACTGGTTCATTCCGACACTCTGCACGGTTGGTGCGATTTTTGTTGACATCGTACATCTCCTGGTTTATGGGGTGGAGTATGAGGCTTAGGTAAACACACCTTAGGGATTCACGCGCTAGCCTTTCGCCGGCTCCCAGCTGTGAAAAAGGCGATATCGTTCGAGAAGCTTCACGTTGACGTTAATAGGGACTTTTAGCAAACCGTTACCGTGTTCCGCGTACGGCACTATACCGGAGCCTTTAAAGAGTGCTTTCAAGCTCGCGCCCCGCGGTCACGGTATCACCCTGGCGCGCGCTTAAAAGCATGCTTCAAGGGTTCTGGTAGTGCAGTACGCGGAATGGGGTAAAGGTTTGCTGAAAGTCCCTATTATCGAGTGAGTCGTGACCGGATGATCTGCAATGCTTGTGTCGTTGCAGACTTATTTCCTTCATAATTTCCAAACTTCTCGGTCAATATTTGAGTCGACGCACCATGAAGTTAGAAAAAAAAATCGTCAGAGGATGCACAGCACTACGATTTATTTAAAGAATATGTGGTACGTGTTTTTTTAATCAGAATTACAAATTACCCAAGTATCAAGGGGAATGCCGTAAATGTAGTCCTACGTGCCGTACGTGCTGTCGTCTGCAGCAGTAACTGTTCTAAAGCAGAAGCCTAAAACAAAAGACATTTTGCACTTGCGTTCGTCAGCGCCTTATTTTGGTTATTTACTTTGGATGTCTTTATACCGGGAAGGCGAGCGCTTGCGTCGCGTAAACCCTGCGTAGACCTAAAGCCCCTCGATCAAAGCCGTGTATAGAGAGAGTTTGGTCAATGGGAGGAGCGGGCAGAGCCAGGGTGTTCACCAGACGCTGATAAAGGGTTTGGCTTGCTTTCTTGGCCAACCATAAGCCGAAAAGAATCCCCTAGCGGTGGCAGCGAGAAACAGTTTTAATAAGAGCGCAAGGGTTTGTAGGTATATAGTAACTCTTCATGGTTGAAAATATGGTGCACGTGAGGTCTCGATTATGATCATGCAAAAAGACGTAAGAAACGAACGTGCCGCTCGAACTCTGTTTTGCTCGGACAGAGTATGACCACTCGGAAGGCAGATTCCCGGCCTTCGGATCCTGGCGTACGGACTATGTCGATCGTTCCGCTAGTCGCGCTCTTTCACCATGGTTTTGGATGACCGCGATTGGAACATCACGTGAACCACATTTTCAGTCACCGAGAGTTACTCCGACGCCCTTATTAATTTCGTTTCTCGCGACCACCGCCAGGGTATTATTTCCGGTTTCTGGTTGGACACATTCCAATTCGTGAGGACGCCCTGAAACACGTTCAGGTCGCTTTCGGCCAATGGCTCCTGCTCATTTGCATCCTATACTTCCCAATGAATGGCCAAACTGCCTTCGATATGTTTGCGTTTGTCTTGCAAGTATTGGCGACGAGATGTTTCGGTGGCGCCCTCTCATGGTTCCTATCACTGACGTCACGACCAAGATTATTAGTAGCGAGCGACAAGTTCGACGGTGCATAAAAAGTACGGTGGAAGCCTGGTCATCGCGTTCCTAAATCAACACCGTCAAAGTTGAGAGTCAGACTTTGCTCTTATTTCCGTCAATGAGAGCAGAACTCATCCTACTAAAGACGTAATAGTGAGCGTTTGACCAATCCTGGAAGGCCGATGACAGTGACGCTCTTGGTCGCGCACGTCGCCAATAGGAAGTATTCACTGGCGGCCATAGCTGTGTGCACGACTGCTCTCATGGCGAGCTTCCACAGTTCTTTTGTAACGTGCATTCCGCACCCTCAAGATTGCCGGTTTTAGCAGCCTATTATGTGGGCTCGTTCAGAGCATGCGCTCTAGACATCACCCATAAATATGGCGCCCAGTGAATACTCCTTATAAGGAGTATTCACTGGGAGCCATATTTGTGGGTGATGTCTAGAGCGCATGCTCTGAACGAGACCACATCAATAGGCTGCTAAGACCGGCAATCTTGAGGGTGCAGAATGCACGTTACAAAAGAACTGTGGAAGCTCGCCATCAGCACGCGCTTAGCAGTCGTGCACACAGCTATGGCCGCCAGTGAATACTTCCTATTGGCGACGTGCGCGATCGAAAGCGTCGCTGTGATCGGCCTTCCACGATTGGCCGAATGCTGACTATGACGTCAGCAAAGGATTTCTCTTCGACGGAAATAAGAGGACTGGAAGAACTTCCATTCTGACGGTGTTAGCAGCGTTGGTTTCAAAGTGCAATGATTTCAAGCTTTCATCGTACTCATTACAAGCACCATCGAACTTGTTGCTCGCAAGGTAATGACGTCACGAGAAGGAACCGTAGGAGGGCGCCACCAAAACATCTCGCCGCTAATAGCGTCAAATGCGCCGGTGCACGAGGCCGGTGTCTTGAGCGCACCGTGCTCGAGCGGCACCGGTAGAAGCAAATGGCGGCGCAGCACTAAAATGACCGGCGCTTGGAAGCGAATGGCGGGGGAGTATGCGCTCGTGGCACGTGTCTTGCGCGTTTCCACAACAATTATTGTCGGTACTATAGTAAAATAAAAACGCGTTTATCAAGGAGCTTTACGTATCATTTCCAGAATTCTCCCTGATGCTTACAACTTTTGAATAATAGAACATTCTTGGGGCAACAGACTCTTTTTGTGACGACGGTTCATCTAATAAAGATTCCTTCACTTCACAGATGTACCACGACGTGGGATTTCCTCCTCCCCTTGACACCAGGAGAGAAACTCGGAGGCCTAGTCTCGTCTAGGGTGCCTTGTGGAATCCTGCTGGCTAGGTGGCGCAAGCTGCTGCCCGATTTCAAGAGTTCAGTCGTTTGCGTCTATTCATCCACCTATGAAGAGATAGCCGTTGTGCGCAGGAGAGGGACTTACTTGCCGATTGCGTGGGTTGAGTATCCCCGCCGTCGCAGTTCGTCGGCGAGGACGGGGAGCTCCAGCGGTAACCCTTGGGGCTCCAGCGGCCTGATGACGCCATTCTGCGTGGATCAAGTGCAAACAGTCACGCGGCAGGTGGAAGCAACAAGGTGATTGAAATGGATCACAACCTTCTATAGGTGACAAAACCACAGTACGGTGCCTGGTACGCTTCTCCGACTTGTGTATTTAGCGTCCCGTTCAGCTCATGCAGACGACAGATGCACAACCCGGCAAAACCGGAACCGAAACAATACGTTGACAGTCTCCTGCTCTCAGAGTGCACCTGAACCGCTAGGGGCTCTGCTACATCCAAAGTTGTCTTGAAGTGGCAACAAATGACCTCACAAGGGCCGGAGTGTTATGCGGTAGAATGTCGCGATTCCAGTGGCTTGTCGTAAAAGGTATGTCAAAAAGCACGAGTGTACGCGAGTGTCGCTATCGTCGCGGCGTCCCAACTCCTGGCTGCCAAAGCTTCCGGCTGTCAACCTGGAGAGCGACCAACTGCAAAAAAAAAAAAAAAAAAAAAAAAAAACAACAACAACAGGCGTTTGCGACATCCACCGCCGCTGCTGTAAAACTGCCAAAATGGCGATCGGCGACGACATGACTCTTTTATGGGGTCACCAAGCGGAAATCGAGGGAGCACTTTTTTGGGGGACGCTGTAAACACACCAGTCGGAGACGCGTTCCAGGCACCATAGACACAGTGTTAATTTTTTTTCGGCGTCACCCAAAGAAGGCAAACGCGGGGCTCTGATTGGTCACGAGTGCTACTTCAGCGTTCGGATGCTACTCGAGTCCAATCAGCGAGGGCCCGAGCCCCGACCGAAGACTGACGCGTCACTCGTGTCCAATGAGAGCCATGTGTTGGCCTTCCTTGGGGGACGCCGAAATTTCGCCACTTTGTGATTAGGGGTTGTTGACTGGGTGGACATGGAAAACCGGAGACTTCGGTTCTTTTTTTGTTGTTGTTGTGTTTAATTATACACGTATGGCGACCGATGGTGGAGAAGCGTGCGGCCAAACCCGCAAATGCAATAATAGAAAACAACAACATAAAAACACACAGTTTAAAGTTAAAAAGTGGCAAAGAAAAAAAGATGGCTGAAGCGTTAAAGGGATTTAGTATTTGAATATTAAATACACTATTTTCTTAGAACTCTACTTTTTAAGCCAACAACTGTTGCATTTCTGTCTGCCTCCTGGCATCTGTACTTGTACAGGTGCCAATCAAATGATTGATCGATTGATTCATTTGTGCTTGCTGTCCTTGCCAGTCACCGGGAGATGTTCAAAATGTGAAAAGATTGGTGAGATTGGTGATTAAACTGGACTTTATTGGCTTTTGGGATCGCTCTGTCTTTAGATCTGTTGTTCTGAGGCAGAAAGGGGTGGGGCAGAGAGGAGCTAGAAAACAAGCTTTTCCCGGCTATAACCGTTTTTTGCGAGGTTTTGTTTAGCACACGTTTGTCCGCTAAATTTAACGGGGAATCAGAGGGTCACGTGGCACTGACGTCACAGTCTTATGTGGCGTCACGGTAGGCTGTGATTCGCCGCTAAATTGCTTCTCCGCTAAATTTTGCGGAGAATCACGGCGTCACGTGACACTGTGAAGTCGCAGTGTCATGTGACGCCATGTCACGTGACATCACAATTTTATCGGCTCAGTATAGCGGAGAAAGCTACCCGGTAAATGTATAGAGAATGTCGTGTCAAGTGACGTCATGGTGTCAAGTGATGCTACAGTGTCACGCGACTACGTCATGTGACATAAGAATGTCGCGTGACGTCGCAGTGGCACACAAACGCAATTCGATGACTCCATTAACGATAGCCGATACTCCGCTATCGCCTTTGCGCGTGCATCGTATCGTTATCAAGTAGTAGAGAGTTTTAGCCAACGTTACTAAACCACTCAGTTGGGAAACTGCCATAGAGACTGCTCCGAAAAAGTGGCACCGACGGTCGACCCGTCCTCCAGAACCGAGCTAATGGCGATCACAACGCCGCCATTTCTCCCGCAGCGGCCACTCGAGGAACTGCACGTGACTTCCATTTTGGTTTTAATCGGCCATTTTGGGGCCAAAACACATACTGTGGAAAGGGCTTCAGGGTTACCACCCCGGACTCCCAAACGGACGCGCCGCGGATTACTGCTGAGGTTAATATGCGGCTCGGGACGCGCTACCTGAAGTCACCGCTGAGGCACGGTTGTATAAAAAGAATATTAATTGCACTGCAAAACTTGCAAACTGAATATTTTAGAAAACAACACGCGCCCATCATTTTGTACTAAAATCCAATAAAAGTTACTACAAAAAGAGTTTTTTCCGTTGGTTTTTACGCAAAAACATGCTTTCTAAAAGCTCAAGGTGACCACAGTACAGACAAATGATACAGAGTGGCGCTGCTGTCGTATTTAGCTCGGTCTCGGTGGACGCCAGCGGCCCAGGTTTCAACGGTGAGTTTCCCAACTGAGGGTTCTAGTAACGTTAGTTTCAGCGTACCGTTTTTGCACTTCCGATACGGTACGATGGGCCCTCCGGTACGCACTACGCATATGTGAGTCTTCTGCGCTAGCGCATGCGCAGTTCGTACCGGAGGGCCCATCGTATACCGTATCGGAAGCGCAAAAACGGTTCCCTAAAACTCTATTCTTATCGGGTGCATCGAAACGATCTACTTAGACTGGCTATTCACAAGACATGACAGGAAACCGCCATTTTGTTGTTGTTTAGGTTGTGACCGTTAACCTTGTACAACAACGGGACAACGATAGGCGATATAAGTCATCGTGCCAAATTCAAACTTACCTGCATTCCAAATCGATACGGGTACCGGCCCGTCATCAAGGCTCCTCGAGTCCTGCACAACGAACGTGTAAAAAGTGTAAGTTTAGATCGGTTGTGTAATGTCCGAAAAGGCGGCAGTTGTGGTGGACGCGAAATAGTTCCTCGGTGTGCACAGTCATTGGTGGCTATCGTCACTGGCAGCTTTCAAAAATCAGGACGTAGCGAGTCCTATGACTTATTAACGATCCGTGGCCAAAAGTAGATTCCAGCATTTGCAGATGAGAACGCCTAAAGGCTGAACTCCATGGAACGAATTATGTGACGAATAACTGGCGAACGCCGCCCGACGGCATGCTCGCTTTGCGCGCGACGTAGCAGCCACTGTGTTGATTCCACGCGCAGAGCAAAAGCCGCCGGGCAAAATTCGTCGGTTATTCGCAGCATATTCGTCCCATGGAGTTCAGCCTTAAGAACGAATTGAGAAGCAAGAAGCGGAAAGGTAACAAGCTATGCCTTGTTTGTCTTAAAGGGACACTGACAAAGTATTTATTCTCGCAAAGGTTTATGTTGGTACATAACGTATGAGAGCCCGACCACCCAAAACACGATTTGCGGCTCGAATTTCGTTTTGTTTCCGCGCGAAAACCGCCGATCGGGAACCGGCCGATTTGAGTCGCGCTCACACTCTTCTCCGTGGTCACGTGCCGTTTTCTATGGTTTTGACACAACCACCAAAGATAATCAAAGTCGTGGGTCATCGAAGGCGCACACTCAATACTAAAATAGACAAAAATACTATACGCATATTTTTGTACCTCCTAAAAAGCTGCAAATACGTTGATTGAAATGAAAAGCTGCACAGAGTGCCGCAAGTACCTACTCTGTGCATGAACTGCGTAATTCTTAACATGGCGTCGTATTGCGAGAGTTGCGGACTGGACGGCTGGACAAAGCGGACTAAGCGATGGCTGCGAACGACGGGCGTGGGACCTTTACTTCAAAACGGCTGTTCGTGGTACCGGCGAATCTGTCTAGCTTCGAAAGAGAAATTGTTTAGCGATCGAAGCAATTAGGATTTATTCCGTACGACTCGCCCGACCGCCAAGGTGATTCGCACGAAGGAGTCGCGAGTCATCGCTTCTTCTTCAGGCTGAAGAAACTTCAGGAACACGAATCGGTAAGAGCTTGAACAACGCGCAAACGTCGAGCACGATGATCTTGACTTTTGCGTTTTTCGTGCGACTTGTGGCTTGCGTGTTTTTCATCTCCTTCGCACAAAAAAAAAAAAAAAAAAGAGAATCGCTTACAATCTTCTGTAACGCCGAATTATAGCGCAGCTCTTGAGGAGGAGGAGGGAAGGGTACTGAGGGGAGAAGGTGGAAAGTCCCCCACTACTAACATGGATGTGGATCGACGTGTGCTTAACGCAAGTCGCAGAAAATGCTCATCTTTAGTGAGAGCATCGCGTGTAAATTTGGCGGGAATTTAGCGGGGCAATTTTTTCCCCTAAGTTTAGCGGGGAATTTTTTCCACTAGATTTAGCGGGGACATTTTTACCGCTAAATCCAGCGGAAAAATTTTTCGCTAAATTTAGCGGGGAAATTTTTCCCGCTAGATTTTGCGGGAAAATGTTTTCTGCTAAACTTAGCGAAATTTAGCGTCATCGTCATCGGTACTGATGAGGTCACTGATGACGTCATCGTGATGACGTCATTGTCACTGATGACGTCATCGGTGACGTCACCAGTGACGTCGCGTGTGACGTCATCAGTGACGATGACAATGATGTCATCGTGATGACGTCATGTTCATCGTCATCGTCATCGCGCGGTTACGCCGACGGCGACGCCGCTCATGCCGGAAACGGGCGCCTAAAGGCTGAACTCCATGGGACGAATATGCTGCGAATACCCGACGAATTTTGGCCGGCGGCTTTTGCTCTGCGCGTGGAATCACCCCAGTGGCTGCTACGTCGCGCGCAAAACGAGCGTGCCGTCGGGCGGCGTTCGCCAGTTATTCGTCCCATAATTCGTTCCATGGAGTTCAGCCTTTAAGGCTGAACTCCATGGGACGAATTATGTGACGAATAACTGGCGAACGCCGCCCGGCGGCTTTTGCTCTGCGCGTGGAATCAACACAGTGGCTGCTACGTCGCGCGCAAAGCGAGCGTGCCGTCGGGCGGCGTTCGCCAGTTATTCGTCACATAATTCGTCCCATGGAGTTCAGCCTTTAGAGCTGCGCTCTAAAAACGAAGCAAGAACGAAGAATAGAAAACGCGGTTGGGTGTAGCTTTTCTCTACATTTCTTCTTCCTCCACAGTTCAGTTTCGGTTTCAGTTTTGAGCAGTGGCGTTTTTGTTTTTTCTTTATTAAAAATATAGGTGCCGATGTAGAAAAATGTTGATTGGGTAGTCTTCTGACACCACATTAAACTGCCAAGCTAAAAAAAAATATTATTATTTTTTTTTGCGGGGTGTCGGTGTTTTCTTTTAAACTGTCCGCAGTCGCCCTACTCGTGCATCATGCAAAAAAGACAGAGTTTCTCTGCGGACATTTATGAGAGAATTATCCGCGGACACGCCTGGAGCATTTTTAAACGTGTTCGCTTCATACATATTGTATGCTTCGAGAATCTAGAGGACGTCAAAGCGCGAAAAGCGCGGACGAAGAAGAGACACATATTACACGGACTGGCGCTAACTTTCGACCGATTTAATCGAGAGAAACTACCCAGCACACATGCGTGAACACTCTTGAATATCTTGCCAGCCCCTGCGATAAAAGCAACCCATAAACACAAACAACAGATGACAATGATCTAAACATTCGTATCAGCTCAACGTGACTACACAAAACCACCTAGAGAAGAGACTTTTCCTTCATGTAGTAAAAGCGAAGGCGTGCTGACGCAGTTGTCGCCTGAGGACTTTATAAAACACGCTTTAACTATTTTACGTTCAGTCTTGTTGTTTGCTATTTTAATACATTTTGGTAATTCTAACCGGGAATCACACCACACCGCATGCAGTGTACTGCAAGGTGCCCTTCGATTTTTTACGAACCGCTAGACGATGTTCACGCGCCGTTTCATTAAAACACCGCCAAGTCTGTTCAATATTGGCGACGTGAGTGATCGTAAGCGTCGCTGTGATCGGCCTTAAGCGGGTTTCACATGCAGCGATTTTGGCCTTAAAAGCGGCGCGATTTCTGCCGTCGCGGCGCTCTGGCCAGCACCAGCGGTTCAGCGGCACGAGCGCCGCGACGGCAGAAATCGCGCCGCTCTAGGGCCAAAATCGCTGCATGTGAAACCCGCTTTAGACGATTGGCGGAATGCTGACTTTGACGTCAGCAAAGGATTCTTCATGGACGGAAATAAGAGTAATGTAAGAACTTCAATTTTGACGGTGTTGGCAGTGTTGCTTTGAGAGCGCTATGATTTCAGGCTTCCACCATGCCCATTACAAACACCATCGAACTCGTTGTTCGCAAGGTAATGGCGTCACGAAAGGTAACCATACGAGGGCTCCACCAAAACATCTCGCCGCGTGCCCGCACGTTAAGCCTGGTTCACACATTTGCAACGGTTGTGTTCGCATGCAACCGAAACGACCGTAACGACCAAAACACCGCAATAACCCTGACTCATGAATCGCCTCGCGAAGCTACCCCTTGCATCGCTTGCCATGCTGTGTACGGCGAACACTTGTCCCGGTGACTTTGTCGTTACGGTCGTTTCGGTTGCATGCGTACGCAACCAACGCAGATGTGTGAACCAGCCTTTAGTGAAATCTCGTAAAGAACACTACAGGCACAAGCTGTGTACTGAGTTACGTGCTTCTTCGAGCATTGAACACGTTTCTGTCTAGTCATCATGGGACAAACGTTTGCCAGCTTGCATGGAGCAGAGAACACAACCTTGACATTGTACTTAATTGCTATATTTTTAAGGTTGTGCGGCACCTTGTGTAAATAAGGTGATCCCTTGACTCTCGATTTTTTAAACTTTTCCTCAGCTGACCGTCCCCTGTGTTGCCTTTACTTTTAATATTTTATAAGAGGTTTTCGCACAAGCTGGCAATCAAGCAGGCGGAGTAGCCTGCCCTGTCTAAGCGTTCTACCTGAAGTTCAAAGCTATCGTCAAAGCGTGATGGCAACTCTTTGTCAGAGCAGCCTGAAGACAGGTGAGAGCAATCCCTCGCTTTATCAGATTAGAATGAGCGCTATCAAAAGGTTTTCTCGCATGTCAGCGAGAAAAAGTTAAAAAATGAAACGTTCAAGTGATACCTTATTTACACAAGCTGTCTCAGAACCTTAAGAAAATAGGTATTAAGTAGGATGTCATTGTTGTTTTCTCCGCTCCATGCAAGCTGGCAAAAGTTTGCCCTATGATGACCAGAAATGAACTTGTTTAATGCTCGTAGAAGCACGTCATTGAGTACACAGCTTGCGCCTCTAATGCTGTTTACGAGATTCCACTATCGTCCGGGCGCGTGTATAGACGTTTCCACTGTTTACAAAAATCACAGTCCACACGTGTTAAATCACAGTCCAGAACGCGCACGTTCGTCGCTTCGGAAAGCGAGCAAATCACGCGCCATACGCACGAACACTGAAAATGGAACCTGCCAAGTGTCCTTTTTTGGAAAGGTCTATAGGGGACAGACAGGGCTGTGTTTTAATAAAAGGGCGCGTGAACATCCTCTATACTTCGTCTCACCTTAGCATGGACTATTGTTAGCCGCGCATGCTAAAAGCGCGAGATATTTGCTTTGGATGAAGCCTCGGCGGCTGCGCGAGCGCTCGCGCGGCGAGTGCTTCAGTCAAGGTAGACAAGGCAACCCGCTCGCGCTTGCACAGCCTTCGCAGTTAGTCCATGCTAAGGTCAGACGAAGTATAGCGGTTCGTAACAAATCGGGGAGTCATCTTGCACTACACTGCGTGCGGTGCGCAGGGTATTGAACCGAACCCAAACAGTGAACCGAAAACCGGATAAAAACCCTTATTTTCGCGCGAACCGGAGTTGACCCGGAACGAAATAATTCTTCTCGTTCCGGAGCGGAACTGATATGTTTTCCAGGCGGTTTTCGGTTCATACGCAAAGTCAGGTTGCGTGAAAAGTGCCTGGCGAAAAACACAGTAACCTGAAAAGTAAACCAGAAAATGAAAAAAAAAAAAAATTTGCGCAAACAAGGAAATGGAGCCGGACCGAAATAATTATTTTTTCGTTCCTGGGCAAAACTGATCAATTATATTTGCGGTGTTTCGTTGATGTGGGAAGTCAAAAAGCGAAAACCAAATAGGTAGCGGAAAGCTCTAAACGTTCCATTATCAGGTTTTCACGCAACGATGGTCTTCATAATTTATAAAGTTCGTCCGGAGAACTCAAACAAAATGAGCACGGTAACTATAAATTCTCCGGGATTTCTGGTCTTATGTATTACTTTAACAAATGCCCACATTCGTCTCAACCTTTTCTTGGGGACCGGAAATGGCTCATCAAATAAAATTTAACACTAGAACATACCTAATTCGTACGTCAGAAAAAGTGACCAATTAATGAGCCTGTTTGGTGGCAAAACTGTTAGTTGGGCTTCTTGGTTTTTCATATTGGGTTAAACGCAAAAAACAAGGACAAAGAGAGGTATAGACAACGCCCCTAGTGTTTTGTTGTTATACCTCTCTTTGTCCTTCTTTGTTTGGCGTTTAGTTTAAGTTTTGTTTGGTGTTTCTTGTCTTCAACTTTGTAGAGTTGTGTACAATTTACTTTAAACGCCTTGATTTCATTGTACAACCGATCGGATAAGAAAGCGATACAAAGGCCGATGTATATTTTAGAACCTGCACGTGACCATACTGTGGCGCATCTAATCTGCTTTTAAAATAACTAAGCGGATTTAATAATCTATCCGAAATTAAAGTCTAGCACCGGGAAGGGGAGGGGGGATTCAATCAACAGTTACAGCTACAGAAAACAGCAAAACAGCTTCAATCTCTGGTAGCAGAAACAGCAAGGACCAAAACGTTTTCTCTTCAGAAACACAAACATCATTGCGCACAGCTTTTCTGAGCATTGCTAGATAAGGAGCCGCGGTTTTCAAGGGAAGCTAACGTGTTACAGTTTTGGGAGGAGAGAAGGGAATGCCATCCAGAACTCTACCCATTGGCGCAAGTAGCCCTGGGAGTGCCTGCGACCCAGGTCAGCGAGCAGCGAGCCTTTTCTGCACTGGAGTTCATTCTATCGTCTCAGAGGGGCCGTCTTTCCCTGGATATGCATGACGACGTCCTGCTTCTTTTGTAAGCTGCCTGACATTGAACTGCGCTTTCACCCACGTCCCGAGGCGCCCCAGCACTAGCTCGTTCGTTCCACGCAGTAATGTGAGCCTTTGCTTTCTATATGTAACACTTTTATTAAATATGCATAGTTTAACTTTTGCTGCCGTCAATTGTTTTTGTAGCATATGAGTAGGAACCGGTTCGAACCGATTTGGACCTTTATTTTTTCACTCCGGAGTTGAACCGGAGCTGAACCGTTTTCCCTGAACAGGAACGAAAACTGGAACGAAAAACATTTCGATTCGACACCCTTTTGGTGTGGGTGTGATCCCCTGTTAGAATTAAGAAAATTCATTAAAAGAGCAATTAACAAGGCTGAGAGTGAAATAGTCGAAGCGTATTTTACAAAGTCCTCAGGTGGGAACTGCGTCAGCACGCCTTCAATTTTACTAAATGGCAAGTAAGTTTTCTTTCTAGATGGTTTTGTGTAGTCACGTTTGACTGATGCGAATGTTTAGATTATTGTCATCCGTTTGTCTGTGTTTGTGGGTTGCTTTTATCACGGGGGGTTGGCAAGATAGGAAAAAGTGTTCACGCACTGTGTGCTGGGTGATTTCCTTCGATTAAATCACTTGAAAGGTAGCGCCAGTTCGTGTTGTGTGTGTCTCTTCTTCGTGCGTGTTTTTGGCGCTTTTACGTCCTCTGGATCACAATGGACCAACTAGCCCAATCCAAAGTTTTCATTCAGCTTCGAAGTGGTCTGCACAGAGTGTTTTATGGCGAGTGTTGCTTTCCCAGAGTGCACAAGAGCTCGGCAAGAAGCGCACTCAACGGGGTTAACCCTCCGCGAGAATGCGAACTAATGTCTTGACAACCCGCGTTCACCTTTCGTGCTTGTTCTTTTTACTTTGTTTCTTTTTTTTTACATCAAATTTGGAATTGAAGAAATAATATTTTGTATATAGCAAACAGATTTATAAATTTACTCGATTAAGACAGCTGCGACAAGTTTGTGGTTTTTACATGCCACGGTTCATAAATATAGTTAACATTAAAACTAACCGAGGTTAGATGTGGACAACTGGTAGAAAGTCGGGAACAAACTTCACGAGTTCAGCTGAAATTTTCGTTTAAGCATTCAAAATACTCCGAAAGCCGGGAGACGTCATAATTAAAATAAGAGCACCGACTTGAAACAACAGAAAAAACAATTTCATTAGACGTTTCGTCTAATGAAAGACGTTTAAGCATGGCGCACGGTAGTGACAGATTTGGAGAAACTCTTCGATATTGGATTCGAAAATATTCGATTAAAACCACCATTCGCTTCGAATACGCTTCAAACTCAAATTACATTATTCACACATGCCTGCTACTAAAAAAAAAGTAAAAAAAAAATAAGCCATTAATAACAATGACATTTACCCGCGCTATCCAGTAGAGTTACCTCATATGTTGTATAACTTGTAAAGCGGGCAGGCAGTCTAAAAGACACAATACATTTCGCGCAATTTGAGCACGTCCTTTTTTTTTTTGGCGTGAATTTATTTAGCGTTTATTGCGCACCATCATACTTCCCGTAACCCGTCAGAAACGAGCTGTACTACACCCCCCCCCCCCCCCCCATTCCCCCATATTACAACAACTGACGTCACGTTTTTACTTTTCCAAATAGAAGGTCTCAGCCTCTCCAACCAAATTCAAAAGTTCTATACCTTCGCGAAAACAAAATCATTGTGATTTGTACTAATATAGGTAACAAGTTCAGATGTGCCTGATTATCCGTTGAACCAGCTTCGGGGCCAAATCAGTGACAATCAAAATGGAATGACTGCCATGGCATGTCTCTCCGTCCTTTTCTGTTCTCTCTCTCGAAAAGTGCGCGTCAGAGCAGTCAACATCCGGTACTTACGGACTGCAGACGGGCTGCACGTAATTCTGCTCCAGAGTGACACCTTCCGACGCAAGCCGCCGCAAATTGGGAGCGAGAATGCCGGGGTTGTGCCAGGGCACGTCGTTCCAGCCTAAAAAATGTATGTATATATATATCACACACATTGTTCTTTTTCTTTTTTTTTTTTTTTCAGCGCGAGCTTCTAGGGAAGCTGAAACACTTAAAAAATGAGATAGAGGCTGATTCTAGCGTAGTTTTATATCGTGAAATTGAATATCACGTTCGTTTTCCCCAAAAATGTAACTAAACGCGAAAAAAAGCAAAAAAACGACTAGTCATTACGTCATAAGTGGATCTTTCGGCCACCAAGCGCATGTTGCTGGAGGGCCGCGCGGAAAATCACAAGGCTTGCCAGGTACACACCCCCGCCCTGGCACCAGTCGTGACGTATTTTTCTGCCCTTTTTCAAATTATAGCGAGAGTGCGCGTGCATAGCTTTGATAGGCGCTTACGATGCGCGAGAGTGGATGTTCCGAAAACTCCCTCTGTTACGTCACGCTCAGGAAAGGAGGGCCTTCGACGGTACTTTAAAAATGGTTTCCTGCAGCCTCCATGCACCAAATAAAAAAATATATTTCGATATTCGAGATTCTGGAGGTCAAATGTGGACGATTGAAGTTTGTTTCCTCAAATACAAAACCGCTTCAGCTTTCCTTTAAGGATGCAATGTCGAAGCGACTGCCGTGTCGCCTCCGTACCGTTTAGGTGGCAGTGCATTTTAGAGCGCGTGGAGCGTGCGTGCGTGCGTGCGAGTGTGCCTGTATGTGCGTATGGGCGTGCGTTCATGCGAGCGGGTGTGTGCGCGTGTGTGTATGTGCGTGCGTGCGCGCGCGTGTTTGTGTGCGTGCGTGCGTACCTGCGTGCTTGTGTGTGTGTGTGCTGCTATGGTGTGGTACTACGTTGTCAGTCATTGCTTTGTTTTTTTTTTATTTTTCTTACATTTTATGTTACACAACACTGTGCGACTGTAGTTATCTAGGCCTCTGTGTAAGCGGCTGGAAAATTGTCGAATACATTACAAAAACAAACAAGCAAAAAAACTGTGCATCTTCGGGAAAGCACTTGGAATGCTCCTACACATACATGATACAAAAGACGCGGAGTTTCTCTGCATACACGATGATTGAATTATCTGCGGACACGCTTCGAAGCGTGTTCGGAGCACGTTTGCCTCATCATAGCCTCCCCTATAGTGACAAAGCCTGGCAGATTGCCGCAAGAAGCGGCCGTCGAAATGGAAAAGGTGGAGCGGCAGACAGCGGATGAGAGGAGAGCCACGTGACGGGCGCCCCCGCTGCGGCGAGACGCCCAAAACACGCTTCTCCCGAGCGAACAAGTGTGTTTCGGGTTCTCGCCGCTGCAAAAGCTGTGCGCTGACGTCCAGGTTCCCTGAGAAACGGCTCTTTGATGCTCTGTGCTACCAGATCCTCGCGCTCCAAATCTGCGACCGGGCACTGTATGGCTCCGTCGTCGAACTGCAAGGCTTTGTGAGTTTAGAGAAGGCCATGGCCTCATACATATGCACGCCGAACATGTCTGCAGACAGTTGTTGTGTGATCAAGGGGACTGGACCATCGTACTATAGGAAGGATAGATGAATGCTAGCGACTGTAGCCTCTGTATCGGGCGGTAGTTGGCGCCACCTAGCCCAGAAAGAAGCACGCCTCAGATGTTGTCTACAGACTGTCTCTTGTGTGATCTATTGACAGTGTGAATGCGGCTGTAATGGCTACTTCCTTTACCGGTTGGTCAGCGGAGCGATTCCGTGCCAAAGCTGGTCGGTGACGACGTTAATTTGGAACATTCTTAATTTTTGTGTGACTACGGAAGGATTTTTTTTTTTCTCTAGCAATCGTCCGTTTGTCCCAGTCAAGTCTCGAGCACTTGTTGAGAAAAGCGTACGCACCCAGGTCATCGGCTACGATGAGCACGAGGTTCGGAGGCGCAGAGGTTGTTGACCCCGCCGACGCCATCAGTGCCAGCAGCGTCGCCATATGGAACACGTAGGTCCGCGATTTCATTGCCATCATCGGTAACGCGCCAACGTCGGAGCGCGAACTCTCTCCAAGTGTCGAAAGTCTCACGGGAACGCCGCACTGAGAAAAAAACGCGTGTGGATCGAACAGCTGAATGTAGTTGATAAAGGCGGGCGACGAACTTCCTCTCGGAGTGGGGGGAACCTCTTTTGAAGATAAGCTGAACCGCTTTATAAGCTGTGTCCGCATCTTGGCGGAACTATCACGTCTCATATCTGAAAACTGAAAGGAAAGATTTTTGGGGGGAGTATATGCTCGTCAAACCAACGTCGAATGTGGACACACCACAGAAAACCAAATCCTAAACAAAATACATTTTTTTTACATCGAAGTTGTATATAATTTGTTGGTCGGGATTTTTTTTTTTTTGTCCTTGGACAAAATAGTTGACAGAAAACCATTGCGCTTGCCTTATCACCGTTCGCGCGCGCCTTATCCCTTATCATCGCATTCAACATCGCACATCTGTGCGATGTTGAATAAAGATTTGATTTGATTTTTTTATTTGATCATGCGGTTATGACACTTGTTTCAGTAATAAAACCACAAAACAATTGTCAAAACCACGTGATAGATGATAAGCACATAACGCTCCCCGCATGCGTTTCACGGTAAAGATTGCGGTTGCATAAGCTGCCGCGGCAACGGCAGCGTACCAACTCTTTCATGTGCCAAAACAAAACGTTTTTGTACAGTGCATATACTTTTTTTTGGCCAATCATTTGGTATACACCATTTTGCTGTTTACAAACATGAACTGCCTCCCGCGTCCCAAGCAACTTTGGGTTGCACCGTCTTTGCAAGCCTGTTGAGCTTGCTTATGTCACCAGTGCTCAAAATTACAAATGCTACACGGACAACGAAGTTGGTGATTTAACGAGAGCCTTCGACTGTACAATATTACATCTTGGAGAAGGCAAGTTGGTTTACAAGACTGCTCGAAACATGTTAACAGGTTCGCACTCCTTCGTTCCTTTGGCGTTCACCTGAAAAAGTGGTGGTTAAACGTTTCACCTACATTTCAAGCACCGGTGTTAAGGTGGCCTTTGTTCATTCTTTTTATAAACCGGAAGTTCTCTGGGACGTCAAAAACTGGAGCACCGCCTGGTGGCGTTTGCCATAAAAAGGGTCAGTGGGCAATCGTTGCAGGTGATACCACAGCTTCGCTGTCCAACCACCTTCACAGCGTTAATTGGAACCTTCATTTTTTTTTTTTTTTTTTTTTTTTTTTTTTTTTTGCAGGAAACGCAGGCAGTTAATCATGGCGAACAGTAAGAGTATTCCCAGAAAATTTTGATCCCCAAAAAAAGATTGGCCTGTGGCTGTCCTGAATGTTCCCGCGTGCTGGTCGAGCATTAATCGACGCAGTCGAAGAACATAACTAGGGTTCGGAGTTTTCGGTTTAAACCGATAAAAACCGATAAAAGTACGTCGAATTCATTTTCGGAAATTCTGCTTTAACCGAAAAAGGTCAGTTTGTAGGTTCGGCGTTTTCGGTTTAAACCGATAAAAAACGATAAAAGTACGTCTAAATCGTTTTCTAAAATTCAGTTTTAACCAATAAAGGTCAGTTTTTTAGGGCCGCGTCGAGGTGGGGGGGGGGGGGGGGGGGGGGGGGAGAGAGAGGAAGGGCTTTGCCATGTTCGACATTGTGTGACGTCTTGGTGATTGCATGCTCTCTTCGAAGGTTCAATATGCAACAAAAGAGGCATTGGATTGGCTTTCGCGTGACATCTGTGTCCTTTCTGTTCCCGGTCCTAAAAAAAAAAAAAAGGTTCGGGTGTGGACTAGTATCACGTTTTTCTCTTCATGCACTTCAGAGGGCCTCGAGGAAAGCCGCTAATACCTTTCTTAACACCCTTTCTCAAACTTCCCTGTGGTTGAAAACATAGTAAATACAATGGATATTTTTTTTTTTTTTTTGCCATTCCGCTGGTTTTTGTACGGTCATCACCTCAGACGGTCACGTCGTCAGAATGGGAAAGAAGAAGCACGCTGAAGATTATGCCCGCGAATTCTGCGATTTTGAGGTGTGTCCTGACGGAAGTTGTAGCGAAGACCACGTATGTATATGTACCGTTATTCTTTGAGTGATCACAAATATCACAACGGCAAGGATCATCTGATGCGGTGTCCGACGGTGTTTCTTTCATATTCACCGAAACAAAACCCGGTAAAATTTTTTGGGAATAAATAAACACCGAAAAAAAAACGAAAATTGAATTTTACAATAAACACCGAAAAAGTACGCCGAATTTTGAAAAACTAAAAACCGAAAACGCGGAACCCTATACATAACCAAAGTATTTAATCCGCACTTATTTCTTCGAAACGCGAACCAGAACCTTGGACAGGCGTCGGTAGCTGCCTTTCTCGTGCGCAGTATTTGCGCTCCCTTCACTTACTTGGGTCCGCAAATATTTTCTTCTTAACTCCTTCGCTGGCCTGCCCGATTCTCGCGGCGTTAAACGGCTTCGAAGCCGTCTTATAAAGTATTGGTTGTCTCGCAGGAACGCACCGCCACAGCTTAAATTGGCTCGTGTTCTTTGACGGTTTATAAACTTTCGTTCTATGTGCTCTACTGTCATAACGTTACTGCCAAATTAAAAAAAAAACGTTATTTAACTACGATTTAATGCCGTAATATTACATTTATCGCGCGTTGTTTGTTTATCATATATCTTTTAATCGACCACGGTCCCTGTTGCGCTGTACAAGAAATTACTCGATAGAGGAGAAACGAAAAAACATAAAATGATAAGAGCAATTAACGAAAGATGTGGCCCTTTCTAACCAGGTCTGTCCAAGTGATCAATCGGTGTAGTCTCCAAAGCAATAGGCTAGCGCGCCGACAGAAAAGCACTCAAGGACCCCAGTCTTCGCTTGTTCTCGCAGCATGCGCTTGGAATGCCTTCCCACATAGAGAGAGAGAGAGAGAAACTCTTTCAAATCAAATTTTAGCTCACTCTGTTGTGAGGAAGCTGACTTTGGCGGTGGAGAACAAACTACGTGATAAAAAAAAAAAACAGGAAAAAACAAAAAAAAAAAAGAAAACACCTTCCTCTTCCCTCTTGAAAAAGTTATGAACCGAACTTCCACCGCCCAAAATAAAAATAAAACCGGTAAAAAATAGCTACTGCGTGGAAGGATAACAAATAATAAAAAAAAAAGCTCGAACAACAACACGATTCGGACTAGCTCTCCCAAAACGCTAGCGCAAGCAAAGGCGATTTCCGCAAACGCCATCAGGAAAATAAATAAAGAAAAGCTCGTTTTTACATTTTTTTTTTTTGCTTTATGCACGCGGAGTGTCGGAGGCAGCGGCGGGGGGCATCTGCATGGCGACGGCGCGAAAGCCGCCATGACGTCGAATTGGATTTGCCGCGCAATAAGGCGCTCTCGCCGAAGCAGCACTCGGCGGGGCGGGCAAAGGGTGCGAACCTCTCCAGTCGAGCCCCGGCGAAAACACAATCCTCCCCGCCCAGCGCCCCGGGGGGCCCCCGGGAATCCGACGTGTCGGGAAGGGGGGAGTCCGTTTTAGAAGCATTGTCGCGAACTTTTGGCGAACATTCGTGGTTCGACTGGCTTTGGCGAACCTTCCAACTTTGAAATTCAACCAAGTTCGACCCATGAACAGTGCTCTCCCGACTTCTAAATAATACAGGTTAAGAGTAAAGTGGAAGCTCCTCCCACCTCTTTCCACTTTGGCAGAGCGAATGCTGGAGAGGAGGTCGCCTCCTCTCCAGCATTCGCTCTGCCAAAGTGGAAAGAGGTGGGACGAGCTTCCACTTTACTCTTAACTTGTCACCCACTATTGGTGGTATTGTCTCTACGCGCAAGTCTCAAATTTTGGTTAAAAAAATTGTACAGTAATTTGTTTTAAACGTTATAAAATTATTGAAGTAAGTCACTGTATGACTAAACGCAAGGAAATATATCAATAATATGTAAGAAACAACGGGAAATATATAATAAATGATGATGATGATGAAGTAAGTGATCCCCGGATATGCGTCTAGCGTGTCCGCTGTACGAAGGGCGTCCAAAAACGTTCTCGGCCTGGCCCAGAAGGAGGCGACAGAGGTGAATGAACTTGCGTTACTTCTTGGCATAGTCCCCTTTGAGGTATACACACTTCGCCCAACGATGACTGGATTCCCTTGAAAAGCAAAAATCGGAAGTTTATTGGTCCTTCAAAAAGCGGGTCACAACATCAATGGCGTCATCAACACAAAATGATATTACAGGAGTATACTTATGTAAAGGACGAGCGTGTTGTTAACGGTGCTGAACATGAGGAAGGGACAAAGGGACGGACAACAACGACAAGCAACAACTTGTTATTGTTTCTCGTTGTTGTCCCTTTGTCCCTTCCTCATATTCAGTACACTTAGAGGCCGACGACCCGACTCGAGATTCTGCAAGGCAGAAGATCCTCCTCACCATGGGGGAGGAGGAAAGAGGCAACGGCGGACAGGGTAAAAGGGGTGAGAGGAGGAAGCGGGAGAAAAGCGGAAAGTGCGAACTGGTCGTCGGTCTTTAAGAGTGCTTACGTGTTGGAAGGCGAAAGCATTATAGTCCCGCGTGAGAAATGTTTTCAAGGAATGTTTCTACACGTATTAAAGTTTAGGACGACGTTTAGGAGGACGTCGAGAACGACGTCCTAGAGATCGACGGTAAGTACTGCCTATAGGACGACGTCGAGGACGACTTCTAGAACGACCTCTAAGAGAAACTTAAGGAAGGCGTCTAGGACGACGTCGAGAACGACGCCTAGAAGACGACGTCTACGACGACCTCTAGGACGACGACAAGAACGACCTTAAGGACGACGTCTAGGACGACGTCGAGAACGACGCCTAGAGGAGGACACTTAAAGGGATGCTGAACCGAAATCTAAATTCCACAAAACACGGTGGCAGAAGCGTGCAACGGGACGCTACAGACACCAAAACATCACTCATACAGCGATATCTTGAACGGATGACCGTATTTTTTCTAAAAAAAGGAGGCGCATTCGACAGATAAGTTTACATTGTTTCTCCGAGAGGAGTCGAGAAAGAGAGGAAACGGCCTCGCGTCTTCTCCGCCTAGCCGCCTTGAGGTAGCGAAGCGAAGAGAGGAGGAAACGAGATATGTTCACGTCAAGCGCCTCGTCGGCCTCGTTCAATCTCGACCACTTTTTTTCCAAATATACGGCCGTCCATTCGAGATATTGCCTTACGAGTGGTGTTGTAGAGATTGTAGCGTCCCGCCTACCGCTCCTGCATTGTTTTCTGAAATCCAAATTTCGGCGGCTACGTTTGCCTGCGGAAGCCGCCGTAGATGTAGACGCTGCTGCCGATGTCGAGGCCGTAGATGTAGACCCAGTCGCCTCACAGTCTATTGCACGAAGCCTACAACGGCCACAGATCGAGTCCGAAACGCACCTTCTGCACACGGCGGTCCGGCGGTGACATCACGCTGACGACTTATAATGACGCTTGATGACATCACGCTGATGACGCTTTATGACGTATTATTATCGTCATCTTTGTGGAACAACGCCGCCGCCGCTTGTTTTTCACGTAATGGGACAAGTGATGTCGTCCTAGAGGTCTAGGAGGACTTTTATAGAAACAAGGACGACACCAAGGTAGGGTCGCCCATTTCGCGTCACGTGCTGCTCAATCGCATTTTTATCGGCTTTTTCGACGCCTTTTTTTGCTCAATGGGACAAGTAAGGCCTTAAGAAAATAAAAAAAAAACCAGAAAGTGTGTTTCTCAAATGGGGGGCAGAGACGGAAGTCTGATGAGGCGAGATCCGGCGAGTACGCTGGGTGGTTGACCACAGAAAAGCCGCATGCCATCGCCACAGCAGCGCCGTGGGGGCGCATCTTCCTCATGGAACAGCACCCCCTTCCGGAGCATACCGCGAAGTTTGGAATTGACGTCACCCCGCAGGCGATGAATCGGGGTTGCGTGTACTAGTTCCCGGTGGTGCTGTGCCCTTTCTAAAAAGGTAATCGCTGAGCAGCACGCCTTTCGAATCCCACAAAACCGTGGCCATCACCTTGCATGCTGATGGAAAGCAACCGAGCCATCTTCGGCGGTGGAGAGAGCTGTTTACACTGTTTAGATCGGCCTTTGCTGTCGGGTCGAAAGTGGTGGTCCCAGGTTTCGTTCACAGTCCCACTGCCCGAGACCTTGTGCATGTTGAGATGTTGGGCCAAGATGCACTGAGTGATGTTTTGGAGATGCCTGTGACGTGTGCAATGGTCCGGAATTTTACACGGCGATGTGTCATTACCTCAAGGTGCACACGGTCGATGGTTTTACCTTCCGCAGGAATGTCAAGGCAGGAGTCGTGCTCGAGGCTCTCCCATCCTCGATTGAATTTTGTGGCCCACTTTCAACGTGCTGTAGCATGGGGCATCCTGTGCATACGTCGCCACCATGTTTTTGCGGACGCCTGCCGGAGTTAGGCCTTTCCGAGAGAAATATTAAGTCACCGAACGTGTCTTCACTTTCTTCATTTTAGATCGACTGCGGGGATTGCCATACGTTGGCGGCCGACATAGGAAAACAGTAAGGTGCGCGTGCGCCATTTTTGCTTTCGCGAATCTTAATAAGCGTCCATATGCTGTAAGAAATTGGCGTGTCTGTGCTAGCACTCCTTCTGTGCCAAAGCGAGAACTTTTGAGACGCCCCTCGTGTTTGAAAAATTTGGCCAGTACAGTGCGACCGCATGCCTGGAGTCTTTAACGCGCATCACGCAGTAGTGATATGCGATCGCACGCTGGTACGACTCATCCTAATCGAAACGGGCAGTATCTCCAACTTCTGTATACAATTATTACCAGAATTTACCCAATATAAAAGCAAGTATGTATGCTCTTAATGCCTTAGTTAGACTATTTATTGCGAGGCAATGCAACAATTGCCTTTTTCGACCGCCCGGTAGGATCAGTTCGTTTTTAATTTCCGTCGCACGTCCGTGGCTAAAATTCGCGGTGCCTGTTGAAACAGGCACCGCGAAGCATGTTACAGGGTGGCGCCTCTCGATCGCTCCGGCTAGAGTTCCTGTATAGACGCTTTACACACGCGCCAGATTGAGCCGCCATAGCCGCCCTTCTCTTGTCTTAACGAGATGCCGAGCCACTGAAGCGGGCGTTGACGAGTCTCCACAACGGCCTATGCTGGGGGGAAGGACACAGTAACACTTAAAATGGCAATAACCTGTCCTGCTGTGGAAATGATGAAGTCAAGCGAACGGAATAAGAGGGAACAAAAACTGAAGGTCAGTTGTGGCGGCGCCCATGCACAGCTGCTGTAAAGCGTCTATAGACCTTTCCAATGTTTACAAAATCACAGTCCAGCGTGCGGTCTTCACAGCCCAGCACGTGCGTGTTCGTCGCTTCGGAAAGCGAGCAAAGCACGCGCCATACGCACGAACGCTCAAAATGGCACCGGCCACAAGCTCGTTTTTGGAAAGGTCTATAGGCTCCCTACGGGAGCCAGAGTTGCGCGTCTATTTTCCACGTCCCGCCGCGCCGCTATTCGCCGAGATTCGATCACGTGAGGAGCAGACTCAAATGCCGTGCAGGAAAGTAGACGTTGCACGCGCCCCGACAGTACGTTCCCCTGCTTTTGAGCGCGCCGCGCGCCTCGAACGCGCGGCGCCGCTATTCACCGAATTCAGTCACGTGAGGAGCAGGATCAACATGCCGTGCAGGAAAGACGGAGCTACGGGGATGAACACGCAACTCTGGCTCCCGTAGGGAGCCTATGGACCTTTCCAATGTTTACAAAATCACAGTCCAGCGTGCGATCTTCACAGCCCAGGAAAATGTATTAGGAATATTTTCTTTAAAACTACCGTCTACCTCTGTGCTGTCAGTATGTATTTTCTTAACCACGCCGTAGCATTTTTACGCTTTCTAATAATAATGAAATTGTGATAAATGGGTATGTGCACGCCCCATTTATGGCAATCGCGTTGGCGTCAATTTGTCCATATTTCTCGCTTTATAACTTCAAAGACACACACATATTTTGCTTTATGTTTTCGCAGATTCTGTTAGTACATATTATGAACGTTAATTTCGGAGAGTTTAAAGAATATTAAAGATGGCCTTTTTACTTAAAATGATTTTCAAAATAATGCATTATTAGTTAATGCCACTGTGTGAGCAATTCTTGCGACTTTCTCCGCTCGCCAGGAAAACAATATTTCATGCACAGATGAACTACATAAAGAGAAACACACTGGCAAAGTTTGAAGACCTTAGCTTTTATAGATACGGAGAAGGAAAAAAAAACTTTAATCCAGAGCGTTATTGCGCAATGTGCCGTATTTGCGATATGGTTTCTCAAAATAACGACCCTAAAACTCGGTGATTAATACTTTTTGTCAATCCTTCCTATGCCTAATTTGTCAGTAAACATTTCTAGACCCGTAGCCAGAACAGTTTTTTGGGGGGAAGCCGCCCAAAACGCCAAAATCGCGCGATACGCAAAACGCGCACGTGACTGAGACGATGCTTACAAGTTTTTTTTTGTTTTGCAAAGACAAAATTTTTTTTCACAACAAGGATTGGTTTTATTTTTCTGGGCATGAAGCCAGCAAAATATGTTTTTTATCAAAATTAAAAATGGTCACCGGACATGGTTGTTCGATCTTATCTGCAAACGCCCAGAATCTAAACCCCAGCGAGCCAGTCAGAGTGTAGTTTAGAGAGACACATGAAAACGGACCATCGGAGTGTACTCCGCCCGTAAAGAGGTGTCACATGCTTCCATTCGTCGCTCTGATTGGCTCACGGGGGATGCAGCGTTCGCCCTTTGCCTCGTTATGCTCCAAGTCAGACAGGGCACTGTTTCCCCCCGTCAGCTCCGAGACCGCTGCCATTTTCGTCTATAGACCGGTGTCTGAAATCCTGGCCCCCAGCGATAAAAATGGGAAAGAATACTTTCAAACGCAGGCTCCAGTGAAGAGAGGGGCTGCGCATAAAACAAGATTTTTGCTTTTTACATCGCTCTTGGCATCGGTGTTGTTTTTGGGGCTTTGCGACTATGAATGTCTGACGTTCTTGCCCTGCGACGTGTGCAAAGATTAAAAAAAACACACACAAAAAACACAAAGTTTTGCAAAAAAGCGCATTCCCCAACTGTGCCATGGCGTACAAACATGGCGGTGCCCATGGAACAGAGCAGACACTGCATGGTCTATACCAGGGTGTAAGATAGACAGGTGGGGAAACGAGAGCCAAATGAGCGACCGGATTGTGTCCCTTTCGGGTTTCTCTTTTTTTGTGGCGCCATCTATGTGGAGCACCGCGAACTCTCACTCCAGGTGGGCGACTGGTGGCGACCGGCTAAACCGACGGAGATTTTTTTTCTTCTCGCCGCAGCGCCATCTGTCGCAAATCGGGGGTACCCGCAGGCAGACGAGTACACAATCCGGTCACGGCATTGCTGTAGGCCTCTATGGGCCGTTTCCCCACCTGTCTATCTTACACCCTGGTCTATACTCACTTTCAGCTCAAGAAAAAAATGAAGTTTTACGCATTGTTCATACGCCGGGCGAAGTAGTTCTTACAATATTTGGTTGTTGGAGGAAGAAACGATGCTTTGGGCGTTTGAAACGTGCACGTCTTGATAAGATAACATATATACCGGTTTTAACGAGGTCGGTTATAACGAAATAGCGGCTACAGCGAAGGGATCACGATTTCCCATTCCCTTTTGCACTTCGTTATAACCGAAGTCGGTTATAACGAAATAGCGGCTACAGCGAAGCAATCACGATTTCCCAGTCCCTTTTGCACTTCGTTATAACCGAAGTCGGATATAACGAAATAGTGGATATAGCGAAGCGATTTTGATTTCCCATTGTCTTTTGCACTTAGTTAAAACCGGTCTCGGCGGTATATCTAATCTAAAATGCACCTATATATTTTTTAATTCTATACATAAAAGTAGAAATTGGTAAAGCTCCGCCAACAAGCCGGGCTTTTTATTATTTTTATTACGGTTGTTGGAGTGAAAACGAGTAGGTGGGCCTTGCAAACCATCCTGAGCACGAACAGTGCACCTCTTTTTGTGGAATATCAGACTCCGCGCATACGTCCATAACCCAATGGCTCATCATTTTTTTTTTTGGTCCAGGTGATAAGCGATGGAAAGGTTTGGAACGTCAAGTGCCAATTGTTATACTCGGCGACAACTTTTCTTAGCAATGCTGCCAAAGCTACAGAGCCGAAGCACGCTGTCTTCTTACGCAGCTGAACACAGTCCCCGGGTCTAAATTGTGTTTTGGCTGTAACGTAAATTATAATCTTAATATTCGTCATTCGAATAATAATTGTCACATCACTATGAATCTTGAACAATAAAAATATAAAATTTAAATTAGTTTTCTAGTTACTAAAGATCTGGTAGTAGGTAACAAGAGGAAAAGGAGGTAGAGGAGCACAGAACCACGAGGTCATGAACGGCACGAGAGGGAAGGATAAACCGACACCATCGAAACGGACGTGCCCGGGATCTCTTCCTTAACAGATGGCATCTGCTCGGAGCCCGGGTATGTCCACTGGAAACGGTTTCATAGACACTAACGAGCTGCATAGAGTGCTTGCCTTGAATGCCGACAACGAAACCAAAACTGACGTAATGAAAGCCCGGATGCTTGGCGGAGTGATACATGTGCAGGAGCTCCGCCTCCCCTAGCATTCCCTTCATTGCCAGGAAAAGTTGTCGCCGAGTATAGAAGGTCGGATCTGTCGGAACCACTGCACAGCTGCGGAAGAGCCGACATCGGGGAAAGTGCGAGGTAGGCCGCAGTATTGGCTCGCAGGCGACCTGTAAATAAATTTAAAAATAAATAAATAAATTACGTAAGATCGCGATGAAATAAAATAAATAGCATTTTTATGCGTGGTCGCACCGTATATAGACCATTTCAACGGTCGCCTTTAGGGGGGTGATATTCTTGCCTAGGGGGGTTTGTGGAACGCGTTCCGAGCATGCGCAGTAGATCTCTTTCACAAAATATGCGGAGCGCAAAGTCGTCTGCTTCTTTTTTGTAGGGGTTGTGGTGACGTCAAAACGCCGAGCTCTGATTGGCTCTGATCGAAGGATAGTGGGTAGACCTCAAAGCAAGCCGCCTTGAGGTCTACCCACTGTCCCTCGATCAGAACCAATCAGAGCTCGGCGTCCTGATGTCCCCACAACCCCTGCAAAAAAAACAAAAAAAAACAAAAAACAGACGAACTTGCGTTTCGCACAGGGTGTCGAACCGGAACCGAACCGAACCGAAAACCGGAACCGAACCGTTATTTTTAGCCGAACCGGAACTGAACCGAACCGAATTCTTCGCCACCATCTTGAGACTGAACCGGAACCGAACCGAAAAAGAATATACCGGTAACCGGTTCAAAACGGTTCAAGATAATTTTGTTTTGTTAGTATCACAAAATGAATATATGGGAATAAAAAATTGGCAGCTGTATTTCTATCTATTGATCAAATCGTCATATACAGAATTGCAACGTATGACAAATTGTGGGTTTTTGTGGCGCTTTTGTGTTGGCACTACGACTAATCATGTTTCAAGTGGTCACGAGACGTCATGGTGTCAAGATATGCTGTCAAATAATGTCACGCGACCCCGTGACGTCACGAGACTCACTGCGTCGAATTCATTTAATTTGAGGAAGTCACTAGATGTGTTAATCTTGTTGACAGCGCGACGTTACATGACATCATTATTTTGCATCGAGAGTCACGTGACACCGTGACGTAAGCGATTTTCATAACCCCGAGTCGAGTGCTCCGGTTCATGACAATCAGCATCGTCAAACATTCCAGTAACGGCTAATGTTCAATTAAATATGTTAATAGCCAAACTCTAACAATATATGAAGCTCAGTTCAAGCTTTTGCTCTCCAAACCCTAGCGCATGACTATGACGAACCCTGACGGTATATAGTTAGCGTCCGATCACGTGGCCGCTTGTTCAAATTGCGAGTTGAGGAGGAGATCGACAGCTGTCTCTTTCCTTTATTCTTCTGCATTTTCTATTGCGCAGAGGGGAAATCAAATGGATGCTTTCGCAAGCTATCAACGTCAGGGATTACTTCTTAACAGATTTACTGAAAGTACAAAAACAAAATGTTGCACGACCAACTTTACATCATTGAGGCACCCAAACATGTTTTCGTTGTTGCTGAACTGCACCCGAAAAATTTCCGCGAGAGTAGAAGTATTAAAATGACTAAATGCGACTGATTAATATGACCTTACATAGAACTACATCGATGTACGGGATAAATACATGGAAACAAAAAAGATCCTAGTGGCCTTAGAGGGACAGCTGAACGTTGACAGTCGCTCTCAATCTCACACGAGCGTCGTTCTCAAGTTATTGCCCAAGTTTCGACCACCTCTGTATTTTGCTTAAAGGAACCATAAAAATATTTTTATACATTCACTAAATACTGCTTAGAATCACTCTTCAGCGTTAATAAGTGAAAAAACTTCCCTTTGCTCTTCGTTGTAGGCAATGGCAGTCGCCAAACAATAAGAGAATTATGAGCATCGTTCATCCCCTCAACTCGGATCCAGAAGCGGCAACGTGGCCTGGTGCCTATCCTATGCCGCCAACGTTAATCATACCCCCGCGCTGGGGTCGGAAAGGAAGAAAACGCGTGCTGAGCTCCAGGCCTTATTAGAGTTCGGCTATTCTCATCACCGCAGTGGTTGGACACAAGCCACTGCACATGTGTCCGCCGAGGCATTTATTGTTACGAGCCGATGTCCAGTGCTCACGCAGTTCTCGTGTCCAATACAGGAGATGCGCTCGACTGTCGTCATGCAGGTGGTTTTGATCCTACAATTAGGACGTCAATCTTTGCGAAGGCAAGACTAAAAGAAATAGTCTCATTTTATCCTCGCAATTTCACCGCGACATAGAAGCGTCTGAATCAGTGGCGGCCTGTACGAGTATACTTGGGCCAGACTAGGACCCGTACGCCTCTGAAAAGTCAGAAACATTCCAACCCGATATCGTTTTATGACCCCTTTAAACTTCACGAGGTGCAAAATAAAAGCACTGGAGGGTTGCTGTTAACGAGCGACAAATAAAATTGTCGAATTAGCACACCCAAACGCAGGAGACAATTCCTCAGAAATACGAAATATTCTCTGGAGGAGCAAGAAAAAAATAAAAAGAAGTGTGTGCGTCTGCGTGTGTGCGTGTGTGTGTGTAGAGGGGTAGTTTTAAAAACATACTGTGTTGTAAAGGTTTTTTCTTCCCCGCATCATCGGAGCAAACCAAATAGCGTGGCGCAGGAAACTACTTTGTTTGCCGAAACACTTTTGCCAAAAAGCACCTTTTTGTCACGCCAGACGGTCGCGCCGTTCCTCACGACGATGCACTAATAATAATAATACGTGCCTTTTAAATACTTGGCTTTTACTGAGCTTGAACCACCTGCAGCGTGCATTTCGCACCATTGAATTTGATTTTCTCAGCAAGAAGAAATTACAATCACCACAAGCATATAGTGTGATGACGTCACGTGCATACCATGTTAAACAGTTCAGCTTTCTGGCGAAATGCGATGCTCGCAACACTAGCAATAGATGTTCTAATTGCAAAGTTGCGCAGTATTTATAGCAGTCTCGCAGTGATATGCGGCAGCCTAGAGAAATGTTAGAACGCATGAATATTGAAGCACAAAGTTGTAAAGTTTTCCAACTGCATGTCACCAAAAACGAGGTCAGGGGGTGCGTGTCAAAATACGGGGACAGGCATGAACGTAGCAATTTTGCTTATGGATATGAACCGGAAGCTTGATACCTTGCTGTTGTTGAAGGAAACAGTCCAGGGCATCGAACATACGGTTCAGATGATCTCTGACCAGTACGACGACATTTTGCATCGTCTTAATGAACAAGAGAATGATATCAAGGACCTAAAAAAGCGGGTTGACAAAATAGAAAGAGCAGACGCAGCGAACGAAGTGCGGGAGCTGAGGTTAGAACTAAATGAGCTTGAGTGGCGTAGCCGCCGAAAAAACATTGAGATACATGGTGTCCTCGAGACGGAAGGGGAAGACCTCTTAGGCGTCGTGAAGGGTGTGGCTTCGAAACTCGGAGTCGAGGAACTAAAAACTGAAGAGGTGTCTGCGGTGCACAGGTTACCTTCAAAGCCAGGGAAGACGAGAGGTATCATAGTGAGCTTCGCAAGGCAAGAAACCAGAGACGCTTGGCTGAGCAAAAAGAGAGTTCTAAACCGCTCGTCTGGCTCTGGTCGCTTGTACATCACCGAGAACATGACCAAACAAGGAAGGACTTTGCTGTGGCAGGCGAAGGAGTGGGCGAAAGTAAGCAACTATAAGTTCGTCTGGTACAAAAATGGAAAAGTGTTTGTACGTCAGGGGGAAAGGATGCCGGCACATGTTATCTCGAGTGAAGATGACTTGCGTGCTCTTGGTCGTTAGCTCTTTCGTGTGAGCATACTTTGTTTTTTTTTTTGGTTTATGATGGTTATCTCGCCCACTGACTTTGCGAACTTTGCCGCAGCGGAGCAACCTGTTGATTTTTCTTTCTTTCACTTGAATGTTCGATCCGCGAAATCAAAACTTGACGAGCTTGATATACTATTTGACTGTCTCGGCTTTTCTTTTCACGTTGTTATGTTGTCAGAAACGTGGTATAAAGACGACTCGGATGTTTTTAGCCTGCCCCAATATAAGCATTATTCGCTTTGTAGGGAACAAAGAAGAGGTGGTGGGGTGTCTCTGCTCATACATAATAGCTTGGAGTGCGAAGTTATATCTGAGTTCACTCAAATTACGGAGGACTTTGAGTTCTTGTGTGTCTCCCACAAGGATTGTGTTTTTGCTGTTGTTTATCGGCCGCCATCTGGAGATGTATCTAAGTTTGTTTCCTTCTTTGACACTTTTTGTAACTTTGTAGCAGAGAACCGATATGTTCTTTTTCTTGGTGGGGATTTTAATATTAACATGCTTGTAAACACAACAGCGCAGCGGGATTTAGTACAGGTCATTGAAGTAAATGGGTTTGACTATATTGCGACTGAAGCGACGAGAATTACTGACTCCACCTCTACCTTAATTTATTTCTTTGTTACGAATTATGATGTCTCTTCCATAGCTGCTGATGTTATTGGCGCCGAAATCAGCGATCACCTACCAATATTTATGTTAATAAAAAGTTACACAAAACAAAACACAGAGCAAAACGAAATACTTTAAAAAGGCGAAATGTTACAGACGCGACAATGGCGGTCTTCAGAGATGTTTTATGCTCAGTAAATTGGGACACCCTTTACTCGGAGACAGATGTCAACCGTGCATATGAATATTTTTTACAAACATTTAAAAAATTGTACGATGAGTGCTTTCCTTACAGAATCGTCAATTTATGTAAAAAATACGTAAGCCTTGGATGACGAGGGAATTGTTGCATAAAATACGTGAGAAAAACAGCATGTACCAGCGCTTCTTAAAAACAAGGGACTCCGAAGACCTTAAAGCTTTTAAGAGGTATCGTAATAAATTAAATGGTTTACAAAGGCGTGCCAAATCTGAATACTATACAAGTATATTTACAAGAGATGATAACAAAGATTCACGTGTTCTTTGGGAAAGGGTAAACAATGTATTGCATCCAAACAGTGAACGTCAAACATTAGATAAAGTAATCTGGGGAGATGTTCAACTGTGTGGCTCTGCTCTGGCGAATGCTTTTAATAGTTACCTAGTAAACCAATCCAGTGATGTAGATCTGCCTCAAGGTGGACCCGATGCTTGTGGTTATATCGATCGTAATTTCGAAAATTCTTTTTTTATGAGTCCGACAGATGAGTGTGAAGTGCTCGCGGTTTTTAGAAACCTAAAAAACTGCAAAAGTCAAGACGTAAATGATTTCAATATCAGACCGATTAAGTATGTCGTAGATATTGTGACACCTGCGTTAACGTATATATTTAATCAATCGCTTTCTTCCGGTGTTTTTCCTAAAGCAATGCAGTGCGCTAAGGTGGTCACTTTGTATAAAGGTGGCGACAGAAATATGTTTAAAAATTATAGACCTATTTCATTGTTATCCATTTTCTCAAAGGGTCTTGAGAAAATAATTCATCAGAGACTTTATTCCTACCTAGAGAGAAATTCTGTTATTTCTAATAGTCAGCATGGCTTTCGTAAGCACCGGTCAACGGAATCGGCGCTCTTGGTACAAAAACAGCAGATCATTGAAAGCTTTGAAAACAAGGAACTTATTTTGGGTATATATATCGATTTTTCGAAAGCGTTTGACTTAATTAATCGCACAATATTGCTGGAAAAGTTGGAGCGCTATGGTATTCGTGGAACTGCTCTGAACCTATTTAGATCTTACCTGCAGTATCGTACACAATTCGTTACCATTAACAACTATATTTCAACTACTCAAAAAATTGAAACCGGAGTACCTCAGGGTAGTGTGCTCGGGCCACTTTTATTTATTATTTTTATTAATGATATTGAAAATAGTGTACCACAGGCGAACGTTGTTTCTTATGCTGACGACACAACTATTTTTATTAAGGGCCACACAGCGGACGAAATAGAGAGCACGGCAATAAGAGTCCTTTCAAACATCGATTTGTGGACGAAAGTAAACGGGCTAAAAATAAACGCGGATAAAACTAAGTGTGTATTATTTCGACCACGAAATAGAAAAGTACCTAATTTGCTTCAAATAACTTTAGGACCTTCAACACTTCAAGTGGTAAAATCGGTAAAAATCTTGGGCGTTTATTTCACTGAATCCTTGTCATGGAATGAGCACGTTGATTATATACATCAAAAAGTTCGTAAATCTATTGGTCTCCTTTGTAAGAATCGTGATGTCTTTCCAACAAGTGTTAAATTACTTTTATATTATTCTTTGATTTACACTCACTACGTGTATTGCCATTTAGTTTGGGGCCAACCAACGATGCAAAATATAACAAAACTACTACTAACCCAAAAGAGGGTTCTTCGAATTGTCGGAAATGTTCCATTCTTGCATCATTCTCGAGAGCTCTTTCTTAAACATAACGTCATTCCTATTGACCACTTGTACAAATTTCGCCTGCTGGTGACGTATAATACGGCATTAAAACATAATAATATTTTTTTCCTTTTCGCACTGTCAGGCTTAGCAAAACTAGACCATAAATATGTCACACGTCACGGCGAAATTTGGAACGTTTCAATACCCCGTACAAATTACGGCTTTACATCATTAAAATATGTATTACCATCTTTACTTAATAAACTCGAAGCCAATCATGTCAGCATCTATGGGACAACAAATCGAATGTTGACAAAAATCATATTACAGACAGCATAATTTTTACCTCTAGTGCCTGGAGTTTTTGTATGTGTGGTGAAAGTTGTTTTTAACAATCTTATTTTGATGCATTCAAGCTGAGTGCAACAATGTGAATACTCGTGATTGTGTTTTTTGGTCCAATGTTTGTGTTTTTTTTTTTCGTTGTGTTTCTAATGCTGCTTTCCCGCCAAAGTGTGTTAGGGCGCCAGGACCTCGTCAAGCTGCAACCACAGCTTTTTGTCCTGACGTCCTCCCTTTTTGTACCAACCAGAATGGGAAATAAAAAAAAATGTATTATGTAAAGTGAGGGCCCAAAACAAGTGCAGGTAAAACCGAATATAACATTCGCCTCCGGAGGCAGTATTTCGCGAAGTTTCAAGGTCATGCAAGCTGATGAAATGTGATTTATATTCCGATTTTAAGAATCCTTGTCTGTCCTTAGCGCTATTTATGTAAAATTGGGAATTTCATTGCATGAATCTTTATGCATATCTTTTTGCAGTAAGGCATTCTGTAAGGGATTATTTAGAAAAAAATACCATAAATTATATCTCTCTTTTTGCACATTTCGTGTCTTTGCCTTCCGATCTATCATGTGAGCACAGAGTCCTTTTGGCGCACCCTGCAAACCGATGTTTCACTCTGCCCATCAGCGAACAAAAAACACGTTTACGCAGACTCAACAGCTCCCGTAGTTTCGAGCATCGTCCTTCCGTGTTGGTCTCAAGCGGTTATGTGAACTTTATAAAGTAAAATTTATTGATCATTCTAAAAATATATTTAGTTACTAAGTAAATATTAAACAATATAAATAAAGGGCCGACAGCCCAAAAGCAACGCCCCCCCCCCCCCCCAAATCATCTGAAAAGTGTTCTGCCAATTTTTTCCGGCGTTTTTATCCTCGACCGGCACGTTGTATGTGATTTTGTACACCCTTACGCACAATTTTGATTTAGAAGCTAATTTAAATAACTACGTGTTCCTCGCACATATAACTTCTCAAACATATAGAAGTATGTTATTGCCTCTTTTATGTTGTGAACATAAGTTTTATGTGTGTCTGTGGGCTGGAAAAAAAACGAAGTACACAGGGGCCTGCGGCTGAATTATGATGATTACGCACACAAACCGTCCGAAAGTCTCCAATAAAGTAGCTGCCATGTCGAGTAGAACATGAAATACTACTTCGTTTTACTTAAAGACCAACGAACAGTTGGCGCTTTCCACTTTTCCCCCGCTTCCTCCTCTCCCCCTTCTACCCTGTCCACTGTTGTCTGTTTCCTCTTCCCCCTGGGTGAGAAGGATCTTCTGACTTGCAGAATCTCGTATCAGGTCGTCGGCCTTTAACAAAATAGAATCTTGGAGGACGCTTCAGGTTAACAGGCCTCGTTTGCATCACCTTCTCGTTCGCCGTGCAAGCGTACTTCGCGTGGCCTACTCTGTCTGACTCGCAACCCAAGGAACGTAAGTTCGAATCCCGCCTAAAATTCTTATTTTTTTTTCTTTAAGGCAAATAAAAAATATTTATAAAGTGAAATCATTTGAGACATACGGCGACCATTAATTCACATTACATGTCATGCTTTGATCACTTTCATTCCACGCGTGATGCCACGTTTCACATGAGCATTGTGGGTTGTTTGAAATTCCTGCGCGAGGGCATTCAGCTGTGACGTCAGGACCCTATCGACCAATCAGGATTTCCCACCACCGACATCGGCTTTTTCTGCGACATGAGTTCCTTAACGCTGACACGTTAATATCCTCAAATAGCGAGGGTGATGCTTGTTTGCAAATTAAATTGACCGGCATCTTGTCAAGAACAAGCCACAGCAGGCAGGCTATGCCAGCTTATCCTGTATAAGAAAATGTTCACTTTCACTTGGGCAAGCGCTATATTGGGCCACATTTGATCTGAGTGCGAAGGTGCGTATAGATTAGAGTGAACAATTTCGATTACTCCTTTCTTCATGATTAGTCACATGAATCGCGGTGCTTAGTGTAAACAATGTTTTGTTAGAAAAACAAACGTTGTGATTGCCGCTCAGTGCTTCTGCGAAAGATAGACTGAATGGGATTGTCCTAAAACTTTCGTGACATATTGAAAATTTTATTGCTTTTAGCTCGGTTGTTTCGTCCGTACATATATATATATATATATATATATATATATATATATATATATATATATATATATATATTGTGAAACGTATTTCGTAAACCACATCTCATAATATATATGGCCACGAGGTTCCATTTCACGATTTTATGTGCTGTAATTAATTACTCAGTTGGACATAATCACGATATAACTTTTAATACTGCCGCACAAAATTGTACCAATCACGGGCATTTTACGCGACCTACCGCACTTCCCGACAACATTTTATACCGTGTAAATAGATCAGCTTGAACGCTAGAATTTTACTCAAAAATACGAAGAAAGGACAGGAAAAGACAGTTTCATTTAAAACAATCGCATCGTCTAGCTTGGACATCTTCACAGATCTCCCAGTTTTTCGCCGGAACTTGGCAAGTCTAGTTGAAAGTTGAAACTACATTTTATGTGAAGTGTGTGACCTATTTGTAGTCATGCTAATTTGTACATTTTAAGCTGTGCGTGTGCTGTGTTTCTTCTTTCTGTCTTGTGCGCGCCAATGTGAAGACCCGCGTGGTTGTTTTCGGGCACATTAAATAAACAAATTATTAATATTATTATAGTTCTAAATTTCAAGCTTATCAATTTACAGGTATGTACCTGTAAATTGATGCGAGAGACTCTGCAAGCAAGTGCGGCAAAAACAGGAAAACAGTGCACAACCAACGAAAAAGAAGCCCCCCCCCCCAATCCTCTTGTGGTGATGCCATACATCCACGGGATAACGCATCGCCTAAAAAAGATCGCCGGCCGACAAGGCGTACAGGTCGTATGCTCAGCCCCCAACAAGGCATATGCCATGTGCCGTAAGGTGAATTGTAGGAATGACCAAAATCAGAGGTCCACCTGTGGCATCGCGCACCGAACACCGTACGCCCCGTGCGAGAAAGGAGTTGTGTACAGGATTCCGTTGTCATGTGGCAAATGCTACATTGGACAAACTGGGCGGTGTATTTACGACCGCGCCAGGGAGCATGCAGCTTCCGTTGGCGCACTAATGTCAGCTGGCCATCTTCCGGCGCATTGTCGAGTATGCCAATGTGCGCCTGATTTCGAAAACATTACCATCGTCGGACAACACAGAAACCAGCTTGCAAGGGAAATCCTGGAATCTCTGGCTATTGAGGCGCACGGGGAGGACTGCGTGAGTGCCGCCTCCATTACGCTTTTTCCGAAAGAAAAACTGTATCTTCTGGGAGCGCCCCAAGTGAGAAACAAAGGTGGGAACATGTGAACGCTAGCCACCCAATATCATACCGAAGAAGAAGAAGAAGTTACCCCTGGGAACTCAATAGTATAATTCATGCGGGTAGATGAAAAAGAAAAAAAGAAGAATTTCAGTAAATAGTATTATTCATGAAGGTAGATGAAAAAGGAAAAGAAGAATTTCAGTAAATGGTTGATAGTCCAGCAGTGTGTGTCTCTTTTTTCTCTACTCCTTGGTTTTTCCTCTACGTTCCGCTGGAAACCTTCAGAATCAGGTATGTACCAACAAGCTCAACTCTTTACGCTGTACTTAAACATTTCGATTCAGATAAATATACGTCACTGGTAAACAAAGGGATGTTGAGTCGTATGAACACGACGTTATGTACGTTAATGTAGATTTTCTTCTATTGTTGCGTCGAAATTAAATAACTGATTTTCATACTTTTGGTACCTTAAAACTAAAGTGAATTGTACCGACGATGAAAGAAACTATATAGTTAATCGTTTCACGGCGTAAATAGTGTCGATTGCCAGAACAACGCAAAAAACATATTCTCAATTCAGCAGTTCAAACCGGTTTGAACCGTTATTTTTTGCTTCCCGGAACTGAACCGGAACCGAACCGAAAGCCGTGAACCCGAACCGGAACCGAACCGATAAAAATTTCGGTTCGACACTCGCATAAGACGTCGCGCATGCATCCACAACCCAGTTAGTCAACTTTTTTTTTTTTTTTTGCCTGGGTGATAAGCGCTGGAAAGGTCTATACGCCGGAGCCAATCAAACAGTGCCGAAAGTGCATCGTCACCAATTTTATAAATTTTTATGTGGGTGTTATTGCCTTCTAATTCAACCAAATAAAGAGGGCGTCGTCCCGTTGCGGTTTTCGTTTTTTGTGTGTGTGTGTTTGTGTGGTGTGTAGACCGCAATGCGGCGATTCCACAGCTTCCAATGGAAGACAAACTTTCGAAAGGGGTCTCTAGAACCAATACAAGTCGCCCGAACAAAAACCTCTTAACGAAAAAAAAGCGCACCGCAAAGATTAATTGGTGACTGGCGAGTTCAAATGCCTCCAATATTTTACACACACACACACACAAAAAGGGCGCGCCACTTATACATATTGCCCGTTGTCATGCGTTAAAGGATGTCCTATGTTAGTTGTGCAGTCCCCGCACGTGTTATTGGACCAGGGTGTAATATAGGCAGGTGGGGAAACGGTTGCTAAAAACTGCCGCAGCGGCACGAGACCGCGTTGTATCCTGGAGGCCTCCGCTTGGCAGGTACCTCTGCCTTACGATAGATGGCGCGGCAGCATACGAAAGGCGATGGACTCGGGTCTGTATGAAACTCTGCGATAGAATGCACTGTGTCAGCGATATCCTTTACTTTAAAGCCGCATTTACTAAATCCTGGCGAAATAAAATTACAATCGATTATGTTCCGGCATTATCCTTAACTTCAATGCGCTTTCCAAGCCGCGTGAGCGGCTTGGAAAGCGCATGAAGCGCAGTCAATGTGAAGTACAAGTTTTCCCGCTCATAATAATCCACGG